>OY776112.1:435671791-437031791 GCA_963675035.1 Allygus modestus | reverse complement strand
GTTCTTAACTTTTATTGACAGGTATCAGATGTTCTGTGCCATAAGTTACATTTTTGTTTTTAGCTTTTTTTTAATACATTGGCACGTGCGACTTAAGGCGGTTCCACACTTCTCGCGAACACTTCTCGGCCGAACTCTGAGTAAACATTCTTTTTGAATGTTCGGAGTATTCGCGAGAAGTGTGGGAGCTGCACGAACTTTTGAATACATATGGGAAATACGGGACGGAATGTGCAGTGAACATTCGGGAGAATGTTGGGCTGAATGATATTCAGGCGTGTTCGCGAGAAGTGTGGGACCGCCTGTAGGGGAGAAACGATGGACGAGAGTAGTTTCATAAATAACCGCCAGAATGCGCTGACATATCGCCAACATAAACAAAATAAGTGGGTTTTTATGAATTAAGTGACAAATACCCAACCAGAAAGTCATATTTAGTTATGATAAGCCAATCAAACCTAACATAATTAGGGATATGGGTTAGTGTAAAAATATAATACCCCCGTAGCAGCAAACCTGCATACTCAGCGAATTTCCAATGCATATTAATTTATCTTAATACCACATAAAGCCACATACCAAGTTTCATCAATATACATTCATAAATAAACGATTTATGACATTTTAATTATTCTCCATAAGAATAACATGGCGGCTGAGTATGCAGGTTTGCTGAAATAAGGAACACTAAAAATGGGCTTTTATACAAATATCATTATAACTCAACTAGGTAAAGCCACATACCAAGTTCTATTAATTTATGTTCATAATTAAAGGAGATAACACGATAATTATTCTCCATAAGAATAACATGGGGCTGAGTATGCTGGTTTGCTGCTACGGGAACTATCGGGCAAAAAATGGATTTTTGTGCAAATATCAATAGACCACAATGAAATGAAGCATACCAAGTTTCGTCAGGATAAGTTGATAAATAAGCGAGATATACAATTTTTCTTATCCTCCATAAGAATAACATTGGACAACGTACTGTGTTTAGCACTTTCAATATCTCAGTAACCAATTAACGTAGAGCAATGATTAAAACATCAAATTGTGCGTCTTTTTAAGCTGATTCCAATGGAAAAAAAAACTCCGAACTTTACGAACCAGGTGACTTTCAAAAACAGATATAAGCGTTTTACTAAAGTTGCCACATCACCTCGTTGTAATTAGAATCTTTTCAAAGAACACCCAAAACCCTCATTATATGTCATTCCTCTAGCAATTCTCAACTTCATTAAAAATATTCATAACAAAGAATGAACCCCTGTTTTATTTTACTTTCCTTGTTGAATTCTGACCTTATTTTAGCTAAGGGCGACTTTTTATGATACTCGCTTGAACAATGGTCTACCTCTTTGTGTGCCCTTCTACAGAAAATCAGGACCATCTTTTTAAACTGTTGAAAATAAAATATCGCACATCCATTTTCAACACATTCTTATGGCATTACATAACAAAATTTTAAGGGCCCCACCTAGCGTTGTTTGAGAATCTTTTTTGGCGTTGATTCTACCAAGAGCCCAAACACATCATTTTCAAATGTTTAATAAAATGTTTAACCTCTCAATAAAAAGTAGTAGTTACAAAAAACCTCTCTTTTTCTTAGGAGCTATGCATAAATTAAAAGTCATGCTATATTTAGCCCTTTTCGATCTTCTTGCTCTGTCACGCTGCTCCAAACCCCTCAACCCCTAGGGAGGTATGAATTAATATATGCATGGCCCCTTATAACCACTTCTACTGCAACAGTCTTACTCTTCTCGTGATAAGCCCTTTTTTTATCAAAGCACAATCACGTTAAAACAAATCCCATAGCCAAGCAAAGCTGTAATTAGTACTTGTAACGATTCTTCTGACAAAACTCAAACTTTCAGTATCTTTTTTAGAGTAATTGTCATGTGTCTCACAGTCATATTCATTTTTTATCAGTAAAATAAATCTAACACTTAACCTCACATTATTAATTATATCGCCACTTTAGTTCTATTAAAATTCCATTTTCAACTAACATTTACCCTGTTTTTTAACAATATTTTACCTATGTTGAAGGACACAATTTTATTTGACTCATTACCGATAGTAATAATCTTAGGAAAAAACCTAGATATTTTAGAGATGTGTTGAGTTTAAGTTCAACTTTTTTTTAATAAGGCGTAAATACTTCTGACTATGCTTTGTGCAACTACGCCAATAATATTAAAACCAGCTAAAGATTGTAGTTAAAGTTCTACTCATAAAAGTACACCTAGTCTTTTAAATAAGTATAAATTAATGACAGTAAATAGAAAATTGTTCTACAGAAGATTTAGGATATGACACCTTTGGTGTAAAAACTAGGATAAATCATCTTGATTTACTTTCTAAATAAAAGAGTCATAAGAATCGTAACCTCTATCAAATGAGGATCTGGTTGTCAGTCTTCAAAATTTGCTCGTCAATTCTTCGTAATCATCCTTGCTAATGTTGTCCTCATTTAAGGTCAGGGCTTTCAACGCAATGATGGAACCACAACTCCAAGAGTTTGAATACCTGAAACAAAATAAATCTTTGTTAAAATTGTATGACGTTATAATTTTGATAACAAGCCCACTTAATTTCTCATTAACTAACCACAGACATTTCTTATTCCCCTTATATATTTCTTATTCTAACATATATCTATCAGCGTTTTGATACTAAGTATTTATTCCCCTACCTCATCGCTCTCTGACACCACAGTCACAGCTCTGAGACTGATTCTGAATAGCAGGTGATCAAAACCTGTGAGGTTCCTTTTTTTACATTCTCAATTAATAAATAAATAGTGCTCCTTTATCAATTACTGTCCGATAATGTGACCAATAAAAGATTTATCTGCCCTGGCTCACAGAGGGATAAACCATTTAACACTGCTCTAAGGATAAAAAATCAAACATTTCTAGAATGTTTTTTCTTATTTCTTTTATTGATCAGTCGAATAAATTTTACTTACAAAAACATTCTGATATTTCTATATGACATTCATCTGATAATTTAAGTCTATACCGGAGTTATTTAAAATGAATTCCAAAAATTAGTATTTTTTAATCAACCATTTTATAACTGGGATGGATATTAATTTATTATAATAGTCAGCCCTCCCATGCCTCTGCTTAAGTTGTTAACACTTTGTTTCCCCTTACACATTTTCAAATTGGGAACTTTACATAATATTAATCTTTGATTATTATGAATAAATATTTCTAAAAATAGTATAATATCAAGACATCTTTAACTTACTTGAAAATCCTTTTGTTCCTGATAGTTATATTCAGGGATTGGCGGCTGGGCTGTGGAAAGGTGAGAAGTGGAGCTCCCCGTCGCATTCATCATCTTATTGATAACTCTGCAACACCGAGACCTGACCTCAATTAAGGTTACGAGACTTACAACTATTTTCAATAAAAGTAAATCAAGATGATTTACTATAGTTTTGACATCTAAGGTGTAACTTCCTAGATCTTCGTACAACAATATTACGATTTCTTGGTCATAAATCTAAACTCATTAAAAAGGCTATGTGTAATCTTGTGAGATCTCCAAATGCAGATTTTAACTGATTTTAGCGAATTTCCCCTATAGGGAAGAAGCTATTACCGTAGTCGGCTTTCGTTTTGAGGTCCCCAGACCCCAAAAACACCATTCGTTCGAAACTGTATATATATATATATATATCTGTATATATATATATATATATATGTGTCCGTGAGCACGATAACTCTCGTAAAAATTATCCGATTTTGATGAAATTTGGTATAAACGTGTAAAGCAACATTTATGACTTATTGTTCGAAAACCAGCCAGATCGCTCTATCCGAAGGGGTATTTTGGGGGGGTTTTGTACCCCAAAAATGGGTTTTTCGAATTTTTTACATATAATTTTGGAAAATTTCAAATTTTAGTTTTTCCCATTGGATTCAGCTTAAAAAAACACACAATTTGGTATTTTGATCATTTCTCTACGTCAATTGGTTACTGAGATATTGAAAGTGCTAAACACAGTACGTTGTCTAATGTTATTCTTATAGAGGAAAATAAAAATTTTATATCACGCTTATTTATGAACGTATACTGACGAAACTTGGTATACGGCTTCATCTGGTTGTGGACCATTGATATTTGCTCAAAAAAACTATTTGTTACCAAACGCCCCTGTAGCAGAAAACCTGCGTACTCAGACCCATGTTATTCTTATGGAGAATAAGTAACGTGTTATCTCCCTTCATTATGAAAATAAATTAATGAAATTTGGTATGTGGCTTTACCTACATGAGTTATATTGATATTTGTATAAAACCCCATTTTTTGTGTTCCTTGCTTCAGCAAACCTGCATACTCAGCCGCCATGTTATTCTTATGGAGAATAATTAAAATGTCATAAATCGTTTATTTATGAATGTATATTGAGGAAACTTGGTATATGGATTTATGTGGTATTAAGATACATATATATGTATTGGAAATTCGCCTAGTACGCAGGATTGCTGCTACGGGGGTATTAATACTGTGGGTGCAGACAAACAAAACAACAAAGTTTCATATTCACAGACGAATTTGCCGTCTGGCACATTCGTTTGTGGATAAGTAATAATGCAATTCTGTTTGGATCTACTTTATTTTATTTTATTAGGGGATATCTTACTAAAAACCAAGCATAGTTGTATAGTTGATAAGAACATTCAATTCAATTATAAAATATATAATTACAAGTTCAAGGTTTCCCCAATACTGGAAATTACCTAAACCTCGACTGGTCAAGTATGCAAACCTCGACCTCAGACTTCACAAATGTAACTCTCATCGCTAGTTAACCTCCTTGGAATTTCTTCTCAGAGTCTTAAGGTCAGCCTTCACTCTTGTCAAAGAAACTGTAGGCTTGCATAAGTTGTATTACATTTGGGCTCTTTGTAATTAAATTACACAAAAGTCCAAATTGTTATCAAAAAGGAGCACCTTTACGAACCAGGTGACTTTCAAAAACAGATATAAGCGTTTTACTAAAGTTGCCACATCACCTCGTTGTAATTAGCATCTTTTCAAAGAACACCCAAAACCCTCATTATATGTCATTCCTCTAGCAATTCTCAACTTCATTAAAAATATTCATAACAAAGAATGAACCCCTGTTTTATTTTACTTTCCTTGTTGAATTCTGACCTTATTTTAGCTAAGGGCGACTTTTTATGATACTCGCTTGAACAATGGTCTACCTCTTTGTGTGCCCTTCTACAGAAAATCAGGACCATCTTTTTAACTGTTGAAAATAAAATATCGCACATCCATTTTCAACACATTCTTATGGCATTACATAACAAAATTTTAAGGGCCCCACCTAGCGTTGTTCGAGAATCTTTTTTGGCGTTGATTCTACCAAGAGCCCAAACACATCATTTTCAAATGTTTAATAAAATGTTTAACCTCTCAATAAAAAGTAGTAGTTACAAAAAACCTCTCTTTTTCTTAGGAGCTATGCATAAATTAAAAGTCATGTTATATTTACCCCTTTTCGATCTTCTTGCTCTGTCACGCTGCTCCAAACCCCTCACCACCTAGGGTGGTATGAATTAATATATGCATGGCCCCTTATAACCACTTCTACTGCAACAGTCTTACTCTTCTCGTGATAAGCCCTTTTTTTATCAAAGCACAATCACGTTAAAACAAATCCCATAGCCAAGCAAAGCTGTAATTAGTACTTGTAACGATTCTTCTGACAAAACTCAAACTTTCAGTATCTTTTTTAGAGTAATTGTCACGTGTCTCACAGTCATATTCATTTTTTATCAGTAAAATAAATCTAACACTTAACCTCAAATTATTAATTATATCGCCACTTTAGTTCTATTAAAATTCCATTTTCAACTAACATTCACCCTGTTTTTTAACAATATTTTACGTATGTTGAAGGACACAATTTCATTTGACTCATTACCAATAGTAATAATCTTAGGAAAAAAACCTAGATATTTTAGAGATGTGTTGATGCCATTTTAAGTTCAACTTTATTTTTAATAAAGGCGTAAATACTTCTGACTATGCTTTGTGCAACTACGCCAACAATATTAAAACCAGCTAAAGATTGTAGTTAAAGTTCTACTCATAAAAGTACACCTAGTCTTTTAAATAAGTATAAATTAATGACAGTAAATAGAAAATTGTTCTACAGAAGATTTAGGATATGACACCTTTGGTGTCAAAACTAGGATAAATCATCTTGATTTACTTTCTAAATAAAAGAGTCATAAGAATCGTAACCTCTATCAAATGAGGATCTGGTTGTCAGTCTTCAAAATTTGCTCGTCAATTCTTCGTAATCATCCTTGCTAATGTTGTCCTCATTTAAGGTCAGGGCTTTCAACGCAATGATGGAACCACAACTCCAAGAGTTTGAATACCTGAAACAAAATACATCTTTGTTAAAATTGTATGACGTTATAATTTTGATAACAAGCCCACTTAATTTCTCATTATCTAACCACAGACATTTCTTATTCCCCTTATATATTTCTTATTCTAACATATATCTATCAGCGTTTTGATACTAAGTATTTATTCCCCTACCTCATCGCTCTCTGACACCACAGTCACAGCTCTGAGACTGATTCTGAATAGCAAGTGATCAAAACCTGTGAGGTTCCTTTTTTTACATTCTCAATTAATAAATAAATAGTGCTCCTTTATCAATTACTGTCCGATAATGTGACCAATAAACGATTTATCTGCCCTGGCTCACAGAGGGATAAACCATTTAACACTGCTCTAAGGATAAAAAATCAAACATTTCTAGAATTTTTTTTTCTTATTTCTTTTATTGATCAGTCGAATAAATTTTACTTACAAAAACATTCTGATATTTATATATGACATTCATCTGATAATTTAAGTCTATACCTGAGTTATTTAAAATTAATTCCAAAAATTAGTATTTTTTAATCAACCATTTTATAACTGGGATGGATATTAATTTATTATAATAGTCAGCCCTCCCATGCCTCTGCTTAAGTTGTTAACACTTTGTTTCCCCTTACACATTTTCAAATTGGGACTTTTACATAATATTAATCTTTGTTTATTATGAATAAATATTTCTAAAAATAGTATAATATCAAGACATCTTTAACTTACTTGAAAATCCTTTTGTTCCTGATAGTTATATTCAGGGATTGGCGGCTGGGCTGTGGAAAGGTGAGAAGTGGAGCTCCCCGTCGCATTCATCATCTTATTGATAACTCTGCAACACCGAGACCTGACCTCAATTAAGGTTACGAGACTTACAACTATTTTCAATAAAAGTAAATCAAGATGATTTACTCTAGTTTTGACATCTAAGGTGTAACTTCCTAGATCTTCGTACAACAATATTACAATTTCTTGGTCATAAATCTAAACTCATTAAAAAGGCTATGTGTAATCTTGTGAGATCTCCAAATGCAGATTTTAACTGATTTTAATACTGTGGGTGCAGACAAACAAAACAACAAAGTTTCATATTCACAGACGAATTTGCCGTCTGGCACATTCGTTTGTGGATAAGTAATAATGCCATTCTGTTTGGATCTACTTTATTTTATTTTATTAGGGGATATCTTACTAAAAACCAAGCATAGTTGTATAGTTGATAAGAACATTCAATTCAATTATAAAATATATAATTACAAGTTCAAGGTTTCCCCAATACTGGAAATTAACTAAACCTCGACTGGTCAAGTATGCAAACCTCGACCTCAGACTTCACAAATGTAACTCTCATCGCTAGTTAACCTCCTTGGAATTTCTTCTCGGAGTCTTAAGGTCAGCCTTCACTCTTGTCAAAGAAACTGTAGGCTTGCATAAGTTGTATAACATTTGGGCTCTTTGTAATTAAATTACACAAAAGTCCAAATTGTTATCAAAAAGGAGCACCTTTACGAACCAGGTGACTTTCAAAAACAGATATAAGCGTTTTACTAAAGTTGCCACATCACCTCGTTGTAATTAGCATCTTTTCAAAGAACACCCAAAACCCTCATTATATGTCATTCCTCTAGCAATTCTCAACTTCATTAAAAATATTCATAACAAAGAATGAACCCCTGTTTTATTTTACTTTCCTTGTTGAATTCTGACCTTATTTTAGCTAAGGGTGACTTTTTATGATACTCGCTTGAACAATGGTCTACCTCTTTGTGTGCCCTTCTACAGAAAATCAGGACCATCTTTTTAACTGTTGAAAATAAAATATCGCACATCCATTTTCAACACATTCTTATGGCATTACATAACAAAATTTTAAGGGCCCCACCTAGCGTTGTTTGAGAATCTTTTTTGGCGTTGATTCTACCAAGAGCCCAAACACATCATTTTCAAATGTTTAATAAAATGTTTAACCTCTCAATAAAAAGTAGTAGTTACAAAAAACCTCTCTTTTTCTTAGGAGCTATGCATAAATTAAAAGTCATGTTATATTTAGCCCTTTTCGATCTTCTTGCTCTGTCACGCTGCTCCAAACCCCTCACCCCCTAGGGAGTTATGAATTAATATATGCATGGCCCCTTATAACCACTTCTACTGCAACAGTCTTACTCTTCTCGTGATAAGCCCTTTTTTTATCAAAGCACGATCACGTTAAAACAAATCCCATAGCCAAGCAAAGCTGTAATTAGTACTTGTAACGATTCTTCTGACAAAACTCAAACTTTCAGTATCTTTTTTAGAGTAATTGTCACGTGTCTCACAGTCATATTCATTTTTTATCAGTAAAATAAATCTAACACTTAACCTCACATTATTAATTATATCGCCACTTTGGTTCTATTAAAATTCCATTTTCAACTAACATTTACCCTGTTTTTTAACAATATTTTACCCATGTTGAAGGACACAATTTTATTTGACTCATTACCGATAGTAATAATCTTAGGAAAAAAACCTAGATATTTTAGAGATGTGTTGATGCCATTTTAAGTTCAACTTTTTTTTTAATAAAGGCGTAAATACTTCTGACTATGCTTTGTGCAACTACGCCAACAATATTAAAACCAGCTAAGATTGTAGTTAAAGTTCTACTCATAAAAGTACACCTAGTCTTTTAAATAAGTATAAATTAATGACAGTAAATAAAAAATTGTTCTACAGAAGATTTAGGATATGACACCTTTGGTGTCAAAACTAGGATAAATCATCTTGATTTACTTTCTAAATAAAAGAGTCATAAGAATCGTAACCTCTATCAAATGAAGATCTGGTTGTCAGTCTTCAAAATTTGCTCGTCAATTCTTCGTAATCATCCTTGCTAATGTTGTCCTCATTTAAGGTCAGGGCTTTCAACGCAATGATGGAACCACAACTCCAAGAGTTTGAATACCTGAAACAAAATAAATCTTTGTTAAAATTGTATGACGTTATAATTTTGATAACAAGCCCACTTAATTTCTCATTATCTAACCACAGACATTTCTTATTCCCCTTATATATTTCTTATTCTAACATATGTCTATCAGCGTTTTGATACTAAGTATTTATTCCCCTACCTCATCACTCTCTGACACCACAGTCACAGCTCTGAGACTGATTCTGAATAGCAGGTGATCAAAACCTGTGAGGTTCCTTTTTTTACATTCTCAATTAATAAATAAATAGTGCTCCTTTATCAATTACTGTCCGATAATGTGACCAATAAACGATTTATCTGCCCTGGCTCACAGAGGGATAAACCATTTAACACTGCTCTAAGGATAAAAAATCAAACATTTCTAGAATGTTTTTTCTTATTTCTTTTATTGATCAGTCGAATAAATTTTACTTACAAAAACATTCTGATATTTATATATGACATTCATCTGATAATTTAAGTCTATACCTGAGTTATTTAAAATGAATTCCAAAAATTAGTATTTTTTAATCAACCATTTTATAACTGGGATGGATATTAATTTATTATAATAGTCAGCCCTCCCATGCCTCTGCTTAAGTTGTTAACACTTTGTTTCCCCTTACACATTTTCAAATTGGGAACTTTACATAATATTAATCTTTGTTTATTATGAATAAATATTTCTAAAAATAGTATAATATCAAGACATCTTTAACTTACTTGAAAATCCTTTTGTTCCTGATAGTTATATTCAGGGATTGGCGGCTGGGCTGTGGAAAGGTGAGAAGTGGAGCTCCCCGTCGCATTTATCATCCTATTGATAACTCTGCAACACCGAGACCTGACCTCAATTAAGGTTACGAGACTTACAACTATTTTCAATAAAAGTAAATCAAGATGATTTACTCTAGTTTTGACATCTAAGGTGTAACTTCCTAGATCTTCGTACAACAATATTACGATTTCTTGGTCATAAATCTTCAACTCATTAAAAAGGCTATGTGTAATCTTGTGAGATCTCCAAATGCAGATTTTAACTGATTTTAATACTGTGGGTGCAGACAAACAAAACAACAAAGTTTCATATTCACAGACGAATTTGCCGTCTGGCACATTCGTTTCTGGATAAGTAATAATGCCATTCTGTTTGGATCTACTTTATTTTATTTTATTAGGGGATATCTTACTAAAAACCAAGCATAGTTGTATAGTTGATAAGAACATTCAATTCAATTATAAAATATATAATTACAAGTTCAAGGTTTCCCCAATACTGGAAATTAACTAAACCTCGACTGGTCAAGTATGCAAACCTCGACCTCAGACTTCACAAATGTAACTCTCATCGCTAGTTAACCTCCTTGGAATTTCTTCTCGGAGTCTTAAGGTCAGCCTTCACTCTTGTCAAAGAAACTGTAGGCTTGCATAAGTTGTATAACATTTGGGCTCTTTGTAATTAAATTACACAAAAGTCCAAATTGTTATCAAAAAGGAGCACCTTTACGAACCAGGTGACTTTCAAAAACAGATATAAGCGTTTTACTAAAGTTCCCACATCACCTCGTTGTAATTAGCATCTTTTCAAATAACACCCAAAACCCTCATTATATGTCATTCCTCTAGCAATTCTCAACTTCATTAAAAATATTCATAACAAAGAATGAACCCCTGTTTTATTTTACTTTCCTTGTTGAATTCTGACCTTATTTTAGCTAAGGGCGACTTTTTATGATACTAGCTTGAACAATGGTCTACCTCTTTGTGTGCCATTCTACAGAAAATCAGGACCATCTTTTTAAACTGTTGAAAATAAAATATCGCCCATCCATTTTCAACACATTCTTATGGCATTACATAACCAAATTTTAAGGGCCCCACCTAGCTTTGTTTGAGAATCTTTTTTAGCGTTGATTCTACCAAGAGCCCAAACACATCATTTTCAAATGTTTAATAAAATGTTTAACCTCTCAATAAAAAGTAGTAGTTACAAAAAACCTCCCTTCTTCGTAGGAGCTATGCATAAATTAACAGTCATGCTATATTTAGCCCTTTTCGATCTTCTTGCTCTGTCACGCTGCTCCAAACCCCTCACCCCCTGGGGAGGCGTGAATTAATATATGCATGGCCCCTTATAACCACTTCTACTGCAACAGTCTTACTCTTCTCGTGATAAGCCCTTTTTTTATCTAAGCACAATCACGTTAAAACAAATCCCATAGCCAAGCAAAGCTGTAATTAGTACTTGTAACGATTCTTCTGACAAAACTCAAACTTTCAGTATCTTTTTTGGAGTAATTGTCACGTGTCTCACAGTCATATTCATTTTTTATCAGTAAAATAAATCTAACACTTAACCTCACATTATTAATTAATCTTTTTAGAGTAATTGTCACGTGTCTCACAGTCATATTCATTTTTTATCAGTAAAATAAATCTAACACTTAACCTCACATTATTAATTATATCGCCACATTAGTTCTTTTAAAATTCCATTTTCAACTAACATTTACCCTGTTTTTTAACAATATTTTACCTATGTTGAAGGACACAATTTTATTTGACTCATTACCGATAGTAATAATCTTAGGAAAAAACCTAGATATTTTAGAGATGTGTTGATGCCATTTTAACTTCAACTTTTTTTTTAATAAAGGCGTAAATACTTCTGACTATGCTTTGTGCAACTACGCCAACAATATTAAAACCAGCTAAAGATTGTAGTTAAAGTTCTACTCATAAAAGTACACCTAGTCTTTTAAATAAGTATAAATTAATGACAGGAAATAGAAAATTGTTCTACAGAAGATTTAGGATATGACACCTTTGGTGTCAAAACTAGGATAAATCATCTCGATTTACTTTCTAAATAAAAGAGTCATAAGAATCGTAACCTCTATCAAATGAAGATCTGGTTGTCAGTCTTCAAAATTGGCTCGTCAATTCTTCGTAATCATCCTTGCTAATGTTGTCCTCATTTAAGGTCAGGGCTTTCAAACGCAATGATGAAACCACAACTCCAAGAGTTTGAATACCTGAAACAAAATAAATCTTTGTAAAATTTGTATGACGTTATAATTTTGATAACAAGCCCACTTAATTTCTCATTAACTAACCACAGACATTTCTTATTCCCCTTACATATTTCTTATTCTAACATATATCTATCAGCGTTTTGATACTAAGTATTTATTCCCCTACCTCATCGCTCTCTGACACCACAGTCACAGCTCTGAGACTGATTCTGAATTGCAGGTGATCAAAACCTGTGAGGTTCCTTTTTTTACATTCTCAATTAATAAATAAATAGTGCTCCTTTATCAATTACTGTCCGATCATGTGACCAATAAAAGATTTATCTGCCCTGGCTCACAGCGGGATAAACCATTTAACACTGCTCTAAGGATAAAAAATCAAACATTTCTAGAATGTTTTTTCTTATTTCTTTTATTGATCAGTCGAATAAATTTTACTTACAAAAACATTCTGATATTTCTATATGACATTCATCTGATAATTTAAGTCTATACCTGATTTATTTAAAATGAATTCCAAAAATTAGTATTTTTTAATCAACCATTTTATAACTGGATGGATATTAATTTATTATAATAGTCAGCCCTCCCATGCCTCTGCTTAAGTTGTTAACACTCGTTTCCCCTTACACATTTTCAAATTGGGAACTTTACATTATATTAATCTTTGTTTATTATGAATAAATATTTCTAAAAATAGTATAATATCAAGACATCATTAACTTACTTGAAAATCATTTTGTTCCTGATAGTTATATTCAGGGATTGGCGGCTGGGCTGTGGAAAGGTGAGAAGTGGAGCTCCCCGTCGCATTCATCATCTTATTGATAACTCTGCAACACCGAGACCTGACCTCAATTAAGGTTACGAGACTTACAACTATTTTCAATAAAAGTAAATCAAGATGATTTACTCTAGTTTTGACATCTAAGGTGTAACTTCCTAGATCTTCGTACAACAATATTACGATTTCTTGGTCATAAATCTAAACTCATTAAAAAGGCTATGTGTAATCTTGTGAGATCTCCAAATGCAGATTTTAACTGATTTTAATACTGTGGGTGCAGACAAACAAAACAACAAAGTTTCATATTCACAGACGAATTTGCCGTCTGGCACATTCGTTTGTGGATAAGTAATAATGCCATTCTGTTTGGATCTACTTTATTTTATTTTATTAGGGGATATCTTACTAAAAACCAAGCATAATTGTATAGTTGATAAGAACATTCAATTCAATTATAAAATATATAATTAAAAGTTCAAGGTTTCCCCAATACTGGAAATTAACTAAACCTCGACTGGTCAAGTATGCAAACCTCGACCTCAGACTTCACAAATGTAACTCTCATCGCTAGTTAACCTCCTTGGAATTTCTTCTCGGAGTCTTAAGGTCAGCCTTCACTCTTGTCAAAGAAACTGTAGGCTTGCATAAGTTGTATAACATTTGGGCTCTTTGTATATTATTAAAATACACTAAAGTCCAAATTGTTATCAAAAAGGAGCACCTTTACGAACCAGGTGACTTTCAAAAACAGATATAAGCGTTTTACTAAAGTTCCCAAATCACCTCGTTGTAATTAGCATCTTTTCAAAGAACACCCAAAACCCTCATTATATGTCATTCCTCTAGCAATTCTCAACTTCATTAAAAATATTCATAACAAAGAATGAACCCCTGTTTTATTTTACTTTCCTTGTTGAATTCTGACCTTATTTTAGCTAAAGGCGACTTTTCATGATACTCGCTTGAACAATGGTCTACCTCTTTGTGTGCCCTTCTACAGAAAATCAGGACTATCTTTTTACACCATTGAAATAAAATTATATAATAACCAAACAGGATCTTCATATAACAAAAATTATTATTCACGCTTCACAAATTAAATACTAAACATTCTCCCACAACTACACCTTTAAGATATTTTTATCGTAGGCAATTTCACAGATCAGCTTAATTCACAACCATTGCTATGGTAACCTATATAATAAACGGTATCAGGAAACTGACACATACTTTCTCCCTTTAGCCCAACTAATGAATAAATTACTTTTTATTTACTAAATATAGAATACAAAGCACGGTCGAATGTACAGAAAATCTTGTAAACAAGTTGTTTTAAAACACATCCACCCAAATCCCTGCTTTGGAGGCACTACAGAATCCATTGCTGCACTCGTGGTTGTAAGAGGGGAAATGCCCCCTATTCCCCCCCCCAGGGTTAATAAGGGTCAACATATTTCGAATTTCCTCTGTTGGTCAATACTAACTTGACAAGCATATCAAGTTTGAATGAAATTGATCAGTAAATAAGAGAGAAACAGTAATTTTTTATTCCCCATAAGAATAACATGGGTACAACGTACTGCGTTTACCGCAAAATGAAAATTTCAATTTTCTCCGAAACCAGCAATCGTAGAAAAGTAATTCAAAATACTAAATTATTTAGTTTTTTGAGCTCTTTTTAATGGTGAATAGTAATATTTTCTTATGTTTATGTCTTTTTATGAAAAATCCAAAAAACTGAATTTTTGATGTTTTAAGTCCTGTAATTTCTGAACCCGAATTTTTACAGGAATGCAGGTGGTGCCATTTTGTTGGAAAACTGAAGTTCTACAAATAACTAAAGTTTAATCAAAATCGTTAGAGCCATTTTTGAGAAATTTGGATTTTTCATGTTTTTTGGCGGTTTTGGGGGGATAATTACCCTTAAAAATCAAAAATTCAAAAAAATGAAAAAAACACCTGGAGATATCGTGGATTAATACCTACATGCCAAATTTCATAAAAATCGGCCCATTGGTTAAGGCTCTAGCTCTGTACACATCCACACAGACACACACACACACACACACACACACACACACACACACACACACACACACACACACACACACACACACACACACACACACACACACACACACACACACACACACACACACACACACACACGCGGACACACACACGGACACACACACACACACACACACACACACACACACACACACACAGACAGACAACACGTAAAAACCACTTTTTTGGGTTCAGGGAGCACCAAAACGAATATTTCCACTAACAACACAAATTCGAAAATTTTGACGAAAACAATACTTTCTCCATATACTATGTATAAGGGGAGAAAGTAAAAATCTGTCAAAATAACCACACAAGCAACCGTTGAGCAAACTTACGCCTCAATACAATGCACGTTTCAATATTTATGCATATGCAAGTTGCACTTTCTACCTAAGATTTAAATGGCTGCTACTCAACATTTTCTTTCATCTAAAACCAAGTTATAAAATATTGTGTGTATTGTTACTTTATTTATTTAAATGATAGGCTTATTGTCCCTCAATCCTTTAAGGAAGCATGAGTTAACCACGCTCCAAGAAACTTACTTAGGGATTTACAAAAGCGTCAAAAAATTGAAGCAAAATTTTTACTGGAGTGGTATCTGATGTTGCAAACATAGTATCACCATGTAAAATCTGCCAAAAATCAAGTCTGTCAAAAGCTTGCAAAATCTAAAACTAAAAGTCCACTGAGCAGACATGATATTCCTGACCCAACATTCATACAAATTGATATTGGCATTGCTGAACTCAAAGGGAATTATTTAGTTATAGTTGATTACTATTCAAGATGGATTGAGGCAATCAAAATTGTCAGTAAAAAAAGTACTGCAGTTATAAACAACTTAAGGAAGTTTTCAGTCAATTTGGAATACCAAAAACAGTAATAGATGTACCACTAGGTAGTTAATAATTCAAGAATTTCTCTCAAGAATGGGGGTTTGCCATTGTAACATCAAGCCCTGATTACCCAAGATCGAATGTTCTAGTAGAAAAGGGAGTGGAAATTGTTACAAGACATGTTAAAAAGTGTTTAAACTAAACAAGACTTGAACTTTATTTACTAAACTATTGAAACTCTCCAGTAGCAAATCTGGACTTTTCTTTGTCACAGTTATTGGGTAGTCGTCAAATACGCATCAATAGAGGACATACTTACACCTAAAGCTGTTCCAAAAGAGGTTCATCCGAAGATGGTTGAAAACAAAAACAAGACAAGGTGTCCACCATAACTAAACATTCAGAAAAGGGAAGGAAGCATTCATTAAAGGTGATTCAGTTTGGGTACAACACACTGATGGACCGTGGCAAGAAGGGGTATTTACAAAAATTATCAAAACCTACATCTCATCTAGTGAACTTAAAATGTGACGGAACAAGAGAGGAAACAAAATACGCAAACAGAAAAGGAACACCACGAGATATGAGGATCCTTCTGTGTCTATGAGAAGCCTTCTGTGATATGAGGATCCCTTCAAGAGTGGCACGAGACCAAAAAACTTCTCGACCAGAATCTCAAATTATTCTTCCATTATTTTTTATTCGATTTTTTTAAAAACCTCAATTGCCTGTCACCATAGGCTACTGACCTGTGCGGTGAACTAAAGACAGCGAGGTAACGTAACGACATTAGTCACATGGGCAAGCCAGAGGTGACCGCTCATGATCTTATAGGAGTTGGCCGGGACCGGGATCGAACTGGCCACGTCTGACTTGCTAGTCAGGCTCTTTACCTCTGAGCTACCACGTCCAGTAACTTATACACCAGAAGGAGCCGAACCATAAGCATGTTTGTTTTTATATAGTTTTGAAGTTAAGAATTTAAATAAATAAAGTGTACTTTTCTCAAATGGAATCATTTTAAATAATAAAACAACTAGTAGTATAGAGTGTGTCCCATAGAGTTAAGTGAATAGGTCTGATGTGTTTTAAAATAAACGCTGCATCCTATATGTGAATTATACAAAGCCATAAATAGTGTAATATCACTCACCCGCTGATGCCTCCACAACGGTTTATTGATCCGGCGCAGAGTATGCATGTTGCAGATCCGTGAAGTCAGTCATAGGATATGACCACAGACTTCCTGAAATGCATTCAATTTATTGTTTACTATTTTCTACCAATACCCATTATTCATTTAACTAAATAAAACAATAAACATATAAATCTGAGGGGGCTAAAAGAAAACGTGTAGTCATCAATATATGCTACTGCAGCTGTTACAATCGAGTTTCATTTAATGAGGCTCTGGTGCCTTTAACACCAAAGAGAAATTGTATATAAATTTTACATGTAAGAAACAGTATTTTGTAGTCTGAAATTGCTGTTCTATGTGCCTTTTTATTCCTTTAGTTATATTTTATAAAAATATTATGGAGATTTCTCAAGTATTTCAGAAATTATTAGCAAAGTACATCAAACTTAGGTACAATACAAATAACGGATAACCCAAAAATGTCTTTTAACTGTGGCCAGAAGTTATATCATCCTGCCAAACCAGTACCTATCAAAGGTTAAGAAAGTTTTTATTGACACTGGCAAAGTTTTATCTTGTGGCAAACTGAAATATTAATGTTATTGATTTAATATATCTGGCACATTAGTTAGAAAATTACTATCTTTTTTAATTTGACTTACCTGTAGGATCATAGTTTAACAATTATTATGAAGTAATTATATTACATCACACAGTGATACAATATCAAATCAAATTTTAAAATGTGTAGCAGTTTCCATAGAAACTTACAACGAATTGGTTACCGGTATTAACTTTTATTGACAGGTATCAGATGTTCTGTGCCATAAGTTACATTTGTTTTTAGATTTTTTTTAATACATTGGCACGTGCGACTTAAGGGGGTTCCACACTTCTCGCGAACACTTCTCGGCCGAACTCTGAGTAAACATTCTTTTTGAATGTTCGGATTATTCGCGAGAAGTGGGGAGCTGCACGAACTTTTGAATACATATGGGAAATACAGGACGGAATGTGCAGTGAACATTCGGGAGAATGTTGGGCCGAATATTCAGGCATGTTCGCGAGAAGTGTGGGACCGCCTTTAGGGGAGAAACGATGGACGAGAGTAGTTTCATAAATAACCGCCAGAATGCGCTGACATATCGCCAACATAAACAAAATAAGTGGGTTTTTATGAATTAAGTGACAAATACCCAACCAGAAAGTCATATTTATTTATGTTAACCCAATCAAACCTAACATTATTAGGGATATGGGTTTGTGTAAAAATATAAAAGTAACATTTACAAAATAGTTTTCCAACATAAAAAAGTAAATAATCATAATTTAGGTTCGAACCCAGGTCCTCATGATCGTAAAATTAAAACTATAACCACAGAGCTACCACAGCATCCCATAACGGCTGACAGTTACACGTAAGCAGTGAACAATTGAGAAGCGCATTCTAGTGGTAACCCAAGAAAATATTCTCGTCCATCGTTTCTCTCCTGAGTCGCTCCGCACGTTGGCTCTAAACCAATCCGTTGCACCGAATGGGCATGAATAATAATGAATAATGAATATTTATTGTCATCAACACTATACAGGTTATAGACAAAGTCAAAATTAAATACCATAAACAATCTCTACAAATTGCATAATAAATAACACAAAACATATGACAAATATCATCCAGATCAGCAATACAAATTCCAATCAAACAAACAAAGACAATAATAAAAACAATTCCTCCCTTATTGTAATGGGCTACTTCAAAATATAATATTACAATTATTATAATTTAAAAACTCAGAAATTGAATAAAAAGGATTTAAAATCAGCCAGTTATAAAACTTGGTTTTAAATACATTAAAAGACACATTAAAAGCTGAGTTGCATAACTTATTGTAGAATTTCATGCCTAAAACTACATGACTATTTTGAGTTTACGATAACCTGCAATAAGGTATATCAATTTTAAAGTGACTTCTTGTTGTATAAGAATGGATATTGTCTCTTAATCTAAAACTATCAATATTTTTAAAAATATATAGGGTAGTATCAAAAATAAATAGATTGTATACAGTTAAAATATTAAGGTCCCTAAATAAAGGTCTACAGTGTGAATCCCTTGGTGAATTTGTTAATATTCTAACAATCTTTTTTGGAATTAGAAGAATATCTTTAGTTTTACTTGACTGACCATAAAAAATTAAACCGTATCTTATAACTGACTGAAAAAATGCAAAGTATGAGGATATAACATATTTCTGTGGAACAAAATTTAACAATCTTTGCAATAAAAATACAACTCTAGATATCTTTTTGGTCACCATATCAACATGTGGAGCCCAGCTGAGCTTATGATCTAACATCATTCCTAAATACTTAACTGGTTCAGGATCTGTTAAGATATCATGAGGGATTTTTCTTAAAGAAAAAATAACTGTCTGAGTCATTTCATTATTAAGTAGGAAACTATTTGAACTAAACCAGTCAGAAGCATCTTTTAAGGAGGATTTTACTAGATATTTGAGCTCGTTGATGATAGAATGAAATGTTAACAACGCAGTATCATCAGCATACATGTATGAAAGAGAGTTGATATTGGCGGGCAGGTCATTAATGTATATAATAAAAAGTAAAGGGCCAAGTATTGATCCCTGAGGAACACCACATGTGATATCGGTCATCGGCGACCACTCACCCTTCACACAAACTGATTGTTTACGATCATAAAAATAACTTTTAAATAAATTTAGCTGGCTATCACGAATGCCATAATATTCTAGCTTTTTGAAAAGTAATTCAAAAGGTATGCAATCAAACGCCTTGCTTAGGTCACAAAAGGTGCCCCAAGCAAAATCGTTACTTTCAAATCCTGTTAAAATTTGTGTCACAAAAGAGTCAATTGCGTCTATAGTAGAACAACCACTACGAAAACCAAACTGAAAATTACTAAAAAATTGATGACTTTCAAAGAAGCTATAAACTTGATTAAAGATTATGTACTCAAATATTTTAGCAAGTGTGGGGATTAAAGATATTGGACGGTAATTATTTGGATCAGATCTACTACCATTTTTGAAAATAGGTATTACTTTTGATAATTTAAACTCATTAGGAAAATAACCCTCTTCTAGACAACGGTTCAAGCAAAAGGTGAGCGGCCGCAAATAAAGACTAATTGTTTGCTTTACAAATGTATTAGAGAAATCACAAATATCAAGGCTAGGAGAATTTTTCATATTCTTTACAATTGAAACAATTTCCTCCTCTGTCGTACGCTTCCAACTAAAATTTACATTTACTATTTTGTGATTCTGAAAAAGCTGAGTTGAGTTAAATGATGACTGAACTATTTTGGATGATATATTTTTTATTGAATTTATGAAAAAATTGTTCAGCAAAAGAGGAGAGAGCGGGCATTTGACCTTGTCCGCTACACTGGAACTGTTGGAATTTTTGATCAATTTCCATGCAGCACTACACTTATTTGAGGACTGTTCAATTATTTGAGCATTGAATCCAAGTTTAGCCTCCTTCAAACCTTTTTTATATTCTGCTCTTAAAATAGACAATAGCTTTTTCGTTTTAGCTGAACCCGTATTTTTATACACATCATGACATGCTAACATTCTTTGTTTTAGTAAGTTCAGCTCAGGTGTGTACCAAGACTTATTTCTATTTATAGAGTTTGAACTCGGACTTTCTTAACCTTAAAACTTTGATTAAAAACATGCGTCAAAGTTCTAAAAAACAAATTAAAACATTCATTAGCAGACAGGTTAAGTTTGGATTCATAATTAACTACTGACATCAAATCAAAAAATGCATACATGGAGTCTGGGTTAAAAATTCTTTTACTAGTAAAAAGGTTAAGCCCCACAGTACTGGTGTTTACCTCTGGTGTACCACACATAAAAAATAAAGCATCATGATCCGAAAAGGCACAATTAACAACATTTATATAATAGTTTGATGGCTGTAAATTTGAAAATATATTGTCTAAACATGACTTAAATCTTGTAGGTTTAAAATTAGTAGCATATATGTTGTTTTGTCTCAAAAGATTAACAAGTTTTTTCATAGGTTCAGTATCTGGTCTTGAAATATCAAAGGGCGAATTAAAATCACCGCCGATAACTACTGTATAACCCGTCCATTTAGATACAAGAGTAAAAAGAAGATCTAATCTTTCCAAAAATAACTCTGGATTGCCATTGGGTGATCTATAAAGACAAATTACAATTAACTTTAAATCTGCTATTATCACAAATGAACCTTCAAAATCAAGTTCAGAAAAAAATCTATTTATATCTATTATTTTAAAACTAATAGTTTCTTTGACATAAATGGCAACACCACCATGTATATGTGAACTTCGACAATAAGAATGTGCCAATTTATAACCACAAGGTGCAAAAAACTCTAGTTTTGTTGAACCTGCAGAGCCAGTAAACCAATGCTCGGTAACACAAAAAATATTACATTTCAAATCAATTAAAAAATCCTCAACAAGACTAAATTTACCACTAAAACCTTGAATTTTAAGAAAACAAAATTACATGACTTTTCAAAAAATGTTACCTTCACATTTTGGTTTACCTTGGATCTGGGTTCACTACTACATTCCAGTTTAAAAACATTTCATCATACAAAGAACTACTATTATTACTTGATTCCGACTCAACAACAGAACACGCCTTCACTTCGGTAACGCCCCCTTCACCACACATCACAGCACCAGACACACTGTCGTTAACTCTCAGTATGACAGCCTCCGCAAATGAACGATGTCCAGGAGAAATGCGAGAAAGCCAGGGTTGTTGTGAAGTTGTCTGCAATTTGGGGTCACTAACTGCATACTCACAGGACGACTGATGTATCCGAGATGACTGGCTAGTTTTTCTATTGTTCAGATGGCGATTTATTTCACGCTCGTTGGACTCTAGCATTGGTCTATTTGGTTTGCATTTTCTGCTTGGTATGAATTTAAGCTGTTGGTGAGTAGCAAAAGCTATTGCTTTAAGGATCTTAGATGTAAGCAATTTTTTCCCAGTTATGTTGAAATGAATCCCAGAAGAAACATAACATCGATCAGGGAAGGCAGTCATATTGATTATGTGAACATGGTGCATTTTTTGTGCAAGTTCGTGAATATACAATTTAATATTCATAATATTCTCATTCACAGGATGGTACAGTGGAAAATCTCGTCGGAATGGAATGTTTCCAAGAAGGACACTAGCTGGTCTTAGTTCTAGAAGAGCTGATTTCAGGAATTGAATATTTTTTGCTTCGCCGCTATATACATCATTTGCCCCTCCTAGCACTATTACAGTATCCCTGGATGTCAGCTTTATATTCTTTGGTGGATTTAAGACATTCATGCACCGTATGCGGGACCATATACGTGCGTGCACCGTATCTGCAGTAAACACCAGCTGCATACATGACGCCAATGAGATGTAAATAAATATAGAGCGCTCGTCTCGTGTTAAAAAGTGAAACCTCACTGGAGGACCTTTTTCTAAACAAAACATCTGACTAAAGAGTAAGAAAGACTAACATAAGTTGTGAAATGGGGACTTAATAGGTTAACATATAGTTGCAATGGAGACTGGAGGGTATAGAGAGTCAAAATGGCGGTCAGCATGTAGGCACAGTTTTTTATCCCAGACGAGACCTCTATATATATATATATATATATATATATATATATATATATATATATATCTCGTTGCACGACACTGGTCTATTTTAAGATTTGATTTCTAACACTGCATCAAGTATATGGGACAGTCAGTAGCCAACATGTTAAAGGCAGCTTGGTCTACCTTGTATAAGATGTCATTTGAGGTAGATTATGTAGAAGGGTAGGATAGAGGGCAAAGGGATAAAGTCTACTAACAGGGTTCAGAATCAGAATTCTTTTTGTTTTTTATTTTCTTTATAGATTGTACTAACATCCATACTATTATAAGAGTGAGGTGGTGTCTGTCTGTCCCCATGTATGTTCCGTTCTAACACAAAAACTCCTTGATTCTTGAGCTGACTTTTTTCTTCTACTAGGTAAGGAGATCAACTAGATATAAACATACTTTTTTCTCAATGGTAGGAAAATATGGAACCAAATAAAATAGCCTAAATAAATTGTTTACCTGTATTGCTGAAGAAACTATGAGAAATAATGGAATTTTAGGCAAAAACAGTACTACAAGAATGTCAAACCACCTAAATAAATTGTTTACCTGTATTGCTGAAGAAACTATGAGAAATAATGGAATTTTAGGCAAAAACAGTACTATAAGAATGTAACAGAGACTGCCCAAACCTTGTTCGAACGCCAACTAATAGGCAAGATGTGACCTAAACCATCAGATAAATACGGACGAAAACCCCAACAGGATATGACAACATATCCTCTAAACTATTAAAACTATGTGAAGATGAATTGAGGGATCACTTTTGGTGATATAACTCCAATCTTAGTTTTACCTGATTTTAATCTTGTTGGTGTTACTGTCTATTGAGCTAAACAAAATCAAACTTGGAAATCAAACTTGGGAAAAGGGCTCAACACGTCCGTAACATCAACCAGGATACCTCAGATTGTCCTCTTGAGATTATTTTTGATGGTGAATTAAATTGAATTTTGTAAAAAAACAGTGGGTGTTTGATACAGTAAAATGTATTAAAAGAAAGAAAATATATTACCAGTACTACAAAAATGTAAGTTTCAAACTTACCAGAGTGGTGACAATTTATAACGTCAGGATGAGTGGCCGGTTCTCATTGGTTAATTGGAGCATAAAAGTGTTGGTAATCAAAAACTAACTAACTAGCGTAATTTACTAGCATATTAGTTCGTTATATATTCTTGAAATTTTCAATATTTATTCATTGGTATCTTAGCAACAATTTAACATAATACAATTTTGAAAATAGCTGATTGTCCATCTGTTTGATTTTTACAACTTTGAGAATTAATTACCCATTAAGGTAGTCATTTTATTCTATTCACTATACCCTACAACAGGATCTGATTAGTGCTGCACTCTAGCTACAAAATCTATAACTAATGACAGCAGGCAGCTACGGTCCTCTCTGCTAGAGGCGCGGACAGACTATAAACCTATCTAACGCCACTAGGTCGTGGTAGCCGTGAGGGCTAGGTCGTAGAAAAACCTTGGCCAGGTGTTGATACGAAGTTCGTGGGTTCAATTCCCGCTCCAAAGTCACTGAGACAGGTGGCAGCACGAATTAGAGATAAGATCACAGATAACGACGCCGTGGTTTGTAAAGCCGATCAGGGCAACTCAGTAGTCATTCTTCCGAAAACGGATTATGTCAACAAAGTATCTAATTTTTTTAAGGCTAACGGCATTGAAAAACTTGAAAGGGATCCTATGTTAAAATACTCAAAATAAATTAATAAACATATCAACTCCAGCACCAATCTCCTGTCTAACACAGAAATGAAAATTTCAAAGGTGACTAACACCCAGCCCTCCATACACAGAGGATTGCCCAAAATTCATAAACCCGATATACCCATACGACCATTAGTAAATTTCATTCCATCCCCAGCATGCAAAATTGCTAAAAAACAGGACACTATCATCAGTCGGGAATTAAATTTGAGAACAACAGTAGCCTTAAAAACAGTGTTGACCTTGTAAATAAAATCGCCAATCTTGAACTGAAAGATAACTACATGTTAGCTTCCTTTAATGTATTAAATTTATATACAAACGTCCCTGTCACCAACCTTAGCAATATTAAGAGAGAATTTAACGATAAACTCATCACTTAACAGAAATGCTGTAAATTAACTCATTAAATTAACCGATGCAGTTCTCAAACAAAAATATTTTAAATCTTAAGACAAAACATTTTCACAAAAATATGGATTAGGTGGAATGCTGGGGTCTCCCTTATCCAGCATTTTAGCAGAGGTACTTTTAAATAACATTGAGAACAAACACTTGTGGTCAGAAAACAATTGCCTCGAGGGCAAAATCATATTCTATTATCATTATGTGGATGACACAATTAAATAGTTTCTTGAGTAGCATAATATGTGTTGTTACAATTAACAGGATAAATAATAACTACATCTCACAACACTATACAATATATTTACACTTATACTTTACTTACATACAAGATGGTAAATATATAAAAAGATGGTACAAGGCAATCGATTTCAACCCAAGGCCTGATGAAGACCGGTGTGACTGGTTGGAATCGATTGCCTTGTACCATCTTTTTATATATTTACCATCTTGTATGTAAGTAAAGTATAAGTGTAAATATATTGTGTAGTGTTGTGAGACGTAGTTATTATTTATCCTGTTGATGACACGATTGTGCCAGTTGAAAATGCTCAAATCAAATTTAAATAAACTACACAACAATCTTAAATTTACATTAGAAAATGAAAGTAATAAATCTATATATTTTTTAGATCTGAACATCTCAAGACTGTCAAATAAGTTTATCTTTAAAATTTACAGAAAGCCGACAACTCACTTCAGACAATTCATAATACTACTTCACATCATCCTCAAAATAAAAAATTAGCAGCATATCACAGTTTTGTAAACCGTCTGCTATCCCATACCAATGAATGAAAAAGACTATACGGACGAGGTAAACATCATTAAATGTATTGCAGTTGCTAATGGATATAAGAGTGATATTGTAGATAAACTGATATGGAAACACAAAAACAAATAAACCAGTAAATGAAATCCCGAATAAGATCAATTATATATCAACAGAGTTCAGAACACATGAAAAAAACGAGTTGTCCAGAAACAAAATTAGATTATCATTCAAAACCTCAAACAAACCGTCACTGTTTCTTAAAGATAAGAAAAAAACCCAGCCAGATCAAACTGAGTTGGCAGGTGTATATAAACTTAATTGTATAGGTCACGCTCTTTCAAAACACGTTTTAAAGAACACCTTCCAAGAAAGCCTGTTAATAAACACAGTTCTGCGTATGCTGAGCATTTAATAAATAGTAACAATTTCTACTCAAGCATTGAAAAGAATTTAGATATTTTACACCGCCATTAAACAAGAGGCAGACAATTAGATACCTACAATAGAGGAATACGAAATTTACAAAGCCAGCAAGAAACATCCCCAACACATTTTGAATGAAAAAGCCTCATTTGAATCAAATTTATTGTACGAAACATCTGTGGGCATTGAGGAAAAGATAAGGAGGCGAAAAGTACCGGATAAGAACAGCGAGAGGGGCAGGAGGGTACCACGTGGACAGGACTGCAATGGCGTCAGTCTGGATCTGCACCCCATACCTGCTGCGCCGTGATACGTTTTTTGAATGGCCATTAAATGGTTTTTTTTTGTTATGTTCGTCCGTATGTATTTTGTTCGATGTATTTAAAAGACTTTTTGACGACCTCTTCATGAGTGAAATTTTACGCCTGGCTTGAAAATGACCCCCCCTGGCTGGGTCGTAACCTGTCGCCCATAAGAACGACGTTGGATCACTTGACAGTTACAGGAAACAAAACTAGTTTTGGTTAGACTTGTTGAACATCTTACACGAGTGTAAGTTCAACCAACTCTTAACACCACATCATTATGGCTTCCTCGCTGAGAAATCCACAAGCACAGCACTGATCAGTTTGCTGGAATTCCTGCTTGTCACCAAGAGAAGGAAACACATCAACTGCCATTCTTTTAGATTCCAGTAAAACCTTTGACTGCCTGGAACATGGCTATCTCCTAAGAAAATGATCAACTCTTGGAATACAAGAGGAAACAAACAGCAGCATATGCATGTGTATATGTGCATGGTTCTCCAGCTATCTAACCGGCAGAAGGCAACTGGTGGAAATAACACGATCAGCAAACGGTAGAACTGAAACAATTAAATTCCAATTGAAACCAACAACACGAGGAGTCAATCAAGGATCTGTCTTGGGGCCTGTTCTATTCATTCTCTTCACAAATGACTTCCCTAAGCACATGCAAGATCACCGTAAATCACTTATGTATGCTGATTACACAGTTTTATTCCTTGGCAGCTCAAAGGCAGAACAACTGGGAATAGACAGCTTTGTTGCACTCAACATGGCAGTACAATACTGTCAAAACAATGACCTTGTCGTGAACGAAAATAAAACAAGGCAGTTGATCCTGGGCTGACATAAAGAACACACTGGGACACTACCCAAGCTGGAAGAAGTTACTACTACCAAATATCTTGGTGTTACACTGGATGATAGACTATCATGGACAGCACACATAGACTCCCTCTGCAGCAAATTAAGTACCGGTACTGGACTGTATGTGATAATTAAGGCGATTGAAAAATTAATGTGACATGATGACAACTAAAGTAGCCTACCATGCTCTGTTCAAGTCACAACTACGATATGGGATTGCTTTAAGGGGAGGTACAATGGCAGGAAACCTACAACACATCCTTGTCCTCCAAAAGTGAGCAATCAGAATTCTATGTAATTTAAAATCAAGAGAAACCTGCAGAGAAGTCTTCCAGGAGCTAAAGATCCTTACATAGTACCCAACTTGTACATCCTGGAAGCAACAACCCATGTCTACATTAAGATGCCACAATTAGCAAGCAATGGATCATAAATCCACAAACACAACATAAGACATGCTAACAACTACTGCTTACCTACACATAAACTCAGCTCTACAGAGAAGAAAACCAGTTAAAGTGGAGCCAAGATGTGGAACCCCTTGCCGGAAGAACTAAAGAAAAGCGAGAAACGGCTTTTTGGACAGCGCCTGAAGACTTGGCTAGAAGACCGACCCTTCTATACTCTAAATGAATTTAACTGGGCTTGACAACTGTAATTTTAATTTAGTTGTATTTTGTGACACTGTACACTTATCTTGATGATAATGTAAAGACATTTTTGATTTGATTTAATTTGAACTATGATATCATAATAATTAGTTAAAAGTCTTAAAACAGACCATCATTTAACTTGTGCCAACGTTTAAACGTCTGAAACGTCATCTGAACGTTGTCCTGTGGGAGTGGAGTCACTTCTTTGGCTGTGGAAAATTAAGTGGTCCAGGTCCCACAAAATAATCCTCATATTCATTCACCTGCAATGATACAATAATACAGGTTACTAACCTTATGACTATTCTCAGCACTAAATAAGTACACCTAATCAATATGATTTAGCCTACTCATTTGTTGACTCCAAAGGTATCATTTTAAAAAAGGTGTCTTCATCTGTGAAAATGTATGAATCCCAATTATAATTGAATGAAATCCCTAATGGTGTCATAAATCTAGGCCAATACCTAGTATTTAACCCATTGGCATAGACATACGAGCTGGTCTTGTTCCATACTTGTAATTTTATTAACCTGTGAATTGGAGTATAAAATTAGTGTTTTTAAATGGATTACTGGCGTATTTTAATTAAAATATGGTTTTCTTTCAGTTTAGAGAGTCGCATTGGCACACACCAGTAGACATAAGTAAAAATCAGAAAAATCAGTATTGACCATGTGCTAGTCTCAAAGAATTAACCGATCCCGTCAACTTCCAAGCAAGCCTGCCACTGTTTGTTTCACTTGGGCCCTCCCACCAACGTTGCCACAGACCGGTTAACTCATTGAGAGTTGCACAACTGGTCAGTTTTGGTCATGTGCGGGAATCGAACCCACGAACATCATATCAACACCTGGCCAAGGTGTTTCCACGACGTAGCCAACTCAGCTAACACGACCAAAGGCCTGGCGGCAATATTAAGATTTTTCAGTCAGTCCGCGCCCCTAGCGGATAGAACCGTAGACGCCCGCAGTCATTAGTTACATATTTTGCTACTAGAGTGCAGCACCAATCAATTACCGTTATAGGCTACTGCAAATAGAATAAAATTACTACCTCAATGCGTTAACCCATTATTTGAGTGCCTATATTTTTTTTAGCGAATTTCCCCTATAGGGAATTAGCGAATTTCCCCTATAGGGAAGAAGCTATTACCGTAGTCGGCATGGTAAGACCTAGGCCCGGGACCATGATAACTTTTCGTTTTGAGGTCCCCAGACCCCAAAAACACCATTCGTTCGAAACTGTATATATATATATATATATATATATATATATATATATATATATATGTGTCCGTGAGCACGATAACTCTCGTAAAAATTATCCGATTTTGATGAAATTTGGTATAAACGTGTAAAGCAACATTTATGACTTTAAGTTCGAAAACCAGCCAGATCGCTTTATCCGAAGGGGTATTTTGGGGGGGTTTTGTACCCCAAAAATGGGTTTTTTGAACTTTTTACATATAATTTTGGAAATAGTCAAATTTTAGTTTTTTCCATTGGATTCAGCTTAAAAAAACACACAATTTGGTATTTTGATCATTTCTCTACGCCAATTGGTTACCGAGATATTGAAAGTGCTAAACACAGTACGTTGTCTAATGTTATTCTTATGGAGAAAAATAAAAATTTTATATCTCGCTTATTTGTGAACATATACTGACGAAACTTGGTATATGGCTTCATCTGGTTGTGGACCATTGATATTTGCTCAAAAAAACAGTTTTTTGCCAAAGGCTCCCGTAGCAGCAAACCTGCGTACTCAGCCCCATGTAATTCTTATGGAGAATAAGTAACGTGTTATCTCCCTTAATTATGAAAATAAATTAATGAAATTTGGTATGTGACTTCACCTAGTTGAGTTATATTGATATTAGCATAAAACCCCATTTTTTGTGTTCCTTGCTTCAGCAAACCTGCATACTCAGCCGCCATGTTATTCTTATGGAGAATAATTCAAATGTCATAAATCATTTATTTATGAATGTATATTGATGAAACTTGGTATGTAGCTTTATGTGGTATTAAGATAAATATATATGCATTGGAAATTCGCTGAGTACGCAGGTTTGCTGCTACGGGGGTATATTTTGGCATTCCTAAAGTGCCAAGAATGTTAGGCATCTGGAGAGCAGTTCGCAGGGAAGAAAAAATCAATTTCAATCCCAAATGCTTTGGAACGATATATTGTATCTCGATTAGATAGACGATAAGTGAAACTATCGATGTCTCGATAAACAACTAAGTCCCTCGATCAGTATGTCCATTTAAAGACATAGCCTAATTAAAAGTCAACGTTCAACAATATTTTGTCACAAAGCACCTCTCAAAAAACCCACCGCAACAATATTAATGAAAATAACTACCCACATCAACAATATATAATGCAAAACACTATTCGGGTAAAAGAGCAACAACTCAAGGCACTCAAAGGTTAAACATGCTTGGTCTTTTTCTGTGAGTATAATTCTCTTTCTCCTTTAGTTTAAATGTAATTATTATTGCTAAGTATTTCACGATTTCACATTATAGTTTTCTTAAATACATTATTGATCCTTTTTTCAATATTTCTAATATACACAGCCCAATATCAGCACCAATAAGGAATGTTCTTTAAAAATCAGGAAACAGAGCCCTCTAATGAAAATTTACAAAATAACTTACAAGTATGTGTGTTAAAATCGTTAGTGTTACCAATGTTGTAACTTTTGGGCTGTAAAAGGTCACATAAACATTTTTAAAGAAGTTGTCCTTATATGTTTAATGTATTCCAGTTAATCATAAGTAAGCTTTGTCTGATGTTAGCTTGCACGATAATATATCCCAAAACGGCACTTCCTTCAAGTTTTAACTTATGTCTGGGTACAAAATTTAACAGGTCGGTCCCACCTGCAGAAAAAACTAATTTTGTAAAACGAAAACTATTCTCTGGCAACAATTTAATACGAAATGTTGATATTAGCCTTGTTAATAATAACAACGTTTTTAAGTTTCAAATACAAACAAAAACAAAGAATCATTCATATCATAACAGCTGATCAAGTTGTATCCGTATCAGTGATCTGAAAAGACATAGAGGATGATGACATATTCCTGAAGTCTCAGAGATTATATAAACAACAAACAATTAAATGTAAATACAAACCTTGTATAAAATTAAAATAAAAAATTTCTCTTCTTATATTATGGGAATAAATTACCATGAATAAAGAAATTAATCTGGTGTATACCTGCTATGGTTTCATGTTTCACGGTTTAGCTCTGCGCCGTTTTCATGATTATTGCAAAACAAAGAACCACCATACAAGTAATATAAATATAAACAAAATACAACCATTTGTCATGGGAGAGTGACTATACATATCATAGAATATGTATAGTCCAGAGCCAGTCATATTTCTCAATTTAGTACATGCATAGACTAACTACAGTAGCTACAGTAACTACAGTACTACAGTAACTACTGTAGTTAGTCTATGGTACATGTTGAAAAACGAATACTGAAAATAACAATTGTGCTGCCTCGATTCTTTTGATGCAGAATAATGTTGTGTAGATCTATCTGCAGGTAAATCGGTGAATCCACATATTCTTGGTAGGGCCGGATTTAAGAATAGGATACACCCACACAGAAAGACATACAAATGCGTCATACGAGCAACAAGGCAACAAGGGCCTGCACCACTGGTTGAGCCTAGGGGCCCACAGCTCCTAAATCCGGCCCTGATTGATTCTTGGTGGGTTCGTCCAATGAATATAGAGTGTTTAGGTATTCGTTTATTGATGATATGACATATTATGCCCATTTACCACCTCGAAATTAAAAAAATCCCCTTACTGTGACAACGAGAGATGGCTCTGAATTAGTATACTCACCTTTCACATTTTTCTAATATATGAAGCACATACACGTTCCAACTAATTTGTAGGGTATAAAATCGATGAGTTAATTATAATAAATATTGCAAATAATATTGCTTGGAAGAATTATTCATAAAAAAACTACCCTCACTAATTTGTACGTTTCCTAGCAACTTTTAGTAGTTTATAAATTACGAACTGCTCCCCCGCAATATTTTACTGATATAATCATTATAACAGCTGTTTATTGAATCAAGAAAAAACACATGCGACATAAACCAAATAAAATTCTCCTCCGTATGAATAACATGGGAACTTTATTGAAGTCCCGTGGGGCAATTCCTAGGGCCTAAATCGAAATTCTGACTCGACAGTGACTGAGAACTTGAAATTATCTTTTGAATAACAAAATAATTATCAAAATCGGTTAAGTATTAAATTCAGGAAGTGGGTGTACAAAAAGCAGGATTTTTTCAAATATGTAGATTGTTTAGTTTGACTATTTTTTATAAATCTAGGCAATTCTATTATTGTAAAACTTCTCAATATAAGTAGGGGAAATAAACAATTCAGATACATTCAGCAGGATATGATCGGCTGCAGTGGAACCTGATTTATTAGTATATAAACTGTAGGACCATATTTTAAAAATGTATAAAATTAACATAAATAAAATAATAATAGGTTTCGTAGGCCTATGTATTTTAATTTTCTTTATATAACTTCCTCACTAACTTCCTCGTTTTATTACATATCGGACTGTAGTATGCAAATTATGTATAGTATTAGCTAGGGAGCACTGTAAAATAGCCCAATGATAAAATGGCAGTTGTTGATGAATCTAGGAATGTCGAACCTTCACGAAATGTCCATATATTTTGTTATATCTGATGATTTTTTATGATGACAAGACAAAATCGAGATCTGGTCGGGTAGCGATAGTGTTTATCGTGCTCGCCTCCGAGGTTCGCCAGATCGATCCTGATAGAAAAAAATCGGAGAAGGTTCGAAACTGGTATTAGCTACCGTTTGTCATTGTCATTGGCCTATTAACTGATGAAGCTTTCTAAGTACAGGTCGATATTAGATAGCAACAAGACCAGGGTTTGGACCGTTCCCTATCAAAACTTTAAAAAAATACCACTGGCGTGGATACACAAACAATAAAAACATCAGATCAGGGCCTTACACCTCAAATAACGAGGCGAACATTCTAACCCCTTCACTTAAGTTAGTATTATATTTGTGTTCAAACTGTTGTCATATATAAACATGTTTTTATCAATTCCTGACGGTATATGGGATTGTAGTGATGGTGTTATTAATTAATCTTGATTATATGGGTCATGAGTAGCCAATCAAGATTAATGTTTTGATTATTAAATATTTAAAAAAACTAGCTGGCCCGACAGACGTTGTCCTGTCCTAATGTCATTGAATTTGTTTTATGTCAAATACTAGTTCATTTTCAAGATAAGCTCGTTCGCTTCGCTCACTCGCCTCTGGGATGAGCTCGTTACCTACGCTCACTCGCCTATTTTTATATAGTGCTAACTTCAGCATAGAAAAAAGAGTTCAAGTTGCCAACCTGTAGTAGCACACATCGTTGGCCCAACGATGGGGAACGGTTGGGATGGTTAGAACTGGTTGGATAATGGTCGGTTGGCAAATCCAACCATGAGACGTTGGGCCAACGAACCAATCGTAGGGTAACCCGCGTTGGCAAATCCAACCATATGAGACGTTGGGCCAACGAACCAATCGTTTGGGTAACCCGCGTTGGCAAATCCAACCATAGCAGACGTTTGGCCATCAAAAGCTATTGTTGGCAAATCATACTATATTATATTATTATTAATTATATTATGTTATTATTAATGTATGTATTATATTATACAAAATTTACATCATATTTTATTATTAAAATTATATTAAATATATATGTTAATCTGCCCGTAGTTTAGTTTATCATATTCAATTGCAAAAAGAAACATATAAATCAAAAGGACCAACTTACATTGTTCCAACTTTTATTACTCTTATTACAGTGATTGGCGCAATTAGCTTAATTTATAGAAGAATTAAAGGAAGTATATTGTCCTACTCGTGTAGGTTTAGAGTACTGGTAATTTTTATATCCCAGTCCTTCCATTCACTTTTGTGAGTCAAAGTGACCGTGGGGGTTAAGGCGTGTGTACAGTAAGTCAAAAGTCAAGACTCAACCGCGACATAGTATTTTTGCAATTAAAATAATTTAAAAAATATATATTATTGGCATATTAAGCCAATTCAATTGAAAATCGTGTTTTTTTAATAAAATATAACCATTTAAATAACAATTATAAACTGTTGGCATTATGTTGGGTATTGGTTTGCATTATTGGCATTTGGTTGGCAAATACAACGTTGGCCCAACGGTGCGCCAACGGAAATTTCTTACCGTTGGCCAACGAACTGTGCCAAACCATTCGCCAACATTGGCCCAACGATTTGTGCTACTATGGATTAAAGTAGATTTGTTATTTCCGTAATGAACATATGTTTATGCCATTCGAGTAAGTTTAGATGTAATCCTTGTTAACAGCTGTTTGGTGTAACTAACTGAACTTTGATCAAATCAGTGGGAACTTAAATGGCCAGTGGGACAGAGCTCTTAGGTCGGATTAAAAATTTTCTTTTATAAAAACCTCTCGTTCTTACATTAACGAACACAAAAAAATAATTATTCCATTTGGTGCACTCATTCTCAATTTATGCCGTGACCAGGGGAAATAGGGATTGATTTGTATATATTAAGATTACAAGACATTTCAGAAGTTACATTTAATTATCAATTTCTTTTGGATTTTTTATACCTTAGGTGATTATTTTTTAAATGTTGATTTTTGCTGGTAAATTACTGCTAAGTGCTAAATTGTTGGTACTACTGATTATACAGATACAGATACTGTACAGCTGATTTTGTAATGAAATTCATATATTGTCAAATTGTTATGGCAAAATGTGAAATGACAATTTAAATTTGTTCTGTAAAATAATTGTTTACTAGTTACATTTTCATTTAGACACATAAGTTAAGTAGTAATGTTTTATATTTCGAATAATTTTCCCAAGTGAGGTTTTTTTGGTGATCTAATATGGTGTGGGTTGTATTTGTGGCTCTTAAAATGTTGTCATTTTAGGTTAAATAACATCCTTTCTGTTCCTGTTTTGTAATTAGGGAGAAAATGATAAATGTAATTCATAATTAGAAATGTATTTTACCCTTGAGAATTCTAATATTTGTTACAAATGGAAAACAATAACAAAGAATTGTATGCCCTTTTGGAAATGTACAATAGTGGATCAGGATCTGACAATTCAGAGCTTGTCCTAGCCCCTCAGAAAAAGAAGAAGCTGACCAAACATAGGTAAGGTAATAAATTACATTTTCTAGTTACCTAGAAGTGCATTAGACATACAAGTTTTTACTATGCAATATGCCGGTAACCAAAGAATCTAGGATTACGGTTTACAGATGATTACTCTAAATTGATTTTTTTATGGCATCGATATTACTATCAATAATGTTGTTGTGATTTTAGGTAATCCATAATGTAACCTAACCTAATTGCTGCAGCGCGCTGTATAAGTTGGCACTCAAAAAACAAAAACATTCCACCATAGGGGGGGGGGGGGTCCTCACTCTTACAAAAAACCTCAATATGCCTATCGTTAAGGCGGTAACACAAATTGGAATTATTTCCCTGTTGATGCCACAGATTGTATTGTTCATACAGTTGGTGCTGCTCTGTTGGAAAAACACCTAAATTATACAACATCAAAATCTATAGACTGAGATGGTATCTAATGACAACATGTGCTGGTCATGCCATGCGTCGTGTTTTTACCTACTACATTCTCAGGCAATATTTTGGCATATCAAGACTGAAAGCCTTTTCTCATTAAGTTAGCAGACAGTATTGTTCTAACATCCCGTTTCTTGATCTTATAGTATCAGATAATTTAAGCTATTGTCGATTTTTATTTATTTTTTCTTTCGTTGCTATTTCTCATTTTATTCCTAGTTGTCCTTAGTCTTATCACTGAAACGTTCAGTGTTGCAGATTAGATTGATAGGGTATCTGCAGCAGATCAAGCAAGTTTTTAGGTTTTAGGCCGATTTGGTCTTTCTCTACAAACTATCAACTGTACCGCTCCTCTAGCCAAAATTAACGTGAGGATACCAGGCACCACCAGATCTAGGGACCTATTTGCCCTTCGCTACTACAGAACCAATTACTTGAAGTCAGGCCCCATTGCAAGACTTCATCGACTGAGTATCTCTGTTCCTGTAGAGGTAGATTTATTCTTTGACAATCTTCAATACTTCAAACTCACAGTCAAGACTTCTCTAGCCCTTCACCTTGCGAAACCTACACAGTGAGCACTACATCATTACACTAACACAATGCACATCATTCGTACATTTACACGATGCAATTGTATTCATAAACTGACAGGTAGTTGTATGTTAAATCCCCAACTATGTATATGTTCCGATAATGTAATATGCTTTTGTGGAAAATATGTTCTATTGTATTGTGTTAACATATTGTATATATATTATAGTTAAATTACGTATAATTTATGGTTGTTCATAAGAATTTATATTTATATTAATGTTTTTTCATGTAGATGATTACAGATGGATCCATCTATATCAATTTATCTATGTATTGGCATTGCCGTTCATAGTAAAATAGAATAAAATAAACTCATGCTTGTTAAATTTTTACCATTTTTTACAAACGTTGTATGACTTAATATATGTATCCTTGATGTAATAAGAGTGAGATGGTATGTGTAATTTGTTTACATATGATAATTTACCATTTCTTAGCTGAACCTCACAGATACCAGTGGAAGTTTTTGGACATACTTTTTACTGTGGAATCTGAGCCCCTCTGATATTACTTGTTATGATTATAATTTAAACAAAAATTACAAATTGCCGCCAACAATCTTAGACAGGATATATGACACAAATACCCCAGAAACTCATAGAAGTTAATCAGGAAGTTGGCTGCACGTGGTAACCTCACATATAAGCCCAGAGCAAGCTGACTCCAGTGCCTTTACTCTTCGCTGTGAATTCGGTCAGTTAATATCAAACCTTTTCAAAATTTAAAAGCTTGTATTTTCGCTGTAAAATCCAAAATTTGTGGATTTGTTTACTGGATGTACCCCCAACGTATTCTATTTTGTGAATCTTACCCGGATGTTGCCCGAATGTGTAATTAGGCTTAAATCAGTAAATTATTGTAATTTCACACTTCAAAATTTTGTCCGACAAACTATAACAGATCAACCAGGCGCTTATTCAAATTTGCAAATTTATCGTCATGCAATGATTGACAAAGCTATATACCCTCTCTCCCAGTGCACACTAACGTCTATTATTAAATTTATTAACACATTTCCTATTAAGTTCACTGTTTACTAAGTTTTAATTATTATCCAAAATTAACCAGCCACTCTCCTAAACTCCCCTCCCCATAACGGGGTGTTCTATCCCCTCCCAAACCCGTGGCAGCAGGTGGCCAGCTGAAATCTTATCTTTCCCACACTACCATATGCAACCCTATAGGATAAGCAACCCCAGACCCTTTGATAATGTGCCAATGTGCTTCCTCCTCCCAAAAAAAGTTGGTCATGCTAAACTCTACCCAGAGGCCTTCATCTCCGCTTCCTCCCTTATATTCCGCTTATTAAGATGTAATCCTGTCTGTAAAATGTGTTATATGTTGTTTCTTAAATATTTACATTTTTTCTCTGGTTTCAGAAAGCGCAAGCTCGACGATGGGGGCCGGCAGTTGACGCCGCAGGTGTGTGGTGGCCGCACAGTCAGTCTTGCTCTCGCCCTCTCTCTCCTCCTGTGTTGGCTTCTCACTCTCACGTGGCTCGCAATCGCTCTCAATTCACAGATACAACATCTCGACTCTACTGTGCAGTCAGGTTAGACACAACATTCATTTTAGGCTGATTTATACGGGTAGAGTTTCTAGTAGAGTTACTCCACCCGTGTAAACGCTCACTAGCGTCTAGTAGCTATTAGGTGGTAGAGTGGAGTTAATAAATAATAATGAATAATGTATATTTATTGCCATCAACACTAGCCTATACAGATTATAGACAAAGTGAAAATTAAATACTATAAATAATAAGCAATCTCTACAAGTTGTAAAGTAAATAATGCAAAATATATGAAAAAATATAAATCCAGATCAGCAACACAAATTCAAAACAAACAAAAAATTGCTTCCTTAATATAATATATTTTAAAATATAATAGTAGGTACTATTATTAAAATTTAAAAACTCAGTAAGAATAAGAATAAGAAAGGTAATTGAATAAAAAGGATTTAAAATCAGCCAGTTATAAAACTTGGTTTTAAATAATGCACATTAAAAGCTGAATTGGGTAACTTATTGTAGAATTTCATGCCTAAAACTGCATAACTATTTTGAGTTTTTGATAACCTGCAATAAGGTATATCAATTTTAAACTGAATTCTTGTTGTATAAGAATGAATATTGTCTCTTAATCCAAAACTGTGTATATTTTTAAAAATATAAAGGGTAGTATCAAAAAGAAATAGGTTGTATACAGTTAAAATATTAAGGTCCCGAAATAAAGGTCTACAGTGGGAATCCCTTAGTGGATTTTTTAATATTCTAACAATCTTTTTTTGAATTAGAAGAATATATTTAGTTTACTTCACTGACCATAAAAAATTAAACCGTATCTTATATCTGGCTGAAAAAAATGCCTAAGTATGAGGATATATCATATTTTTGTGGAACAAAATTTGACAATCTTCGCAATAAAAATACAACTCTAGATATCTTGTTGGTCTCCATATCAACATGTGTAGCCCAGCTGAGCTTATGATCCAACATTGTATTCCCAAATATTTAACTGGTTCAGGATCTGATAAGATATCATCAGGGATTTTTCTTAAAGAAAAAATAACTGAGTCTTTTCATTATTAAGTAGGAAATTGTTTGAACTAAACCAATCAGAAGCATCTTTTACGGAGGACTTTACTAGATGTTACTAGCAACATGCGGTAGAGTATCTCTACTCTAGTTACTTCCCTCATCACTGCCAAATTGTTCACTCTCCTGCGCACTATACTTGTGATTCCTCGATAGTAGAGTAGAGTTGGTTGTAGATTAGTGCTAGTGTCATATAAATTGGTTGATAAAGATGTTATTAATTTCTTTACTTTTAAAACATCAGCACTCATTTTGAGGAAATACCACAAATCACACACTGTTCACAAAATATTAGATTTCCCTCCATTATTTATACTCAACACTCTACTGTGTATAAACATTCTCTTTTTAAAATCAGTAGAGTTTACAAGATAGTACACTACTAAGAACTCTACTCTACCCAAAACTCTACCCGTGTAAATCAGCTTCTAGTCTCTTCAACCTTAGATAGTTGTGGTAGTGTATGCAAAAGTTTACATTTTATAGACCATCAGAACAGATGTGTTTGGCCTACAGCAGGCTAGTGCGACATTGTCATAGGCCAGAAATCAGGGTAAGGTAGTCTAAAACTACAGGGTAGGGCCCTAAACTGTTACCTTTGCTAACTATTTGCCCGGAAGAGTTCTAGGAACTTACATTTTTTTAATGGTCACTTGTAGATCAACATCTTAAAAGTACCTCCCAAAAACAATTTTTCTTCTGTTTAGCTGCCGTTTTTAAACTGTGACCCTTATGCCATATGTACCTCTTACTCTTCGTGTAAAATTTCCTTAGCAACAACTACAGGGTTTGTGAAGTCCAATTCCAATACTTATTTAGAATTAAGTATCTCTTTTCTCCTGTCAGGTTCTGATCAAATATGCCAGTTTCTGAGGTTATGTCACACCGAGGCAGATTTCGGGAATTCAATAATAATAATGCCGGTTGGGAAACAAAATTACTATTTATTCAAACTTACAAATTTACAACAACTGATTTAAAACAATTTGAACGTCGTTAACAATAGGTATATCCGCGGTTAAAATACAATAATTATGGTTACATTGAATTTAGAAAGAAAACATCAATTAATAATTTAGCAGGGAGAGGCAGGGCGTGTTAGTTACATCGTGACTTCCTCGGGACTGGGGCGAATCTCACGTCTTCTTCCCCAATGCTGAAGCTGCCCATCCAATGAGCGGCGGCCTCAGCACGTGACGTCACGGGAACACTTCGTTGTTCAGTGCTGCCCCCGACGATCACTCAACGCCATTACTCAAACTAGGAGGAACAGGAATTGTCCACTTAAGGCCAATGCAGAGCGTCAAGTTGCTGATGCTGCGCATTCTTGCTGATATCAACGCCCGGCCGGGCCCGTGGGAGCGTCTAAGTTGAGATTAGCACGGAGCAAATATCCTAGCGTCTGGTGGTTGATTTAATTCTTGTACCAGCCAACTCTTCACAATGAAATAATAAATTAAATAATTTAAATAATGTTAAGAGCACCATCCCTCTTCCCTAAGTATAGATTTTAGTGACGGTAGAAATTTAATTATTAGGAACGGTAAACTTTAATTATTTAATTACAGTGTCGTAATGGCTTTTAACAGTCTAGGGATTTTGGGCCGTCACAGTTAATGCAAGATAAGTTTTTTTTGTACCTATATTTTGTCTGGGTTAGAATCACTAGTGTAAGGGTTACACAACCTGTATGATAAAATAAATCAATGTTTTATCTTGAGGTAGCTCTAGGCCACCTTGCCACTGAAAGGACAATCAGCAGACAATCTCACAATGTCATCCTACATTGCCCTTAACATGGCATACCAATACTGTAACGGGAATGACCTGGTTGCAAATCCAACTAAAACCAGCCATATAACATTTGGAAGACAAGCGGCCAAAGTCCAGATCATTCCTGATATACAAATGGATCCACATGTTAAGTTTGTGAGATAGATGAAAAAATTACCTGGACTCCGCACATAGACGCACTCTGTAAAAATCTTAACACCAGCTTATACATTTTAAAACAAATTAAATCCCTTAATAACATTGAAATAGCAAAATCAGCTTATTTCTCCCTCTTTAAATCTCAGCTAAGATATGGCTTTGTGGTATGGGGTGGTCCATCAAAACCAAACCTGAAAAGAATTCTGATCCTATAGAACAAATTTATTAAAAAATCATGGTAGAAAAAATCGCGTAGGTTGAGGGAGCGTGTCTCTCCCCCTCCTAAATGCTATATTTGCTATATTTTTACTGATTTTTTATTGATATTTTTTTATATAGGACACAGTTAAACAATTTTCCCTTATTGTTTTTCTTTTCCAGGATTCTCATACACCAGAAAATATTTAACAACATTATTATAATATGTAATCATTAGTGAAAACATAAAATTTTAAATGTATATTATTAACTACAGAATTGTTGCCCTACTGTTGTTTGACATATTCTTGATAATTCTTCTGCTAAATGATGAGGAAGAGTTTAGAAATAAATATAATTTTTCAAAAATTTTGACTCTCAGATATTATATACAACCAAAAACCCATCTTGAATAAAATTCATTATTTGTTTTGATGTATTACTGCAAGAAAAGGACTTTTGGTCTAGTTGGAATTAGGCAATAGAATGGCAATTGTTGAAGGTGAGGTGAAGGCAAATAAATTTGATGGTTAATCATCTGAAATAGGAATTTATGTCATGGATAACTCTTCCGTTGTTTAGAGAAAGCAGAATAATTGAGTTCATCAGCAATTTGCTGGAGAGGTACTCCCCTATGGGTAAAATCACAACTTATTCAGATCATTCTTAAAAATTTATCCTGGACCTTATGAACCTATATTCCCTATGGGTAAAATCACAACTTATTCAGATCATTCTTAAAAATTTATCCTGGACCTTATGAACCTATATTCCCTATGGGAAAAATCACAACTTATTCAGATCATTCTTAAAAATTTATCCTGGACCTTATGAACCTATATTAAAAAGTTATATTATTAAATACCATGATTAATCAAATATATCCTATCGCATTCAACCCAATTCCAATTCTTCATGGTTAGATATTTTAGCCATTTTGTAGCCTGATAGTGGTGGAAGTTTGATTCCATGGTTTTTGTCTTATTACAAACAAATTCTATACTCTATAATACGAGATTTGTTAGTTTGTTTGCAAATTTTATCTCGGAATCCAGCGGAAGGATTTTGCTTTAAAAACTTTGGAATTAGGGGCTTTTGGGCCCCTGGAGAATCCTGGAAAAGACTAACAATAAGGGAAAATTGTTAAACTGTGTCCTATGTAAAAATATATCAATAAAAAATAAGTAAAAATATAGCAAATATAGCATTTAGGAGAGGGAGAGACACGCTCCCTCAACCTATGCGATTTTTTCTACCATGATTTTTTTAAACTTGTTTGGGGTATAAAGACCCCATTGAATACAGGGTAAGGCTTGGCAAAAATTCTACTAGAGTTGTGAGGTTCTGAAGTGGTGACCTCTTACTAACAGCACTTTATATATTACTGATCTTCATATTTAAATCAGGAGATGCCATACTGAGGATATTCATTCAGTAAAATTTTGATTACATAAAAATTTAAAATTTAAATCATATTTTTGATGGGCGCATATACTGAAAAAGGATAGGTAAATACCCCCGTCGCAGCAAACCTGCGTACTCAGTGAATTTCCAATGCATGCATATGTTTCCCACTACCACATAAAGCCACTTTTACCAAGTTTAGCGAATTTCCCCTATAGGGAAGAAGCTATTACCGTAGTCAGCATGGTAAGACTTAGGCCTGGGACCTTGATAACTTTTCGTTTTGAGGTCCCCAGACCCCAAAAACACCATTCGTTCAAAACATTCAAAATATATAAAAACTAACATAAAGTCGTTTGGCATCCATACCGCAAGAAGATATATATATATATATATTTATTACTTGTATTAACATTGTAAAAATGATTGAAACAAAGTACCCTTTTTATTTTCATTTAGTTTATTTTGATGACTAGTTTCAACTCTTAGGGCATTTTCAAGTCTAAATATTTATAACCTAACAAACTTTAAACAAATAAAAATATAATTTAAAAGCGATCACATGTATAAAATCCTAATCTTATATGTACAGTATAGAATCTTTGTTAATCATATATATATGTGTCCGTAGGTGCGATAACTCTCGTAAAAATAGTCCGATTTTAATAAAATTTGGTACAAATGTGTGTAAACCAACATTTATGACTTTAAGTTCGAAAACCAGCCAGGTCGCTCTATCCAAAGGGGTATTTTGGGGGGTTTTGTACCCCAAAAATGGGTTTTTTGAAGTTTTTATGTGTAATATTTTTAAAAAGTCAAATTTTAGTTCTCACCATTGGATTCAGCTTTAAAAAACACACAATTTGGTGTTTTGATCATTTCTCTACGTCAATTGGTTTCAGAGATATTGAAAATGCTAAACACGGTACATTGTCCAATGCTATTCTTATGGAGAATAAGAAAAAATTATATCTCGCTTATTGATCAACGTATACTAACGAAACTATTTTGGGGGGTTTTGTACCCCAAAAATGGGTTTTTTGAAGTTTTTATGTGTAATATTTTTAAAAAGTCAAATTTTAGTTCTCACCATTGGATTCAGCTTTAAAAAACACACAATTTGGTGTTTTGATCATTTCTCTACGTCAATTGGTTTCAGAGATATTGAAAATGCTAAACACGGTACATTGTCCAATGCTATTCTTATGGAGAATAAGAAAAAATTATATCTCGCTTATTGATCAACGTATACTAACGAAACTATTTTGGGGGGTTTTGTACCCCAAAAATGGGTTTTTTGAAGTTTTTATGTGTAATATTTTTAAAAAGTCAAATTTTAGTTCTTACCATTGGATTCAGCTTTAAAAAACACACAATTTGGTGTTTTGATCATTTCTCTACGTCAATTGGTTTCAGAGATATTGAAAATGCTAAACACGGTACATTGTCCAATGCTATTCTTATGGAGAATAAGAAAAAATTATATCTCGCTTATTGATCAACGTATACTAACGAAACTTGGTATACGGCTTCATCTGGTTGTGGTCTATTGTTATTTGGACAAAAAAGCAATTTTTACTGATAATTCCCGTCCTCAGCCCCCAAGTTATTCTTATGGAGGATAAGTAAAATGTAATTGCTCCCTTAATTATGAACATAAATTAATAAAACTTGGTATGTGGCTTCACCTTATTGAGTTATATTGATATTTTCATATAAACTCATTTTTTCTGTTCCTTGTTGCAGCAAACCTGCATACTCATCCCCCATGTTATTCTTATGGAGAAAAATCAAAATGGTATATTCATGCTTATTTATAAATGTATATTGATGAAACTTGGTATGTGGTTTCAACTAGGTGATTTCTATTGATATTTGCCTGAAAACCCATATTTTTTGATCCTTGTTGCAGCAAACCTGCTTACTCAGCCCCCATGTAATTCTTATAGAGAATAATTAAAATATTATATGTTGCTTATTTATTAATGAATATTGATGAAACTTGGTATGTGGCTTCATCTAGTTGAATTCTATTTATGTTTGCATAAAAACCAATTTGTTGTGTTCCTTGTTTCAGCAAACCTACGTACTCATTCCCAATGTTATTCTTATGGAGAATAATTAAAATTGTATACTTCGCTTTTTTGTGAATTTATTTTTATGAAACTTGGTATGCGGCTCAATGTGGTATTAAGACATATCTTATGCATTGGAAATTCGCTGAGTACGCAGGTTTGCTGCGACGGGGGTATTATTTATTCTCTATAAGAATAACATTAGGGCTGAGTATGCAGGTTTGCTGCAAAAAAGATAAGAAATATGTTTTTGTGCAATTATCTCAACCAGGTGAAGCTACATACTAAGTTTTATTAATTTATGTTCATAATTAAGGGAGATATAAAACTTTACTTATTCTCCTTAAGAATAACATTAGGGCTGAGAATGCAGGTTTGCTGCTACGGGGATAATCAACAAAAAATCAATTTTGTTATGCAAATATGATACCAATACTACGCGAAGCCACATACCAAGTTTCATCTATATACATTCATAAATAATCGAGTTATAAAATTGTATTTATTCTCCATAAGGATAACATTGGACAACGTACAGCTTTGGCACTTTGAATTTCTCTGCAACGGTTGGACGTAGAATTACAATTTAAACACCATAATGATTGTTTTGTGGAGCTTAACTGATTGGTAAAAGAAAATGTGAAGTTTACATTAAAATTAACTGAGGAAAAGCTAAAAACCTTTTTCCCATAAGATTAACATGGGAGATTTTATGAGCAGATTTTATTGGATTTTCTCCGCAACCATTTAACCTAAGTTAATAATTCAAAATACTATATTATTTGTTTTGTTTAAGCTCTATAACATGGTCAAAACCAAAATTAAGTGTTTACAAAATTTTAGGGTGAAAAATGCAAAAAACAGATTTTTGGAAAATTTAAAACCCCATAAATCCCCTTTGCCATAGTCCGATTTTTATGGTTTTTGACCTTAAAGTCATGAATGTCACTTTACACATTTGGGCCAAATTTCATCGAAATCAGACATTTTTTACTCAAGTTATCGCATTCACGGACACACACACACACACACACACCACACACACACACATATATATATATATATATATATATAAATTTGAACGAATAGTGTTTTTGTCGTCTGGCGACCTCAAAACAAAAAGTTATCATGGTCTCGGGCTTAAGTCTTACCATGAGACCTACGGTAATAGCTTCTTCCCTATAGGGGAAATTGGCTAAAATTATATAAAAACAGCTGTTCAGATATGCAGCTGATAAACAAGTCATCTTTGTCGTCATCTTGGAGCTTGGAACCTATGCTATCCACCATTTGCATAAGGTCCGCCTTCTCCTTCAATTGTACCTTCAACACATGAACTGCATGAGTCGACATAAAACTGCAGACAAAAGAATCTATAATAAAACTCACCGCTAAATCGAGATTCAAACCAAACCCTTGATCCAAGTGCTACCCTCTTGGTTCGGAGATTAGCAGCTTAGCTTAAACCATTCAGCTATTAGAATAGACCGGCAGCCGTAACTAAAAGGGTTCTTGACAGACTTTTTTTTTCAACAAATAAGTTAACTCGAGTTGAATCTACAAAAAACTCCTAATCAACCAAGTTCAAACCAGTTGCAGATTCATCAGCTATGGATTCAGGGAGGGATGTTCAGTACTACCCCCCTCCCCCCATATGTATGCTTGAACCATAACTGTAGGGATGTATCAGCTCCGGTTCTCAGTGTTCCATAGATTCTTGTAAAAAACAAGAGCTGATGGATTAATCTCAGTTCCGGAACCATCGGCCCAGCTTGCATCGCCAAAATTGACGGTCGGAGCATAATGCTGGGATGCTGGGGTAGTTGTCGTCCAGACACAAAATGTCATCAATAAACGACGACCGGGCAGCGTGACATCTGCCGTAAAAGACAACTGGACCACGAAATATCGGGTGTAACTGACAAGGAGGCAACAAATATCTTCCGTGTATACGACAACCGAGTCGCGGCACATCGGACGGAAGATACAACTACGTATCTTCAGGCGGACCGGACCACGTATCTTCGGCCAACAACTACGCAATATAGATCGTAAAAGGCAAAGAAACACAAAATATCGACAATAAGCAATATTTATTATATTTATAAACTTGTTTGTTTTAACAGTTAACTTTAACAATGTAAATAATATTAAGTGCTATTACGGCTTATTAGTGAGGTCATTTTAATATCAAATGTTTTCTTTCTGAGCCTGAGAGACTCTAGATCGTCGTCTTCCCTGGATCCCAGGGTTTAAGCTGCGGTCGCATTTGTTGCAAAATGCGACATGCACCACGAAAATGCGACAATATTTGGGCAGGCTGTCGCTTTTTTGCTACAAAGAAAAGTATAAGACATTTTTAAATTTTATTGCAGAAAATCTGGTTTCAACAATAACAATTGTATTAAAAGTCCGTGATCACGATCCACAACCAAAAAGATTAGAAGAGTAGTTGGGATGTTGTAGAGGCTTAACGTTGCGTTGGTTGCACTACGTCACTTTACCGATCGCCTCTGAGCGAGTGGTAGAGGAGACGAGCCTACATAACGTAAACAGTTGCTGTCGATTACTGCGTACCTTGTAAACAGAACGGGCGAGTTACTGAAATGACAGTTGTAGTGACAGTAGCTAACTCCCTAGCAGACGTCATGCGCTCCGCTGTGACTCGGTTTGGCGCGCACTCTGTAGTAGCTGAGTCTAGCCAAGCGAATCGGCGAATACGAGAATGTCGAGTGCTAGTTCGCCACCGAAGGGATGACTGCGCTCGCCTCGCAATAGTCGCAATCGCACAGACTCTTGTCGGTTTTTGTGACCGAGTCAAAGGAGACGAGCGGCAGGTCCTCCATACTTAGTGCCGCTCGCGGCCTCAACTCGCGGCAGAATTTGGACGGTTACACGAGCACGAGTCGCTCAAAATCTCAACGATCGGGCGAAAGTGTAGAGGTACCTAGCGAAAACAGACAACTCGAAATTGGTAATGCGCAAATGCGATCGCGATATGCTTTGAGGTTATGTTTCAGAGTGTGTAATGAATGTTTGGGGTGAGTGAGTTTTAGTTGTTCTGGTGCCATATTTGGCCTATTCTATTATAGAATGTTTAGTATATTTCCATTAAGACTTTAATGGTTAAAATGGATAAGTTACCAAGAAAAGTAGACTCTGCTGAATTATATATTACGGTATTTAAATGCCAAACCTTAAAAACAAATACAAGCAAAAAACAACAAGACCAAAAAATGACACGCCATAAAAATGCGAAAAGGAAAATATTTTTGCTGCAAGTCTCTAAGAGCTTGTAGCATTTTTGCTCAACGAATTTTTTTCTCAGCTGAATCCCTGCTGGATCCGCAAAACTGGTTCAAAAAGCTCAAAAACCAAATTCTAAAATATAGGTACAGTAAAAAGATGCATATTTGTTATATTTATATCCATTTGTAATAACTCAAAGAAAAGGTCGTAATTTCCACAGACACAATGTATTACGAGGTTTGAACGTCGTTTACAGCCTGTAAACCTTATATAAAATATATATATATAATAAAAATTGATTTGTGGGACTAGTAATTTATAAAGAACCGCACGTGACTAAACGCACGTGGGAAACACAAGAGAGTCTGGGAGCGGAGCTTGCACTAGCAAAAGTTTCAAATGTACAATGGGAAACATTAACACAATGTATCGAATAGATGGATGAATACTTCGTGGGAAAGTTGCATGCCTAGAAATCAAAGAACTTGCCAACTGGCAGTATCAGCTTTCAAAAATGGCGTATTTACGCTGACAGTTGATCAGCCAATCAAATAGTAGAGGCGTGGCTAATCGTCACCCCAATTGGTTAATAGATTATGGGATGGACATAATCTGGGGAAAAACATGAACAGAGAGAGGGAACTGAAAAGGAGGGAGGAATGAAGACGATGGAAGTCATTCTTGGGGGAGTTAGGAGAGGAGCAGGGACATCTAGGGGACGAGTATTAAGCCGCCCTTAGAGTTCCACAACAACTGTTACCGAGATTCACACTTCAGACGAGCACACAGATTCCTCATGACTAGTCACCATCCCAGCCGAGAGACTCGAGGACAGGGAAGCTGACGGAAGACCACCGACACAGATCTCCCAAGACATTCGAGCGGAGCCACCCCTGCGAGACGAGCGACCCCGAACTTCGGTCAAGCGAGGGCACTACCCCGGACCAGGACACCGCGGATCCGTGGGAAGAGGCGAGGGCCACCCCCCGACAGCAAGCCTGGCAGACTGCGGCCCCTGGACAACCCCAGAGAGCAACACCGCAGCCAGGGCAGAGAACCTCTTGGGGCAGGACCATTTTGGGACTTACGGTATGTGGAAAATCGACAGATTTGTGCACAGAAAGTTAGGCTCCATTTCCCGAAAATTTAATTAAAGTTAATGAAAGCTCAAATAAAGGTACAAGCTCCTTCTTGAGTAATAAAATATAATTAAATATATTTATAGTAATCATATTAAATAAGGTTTGCCTGAAATTAAGTAAAACGTTACGTAAAGAGTCAATCAATCAATCAATCAATCATCTTTATTCATAAAATTGTACATGGTACAAGAATAGTGTCATTTCTAATCTAATAAAGAAATTATAATAAATAGTTCACTTCTGTATAGATAATAATAATAATAATAATAATATAAAATAGTTTAAAATAGTTTAGAGCTGGTCGATCAGTTGTGCCTAATTTTTAAAAACTCTTCAAAAGAGTAAAGAGGAATGCTCGACAAGTAATCTCTTAGCTGTTTTTTAAAATTGATCATATCAACCTCCTCGATGAATTTCCGAGGGAGGTGATAAAGGAACTTGGTACCTAGGAAAACGGTTTTCTTTTTAAAAAACTCTAAATTGTGTTTTTCCACTCTACGATTTGGGCGGGTATTGTAGGAATGAGTGTTATTTTGTAACAATGGGTTAAAAAACTGTTTTACATAGTTAACTGTTTCAAGGATAACCAACCCATAAACAGTCAAAATGCCCAGCTCTGCAAATATTTCCTTCACAGAAACTGTAGCTTTTAACTTTAGCTTGACTCTAATTGCTCTTTTTTGTTGAATAAGTAATTTGTCCAAATTCTTATTTGATGTTGCCCCATAAATGCCAATTCCATAAGACAAATGAGAATGAATCATAGAAAAATATATTGTTTTTAAAGTTTCCAAACTACAAAATCGTGACATTTGTTTTAGAGCAAAGATGCCGGAGGAAATTCTACCAACTACATGAGTGACATGATTATCCCAGCTCAAATTTTCATCAATTATTAGCCCCAAAAATTTTGTGCTTTGAACTTGATCCAGAGAATCTTCATCTATGTAAATGTTAGGTGAAATTTAAGAGTCTTACTAGACACTTAAGGGAAAATAAGCGTTAAAATACTTAAACGTGAAGTAATTCTAGAATAAAAGGTTTAGGGCCCTATGTAAGTATAATTAAGGAATTTTAAATAAATAAGTGTTCTATTTAATTTTGATTTAGGGATGTTTAAATAATTAATACTTGTGTGAGAACTCAATTTTGGGAAAGAGTGCGGACCCAAGTCCTTGTCATCGGTTATGCCCTAGTAGAAGGGTTGCCCTTTTAATTGTGTCATATAGTAGAGTAGATTTTGTGGGAACGTAGTAAATTAGATTTAGATTTTAGACTTGATGATTTATTTTATGAGAGTTCACTTTGTTACTTAATTACGTGCTGGAGTGTGTCGTTGCCTCTTATTTCATTATGCACATTTTTATCTAGTTGTAGTACTGAGACCTTGAAGTAATTATCGTATGAGGGATATATAAAGGCAAAAGGACACTAAATCAGTGATAGCCTAACCTTTGCAGGGGCAGTGATTTCAATATGTGTTAATGCTATGGGAAATAGAGACTTTTAAGCATATTCCTGAACAGCGCCATTTTCCTTGCAGAGGGACAATATCCTTTGTCTATTGTATGTTACCTATATCCACTTTGTTTAGCTCTTATCTGTGCATCTTTTATTTTTAAGCATGAACTCTGATTTTAAAGTGTGTAATAAAACAGTGTATATCTTTTATCTGTGTTTGCTCAATTTCATTGATTTTGAATACAGAATAGATATCCCAAGACTAGTTAATTTTTGAAGCCTGGAAAATGAACCAGCTGGTCCACTAATCAGACAACTACATCAGCTGTGTATGAAACAAAAATAACAAACCCATTTTTCATATAAAATGAATCCCGTTTTATCCCTTTGAATCACATTAAAAAATCCCTTTTTATCCCCCTTTAAATCTGAGATCACACATTGCACTAGATTGCAGAATCAAATATTTTTCTATTTACTTTTACTAGCTGCTCTCTTTTAACTGTATGTATGTTTATATTTACCTATTTTTCGTGCTAGAATTAAATTATTTAAACATGTTCTACTCTTTCAAATACCATTTTATCTCTTAAAACATCTATATTATGATCGATTTTAACGGAAGCAATCAATAACATAAAAGAGTAGTTAGAATTTTATCTATATATATAAATTTTGTCCAGCTAGACTAGTCAAATAACCAACAATGCGAAACAAGTAGTGTAAGGGGTGGAGAAGGGGTTACCTTCATACTGGTTTTCTTAAAGTAAGAAACATCGTACATACTACTACTTCGTTCTACTGCTTCTAAGGTTCCGTTCTAGCTAGGCGACGAGAATTCTGTCGGCGATATGACCGATATCACTCCTGCCGACGATGAAAACGGTGTCCAAACTATTCAAAACAACAAATTATAACGGTGACGACGCGATGTGTTCTCCATTCTACATATTCATGGTATTGCATCGCACACCCAACTAGGACACGCTCACGCTCATGCCCAAGTGGAATTGAAGTGGTGGAATTGAGTAAGGGGTGGTTCAAAGTACTTCAAAGTAAGGGAGTCTGGGATCTGTAGGCTTCTAGGCTCAACCTGTGGCGTGTATCCCCTTACCGCCTATTGCCAAGGTCAACAATCTTTTTTGTGTGTGGTATTAGGTTTTAGTATACGTTTAGCAAATCCCGCAAATTGTAACATTCGTTGCCAGAGCCTTTTCTTGAGATGGTGTAGCACTAGTTTCATGGTATATTTTTCGGGTTACAGATCAGCCATAAGCTCGGTTCATCTATTCTGGTATTCAAAATCAATGGTAGTACTAAATAGCACGGTACGACATAGGTACTAGAAATGGCAAATATTTTACTTGTTAATTCCAACATGGCCAGGCCAGCGACATTGATGTGATTCATTGTGTGTTCTGTGATGTTTATAAAATAATAATAATAGGTGCGGACAAGGCTCAACGATATTTAAAAATACCCCCGTTGCAGCAAACCTGTATACTCAGCGAATTTCCCATGCAAATATATGTGTATCACTACCACACAAAGCCACTTGCCAAGTTTTATAAAAATACATTTATATTACAATAAATAACATTTGAATTATTTGATTTAAGAACAACATTAGGACTGAGTACATAGATTTGCTGCCACAAGGAAGATGAGAAATGTGTGTTTATGTAGTTATCAATATATCTCAACCAGGTGAACCAGGTTGTTTTATTAATTTAGGTTTTCATAATTAAGGGTGACATCAAACTGTACTTATTTCCCATAAGAATGACATAAGGGCAGGACAAAAGTAAGCAGGATTGCTGCTTGTTACACTCTTATTTCTTAACACTCCTTATCACTTGATACACTATTTACCTCTTGCTACCTTGTTAAAATTTATTCTACTCAAAACTCTTATTTAAAAGGCAGACCACTAGTCATAATTTGTCAGAGACCCGTGGAAGTGCGCTGGGCCCAAAAACACTCAGTGGATCTCTGATTATGGATTGGGTTGCTATAAATTAAACAAAACGTGGGTAATACTAATTTATTTATCTAAGCTTTTATTACAAAACATATTTAAAGCACTAGAGCTTTCAATAAGATACTTTAATTGTTATAATGTTGTTTCCCAGAGTGAAGTTCCTTTGGTTTATTTCTAGGCCTTTATATATTTTATGTTTTGAAATTATTATTTACAGATGCACAGCAGGTTAAATAAGGTTTTGTAGCAGCTTAAAATCGCTAAGTACAAGTCGTTGTCCAGCAATTCAAATTTGGTGGCTAATGCAAGATATAGTGTAGAAATGGTTAGGAATTGATTATATAAAGTATAACCTCCTAAACACCTCCTAGCCTCCAACCATTTGTTTCCTCCTAATTTAAGCCACAAGGTAAATTAATTATCTACGTTAGACTTGGATTGCTGCTACCAACTGTGCTTTAATTTATTTATTGTGATGATTTATCATGTGTATAAACACAGCTGTTTGTTAAGTTGAAGCAATTTATATTTTTACAAAATATTGTTCATTTCTAATTCTACTATGTGAGTGTTTTAAGTTATTAAAAGCCTACGTTTTCAGGTAATTATTTGTATTTATTTTACCACAATTTTAATAACTTAAATTTCTTTCTTTAATGGATAAATATATTAAACCTAAATTTTTTTACATTGACCACAACTCACCAAATGCAGAAAAGGAATGGAAACATTGGAGGAAGGTTTTTCACAATTTTCTTGACATCATTGAGTTCACAGAAGATTCTGACAAGCTCAAGATCTTAGAGAGCAACGTATCATCTGATATTTATGGACTGTTCGAAGAATTCCCTACCTTTGATGAGGCCATATCCTTACTTGATAAGTTGTATGTCCCAAAGAAGAGTGAGGTATTTGCTAGGTATCAGTTGGCTATCCGAAGACAGCAAAGCGGAGAGTCCATCACACAATATTTGAACGTCTTACTTTTGCTGAGTAAAGACTGTAACTTTACCAATGTGACTTCTGCTCAACATAGGGACCTTTATATCAGGGATGCCTTTATAAATGGGCTTCAGTCCTCCCTAATCAGGCAAAGGCTGCTGGAAAATCAAACTCTAGAGCTCGATGATGCTGTAAAACAGGCTCTTTCCCTAGAATCTGCCCGAAAACGGGCAGACCAGTATTCCGTACAGCCTGGCTACACTACTCTAACGGCAAATGTCACTTCCCCTCCTGTCCCATCTCCAAGTAATACTCCGGTTAATAGGATTGAAACCCTTCCTGCTCATGCCTGCCCGTCAATAGACTCAAACAATGCTATTTCTGCAGCTTCTCGTCCCACTCCTCGCCCCGCCTTTCGTGATCAGAATTGCTTCTATTGTGGGTACAAAATCCATCCAAGAAATAATTGTCCGGCCAGAGAGGCAACCTGTGGTCGATGTGGAAAAATTGGTCACTATTCTAAAGTATGTAAGTCAAGGTCCGTTTTAAAAACTCAAAATACCTCCTCGATTATAGGGTCTGCTATTGGAACACGTCCTCCTGTTTCTCTCCATAAAGCCTTATCGGAAATCCAAGTAGGCAATGCCACTGCAACCAGTCTAATTGATACCGGTAGTTCACATAGCTATGTAAGCTTTAAATTTGCCCAACAGCAAAATTTTGATATTCATCCAGAATCTGGCTGTGTTTCAATGGCGTCTACAGGTCTAACATCTAAACTTGAAGGTTTTGTTGTTGCAGATATAAAGCTGTCAGGGTTTTATTATCCTAAGGTTAAATTATCTGTCATGAAAGACTTGTGCGCGGACGTTCTGATAGGCCATGATATTATGAAAATACACCCGTCGCAGCAAACCTGCATACTCAGCGAATTTCCAATGAATATATAACATAACACTTAACAGGATTCATAAGAAATGTATTCACAAACAAGCGATATTTAAAATATTAATTATTCTCCATAAGAATAACATTGGGGATGAGTACGCAGGTTTGCTGCAACAAGGCACGCAAAAAATGGGTTTTTATGCAAATATCAATAGAACTCATCTTAGTGAAGTCACATACCAAGTTTCATCCATATACATTCATAAATAAGCGATATATAACATTTTAAGTATTTTCCATAAGAATAACATGGGGACCAAGTACCTAGGTTTGCTGCTACAGGAACCATAGGCGAAAAATTGTTTTTTTGTGCAAACAACAATAAACCATAACCAGATCAAGCCATATACCAAATTTTGCCAGTTTATGTTCATAAATAAGCGAGATATACAATTTTTCTTTTTCTCCATAAGAATAACATTAGACAACGTACTGTGTTTAGCACTTTCAATATCTCGGTAACCAATTGACGTAGAGCAATGATCAAAATACCAAATTGTTTGTTTTTTTAAGCTAAATTCAATGGTATAAATTAAAATTTGATTTAAATTAAAATTACATGTGAAAACCCCAAAAAACACATTTTTGGGGTACAAAACCCCCCAAAAACCCCTCTTCGGATGGTGCGACTCATCTGGTTTTCGAACTTGTTCAAATAAATGGTACTTTACACATTTGTACCAAATTTCATTAAGATCGGACCTTTTTTACGAGAGTTATCGTGCTTACGGACACATATATATATATATATATATATATATACATATATAAATACCCCCGTCGCAGCAAACCTGCATACTCAGCGAATTTCCAATGAATTATAACATAACACATTAAGCCAATTAACAGGGATTCATAAGAAATATATTCACAAACAAGCGATATTTAAAATATTAATTATTCTCTATAAGAATAACATTGGGGATGAGTACGCAGGTTTGCTGCAACAAGGAACACAAAATAATGGGTTTTTATGCAAATATCAATAGAACTCAGCTAAGTGAAGTCACATGCCAAGTTTCATCCATATACATTCATAAATAAGCGATATATAACATTTTAATTATTTTCCATAAGAATAACATGGGGACCGAGTACCTAGGTTTGCTGCTACGGGACCCATAGGCGAAAAATTGTTTTTTTGTGCAAACAACAATAAACCACAACCAGATGAAGCCATATACCAAATTTCGTCAGTTTATGTTCATAAATAAGCGAGATATACAATTTTTCTTTTCCTCCATAAGAATAACATTAGACAACGTACTGTGTTTAGCACTTTCAATATCTCGGTAACCAATTGACGTAGAGCAATGATCAAAATACCAAATTGTTTGTTTTTTTAAGCTGAATTCAATGGTATAAATTAAAATTTGATTTAAATTAAAATTACATGTGAAAACCCCAAAAAACACATTTTTGGGGTACAAAACCCCCCAAAAACCCCCCTTCGGATGGTGCGATTCATCTGGTTTTCGAACTCGTTCAAATAAATGGTACTTTATACATTTGTACCAAATTTCATTAAGATCGGACCTTTTTTACGAGAGTTATCGTGCTTACGGACACATATATATATATATATAAATATATATATATATATACATATATAAAAATTTGAACGAATGGTGTTTTTGGCATCTGGGGACCTCAAAATGAAAAGTTATCATGGTCTCGGGCTTAAGTCTTACCATGAGACCTACGGTAATAGCTTCTTCCCTATAGGGGAAATTCGCTAAAATTTGAACGAATGGTGTTTTTGGCATCTGGGGACCTCAAAATGAAAAGTTATCATGGTCTCGGGCTTAAGTCTTACCATGAGACCTACGGTAATAGCTTCTTCCCTATAGGGGAAATTCGCTAAAATCATTCAACCGTTAACATTTCTTTTGATGGCCAACTTGACTCTCTTAGGATTTCAAATTCAATCCCAGCTTCTGTTACACCACCTAAATTGTTTTCAAACCTCTCGCCTGAGTGTAAGCCAATCGCAACTCGTTCTAGACGATTTTCACAAGACGATGTTATTTTTATTAGTAATGAGATTTCCAGACTATTAGAAGAAGGAATTATTGAGGAGAGCAATTCACCTTGGCGTGCTCAAGTACTGGTTACTAAGATTGAAAACCACAAAAAGAGACTGGTGGTTGACTACTCCCAAACAATAAATAAATTCACACTGTTGGATGCCTACCCTCTACCTAATATTGATACTTTGGTTCAAACAATTTCTGGTTATAAGGTATTTTCTACTATCGACCTTAAGTCCGCCTATCATCAGATTCCAATTTCACCGGAGGGAAGAATGTTTACCGCTTTTGAAGCTTGTGGAAAGCTCTATGAGTTTACCAGAATACCCTTCGGTGTGACCAATGGTGTCGCTTGTTTTCAACGCATCATTGACAAAATAATTAATGATGAACACTTACGAGGAACATTCGCCTATCTAGATGACATAACAATCTGTGGAGGAACTCAAGCTGAGCATGACACGAATCTCAACAAGTTATGGAATGTGCCAAGAAATATGGTTTGATCATTAACGAGTCAAAATGTATGTTTTCAAAAGAGTCCGTGAAAATTCTTGGCCACCAAATAAGTTTTAAAACAATCAAGCCTGATCCCGATAGAATGCAACCTATGCTTGACTTGCCAGCTCCCAGTGACCGAGGTTCACTTAAACGTGTTCTTGGTTGCTTTTCTTATTACTCTAAATGGATTCCCCATTTCTCTGATAAAATTCACAGACTTACGAAATGCAGTACTTTCCCCTTACCCACTGAAGTCTTAAATGACTTCCAAACAATTAAACGAGATATTGCAAATGCTCTCATCACAACCATAACACATGATTCTCCTCTTGTTGTAGAAACAGACGCCTCAGACTTTGCCCTTGCGGCCACACTTAGCCAAGATAATAGACCTGTCGCTTTCTTTTCCCGTACATTGACAAATAGCGAGAAATTCCACTCCGCTGTTGAAAAAGGGGCTACTGCTATTATGGAAGCGCTTCGTAAGTGGAGAGTGTTCCTATTGGGAAAACCGTTCAAACTCGTAACAGATCAACAAGCACTGTCATTTATTTTTAATAAAAAACAATCGAGCAAGATAAAAAATGATCAAATAATGAGATGGAGGCTAGAGTTATCCCCCTATGACTTTGAAATTGTTTACCGCCCGGGATCTCAAAATGTGAACGCAGACATGTTGTCTCGTGCGTGTGGAGCAACCAATAATAATAATAAGCTATACCAGCTTCATGAGATGATGTGCCATCCAGGGGTAACCAGAATGTTTCACTGGTTACGAACAAAGAACATACCCTACTCTCTTGAAGAGGTCAGAAGGATGACGTCTGAATGCCCTGTTTGCGCAGAGATCAAGCCCCAGTTTTTGAAATTTCAAGGTCATCTTATTAAAGCAACGGCTCCCATGGAGCGACTGAATATTGATTTCAAAGGCCCTGTCCCTTCTAACACTCGTAATCGCTATATTCTCACTATAGTCGATGAATACTCTCGTTTTCCATTTGCCTTTGCCTGTCCGGATCTTACTTCCTCTACAGTGATTAAATGCCTTACTGAGATATTCACAATATTCGGTCTTCCTGCCTTCATTCACTCTGACCGAGGGTCTTCATTTTTGTCTCACGAATTAACTTCATTTCTTCACTCCAACAGAGTCGCAACTAGTCTCTCTTCACCCTACAATCCCAGAGGAAATGGCCAAGTGGAGAGATATAATGGTATCATCTGGAAGGCTGTTACCCTCACTCTTAAAGGTAAGCAGATTCCGATCTCTCATTGGGAATCTGTTCTAAGCGAGGCTCTGCATTCTATCCGATCTCTTTTGTGTACTGCAACAAACTGTACCCCTCATGAGAGATTTCTATCTGCGTATCCCCGGCGGACATCGAATGGTTCAACGCTGCCCTCTTGGTTGTTAAATCCAGGTGCAGTTCTGGTTAAGAAAAATGTCCGCCCAAGTAAATATGACGATCTAGTGGAAGAAGCAGAATTGATAAGCGCAAATCCTGAATATGCTCTCGTACGAAGAAAAGACGGCACTGAAACGACTGTGTCTTTGCGTCACATTGCTCCGAGGGGTAACATTAACCTAACTAAAGATGATAAAAGTGAACCTCAACAACAACCCCAAGAAGAAGGAGCAAACCTTGTTGAAATGCGAAGTGAAATCCAAAATGAAATCCGAGAAGCAGAAGAAGCAAGTCCTTCAACTATTCAAGAAACTCGAAGACCAAAACGCCCCCAACGTAACCGCAGGATGCCAGCTCGCTTCCAGGACTATGTACTGCCCAAAACATTTGGTGGAGGAGAATGTGATGATTTATCATGTGTATAAACACAGTTGTTTGTTAAGTTGAAGCAATTTATATTTTTACAAAATATTGTTCATTTCTAATTCTACTATGTGAGTGTTTTAAGTTATTAAAAGCCTACGTTTTCAGGTAATTATTTGTATTTATTTTACCACAATTATTTGTTGTCGAAACAAACCAAATTAGTAATCACTCTCTACCTCAATATAATAATACCTAGGATTTAGAAACTTTACCAAATTGTAAGCTCTCACAAAAGTTATTCAATACAAATCAGTTACTCAAAAATGCAGCTCAGTAATATAATAGCAGACAAGAATTTGTGTTGATACTTTAACTTGGATTAATGTTAATAAAATCTTATAAAACAATTATAAAATATTTAACAGTGATAAATTCTCTTTCTTAAAATTTAATAAGGACAATTATAATAACGATTGCAGTACACTCTTAAAATAAGAAATACAAAATGTGACCAATCTTAAAGATACAAATATAATTAACTACTTACATGAAATTGGTTATCTCAATATAAATCAATACTTGATTAACACACTATCACATTCACTAAATTATTTACTTAAATAGCGCTTTCCCTTTTAATACTTAATTTTAATTTAATGTCCCCAAAACTATATACTCAAATTTGTTTAAACTTGCTCATTTTACTTCAATTGAATTTAAACGTGATTTGGAAATTTAATTGAATCAAATTTGTTTTCTCACGGTTTTTTGGCTACTTCCGGATATAATTCGCGAAATAGAGTACGTTGGGGTGCACCCTGTAAACAATTCGACGAATTTAGGAAAAGCTTAAAACACACGGGAAAAGGTAATTTAGAAAAGATTGCCGAATAGCTCTGTAGAAAATGTGAATGAGAATGAGAGCGATTGGCGTCTCACGCACAGTTTTGTTGCCGACCTCTGTCACATGATTCTGCTTCTCATTCCTTGGTTCTAATCTACAAATATCGAGTGAAAACTGCTTTTAACTGGTTTTAAATCTTGACTCTACTTGTTGTTGGTTTGAAAGATCGAGCATGTCTCGATTTGACTATAACATGCTACAGGGACAATAATAAAAATTATTTTTATGCGAATATCAATATCCCACCACATGTGAAGCCACAAACCAAGTTTCGTCAATATGTATTCATAAATAATCAAGATTATCAATTTTTTTAATCTTCCTCAAGAATAACATTGGACAACGTACTGTGTTTAGCATTTTGAATATCTCTGAAACGGTTGGCCGCAGAGCAACCAAAACAGCAACAGTACAATTTATTGAATCAGTCATTGATTCAATAGATAATGGTAAGAAATTCATTGGCATCTTTGTGGACTTGCATAAGGCTTTTGATAGTGTTTGCCATAGCTCATTGTTTAATATTCTTCATAAATATGGTATTAAAGGGAAATCTTTAGAATGGTTCAAATCATACTTAAACCAATAGAGAGCAATTTGTCGAAATTTATCATTTAACAAATACAAATAAAACAAGAATCAATTCAAAAACAGAATTTATTAAGTGTGGCGTTCCTCAAGGGTCAATTCTGGGTCCAGTATTATTCATTTGTTATATAAATGGCATGAATAATGCAATAGAAAACAAAAACTCCAATAGAACGGTGCTGTATGCTGACGATTCAAATTTTAAAATATCAGGTGCAAGCTATCAAGAAATTCAAAATATAGCAGATATGGAGCTGACAAATATTTTAAAGTTTTGTAGTTCTCTCAATCTGGAACTCAATTTTCATAAGACTAATTATATTAGCTTTAACGCAAAGAGAGATAAAAACAGATGTACATCGCAATTGACATTAACTAATCAAAATATAGCTGAAGTCAATAAAACAACATTTTTAGGTTTAACAATAGATTTTAATTTTAGTTGGGATCTTCATATAAATGAAATTATTAGTAAAATCAATTCAGGAATTTTTGTACTCAGAAGATTGTCCAAATTATCTGACTTGGCTACTTTAAGAATAATTTACTTCGGGCTAATTCATTCCCGCATAGCTTATAATATCTGTGTTTATGAAGTCACAACACACTATAACTTAGAAAGGATATTAAAGATTCAAAAAAAGTATATAAGAATAATGCTCAGTCTAGATTATAAGGCACATGTAAAAAATAAATTTTGTGAACTAGGAATGTTAACAGTCTTCAGTTTGTATATTTATGATTGTATGTTATATGTAAAAGAAAACATGTCTGATGAAATTTAATTAGGCTATAGCCATCAATATAATACTAGGCATAAAAAAATATTAAATTTGAAAAACATAACTTGGAATTTTTCAAAAAAAAACTACATACATGGGCGCAAAGTTTTTTAACTACTTGCCCTTAGATATAAAAAATGAAAACAATCCCAAAAAATTCAAAGCAAAGTTAAAACAATTAATGATTAATAACCCATGTTATTCTTTAAATGAATATTATGATAATTTTGCATGAGACTGTGTTAAACTAGGTGGTTGTGTTATTTTTTATGTGATTTTTATGTTTAGCTTGTAAGTAATTAACTTGGCACCATTCATGTATCATGTATACTAGTATGAATAAAGATATTTTGACTATTGACTATTGACTAATTTAAACACCAAAATGTTTTTTTTTTTTAGTGAACTTATTGGTAAAATACCCCTGTCGTAGCAAACCTGCGTACTCAGCGAATTTTCAATGCATAATATATGTCTTAATACCACATAAAGCCGCAAACCAAGTTTCATAAAAATATATTCACATATAAGTGATTTTAATTATTCTCCATAAGAATAACATTGGTAATGAGTAGGTTTGCTGAAACAAGGAACAGAAACAATTGGTTTTTATACAAATATAAATAGAATTTAACTAGGCGAAGCCACATACTAAGTTTCATCAATATTCAATCATAAATAAGCGCTATATAACATTCTAGTTATTCTCCATAAGAATAACATGGGGGCTGAGAAAGCAGGTTTGCTGCAACAAGGAACAGAAAAATGGGTTTTTATATAATTATCAATATAACTCAACCAAGTGAAGCTTCATACCAAGTTTTATTAATTTATGTTCATAATTAAGGGAGTCATTAAATTTTACTTATTCTCCATAAGAATAACATGGGTCTGAGTACGCAGGTTTGCTGCTACAACAAAAAATCAATTTTTTGTGCAAATATCAATATATCAGTACTACGTGAAGCCACATACCAAGTTTCATCAACATACATTCATAAATAATCGAGATATAAAATTTTAAATATTCTCCATAAGGATAACATTGGACAACATACTGCGTTTAGCACTTTGAATATCTCGGCAACGGTTGGACGTAGAATCACAATTTAAACAACAAAATGATTTTTTTGTGGAACTGAACAGATTGGTAAAACCAAATGTGAAGTTTACATTAAAATAAACTGAGGAAAAGCCAAAAACCTTTTTTCCATAAGATTAACATGGGAGATTTTATGAGTAGGTTTTTTGGATTTTATCCGCAACTGCTTAACCTAGGTTAATTATTCAAAATACTAAATTATTTGTTTTTTTAAGCTCTATAACATGGTCAGAACCAAAATTAAGTTTTTTAAAAATTGTAGGGTGAAAAATGCAAAAAACTTATTTTTGGCAAATTTTAAACCCCCATAAACCCCCCTTCCCATGGTCCGATTTTTCTGGTTTTCAAACTTAAAGTCATGAATGTCATTTTACACATTTGAGCCAAATTTCATCAAAATCTAACGTTTTTTAGAGGGCTTAAGTCTTACCATGAGACCTACGGTAATAGCTTCTTCCCTATAGGGGAAATTCGCTAAAATGGGAATGCCCGCTTGAGCCAAGGTGCTCTGTTCGTAAGTAAACTAGCATACGTAATACCGATTCCCAAAAAAAAAAACACTTTCCCACAAGCAGTGAAATATCCCATATATGGGATAAAAATCCCTTAAGTGGAAACACTGCTGGTAGCGCTCTGGCGGCATCTCACATCAAACTCGAGCAGCGCAGATAATCCCGAGGCACGCTCGGCCCGTAAGCTAGGTTTATCTATTCCGTAGGATGTATAATCAATGTCAATATTCAATCCTAGAGTTTCTTTCTCAGGCTAAGCGAGAATATAATTAGTGTACCAGTCAGTTCAAAGTTTGTTACCTTTTGCGAACTAAGCAAAATAACTTTACATTGTAATAGCGTCCGGTTTGGTTTAGTTACCAAAATATTGAGCCAGCACAGATAAATAAATGTGTTAATTTAAGGAAGGTATAGATTTAAGTTATAGTACGGTTTGTGTTATACGGTTTTTGACTAGTTAGGTAACTAAATACGAAATAGCAAATAAACCGACAGATAGGACAACTTGTAGGACTAAATAACTGTACAACTCAAGTCAAACGATTGCCTGAACAATTTACCCGAACAGTGAAAACCTAGGTTAATTATTGTTTAAACAACTGTTCAGAAAACTTATAAACAAATATCAGTTTTAAATAAATTTCCAAAACACATAAATATTTGTAATAAATTACTAACCATTAGGGAACTATTTTAAAACATTTCAACAATATTTTCTTAATAGCATATTGAGTAGGAATATTTAATTTCAATTAGGGAACTATTAAACAAGATTCCTATTTTCCATAAAATGAAATGCCCCTGGGACGAGGACGAGTAAGCTTACCCCCGGATGTATACAGAGTCAACAAAGCCCATCTCCAATAATTTTAAACAAATTCAGCATTAAATATAGAGAAGAGGACACAGTTGCAGACTTAAGACCTATAGTAGCCGATTTAAAAGCGTATCTTAAAACTAATTGGACAGAAGAAAAAAGGCTTATTTTAAGGAAGTTACTAAGAGAAAGATATTTTGAAGAGGTGGATTTATTTAGATACCCATCGCTAACTCGAATCGAACAGTTTATTAGGGACAGGGAAAGTTTGTACGACACACCGGCTAACGAACACCCCGGATCAGATTACGAGGAAATAGAATTTAATTCAGACAACACAAGCGAAAATTTATCTCAAAGCTCATCTCGGGAAACGGGAAATAACTCAACAAGGGATAATACTCCGGAACCACCCCCTGATCAGAACAAATTAAATAGAGTAGTAATGGCTAGAGAAAATTTACCTTTAATTTCCGCGGGAACATACCACGGCCTGTTAACCGAAAATCCAAATGATTTCATCGTCAAATATGAAATTGCAGCAAAATCCAACCATTTTCAGGACGCCTCCAAAATAAACTTGTTCCCAGCGCATTTAGCAGGCACCGCATTAGCATGGTACCAGCACTACAGTAAAGGGCAAGAAATAAACAACTGGGAAAACCTTAAGACAACCTTCATTAGCACATCCACCCCCGCAGCACAGGCGCAAACAATTCAGGCAGTACTAGAAAAAAGGTGCAAGGTAGGGACCAACCCGTTCTCACGTATTACCTAGAAATATTAACAAGGCGACACGAACCCAACACCCCAGACAAGACAATTATTCATCACATAATTCAAGGCCTAAGGCCCGAATTTCGCAAAAGAATCCTCACGGAAACGTGTGAGAGCTTAGCTCAGTTAGAGGAAAACCTTAAAAAACTTAAAATTCAAATGGAGATAAGGGCTGCGAACAGGGAAAAATATAACAGGGCGGAACAAACAGGAAGCAATAGGGGACTAGTAGAAAACAACAGGCAAGATTTCAACAACCTACAAGCAGAGATAAAGAACCTCACGCAGGTAATATCCAACATGAACATACAACAGCCATCAGCACAACCAAGCCGCAACTGCATACACAAGAACCTCACAGGGAGTACTACAACCAACACAGAGGCAGCAGCTTCAGGGGAGCGACATATCGACCAAGCCACCAACAGCGCACGGCACCCATGCAGTGGAGACCAGAGCGCACCACACCGCACCGAGGGGCCTACCAGTCCCACTTCAGGCCGCAATGGAACCCGAGGTACCAGAGCTACGCTACAAGACCATACACATCTACACATAGCTACAGAGGAGGCGATATATATTGCAATGTTTGCAATACAGTAGAACTCCAATTATCCGAATTAATTGGGGATCGGGCCAATTCGAATATGCAGAAATTCGGATAATCAGGTATACCTCTGGAATTAAGCAAAAAACATCACCATACATAAAAAATCTGAATTTTATCGACAAAGTTATTATAAATGTAGTGAACAGAAAGTGAGCGAACTGTATCAAGAATATACGTCATAAAAATTAAATTACAGGAGTTAAATTGAATACAGTATATATAGTTGCTCTTTTCAATAGGCCTACATACTGTACGTATTTCACTGTTCAATGTTGGTTATTTCACTTGAACATCTCGAGCAAAGTGAGTTTATCACTTAGCGAAAGGACAACACGTTTACGTTTTGTACTCATTTCGAACGATAATCTCGGTGAAAGAACAGTAGCGACTGATGATGAGCAGGGCGGGAAGGGGGTATGACTCATTGTTCCCTGCGAAAATATCGTCCGGAAGGTAACAGCGCAGGCTTTTATTTTAGCGCTCACGGCGCATTATCGCTACACGCGCTCCCGCTGTTATTTTCTTGATTTTTATATTTCTATTATTTCACTCAAAATCGATTCGGATAATTGGATATTCGGATAATTGGGGTTCGGATAATTGGATTTCTACTGTAGAACTATTCATCGCACACAAGATTGCAGATACAAGACACCGCAAGCCCAAACGAATTCCCAGCAACGATCCAAATATTGCAGTTATTGTGATATTACCTGATATTAAGGAATTTTCAATAAATAAGTGTTGTATTTAATTTTGATTTAGGGATGTTTAAATAATTAATACTTGTGAGAGAACTCAATTTTGGGAAAGAGTGCGGACCCAAGTCCTTATCATCGGATATGCCCTAGTAGAAGGGTTGCCATTTTATTGAAAAACCACAACCGGAGAGAATGTTTCAGACTTAAAAACGCACAACACAGGCAAAAAAAACTAATTAGGAGGAGATCTCTTTATACTAACAGCACAAAGATGACTCCACAGCCTTATAGTATAGTACCTCAGCTTACGAACACACCAAACCCATTTAAAGTAAACAATTACGACAGAGAATTCCCCACATTGAGTGAAACAGTGCATAAAAAAAATTACAAACATTATCCCTATATCAAAAAGGAAATTAAGGAGGATAGAGAAGTGCATATCATGCAGGGATAAGACAGAAATACGGTTCACCAAGACCCGGGAAACCTAGGAACAGCCTGAGTTATATTTCAGCGAAAACCGGACCAACACAGCAAAAGGATAAGAAGAAGGAAGAGGAAGAAGGAAACAGACAGAGGCCAGATAAGAGGACGAGTTTAGAAGAGGAGCCACTTACAGCAGAAGAGGAGAAGAGGAAAATATACAGAGCATTACAGGACCAAGAAAACGAGGAGATAGTTCACAGCTGTGAAATTGCAACAATAGCAGATGGAAGATTGCATAGACCAAGGAAAAAGGGAAAATTAGGAAATAAAGATTTGCACCAGATGCTATTTAAGATAAAAGAGAAACAAGGTCAAAAACTACCTGTGTTAACCTTATCAGCAGCTCTGGCAACTAACCCAAAAGAAACACTAGAATGTATTGTAAACACTGGATCAAATGTTAATTTAACTAACACCGGGTTAGTAAATAGCACAAACTTAGATCAAAAACAACTACCAAAAGTTGTATCTGCAAACAACACGCAAATTACTATTCTGGGGAGAACCGAAATCTTGTTAGAAGTGGATAACATTGTTCTCAGGGATAAATTTTATGTAACTCCGAACATAAACAGCCAGATAATATTGGGAAACAAATTTCTGAATAAAAACAAAGTTGAACTAAATTTCCAATCAAAGGAAATTATTTTCAATCGGGGCCAATACAAGCACAAAATGCAGATGAAAAATAAATGGCTACTACAAATTGAAACGCTTAATAATGTCGAAACCGTAAATACACGAAAGATAACAGACATTAGGACAAAGGAGGATCTAACTTTAAGCCCGAGGAAGCACAGAAGATTGAAAGTATAGCAGCATACATGTGGTAACACACACTTTGAAGCAGAGAAATCCCTAAAAGAAAAGAAGAGTGTCATGCATATTTAATAGATGGTGAAGAAAAAGGACAGGGTTACATAAATCTGTATAACGCCTCAAACTTCCCTAAACACATAAATAAAAATACCTTAATAGGATATCTCAGTGAGGATAAGGAAAAAGGTAGAGCAATTACAGAACCAAGATTAATTAAAAATCAGGACCCGGACAAAGAAACCTTGCGGGATAAAGATAATATTGAGTTAGACATAATATCCCCCCATTTAACTCCAGAGCAACATAAAAAGGTTGTAAATATGTTAAAGAAGTATAAAATGATGTTTACAACAAAACAGAGGACCTAGAACCCGCTAACCTACCCCCAGTAGCATTAGAAACGGTTCAAATTATTAAACCGGTTAATTCGCTTCCCTACAAAGTAGGCCAAAAGGCGAGAGACAAACTTAACCAGTTACTGGACAGCTTATTGGAAGCAGACATTTTGGAACCATGTCCCGACTATTGTGAATTCGCCAGTCCTGTTTTCATTACAAAAAACGCCGATGGATCTTCCAGGTTAATTGGGGACATGTTAATAAAGACGTTAATAATAAAGATAATAATAAAGATGTTAACAATTGGAGACGCGTTAATAATATTCTCAACACAGTCCATCGAACACCTTCAGTTAATTTGGTATTAAACTGCTTAAATAAAGCGAACAGCTTCACGAAACTAGATTTAAAAGGAGCTCACCACCAACTGCTAGTACGCGAGAGTGACAGAAATTTACTCTCAATCAAAAGCCAAGATCGCTTTGGTAAGCGATCTTGGCTTTTGATTGCGTTGTCTGGTGTGTTATAAAAGGTTAACCATGGGACTAAAAGTCAGCTCTACCCTATTTAGTAAAGCATTACTAGCTTTATTAAATAAACATTTGTATAACAAAGTTATTTGTTACATCGATGATGTCATTGTATATGGAACGTCATTTGAAACCGACTTTGAAAATTTAGAGACTATATTAAAAATATTACATGAAGCAAACCTAAAATTTAACACAAAAAAATGTGAGTTTATATACGAAAATGTAGATATTTTAGGCTTCACAGTGTCAAAGGAAAAGGGAAATTACCACAAGAATCGACCATAAAGGCAATTTTAAATTTTAAAAGGCCAGATTGCATTCGTGAAGTTCGCCAGTTTCTCGGATCGTCCTCATTTTTCCGAAAACACATTAAAAATTATGCCGAGATAACACTACCATTAACAGAACTCATAAAACAATCAAACGAAAATTAAAAATTTAATTGGTGTGAAAAGTGCGAACAAGCGTTTAGTAAAATTAAAGAAATTCTTACACAGCCCCCTCTACTACGGCATTGGAATGACCAATGGGAGTCGATCATTTATGTTGATAGCTTATTATTTGCAGCCGGCAGATGCCTCCTTCAAAGGGACCCAGATACAAATCAATTACATCCTATTAGTTATCTGCCGAAAAAAAACACGGAAACTCAAAGACGGTACTCAAATGCGGAAAGAGAAATGTTAGCATTGGTTTACACAGTCAACTACTTCTGAGAATTCACACTGGGAAGACAGACCACAGTATATACGGATTGCCAGGCACTGGTACATTATAAATACCCCCGTCGCAGCAAACCTTGACTCAGCGAATTTCCAATGCATAATATTTGTCTGAATTCCACATAAAGCCGCAAACCAAGTTTCATAAAAATATATTCACATATAAGCGATTTTAATTATTCTCCATAAGAATAACATTGGTAATGAGTATGTAGGTTTGCTGAAACAAGGAACAGAAACAATTGGTTTTTATGCAAATATAAATAGAATTTAACTAGGCGAAGCCACATACTAAGTTTCATTGATATTCAATCATAAATAAGCGATATATGACATTCTAGTTATTCTCCATAAGAATAACATGGGGGCTGAGAAAGCAGGTTTGCTGCAAGAAGGAACAGAAAAATGGGTTTTTATATAATTATCAATATAACTCAACCAAGTGGAGCTATATACCAAGTTTTATTAATTTATATTCATAATTAAGGGAGTAAGTACATTTTTACTTATTCTCTATAAGAATAACATGGGGGCTGAGTACGGAGGTTTGCTGCTACGGGAATAATCAACAAAAATCAATTTTTTGTGCAAATATCAATGTACCAGTACTACTTGAAGCCACATACCAAGTTTCATCAACATACATTAATAAATAATCGAGATATCAAATTTTATTTATTCTCCATAAGGATAACATTGGACAACGTACTGTGTTTAGCACTTCGAATATCTCTGCAACGGTTGGGCGTAGAATCACAATTTAAACACCAAAATGATTGTTTTGTGGAACTGAACAGATTGGTAAAAGCAAATGTGAAGTTTACATTAAAATAAACTGAGGAAAAGCCAAAAACCTTTTTCCCATAAGATTAACATGGGAGATTTTATGAGCAGGTTTTTTTGGATTTTCTCCGCAACCAGTTAACCTAGGTTAATAATTCAAGGTACCAAATTATTTGTTTTTTTAAGCTCTATAACATGGTCAAAACCAAAATTAAGTTTTTTTAGCGAATTTCCCCTATAGGGAAGAAGCTATTACCGTAGGTCTCATGGTAAGACTTAAGCCCGAGACCATGATAACTTTTTGTTTTGAGGTCCCCAGATGTCCAAAACACTATTCGTTCAAATTTATATATATGTATATATATATCTATATATATATATATATATATCTATATATGTGTCCGTGAATGCGATAACTTGAGTAAAAAACGTCCGATTTCGATGAAATTTGGCTCAAATGTGTAAACTGACATTTATGACTTTAAGTTCGAAAACCAGAAAAATCGGACTATGGGAAGGGGGGTTCATGGGGGTTTTAAATTTTCCAAAAATCAGTTTTTTGCATTTTTTACCCTAAAATTTTTAAAACACTTAATTTAGGTTTAGACCATGTTATAGAGCTTAAAAAAACAAATAATATGGTATTTTGAATTATTAACCTAGGTTAAGTGGTTGCGGAAAAAATCCAAAAAACATGCTCATAAAATCTCCCATGTTAATCTTATGGGAAAAAGGTTTTTGGCTTTTCCTCAGTTAATTTTACTTTAAACTTCACATTTTCTTTTACCAATCACTTCAGCTCCACAAAACAATCATTTTGGTGTTTAAATTGTGATTCTACGTCAAACCGTTGCAGAGATATTCAAAGTGCTAAACACAGTACGTTGTCCAATGTTATCCTTATGGAGAATAAATAAAATTTGATATCTTGATTATTTATGAATGTATATTGATGAAATTTGGTATGTGGCTTCATGTTGTACTGGTATATTGATAATTGCACAAAAAATAAATGTTTTGTTAATTGTCCCCGTAGCAGCTAACCTGCATACTCAGCCCTAATGTTATTCTTATGGAGAATAAGTAACGTTTTATATCTCCCTTAATTATGAACATAAATTAATAAAACATGGTAAGTAGCTTCACCTGGTTCAGTTATATTGATAATTGCATAAAAACTCATTTCTTATCTTCCTCGTTGCAGCAAACCTGCGTACTCAGTCCTAATGTTATTCTTATGGGGAATAAATAAAATGTAATAAATCACTTATTTATGAATGTATTTTTGTCAAACTTGGTGAGTGGCTTTATGTACTAGTGAGAAACATATCAATGCATTGGAAATTCGCTGAGTACGCAGGTTTGCTGCGACGGGGGGTATTTTAATGTTAGGGTGAAAAATGCAAAAAACTGATTTTTGGAAAATTTAAAACCCCCATAAACCCCCCTTCCCATGGTCCGATTTTTCTGGTTTTCGATCTTAAAGTCATGAATGTCATTTTACACATTTGAGCCAAATTTCATCAAAATCGGACGTTTTTTACTCAAGTTATCGTGTTAACGGACACATATATATATATATATATATATATATATATATATATATATATATATATACATATATATAAATTTGAACGAATAGTGTTTTTGACATCTGGGGACCTCAAAACAAAAAGTTATCATGGTCTCGGGCTTAAGTCTTACCATGAGACCTACGGTAATAGCTTCTTCCCTATAGGGGAAATTCGCTAAAATTTCAAAAACACATCGTCACAATTAAACAGACTAGCCCTATCACTTGTGGATTACGATATAGAAGTAAAATACAAAAAAGGAACAAGTAATTTGTTAGCAGAAACCCATTAGACGAACAATTAGAGGAGTAGATGTTTGAGGTAGCATTACATATGCAGGAGATTAAAACAGAACATTTTTAAGAGTTACAGGCGAAAGACCCCTATCTGAAACAAATTAGATTAGTAAAAATAGCTCCTGATAGGGTAGATAAGAAACTAAGACGTTTATCAAGACAATACGAGGAAAAGGACTGACTATTATTTTATAAACAATTAAATGGTAACGATACAAACTATTTACTAGCCATGCCACAGTAGAAAGTAACCGAGATCCTACAAGCGTTTCACGATAACAAATACTCGGGCAGTCATTACTCAAATGTTAAAACAGCAAAAAAAATTAAAGCTAGATATCACTGGCCATCAGTGGTCAAGGATATAACAGGGTACACAAAAACATTGAAGAATGTAAATTAAAAAGAACTCAAACATATAAAGGTTACGGAAAATTGCAGCCACAAGTCCCACCAACTAGGCCCTTCGAAAGATTGATTATTGATTTCTTAGGACCCCTACGCACGAGTTACGGTTACAAATATATATTAGTAGTAACAGATGCTACAATAAGGATGGCATTTACGGAATCCACCAGGACAGCTGACACAAAAACAGTCGCTAATAAACTGTTGGAACTATTTTGTGTATGCGGCTACCCACGTATAATTACACACGATAACGCGAGTCATTTCATGGGACAGGTACTCAAACAACTTCTTCAGAGCTTAGGCATAACACAACGAGCTAGTGCCCCTTACATGCAGCAAGTGCAAGGATTAACTGAAAGACTGAATCTTGTTTTAAAAAAGACCATCTCTCACTACACTGAAAAACAACCAAATTCATGGTCTAAAGTCTTAAAATACGTAACTTTCTCTTACAACACAACGATAAATAAGTCAACTGGATATTCGCCATTTTACTTGATTGGTAGAGAAGCGAACTTACCATTGGACTACATTTACGTTCACGACCAACAAGATGGTTACAATATCTTACAAGAAATAAAAGCTATTCAAAATGTACGGAATGAAATGCCTAAAATTATAAAAGCCGCACAAAATAGGCAGAAAAAATATTTCGACAAAACAAAGCGTGATTTAATTCTAGAACCGGGCGATGAAGTTTTGGTCGCATAAGAAAACGATAACAAATCTCCCTACAATAAATTTCAGAACATGTATAAAGGTCCGTTTCATGTAGTTAGAAAAGTAAACGATTTAACGTACATGTATTCAAGAGGGAAGCTAATGGAATTGCCAGTCCATGTGTCACTACTGAAATTATTCCATAGAAGATAAAAACCAAATTATTAATCGTATAAATAAATACTCTATTGACAGCCACATTGTGTTAGAAACACGAAATAGCGAGGAATCTCATAAGGAAATTCATATATAAGCAGAAACTTGTACTAAAAGCACACACTTGCACACTTGTGTTTCTACAGAAACGCTCATCCTTCCTATGTAAACCAGAACTCTTGTGAGACACAGTACAAACCCGCAAACCTCACGTCCAGAATGAGCACACCAGATAAGATTACGCACGAGCATCTAACGCCCACGATTTACCAAGCCCACTACCAAGGCCAACGTTATACACCACACACTCACGTGGACTTCAAGTAGCTTCTAAGAGGGCGAAAATATGGGGGACGACGGTTCACGTTAACCGATACAATTATCAAATTAGGGAAATTATTAGGGAACAAATTCCGTTCAATTAAAAATTGAAGCCGCAAATCGTAGTCATTACTTATTGTAGGACAGGCGTGATTAAGCATGCAAATAACACCTCTCTTGTGATTTTTAATGAAACAACATAAATACCAATAGTACAAATAAAAATTACAAATTTCATTAAATACAAATCAAAATATGATGAATAAGACAAATCAAGTACTTCTCGAGTAACAGATTAGAACTTATTACTAGCAGTTTACAAATGCCTTCCATATGACTACATTATGTTACAAGAATTAAAACACCATGTTTACACAAATTAATAAACTCTACACATAATTGTTTCTTATAATTAATATATTGTTTTGCGGTTCAGATGAATGCCAAATTCGAAGAGGTTAGAGGCTAACGCCAAACAGAAGAAATACATCGTTAAAAATACATTTTAAAAGTATTCTCACAGTGCCAACTACCTTATGCTACATTGGGTTAGGGGAGCCTGAACAGGATAATTATCAGTTTTTCAGCGGATATCATTTCGAAAGACAGAACTAAATAATACTGTAGGAAGGAGCCATTCCACTGCTTTTAACCACAAAAATAAACGTAAGGCCCACATTTCTCACATTCAACAGAACTGGAACTAAATGCTACAGCAAAGGGAACAGTCCAAAACTATATTGTGATCTGCAAAGCAATTTAAACACACTTCGGAATATCCTCGACGAACACATACAAAAGCAAGTTACGGACTACTCATTACAAAATACAACTAAATTCAACCAAAATAAACGTGGTTTAGTATTTTTGCAAGTATTTTTCTCGTGGTGCTGCGACCTGGCAAACATCAATCAGGTGTCTACGAAAAGGAAAAAACTGGAACAACATGCCAATAAAATTATTGATTCTGTTGGAGCACAGTATAAAAATCTAGTTCAAACTGCGGATAATCTAAACAATTCTTCACATAATGTAAAGGAATTAGCCATGAAAGTACACAAAACCTTTTCCATAGTACAACAAGAACTGTCGGGCGTACAAGCTACTTCATACTCTAATATCCTAAAAGAAATTTATGCATACACCCAAAAAAACGTGGTCATACATATGGTACAGCTATCAGCAAGACGCAGTTAGGGAAATCTTGGAAATATGTCACACGAACCAAATATCGGACAAGCTTTTAAAGCCGAAACAATTATCATTACATTTATCGTAAATTGCCCTAATCGCTGAAGGAAATAATTTAATACCCCCTTCGCAGCAAACCTGCGTACTCAGCGAATTTCCAATGCATATATATGTGACTCACTACTGCATAGAGCTACTTACCAAGTTTCACAAAAATACATCCATAAATAAGTGATATATAGCATTTTATTTATTCTCCATAAGAATAACATTAGGGTTGAGGACGCAGGTTTGCTGCAACGAGGAATATAATTAATATGTTTTTTTTCAATTATCAATATAACTGAACCAGGTGAAGCTATACACCAAGTTTTATTAATTTAGGTTCATAATTAAGGGAGATATACAACTTTACTTATTCTCCATATGAATAACATGGGGGCCGAGTATGCAGGTTTGCTGCTACGGGGACTATCAACAAAAAACTTGTTTTTTTTGTGCTAATATACCACAACTATTTGAAGCCACATACCAAGTTTCATCAATATACATTCAAAAATAATCGAGATATAGAATTTTATTTATTCTCCATAAGGATAACATTGGACAACGTACTGTGTTTAGCACTTTGAATATCTCTGCAACGGTTGAACGTAGAACAACGATTAAAACACCAAAATGTTTGTTTTGTTGAGCTAAACACATTAATAAACATAAATGTGCAGTTTTTAGTAATACTATCTGAGAAAAATCTAAAAACCTTTTTCCCATAAGATTAACATGGGACACGTTTTTTTGGATTTTCTCCGCAACCAATTAACCTAGGTTAATGATTCAAGATACTAAATTATTTGTTTTTTTAAGCTCTATTAAATGGCTATAACCAAAATTGAGTGTTTTTAACATTTTGGGGTCAAATTTGCAAAAAACCGATTTTTGGAAAATTGTAAACCCCCATAAAACCCCCTTCCCATAGTGCGATCGATCTGGTTTTCAAACTTATAGTCATAAATGCTACTCTCCACATTTGTGCCAAATTTCATCAAAATCGGGTGTTTCTTTCAAAAGTTATCGCAGTAACGGACACACATATATATATATATATATATATATATATATATATATATATATATACATATATATATAAATTTGAACGAATAGTGTTTTTGGCATCTGGGGACCTCAAAACGAAAAGTTATCATGGTCTCGGGCTTAAGTCTTACCATGCCACCTACGGTAATAGCTTCTTCCCTATAGGGGAAATTCGCTAAAACTAGCCATACCATCAGGGAAAATATTTATGTATTATAAATTACCAATCACTAAATGCTCAATCTTTAATCACACGCTTTTGGTAAGGATGAACGTGCCTCTGATATCAAATAAATTACTGTACAGTAATTACCGAACAATAACATCACCAGTGTTGTGGAAGGACATGATATGCAAATTACAAATTAACAGCAAATGCGTGTTTACATCAAAGCAGTTCACAAAGATTATTTAGTCGAGATTCAACTGATTGCAATGACCAAACCTATCCATTGTGCCGCCTCCCACGATAAACAGCACCCACGCGGGACCAACTTTGCTTACATCAAATTTTAAACACAGAAAATATACAGAAGCTACAGGAAAATTTTCATTACATATGCGAGGAAAAACCAGATTCCCCAATTTTAACTCAACTTTAGCCGAACAAATTTCTGAGTACAAATGTTCAAAATAACATGATAATAAAATGTACAAACAGAATTCTCCCACCAATTTCAACTGGCACACTCCAACTTTCAATCCCGTGTAACTGTGAGTTGCTACAAGATAACAAAATCTTAATAACACAACTACAACCATGCGATTCGAGGGACGATACGATACCAAAAGTAATTAATTTAATACCAGTAACTTGGTCAAAACTTCACACAGTTAAGTTATTCCCAATTGACTCTGGAATCAAACACGAATTCCAAAATTTAATCGAGATTTTAGATACAAATTGGACAATCAATCGCCCTACTTTCCAAGTAACTTGTATTAAGAAGATGGAACATTTCACGCTAGAACACGACTACGACATCTTTACAGACACAAAAATATTAATGTACATTATAATAATAGCTTGGGTTTAATTGATCACAGTTATAACTTTCATTTTAGCAGGCTGCATTTACATTCAACATTTAAAACTACATGGCATTACACGCAAAAGCAGCAATCCCAACCGCAAATGGATACAGGACAAATGGCAACCAGCAACTTCCAAGAACGACTCGTCAGCTACACACAGCGGCCATCGTGGATTAACTAGCAACAATGTACAACAAAACTCGAGGTTACGGGAGCTGCAGATGAGTCACCTCTCACTACACAACACTAAGTAGACATATTATGTCCACCCTTACAAAATAATAATGTATAAAGTAATTAAATTATTTAAACAATTAATTAATCTCAAAAATGTTACAACAGAATTAATAATTGGTTTCAGTGGCAGAAACAAATAAAATTGCGTGTGGGAGTGTAAACCTTATATAAAAAATATATAATTAAAATTGATTTGTGGGACTAGTAATTTATAAAGAACCATACGTGGCTAAACGCATGTGGGAAACACAAGGGAGCCTGGGAGCGGAGCTTGCACTAGCAAAAGTTTCAAATGTACAGTGGGAAACATTAACACTTACTACAACGTATCGAATAGAAGGATGAATACTTCGTGGGAAAGTTGCCTGCCTAGAAATCAAAGAACTTACCAACTGGCAGTATCAGCATTCAAAAATGGCGTATTTCCGCTGACAGATGATCAGCCAATCAAATAGTAGAGGCGTGGCTAATCGTCACCCCGATTGGTTAATAGATTATGGGATGGACATAATCTGGGGAAAACATGAACAGAGAGAGGGAACTGAAAAGGAGGGAGGAATGAAGACGATGGAATTGTCATTCTTGGTAGAGTTAGGAGAGGAGCAGGGACATCTAGGGGGCGAGTATTAAGCCGCCCTTACTGAGTTGCACAACAACTGTTACCGAGATCCATACTTCAGACGAGCACACAGATTCCTCATCACTAGTCACCATCCCAGCCGAGAGACTCCAGGACGGGGAAGCTGATGGAAGACCACCGACACAGCTCTCCCGAGACGTTCGAGCGGAGCCACCCCTGTCCCCTGCGGGACGAGCGACCCCGAACTTCGGTCGAGCGACGAGGGCACTACCCCGGACCAGGACACCGCGGACCCGTGGGAAGAGGCGAGGACCACCCTCGACAGCGAGCCCGGCAGACAGCGGCCCCTGGACAACCCCAGAGAGCAACACCGCAGCCAGAGCAAAGAACCTCTTGGGGCAGGACCATTTTGGGACTTACGGTATGTGGAACATCGTCAGATTTGTGCACAGAAAGTTAGGCTCCATTTCCCGAAAATTTAAATAACGGAATGAAAGCTCCTTGAGTAATAAGACATAATTAAATCTATTTGTAGTAATCATATTAAATACGGTTTGCCTGAAATGAAGTAAGACGTTAAGACAGTAAGGGAAAATAAGCGTTAAAATACTTAAACGTGAAGTAATTCAAGAATAAACGGTTTAGGGCCCTATGTAAATATAATTAAGGAATTTTCAGTAAACAAGTTTTGTATTTAATTTTGATTTAGGGATGTTTAAATAATTAATACTTGTGTGAGAACTCAATTTTGGGAAAGAGTGCGGACCCAAGTCCTTGTCATCGGATATGCCCTAGTAGAAGGGTTGCCCTTTTAATTGTGTCATATAGTAGAGTAGATTTTGTGGGAACGTATTAAATTAGATTTAGATTTTAGACTTGATGATTTATTTTACCAGGGTTCACTTTGTTACTTAATTTCATGCTGGAGTGTGTCGTTGTATCTTATTTCATTATGCACATTTTTATCTAGTTGTAGTACTGAGACCTTGAAGTAATTATCGTATGAGGTATATATAATGGCAAAAGGACACTAAATCAGTGATAGCCTAACCCTTGCAGGGACAGTGATTTCATTGTGTTAATGCTATAGGAAATAGACTTTTAAGCATATTCCCGAACAGCGCCATTTTCTTGCAGAGGGACGATATCCTTTGTCTATTGTATGTTACCTATATCCACTTTGTTTAGCTCTTATCTGTGTATATTTTATTTTTAAGCATGAATTCGGATTTTAAAGGTTGTAATAAAACAGTGTATATCTTTTATCTGTGTTTGCTCAATATTCAATCCTAGAGTTTCTCTCTCAGGCTAAGCGAGAATATAATTAGTGTACCAGTCAGTTCAAAGTTTGTTACCTTTTGCGAACTAAGCAAAATAACTTTACAGGCCGATACTACACAAGCAAGTCGTTATTTTGGGCTGAAATTATGTGATTTTATTAATTTTCAGCCCGATATTGTGAGGTTCGATTGTCTTATACAACCGATATTACTCGGTACTAATTACATTAAGGATCGATAATGCATGATTCAATCCCCGTTTTCAGCCTAAATTACGTGATTTTAATCGTAATTTTGCCAAATTTAGCGTTATACCGTGAGTAGGCGGAATAACTCTGATTTCATTATATTTAAATTCATCGTTTTGAAACTCCGAGAGTCAAGTTCAAGTAAACAGACCTCTATAGAAAACTTGAATTTTGAGTACTTGCACACTGCACAACTTTGCTTTCCGTTTTTAATAAAATATACACATCTTAAGTCAAGGCAAACATAATTACGAGTTTGCTGAAAAATCAAGAAAACTCAGTTATACAAAACATTGTAGTGGTTATATCTATTTCAAGTTGCATGCTATTTTCATGCATTTTGCGTTTCTATTAGGTTTATGGTATATTTTAAATCGTCCATCTATCCTTGTTACTGTGTCACAATGTGTAAACGTTGCATTGTTTACAAGAAAAAAAGTTACGTTCTCTTGGTCGCTTATTCAATTTTGTTTGGCAATAAGTAGGCTTATTTTTCTTTACTCAAATCTGATACCACAATTAAAATTAAAAGGTTATTCATAATCCAGTTGCGGCAAACCTGCGACTCAAGCGAATTGATTATGAAAATAGCTCTGAAAATTAATAATACTACTAAAACTGGGTTTTGCCGTTATCGACGCGATCGTCTTCCGAACATAGGCAGATTTCTTACTCCAAACGGCTAAAGGCGGGGCCTACGGATCATAAGGTCATAGCAGCGAGCACATGCTCGCTGGGTCATAGGCCCCGCTAAAGGGCACCGCACCCACGATTTGCCCAGGTGGGCATCCTAAAATTCGCAAAATCGTGTTATGGGATCTCAAACTAGAATTGTCAAAAATAAGAGAATATAAGTGATCCAGGAGACTATTCTCGTCTTAAACTAAATCTTTTCCTCATAATAAAAAAATCCGCAGGGATGTGTAAAGGTTAAAGAGCGTTCAATAAAATACATTAAGTGTGTTTTGGTTACTGCATTCAAACCCCCACGCAGTGTTTTGATGCGGGCAAAAATAAATCCCTCAACAAGGTCTTAGTGTCCCTCTTCATCCCTTAACTTTATACTTATCCTTTCCCACGATCTTTCACGCTGTAAAACACCTTCCTCGGACCCGTGATTTGATCTTTCAAAACCATGCTTTTAGGTAATTTCAAGAGAGAACAAGAATCTAGATTTGGAACTCGAACATTTGTTTTGAAACAATGAATTTTACTTTTTATTTACTCACTCAAAATAGTTACCCAAGAAAGTGAGGACATTCAAAGTAAGCATTTTCTTCCCCTCTTTTAATTTATTTTGGATCAAAGTGATTAATTATCAAAATGAGAATCGAGTCTCATATTCAGTGTGGGAGTATGAAAAAGTTGATTAGCCTAATGTGTCCATCGTCCTATTACTCTACGTATATTAGCATTAAGATCTAATCTCTCTAGAAAATCTATTAAATTAACCCTCCATTTGACCCTCAATCCCGTTTTAAACCCTCGGAGGTCCAAACAGTCCCGAGAAAGGGATAACAATTGCTTAGGTCGCCGCGGCGCTGTGAGGGTAGAGGGTAGGAGGCTAGATAGTGTGGGAGGGAGGTAAGGTAGCGGGGTGCGTGGGTGGGGGTGAAGGGGTGGCAAGATCAATGTTGGCAGGGTCGCGTTTCGTTTACAGTGTCAGTTCATTTCAGGCTACGTTTCGGCGTGATGTTGCCCTGTGTGTCGCCGTTTTGCTAGTGAATAAAAATAAAACCCGTTGCCGGTAATTTCGACGAGAAAACTGTTGGGTTTGTAGACTTAAAGGGTTGGTTTTGAAGTAGAATTTCGCCGTTTATTCGGGTAAAATAGTTCATTATAAAATAATCGAGTCGTAATTTGTAAAGTAAACAGCGTCTAATTGAATTATTTGGTACCTTAACAAATAAATTTAGGAGTATGTTCTAAATAAGTATGTTTCAAATGGTTTTAGAGGAAAGTAAAATTTGGTAAGCTCTGTTTTATTTAAATGTTGTCGTTCCTTCTTTAAGTATACGCTGGTGTATAATTGATCTTAATGACACGCTTTAGTATCGATTGTCCTAATGTAATTTTAAGAAGGTATATGACAGTCAGTTTTACTTATTTAAATACGTTATTTGTATCTACTACATGCATAGTTCATTACTAAAGTATGATAATACCTTTTCTAATTAATTTACTTTTGATTACGTGTGAATGTAGTTCCTTTTAAAATTGTCTGTTGAAAATGAACTATTGACGTGAGTTATCACAGGTAAATGACTCTATAGAGTCGTTCATCTGTGGTTATATTATAAACAATTCAAAAAATTATTGGATACATTTGTATTTTTGATGATTTTTTATCAAGATAATAAACAGTTTCTGTTTTTTAAGATGTGAATACAACACATATAAATAAATATTTAATGTCGAATAATTGTACACATAAATGTTAAGGATGATATGCTTAAAAGTGTTGATAGTTGACCGTTTAAGCATTCCCTTTGTTTAACAGAGTGATGTTCCTAGTTGTTATTTAACATCACGTGTACATTTACGACAATAGCAAGAAGGTGTAGTACATTTCTTTAATACAACCGCATACACACTTTGTAGCACGACAATTTCGAACGGAACTAAAAATAATTTTTGAGCAATAAATATGTGGTCGCGAAATAGTGCTATAAAGCGTATATATATGTTATTTTTTGTTTACTGGAAGACACAAACATGTCAATAAATTGGGAGACGTTCTGTGTTGGCGGACTGACGTCATTTACAAACAGTGCTGCCACAATTCTCGCGACTATTAACGACCAGTGTTGCCATAAACCTATTATTACAATAACATTTCCCCCTTGATATCTATTTTGCACTTTTAAACTATCACGCTTACACTGGAAACTCTGTTTTTCTTACCTGGTGTTAATGCAAATTTATTTGTAATCTCGTGCAGTAATCTAAATGTGTAAATGACCTAGAGCAAATTGAAACACATGCGCATAATCGGGGATGCTATATGCAGGTTGCAATTTAGTAGGGCCGATCCTTGCTCGATAAATTACATAAGTTTAGCATGCAATAGCAAGTTTGTTTGATAGTACAGTAGTGACTGTAGTAGTAAATATACTCGACTGAACCAAATTGGCATTTTTTCTGGCATTTTATATGCTGGGGTTTTATCTAGGGCCAAAAGGTTCGCGAGCCCTTTAGTGGCAGCACCCCACCTTGAGTGGGTTTTCAGGGTACCTAAATGATCTATATCAAAAATTTGCTAAAAATAAAACTAAATTGTAATTCAAACAATAACATTGAACATGTGAAAGTTACTGGTACGCTACTACATTTATATTTCACCGTATATTAACGTTATCTTGAATTTTAGATCGTTTAAAACAAAAAACAGACTTTTCCAGCTGTATTTTTCGTATTTTTTAATTCTAGTCCTGTAGGATTATTGAATCATAATAAGTACGCTGCTATATAACCTTGTTGCGTTTCAAAGAGATATTGTTCAGTTTCACCCAAGCTTATTTTACTAAGCCGATGCCATTTCAGAAACATTGTTCTGTTGCGGAGGCTCTTGTTGCAATTCGGAGAAAATAAATGTAAAATCTAATGTACCGTAAATCTGTAATTTAAGGCGTCATCATCTTTGTTATTTTCTTGTATTACATTTAACAGAACGTGGTCCTTTTTTCATTCACAGTCCGAGTATCCGAGTATTCTTGAAAAGTGCGATGTGCCAATAGTGTAATATGATTCATAAAATTATCGAGATGTAAAATTTGCTTCTGTTCGCTCAGTTATGAGTCCATCGCAATTGTGCTGTAATTTTATTATTCTACTGTTACGTACCGAGTGTATCTCGGTGGTTTCTTTGACGACAGACGCGGAAGGATGAGTTACTTCCTGGCCAGTAATTAGTCGCTTTGGATGCTATTAACTCATCTGTAAACCACTCTCCTCTTGCTAATATCTGTTAAATGCATACCGGATTGTTATAGTCTTGTCGGGGTGTTGATTTTAAGGAAGTGACCTTTTTTATTAGCTAATCAAAATGTGACCCTGTGCCGACCAGTATCTCCATTATTATTATTCATCGGTTACTGTGGTTCCACACCCGTTAATTACACAACAACTGTATTTTGTTCCCAAAACGTGTTTATTTGTTTAAATATAAATGTTATGTCTATTGTTCATAATTTTTGTTTTAGTTTAAATATTTTTTTAGAATAGCGTGAGTTAATTAATAAGTTTGATCAAAGTTTTTTTTTTTTATAAATTCGAGTTTTTTTTAGAATTTCAAAATAATGTTTCTGTTAAGTTTGAACAAGTTATATTTTCTGCGTTTAAAAGGGATTATAGACATAACTCACATAAGAAATTAAATACAAAATCAATAGATGATTTTTATTGATACTTATTTATGATACTTTAGTTTCAGGACTTTTGAATCCTCTGTAAAACGTATTTTTGACAACCCTTGCACTGCGCCGGCGCCGCGCTGCAGGGGTAGATTACCCTCCTCGCTGTCTATAGTTTGCTCATATGTCATATTTCCTATTACATCCGGTTATAGGACACGAAACATGACTAAAGACAACGTCGCCCTTGTGGGAGTATGGCCTCGGTTGAGGAAAGTAGCTAGTTGATCCTTACCAGTGCCTGCATACTCTCTACATACTCTCATACGATTGAAGTGACCGAAGTATTATAATAATCACCTAATGACTCTGACGTATTCCAACAGATATGCCAATATGTGATAAAACAAGTAAAGATGCATAAACAGTAACCTGCGTATAAGAGTTGCTGATAAGAGGTGTTCGACGCCATTTGTCGGTTAATATCAACTTGTAAATCCATGCCACACGTGAGCTTAAATTTCGTAAAAATCGTTTAACACTATAACAATGTTCAATGTATTCTTTTGTTGTGAATGCTCCCCACTGACTGTCGGCGCAGCTTCCCCGCTGTCCGCTAGGTCGCAGCAGACAACCCGTCCGTCGCGCTACGCGCTACGTTTGTCAACCTTGAGTTTCTTTCACCGTTTCGCTTTTCGCTTCTCGCTTCAGTTTCTTATCAGCGGCGAGGCGGCGCGGCCTGACGTCGGTTCTTGGATGTGCACACGGTGTTTTCCACTATCTCGCTGATAAAAAATACAGTTCGACGTTTTCGTGATTGTTTCGTGTGACTTGTGACTATTGTTGTGAAATAAAGTGCTTGTGGTTGTTTTAGCGGGATTTACTTCGCTGGTTTTACTGTTGGATACTTATTTTTAGTATACTGTTATTTTATCAATAGTGTGCGGTTTGCAATTTTACCCATACACATATAGTCACACCCACGGACACTAGAAAAGAAAAGTAAGGGCCGCACTGATAAACATAGACAAATGACGTTAGTGGATCGAATGTAAACACGTTTGTTTTTTATTGAACATGGATATCACAAAACGCTAGAATGTTCTTTGTTGTCTATGCAGACAATAATATTATATTAATACATTTGAATAAATGGAATCTATGTCAAGAAAGTTTGTTTATATTCGATCCACTGACGTAATTATTTTGTTTGTGACACACACCTTTTATTTTCTATTATCCGTGGACACGCTCCTATTATACGAGTCGAGAATCAATAGACCAGATTGATGAGAATTAATGCGAAACATTGATAATTTTTGTATTAAATTTACCTTATTGGTTAACCCCTCTTTAGAAAGGAAGGCTTATCACAGGCCTACACCAAATATTGCACTGAAACGCTATTGCTTCGATTAACTGGTCTCTCAAAATTAACTTGATTTTGCAAGAAAAATATCACTGTACTACAAAATACCCCCGTCGCAGCAAACCTGCGTACTCAGCGAATTTCCTATGCATGAATATATTTCTTACTACCACATAAAGCCACTTACCAAGTTTCATAAAAATACATAAATAACTAAGTGATATATAGCATTTTATTTATTCTCCATAAGAATAACATTAGGGCTGAGAACGCAGGTTTGCTGCAACAATGAAGATGAAAATATGTTTTTTTTGCAATTATCAATATAACTCAACCAGGTGAAGCTACATACCAAGTTTTAATGATTTATGTTCATAATTAAGGGAGATATAAAGCTTTACGTATTCTCCATAAGAATAACATTAGGGATGAGGATGCAGGTTTGCTGCTAAGAGGATAGTAAAAAAACTCATTTTTTGTGCAAATATCAATATACCAGTACTAGGTGAAGCCACATACCAAGTTTCATCAATATTCATTCATTAATAATAGAGATATAAAATTTTAAATATTCTCCATAAGGATAACATTGGACAACGTACTGTGTTTAGCACTTTGAATTACTCGGCAACGGTTGGACGTAGAATCACAATTTAAACACCAAAATGATTGTTTTGTAGAGCTAAACTGATTGGTAAAAGTAAATGTGAAGTTTACAGTAAAATTAATTGAGGAAAAGTAAAAAACCATTGTCCCATAAGATTAACATGGGAGATTTTATGAACACGTTTTTTGGATTTTCTCCGCAACCACTTAACCTAGGTTAATGATTCGAAATACCAAATTATTTGTTTTTTTAAGCTCTATAAAATGGCTAAAACTAAAATTGAGTGTTTTTAAAATTGTTGGGGGAAAAATTCAAAAAACTTAAAACGCCCATAAAACCCCCTTCCCATAGTCCGATCAATCTGGTTTTCGAACTTAAAGTCATAAATGTTACTCTACACATTTGTGCCAAATTTCATCAAAATCGGGCGTTTCTTTCAAAAGTTATCGCGGTAACGGACACACACATATATATATATATATATATATATATATATATATATGTATATATATATACATATATATAAATTTGAACGAATGGTGTTTTTGGCATCTGGGGACCTCAAAACAAAAAGTTATCATGGTCTTGGGCTTAAGTCTTACCATGCCACCTACGGTAATAGCTTCTTCCCTATAGGGGAAATTCGCTAAAATAAAATAATGACAAGGATAGGTTATTTTTTACGGAGGTAGCGGGATTCTTGGGAAACAGTTGGTTTCAATTTCTTTAGCATTTGAATGAAGTTCTGGTTGGATTAATTAAAATACAAATTTCGTCCGAGATTTGTTTTGTACACTTTGAATACTTTACTACTTATCCATATCATATTTGATACAATTTTTTCAACATTGATGTTGTTTTTCCCGCTTTTGTGGGGGGACGCCTGTGTAAATTTATGCTCAGCGATTGTTCAAATGGCAGCAAAGTTGTGCAGTTGTATTTTGCCTTAAGCTCATAAGACCAATTAAGAATGTAAATTTGCAATGTTATTATTTCAAATATATAGTAGTTATTTCAAATCGCATATCGTAGAAAAAATCGAGTTTTTTTAGAATTGGATACTGACGTTTTGAAATTGCAATTACGTGTACCCTTAGTTCTTGCCGAGAAGAGGGTTGTATGTTTGATTTATTTACCTATGTTGATTGCTTTCCTCTTTTATATTCACATTTCCCGATGATTTATTTTGGTTAGGTTTGCTATTTATGCAAACTTCGCTCAAGGTTCCGGTCACTTTTCTTACGGAAATGAGTCTTTACACTGCGGGTGCTACTTTGTTGTTTTCGAACAGCTTTTTAAATTCTATTTAAATCATGTTTTTACTAATCAGTGATGGAAAATGTCCGCAAAAATTACCAACAATGAATTTTAAACAAAGAATAAATTCTATTGTTTTGATTTGAAACTCCACACCCCTACTGTTAAAATAGTTTATTTTCAATTACATTTTGTAACAAAAGTAGATTTTTTCAGGGGTTTGGTCCTGCCAAACACACATCAGGAAATAAATATAATCCAAGTTTTGCAGCAAAATAAACGTGATTTTTTGTAGACAATTGGGTAATCAAACATGTTCGCAATCCTTACTCATGTTTTATCAGGTTCTTTCTTGGCGTGCAGATAAGATACTGTTTATCAGCATTCGAACTGCATCCATATCGTTATAGCGCTGCGCTCAATACTGCTGCCGCTGCCCCAGTGCCGCCGTGGTAAACGACACTGACCCAGTTGAGGGTTTATGTTTGTTTAGAGGTCGACTCCCTCGTCTCGCACGACGGCAAGGTTGACTTTAATGCGGCATCTGTTTTTCCGTTTTCCCCGCTTTATTGTTTCTGTTTAAACTTTAACTTATTTCCACGACAGAATTTTGTTCACTTGTGCTTGGTATGATCGTATCAATCCAAAGTAGTTTATTTATGAAGGAATATTTTTTTAATAATACCGTTTTTGTAGTAGCCAGCCCCCAAGGAGTCTGCTTATTGAATAATCGTACTACCACAGAGGAACGAACTTATAATCTGTATAAACGAAACAATCGATAATCTATATAAGCGAAACAATCTAAATATGATATATCTAACCTATATATCTTCGCCAAATTAATAGAGATCCTACATTATGTAAATTACCATTATTTTAAAATACTAATACAGTTTTATACAGTTATTTCTTACCCCGTCCCACTCAGAATCGTATTAACAGCACTCGCTATTCATTGTGCAGATTCTCAACTTTTAAATGTGGACAAAGAGTTTTTTCAAACACTTGAAATTCGGAAAATACAGCAAGAAGCGTTGGCTTTTTACTTTCTCCCCTTATACATAGTATATGGAGAAAGTATTATTTTCGTCAAAATTTTCGAATTTGAGTTGTTAGTGGAAATATTCGTTTTGGTGCTCCCTAAACCCAAAAAAGTGGTTTTTACGTGATGTCTGTCTGTCTGTGTGTGTGTGTGTGTCCGTGTGTGTGTGTGTGTCCGTGTGTGTGTGTGTGTGTCCGTGTGTGTGTGTGTCCGTGTGTGTGTGTGTGTGTGTGTGTGTGTGTGTGTGTGTGTGTGTGTGTGTGTGTGTGTGTGTTTTTATGAAATTTGGTATATAGGTACTAATCCACGATATCTCCAGGCGTTTTTCTTTTTTGAATTTTTGATTTTTAAGGGTAATTATCCCCCAAAAACCGCCAAAAAAACATGAAAAATCAAAATTTCTCAAAAACGGCTCGAACGATTTTGATTAAACTTTAGTCGTATGTAGAACTTTAGTTTTCCATCAAAATGACACTACCCGCATTCCTGTAAAAATTCGGGTTCAGAAATTACAGGACTTAAAACATCAAAAATTCAGTTTTTTGGATTTTTCATAAAAATACATAAATATAAAAACAAACTATTCACCATTAAAAAGAGCTCAAAAAACTAAATAATTTAGTATTTTGAATTACTATCCTACGATTGCTGGTTTCGGATAAAATTGAAATTTTCATTTTGCGGTAAACGCAGTACATTGTCCAATGTTATTCTTATGGGGAATACAAAAATTACTATTTCTCTCTTATTTACTGATAAATTTCATTCAAACTTGATATGCTAGTTAATTTAGCATTGACCAACAGAGGAAATTCGAAATATGTTGCCCCTTAATAACCCTGGGGGGGAATAGGGGGCATTTCTCCTCTTAAAACCACGAGTGTAGCAATGGATTCTGTAGTGCCTCCAAAGCAGGGATTTGGGTGGATGTTTTTTAAAACAACTTGTTTACAAGATTTTCTGTACATTTGACCGTGCTTTGTATTCTATATTTAGTAAATAAAAAGTAATTTATTCGTTAAAGTTGGGCTAAAAGGGAGAAAGTATGTTTCAGTTTCCTGATACCGTTTATTTAATTTAAAATTACGTTTGAAGATTTTTAATAGCGTAATTATCTTTGCCGTGAACAGTAATTCTGAGGACAATGCGTACCTTTTCCTTACTTTTTTAGATTTTTGTTCAAGCGGCAACGCAGGTTTTCCCGTAGGATAGACTGGAGCCATAAAACAATATTAATTGTTTGGTATAATCGTAGGCTTATTACAATAAAAATATATCTAAAGTTTCCAAACCTATTTTAAAAACTAAAGTGGAATTCGTTTACCATCAAGCAGATGGCGAATTAGCCCGATTGCCACGAGAGATTAGCGAATGAACGACGTGAATTCGTTCGACACTCAGCGGATCTTTGGCAAAACATGTTCTTAAGCCGTAATTCGGGGGAGGCAGGGGGGCAACTGCCCCCGAATAATTTGGAGAACATATTCCTGCGACCTATAACAAGTCACGATAAAATCTCCCCCCCCCCTTTATCGAAATACTCAAATTACGCTTGTGTGACGTAGGAATTAGCTAACTAAACCTTCTCAGAGCAAAGCTCGAACCTCTTACACTAACGGTTTAACACTTCAAATCAGTACAGAGTAGAGGTACACAGCGACGTGGTGGGCGGGGTGTTTGGACTACATACGTCTGTGCACGGCGTGTTTGCCGGTCCTGGTGACACAATAGGCTGTGGCTGTGGGCGCCGCGGGCGTGTCCATAGCGCTATTCATCTCTCATTTCGTCACAGGTCGTTCTCACTCGCGCGCATTACGGGTGTGCGGGTGAACAAGCAACATGCAAGGTGATAAAGCTCCATGCGCGGCCCACTTGTTCACTCCTACGACTTACTGTTGTATAGGCTTCTGCGATTGCTGTATCGAGTGCAAAGAAAGTATCGGTCAAAACATATCGTCAATTTAATAGTTCGTTTTGGACCTGAATTCTAACTATTCAAATGATTTATTAGGACATAGACCGGCATGTTTTCCGCCTAAACTAAAATTAAAATCAAAATCAAAATCTTTGCTAACAATCATACAACCCACCCCAGGTTTCAATACTAACTTGTTCGAATTTGTATACTACAGAAGTCAATTTTTACTTTAGTATGAAGTCCAGAGCAACAAAAGCTTGAAGGCCAAGCTTCAATAATTCCTTATGGCCTATGTGAAGTTATCGCATTAATTTCTTTAAAGCAATATAAATCATCTGTTTTTTTCATTAAGTTGCCTTTTATGAGTGACCTTCAAGCTGCTATTGTTCTGGTTTCTCTGGATTATATTGTTGTAACTCGTTATATTCTACGCCCCAACAGCTAGCTCCGTTGTTCCGATCCCACAGTAGACAGTGATGCGGACGAGTGGCCAGGTGGAGTGGTGATAGCGTATCGCAGCTGATATGATCTAGTGCGTGGTGCGGATGGAGACGCGCGTGGCAGTGCCGCTGCGCACGGGCGGCAAGAAGATGCGGAAGCGGAAGGAGCTGGACGCGCTGGGTCGGCGGGGGCGGCGCGCTCACTCGGCGGGGGGCGGCGTCAGCTCGCAGGACGGCCTTTTGAGCGACAGCACGGACGAGGGTGAGGAGTGGCGCGCCAAGACGCGGCTGGGGCGAGGGGAGGCGAGGGCGGGATGGGCGCGGCGGCGGGCCTGTGTCGGCGTGCTGCGCGCGTGCACGCTCGTACTCGTGTTCGCCTGTGTGGTTGCCACCACGACGGTCATGTGGCTCTTCATCGACGTCCGGGAGCAGGCCACCTTCCTGAGGAACCAGCTGGATCAAGGTAGAGTGTCAGAAACTGTACTGTTTGCCCAGGGCCGGATTTAAGTTTAGGCTACATAGGCGCGCTTAGAGGCCCGCACCACACAAAAGGTCGCCAGGTCCTGAATTATTAGGGTCTTGTAGCTCATAAATTCGGCTCTGGGTTTACTTTTCTATTTTTTTTTATTTTTTTCAAGAACTAGTCTGTTAATTTTCCTTTCCAGTTTTCTATTACAACCAAACACTGGGCATGGCTTTGTGTAGTAGTTAGAGTTTGAGACTTGGTCCTTGCTTAGAGCTTGGTCTGCCAGGTTCCTGGGTTCAATCCCCTCTAAACACCAATGGCTTTTAGCTATGTCATATTTTTTATCAAAAGACACTTCCCTTATCTAACCATTAGCGTCTTGGATTTCGGTGAAAGAGGTCACAGGTTGGATCCCCACATGACTTAATTGTCAATAAACTGTTGACTGTGGTAGATGATTTTCACAATACACACTTTTCACAATTCTCCGAACCCACCCTTTAATTTTATCAGTCTCCCCTGTTGCTAATATGTTTCACAATGGCCAGGTTGTTTCCAATTTTTTTTGTTTGAATGAAAAGTTGTTGGTGCAACAACTTGAAAACCTAGCAAGTGTGGTGCAATGCTAAATAAAATTAACAATGTCTAAATAACTGTGTGGAATTAAATAACCAAATTGGTATTTATTCATGTTTGGTGTGTCTATGACAGTGGGTTATTGTTAAAGGTCATTATAGCCTATACCCTATATATTTGTGTGAAATTGCTTCACACCCACACACAAAATACATTAACTGGTCAGCAATATTGTTCAGTTTTGGGTATTTACTGATCATAAAACGGTCTTAGATGTAAGAAATTTATCTGATTCCGCACCCAAAATTTGTATCGTCATTAAAATATCAGTAGCTTTAAGGTAATTTTACTGAATTTTAACTCTTGTAGCTTTATTTTAATCAGTTCAATGGAAATCTCATTAAAACTACAAACAATTAAACTATTTGCTTCTTATATCTATTGTGATATACTTGTCATACCTCTGCATTTCGGAATTATTAAGCATATTACAAATAATTTAGATAGCAAACAATAGAGGTTCAAACAAATATTAGTCAATGGTCAAATCTCTTTATTTATTTGTTTGTACATGTGGTACAATAAATAGCGTCAACACTTCTAAACACTAAAATGTAAACCAAAATACTATTACAATTGCATGGTTTTTTTACACATTGGATTAATATTGTAAAACAATTGTATCTCATTCTGATATCACTGCAAAAAAATAAAACAAAAATAATTTTCAGCTATTGATCAACTCCACCAAAGAAGACGGTTTTTAGAGATAGGTGGAAAGTTTTTCTATAGAGAGAGTAAATCCCTCTGTTTATTAAGTACTCTTTTAACAATATTTTTTAAACTTTAACCTATTTTCGGGTTTTTTTTATTTTTTTGGGTTATTTCAACATATTGAGTTCTGTCAGAAAGATAAGATTTAAACCATTTTAGGGCACTTTTTTACTCCCAAGGCATCTAATTTGTCTATTAACTTTGAGTGTTTGACACTGTCAAAAGCTTTAGTGATATCCATAAATATCCCAACTGTATGATTTCCTTTGTCTGCTGATGCAATAATTGATTCTATGAAAGCTGTAGCAGCACTCACAACAGACCTTCCTGATCGAAATCCATGTTGGCCCTTGTCCAACAATTTAAATGTTTTCAAAAATTCTGTTAACTGTGTATGTACTTCTTTTTCATATATTTTGGATATTGTTGGAAGAATATTTGATAGGATGATAGATGAGGACATTATTTTTATCGTCTTTTTAATGAATTGGTACTATTTTAGCCTTTTTTAATTGAGATGGAAATATACCTGAAACCAATGATGAATTTATAAGATGGCTTAAAATTGAACTTATGTTTGTTTTTACCGCCTTTACTACTTTAACTGGCACCTCATCGTACCCACTAGAATTTGTATTCTTAAAAGATTCTATTATTTTTTCCACCTCTCTCTTATCAATTGGTCTTAAACTAAATATTGGACTTATTACTAGGTTATTACTTACTTTCCACACAAATATTTTCAATTTCGCTTTGACTATTAACACTTAGATGCTTGACTATATTGACAAAATGATCAACAGTTTTGTTTGCTATTATTTTAGGGTCTGAGATGGTTTTTATTCCTTCCATTAAAGAAATATTACTACCCTGTTCTCTTTCTTTTGCACCTACTTCCCTATTTATTAATCTCCATACAGTTTTTTGAATGTTGGTAGATTTATTAATATTAGTTTGAAAATATTTTGACTTAGCTTGATTTAATTAAAATTTATAATATTTCTTGGATTGGTTTAGTTTCACTTTCAAATTATTACTTTTGCTTTTACAAAATTATTTTGTCAATGTAATAATATATAACCATTCAGTTTTTAACTTCTCTAATATCCAATTTAAAATACTTTACACAATTTGCACAATGTGGCCACCTCTAGAATTCTTTGTGAATTCTAATTTAATCTGTTTAATGATAGTGGATAACACTCTGCTACCTGCTATAATGATAGGTTGTGGGAGGTTTGCAGAGTGCCGTATTCGCCTAGGATTGAGTTAATAACTTGCTTTTTATAGATGTTTTATCAGAATAAAAGCAACATTTACTATGTACACAACCTTAAAACTTCAATCACCAGAAATCAGCATAGCTCAGTTTGAAGTATGCTAGCCTGCTTACACTGAATTAGTTTTGAACTCAGTGGCAAAAGAATATTTCTAAACAAAGTATTGAGAACCGTTTAAAAAGCTAGTGATTTTTACGACTTAGATAAGTTAAAGCAGTTAAAGTAACCTTGAAAATGATCAGTTGCTGTTTGCTCACATGTTGTCAGCTTCTCACCTGGTGTCTGAGATAACTGTTATCTCTGTTAGTCACCAAACTTTGGGATTCATAGTTTATGATGTACAGTACAAATGTATTGAAGAAAAACACTATTTGCTTTTATCTCAGTTTCAACACACTTATTGTTTTATTCTACTCAATAACCTAATAATAACATCCACTTAATAACTTGTTGTTTAAATTGAATTATACTAAGATTTTATCATGGAAAGTATTTGAGCCTAGTTTTTGTTTACTTTAGCTAGTTTTAAGAGTTTTAAATAAAAGTCATGATAATGTTGGTTACAGTTAGAATAAAAACTTATATATAATACTTGTACATTTTACTGCCTAAACTTGTACTGTATATTACATAAGGCACTTTGATTGATTGAAATGTCATTTCTATACTTCAGTTACCTCAAATACATACAACGTTGCAAATTAAGATAACTGCAACGTTGAATACTCTTAAAATAATTATTTACCCATAGGTATTAGGCCTTTATATTTTATCTATGCTGAACTCAAATTTTAGATTCTTTTTTAACAACGCCTGAAATACATTATAAATTATAATAATTCTAGAATTTCCTATGTGCAGCCTGTGCATCTCATTTTGAGAAGTAAGAAAAAAAGTAAATAGTTAAAAAAAATAGTAAACAAAACAATGACGGTCTATAGTAAGATATACCTAATCCTTATAACAGCTGTTTCTAATTGAATTGGATTAAGACAAACACATTTGGCATAAACCAAATAAAACTCTCCTCCATATAAATAATATGGGGACTTTGAAGTCCCGTGGGGCAGAGCCCTGAGGCCTAGATTGAAAATAGAATGCCAGTTTGCACATCTGCACACCTAAACGTGCGTTTCAGTGTATAATATGTGGAGGTATATCTTAATCCAAAAAAGCCTTATTGTTTGGATGTAGCGTATTAATAATATAGATAGGTTGTAAACACTAACTAGAGAAATTGAGATTAGAGCTCTGTTGCTTACAAGCGTCAGTCATTTTTCAACAAGTTATTTTAAACAAAAACATGTCAAATTGATGTACATTCCATACCCATAGGTAAATTATTTTAAGAGCATTCAACCTTTAATCGTTTAGTTATCTTTATATGCAATATTGAATGTATTATGATCAATTAAATAATGCAATAATGAATATAAGTGACTGAAGTATAGGAATGACTTCATATGATTATGTATGGATGTGAATGGTGTACAAGAACAAGAAACCCCTTATTATGGTAAAACACATGAACATTTAATGGATAATGTCAGAATTTAAGCAAATTAAATGAACACGTAAAAGTAAATTGTGTTGACAAACTAAATATTTTGATCTTCCACTTTAAAAATCCTCAGTCATATAAAATCGTTGGTCTGGACATAGTCATAAACCTTTATTAATATTGTTTACACATGCAGCCTAACAGAATAAGGACCTTTGACTGTTCCTGCATAGTTACCCAAACAATGTTCATATGTAGGAGGAGGGAATGGAAAAACTATGATAAGCAGTCCTTAACAAAGGTTTAGAAACACATTTATTAAAAAATCAGATGTGGAAAATCTTCAGAATTATGTTTGAAGTGTTAAGTTTCCAAAAGTTTGACAACAGTGAAAACATTCTGATTTTCTCGGTTGCTTAATGAAAATAAATTACTTCAGTTTTATCTTTATATTGCAATAAGAAAATTAGTTTGAAATCAAAAGCTGTTTCTGGAAATAAAGTCCTGTCATCATCTTTTAAAAGTGATCAGCATGTTTGTAATGATGTATTGTAAGACCGCTATTGTCGAAACATTTTTAATCGCAAAGTTGACATGTTGCAGTCGTGGCCGGCAGCCAGGGGGTGCCCGAGGCTCTGCAGAAGTGCCACTCGCTGTCCAAACAGTTGCAGCAGAACCAGACGGCACTGTTCATCAAACTCAACATGCTCACCACCCAGCTCAACAACTTCACCTCACAGGTAACTCAGGGTGAGACTCAAGTACAGTCAGAACTGTTACTAGAAGTGACTATACTTCGCTGAATCAGTGGAGGGGAGTGTGGTTAGCCAAGTACAGCCAGAAATTTTTCTAGAAGTGACTGTACTTTTCTGGGGAGAGTGGTGGGAGGCAATTTTCAGAGTCATCTGTACTGTTTCCGCTCTCCACTCCAGTTGGCAGTGTCTATATCAAAAATATATTTGAAATATTGATTTTTTTCTACTTACATCTGATGGTTAAAGTAAATTATCTTCATTTTCATGATAACAATAATAATTTTTTTACATTTTTTTATGGCCAAAATTAGCATGTCGTATATATGTCAATCACTCACTCTGAATATAATTTTGGAAAACAACATGGCACAGTAGAAAACATTTCAAAACATCATTAGCTTGTACTTCACCCATCAACTTGTAAATAACTAACAAAACGTAGCAACGCAGCAAAACTCCACTAAAACATGGCTGACTGGTCCGTTGGGCGATGTACGCATGCGCGAGGACCGGCTTCCCGTGAGACATGTCTTACCAAACACCGACCAACCGGTTTCGCGAGACACGTGTCTGAAGCAGATGTGTCGCGTCGCACCCCTGTCTCAAGCAGTGTGAAAGTCCCCAGTCATTAACACAGGTTGGTTTAAGTGAGACACGCCTCAGACAAGACACGTGTCTTAAGACACGTGTGAGACATCAGTGTGTAAGCCGCCATAGAGTAACAGTGTTATGGTCCGCAGGTGACGACCATCAGCAACTCGCTGGCCAAGGTGGAGCAGCGGTTCAAGACGTCGCCAGAGCTGATCAAGGTGCCTCACGACCTGGAGACACTGACCACCAACATCGCCACGTTCGGCAGCCAGATGCAGGAGCTGGAGAGCACGGTGGCGCAGCTCAAGGAGGCCGACGGGAAGCTGCGGGAGGCGGCGCGGGGGCTGCAGACCAACGTCACCGCGCTCAGGGTCAGTGAGTTGAGTCTCTATATAGCGTTGCTCTAGCAGAGATTGATGGTAGTCCTCTTGTCAATTACAATCAAATGAATACAACACAACACAAATATGCACATAACACACAAAAAAACGTGTTTTTCTGTCTCGAAACATTGGGATTTAATGGTGTTGGCTTTGGTGGCGTTGTTTTTTTTGTGTTACTTACGTGTTCGTGTTGTGTTGTTTTCATATTATTGTAATTTACTAGAGGACTACCTCCTTAACTTAACCACCTCTTTTACAGAAAAAGAGGACGATTAGTTGATTTAAATGTTTTATTAAAATATTCTTTACCGAAACTTTGTCACCTTATAACTGTGTTGTACTGATCGTTCAAATATTTAGTGATTTCACTTCTTTATCAGGAAGATCATGTTGTCAGCTCAGGGTCAGGATCAGTATCTTATGTTTTTTTTTTAAGAACAGAAGATTAGTAGATTTATATGTTTTTATTTTGTATCTAAACTGTGCCACCTTATAATTGTATAGTTGTACAGATCGTTCAAATACCCAGTGATTTTATTTATTCCAAGGAAATTCTCTATTTTTGATTTACGTTCAAAGGAGGGTAATTTTTTTAGCACACTGTTTAAGTTTTAAAGTCTGTGAAAATTGTTTTTATTACTGATGTACAGCATTACCAGGAGTAGCCTCAGGGCTGCTAAAAAAAGGAAACCATCAGTAATTGTTGCATTATTTATCCCCGCGTTTCAGGAGGAGATGGTGAACCTGCATGTGGGCGCGGCTCCAAGCGCTCCACCCAGCGTGGACGTCCAGTCTATCAACACCACCATCAACTCCCTGAGGACCAACCTCTCACTTATCAACGACACCCTCAGCAAGAAGATCCAGTGGGCTCAGGAGGACCAGGCTAACCAATATGTGAGTCAAAGTCATTGTCCTCACATATTATAGAGTCTATAATTCACTGTTCAATACTCCGGCACTTCCAGTAATCCGGCGCTGTATTTACGCTGACGATCGATAGTTTTCACGTCTCGACTTGTCTATATAGCGCAATGTGCACACTGAAGTCTGCTCAACAACGGTAGTCCGTTGTCGTCTTTGCTGTGTGTTGCAGCAGCTGTAGTTAGCGCTGCGACTATTCATTCCAAAAACAGCTGTAGCGCCCCGCAGGTTAGATTAGCTGCAGCTGGAACTGGTTCTGGAAGCAGTTCTGCAGGCTCTGTGGAACTAGCTGCAGCTGGAACTGGTTCTGGAAGCAGTTCTGCAGGCTCTGTGGAACTAGCTGCAGCTGGAACTGGTTCTTGAAGCAGTTCTGCAGGCTCTGTGGAACTAGCTGCAGCTGGAACTGGTTCTGGAAGCAGTTCTGCAGGCTCTGTGGAACTAGCTGCAGCTGGAACTGGTTCTTGAAGCAGTTCTGCAGGCTCTGTGGAACTAGCTGCAGCTGTTTCACGTAAGTAGCAGCTCCCTGATAGGTTACGTTTAAGGTTATTCTACCCACCCCTCACCACACTTGCGATCCATTACTGTTGTTTAGCAGTTCTGTGTGACTTTTCACACCTGTCCAGTAGAGTGCAAGTGCAGTGTGATATGGCAAAAACATAAACAATCATTGTCAGTTGTTTTCGTAAGCAATTATACGTAGTTTTGTTAAATAACTTAATTTCTTAATGTCCCCTCACTATTTTGCATTTTCGGTAATCCGGACCCTAATAATCCCAATGTAGGGCCAGATTAACAAGACTCTACTGTATTAACCCCTCAACTGCCATGCCTGTGTTATCACGTTTTGCAGCACCTAGCTATTTTACTCGTCTGCTACAGCTTAATATCGCAAACCCTGCAGCAATTTTGCAAAGTACGATAATGCAGTACTGTGCTACCTACCTACTGCTCTCTAGCGGTATATTTTGGTATTTTTAGCGGAATTTTGAGGAAACACAAACGTGAATTATTTTCAGAACAAGTTTGTAAACATGTTTTCAATGTTCTTGGTGATTATATGACGTTAGGTTTGCAGTGTTTGCATTCATTTATAGCTTGTGACAGATACTATGTAGGATGTAATGATAATGAAGAGGAAATAATAACATGATAACAAACAACAGCTGTTTCAATCCAAATAGATTAACCCAGGGGTGCCAAGAATATAAACACAAAATAAAATATGACTTGATAAAGCCCATTGTCTGACGCACATGCCAATGTATTTTCAGTAATTTAACCCTCCCAATGGCATGAATGATTTTGACTGTGTTGCCTCAAGTGGCAGGGTCATTTTGCCAATTTTGGATGCTTTAGAAATTTGTAAAAAAATCAAATTTTTAAGTAAACATATCAATATGCATATTAGTTTTGTTCATAAAAAACAAGAAAATTTGTAAATGTAAAATAAGTTAAAATTAAAAGGTGAGGTAAGTTAAAATGAAAAATCTGAAAAGAAATTTCTTTTATAAATTTTGAAAGTAAAATCTTACTTTAAGCAAATACATTTTTTTAAGTACAAATGATAAATGTACCAAATGATGCTTATCTAATTCCCTGCGTAGAAGTATATACAAGTTATAGAAAACAAAATTATATACATAATTACATTGAATAATTTGTAAAAAGTGCAAACGGCTATTTGTACGCGATCAGTTTGATATTCAAAAAAATTACCCCTAACAATATATAAATACAACAAATTATTATTTTATTTGAAGTTTATAAAATTATATAGACAGTGATATAAGAAAGAATAGTCTAAACATTTTATTCAAAACATTATTAGACGTGAAATTTGAAATTTTCTTTTTGAAAAAAAACTTGTTCGTTATTCAAAGTGAGAGAATTTTTGTATAACACCTAATGCTCTCAAATAAGGTATGTAATATGATTCACTAGTTATTTCCCTACAAGAATATATATAGTTATGCATATAAATATATATAAATATAATTGTTATCACGTTTTCTTGAGGCAGCAGTCTCAAATATAACTAACATAAGGCCTAGGCCTATGATTCACACTGCTCAATTTATCACTTTTATTAATATTTACGCATAAATAATGCGATACGTACTACTATTCAGACACACATTACACGTGACTATACATATTGAACAAAAACACCGTGGATTTGGGTATTGGGGTTTGGAGGATTTGGCCTGATGATGACTGGTGTGACTGGTCGAAATCGATAGCCTAGTACCATATTTTATATATGTTTACCGACTGTATGTGAATCGGTATAAGTGTAAATATATCTTAAGTGTTGTAAGACGTCTTTTATTACATCCCGTAAGTAATAACAACACGTAATATGCTAATAAAAAAGTTGTTTAGATGAGTTCTATTGATATTTGCATAAAAACCCATTATTTTTTGTTCCTTGTTGCAGAAAACCTGCGTACTCATCCCTAATGTTATTCTTATGGAGAATAATGAATATTTTAAATATCGCTTATTTATGAATATATTTTTTATGAATCCTGGTAAGAGGCTTAATGTGTTACTAAGACACACATATTCATTGGAAATTCGCTGAGTACGCAGGTTTGCTGCGATGGGGGTATTTTTGATTTATAATATTGTTTAGTTTGGATTTAAATTCCTTTTGTACCACTGAAATACGCGATGTGTGTAATGCCAAATGCTCTGTACAGAAGCAGATAGTGAGCCTGCAAGAGCGCAACGAGAACGTGAGCACTCGGGTGACGTCGTTACAGAACGAGTGCAGTGCCAAGAACACTCAAGTCACCACTCTCGCCACCACAGTGGACCAGCTCTCCTCGCAGGTACGGTAATTCCAGTTAGCTTTCAGTGTTGGTCCGTTTATAATGTCAATTTTATAATTCCAATTAGCAAATCTAGAGTATCATAATTTCATAGTTACATTTTCTTCCATTTAAACATGTTTCAATTATACAAACGTGCTTCTGTTTTAATGCACTGATCTCTTTTGATACTCTTTGTTTTCATGTCTATACTCCATTTAACATTTCTTGTTTGCTTTTTCAACGAAATTGTAAGTCTTTTTCTATTTTTATTTCTTTAACGTTAATTGTAACCTTTACGGCCCAGCTTTTTGCATTTTCACCAAAATTTATTCTTTGAGATAGGAACAAATTTGAACTAATTTTTTTGTGAACAACTGCCTTAAATGAGAAAATTTAAAAAATTAATCTATTCTTTTTTGTCAACAACACGATTAACAGTCTTATGTAGAAATATTTCAATAAGCGAAGATTTTACGTCATTAGGTTTACCAGACGTTCGGGGTTAGCTCAGACAGTCCAGGTTTTGAGGCTCTGTCGGGTGTCTGGTTTGGAGTTGCTACTTGTCCGGGGTTTTTTTTTCAAGAATATAAATTTTTCCTCGAAAAAGTTACAAGAGTTTAGCAATATTACACCCGGAAACATTTGTTTCATCTCAAATTTTTTAGTTTTCCTGGTGAGCGATGAGGTAACTTCAGTTTTACATAAAAGACAAAAAGATGCAAACCTAAACCTGCAGTTAGCAGACAGTTTGTCTTTAGTAACATGTGTAGTTCAAAAATGCTAGTCTGACTCGAAAATATAACATAAAATTAGTTAAACGTTTAATAATTTCCTTTAATTTTCTGTTATTATCTATTTTGCTGTACTATTGAGCAACTGGGTATATGTTGATTGACCTTACCTCCAAACTATATCTGGTAAGCCTATACACGACTGACGTTTATTGACAGCTGAAAAAGGAGGAGGAGCACTGGACGCAAGTCTCCTCCAGGGTGAGCGAGCTGTCCGAGGTGTGTACCAGAGCCGAGAACAACTTCACACAACTCAATCAGCAGCTGAGTAGCATGCGCAGTGCACTGAGCAACACCACTGTCCGCGCTGAGCCCTCCAGTAAGTAGCTCATTATGCAGTTTTGAGGGACATCACTTTTGGACATCAGTGAATTTTCACCCTTTACTCACAAAATCATTCTTTCAACCCGTTTCGCTCCTAAATACAACCCCCTCTTCAGAAACCACTGTTGTTCTAAACATTTGGAGATTGATAATATTTTACTACTATTTTCAAAATTTAAGACTTAAGGACAAAATACAACTACATGCAGTGTAATGAATGTTTTATATTATATACTCCATTATTCAATTTGATCAGTTTACTCTAATAATACAGTTACAATTTTTATTTTTATTTTGTGTAATGTTATTTCCATGCGTTGTTAACATTTTTAACCAAATACTGAATTCAAATTTGATAGGAAAATGTTGGTGTTGATGGAAAGTGTCGGGTAAAATCTAAATTTTAAATTTCTGGAAATATAGACATTTTTTTAATTTGACTAAGACATCAGGAGAACACTGCTATAATGTGTGCTACACATTTGTGACTGAAATTATAAACCTTACAGGTGAATAAGTACTCATCAAATCAGGCTTACAGCTTTCTCTTTATGTTAATATAATTCCGGTCCATTAGCAGTTGCAATGTTAAGCAGTAATTTAAACATTTTATCCTTTTAAACACGTAATTTTCTGTTTCCAGTTAACCATTCCTTCCACCCCTCCAACAGAACTTCCTTCACAGTTTCTCACATCTTGGTTGTCTCTCTTTGCATTTCCTTACTCCTTGTTTTCTTTTGCTACTGGTACCTTTGAGATTGGTAAGTCCCCGGTTTATCCCTCATTTGATGATAGTTTTTAAACAGGATACAACAAACTACATCTCACAGCATTATGACACATTTATTTACACTGTACTTGATACAATACATACAGGATGGTACATAAAGATGGTTACATGGATGGTTACATGGATGGTTACATAAAAGATGAAACAAGACGATCGATTTCAACTAGTCACACTGGTCATCATCAGGCCCAATCAGAGAATCTGGTGTGACCGGTATGACTGGTTGAAATCGATCACCTTGTGCCATCCTTCATGTATATTTATTGTCTTGTATGTAAGTACAGCCTATAGGTAAGTATATTTTATAGTGTTAAAAATATACGTAGTTTATTGTACCCTGTTTAATTATAATTTTTATTACACAACAACATGTTGCTTAAGAAATTGTTTATAGTTTTTGGTTCGTTTTTCGTCTTAAATTACAGTTAAAAAATCTTTATATTAATAGGCAAGCACAAAACTGTCCCTCCTTTTAGCGAATTTCCCCTATAGGGAAGAAGCTATTACCGTAGTCGGCATAGTAAGACCTAGGCCCGGGACCATGATAACTTTTCGTTTTGAGGTCCCCAGACCCCAAAAACACCATTCATTCGAAACTGTATATATATATATATATATATATATATATATTAAAAATAACTGAGTGATTAGGGCTACTAATATGTTAGTTGTAAGCATAATTTTAAAAACAGAGTACCCTTTTTGGTTTTAACATAATATGTTTTATTAGACGACTAGTTTCAAACCTTTAGGTCATAGTCATGTCTTACATTATTTTTGTAACCTCACATAGTTCAAATTGTTCAAATTATTAAATGGTAAACAAATTAAGAATCATATGTTAAAATTAAACTTAGAATATGGGTGACTTTCTTGAATATAATATTTTGTTATTGTCTTGAGGTATATAATATGAAATTATTTCTTTTATCCTTTTTTTATATGACAAATTTTGTCGAAGATCGGATTTCTTTGATGTATGTTCATGGTGTTCAGCAAATTATTCGGGTTATTTTCGTAATTCATATATATATGAAAGTCTTCTTTTACATATAATTTATCTCTTTCTTTCTCGTATTCTAATATTGTTAAGTTGTCATTGATACTTTTGTAGCTGTGTCTTGTTTCAATTAAATGTTCAGCGAAGTTTGATTTCATTGTCGTTCTGTTTCCGGATTTTAGGGCTTGGATGTGTTCTTTAAATCTCGTATTAAAACTTCGACTGGTTTGCCCGATGTAGTAGTTTTCACAGTCGCTGCATTTAATCTGATAGACACCTGATTTGTTTAAATCTCTTACTTGGTTGTTTCTTTTATTTAGTATTCTGTTGTTCATGATTTTATAAGCATTATTTTTTGTTCTATAGCTGGTCTTAATATTTTCTAGATATAACGATTTCTAAGGAAAATAACAAACATTCATTTGAAATCTATCGAAAAGCAACTACAACAGAAACAATAATACCTTCAGATTCAAACCACCCGTGGCAACATAAGTTAGCAGTTTTTCATTCAATGACTTATCGATTAATCAACGTTCCTATGTCAAATAGCAATTTCAACAAAGAGAAAAATCTTATAAAACGCTTGGCAATAAAGAATGGCTACAAGCCGATTATAGTTGAAAGAATGATAAGAAAAAAGATCAAAAAGAAAAATGAAAGAAGAGAAACGTCAACGGAAGAAAACCAAAAAGAATATATATATGTATTCCTTATAATACAATCATAAATAAAGCTACAAGAAGAACATTTTATAATTCAAATATTAAGACCAGCTATAGAACAAAAAATAATGCTTATAAAATCATGAACAACAGAATACTAAATAAAAGAAACAACCAAGTAAGAGATTTAAACAAATCAGGTGTCTATCAGATTAAATGCAGCGACTGTGAAAACTACTACATCGGGCAAACCAGTCGAAGTTTTAATACGAGATTTAAAGAACACATCCAAGCCCTAAAATCCGGAAACAGAACGACAATGAAATCAAACTTCGCTGAACATTTAATTGAAACAAGACACAGCTACAAAAGTATCAATGACAACTTAACAATATTAGAATACGAGAAAGAAAGAGATAAATTATATGTAAAAGAAGACTTTCATATATATATGAATTACGAAAATAACCCGAATAATTTGCTGAACACCATGAACATACATCAAAGAAATCCGATCTTCGACAAAATTTGTCATATAAAAAAAGGATAAAAGAAATAATTTCATATTATATACCTCAAGACAATAACAAAATATTATATTCAAGAAAGTCACCCATATTCTAAGTTTAATTTTAACATATGATTCTTAATTTGTTTACCATTTAATAATTTGAACAATTTGAACTATGTGAGGTTACAAAAATAATGTAAGACATGACTATGACCTAAAGGTTTGAAACTAGTCGTCTAATAAAACATATTATGTTAAAACCAAAAAGGGTACTCTGTTTTTAAAATTATGCTTACAACTAATATATATATATATATTAGAGAATCAAATTCACAGTAAAGGGCTACTATAGTATAAGTATAAAAACATGAAAATAACAATGAGTACCCTGTTGATATTATTAACAAGGGACATAAAATGGACATAAAAGAAGAATTCCATATATACAAAAGCCAAAAGAAAGACAGAGATAATATATTAAATACCATGCAAATTCAATCAAACAACCCAATTTTTAATAAAATTATAAATATAAGAACAGACTCAAAACGATTGCACCAATAAGGAAAAGTAAAACAGGTGTCTATTATCATAAGCTTATATTTACGTTTTTGTTGATAACACCAAGAGTTAGGTTAGCCCATTATGAATTAGTACTGTGATCATGACTTTAAGTCGAAACATGTTAGTGCAAATATAATTAAAAAATGTATTCAACAGGGAACTCATTGTTATTTTCATGTTTTTAGCGAATTTCCCCTATAGGGAAGAAGCTATTACCGTAGTCGGCATGGTAAGACCTAGGCCCGGGACCATGATAACTTTTCGTTTTGAGGTCCCCAGACCCCAAAAACACCATTCGTTCGAAACTATATATATATAGTTTATGACTTTAAGTTCGAAAACCAGCCAGATCGCTCCATCCAAAGGCGTATTTTGGGGGGGTTTTGTACCCGAAAAATGGGTTTTTCGAATTTTGTACATATCATTTTGGAAATAGTCAAATTTTAGTTTTTTCCATTGGATTCAGCTTAAAAAAACACACAATTTGGTATTTTGATCATTTCTCTACGTCAATTGGTTACCGAGATATTGAAAGTGCTAAACACAGTACGTTGTCTAATGTTATTCTTATGGAGGAAAAGAAAAATGTTATATCTCGCTTATTTATGAATGTATACTGATGAAACTTGGTATACGGCTTCATCTGGTTGTGGACCATTGATATTTGCTCAAAAAAAAATTTTTTTCCAAAGGCTCCCATAGCAGCAAACCTGCGTACTCAGCCCCATGTTATTCTTATGGAGAATAAGTAACGTGTTATCTCCCTAAATTATGAAAATAAATTAATGAAATTTGGTGTGTGGCTTTACCTACATGAGTTATATTGATATTTGTATAAAACCCCATTTTTTGTGTTCCTTGCTTCAGCAAACCTGCATACTCAGCCGCCATGTTATTCTTTTGGAGAATAATTAAAATGTCATAAATCGTTTGTTTATGAATGTATATTGATGAAACTTGGTATGTGGCTTTATGTGGTATTAAGATACATATATATGCATTGGAAATTCGCTGAGTACGCAGGTTTGCTGCTACGGGGGTATTATACTTATATATATATATATGTATATATATATGTGTGTGTGTGTGTGTGTGTGTGTGTGTGTGTGTGTGTCCGTGAGCACGATAACTCTCGTAAAAATTATCCAATTTTGATGAAATTTGGTATAAACGTGTAAAGCAACATTTATGACTTTAAGTTCGAAAACCAGCCAGATCACTCCATCCGAAGGGGTATTTTGGGGGGGTTTTGTACCCGAAAAATGGGTTTTTTGAATTGTTTACATATAATTTTGAAAATAGTCAAATTTTGGTTTTCACCATTGAATTTTGCTTAAAAAAACACACAATTTGGTATTTTGATCATTTCTCTACGTCAATTGGTTACCGAGATATTGAAAGTGCTAAACACAGTACGTTGTCTAATGTTATTCTTATGGAGAAAAAGAAAAATTTTATATCTCGCTTATTTATGAACGTATACTGATGAAACTTGGTATACGGCTTCATCTGGTTGTGGAACATTGATATTTGCTCAAAAAAAACAATTTTTTGTCAAAGGCTCCCGTAGCAGCAAACCTGCGTACTCAGCCCCATGTTATTCTTATTGAGAATAAGTAACGTGTTATCTCCCTTAGTTATGAAAATAAATTAATGAAATTTGGTATGTGGCTTTACCTAAATGAGTTATATTGATATTTGTATAAAACCCCATTTTTGTGTTCCTTCCTTCAGCAAACCTGCATACTCAGCCGCCATGTTATTCTTATGGAGAATAATTAAAATGTCTAAATCGTTTACTTATGAATGTATATTGATGAAACTTGGTATGTGGCTTTATGTGGCATTAAGATACATATATATGCATTGGAAATTCGCTGAGTAAGCAGGTTTGCTGCTACGGGGGTATTTTCTCAGCTCGTGTGCATCTTAGGAGAAATCCACGCATATCGTTAGAAAGGTGTTGTCCTGTAGATGAACAGAAACCTATTATAATTTAAATAGGGCTATGCCCTACAGGATTTAAAAGTTGTAATGGTAATCTTATAGAGGAACAGTTATTGATTGAATTGTATATTTGACAGCCGTTGATATAACAAATGCCAGCAAAACAGCTTCAGAAAAATGTTTCAGACATAATAATGTATAAATTAATAGGCTAAGGCAATTTTTGTGGTAGGCCTACCGATTTCTCAGATATGCGGCATCGTAAAATTATGAAACTTGGCACACTTATTTAGTACTATTAGGGGATGTATCGAATACAAATAATAATTTTATGTTTGGGCGTGTCAGGCAATGCCTTTATGGCTTTCAAAGTTTACATGTTTTCCTTATGGGTATATTTTGCTTTTTGTTATGCTTTTCATTTTATAAACAGCTGCATTATTCAAATAAATATGTATCACAACAGCGAGAACAGAAGATTCATAAATAAAAATATTACTGACTGGAATGGTAACACCCTTCTCTTAACTCCTCTGTTTTAACTCCATATTAAAAAATTACCTGGAGATGAGGATGGGGGAGGGAGAGCGAGAGAGAGGGATAGAGAGATGAGCGCAACAGAACTCACTAGATATTGATCTTTTTTCATATATTCGTCGACTTTATACTCAAAAAATATTTGGTCGAATTTTTTTTAGTAATACTGTAGTTATTAAGGAGATCTAAACATGATATGTTGTGCTGATTTTAAATGTGAGTAGATAGTTTATAAAATATTACTACCGAAGAAACAAAATACTCACATACATGCAAATTTTAAGGCTAATGTAAATAATTAATCATTAGTTTAGGCTGACTGAAATGCTTAGTATAGCCTTGTTACTGCTTGACTATTTCTTTGACCTGGGTTATTATGCTAAATTTTAGAAGATTTTTTTTAATATAGCGAGTCTGGAAACAACTTGCTACTTTTAACATCTAAATTTTGCATCAATTTTTAATTGGTTGGTAAACTGTAGACTTTTATGCAATTCCTTTAGGGCCAGAGGATTCATCTTTAATGGAAACTTGGCGCAGGTCTTGGGAGCAAAGGATCTGGAAAGGATGGAAAATATTAAACCGATTTATTCACTCCTTTACAGGACACATTTCTTGATCTGTTGTGTTGGGCTGCTCAGTTAGATCTGAATAAGCTGAAATACAATTCCGCTAGGCTATTTGAACTAGGACATTGTCGACACTTAACACTAAGAGAACTTTGGTCCTGACATTTAATTAGAGAGAAAAATATATTTTGTTGAAAATGCTAAAATTTTAGAGTCTGAAATTAAATACAAATCAATCTGATGTCACACATTTCATCGGCTGGGATAAGACTGAGTAGATAAATTTCAAAATGCATGTACTTTTAGATAAGTAGATTTCAAAAGTAAAACGAGTTCGCACGCAGCACGCTGACGTGAGGGAAGTGAATTTCCACATAAAAAAATATAAAAACTCAAAATCAGTTAAAAACATACATTTATTCCAATTTTTATTCAAATCTGAAAATGTTGATTTTTTGGCTGTTCTGATGCTCCTGGTTCTATTTACCTGCAATGCTGGGAATACAATTTTGCACATTATAAGGTTAGGAGAAGGTTCTATCAGGCTTTAAAGTAGGCGTGAGGTTGTTGGGGATGATAAAAGTCCACCAACAAATTAATAATAGGCTTTTCTAATGGAAAACTCCCATAAGACAACGTACTGTGTTTGGTCGATACACAGTTTCTTTAATAACTCGGAACATATTTATGCTAGAATGACGAGAGAGGGCTTAAAAGTTTCACCACACTAATTCCCATCTTTTTACATGCGTTAATTTCACATCCGGGGCTTTTCTGACCCTTTTTGGGTCCGAAAACCCGAAATTTGAAAGATTAATCCCCAAAAAAGGGGTTTAGAGTTTTCCGATTGTTTTGCCCAACGAACTTGTCCAGCAGATTATAGAAAGGAACGTCCCTACAAAATTTGAAGTACATCGGACAAAAAATGTGACCGCTAGAGTGCATACACATATATCTATATATATATATATAAAATTTTAAACGAACCCCCAAAACGTGTTTAGGAGGTCACGTTAGGAACTTCTATGGTGGTCCCGGGCTTAAGTTTCACCGTGCAGGTCATGCTAATAGTTCACTTTCCATAGGAAATTCACTAATGATAGTATGCATTATTTTAATACATTAGTCAGTATGGAATTGAGTTTTGGAGCGTGATAACAGGATTTTTTTAAATTTTGAAAACAATTATAAAAAGCATCTGAAAATAATTATGGTTTCATCTCCACGAACAGCTTGCAAAACTCTTTTGAGAATTTTAAAGTATTATAATACCTTGTAACAAGAGTTTTAAATTACCTTGTATATTTATAGAGTTGTTTGTACTACTTTGTTAAGATTAATTTTATATGTTTGATCAAGAAAAAACTCATCAGATTTACCAAGTTTAAGGATTATTTGCAATAAACAACACCAGCTTAATCTTTCTTAGAGAACACTCCACTACACAGAATGGAACTTAATTAATAAGTTACTCTTTGGATTACATAAATTCCCAGAAATTTCCAAATTTAAGAATCAAATTAAATATGTTTTACTGAACAATGTGTTTTATTCTGTTTACGAATCTTTAAATTACAATTATATAGGGGTCACCTAAAAGTTGCACTGGCTATATACGTATTTGAGATTTACTCCTAAAATCTACCATAAAATACGATTTTTTTGAAATCCGGCCCCTTTAGATTCAGTCTGACTTTTCCTGCTTGCCTTTGTTCTGAATTTGTACTTCACAAAATCATTTCATCTCATCACAAAATTATTACATAAATTATATAGTGTTTTATCTACAATTAAATCGCTGGAAGGATCAACTTCATGTTTTTTAATCTGATACAACCTGTATTTTTCAGGTACTAGTCCGTCAGTGTCGACCTCAACTGTACCCAGCGAAGGGCTAAAAGAGTCCTGAGGAATTTTCGAGTCACTGCCTAACTCTTCGATATCTGTTGGAAACTCCTTGTAAATATGATTAACATAAGTAGTGGGGACACAGTTGTGTTGAAACACCCTAAAAACTCTTTTCCAAGTAAATTGATTTTTCCTCCGAATGCAGGGAAATTGTAGAATTATGGTTTTTAAATCAATCTTAATCATAAGTTTTAGAATTGAAATTTATTGTGATCGAACTGAAGTCGGTTCAATGATTATATCCATTTAAATGCTCAAATGAACTCTTAGACTTTGTCATTTAACATATGAAATTATGTAATCATAAAAACATTTTACAGGCTGGTCTTGTCAGGCCTGTGTCTCTGATAAAGTTAGCTGATGCTTTTGTCTTTTTCATCTCTTTTCGCTATGGATTTTATTGTTGAATTTTATAATCTATAAAAACTGTTTGTTATAAGAAAAGGAACAACGAGACATAGAAAATTATATGCAATACTTACTTAAATGGTTTAAGAAAGTAAAGCTATAGATGGTGTTAGAGTTTGTAAACTTGTCAGTAGATATTTTATGAACGTTTAAAAGATTGACATGTGAATAATTTAAATACTTAACATAGCATTAAAGTTCTAGTCTTATTTATTTTCCTGTACATTTAAGTAAATTTAAGTTTTTTGACCCATTGTAACATTGTATTCTTAAGTTACTTTGCAATTGTTTTATCAGTCAAAATATATAAATTATTTAAACATTAAGATGATTATTAAAAATATACTGTTGGCAGAATTTATGCATACTTGTGTAAAGATCTGTTCCTTCTAAATCCTTTTGCCTGAATACTCCTTCAGTTTTTACATACGTAATGTAAACAACTGTTATCGTTTTTAAAAGCTGTGTAATAAAACAAAATTCTCTTCTAAAAACTTGTTTAAATACTTAATCTATTTTTCAATCTTTTAAATCTATATAAAAAACTATTTATTACAGGGATATTTATTTTACTTAATATCTCCCCAAATTAGTATTTTCAATTTTAAAATTGCAGTTTAATACGAATAAACTGTATTTTGGTCACTCTTTTACCGAACAACTAAAATTTTGTATATTGTAGTATTTTGTAATATTGTATTGAAAGCTAGGTGAATCTTGATACCATTAGGTTTATAGAAAACTGTTTTAAATTTCCTATCAGTGTTTAGGTTTTTAACCAGGCAAAGGTATAAGTAGAAATAATCACTAGTAATAAATAAACGTACCTATTTAGTATTTGAAAATAATTTCCATAAGATTCAGTATTATCTCATAAACACAGACTTTACCTTAAAATCGATGAATAAAAACAAAAAATCCTTAAGTGCAAGTGAAAGTGTAACTACCACTTGAGTTTGTTTTGAGACTTACTTTAGTATTAAGTGTATATGTGTATATGTAATTAAACTCTGTTCAGAGACTGTAAGCAATATCAACAACTAATGTTTATCAGTCCATAGTCCTTTGTGTGCCAAAGATGTATTTTTCTATGGCTGACGAAAGCACGATCTAAAGCACCAATACTTGTACACTTGAGTTGTATCAAATATCAAACCTGTGTATTATACCTGATGATTTATGTAAATATTTTTATAACTAGTTCAATAAATTATTGATTTTAGTGAAATTATATCATTGTTACGAATTCAAAGAATTGATAGTTAATAAATTATCTGTGAATTAGCTATGTTTGTTTTATTTTACAGATGAAACCATTTTAACCCTTAAATTGCAGCACTTGTATTTTTTGTGCCGTTGGGTACAGCAGTATGCCAATACATATTGTAAGGGGACCATCACCAGCTAGTGTGAGGGAAGTTACCTCCTCTACTGTTCATCCACTGTTTATTGACAAAGCATCTAAGAAACTATCAATGAAATGGTGAAATTAAATGGAAATTGTAAAGCAGCTATGATAAATCTTGCAATAAAAACAAATCAAACCATTTTGTCCAATGGCATAAATAAAGAAGGGGGTTGTAGCTGTAGGGGTAACTTCCCTCTCACTCTCTTGGTTACTAGCTAGCCATCAGGCCATCCCCGTACAGTAAAGGGCCCGGTTATCCGAGCTTGTTTTTAATTATAAATATGAATTTGTATTCTCTGGAGATATATTTCAAACCAAAGATATCTTTGGCCAATTCTTTCTCAATCTTATTCTACCGCTCACCCCAGTTCATATCAACATCCAATTTCACCCCCAGAAAGTCAACTATGATCACAACATCCACTATCCTTTCTGAATCCGAATTGTGTTTGTGGAATTAGATTGAAGTGTTCAGTAAACCACTCCAACCTATTTTTGACTAAAGTGTTCATGATTTTAGCTAAGCATGAAATCTTTGCAATAGTTCTGTAGGATTCAGCTACACCTTTACCACATTGAGGTTTGATAATAGGTACGATGACATGGTTCTTCCAACATTTAGGAATTGTATCTCCTTCAGACTTCCAAATTCTGTTGTCTATTTGTAACAGCCAACAGCAATACCAAAGCATTTTGAGGCAAATTTCTTATCACTGAATATGATACACTGTCTGCCCCTGGGGCTGAATCGTTCTTTTTACTAGCCAAAGCAATCTCCAGTTCCTTCATGGTAAAGGGTTCTGTCATCCTAATATCAGCAACAGTTGAAATTGGACAGTTAATTTCACTGATTTCTGGGACGTGTGCCGGAACTAAAATGTCCATGAAGCTATTAGCCAATTCGATATCTTGTTTCATAAGATGGTTGTCATGAATAACATTACCTTTAAAACTTTTTAGTATTCTCCATGCTTCAGACAAGTTATTATTTTGTAAGTCATTACACAACTTCTCCCACAATTGTGTTTTTGCTCTCTTAATAACATGTTTCGCTTCTCTGGCACATTTTTTATAAACATTATAATTTTGTGGTGGCATATTTAAACGGAACAGTTTAAAACTCAATCTCCTTTGAGCTACTGCTTTAGAGCATTCAACATTCCACCATGGTTTGTGTTGAAATCCAGATATATTATGTTTTGGTCCATATTTTATGTGAGGAATAGATGAGACCCCTGCATTATTAGTTATATTATGAAATTCTTCTAATTGCTCATCCTCTAATATATTTTTTCATTTCTAATTTCATTCGGTTTCTTGTTATAGTAGAAATATAACGTTCCCAATCAGCATTTTTTAAATTTCTACAAGGAATTTTGATTTTGTTACTATATAGGATATATTCATTACGGTTATATCCACTCTAGATGTTTTATTTTTCAATATTTCTATAATTTTTGTATACTTTACCATCTGAAAGTTGCACTAACAATTTACTGGATATTTTTTACAGTTGTTATGATTTCTTTTGTTTTGATTTGAAACTCCATAAACCCAATGTTAAAATTTCAAATTTTCAAGATCAAAATTAGTGGTTTTAAAATTGAATACCCCGTCGCAGCAAACCTGCGCGTGAAAATTTCACAGCAAATTTCCAATAAATATATATATATTTCTTAATAACACATTAAACCACTTACCAGGATTCATAAGAAATATGTTATTCATATAAGTAAGCGATATTTAAAATATGAATTATTCTCCATAAGAATAACATTGGGGATGAGTACGCAGGTTTGCTGCCACAAGGAACAAAAATTATTGGGTTTTTTATAAAAATATCAATATAACTCATCTAAATGAAGTCACATACCAAGTTCCATTCTATACATTCATATAAGGGACATATCGCACATTTTAATTACTCTCCATAAGAATAACATGGGTACCGAGTACCTAGGTTTGCTGCTAAGGGAGCCATAGGGGAACAATTGTTTTTTTGTACAACCAACAATAAACCACAACCAGATGAAGTTTCGTCCAGTTATGAAACATATACCAAGTTTCGTCAGTTTATGTTTATAAATAAGCGAGATATAATTTGTTTCTTTTTATCCATAAGAATAACATTAGACAATGTACTGTGTTTAGCACTTTCTATATCTCAGTAACCATTTGACGTAGAGCAATGGTAAAAATACCAAATTGTTGTTTTTTTAAGCTGAATTCAATGGTGAAAATTAAAATTATATTTAAATAAAAATTACAAATGAAAACCCCAAAAAAACATTTTTGGGGTACAAAACCCCTCTTCGGATGGTGGGATTCGTCTGGTTTTCGAACTCGTTAAAATAAATGGTACTTTACACATTTGTACCAAATTTCATTAAGATCGGACCTTTTTTACGAGAGTTATCGTGCTTACGGACACACACACACACACACACACATATACATATATAACAATTTGAACGAATGGTGTTTTTGGCATCTGGGGACCTCAAAATGAAAAGTTTTCACTGTCTTGGGCTTAAGTCTTACCATGCCACCTACGGTAATAGCTTGTTCCCTATAGGGGAAATTCGCTAAACATAAAAATGTAACTTGGGCAATTTTACCGGGGGTTTCTAGGTTCAACGTACGTGCATGCTAAATTTCACGTTTCTAGCTCGTCTGGAGGTCGAGTAGAATTCGTATACCTCAGTGAGTCAGTTATACATGCGGCTACATAAATATTAGACTTCTGCCAAATAACTCTACGTATCTTCTTTTATATAGAACAAGAGGAGCGGTAACACTGTAATCAAAAGTTGTCTGGAAAAAAATCAGTACGAAAGCTAACCTAAAAAGTAAACAAACGCATGTGTCAGTGACATGAGTAGTTCACGTTGATTGATAATAAGTTGATAATAATACACTGTGTAAAGTTAATTTATTTTATTCAACTAACATGTGTGGATTATTACATTTTTTGCATTTTGCTTTCAGCATAAGGATTTTCCTATATTTATCAAATTGATTATAAACCATTTATGGTGGATTATTACATTTTTGCATTTTGCTTTCAGCATAAGGATTTTCCTATTTTTATCAAATTGATTATAAACCATTCATGATGGAGGATGGCCTTAAATTATTTCCCATAAAGAGGTGAGGATTTTATCACACAACATTTTAACTAACTCGTTCAATAGCATTTGCAATAACTTTTCTCCAAAAGTGCTACATATTACTGGCTATCCAGGAATATGTAGACTAGTGTGTAAGAATTAAAACTGAAACAAACTAATTTTGCAACCTTAAATTTCTACAGAAAGGTATAACTTTCTGTGGCTACAATATAACATAAGTGGTTTGAGTACTTTATATCGATATTTTTACACCTAGGGTACTATATTGATAATTTTACTTGGATAGAAGAATCAAATGTGGTTCATTTATTTTATATTGCATGTTTTTATCCCATGATTGTTGGTATTTTCAGAGTAAAAGGAGAGAACAACCTCGAGAGGTGAAATGTTGTTGCCTTTTACAGAGTGTCAACCTATAAAACTTACAGCTTAGTGCGGTGGTTTGGTTGGGTTATGTTATTGATGGATAACAAAATTAGGCCCTACCATAACTTATAATAGAAATAAAAAATATTGAAACGAAATACCATAACTGCTTATGGAACCATATCCAATATCGTAATCTTATAAGGTGGGGAATCAAATGACATCATCAGTGTTTTAGCATGTTCAATCTGAGTGCAGTAGATCTATTGCACGGCTGCGAAACGTGGGTCGTGCATGATGTAAATCAGCTATATATTGCCATTGATTACTAACTTGGTAAGTGGGCTGCCAGGACTCGAGGCATCAAGTGGTGGCTTTTCACTCTCGTTGGGACATAAGTTACTTTTCCTGCGATTTTGTGGTCATCGTTTTCAGTCAGCAATTTGTATCAAGTATAAACTATTGCAATTATAGTGTAACATAGTAATTGTGTAATAGTCATGGATACACCCCCAGGACGTAGTTTTGTTCGTAATAGACATCAATTAATGAATACAAATGATTCATACGAATGTGTGGACGTCCCTGCATATGTCCCGGAACTCAACGAGGAGCAGTATGAATGAGACTGATGATTTGGAGGTCGAAGACCTGGACTATGTGACAAACATGCCCCAGTGGAGCGCCCAAACCATGGTATGAGAGATACCATTTTCCAAGGAGTGATTTATAGTCCCATTATTAAATGAGATAAGCCTGATTCGTTTTTTTTTTTTTTTTTTTTTCAATTTACTCGTACAGTATATATTATTTTACTAAAGGTTATTATGGCAGCTGCTACAAAAAAATATGCTCTGGAAATGTTCTTTGGGCCTGCTACAACACCAGGCTCACAAATTCATAAGTGATTTGTGATGGCTTATTGCTGCACATGTGAATATTTCTCCAAGATTATTGGAAAATTAGCAATCTGTTTGTGACATTTTTTCCTAAATTCTTAGCCCTAGACAAATTGAGGTTCATTTGGTGAAGCCTAAGTTTTGAACCGAGACCTGACCCTAACAACAGATCAAGCAAAGTTCAGTTTTTAATTAGTATCCATGGTTTTAGCCCCTGAGCTGTACGAATATGAATAATTGTAAGACTAAATTACTTACGTATACGGTAAAACAGCTCAAAAACCATAACGCCGCTGGTATTAATGCCTAAACATGTCCTGAACAGGATTAACACATTTTGAGCTGTTTGACTGTTTAGGTAGGTAATTTAGTTTTACAATTCAGTTTATAGTTGATAATTTCAATAAAAGATGGACGCTATTTACTACCATCAGAAAAATGTATATATTGAAGAGGGAATCATACTGTTGCGTGACCGGTTGTACTTCAGACTGTACATAACGGGGAAACATCACAAGCACACAATAAAACTGTATGGTTTATGTATGATACTAAGATTCTTCATGAATTGTGATATTTTGGGTGATTAGTGAGGGTAATGCCGCCAATGTGGTATTGAAACTAATGCAAGGAAAATTGGGCTGTGACGACAGTTTATTTATGGGTATTTTATTGTAATAGTTTTACCCTGGCATCAAACCTGTTATATAGAAACACTTACTGCACTTGGAGCTCTTTGAATAGAAAGGAAATATATCTCTCCAGAAGAAGGGAAATCACCAACACTAAAAGAATGAAACTATCGCTCAGTACGCTGAGAGTATAGTTGTTGGTAAATGGAAAGATAAGCGTGTGGTTTTGTATATTTCAACCAAATTTGCTTACGAGATGATGGTTTCAATCAATTGAGCTGGCCTGCTGAAAAACTAACCACTGGTGATCGTGCACTATAACTATTTTTATGAAGGAGTTTGACCGCAGTGGTCAGATGATGTCGTACCGATCGTGCAAACACAAAATGCTGCAGGGGTACAAACAATCTGTATATATTATGTAATGCAGGTGCTCGTTATAAATGTGCAATGCCTTTTCACGTGTTGTTTGTAATCAGTACAAATGACATCCAGACACAAAAGTTGGCACTGTATGAGTTTCGTCTAGCCGTGATGGACAGTCTACTCCCTGACATGATGGAGCCTCCGCGACCTCTGAAGCCTAGGAGTGTGTCACCTCACATACCCTCACGGATTACACAAAAAGTTGCTTGTAGAAAAAGCAGCAAACAGAAAAGAGTCTGCTACACAAATGTATTAAAAAGTGTGACATGTAGCAGTGTTTGGAGTTTGAGGGGCAGACGGGATTGTGTGCCCCACACTGGTTTGACCAGTATCACAACTAATGAACATAGACTACATTTTGGGAAGACAGTTGGATTGTACATATGCTACCTTTTTTTAAACAATTTTATCAATTTATTTTTTAATTTAGTGATTCATGTAAACACTTCATCCTAAAACAATAGTGGATTTCTACAAAACAATTAGTGAGATAGTGCGCTTTTGTGTGGTAGACTGGCCCTAGAGCGTGAGGTAGATCTACTGCACATTTTCAAAATGGTGGAATTTGTCGTTTGTGGCTTTTGGTGACTTTTCTTCACCTATCTTCGTCATAACAGCAGTAAACTGAAGTGGAAATACAAAAAAAATTGTTTTGCCTGTATTTATATAAAGCAGCAAATGTTTAAAATGAAAAACTGAGTAAATCAGTGTACTTATTGAAATCCTCGCAAATTGTTGTACTGTTCCAAGCACTTTGCGGATGATACATATATTACTTTCAGAATATTATGGTGTACCGGGTGTCCCATAGAGGTCCCCCCTCCTCTTAATTTTTGAACTGTAAATTTTCAAACAATCTTTGATAAATGTCACTAGCATAGGTCAACGCATTTTTTTAAGTAGTTAAGTTTCTCAACCCTCAACCCTTAAATAGGGGTTTTTGGGGGTAGTAGTTTATTTTTTAAATAGCAACTCTTATCAATTTGCATATCACTTTAAAGAGGGGGATAAATAACATGAATGCCGCAAACTAGACCTGCCTATGTTTATTTAATCTAATGTTATGGCCAGCAAAAGATGTATTAATTTTGTTATTTAAACTGCTAAGATTCCCCTCCTTACCACAAATCGGACACAAAATGGGTAAATCAAACTTTCCCTTGATCAGACCTTTGAATTTAAAGTGCAAGAAAGTCATTTTAAAACATTCTTTAATTTTGCCAAGAGGTCAATGGAGTCCTTGGAACTTTTTTTGCACTTTTTTTACCAAAAATTAGGCCTAACTAATTCAACACAACTCTGGTCACCCATTACTAAGCAGTAAACCAAAATTAATAAATTTAGGAATGACTTTAAAAATGCCTTTATTGAATCTAATTTAATTTTTCCAATGTGAGAGAGTTAAACAAATTCAAATTACAATAAAATTGTATTCTGTTCAAAATACAAACAATAGTTCAGCATCATTTTCCATGTACCGTACCGTAATTTAGTAAAAATACATTTACAGCTTTTCTGGGGGCTATGAAGTTGATCACAATTTAAAGTGAATCTGTGGAGGCGTTTTCAAGTTATAAGTAGCCTAACTGTGAAAATGAGACAGTTACTTATGGTACGTCTAGAGTGCACGCCAATGCAGACTGGTCTATACCAGTTTTGAGGCTGACATTGGATACAGCAAATGAAGTTGTCATTACTTATGGTAAGTCTTTTGGCTGTCCATTATGACAAACTTCCCTTTCATCTTTGGTCCCTCCATTTGCAGCGGCAAGGGACAGAATCTTCAAGTTTGGTCCCCAACCTGCCAACCTGAGAATGGATGGTCCCTGGCTGTTGTACATGGATACCCTACCCTGTCAGTTGAGTTGACCAGTTGGCAGGCCCCGATTTACCAATGGGCAGACTGGGCAATTGCCCAGGGCGGCAATTTCTGGGGGGCGGAAATTTTTGGAGATTTTTTATTATTTTCAGAATATTGGTAAAAAACGGGAACGACAAAACAAACTTGTTAACTTGCGTAGGCCTCGTAAGAGATCTGGTTACAAGCAACTGTTTACTGCTGTAGCGCAGCATTCAGCATATTATGGTGGAGCGCAGGCAGTGCATGACAGACCAGCCACAGCTACGTCCACGTCCGTGGTTCACTGAGTGAAGCTGGCTGTCTGTCTGCGTCTGCCACTGCCACCGTGATATGAGCGCCGAGCGGGAGAAGGATTAGTCATCTGTCGTCTGTTGTTTATGTTTTATTATCGGTCGTTGTTAAAGTTTTGAGTTAATATAATTTTTTCAAGAGTGAAAATCTTAAAAGAGCAACTTTACTGAACAGCAAGTTGAACTCCTTGGTTTTATTGTGTTCTGAAAAAGACATAACACTAAAAACTGATTTTTCCGAAGTTGTTACAGAGTTCGCGAAGAAAAAAATCAAGAAAAAGGTCTATTTAGTTATGTTAACAAACAGTTTTAAAGAAAAGTATAGACAACGATTATATTACAAGCTATTAACTTACTGTAATTCATTTCATAAAAAAGTTGTCTTTTACTTAGTTTCAAATGTTAATAACAAGCTGCCGAAGTCATGTATTCTAAGGTTAATGTTTATATTGTTTTTCATATTGTTCATTTCGTTTGTTTTTCTCTTTGATAATAAAAGTTATAACAAAATTTTAATTCACAGGTTTTGTGTTTATTTATTAAAAACAAATTGGTTTTACACTTAAAAAATTAGAAATGCGCAAACTGGTACCTTTAAAATTTTGTTCATGTATCATTTATGTTTGCAGTTTGCACTAAATACGTAGTTATAAACAGTTAATCGTATTTAAAAACAGAATATAAGCCTACTATTTTTTTTATCAACAGTACACAGAACATTCCAGGTTAATACCTAATACGTTATCAGCCCACCATTATTGGGGTAACCCAACAATACTATTAAGGAATCACAAATATTACAGTCATTTTTTGTGGGAGGGGGGCGGCTACAAAAAGTTTTGCCCAGGGTGCAGCTTACCCTAAATCGGGGCCTGCCAGTTGGAGGGTAGAATGCGGGTCCCTGTTTGAGAGCCTCACCCCAGCTGTCACAGGGGCTCAGGGAGTTGGCCCTCTGAAGAGGCGATTTGGCTGCCGACCCATCCCACCCTTTCCTTTCCTGCTATACCCTATCTTTCCGGTAACCTGTGCAATATTCCTGCTTGTGGAAGGTGACTGGGGTTTCCTAATCCGCAATGCAATGATGATGATGGATGTCTCTTAAGCAATGATGATGATGAAGAGTACGGTATTCACCAAATTCACCCCTACACTTATTAAAATCATGAACATATTTTTTCACTGTCTGTAACTTCACAACACCTTTACGACGCTATCCCTGCTTCCCGAGTCGGGACGTATTTCCTGCCTTCACTGTGGCCACCACCTCAGATGAAACACGCATCGGGAAACTGAATCAGAATCGGCGTGCACTCTGGACGTACCGTTAAGTTGACTTTCTTATCACTAAAAGCATTGAAGTTGGGAATTTCTCATGTTGTTCAATCTAATTCAAATGTAAGCTGCTATTCAAAGTTTGGTTTATGACTTTTTTTATTCTATTTTCAAATACGTCTAACTCTAATTTGCTTTAAGGTATTATGGAGATAAGGATCCAATCAACTCTGTTGACCCCGAGAAAAATAAACTTACATTGTTGGCTAAAATCGAAGAAAGGAAAAGGCTAAAGGATTTACAAAACTCTAAAGATGAAGATCCTAAAGAAGATAAATCTATAGCTAGAGATTTTGAATCATCTAGAACTAAACATAATAAATTAAACTCAAAGGCTTCTCTACCAAAGCATAATGTACCTGCTTGTAATGAACCGGAAATTAACAATGAATTACTTCACGTGAAGAAGAAGTTTAAAAAACAAAATAAGAAACAAAAATCAAATGATTCCAAGACACAATCTAAAGAAGTATTATCAAGAGGTTTGACTGAAGAAATTGATAAATTGAAAATTGATGATACTTTTCAACCGGATGAAGAAAATGTTGGTGATATGACTCAAGAGTTGGATGAAGGAGTTGAAAAAACAGATGTAGACAAAGAAGTATTCCCGATCATTGGGGATTTTAAGTTTAGAAAGAAAAATAAGGTTTGTACAATTGTTTTTTTTTTTTTTTAGCGAATTTCCCCTATAGGGAAGAAGCTATTTCCGTAGGTCTCATGGTAAGACTTAAGCCCGAGACCATGATAACTTTTCATGTTGAGGTCCCCAGATGCCAAAAACACCATCGTTCAAATTTTTATATATGTATATATATATATGTGTGTCCGTAAGCACGATAACTCTCGTAAAAAAGGTCCGATCTTAATGAAATTTGGTACAAATGTGTAAAGTACCATTTATTTGAACGAGTTCGAAAACCAGATGAATCACACTAATCGCACTATCCGAAGGGGGGTTTTTGGGGGGTTTTGTACCCCAAAAATGAGTTTTTTGGGGTTTTCAAATGTAATTTTAATTTATACCATTGAATTCAGCTTAAAAAAACAAACAATTTGGTATTTTGATCATTGCTCTACGTCAATTGGTTACCGAGATATTGAAAGTGCTAAACACAGTACGTTGTCTAATGTTATTCTTATGGAGAAAAAGAAAAATTGTATATCTCGCTTATTTATGAACATAAACTAGCGAAATTTGGTATATGGCTTGATCTGGTTGTGGTTTATTGTTGTTTGCACAAAAAAAACAATTTTTCGCCTATGGTTCCTGTAGCAGCAAACCTAGGTACTTGGCCCCCATGTTATTCTTATGGAAAATACTTAAAATGTTATATATCGCTTATTTATGAATGTATATGGATGAAACTTGGTATGTGACTTCACTAAGATGAGTTCTATTGATATTTGCATAAAAACCCATTATTTTGTGTGCCTTGTTGCAGCAAACCTGCGTACTCATCCCCAATGTTATTCTTATGGAGAATAATTAATATTTTTAATATCGCTTATTTGTGAATACATTTCTTATGAATCCTGTTAAGTGTTGTAATGTGTTATGTTATATATTCATTGGAAATTCGCTGAGTATGCAGGTTTGCTGCGACGGGGGTATTTTAATTTAACAATCACTGTTGTGTGGCTTTGTCCACAATTAAACTATTAGGTGAAAGAAAAAATGGTTTTCTAAATTTCTCTTTTCACTGAATCTATAATATATACAGCCGCATGTGTAACTCACTCACTGAGGTATACGAATTCTAGACCAATTCTAGACTAGCTAGAAATCTGAAATTTTGCATGCAGGTAGCTATTAGCTTGTAACCACCAGAACAATTGCCAAAACTGACAATTTTTTATTTTAACCCCCCTAAAAAAAATATTTAAAACCCCCCAAAAAAGGCTTATTTTAAAATTACAGTTTTTGAGCTCTAACGCGCGAACGGATGGTCCTATCAAAAAACGGACACCACCACGTGCTACAGATTTCACAAGATCTACAACTTGGGTCCTATGACTTTTTGTCGTATCTCGTCTCCTTCACCCTTAGATAGCTCTAGATTTTTTTCAAATTTTGAGATTTTGTGGCAGGTTTTTATGTCCTATCACGTTAATATACTTGATGCCTAATATTGGGCACGCAGTATGTCTACATCAGACTTAGTAAATAGCAGCAGAAACATGACCAGTTTTTATTACTTAAACCTGTCGAGAAATTAAAAACTCTAAATATTTTTAGATATGACAGTTTCCTTAGTATAAGTAGTAGAGTATTGGGAGTTCTGTGACAATTTATATTATTGGACATGCACGTGACACCAATAATACTTGAGCTAGAGACGAGAGATTTGTCATGCGTGTGCCTCTCACCTTTTCTTCCCAAATCCTACTGTTTTTAGTTTGAACTCTCTCAAAAAAATAAATAATTGTGAATAAAAAACAAAATGTAGTATTTTTTTATTTGAGCTCTAGCGGCCAAACGGGTTGTCCTATCAAAAAACAAAGACCGCCAGGTGCCACGGATTTTAGACGAACTACAACTTTAGTCTTATGACATTTTGCCGTATCTCACCCCCTTTACCCTTAGGTAGCACTAGAATTTTTAAAATTTAAACTTATTCCCATGATTTATTTGTTCATGGTTTTTAATAGTTTGTAGCTCTAATATAGAACTTAGTGGCCTAATATTTATCACACCGTATTCCTACATTAGTACCAAGCAATACTCCAACGCCCAGATTAAGTATCTTAAAACATCCACAAAAATCTAAGTCTTTGAGCTTCTGTCGATTTTATCGTGATTTTCTGGTATATTTCTTATGTTGGCTCTGTCATGTCATATTTGCTGTAGAAGGCTTGAAGTTACCCAAAGTCACAGCATTTCAGGTAGTTATCGTTGGTCGTATTCCTTATAAGGTTCAAAAGACGGCTTATAAAGGCTACATTATACATCAGTTAAGGGTATCAATTTATTTCAATCACTTAGGTAATACATGGAGGCTAAACATTTAACATACTACGTCTCCATGCCAAGTAGTATTCAGTTAACAGGCATTTGGCCAGATTTTATAGGTTAATCCCTTAAAAATAATCCAAGCCTTGAATAGTTGTAGAATTTAGGTCTTAAATTTACATTAAACTGTGGACAAACAGCGACCTGGGGGCGAAGCCCCCCACAGGGGTCTGGGGGCGGAGCCCCCAGCGAGCGAAGCGAGTTTAAACTTTATATACATTCAAAAACAAATATGATTCAGCAAATCTTAAGGTTTATTAAATTAACATGGAACTTTAAAGGTGTGGTGTTGTAGTTTTGATACTAGCGAGTATCACCATTATTTTAACTTGATTTTGTTGGTGGATTATTCATGTCAAATTTGTAATCACTCAAAAAGAGAGAGAATCAATGTTGGAGTCAGTGAGAGCTTTCTCATCCAGGGGAACTATTGCTCCAAACATATTTTTTCGTTAGGCTGTAAATATTCATTCACCTTCACCGTACCAAATATATAGCTTTTATCACCGTTGTTTGTTTATGCCTAAATTATTCAAACTCATGGTCTTGCAATGTTTATATTAACAACGCTGCCACAGGAAAATGCCTCGCGGTAAAGCCTCCTCCATGGGTTCTTCGTTTAAGTGTGTGTAGCAATTGAATTTAACTTGTACAAAAATCTATAAAACAATTGTTTGAATCAGTTAACAATATATTTAAACTTATTTGTCTGCTTAAAGCATTGCCATTTGATTCAGGTCAAACGTGTTTTACCTGATTGGCTAGCCAAACCCTCAGTTGTCTCTGTGGATCTGAAAAACTTGGATGTTTCTATCAACGACATCCCAGAGCTGCATAGCTTATTGTTGAACACATTGCAGAAGAATAATATAACTCATTTCTTTCCAGGTAAGTGACCATTATCTTTGGTTTGCATTTTTCCACCAGTTAGCTGGGGAATACAAAATGTATTTTAGGTATTTGATTATACTGACAAGGTGCTGCTTAACAAGTCTGCTCCTCTGCTGGACAGAAAATTAAGTTTTTACATGCCGTAATATAATTTTTTAAGATTTTTACATTGTTAAAATTCAAGTGTTTCCTAATAGGAGGCTTTCCGCATTCTAGTGTTTCCTAATAGGAGGTTTTCCGCACAACAATTGGAAAATTTATTAGCTGGCAAAAATTAGCTTGTAAACAGATGATATTAAAATGTTATCCTGCTGAGTAGCCGAAAATCTACTATATGGAGAAGACTTGATAGAAGGTGCAAAGGGATGTGAGCTGGTTTTAAAAGGCTATTTCCAATAACTTGATATAAACGTGTTTTTTTGTATGCTCTTATCCCCAGCTCCCCCCTTGTTTAAGACATGTTGCTCGGTGTAGTGGTTGTTAAGGCACAATTTAAAGGCTGATACAGATATGTTCGATGCTCTTCCTTTTGAAACAAAGCCACAACTGTTTGCCAGTTCAAGCGCAGGTGATCCCGTGGCTGCTCTCGTGGACCCGGCGCTCGTCTCTGCTGTGGCCGTGTGACGTCTGCGTGTCGGCCCCCACTGGCAGCGGCAAGACACTGGCCTACGTCCTGCCCGTCCTCCAGGTAGGGATGGAAATTATCATTATTTTTCAATATTAGGTTATTTCTAATACGTTATCAAGTGGTATTAGGTTATTTGAATAACCTAATACCGAAAAGCTCACAGTTACCATTGGCAGTGGCAGATTTACACAGTTGCTGCTCTGGTAGCAATCTGCCGCCCCTTACCCCATATAACATAACTTTTTTCCTTTTCTACTACCAAGGTTTACCTACAGTACACCTTGTATATCTCGTTTAGTTGGTTATTTTATGACTGCATGTAAAGAAGTTACAAATTTACTGAATGAATAAATTTAAGAAAAACTGTTTTTTCCTAATTTAAAAAAGTGAATAAACAGTAATCTAAAGCAGAATTATGATTTTACCAAATTGAACACAGTTCAATATATACAATGACGATCAACCCTACAAGTGTTTGATTGAAAGCAGTGCTACTTTTAACGACAAGAAAATCCTTCAACAAAGGCCTAACAATCCCTCTTATACTTCATTAAACAATAATTTTTACACCAATGCATTCACTACTGAAAATTAGCATATAACCTAGAAATATGACAACATAGTAGCCTCAAAATTTGTACTTTTAGACTATTTTAACCCTGATTTAGCACTTTTTAACACAATTATTTTGTAAATTACAGTTTTATACAAAGCATTATTTTATGTTTTAGACCATACCTAAATATGAAATCAATTTATGTAGGCTTCATAAAAATCTCTTCATTTGAAAACTTTTCTTAATGCATGTTTTGGTTAAAAACATATTCAAAAATTAAATTATCGTGTCACCTCCAGCCATGATGCCATCCATAGATGTCCATAATATCTGCCGTACTAGCGTTGGGCACAGTAACTTAAAAACCACTGGTTATACATTTTGACACCCTCTTATAACTTATTTACAAATTAGTTTAAAATTAAGAACTCATGAGTTTTAGAGCAAATTAGCTTAGGACAATTCAAAACTAAAACTTTTGTTTTTTATTGATAGTTTTCCCTCATAACTTTTCTATTCCTCGGAATCTGAATATCCCTTGATAAAATTCTCTACTGGACTATTTTAGAAATCAGGAATCAGATACTCCATTTTCAGAGTGTGATGTTTGTTTGCTCAGGCCCTGATGAGCTGCAAGACTGGAGGGGTTCAGGCGCTGGTGGTCCTCCCTGTACAGGATCTTGCAGCACAAGTAGCTGCGGTAAAAATCTGACTTGTTTGGCTGGTTAATTGTAGCTCCCTTTGGAGCAAAGGGTTTAAATCATGGGCGGATTTAGGGGGATCTTTGGGGATGCAAACATACCAATGAGTGTGAGGTATTCCATTTTCAAATTGACACAGACACAATTTAAATGGTCTGTTTGTAATTTATTTGGTCTAGTAATAACTCTTTCATGTCATAGTTGCATTAAGGTTGTTAAATTTTAAATTTGATTGTTATTATTATAATCAATTACCTTTAGAAAAACTTCACCTGGGTTTTCAAGGGTTCCAAGGTAGATATGTTGGAAGGAGCCAGTTCGCTACTAGCTGGCAGTCTTCATTTCTCTAGCTTATAATATTTGTTTCTTTAAATGATAACACATGATTATGTTTTTAAAAGTCACTGAGAGTATTATTTTTCTTTGTAACAAGGAAATCAGTAGTCATTTTTTGGCTTTAAACCAATGGCAGTGCTTTTTAATTCAGGTTAACAGTGACTCCTCATAATTCCCAGGGCCCGATAAGAAGGGCTGTAACATTTCGCCTGTGAGCGGACCCCCCCTGCTACGTGACCCACTACAACACCTCGCTGACAGCCGGCTCGAAGCACCGCGCTACCAATGCTTTAATCCCTACAACTTCCACGGCTGAAACTTGTGTTCTATTAGACACAGTGATTATACGACTTCACCGTTATTTTGTAGATGAATCAGGCTTTATTGCGATATAATTTTTAAAAGGATTGCCAGCTGAACTATTTATACAACTTGTTCAGTTTTAAATACAAGAAGAAAGGTCAAGATACAAAAATATTATATATTCCTTGTACTCACTAGACATGGGTACATCACGTTTTCCTTTTCCCTATTTTTTCTGTTTCTCACTTTATTAGCTGCATACAGTTCTAACATTTTATATATTTTCCAGTAACCATCTGTTAATAACATATTTTTAAATATCATATGTTTTAATTTCCTTTGTTTTTATTTCTGTTTTCATTGTTCATATAGCAACCCCAAAACTTATTGTTTTTCATCCTTCACAAAACCTTTCCACATTATTTAAAAACTACATTTTCTTTTATCAATTCCTATAATTCTCTCAGTAAAGTATTTAGTATTTCCCTTCAATCATCTCCCTTTAATATTAATATTTGAATATGCATTATTAACTTATACAATCTGTGATTATTGTGTGTGAAACTTTCCTTGTATGAAATGAATGCAACAACCAACCATGGACCTACCTTGATGATCTACTGAGTGTGGAGTAAAAATGAACTTCATCCTTTCGTGAGTGACTTGAATTATCCATTAACAAACTTTTCAACCATAAACATTTTGTGACATTGAGACCTTTATGTAAAATTATTATTTCATACCTTTGTAAAATGCAATATTCAAATAATTGTTAACTCTAGTCTTTTATTTTTTTTTCAACTATTACTATTGGTTTCACAAGGTACCAAATTAACCTTGTGTGGTCCTTCAAACAGTCTAAGCTATAAACCCCCTCAATATACAATCTTAACAAATTATAAGATCCCCTCATCCACAACTTTTTATTAAGAAATAGAGGTTTGTATTAAATGAAATGGAATCACATTAAAAAAAATAGTTTTTTATCGGTATATATAACAAAACTTAAATACTATGATCAGAAGAATGATTTTGATCAATTTAGAAATAAAGGAAGGTATTTTAAGTCACAGAATGTTTTAAAAAAACACAAACATCCTCCTTTAGTGGCGGCGGAGTCATGCGAGAATTTAAGAAACAACTCTGCTAAAAAAAATAAGGTGCTTAGATAATGTAAAGAAACACTCACCTGTTATAGTTTATTTTATATTTCTATAGATACAGAACATACTCATTATAAAATATTTCTAAATGTCAACATACAACTATTTACAAATCAATTTGAGTTTCCACTCTTCATCAATCCTTCTTATGCAACAGCCAGATTTCACTAAAAACAGAATACCCTCGTTGCAGCAAACCTGCATACTCAGCGAATTTCAAATGGTACTTCACTACCTCAAAACCACTTACCAACTTCCATCAAAGCATATTCATAAATAAGCGAGATATGACTTTTATTTACCCTACATAAAAACATTATGACTGAGTTAAAGTTATCCTGCCTACGGACACATATATATATATATATATATATATATATACACAAATTTGAATGAATGGTGTTTCTGGCATCTGGGGGCCTCAAAACGAAAAGTTATCATGGTCCGAGCCTAGGTCTTACCATACCGACTACGGTAATAGCTTCTTCATCCCAATAGGGGAAATTCGCTAAAATAGTTGTATCACTTGACATTTAATATTTCGACTAGATTTGAATTTGTCATGAAGGTAAATAATGTTAAATACTTTATTACAATCCAATAAATTACAATATGTGCGAGCAATGACAACAATTAACTAACATTCTTATTACAATTTTGAAAAACAAGATTTACCCACATTTTAATGCGTTGATACTGGATAGTTACTGTTTTTAAATAATCCTTTTCTTCGGTAATATTTTTTGTGATTGAGATGGTGTAATTCATGACTACACCATGTGGTGATGGTGATGTGGTGGTGGTGTGGTGTGGTGTGGTGATGTGGTGTGGTGATGGTTTCATGTGGTGTAATTCATTTATTGAGTGGTGTGATTGGCACTCGATAAGTTAACCAATTTTGCCAGAAGGTTTTATGTTACTTAACATTGGGCTTCAATAGTATAGGTATATTAAAAGTGTTAAGGTGTTATTTATAAATATTTACTACAATGATTGCGGAATTCTCAATTCTCTCTCAACTCTCAATTCATTAATAATTTCCAGGGCTTTAAACTAATCTTACAAACAATAGTGGTGAAAACTAAATCAATAACAACAAAGAATTAAACTTACGGCAATCACAAGTACACGCATAACACTACAACACTACAAAAAATACAACAAGTAAATAAACTGATCAAGCTCACTGTGTAGGGTAAGCAAACACTTTCCACTTTCTGAGCCAAATACCAAGATTATATTTGAGTATATTCAAAAATAGATCGTGACACGTGTACGAGAGGAAACGGAGGAACGAAAGGGCCCTTGGACAATAGATTTAGACTTACAGATTCGTAGAAATCTGTAGAGAAAAAGTATTTATCTAGCATTTGCACCAAGCGCGTGGTGAGCGGCTGTCAGCGCAGTGACGTCACAGCGCTGTCCGGCCGGGCGGGAGGGGGTCATGGCGGCAAGGCGCCGCGAACAAAGAAATGGTATAGCCCTTCTTACCTGGCCCTGATAATTCCTAGCTAATTATTTACGTAATTCATTAAGGAGGTGAGTTCATAAAAAAGTGTATATAAATAATTGGTTAAATTAACGTCTAAATGGTGTTGGATAGAATAACAACACATTTATCAATAATTTTGCACGATAATTTTGATGTTGGGAAAACACAATTATAGTTATAAGGTGTCAGGCAGTGGAACACAAAATTCATGTGTCCCAGTAATTTGCGGACAACACTGTTTTATGTTTATTTTAAATTTATATAGATTCAATTTTTATACCGTGTGTCCCAAAAGTCCCACCCCCCCCCCTATTATTTTTTTGACAACTGCAAATAGCGAGATTATCTCCCGGGGAAGTCTTAGTGACCCAAAAAGAAAACTTTTGATGAGTCAACATTTTCAACCCCCTCCCCCCTCCTAAAAAATAATAGGGAGGGACTTTTGGAACACAAAGTATTTACAATCGGGAAATCACTGTCTACCGAACTTATGAAGAGATTTTGTTCTTACTTAAGATTACACTTGTTTTGACTCTTCACAGGTGTTCAGGACCTACAGCTCTGGGACGGGCCTCAAAGTGCATCTGTCAACCGGAGGGTTGCCGTTGCAGCAGGATAGGACTCACCTTTTAAGGCAAAGTACGACAGACTTTTTGTTTATCTGTGTATCAATACTTTTGCATTAATAGTCGGACCACCGACTTACGTATTTTCATCACGTTTTACATTATACAATTAGAAATAAAAGGACAAATGTTATGAACGGAATGTGAATAACAAACTTCTGAAATGGTAACACACTAGCTATAGGATGGTTTCAAGGATAAGTGTACAGTTGTAAAATAGTTTGGCGGATTCAGTCACAAAAATTGAGGAGTTCGAAACACTGAGAACAAACACCTCATTGGACCTCACAGGACTGTGAATAGTTGATTTACATAACGCCTGAAGAAATTTCAGTGTTGTCATTGCAACAAATGGTCAGTTAACAACCATGCCCTATATCAAAACCAAATAATGTAATTTGTGTTTTCTTCATGGCTGTGAGGTCATCATCAGCATAAGTTGCCGGGGATCATTTTTGAATTTTGCCCAGCAAGAGAAATATATACTTTTTTGATGCATTATTCCTTTCCCGATCCTCCAAGAAATGTTGTTTCAATGTAAAATTGAAGGATTTGTAAGTTCTTTTACATTTTAGAATTTAGAATTTATCGGCAAAATAATTTGGATGATTTAATGAGAAGTAATGCGTGGGAACTGAAATTTAACACTGCTGTTGTAGGACAACAACTCCAAGATAAAAAAGTCTGGTGTCCTCGTTTTGCCTTACTTTGTCCGTCCATATAGACTATAGATGTGTGCGTGGAACATGTCCAGCAAAGGCAAGGGGTGAGACGTTACAGTAGGAGTAGTACAGTACTGTTAAAATTTACATGCAGGACCGGGATTCGAATCCACGACAGGACCACTGCCATGGTTCCAGAGTCCGTCGCCTTGACCACTACACCAACGACTAACACAAACCATCAACTGTGTGGTGTAACGTCTGGCAGCAATGTTAAGATGGCTTTAGGAAGCTGGATGATGAAGATTCTTAACGGGCTGCTTTTATCCGTTATCCCACCAACATTTTCTGTCCTGCCAGATCCTTTCCTTCCAGTAACTATTCAAATAAGATGTGCCCAGCAGCTCTCCATGGCTAACAACCGGTCCGATGATTGTCCAGGACTGGGCGTGGGCTGGGAGAGCCTGGTGGATATCCTGGTGATCACCCCCGGACGTCTGGTGGAGCATCTGTACTCCACGCCGGGCTTCTCGCTGCGCCAGCTGCAGTACATCGTCATCGACGAGGCCGACCGGATCGTGGACAACATGCAGAACAACTGGCTTCACCATCTCGACCACCACCTCAGTGTGCAAGGTAACTCCATGTGAAATACGGGAGTAAGTTTAAAAAGTAATGCATGTTTTTTTGTAGGTTTTATGTATGCTGTTACTGTATGTTTTGTGTTCAACCCACTGGCGTAGACTTACAAGCTGGTTCCGTTACCTACTTGTAATTTTTTTAACCTATCAATAGGAGTAGAAAATTTGTAATTTAAAATGGATTAATGGCGTATTTTAAATAAAATATTCCTTTTTTCACTTTAAAGAGTCACAGTGGCATACACACAGTAAACATAAGTAGAAAGTAGCAAAATCAGTGTTGACCATGTGCAACTCGCAAAAAATTAACCAATCCCGTCAACTTCCAAGCAAGCCTGCCACTGTTTATTTTACTTGGACCCTCCCACCAAAGTTGCCACAGATTGGTTGACTCATTGAGAGATGCACGACTGGTCAGTTTTGGTCTTGAGCGGGAATCGAACCCACGAACTTCGTAAGGGCACCTAGTCAAGGTGTTTCCACAAGTTAGCTCACTCAGCTATCACGACCAGTGGCCTAGCTGCGTAAGATAGGTTTATAGTCAGTCCGCCACAAGTGGAGAGAACCATAGTTGCCCACAGTCATCAGTTACAAATTTTGCTGCTGGAGTGCAGCACCAATCGGATCCCGTTTTGGGCTATAGCGAAGAGAAGAAAATTACCAACCAATGGTTTAAGGTTGTCCACTTAGCCCTCCCTGGACGATTCACGGATTTATATGTCTAATTTTATCCTTCTGCAGGCAGATAACTGATAGGTCTATGGTTTTCGTGTTTCGTGTAGGTGACAAAAAGCTACACAAAACGGCAAACAAAATCAAAAATTTGTTTATTTAATCAACAAAAACAAAACAAGAAATAGATAGTTAAAATTTAATTGTGTAAAGAAACCAAGTATAACATTATAATGTTGTAATATAAAATGAATACAGTAACTGGGGTTTTGGAATTTGAAACAATAATGTACAACTTCAATCTATAGAGGTTTTCCAATCCTCACTTTGATTTAAAAAAGAAACAGCTACTGTACAGTTTTGATTTGTAGAGGGTTTTCAGTTAAAAATATGATTTATAGAAGTGCGGTAGACTAAGCAGCCCACAAAACTTTGAATTATCGAGATGTTTCCTGCTGTTTGTTTCGCTCAGTTTTTTGTCAGGTTGCCCGTATGCATTTTATAATAAATAATCACATCTTAGGAACCACTTGACATATTGACTTGAAACTTGGCACATGTATTATTCTTGTGAAAGCTAATTTTGGTATTGAATTTTACATTTTCAGTTTTTAATTATGAGGTAGTTCAGATCAGTACTTTTGTGGTAATTTTTTGAACTAACCGATAGAGGGATAGAATAAAAGAGTTTCTTGTAAACAATCCTTAATACAAAAACGTGTATCCGTTTTTTTTTATAAAAATACATAACTATAATTTGTTGCTAACTATTTAGGGTATTGCAGTTTCTTATTGTTAAAAATATTACCTGCAGGTCAGACAAAAAAACACATTCATACTTTTTACTTTCTCCCCCTTATACGTAGTATATGGAGAAAGTATTGTTTTCGTCAAAATTTTTGAATTTGAATTGTTAGTGGAAATATTTGTTTTGGTGCTTCCTGAATCCAAAAAAGTGATTTTTACGTGATGTCTGTGTGTCTGTCTGTCTGTCTGTCTGCCTGATTGCCTGTGTATCTGTCTGTCTGTCTGTCTGTCTGTCTGTATGTATGTATGGATGTGTACGGAGCTAGAGCCCACAACAATTGGCTGATTTTTATGAAATTTGATATGGAGGTACTAAACCATGATAGCTCCAGGTTTTTTCCTTTTTTTGAATTTTTTATTTTTAAGGGTAATTCCCCAAAAATCGCCAAAAAACATGAAAAATAAAAATTTCTCAAAAATGGCTCTGACGGTTTTAATTAAACTTTAGTGGTTTGTAGAGCTTTAGGTTTCCAACAAAATAACACCACCTGCATTTATGGAAAAATTCGGGTTCAGAAATTACGGGACTTAAAACATCAAAAATTCAGTTTTTTAAATTTTCATAAAAAAACATAACTATTAAAAAAAATTACTATTCACTATTAAAAAGAGCTCAAAAAACTAAATAATTTAGTATTTTGAATTACTATTCTACGATTGCTGGTTGCAGAGAAAATTTAAATTTTCATTTTGCGGTAAACGCAATACGTTGTCCAATGTTATTCTTATGTGGAATACAAAAATTACTATTTCTCTCTTATTTACCGATCAATTTCGTTCAAACTTGATATGCTTGTCAAGTTAGCATTGACCAACAGAGGAAATTCAAAATTTACTGCCCCTTAATAACCCTGGGGGGGAATAGGGGGCATTTCCCCTCTTAAAACCACATGTGAAGCAATGGATTTTGTAGTACCTCCAAAACAGGGATTTGGGTGGATGTTTTTGAAAACAACTTGTTTACAAGATTTTCTGTAAATTCGACCGTGCTTTGTATTCTATATCTATATCTATAAAAGAGAAAGTATATATATATATATATATATATATATATATATATATATATGTATGTATGTATGTAGCCTATGGACTCCGAAACCGCTCGACAGATTGTAATGAAACTTTCAGGCATTATTAAGCATTATTCAAGGATGGTTTGTGTGAAGTTTGGTGCAAATCTGTCCAAAGGGCTCCGACCCAGAGGGCATAAAAGGGTGCAGTGTCAGGTTTGAGAAATTTAGTGTTTACAAAATTAACAGCTGTAATTAAACAAATTCAAAGTTTCTTTAAACTGTCATTTATTTAAATGTAAACAACACAATGTAAACAAAGAAATGTAAACACTGGCTGGTTTATTATCTTTTGAATTGTGTTACTTGGATCAATTGTGTTACTTGAATTTATATTAACTTTTTTATTTTAACTTATTCCATTGGCTTTTTTTATTATATTAAAAACTATTACAATAGCTTTATTTCTGTAAACAACTTAATTTGGGCGCAGCAACGCGCGCCGGGTAACTGCTAGTTTAGTAAATAAAAAGTAATTTATTCATTAAAGTTGGGCTCTAAAAGGGAGAAAGTATGTGTCAGTTTCCTGATACCGTTTATTTCTTTTAAAAATTTAAATTAATTGTTAAGAGTTGCAACACACTTGATCGTTGCCGCGATTTACTATGTTGTGGTTCATACTATTGGTTTGAAAAATAAACTAAGCAGTAGTATATATATTTGCTATAAGTTGGGTAATCAATGTGGATGGGGCCCAGCAGGCATACTTCGGGCTGTTTCAGTCCTACCTGGATTATGGCTTGATTGCTTGGGGTAGTTTTTCTCATGTACATGATTTAAACCTGCTAAAAAAAATTAGAATAATTTCTAGTGTTTCAAAATTTCAGCACCTCAGGGATATTTTTATTAATTTAACCCTAGGAGTGGCGCCATGTTAACGCGTAGTGTGGCAAGCTACCCTCAGGGGTAGTCGGCTTTTGACTACACGGGAGGCCCCTCTCTGGCTTGTCCAGGGGAGGGCTGGCGACCCCGGGGTACCCTAGCCGAACTGTGAGTTTCTTCCACTCACAGTCCTTCCAAGAGCTGAGGCCTTTCTTCCACCTTTTAGGTCTCAAGCATTCTTTTCTTTCTTTTCTGGGCTACTCTTGCCTACCTTTTCTTTTCTTCGACCCCACCTGGGTGTCTTTCTCAATTTTCTTTCTTCTGGTTGGCACTCCTTTCTGGCTCCCTGGGAGGGCTCCTTAACCAGTCCGGTTTGTCACTGGGCTGGAGCGGGGGTTGTTGTGAGCTTGCTCTACCGAGGGGAGTCTGGGAGGAAGTGTCAGAGGCTAGCCACTTCGGGCCCTGACCAGGGAGTGCGGCATGGATGCATGGTGTCGGACCAGCATTGCCACGGGTGACCCCCGGCACGTCCGGTTACCGGTGCCGGGCAAACGGAGGCCAGGCCTCAGGGAACTGGGGTAGGGGCGACGTCCCCGAGGGTATACCCGTTCCTGGCTACTCCGGGCCACCCCTTGCCGCACGATGCGCTAGTGACACCAATTGAATGGACACCACCACCGACAATTTGAACGTTGAGATGGAGCAGGGTACTGGGGATCCCTTTGCCCGTAGCTCGAGGCTATCTAGGTCGCCACCTGCGACCATGAAGTCTGGAAAGGCACCAGTTGGGGGTTCATCAACTTCACCTCCAACTGCACCACCTGCAGTGCCTAGTGGCGACCTGGACGAGGACCAGGAAGAAGATAAGCGGGCGACGATTCAGCCGAAACCCTTTGGTCCAACTAAGGTTCAGGTGAAGACTCCACCGAACCCGTTTCGAAAAGATGATAAGAAGAAGTCAACGAAAGAGGACGGCTCGATGACTCCGAGGAGAGACGGTGGCGGTCTCAGTCACCTCAGGAGTCAGATCGACGATGCCAACGTGGCTGAGGGAGAACAGCTAGACCTTATTGCCATCGCTCTAGGCGAGCTGGAGACCCTTTTCCAGAACAACCACCGTGTTCCTAAAGGGGTAAAGGATGGCGTGAGGAAAATCGGCGACTGTTTTTTCCAGCTGCAGTCGATCCGGAAACTTCGGCTGGCGTCGACTGCGTCCGAGCGCAAGGTGTGGGAACAGTCCTCTTCTCCGGTGGTGACGGAAGGAGGGAAGAGGAAACGGGCAAAGCCGGAGCCTGCCCCCGTCGTAATTTCATCTGCCAGTTCCCCCACGATTGCCAGCGGAGAAAGCGCGAGTAGGCAGTTAGAATTCCCAACTCCCCGAGAAGAGAACTCTCAGCAACCGCTGACGTCAACGCAGGTAGTAAAGGACACCCGCTCCCAAGAAACTCCTTGGCAGGTGCAAAGGGGTGCCAAGAGAAAGAAGAAGACAAAAGAAAAACAGGCTGCGAAAGCTGAAACCAAGAAAGCGGAGACGGGTAAGGAGCAGGCGAAAGCGCTGTCGTCCAAGCCAAAGTTCACAGCGCGAAGCAGGAAGCCGCGACCCGACGCAATCCTCATACGTCCGACCTCTGGAAAGTCGTATGCGGATTTGCTGAAGGAAATCCGGGGTGGGGTGAAGCCGGAAGAGTCGGGTGCCGAAATCAGTGCGATTCGGCAAACGCGCACCGGTGGAGTCCTTGTGGAACTTGGTGCAAAGACCACAAACAGAGACGAGTTCAGTTCTGCACTGAAGAGAGCCGTTGGCGAAAATGGAACTGTCAAGAACCTAGAACCGAGAGTTTCTCTGGAAATTAGGGACCTTGATAGTTTCACCTCCGAAAATGAAGTCAAGGAGGCCATCGAGAGAGATCTTGGAGCGCGAGCGGGGGAGGTTAAAGTATCTTTGACCCGACCCAACAGCAGAGAGCAGAAGCTCGCGATTGTCTCTCTGTCAGAACGCGGAGCGAATGAACTCCTGAAAACAGCGAGGATAAAGGTGGGCTGGGTCAATGCCAGGATTCGTCGGAGGGTGGAAGTAACCAAGTGCTTCAAGTGTTTTGGTTACGGTCATCTTCAGGCCGATTGCAAAGGCCCAGACCGTCGGGCCATGAATCTGTGCCTGAAGTGCGGTGCGAGTGGCCACAAGCGAGACGCTTGTACTGCCAATGCCAAGTGTTGTCTGTGCGCCGCCCTTGTTTCAGAGCAGGCAGACACTGAACACCTGCCAGGAGCAAGAGCATGCCTCGTTTTCCGGCAGGCTCTTGACAGTGCCACAGCCAGTCTAAAAAAGAAATGAGAGTCCTCCAAGGAAATACTCAGCACTGTAGGGTAGCGAATGATCTTCTGTCCCAGATAGTCCTGGAAAGGAAGATCGATCTGCTTATTATTAGCGAGCAGTACCGTGACAGGGATGGACCCAATTGGTACCCGGACACAGTCGGGACCGCTGCCATTTGGATCCCAAATACAAATGTATTTGTCAGAAGTCACGGTAGGAGGAACGGTCTCGTTTGGGTGACTACCAGCGAAGCAAATTTTGTTAGCTGCTACTTCTCACCCAACGAGAACGCGGCAGATTTCTAGGCCCGTCTGGACAGACTAGAGGACCTTCTTCGCTCCCTCAGTGGAGCCCTGATCGTAGCCGACGATTTCAATGCTAGGGCTATAGATTGGGGTATGCCAAGAACAGACCCAAGAGGACGGAAAATTTTGGAGATGGCGGCAAGGATTGGACTGGCTGTGGCGAACGTGGGAGACTCGTCCACCTTCAGGCGTCCAGGTTATGGATCAACCATACCGGATGTGACATTTACGTCAGAAAACGTTTCGAGACGGATCGCAGACTGGGGAGTGATTGAAGACTATACTGGCTCCGATCACCAGTACATCACCTTCAGTCTTGCTACAAACAGCTTTGAGCCAAGGAACCTTAATTGGACGCCAGGCTGGAACGTTTCAAGGCTCGTTTCGGTGGCATTGTCCTTGGCGATTGACGAGGGGAAGACCGCTGTTTTAGAATCTTCGGGAACCACGGGGGAGATCGTGGAGGCCACAATGAGGCTCATCGAGCGTAGTTGTGATGCTGCCATGCCCCGAAAAGTGCAACCAAGAAGAAACAGAAGATCGGCATTCTGGTGGACAGAGGACATTGCTGTACGGCGGAGAGAGTGCCTTAAACTCAGAAGAAAGGTCACCCGCAGTAGGAGAAGGGGTGGCGTGGTGCCTGAAACACTTATGCAGGAGTTCAGGGCGGCCAGACAAGAACTGAAGCGCGCTATCTCCGCAAGTAAAGCCTCAAAATGGAAAGCTCTAATGGAGGACCTCAACAACGATCCTTGGGGATTGGGTTACCGAGTAGTTATGCGACGGCTCGGTGCCCAATCAGCTAACCCTAGCTTGAGCTCCGTCCAGTTGGAGGCTATCGTGGATGTTTTGTTTCCGGCCCACCAGATCAGGCCGAATGAAGAGGTTGCTGTGGTTCCCGAACAAATACCTTTGTTCAGCGAACAAGAGCTGTCAAGTGCCATTGGCTCTTTGCGCTGCCGAAAGGCTCCTGGTCCCGATGGAATTCCAACGGAAGTGCTAAAGGTAGTAGGTCTGGACTTTCCAGGCCTGCTGCTGAACATGTACAACCGCTGTTTGTTGGAAGGCTTGTTTCCTCTGCGATGGAAAGTTCAACGCCTCGTGTTGATCGGCAAAGGCAAGGGAGATCCTGAAACCCCGTCTGCATACAGACCTCTGTGTATGCTAGACACGGCAGGGAAGCTTTTTGAGCGACTCCTGAAGCCGAGGCTCACACAGGCAGTAGAAGCGGCAGGTGGACTCTCCGATCGTCAGTACGGCTTTCGGTCGGGCCGATCAACGATTGGAGCTGTTGGTGAAGTGATCAGGACTTTTGAGGCTGCTCAGCAGGTGAACCACAGATCACGACGGCTAGTCATGTTGGCTACGCTGGATGTGAGAAATGCGTTCAACTCAGCCAGGTGGGCTGACATGCTGGGCGCATTGAAGACGGATTTTGTAATTCCCCCGTACCTGTTAAGGATGCTGCAGAGCTACTTACAGGATCGGAAGTTGGTTTTCAACACGCCGGATGGACCGCGGCGGAGAGATGTAACAGCGGGTGCCGCTCAGGGCTCGATTCTTGGACCGGACCTCTGGAACATCGCCTACGATGGGATCCTCCGAATGGAAATGCCTCGGGAGACTTTCCTCGTCGGTTATGCGGACGATATCGCCGTAATTATAACTGCGCGGGATGTCGATGAGCTGCAGAGGCTGTTGACCATGGCCATGGGCCAAGTGATGAGGTGGATGGGTGACCACGGCCTGTCCTTGGCGACGGAGAAGACCGAGATCGTGCTTCTCACCAGACGGAGGATTAATCCCATTATGCAGCTCGCGGTCGACCGGGAAGTGATTGTCACTAAACCCGTTGTCAAGTACCTGGGTATGAGACTGGATGTTCAGCTCACATTCCGGGATCAGATCACATTTGCGACGGAGAAAGCTGAAAAGATTGTGGCCAACTTGAGCAGACTGATGAAGAATGTCGGGGGACCGATTGGTAGCAAGCGGCGGGTGCTGATGTCTGTGGTTCACTCCGTTCTTCTTTTTGGGTGTGAGGCATGGGCAGAGGCCCTCCGGAAAAAACGACTGAGGGGAAAGATGGCAGCGGTCCAGAGGAGAGGCGCTCTTCGGATCGCTTCGGCGTACCACACAGTGTCGGAGCCGGCCGTCCTCGTAGTTGCTGGGGTAATTCCCATCGATCTTCTTGCTTTCGAGCGGAAGCGGATCTTCGATGGGAACGGTGCTTTGAGCCGTGCCGAAGCCCGAGAACGCACTATGGAGGATTGGCGAAACCGCTGGGAGGGGGACGAACGGGGAAGATGGACGGCGAGACTCATTGGGGATCTCCGAGAGTGGGTTGAGCGGGGGCACAGGGAGGTAGATTTTTATCTCACCCAGTTCCTCACCGGACACGGTTGTTTCGGGGCCTACCTTCACAAGATGGGGAAGTCAACGAGCCCGGAATGTCAGTACGGTGACTCCGACTACGACGATGTACTGCACACCTTCTTCCATTGCGTGAGGTGGGAAGCGGACAGAAGGGACCTCGAAGGGGCCGTTGGCCCGATCTCGCCGGACACACTCGTTCGTCGAATGTTGTCCAGTCCCGAATCGTGGAGCTCTGTTTCTGCATTCTCCAGGAGGGTGCTGAAAGAAAAGAGAACGGAACAGCTGTGATGCATCGACGCAGCTAAACCTGGTGGAGCATCGCGGTTGAAATGCCATCTTTGGCGTACGAAGGCACCCTCTTGAAGTATTGCGAACAGCGTTTCCGAGAGGGCTTCCATTGCCTGGACCGATAGGTTTTTAGTGGGTGAGAGTCCTACACACCGGGGGAAACACCAAACCCTGACGGTGCATAATGCATTTTCCTATCGTAAAAAAAAAAAAAAAAAAAAAAAAAAAAATGTGGCAAGCTAAATTTGGCGATTTTGCAGACCTTTTTTAAAAAATCCATATAAATTCAACCGTTAGAGTAAACAAGTTAACTTTATATTCATATTGTTCAGAAAGAACAGGAGATTCTAGAAATAGTAAAATAATATAGATCTAGACATTTTTTTCCGGTAAAGTGAAAAGAATAAGAAAATTTTGATTTCTTTTTTGAAATTTCAAAAGCAGCCAGGGTAAAATTTTTTCCACAGATTTTTTATGGAAAATTCATTATATACATTTTGTAGACAATCTAATTCCCTACATAGAAATATATAACATGTTGAGGAAAGAATTTTTTTTTTATAAGGTTTTTGGGGCATAATGTAATAATAAATGGAAACCCGAAAAATGCGTAAACTGTACAGTGTTAGTTTGTGATGTAAATAAGTAATGTAATATATATGTATACTAATAATGATATATATATATATATATTTGTAGAGCTAATGAAGTAAGGAATCCAAAAAAGTCATAGGTTTATGGTAAAAAATTATTGTCACTTATAAATACATGTAAATAAAATAACGTTTTGGAATTTTTGCGTATTTGGAAAAAAAATTTCACAGTTTTTAGTATATAACTTTTTGACCAAATATTTTACCCCCAAACCAATATAACCATGCTGTAGTACATTCAATTACCTACATAAAAATGTATAACACTTAGGGTAAATTATTGTTTTTATATGTGTTATGTAGCACTAAACAGTCGCGGATTTGGCAAATTTCACTAGGCCTATGTAGGAGTAAACACAACACTTTATAAACACTATTTGTCACACTTCAGTAATATTTATGCATAATATAATGCATAAAGATTACTGTTATATACACACAAACACTTCACTTACACTAAAACTCCGTAATAATAAATTATTTAGTAATAACTCACTGATAATAGTTATAAAACACGAAAATACAACAAGAAACACGATTTCTCGAATGGAAAATATTTTCATTAGAAATAGCCTTGTAATAATAACTCATAGCAGCTGACGGTGGAGTCAGTGCTGCCATCGCGCAACACCAAATTATTCGCCATTCTTTCTTCTTTCAAATAAGATATTATATGTCATGCAAATATAACATTACACTGGATATATATTCGACTTTGCAATCCGCCGGTTTCCGGCGGATCGCCATTTTACAGAAGAACAAAAATCGTCTGTGTTTATAAAATCATATGATCTGTCAAATCAATATATCGATCTAAAACTCCATACCAAAATGAAATATAACTACTTGGCTGTGCATTGGTACTTCCCGCAACATCGTGCGACGAAAATTACCCGAGGTGGGTAATTTCAAAAAAGTCATGTTTTAACATTTCCCAAGTCGGCTGCAAGTATCGTGTCGCGCCTAAAATTCATTTGATTTCTAATCGTGGTGACATTGTTATATACCTGCTACAGGGTTTGTTTATGTAATAAAATGAAAGTTCAGAATATTATCTTTCGAATGATATATATACTATTCACTTTTGAGTTGATTAATAGTGGTTTATTTACGTTGCAAAATTTTCGGTCAAAACCCGCCGGAAACCGGCGGTCGCCACAATAGGCGACTCAAAAATCCGCCGGAAACCGGCGGATCGCCACTCCTAGGGTTAAAAACCTTCGCTCTGTATTCTATGTATATAATGCAGTGTATAATGTTCTAACACTGAATCAGGAACAATTTCACTACTGAGAAGCTATCCATAGCCATAATGTAAACCTGCCTCAGGTTAGGTCAAGTAAGACAACTAAAGGCCCATTGATTATGGCACTCAAAAATGTTCAATAAAACTGCTGAAGCCCTCAGACAACTGAGTGACAATATTTCCAAGTCCAGACTTAATGGGTTCCTTAAGAGAAAGGTATTTTAATTTATACTTTGGAAGAGTACCTAATAGGAAAACGGACTGGTTTGGACTTTTAAATACAACCACTAAACCAGTTCTATCATGTTGACTCGTCAATGAGTTAGAGTGTAATATTTGTTAGCTGAATATTCTATTATATGTGTGCAGGTTGCCCTCTGCTCACTCTGCACCACCTGAGACATTTGCCCCGTCGGCCCCAGAAGCTGCTGTTCTCGGCCACTCTCAGCACGGACCCTGAGAAACTCAACCAGCTCAACCTGTTCCAGCCCAGACTCTTCACCTCTGTTGTCGAAGCCACTAAAGATAAAGGTATGGAAAATTGGCTAATAAAACTCTTATTAATCAAAAATCTCGTTCATTTGCTAGGTTGTGACATCAAGGTAGTATGTTAAACAAACATTTACTAATCAATGAATGTTTTGTTTAGGGGACTTTCAGGAGTACATATTTGGTTTTTAGTGTAATTGTGGTGTTAGGGCATGTAACATACACTTGGTCGTAGGGGCGCATTATGTGTCCATGTATTACCATCCTAATTAAATTTTCAATCTTGAAATAGGGAAGGTATTTAGTTAGGCATATGTTAAATTTTAGTTTATAAATCCTTACAGAGCAGCTAAGCTTGTCTTTCCTAATTAAAATAATGCATAGGCCATCAAAATAAAAGGGATTTGCAGGTATTGTAACGGTATGACAGACAAAGCAGCCAGTTCAGCCTTTCGTGAAGCAGACCATTTGACGGCTGTGACAGCTTCTCATTAATCCTCAGACAGGTCCTCAGCCTCAGCCTCAGCCTTTCTCCCAGCAAAATTAACTAGGCATGCTCAACTAGGGGCAATAGGTCATCCCCTGATAATAGGAACATGAAGGAACCTTGTTCAAAAATGAGCAAACCTTGTCATTATGGATAGCACCTCTGAGCTGGCATGGACCAGTCTGAAAGCCATTCTGGCAACTGATGCTGTGTTGATGAAAATGTTATGCTTGGAGTTACCATTAACAGCTTAATACAAGTCTTTCATGACAAAGGTCGTTGACTGTTTGTCACTATTATACTCCAACGTAAAAAGCCTCGTAAAGCCTGAGATGAAATTCTCGCCATATTGTGTGAGAACGTTTTTAAAATATAACACCTAAGGACTCAGTTGGTACAATATGTGTTATTCATAGATTTGAGAACAAATACAAAATAAGAGAACCATTTTATCTTATCAGAATTCCTCCACAGCATTAATTTCTAACCTCATTTTATCCATTCTAACTTGTACATTTGATCCTGTTAGGGGCAGAAGGTGAGTTCATCGGCAAGTTCACCACGCCAGCTGAGTTGACAGAGCACTTGGTCAGGTGTACGCTGGCAGTGAAGCCTCTGGTGTTGTATCAGCTGATTACCAAAAACAGCTGGTCCCATGTGTTGGTGTTCACATCAAGCTCTCGCTCTGTGCATCAGCTGTGTTCCCTGCTCACACTGCTGGCTGGGAAAAGTCAGCGGAAACTGAATGTTGCTGAAATCTCTGCCGAGTGTTCTTTCAAGAAGAGAGAAGCCGTTTTGAGTGCTTTCACTGCTGGGAATGTGAATGTGTAGGTTGCTTTAAAATTGTAATGGGTCAAATTAGGCTAATCCAGTGTTAAAAGTAACAGGCCACTTATATTTTAATGCATATGACAAATCGACATATGCATTGTGTGTTGCACTCAATAACTAATCTATGGATGGTAGACATAATATACTTTATGTACTTTATACAGTAGCCAGCATATTTTTTTTCTTGATGAAGAAAATATGGATGATGGAATATTAAAAACCCTTATTGTTTCATTTTTATATGTAACATCAACTTGTTTTTCCCAGGAAATTTAGCTTTGTATTTATTTTAATAGGGGCTCTTACTTGAGGCATTTTCCCAGATGCCACACTGTTTCAATACAGCCAATCATGTCTGCGTGCTATAATGCTCTCAAAAGATCATGCATTAAAATGTCATAGCATCCATCAAAATGCGTACTGGTAGAAAAGGTTTAGGAAACTAAGGAATCAATATGGTGGCACTTGGAATTACTTTAATATAAATATTTACTTTTAAACTATCAACAATGCAAATAAATCGTGTGTTTGTCAGTTTTCAATATCATCGCAAAACAAATTGAATTTTAAAAGTAACAAAATTGTTGTAGAATTGTTTCCTTTACCTCAAATAGGACTTTGCCTGTTAGTATTAATCATAGGAGTGTTTAATCGTGCTTGGTTGAACCTCTATTTAAAATTTTTTTTTCTGTATTGGGTGTATTAAGAGTGAATTTAAACATTTTTTTATGGTTAGTAAATTATTTTAAACAAATTTTAATCACAATGTAATATTGACAGGACAAACTAACTGTACTATTTTATATTACCTAGGCTGGTGAGCACAGACGCGCTGGCCCGAGGGATGGACATCCCCGGAGTCAAGTATGTTGTGTCCTACGACATGCCCAAGTTTGTCAAGGCGTACATTCACAGGGTGGGTCGCACAGGTCGCGCAGGCCAGCACGGTACTGCTGTTACCATGGTGCAGCACACCCAGGTAGGTTAATTCTACAACTAATAATTAATACTGAAATCAATCATATCCTTCAGACCTTTTTTAAGTTTTCAGCCTTTTCCGGGCCAACGCTGGACAAGATGCTTTTTATGCTTAGCAGATTCGTCCTTCCTCTCGCAGATTCTGAATTGTTCAGACTGGCTTAGACTGGCTTAGTGTTTCTTCAGAGATATGTATCGAGTGAGTATCCCAATAAGGAGGCCTCTTTACTTTCTGTCCTCTTTACTTATGCTCAGGCTGTTTTCTCATTCACTCCGATAGAGGACAATGAAGTTCTTGACTGGCTGAGGCCTAGACCATATCCCCCATGTTTGACCTTTGATTCTCTTCTCCAAACCTCTGATGATGCCTTTTTCCATGCAGATGTGCCTCAAAGGGCTCTGATGATATACAGAGGGATTCAGAGTTAATCCACCCTCATACCCCTCTATTCCTGGGTTTCCGATACACTGTTTCTCACTCAGGATCCTCACACAGGTCTCTATTGCAAGAACTTCTGCTTGGAACACTAACTTTTTGTTTCCTAGAGCTTCAGAATATTGGATCCAATTCACATAGAACCCTAGTCCTAATTTGCCATTTTTTTTCATAAACCATCAGTGTAGCAGAGAAGGTTACCCTGTCCGCATTGTACTCCTCCTGTTGGCAACTTCCCCTTCCTCCAATCGCGACTTTGTATCAAATTCAAAGTTTTGATACTTAGGCATGGAGCTGTTACAGAACAGAAACGTTTCTAGAAACTCTTAGTTTAGGCATGTGTCCTTTCCTAATCATTTATTTCACCTCTGCTGCAAATTTCAAATTTCCCATTGCTGCACTCATTTTTAATTTCCTGCTCAAGCGGCAACTGGTAAGGATTGCCTCTAATTCCACTGATGGACTTGATTTTGAAACACCACTGATTCCAGTGTAGCCTGGTCTCTGCAGTTGTTTTAATTTATTGGCTACGCTGAATTTTCCACTTTTGGCCAGCAAACTAGCGACACAATTTATTCCAGCGACCCATTTATTCCCATAAGTTCTCTTCATACTGTTTACTCTAGGTTAACCTTTGCTCCAGTATTTGACCATGATTCTAGGTTTCTTCGGCCGCTTTTATCCTCGCCCACACTATCTGTGGATTAGATCCACAATTTTTATTGTGAAGGTAATAAGTTCAGTTTGGCTCGGATGTACGTTACGTCTGTATTACACCAACTGTCAATGTCAGGTCGGTATTATACCAACTTTCAATATGTTAGGTCTGTATTACACCAACTGTCAATATGTTAGGTCTGTATTACTCCAACTATCAATTAAGTATATGGCTTCCTGAATCATATTTGTTGTAGGTTGTCTCTGTCTGTGAACGTGTACTGTTGTCTGTTGTGTGAACTTATGTCTCTCCTCTTTGCTTTCACAAGAAGACCATTGACCACCAAGACGCATAACAAAGGAGGAGGGGCAGCCTCTCTTGAGCCATGAAAGTAACCATGCAACTTTGTATTTACTTCATATAAGAGCTTTGATACTTTGATACACCTGACTTTGTCGGGTGCCAAAGCTAGGGAGTGGATCGGTGAGGTGTAGTGGTGTGCGAGAGCCAAGAATTAGAACAAAATTAAACTTTTTAAAACACACGGCAATATTGCTTATTGTAGACATATTTTTATTCTTGTTCACTTTAGATGTTAATGTTGATTGTAAATTAATTTTTGCCTGTGAAGTTGGCAATTAATAGTGGGTGTCCTGTGAGTCAAACAGGATATCGAAGGTGTGTACACAGAACAAAATCAAATATGTTCGGCCTCAGTATTCAACTACGTTATGATGCCTTCTTGCAGGTGGGGATGTTCCAGCAAATGCTCCAGACAGCTGGTAAACAAGATGCCGTCACAGAGCTGACCGTGGACGAACAAGAACTGAAAGCGCTGGAAGAGCCGTTTAGGGAGGCTCTCAAAGAACTGAAAACTGTTACTAAGGTATGAAATATACTTTTATTTCCTATTACTAAACATATCCTATTCATACAAATTTGTTTGGACTCGTAAGTAATTGTTTCTATTGTTCAAATCCATGCTGCGTTTTGGGAGTGAAGGATACTCCTCCCGTTAACAAGTGAGCTCTGCTTTCCTACATGTAAAATATCAACTAACTAGCCTAAGTTTATCCCCTATATTTTATTGTTTATACTATTTCTTATTGAAAAATAACAAACAAACAAGAAAATGTAATTGGAAATGTATTACTGTTACTATGTCAATGTCTCCAAGCTTTACAATTTTTTTGTTTTTTTGCAGCCACGTTGGTTGCAAGTGAAACATTTGTAATAGATAAGTTGTTGTTTTTGCTTTTTTGGTAACCAAATAAATAAAACCCAAAGTGCCAAATATGCTCTTCTCTAAATGGCAATCTGTGTACATTTCTGATATTAATGTGTAACCACACAGCAAATTTGTAGATTATACATATCAATGAAAATCTTAAATCCGTCGTTTGGTTATAGTTTAATATATTTTATGTCTATTCCAACGATTTTAACCTTTTACTTCTTCACTGCTACTTGTTTCCTTCTTTCCCTTTGCTGTTACAGACAAAATAGTGTTTCAGTAACTGAGTATTGAGTAGTGCACAGTGCACTAAAGTAATGGAAGGGGTGTTTTTGCAATTGGTCAGACCTGCAAATAATTTTGATTTTTCAAAATATTAGTCTAATTCATTCATTTGATTAATTATTTTAAATAATACGTTAAGATGGGCATTTTACCATGTGTTTTTATGCATAGTACTATTTATTTCCATTGTTAAAAATGTGAATAAGTTATCATTAACCCTTTGGGTAGTAAAGTATTTTTATGCAAAAGGAGTATGGCCGTTCTGGAACGGCCATTTGCTAAATGTCTGAAAATAGTAAAGACGTTTTGGAACGGCTTTGCCTGGTGAATTTTTTACTAGGCTTTTTTATATAATAAATGCCGTAATTAGCTATAATAAACGGTTTTTAAAATTGTAACATTTAACTGAGTTACGCTAAAGAGCGGTTTTTATTTTATTCGTACTAGAGTGCACGGGAGAGACGGTACGGTGTGGCCATGGTTCTGGGTGTGGCCTATTAGATCTTTCCCGTGCCGCGCAACCTGTCACTTGAGTCGAGTGCTAGTACTAGTTCTTTCCCGCGCCACGCAACCTGTCACCGAGCCGAGCGCTAGTAGCACTTGCTTATACTTTGTATTTATCCTTGTTTTGAAGCTTTTCACAATCAAAAAACTTTTAAGCTCAAGCTTTTTTATGTCTGATTTTCAACATTTTCATTTTCTGATTTGTTGTTTTTAGTTTTTCTTACTGATATGATGACCATTTTATTGTATTTTTTGTAAATACAGACATATTTAATGTAATTTTGATGTTTTTTTTTTCTTACTCTTGTGTGTCACATTTAGGTATGGAAGGGTTACTCCTTATATACTGTACACAATGGACTTCAGGAACGTCCGTACTCTCCAGAAAATTATGTTAAAATTGACTTATTCTTACATTTTATCTAGTATTTCATCTAAAATTTTAATTAATGACATGAGCTTTTTTGTAAAGGATGAAGAAATGGAGAAGCTACACAAGACCAAGTCTTCAAAAAGAGTTACCTCATCGAAGCTACTTGGAAAGAAGAGGAAGAAAAGAGAAAAAAATTACCCTATAAAGCGGATGAAAACTGATTCTGTGTGACTGTAGTTGAGGTTCCACATTAGGTTCTCTTGTAAATAAAAACACTTTGATATCACATGAGTTTTAGTTGCAGCCACCTCAAATGCCAATGAGTCTTATCAATATTGTTATTTTTTTATCATTTTCCTTAATTGCAACAGTTCATAATTTATGTTGGTAAATATTCAGTAATAACAGTTAGGTAGGCCTATGTAAAAATATGTAATCTTGTACAAATTCGAATTAGTCCCTTATAAAATATCAATGTGCCTTTATAAAAACTCATTAGACCTATAAATAAATGTAATTAATTTGTATGTATATAAAAAAAGGAACTATCTCTCTAAGCATCTATATAAGATAAATGTATTAACCACCCATACAACACCACCTTATATTAAAAAATAGTTTAAACTGCTTCAAACACAAATTTAATTATTATCTGATCTTAAAGACATAGATTACTGGCCAAATTGTATATAGTAATAACAGTGAAAATTCAAAGTGAAAAGTGTCATGTGTACTGAAAACCTCAAGAATGAAAATCATATGTGAATGTATTGTTGGAAGGAGATGGTTTTAACTCTCTCTCATTCTTCTAAGATGGACCGGCCTTTTTGATAGATATAAATTTGAGCATCGTCTCAAAATTAATAAATTTCCATTAAATAAGTACATCGGACACCTCCAAAGTTCGATATTTTAGTTAGGAGAAGAGCCAAACCATTACGAACATTCCTTTTTATTGTATGAGGCCAGAAGAGATGGTTTTGGTGAAGCAGATGTCCTTGGTAACATAATTCTAAACTTACTTAGAACCTAGAGACGAACTTATATCAGAATCAGGTGGAACCGAGGAGCTTGATTACTGATTATATTCAAGTATCTTCACCAACAGAGAATTCAGTTTCAAAATTCTGTAAGAAGAGAACTCTTTAATTCGTTTAATAACGTCAGTGAAAAATAGAACAGAATTTATTAGGCCTAGAACATTTTATTCAAAATCATGACCCCCATTCTTTGGTGACGCCAAGCCAAAATTGGTTCTTTGAACATTAGAGCAAATTCATATCTTACAATCAAACGATCAAATTTAAAAGTTAATCATAGAGAAAATAGAATTTAATAATAAAGCAGAATCTAGAATTAAGAAAGAGAATCTCCACACGAACCTTCTTTTTATAATGCCCTGAGATAAAGACCTTCGTATTCTCCACAGAACTAAGCCGAGGAAGATTTCACGATTTTGTAAATAATAAATCATTTATTAAAGTCAAATCATATATTTCCCCCTACCTTTTGTAAGCCATATTGTTAGTCCCTTGAAATTTGTAATATGCTGGAATGTGAATTTCGTGAATAAATCATTGTTTTTTTTTAATGTACCTGCAAGTTGTCCATTTGAGGCAGAAATCGCCATCTTGTTTTAGGCTACTTAGCGACTTTAGTCTTAGAGCTAGGAGTATATTTTGCCATAGAGCCACTAAGTCAGTAACTCAGAATAAAAACTTCATAGAGTAAGTGAACAGTTGTATATTTAACCAAAGAGAACAGTACATATATATATATATATATATATATATATATATATATATATATATATATATATATATATATATATACACTATGAGATAAATAAATAAAGGTAAATAATAAAAAGTAAGTAAAACAAAAAAAAGGTAGGTGAAGTTTTCAGTTTAATGTTGAAATTTAAACGTTTAAAATAACACACCAGTTAAATCTTGAGATAACGTGTACGTACCTTATGCCTCCTGTAAGCAAAGGGTTGCAATAAACCCGTTAGTTTCGGGTTTTGGTCATGTTTTTTAGGATAGTAATGAAAAACTCCCATTGCAAACAAATCAGAAAATTGACTACAGCAATTTACAAAGAATGGGATAAAATATCGTACTCAAGTATTTAAGAACATTCAACCACAGTTGCAATGTTCCCAGATTTTTTCAACCGAGGTCAGGCAAGAAATTTGCTGATTAATTATTTTAAATAGGTACCGTATGTAATTTTATATTTCCCAATTATCTAGTTTTATATTCAAATTACTGAAAATTTAACGATTTGAAGTCATAAAACACAATTTATTATTAATGTTTATTATAACATGTTATTTACTCTCCATAAGAAATGGTACAAATTTCAACATCCCTGCAACCAATTAAGATAGTAGAATAGCATTTTTTTCTTTCAATTTAAACTGTTTTTTAAAGATTTTTTTCAATTGTGGAAGACAAAGTTTGTAAAAATAAAAAATAAATATTTTTTGGTTGAAAATCCCCTAAAACATTCTATGATGCAATCTGGTGGGTTTCAAACTATTTTAAATAAATTCCACTTAGCAAATCTTTACCAATTTCTTTCAACTTCAGACCTTTTAGTAGTAATATAAATAATACGATGAAGATACGGATGAATAATACGGTACACCTGGAGCGTCCGCGGACCACATTCCGGGCTCAGGGGCGTGCAGGGCTTTCAGGAAAGCCCTAGACGCTAAGAGGGCTCGATCTGCCACGAAATGATCCGTTTCGTCCAGGCAAACCTGCAGCGGAGTCGAGCAGCTGACGCCATTCTTGAGCAGCTTGCTTGTGAGGTCAAAGCCCAGATCGTGATCGTCAGCGAGCCCTACCGGATCAAAACCAGTCCATCTTGGTTTTATGACCGGCTTGGCACCGCGGCTCTCTGGATTTCGGACAGTCGGGGGATTCAGGTGTTGGGTCACGGATCCGGTGACGGTTACGTCTGGGTGAGACTTCGGCGAGTCAACGTATACAGTGTCTACCTCTCTCCCAACTATTCCGCCGAGGAGTACCGGGAGAGGCTGGAGGCGCTGGAAGACAGTCTTCAGGGTGTCTCGGGGGGCGTAATAGTTGCTGGGGACTTCAACGCGCGTGCCGTTGAGTGGGGCATGCCAGTCACTAACGCCCGGGGGAGACGAATCTTGGAGATGGCCTCGTGGCTCGACCTGGAAGTGGCGAACAGAGGGGACATGCCGACATACCGAAGACCTGGTTTTGGTGACTCCATACCAGATGTCACGCTGGTATCGGCAGGGTTGTTTCCTCTGGTAGCGGGGTGGGGGGTGATGGACGTGTACACGGCCAGTGACCACGAATTCATCTCCTTCAATCTGGAAGAAAACGAGTTGTCTCGTCGATGCAGTACCCGAAACCCAATTGGCTGGAATCAGGCCAAACTGGACAGGGGAAAATTCGTCGAGCGGCTCAGTCGTAGCCCCGAGGCCGGTTTGACGGAGCGCTTTGACTCCGCTGATCGAGATCGGGTCGAAGCTCTCGTGGGTTCCACAATGCAGCTGATCGAGCGTGCATGCGACTCGTCGATGCCTCGGAAAAAACCTGTCCGGGGTCGTCGCCACGTGTACTGGTGGACGGACGAAATTGCGGAGCTCAGGAGAACGGCACTGATGCTTCGCAGAAGAGCGCAGAGAACTCGAAACCGACCGGAGGCTTTGGCCAGGTCGGCAGAGCACAAGACTGCGAAAAAAGCTCTTGCCAGTGCAATTCGCCTGAGCAAGGCTCGCTGCTGGAAGGAGCTGTGCCGGGACGTGGACTCCGATCCATGGGGAAAAGGGTACAAGCTCGTCACGAGAAAGCTCGGGGGAATGGGGGCCAGCAGTGCCTCTATGCCTGCAGGCACGATCACGGCCATCGTTGATGCTCTCTTCCCAAGTCACCCTGTGAGGCGAGAGGAAAGAGTAACGGGGCCGGTGCCTGATGTTCCTTTGTTCACGGAACAGGAGCTCGTGGCAGCGTCATCTGCCATGCACAACAACAGAGCTCCAGGCCCTGATGGCATTCCGGTTGAGGCTCTGAAGGTTGTGGCGGGAAGTCACCCACATCTGCTGCTGCGCATGTTCAACGCGTGTTTGGCGGCGGGTGTGTTTCCGTCACGCTGGAAAACAGCTAGACTGGCGCTCATCAGCAAAGGCAAAGGTGACCCGGAGTCCCCGTCGGCATACAGACCACTCTGTATGTTGGACACGGCGGGTAAACTCTTTGAGAGGTTGCTGAAACCCAGGTTGAGGTTGGCCGTCGAAGCCGCTGGGGACTTGTCCCCCCGGCAGCACGGCTTTCGGAAGGGCCACTCAACCTTGAATGCCGTGGCTGAAGTCCTGGGCGCCGTCCAGCGGGCTGACACGGCCTGCCATCAGGCCAGGCCGATCGTGCTGCTGGTCACCCTGGACGTTAAAAACGCTTTTAACTCGGCCCGTTGGGTGGACATGCTCGAGGCGTTGCAGCGGGACTTCAGGGTACCCGACTATCTCTTGGTCGTGGTACAGGACTACCTGAAGGAGCGCAGGCTGCTATATAGCACAGAAGCAGGGGTCCGTTCCAAAGTGGTCATATTGTAGTGTAATTATAGTTTGTTATCGAAAACATTGAATAATTTACCTCTCCGCTTATGAGAAACCGCTATTTGAAGTTTTGTTATCTGAGAAAGGGCCCTCTAAAGGTTTTAACTGAACACTTTTAGGAAAACTAGTAGCTCTTTGCGGCTTCGCTCGCGATAACAGTAAAGTTTACTGGATTCCAGTTTAAAACCATCCAAATCATCCCTGTTACTATAGTAGTTATTTATCATGCCCCCTTAGTTCAGCTAGTTCCTTTCGATTTCCACCACCCTATCCTCTATGATTGTTTGAGACTAGTGGCTTGAAGGGGCATAGCCCCTAACTTGTTGCAATACTCTGCTCCATCTATTTTAGCGAATTTCCCCTATAGGGAAGAAGCTATATTACCTTAGTCGGCATGGTAAGACCTAGGCCCAGGACCTTGATAACTTTTCAATTTGAGGTCCCCAGATGCCGAAAACACCATTCGTTCAAAACTGTATATATATATGTGTATGTGTGTATGTCAGTGAGCACGATAACTCTTGTAAAAATGGTCCGATTTTGGCAAAATTTGGCACATCATGTAAAGCAGCATTTATGACTTCAAGTTTGAAAACCAGATAGATCGACCCATCGGAAGGGGTATTTTAGGGGGGATTTTGTACCCAAAAAATAGGTTTTTTATATATAATTTTTGACAAAGTCAAATTTTAGTTTTCTTCATTAGTTTCAGCTTAAAAACACACAATTTGGTATTTTGATCATTGCTCTACGTCAATTGGTTACTGAGATATTGAAAGTGCTAAACACAGTACGTTGTCCAATGTTATTCTTATAGAGAATCTGTTATAGGCAAGCATGATTTTTGTCGTACGTTTTTCTCAGCTTGTGCCAAAAAACACACGTTAGAACGTTAGTACGTTTCCCTGTGATCGTAGGGAAACTATAAGCAGACCGTTAGAAATGTATTTTTCTGTAGATGTGCACAATATACTATCGTAATTTACATTAGTTTCTGAGAAATGGAGAAAATTTCATTTGAAATTTGAAAAAATAACATTAGCCTTTTGGGTTGCCAGATTGGTTACGGAATAACAACGAAATATAAATAGAACTTTCAAATCACATGTTAGATTGCAGCGTGCATTGAAAACTGTGCATAGAGTACTTGAATCCTAATAGTTCATGAGGTATGTAGTTTGACAAATAATATAACTTAATTATAACCCGCATATGTTATTTATGTAGTGTCCTGCTTACCCAAAGTATTTTTTTAGAGTTAAAAAAGTATTCACTCTTGAAGTTATATACCTTACTTCAATACAAATTTAAATATTGGATTGAATCATAAAATAAAAACTTCATTCTTTTGTGCACTAATTTTAATAATATAGGATCATACATATATTTGATAAGGAAAAAATAATGTTACATTGAACTATTACCACGCAACTTTAAGTGGTGGACTCAGTGGAGTCTAATAAAAATTGTTAAAAGCAATCATATGTTGAAATATAAAATATAAACAATAACAAACCAAATTTAATCATCAATAGTGATATGCACGATTTTTTACTATTTATTTTTGGTTTTGTGGTAGTGAAAAGTCTGCGCGTCATGAGAAACTAATTATTATTATTTGACAGTGTTTGTTTTTTTAGTGTTTGCAGTAGTGATATGTCTGATTTGTCACCATTTATTTTTTAACTCCACATAAAAAAAATACCTGGGTGTGAGGGTTGGGGAGGGGGAGGGGGAGAGAGAGGGAAAATAGAAGGAGAGAGAGATGAGCGCAAAAAAAAACATTAAATATTCAACTTTTTTCAAATATTCATCAGAATTCCGACCATTGGGCGGTTTCTAGTAAGAATAATTTTATATCTCGCTTAAATAAATAAATTCTTTATTGCAGAAAAAGTACATCAAAACAAAAATACATGTGCTGTATATCCTTCGTAAAACATTTGTGCAAATGCCGCCCCAACAGGCACTAGGCCCAATTACTGAACGCTTATTCATGTACGTATACCGACCAAACTTGGTATATGGGTTTATGTGGCTGTAGTCTATTGTTATTTTCACTCAAAAAAGTTTCACCGATAGTTCCTGTAGCAGCAAACCTGCGAACTCAGCCCACACGTTATTCTTATGGAGAATAAGTCAAATATAGTCTCCCTTAATTATGAATATAAATTAATAAAACTTGGTATTTGGCTTCACTTAGTTACTCAATGGTTATATTGATATTTGCATTAAAACCCAAGCCTATAGTAGAGTTTTTGAAAAATTTTGCCTCTGATTTGCGGCATGCGAGGGCGCCTGAAGCAAAAGGCATACTTGCTTCAATCTTGAGTTTAGAGTTTATTGTCTGCCTTTTGGTTTTCTCCGAAATTTTGACCCATGTGAATGTGCTGAGCAAGGCCTTACAGAAAGAGAACAGCAGCATCGCTTCATGCTCGTCATCCATTAAAGGAGCAATAAAGATTATGGAAAGCTGGAGAATCGAGGAGAAATGGAACCAGATTTGGAAGAAGGTAATTCAGTTTGCAAAAACAAACGACGTACCAACTCCATCTGAGGACAGTGATGATAGTACATCCACAGCCACTGATGTAAGCCTGCCCGAAAGCTGTAAACGGCGTAGGGTACTGTCATAGATTAAGAATACCATAAGGAGTATGTTTAATCTATGGTACTGTCTAGCAGGCTTGACGGCTACGTCGTTATTACACCTGTTGGGCACAGACTCGCTGACAACATTCAAAGCAAAACTCCAATGGAAAAGGGTCGGCGGCATCAGATAAAGCATCAAGCTTCAGGACAAACGTTTACTATCCGGTTATGGACTTGCTGTTGAATGAGATGAAGAGAAGATTTTCAGAAGACAGCTTGATAGCTGACACCCCCAAATATTTTGACCTAAATCCGCCCATGCTCCTATGGCAATCTTAGAAGTTTCTACAATAAAGGTGATTTTGATTTTAGCGAATTTCCCCTTTAGGGAAGAAGCTATTACCGTAGGTGGCATGGTAAGACCTAGGCCCGGGACCATGATAACTTTTTGTTTGGAGGCCCCCAGATGCCAAAAACATCATTCGTTCAAATTCATATATATATATATATATATGTGTGTGTGTGTGTGTGTGTGTGTGTGTGTGTGTGTGTGTGTGTCTGTGTCTGTGTGTGTGTCCGTAGGCACGATAACTTTAGTAAAAATGGTCTGATTTTGACGAAATTTGGTATAAACGTGTAAGGCAGCATCTATTTTCATGAGTTCGCGAACCAGACAGGTCGCTCTACTCTAAGGGGGGTTTTGGGGGGTTCTGTACCCCAAAAATGTGTTTTTTGAACTTTTTACATGTAATTCTTTTTAAACCCAAACTTTGGATTACACAATTAAATTCAGCTTAAAAAAAAACAATTTGGTATTTTGATCATCGCTCTACGTCAATTGGTTACCGAGATATTGAGAGTGCTAAACACAGTACGTTGTCCAATGTTAATCTTATGGAGAATAAGTAAAATTGTATATCTCGCTTATTAATGTACATATATTAATGAAGCTTGGTATAAGGCTTTATGGTTGGGTTTTAATGCTATTTGCATACAAAACTCATTTTTTGTGGTCCCCATGGCGGCAAACCTGTGTACTAAGCAGCTATAATGTTATTCTTCTGGAGAATAATTAACATGTGATACATATCTTGCTTGTTTATGAACATAAATTGATAAAACTTGGTATGTTGTTTCATCTGGAGGTGATCCATTGGTATTTGCATAAAAACCAGATTTTGTGGTCCTTGATGCAGTAAACCTGCATACTCAGTCCTAATGTTTTTCTTATGGGGAATAAATAAAATGTCTTATCTCGCTTATTTATTAATATGCTTTGATTAAAGTTGGTAAGGGGCTTCATGACTTAGTGAAGTACCATTTGAAATCCGCTGAGTATGCAGGTTTGCTGCAGGGGGTATTATGTTATAGCCTACACAACTGTAGAACAAATAACTACAAGTATTTTTCTGTACTAGGGGAATCACAGTAGTAAGGCCAAATGTTACAAAACTATGTGTTACAAACTTTTTCATAGTACTCTGACATAGAAAATTTAGTGTTGTCTCAGCACAAAAGCTGACAATCTTGAAATTTTGAGTTATTCTAATAATGCATTCGGAGGAGTGAAAATTCTTTGTTTAACCAAAATCTGTATGTAACATCCTCATGGGTTAGATTTTGCCCGCTTTTCACGGAACATGTTCTAAAAACTTTTTGCTTTTCATGCGAATGACAGATGTTAAGTTTACTCGAAATGCACATTTTCAAATGAAATGTTATAAGTATAAGCCAAGGATTAGTTTAAATAATTAAATCCGACCATTAAAAAAGTCTAAAAAGCAGTTTTTATGACAGTGCCGTATATCACATTACTTCACTTTAACATTTACCGTTAATGTTCTCTACGAAAAATATTACAAGCACTAAAGTTTCTTTAAAGTGAGCAATTTATGTCAAGAAGAAAACTTATAACCTTGCTTGATTCTTTTATTGTTTTGCCGTCTTCAAAAGATGCAGGTAGGGGCGAAAAAGTAAAACGCAACACCATTGACTATACACATTGTCAACACCAAACAACGTTCTGTCATACGACGATTATTCAAGCAGTTCGGCTGTTTCCCGCCCGGCAAGTGGAGGGCGAAGCAGTAGTAGTAGTAGTTCTGGTATTTCCCGTTAGATGACATAAAGAGCAAATAACTATAATTTTGAAGAGAGAAGCCACTTCTTTACTATTTTATAAATAGTAAGGAGATGATTAATTCAAAAATACTTAATTATTATTTAAAGAACTACCAAATCACTGTTTTTAATTCTTATATGCTAGACCCTATTTTAGCTCAATACTAAAGTACTTTGATGGCCCGAAGATATGTTGAACATTACTAACTCTGTGCTAAAATGATATAGGTAGCTGTTCTTACTGTATATTTCTGAGCCTAAAGACCTTTCAGATAATTGCACAAAATATGTTACGGTAACAATGCATTTTTATATATTTCATAAATATCAGATAACAATTTAAATTTCGAAGGGAATCTTTATTATTGTTCAACCATCCCCAAAATCCCTGAAAATAAACAAATCAATTAGAACTTCATATTTTTTAAAGCATTGTAAAAGATACGAATACTATAATTTATATTTATATCAATTCAAGATTATTTTTATGAGTATACAGTAATTTAACATGTAAACCCCTATCTCGTGATAAACTTTCCTCCCGTCTCTTGTAGTCTTGTAAAGACTGTCAGTTACAAAGACACAGTTTTCTTACTTCTGTAGATTATTTTGTTTTAGTATGCAGCAATCATGTCAAAACCCATACGCATAAGTGTCATGATAAAATAGGCAAAACTATTAAATACAAATCTCACTTCAAACTTACATAAGTCCATACATATTCTATTATGTTCGTAAACCTTTGCATTGCCGCTGTAGTTTGTGGTTTTTAATTACATCTACAATGTAAGGCAAATTTTAAATCACAAAAAGAGTTTGTGAAAAATTATGTTTACCGCTGTTCTAGTAGATCGTGAAGGCAGACAATGCGAATAAAAGAGCACCCTCTTTGATAAAACAACAGGACGGCTCCGGAAACATTTATTTGTAATGACTTCTTTGCGAATGTTTTCTTTGTGTATTCTTCTCCTTCTTTGTTAATTTTGCAAACATTGAAAAATGCGACCTTCCTTGATTGATTAGTATAAAGGATCATTATTCTAAAGACCTTTTCTAAAACCACGGTTCTCTAAATAAGTTTTTAATTATCCTAGCATAATATAAACGCCATCGAGTTTCATACGGGAGTAAACACACGAATGTTTAGTATAAAACATACAATTCCACACATAACAACATAAATTGTCGTTTTGAGTGTTATTGAACACTTTCGTTTTAAATGTATACACAAAAACTTTCATGAAAATGGTCCGACATCCGATATTTATATCTATAAGGTTTCGCAAGCTTTATTTATATGTTTACATGCGTTCAAAAAGCAGAAAACGAAAATCAGCTATCCGTAATCGAGCTTTTGAGTAGGGGGTTTTACAAACCACAGGGGTTGAATATCGTTATATATCGTCCAGGAATCAGTTATCTATTCTCATCGTCAAAATAGTGCCAAAGATGTTGAATTTGAAAACGCAAGACACATCAAAAGTCTGTTTTGATATCCTGATATATGCATTTAATACCAACACATAGCAAACCTAAATTTTCAGCCCTATGCCGCTCTTTTGGAGAACAAATTAATAATTTATATCACGTTTATTGCGGGAGACGTTTGAATATAAATAAATTAATGGTGCGACCACAATAGAAAATATCGCCGTATAAACATCATGCAACTCGTGTTACGCTTAAGAAGAAGTAAGCAATATCCAGAGCAACTTTGAATGTAAAATTCACCTTTAAATTAATTGTACTCCTTCCGTAATCTTATGTAAATTATATTGAATGGAAAAACATGAATTGCAGCAATTTTAACATTCAGAAAGTAACATTTAGTCTTGGATATACAACTTTGGAGTTGCGACTTGCTCTATGGGAGCTTGCCCACCGATTTCGTGGGATTTGTTTATATGGTTAAACTTTGGTGTTGGTTGCACGACAACTTTCAGGGTGAAGTTTCCGATTGTGATCGTAAGTCGTAGACTCGAATCTGCTAGAACCACGGTGGAGTCACAGGCACAAGTGCTGCTGATATAAGCGCAAGTTGAGGCGAAAGTCGGAACTATCCGACAACATTGTTTGGATATCGAAAGAAAATATCGATATCGATGTTAATATCGAACAGGGACTATCGATACACCGATAATATCGAGGCAAAAATATCGATATTAAATATTACCTGCTTTGTAGACCAACAAAAACTGAATGTTTTTTAAGAACTATAGTGAAAACTGAATTTCCACCCTTGTCTATAAATCACAGATTAAAAATGTCTATGGTAAATAAAATAGCTTCTTAACATTGAAACTTTCAACGCCTGTGGGACGAAGCCCTGAATATAGATATTTTTCAAACCAACAAAAGGCACATCTAGAGAGTAAGAGTTTTTGAATGTATACAACAAAATAGTTTGAGGTCAAAAATTGTCGGAAAAAATCAAGAAATTCTTTTATAATGTAGATTGACATATCATAGGAAAATATCGATCCGTAATTATATCGGATTCCTAATATCGATACAAAAAATATCAAATAACGCCTTAAAATATCGACATTTCCGATATATCGAATAACGATATCAAACACTATCCAACTATTATGATTTTGAGCCTCAGCTTATGTTACACATTACTATAAATGTAGTGTCGACATAAACTACTTCGACCGTGGTCGGGCTTGCTTTTTGATCCTAAATTAGCTTTCACCCTGAGGACTATCTACGTAATTAAGTGAAAAAGCGTGATCGCTATAACAATTAGTAGAATAATACACGTTGAATTTAATTTAACTAGTTGTCCTGTTGCTCGAATCCGATCAATTTTGTACCCAACGAAGGGTTACTTCAGTTGTAAACAAACATATCAAAACATCTGATATGAAAACGGATGATAACAACGTACTTTCAATCAACACATAGTTTAGACTTCCGCCGGCGCCGTCGGATTCAAGGGCGGATCCAGAGGTCATGTTTGGGGGGGGGCGGTCACCGAAATTACCCCCCCCCCCCTCCTCCTCACGGGTGGTCACTGGCACCCCCATTATTTAATTTAAAACTATATTAAATTATTCAACGAATGAAACTAAAGTTAAAATAATATATCAATAACCTTGTACTCTAGAAAAAACAATCATAACTTTCTAAACATAGGTACTAAACAAAAAATAACTTTATTTCTGCTTCGCCCGACCGTAAACAAAAAAAAAACAAATATTTAGGCATTACACTTTTATCTACGTTATCTGTAGACGTTTATGAACAAGTAAGATGCCTAAATTAAATAAACTATTAATTTCAGTTATTATACACATGCGAAAAACTACTATTTACAAAACTTATTTGAAATCTGCATTTGAACTGTGCAACTCGAAGATAGTACGAGGAGGAATGAGGCGGACAGCCAAGGTCAACGACTTGAAAAATGAAATGTACCACATTTACAAAATGAAATAATTGGCGTATGAGCTTCCGTTTGCACGCAATTTAATCTTTGTTTCCTTTTATTTCATTACGTATAACTTGAGGAAATTTTTGCCCCTATAACCAAGCCACTGGATATTAATACCTAACAGTGGATTAGGTTTACACAAAAATAAAACCTAACCTACAGCTGAAGCAAACTGCGGTCGACAGGTGAAATCCACTGAGCTCTATGTTATATCTAGAGTCACTACTCAAGTGTCAGAAAAGCTTGCCACTGTGTTTTTCGGCCGTTATGTTGACCAAATTGTTTTACTGATGAATTATGGGAGTTTTTGACGTTTTGAGTTTTGGCGGTATGGCAATTTTATTCCCCATTTAAATCAATGTTAATTTAGGGATTTTTAAAAACCTTTATAATTGTTTTTAAGTACATTACGAGTCGAAACCTTGTGTTATAAACTTAAAATTGAAACCTTGCAAATAGTTTTAAATAAAAAGTAACCAATCATCTTGAAGCTAAGTAATGATTTAGGTAACATAAAAATGGTCTTGTTTCTAGGTTTATGGTCGTTGGTGGATGACATTGAAAATCGTACACTTGGGTGGTTGGTTTAATTATTTATTTTACTTACACATCAACACAGTAACATTATTAATAATGGATGATTAAAATCCAATGTCAATGATAACTGCTGACAATAAACACTAGAGCAGAAAATCGGTCGACGACTTTTAATTTTGATAGCGTCCACCCGATGAATTTTGATTTGTCCAGCTAACGCCAAGGTGACAATACAACAAAGCAAAAAGATGATCTAGACGGCACGCTTTTGGGAATTGTTTCGTCAAAGAGTAGTGACTCCAGATAACATAGAGCAGAGATCAGTGTTGAAATCCAGTAAAAAATAACGAACGAATATAATGGGACCAACCTTTTCTGTTTGCGGTTAAAATTTACCTCCAAGACCATGTTGAAAACACTGAATTTTTGGCCTGTCAACTGGCAAAACTGCAACAGCCTTCGCGATACGGTGATCACTTTTTCGTCTACAACATTTAGAGGTTGTGACGTCACGACAATATGAAACGGAACGACCAGAACCACCGAATCATCAACCGACCAACCGATTGTTTTATCGAATGAATCGTTGCTCACTGCCTGATGTATTGAAACTTTCGGATAAAGCGGCAGGCCTCGGTAGCCCAGTGGATACGGCGTCAGATCCATGATCGTGCGGTCCCGTGTTCAAATCTTACTTTTGATGTTTACTTTTTGAAATCTGAAATGTGTTTTAAAGATTACTTTAATTTGTTCGGGGTTAAATCTCACTTTTTTGTTAACTTTTTTAGGTTTGACTTTTATTTACTTATACTAATCCCTTTATTTGTAATTATGTTGCACAACGAACAGCCACCATACAGCGCTCTGCGGAGTTAGGTTAAGTTAGGTTACTATAATTTTGTCGTGAACTGCAACCTAGTTGTTTGTTCACGTACATCCATTTTTAGATCCATTTAACAGCCACCATACAGCGCTCTGCGGAGTTAGGTTAAGTTAGGCTACTATAATTTTGTCGTGAACTGCAACCTAGTTGTTTGTTCACGTACATCAATTTTTAGATCCAATTTAACACTGTATCCACAACTTTTGATTTACCTTATATCTGCTTGAATTTTAATCGAATCACCATTTATGCTTTTCCACCACAAAACAATAACAATCGTAGTTGAAAGTTCATTCGATAAAACAAACAAACAATCGGTTGATGATTCGGTGGTTCTGGTCGTGACGTCACAACCTCTAAATGTTGTAGACGAAAAAGTGCTCACCTCGCGATACTTGGGAATATAAATGTTTTTGTAAGTAGCTTTTAGGTGAAAGACATGGACCTAAGTAATGTGTTATAAATTAAAATGAAAGTTTAGAATCTCATCTGTTTAATGGTATATCTTTTATTCCATTTATCGAACGTTTAGGTGCAATAGTTTTAATTTGAATGTAACAATGTAGACGGGAGCAGCAAAATTGACTTTTGCAACCGAAAAACGGGATTTAGTGAGACTTTTTCTACTTCAATTTTCATTCGGATGTATTCAAACTTTCTACTTAAGCCTAAGTAATCAAATAAAACACAATAATTTTTAGGTTTGGGGGGGGGGCGACCGCCCCTACCGCCCCCCCTTGGATCCGCCCCTGGTCGGATTGCGCCACTGTTCCGAAAATTCAGCCCTTTACTGTATTTAAATTATGCCTTTTCTTAAAATTCTGAGACGTACTGGCAAATCTACGTAAAAATACCTTTAATTTGACACATCAAACGTTAAAATCCGTCCAGCCGTTATCGAGTTATGACTGTGAAGAAAAACCCCCTAGCGTATTAATATATATAGATTTGAATCAACCTCCAGAAGTGTGCGCATTCCTACGCACCGGAAGTGCACCAGTTTTAATAACGATGTTCTGTGATTTTCAAATTTCACTAAAAACATAGTCTACTATTCTATATGAGCAAATATTTCGATTTTTTTTATTGAAACTCAAATACAATTTTACATTGTGTTTGAGAAATACTTTTTCCCCAAGTATGATGGATAATCGCCAAAAGCGTATGATATTATTCGTCGAATTAAATTTTGTTTAGTTTCAACCATTGGGCGGTCGCTATTCTAAATGAATTAATTATGATTTTAATCATATTTATTTAATCATCTGTATAAAACACAACGTTGTTTTTTTTCTGGTTAAGTGTATTTATTAATGAATTGTTTATCAAAAGATTTCCCCAAAATTGGTGTAAACATCAGGGCAAAACTCCTTAGATAGAAGACTGTAAGCCTGAGAGGACCCAACTTAACTTTGTACTGGTGTGTAAGCTTATTCCAACGATGAATAGTAAAACAGATTTTCTTTAGTTGTCTTACAATCTCGTCAACAAGACTGTTTTCAAATGCCTTGTGATCCGTCCAGTGTAAATAAGGGTACAAAATGTGTCGATGATAAACCTTGAAGGAAGAGCAGTAAAGTAGATATTTTACAACCGTAGTATTACACTCTTGCTGAATCATATTTGTCATCAAATAGGTCCATTTCCTGTCCATTTGGTACCATTGAAGTGTTTAAGTGTTGAGGAGCCTTAGTCAAGATATGATGGCCATACCCAATATGTTCAAAATTGGGAACTGCATTACTAATTAGATCGCCGCTCTCCAGGCCACAGTGGTTGGTAGACAACGGATCAACAGGCCTGACCGTGATCAAGTCAAAATCACAATACATCCCGCCAAACCTCCACAGCATGGTGAGCCTGAGGATGTCTGAGGAGTGTTCCACTGGATACTCGGAGCCACTCGCCCTCTGGCCCTCTAGCTCTCTAGCTGTTCCACAGTTCTTGCACTTGGTGTTCCACAGTTCCTTGTGTTCCAGTGAACACTTCAGTCATGTTGTATCTTTGTTGTATCTTTCGACGTGCACACTCACGTGGTTTATAGCTTCTGCATTTTTGAGCGCGAAGTAAAAAATCCTCACTGAGAAAACATGTATGAACAATATAAATATCTCTTTTGGCATTAGCCCTTACAGCGGACTCTATTGAACAACACTGTCGAGATGAAAGTGCAAAATTGTTTGTAACATTGTAAAAAATTAAATAAATATGGTTTAAATTAGAATTAATTAATTTATATATTACAGTGGATGAATATATATCAGGGGGTTGGAGCCCTAACATAATTGTGGAACTGGAATAGGTTTATTTAACTCTGGCATATTCATTAACTTTTCTAAAAAGTAGTAACATCTGTTTATACTTCCATCGAGACAAATAATTTCAATGTCCATAAGAAAAATAAGAAAACTTTTACAACCCAGTAGGTTTTACAGAGTCTTACAATAAAATCGGTATCAGCAACTGTTAAAAATTGTACTTTGAAGTCAGGAGGGCGGAGACCAAACAGATTTTGGAATGGGCTTAAGTTTTACTCTGATAAATTATAAATCTATGTCCCTACCAAATTCCAGCTCAAAAGATTCGGTAATGGCCATAAATGTCCAGTTGGTTGGAGCTCCTCAATGTTTTAGGGAGCCTTGCACATCTTACACATGAGGCGAACCACCAAAATGTCAGCTTCATGAGCTTTGTCATGTTTTAGATACCAGTGTAAATACCTATAAGTATAAATATGCGTACACTTACAGGTGTTGGAAGTATCTATCTATCTATAAAGCCTCATCTACCCAGGAACTTTTGAGAAAACCATAAGTGTGACATCCATCAACCCTATACTTGAATGAAAGGTCTCGGTGATCAAATTGGAGGAAAAATAGCAGTTTTTTTATAACATTTATTTTCTCTAAGGGCACAAGTATAAAGAAAATGGATGAGTTTAAACACTCTTAAAGGTATTTAATTTCCAACAGCTGATACATTTGTTTTTATTACAGCTGTTACCCGTGCGAAGAACGGGTACACATCTATCTATCTATACTTATTTAATAGGCGAGCAGGTTTTTTGTGACAATCACTCCTCCTAAACAACTGAACCGATTTTCATGTTTTTGTTGTCATTGGAAAGAGCCTAACGTGAAATTGTGCAGGAAACTTTTTTTATAGAAAAATAATTTTTGAGTGAGGCCCAAGGGCCCTTTAAAGTTGAGTTTTTCCCCCATAAGCTTAACATTGGGAAATAACTATAAGTTTTAAGCAATCAGCTGGATAGAGTAAACACAGTTAATCAACAGGCCATGTTGGCTTTGGAACAGTAACACAATATTTATACGGGAATGTCAATATAATATTACGTTGTGATCGCGAGCGAAGCCGCGACAGGCTACTAGTACTATTAGTTTTATTACACCCCGGCGTTTGGCGTTGTTGATTTAGTAGGCTTACTAATCTGTAATCTATATCGCTGAATATTGCGGGCTTGTTCATGTTTGTTGTAATGAAAGAGTTAGTACAGCAGTTTCGCACAAAACACGTATTCACTTATTATCGTATCAGAAATTGTATTTTAATGTTATTTTCCACCTGTCTGGTTAATAATCAGATTAAATTGTTTACTGATGAATAAAAACTCACATTATAATCAATACGTACATAAGTAATATCAAACGTTTTGGTTACTCATAAAACAAACAAAATATGCAAACGGAGTTAGTAAACACTTATATTACTAATGAAGTGATTGTTGCTTCAAATGTGCCGCAAGGTATGTCATGGTGTGGGTACTGGTATGATAAACAAAGCGAGAAGCTTTGGATACGAACCAAAATTAATCGCGTCGGTCATCTTTCAGAGTACTGTATTTATTTGCAGTCGAGCGCTGCTATGCTGCAAATCCCCAGTTTGGCCATCCCTCTGGAAACCTGGTATTATTTTGTTCCATTGAATATACAGAATGTTCCGTTACTATTTGGACACGAATTGTTGCATTGTTCATTGGAAATCCAAACATATATACTATATACTCTCTCCATGTTTTATATTGATATTTCAAATTATATACTTTGCGCGTTGTAATAATTTGTAATAATATGTAGGTTTTAATGCCCAAAACGTCATTTAAGAGTGGCTCCAATCACGAAACATTGTATGTTTCCCCTAAAAGGTCAATGTTAACTTTTAAAAGCCTGATGTCCCTCCTCAACAGATTATTCGATAATGTTTATGTAGGGCTCATTTGTAAAAGGAAAATATACCTAGCGATTTCACTGAGCAAAATGTCGTCATCATCAATAACAATCGTTTAATAAAATTAACAAACAGGTGAACTATTGTGATATCGAAATTCTGGTCAATGAACTCGCTAGGTATGTTTTGTTCTTTGAAATGTTTATTAACCAATAATTTCAGATTATCCCTTGAGGAGGGGCGGGCTTTGAAATGAACACTGATCTGATTGGAGAAGCAGTTGTGAACAGAGGATTGGAGCCCCCTTAATCATATACTCTAATATGAGTAAGGTTTGCTTGCTTGCTTGCTTGCTTGCTTGCTTGCTTGTGACACTGATCTCAAAAACGGCTCCAACGATTTCCTTCAAACGTTCGAAATAACTAATTTCTGGGATACAAATAAGTTCTAGACAGGCCTCATCCTCAGAAAAAAATCAAATAATGGAAAAAAACTAAAATGAAAAGTTAAAAATTTAACATTGGGCTTATGGAGTTTCAAATAAACAAAAGAATTGTAACAGCTGTTCATAATCAACCAGGGAACTGTCGAATTAATACTCATGTTGTTTATGATTATTAACATGTGGTTTCCTGAGAGCAGAGATTATCGATCTGAGTGAAGATTAAATATATAGAGTAGTAAAATAAATCAAAGGACATTGAGTTATAAATAACAACTAGAGAGACCTTACAAATGTAGAAAAGAGGCAAATGAGTTATACAAATCTGATTATCAGTAGGGGAAGTGGTGAAATATTACTCCAAGTCATCTAAACAAACTGACTGGCCTTCCCCAAGCAAAGCTCGGCCCCCAGGTACTTAAAGATTAATTGACATTAATATGTTACCTTAGTGAGCCCTGCAATGTTGAAACCACGTGTCATCTCGGACTGGAGGAAGATCTTCGAGCAATTCAGAAATTGTGAATTCATAAGAAATAATAAGTAGGCTATGATGGAGAGTTGACAGGTTTGCTAAAATGTAGGGCCCTAACAGAATATTGCCTATTGTTCCTGCCCAAACATTAATGCTATTCCTATTGGGACAAGGAAAATAAAATAAATGAAGTTAAAACAAACGATTATTCTAACTACAAAAGCGTTGAGGTCGTCAGTTGTTTAGTCTTAATAGAATAAATTCACGTAAACTCTTAAAAAATGAAAAATATAATATGTAATAATAATTCCATAATTAATTAACATTAATTTATTAATTTCGACAAAAGACACGGCCCAAGTTTTTATAATAATCGAGTTTTATATTCAAAAATTCATCAACAATTCTATATAATAGATTACCAGGAGATAAAAAAGGAAAAATACTCTTTCGACTACCATTTGATAACAAATTTAAAATTACTTTTGAAAATGTTACTATGTCGTGGTGGAATTTTTAAAGATAAAGGGTGGACAATTTATATTACTAATCTTAACATTTAAGCCCCTGCAATATTAAAATTGTCAATGGTTGAACAAGGCTATTGAATAACTGTATGAAAACGCATTTTGGTGTTCGGTTACAACGATTGCATTAGGGGTTTCTGCGGCTCAACAAGACTGGTGGGATTGTTAAATATTCCATTCCTACTTAAACTTCGTGTGTGAGCAAAACTTTTTCTAGGAACAAAGGGTTGTGTATAACTTATGCATTTGTGTAAACGTCTGTGGCCAAAAACCAGTGAGTGCAGTTCGCCTCTTGTAGGTATTATTGTATCTCTCGTGTTTACCAACGTTCCTGATTCCCTCAAGCTGTTGGGAACAGCATTGCATGTTTGGAAAATGTGCTGCACACAATCACAAAGCTCCTACTTCTATACCTCGAGCAATTCTGTAAAATTACTCATGTCACACCTGTCATCTGTCGTTTAGCCTATTTATTTTTGCATATTTAATCTTAGTAAATAAATGAATTCAATAGAGAAAATATACAATAAATGGCAATGCAATTAGATTTACTAGAAACCTCTAGCAACTACATTAAACTGTTAGTTTATGTTGAAATTCCGATCAATTTTATTGCTATTACAACATTTTAGTCGGTAGCAATGTTTAATCAAATAAGTATAATTTTTAGAATACTTCTTTTTGCATATACGCAATTACCAAATTAAATTAAAGATAATTAAAGAAAAATAAGAGAATAATAAAATAATTTGACTTCTACCAAATTTCAAGTGAGATAATACTAGCCCATAGTACGCTGTTGCAGTACTAATATTTTCTCATGAAAGTATTTTACCAGTAAAAACATAAATGTTGGATAACAACTATGCCATTATTATTGACAACAGGTAGCAATAAACAGCTGACTACGTTATGGTAATAAACATAAACAGATGGCCAATTTATGACGGTAAACCACTAAACTATTCAGTGCAGTAATTTTACTATCATAAAACACTATGCCATACATACTGTTATTTTCATTCAACAATAACATTATTACTTATCCTCACGCTATAGAACCATTGATTATTCAAAATCAATGATAGAACTAAACGAGATCGCACGCAGCACGCTGACGTGAGGGAAGTGAATTTCCATATACAAAACTTGTAAAACTCAAACCCAGTGTAAAAACATACATTTATGCCAATTTTATTGAAATCTGAAAACATTGATTTTTTGGCTGTTCTGATGCTCCTGGTTTAATTTACCTGCAATGTAAGGAATACAATTTTGCGCATATAAGGTTAGGAGAAGGTCCATACAGGCTTAAAAGTAGGCGCGAGGTTGTTGGGGATGAAACAAATACACCAAATAATGAATAACATGCTTTTCTAATGTAAAAACCCCCTAAGACAACGTACTGTGTTTATCCGATATACATTTTCTTTAATAACTCAGTAAATATTTATGCTAGAATGACGAGAGAGGGCTTAAAACTTTCGCTTCACTAATTCCCATCTTAATACATGCATTAATTGTACGTCCGGGGCTTTTCTGACCCTTTTTGGGCTCAAAAACTCAAAATTTTAAAGAATAATCCCCAAAAAAGGGTTTAGGGTTTTCCGATTGTTTTGCCCAACGAACTTGTCCAACTGATTATAGAAAGGAACGTCCCTACCAAATTTGAAGTAAATCTGACAAAAAATGCGACCGCTAGAGTGCATACACACACACACACACACACACACACACACACACACACACACACACACACACACACCACACACACACATATATATATGTATATATATAATTTTGAACGACACCCAAAACGTGTTCAGGGGGTCATGTTAGGAACTTCTATGGTGGTCCCGGGCTTAAGTTTCACCGTGCGGGTCATGCTAATAGTTCACTTTTCCACAGGAAATTCACTAATAAGGTGTTGAATTACTATCATATCTGTGACATAGTAGTTAAACAAATCAACATAAAGTATATATAGAATATTTTGGAGTTGTTAAATTCCATTTTTGTCCAAGAGGACACCTGTATATAAATCCTGACGACATTTTCTTCGACATTTTCTTATTAATTGTTGATAAAAAAACCTAATATTAACAAATATACACTAAGAACTGGTTAAATCAAAGTCAGTTCGTAGTTAATCAAATTAAATTAGTTTATAACAAAAATTTACTTTTGACATTTGAATGGACTTGACAGAAATAAGGTTTGTCGCCAGTATATTGATAAGTATAATGTATTCAAATCATCATATCTGGATAAAAATAACACATAATGTTGTTATAAACATTTAAAACACGTTTTATCGTTAACAGCCAAAGTGAATTGGTTTTGTAGCCTTAGTTGATTTTACAGTAACTAAGTGAGCACAGACGTATAATACTTCGGATTATCTTTTGAAATCTATTCGCCAACATTTATTTGCCAAATCGAAGACCAAAATCAAAGGAACAATAAAAACATCGCAATTCAGAACCATAATTTGCTAAATAAATAAATTTTAGATGTCGATAAAACAAAAGGCGTATAGCAAACGTCTTTGGACAACTAAAACGTATGTTTCTTAGCCGTTTAATTCACGGATAAGGTTTTACACCAATTTCTCAATAAGTATCGATAATCCAGACTAAATACAGCTGAAGCAGAAGTCTGCTCCAATGACAATGTTAGGTTTTTGGGGTTAAATGTTGATAGACATCTTAGATTTTCAGCTCATGTTAGCGATGTCGCTCGAAAGTTATGTTCTGGGATTTTTGTACTTCGTAGACTAGCTTTCTTTACAAATACTGAGGTTCTTCTTACTTCGTATTACGCGTTGATTTTTCCATATATTTCATATGCTGTCGCAATCTGGGGTTCAGAACGATCTATAACCAAACCCATTTTTGTCCTCCAAAAGAGGGCAGTGCGAATTGTTGCTGGTCTTCGAAGGAGGGAATCATGCAAGACCGTTTTCAGGGAACTAAAACTTCTCACGTTCCCTAGTATTTATATTTATCGAACTTTGATTTTTTTAAAGCAGAACCACAGTATTTTCAATTCCCTTGTCCCTCAATTTAACTATGGCCTCAGAAAAAGAAACAAACTAAATATTCCTTATCACAGTACTTCCTTCTTTAAAATCCATACATACTATAATGCAACAATATTATTTAATGCTCTACCTGATGTCCTTAAAACTGAATCGGATGACATTCAGTTTAAAAGAAAGCTTAAGTCCTTTTTGTTGGAGAAGTGTTTTTATTCCGTAGATGACTACATTAGTGGTAGATATGCTACTTCCTGATCTTACTTGTATGGTTCTTACATTGTTATTGTTATTGTATTCGTACCTTTGTGTGACGCAAGCCAATGCATGTAATTTTGTTTCTATGGCAATAAAGAATATTTTGATTTGATTTGAATAGAAACATCACACATAAAATCACTACAAACTTTCTAAAATTCATAATTTCGGTTTCTAAATCGCTAATCGGCCAAAATGAATTGCTTACAACTATAAATAGTTAGATTTGAAAATAGAATTTAACATCAAGTCGCACAATGTAATGGATTAGTTGTTTTTACATCCTATTGGCTAACATTGGTCAAATCAAGGAACGAAATCAAAGAGGAAATAAAAACAACGCGAACGAGTTCATTTTCGAAACCATTTGCCGAATATATAAATCCTTGACAAATAAACAGACGTGTGCGAGAGAGAGAGGGCGCCACATGTGTCGATCTCTGTCATAATAAGCGGTGATTACGCTGGGCCTGAGGCCGGCGGCCGGCGGCGTATAGTTGGTGACGGCGATCGATGCGGGAGTGATGAGGGTGCGCCTCTACTGGCTGTTGCTAGGTCGAGGGCTCGACGGCCGCCGCTGTTGCTAGGTCGAGCAGTGCACGGTGGCAGGGTGGGGTCTCTCTCCCCCCTCATTCCCCCCTTCAGCCTCTCACACCGCGGATTGCTTGCGGTTCTGCGTTTCCACGTCATCTGAAATAATATTGTAATTGACTCGTCGCAATCACTTTCAATAACAGCGTCACAAGAGCTTCGCTATTTCCCTCACCCTTCTCTCTCTATCTCTCTCTCCCTCTTCTAATTAATTGCGGCCTATTGACTCTAAAACGATTACTTCACTTCGATACACTGTTTATCGCTTGTGTTCCGTTACGCAGGGTGTCGTAAAACTGTCAAATACCTTTGCTTTATTGTGTAATTGTGATAGCTGCGAGACGTTTTTTAAGTTTTGAATTGCCTGATGTTTCTGGTTCTTTTATGATATATCATGATTTAAATCATTTTGCTTCTCTGTTCATTTGAATAGTGAACATTTATTTTTTTAGTTATATTTGACCTCTATTTGCCGATTATTTGTTTAAATTTTGGATTATCTTTTTTACTAATGTACATTATTGAAAAGACTATTGCTTTTGTTCGTTTTAAAAATAAATGAATACAAATGTATGAAATTATAATCTATCCCAGCAATTAATTTAGTTTTTATTTGATGTTTATACAATACTTTACCCTTCGGTGATTTGTGTCATATTTGTAATTTCACAAAACTACAATACAATTTCTCAAAATATTAGGTATAGTGTTGAACTAAAATTATTTGGATTTAGGAATTTCGGTCCAAATTACGACATTATAAACCACATTGCCTGAACTCGAGCGTTTATAACCGCAGTCATATCTCTGTGCACTTACTAGTATAAACTTAATTGAACCCATTGCATTCTATCTAGGTAGCAGCTGTGTGCTACATGTTTAGTTGGTTTGCCTCGTGTCGCGAAGCCGATCTGGAGAATGAGTAGGCCTACAAATAATAGTGTACCGTTTGATTTCGCTCGTAAATAAAGATTTATAAATGAGTGGTCCATGTATTCCTATATTTGAGAAAACGTTGGTCTAGTGTCTAGTGATTTCAAAATTATTTCTTCTTTCTGCTAAACCCAAATGTCATTCATATTAATTAATTATTAATACACAAGAAGGTTTTTGGAGAGCGATACCTAAGGTACTATAGAACAAATGTTTATGCTTGCCATGTGAATTTAAAGAGGTCAATGTGTATAGTATACGAATTTATTTACAATTTACATTCGACTCTGTCCCACAACCGTTCAAAACTTCGATGCAAATCTGAAGGAATAATATAAATCAAATTAATTGTATAATTAACAGATTGAATCATTAACAAAACACAGCACAGAGCAAGAAAATACGTTAGACATAGTAATCTATAAATAGTGGCTACTGGAATCACAACGTATAATACGTTATAAGGGGTGATTATACATCCAGAAGGACGGGAAGAACATTGCTTGTGTTCGAACAGCGGCTAATTAGTTAAATCAACACGAACCATGTTAATTAATATCAAACCATTAATATCAAAACCAATATCCGAATTTTCCTTTCACTTTAAAAATACGGGTTTTTCATGATTATTTACAAGACTAAGGATTATTATCGAATCCTTAGACATAACATGGTTACTTTACTCGCTTTGCTGTGAAACCCGTATTCGTAAGATGAGATATTCCCACAAATACTTGGAGGTCGAAGCAGCGATACGGTGACAACTGAACGAGGAACGTGTAGTAGCCAGCTATAAACCAAACCAGTCCCGAGCCCGAGCCGAGGACGGTAGGCAGACACAGACCTTCCTACACAAAGCCGAGTCTCACGCATACGCATGATGCGTGCACATGGGCACATAGGACGAGGCCTGAGAAGAATATAGCGTGGGGATTGTTGAAAAGAGGAAACGACTCCAGACTACCGGTACAGGTTTGAGAAATACTTCCCGACATGCCTAGGCGGGTCATTTGGAAGATTCTGTCTTTCTCTTCAAACTGTACAAACAAACGTACAGTTAGAAACCCTATTTGCTACACCAGTGTTTTAGGTTGAACCGGTTCGGCGTTTGATTCTTACAACTTATGCTTCAATGACACCAAATGCCGGTTCACAACTCTAAATGAATTGAGTGGACATTTAATATGCATAATCAGACACAAACTGAACAACTTAGCTTGGTTTCGAGTAAAAAATATACACTTAGGCCGTGTTTATGAACACAACTCCAATGTTATTTTTAAACCGGTTATGACGAGTGCGGTACCAAATAAAATGGTGGGACTCGCAGCTGTGCAAAGTCGTTTTAATTTTCGAAACCCCTATTATAAAGGCCCAGGCCGCCAGCGCCGCCTCAGTTCTTATTTTGTCCATGTTGATAACATGGAGATCAATTTAATTTAATTGTACTAGCAGGTGTCCCGTTCTCCGCACGGGAATCTCGCAGGCACAGGGTCAAATGTTATGATCTGAAATACGGGAGCCCGAGTAAGTAATCGCAGTGCTGCGATCTAGCGTTATATTAAGATAACTAACGAGATCTGCGGCGTCGTTAGGCCGAGTAACTCGTCCGCCGTATCCGACTTGTGTAAACAAAATATCATTTTGATGACCATCACAAAAAAAGCCTTATTTAAACATTTTAAAATCCCTGCAAAAACATTCCTAATAAATATGATGAACTAAACCGCGACGATCCCTGGCGGCGTAAGTAAAGAACTACGTCTACAAATCTCTAACATTAATTTGCATTGCCCCCTCTAGTAGATATAAACCCAATTATTATAATCAGCTTTTTTGACTGAGTAAAATATAACTCTATAAGATTAAAATTGGAACTTTAATCAAGCCAATGAGGCCAATGAGCCCTGAAGATGGATGTTTTTCAAACCCCCAAAAGGCACATGTTGAGGGTAAGAGCTTTTGATTGATACCAAATATATATATATATATATATATATATATATATAAAATAATAGTTTTAGGGGACGAAAAACGTTGAACAAAAATCAAGAAATTCTTTAAATAATATCGATTCTAAAGCAGCTGTATATTCAACAAAACGCAGTTTTACAGTATCAACATTTTATGTTATGATCTGATAACACAACTACTGGAATACCAAGACAAATAGACACAAATCAGGCACAAAATGGAACAACTTTGCTTGGTGTCAAGTAACAAACCCACTAATGTTATCCTACACTCTAATATGAGTAAGGTTTGCTTGCTTGCTTGCTTGCGTGCTTGCTTGCTTGCTTGCTTGCGACACGGATCTCAAAAACGGCTCCAACGATTTCCTTCAAATGTTCAAAATAACTAATTTCTGAGATAAAAATAAGTTCTAGACAGGCCTCATCCCTAGGAAAAATCAAATAATGTAAAAAACTAAAATGAAAAGTTAAAAAAAATAACATTGGGCTTATGGAGTTTCAAATCAAAACAAAAGAATTGTAACAGCTGTTCATAATCAACCAGGGAACTGTCAAAGTAATACTCATGTTGTTTATGATTATTAACATGTGGTTTCCTGAGAGCAGAGATTAAAATATTTGAGTTAAGATTACATATATAGAGTAGTAAAATAAATCAAAGGGACATTGATCTATAAATAACAACTGGAGGGACCTTAAAAATGTAGAAAAGAGGCAAATAAGTTATAGAAATCAGATTATCAGTAGGGGGAAGTGGTGAAATATTACTACAAGTCATCTAAACAAACTGACTGGCCTTCCCCCGAGCAAAGCTCGGCCCCCCAGATACTACAATATAATACCACTAGAGAACACTTTACACGTCAATGTATAAGTTTCTTGCTAAACTGACAAATGAACGGCTGAACAACTAAATTAGCAACTGTTTTTAACTACATTTTTGTTACAATTTGATTTTTCAATTGCAGTAGGGAGCTACTACCTAAAATTAAATTTGTTCGTGTAATAAAAGTTTATCGGAAAGAATGTGGATAAACTCAAGAGATTACGACTATAATAACAGTCTTACATAATAGCTGCGGCCAAAGCTCACGCAAAGACAAGCGACTATGTTTGAGATTGTTTGTGGTGGGGGGAGGAGGGGAGGGTGTTGGTTATATTGAGACCGATAATGTTTATTCTCCTGCCCCCTGAAAGATAAACAAGCACTTCAAACAAGCCACGGCCTTCTTATTGGTATAGCTGAGTACACAAATTGATATCGCCACAATCTATTGATATCACCGGAGTGCCGTTTCGATCGTTGTAGTTTCGCTGCGATGCGACGACCGTTAAAAGTTTGTTGATATGTTTAGGTGTAATAAGGAAACTTCTAAGACGTTACATCGACGGACGAGATGAGTTATACCACGGATAAATCCTTTACCCTGTGGTTATATTGTCGATGCAGCGGACGCTGGCTAAATATGTCCCTCACATATTTAGGTGGAAACTCTGAACTACCAAAAAACATGTAACAAGTTTTTGTATTACAACAAGTGTGATATATTTTATTATAGTTTTGTTTTGGAACAAAAATTAAGGCCATAAAAGTAAAATAGGAACAATTTAATTTCTTCATCATAATGATACTAAAATACCCCCGTGTAAACCTGCGTCCTCAGCGAATTTCCAACGCATAAAATATGTCTTAATACCACATAAAGCCGCATAGCAAGTTTCATAAACATATATTCACAAATAAGCGATATATACAATTTTAATTATTCTCCATAAGAATAACATTGAGTACGTAGGTTTGCTGCAACAAGGATCACAAAATATGGGTTTTCATGTAAATATCAATATAAATCACTTAGGTAAAACAACATACCAAGTTTCATCAATATACATTCATTAATAACAGATATATACCATTTTGATTTTTCTCAAGAGGAAAAATCACAATCGGTAGTTTGGTAGGAAATATAAAATATAAACAACGAACCCATTTTCACTCTTCAAAGGGCGGTACTGTACCAAAGGAGAAGACGGAATGTAAAGCGAAAAACGTCTCTTTTGATAGGTGCTCATGTGGAGAGTAAACGCAAGTTACATTCATGTTTAAGATCCCAAATTTAGAATTATAGATAAGAAGACTAAACATATTTTCTTAGTCATTGATTTGTTTGGAAAGTTACGTAAAGTAGGTATTTTCTTTCTTCATTAGTGTGTTTAAAGTCTTTCTTGCCAAGCTTAGTTCCCTCCACGACTTTTCGGAAGATTTAACAAGGCGTGAAAATATCTAGAGAAGTTGAAAGAATGTCTTACTCTCCCCTAGTGTGATCACGGCTTGATGGATCATTATGTTAAGTGAGGGAGGGGGAGGGGTGGCTGTAAGGAGCTGCACATGGGCGCTGGGCGCAGCCTTCGACCGGTTCTGTACAACGAACGATACAACCACCGTATGTTAAGTGAGGGAGGGGGAGGGGTGGCTGTAAGGAGCTGCACATGGGCGCTGGGCGCAGCCTTGGACCGGTTCTGTACAACGAACGATACAACCACCGTATGTTAAGTGAGGGAGGGGGAGGGGTGACTGTAAGGAGCCGCACATGGGCGCTGGGCGCAGCCTTGGACCGGTTCTGCACAACGAACGATACAACCACCGCCGGGGGAGGGGTGGCTGTAAGGAGCCGCACATGGGCGCTGGGCGCAGCCTTGGACCGGTTCTGTACAACGAACGATACAACCACCGCCGGGGGAGGGGTGGCTGTAAGGAGCCGCACATGGGCGCTGGGCGCAGCCTTGGACCGGTTCTGTACAGCAAACGATACAACCACCGCCGGGGGAGGGATGGCTGTAAGGAGCCGCACATGGGCGCTGGGCGCAGCCTTGGACCGGTTCTGTACAACGAACGATACAACCACCGCCAGGGGAGGGGTGGCTGTAAGGAGCCGCACATGGGCGCTGGGCGCAGCCTTGGACCGGTTCTGTACAACGAACGATACAACCACCGCCGGGGGAGGGGTGGCTGTAAGGAGCCGCACATGGGCGCTGGGCGCAGCCTTGGACCGGTTCTGTACAACGAACGATACAACCACCGCCAGGGGAGGGGTGGCTGTAAGGAGCCGCACATGGGCGCTGGGCGCAGCCTTGGACCGGTTCTGTACAACGAACGATACAACCACCGCCAGGGGAGGGGTGGCTGTAAGGAGCCGCACATGGGCGCTGGGCGCAGCCTTGGACCGGTTCTGTACAACGAACGATACAACCACCGCCGGGGGAGGGGTGGCTGTAAAGAGCCGCACATGGGCGCTGGGCGCAGCCTTGGACCGGTTCTGTACAACGAACGATACAACCACCGCCGGGGGAGGGGTGGCTGTAAGGAGCCGCACATGGGCGCTGGGCGCAGCCTTGGACCGGTTCTGTACAACGAACGATACAACCACCGCCGGGGGAGGGGTGGCTGTAAGGAGCCGCACATGGGCGCTGGGCGCAGCCTTGGACCGGTTCTGTACAACGAACGATACAACCACCGCCGGGGGAGGGGTGGCTGTAAGGAGCCACACATGGGCGCTGGGCGCAGCCTTGGACCGGTTCTGTACAACGAACGATACAACCACCGCAGTGGGAGGGGTGGCTGTAAGAAGCCGCACATGGGCGCTGGGCGCAGCCTTGGACCGGTTCTGTCCAACGAACGATACAACCACCGCCGGGGGAGGGGTGGCTGTAAGGAGCCGCACATGGGCGCTGGGCGCAGCCTTGGACCGGTTCTGTACAACGAACGATACAACCACCGCCGGGGGAGGGGTGGCTGTAAGGAGCCGCACATGGGCGCTGGGCGCAGCCTTGGACCGGTTCTGTCCAACGAACGATACAACCACCACCGGGGGAGGGGTGGCTGTAAGGAGCCGCACATGGGCGCTGGGCGCAGCCTTGGACCGGTTCTGCACAACGAACGATACAACCACCGCCGGGTTGCCAAACCTGAACTATATAGTTGTTCAGACCCTTCGCTTTTTTGCTTAGTTGTAAAATAATATAAGCCTTTGTTACAAGAGTCCCTTGACAAGGTTTGTTCTTTCTGTTTATTTGATATTTGGACAGGGCATTTCTATGTAGTTTTATGATAGGGGGTTTCAACAGTATTTTTTTACCAGGGATAGCAGATATCAAACCAATTGTAACTGCTTTCCCCAATTCGTAGAATCAAAATTTGTTCCATCCCCAAGCAAGGGGTTGGCAGACTTGAACAAGGACTCTTAGAGAAGAGGAGAGTTCAAATATCTAGTAAATTTACGGTTCAAATCTAGAGTTAAAAAATAGAGTTCTAGAGTTCTAGTTCTAGAGTTCATACCTCGTAAAAAAAATAGCTAGGACAGTGAAGATCACCTCTGGTATTTTCATTTTTGTTCAAGTTCATCATTATAGCTAGGACAGTGAGGAAAACCTCCTGTATTTAATTTATTTAGAATTCATATTTATAGGACGGCGAGAAGCATCTCGAATAGCATATTATTACATCATTTTCATTATTAGTATTTAAACCATCAATCAATCAATTTTACAGTCCACTAATTTATATGTGCAAATATTAATAAACGCAACATTCTTTTCTTCATCAAGTGTATAGTTTTTTTTTTAATTCCAAAACATTGACGCGACCACGGGCCGCAACGATAGTTATTAATTTTCCAAACTGACGATTCAAATGTTAAATTACTTCTCTTTCTAAAAACAAGTGTACTGTACACTTGTTTTGTTGAATGCTCTCGCTCGTCTTTGAAATGTCGTTTTGGGAGATTTTTAGTTTTTGGCCTCTGGAAACAAAATTGGGCGATTGAACGTGGAGGTTTAAAACTGGATTTTATTACTGGCAGACTGGCAAGCTAAAATAGACTAATGCTTCGTATACTAGGTGAATCAATAAGGTTGTGTGTGAACGGTTTTTATTTTGGAATGCAGTAATTCATCTTATAAAACCCAAAATTCAATTTTCTTTCATGCTGCACTCAGATATTGTAAATAATACAGTGCACTTTCATGATTGATAATTAATCGTTGTAAACATGAGAACAGTATTGTGTAAGTAAGCGTAAATTCCTTTTTGAAGCGTTGTATCGTATTTTCTTCATTACGTAGATTTCAAAACACGCTAATGAGAAAATGTCTTTACTAATGAAACTTAAGAAAGTGAAACCTCCCTTTTCCTTAAATATTTTGCCATTATATTTTACCTCCGCGGAGTGGCAGACCTTAAGGGAACACAAACAACTAATAACAACAAATGCCAAAAAGAGTTTGAGATTAAATGGATGGAGAAAAAAGTATACATGGATAAAATAACTTTACTAAACGACGTATTGAACTAAGAGAATTATATTGTATATTGCTCATTAAATCGAAAGGTATCTGCGATGTATATTTAAAATGCATTGCAGTGCTAGTGATTTAATTTTGATTGGAAAAATAACGTAATCAGATGCGCCACCGATAATTGCGAGTGGGATTGGTTATGCAAAAACAAACCACGTATTTTCATTTGTCATTCTCTGAATCAACAATTGTAAAGCGCCATTGTATGGGAAACCTATAATGCAGCAGCCAGCACTAGTTGTGTCTATTAACCTCAACTCTTTTATTCGTTGGCTGTAATTTAGGATTGCATTACTTTCATATAACAAGATGAAGAATCTCTTGGATATTTCATTAAGTTTAATGTTACGTGCACCTGGTAATTTTATAGGTTAGTGTTAAAGCACAAAATCAGCAGTAAAGATATGTTGATCTTTATGTCCTGTTAGACATTTTCTTTATGTGCTTATACAGTTTATACTTATTTCAGTTGATTCTTCACAGTTTAACAGCAAAAAATAGTATCAAACGCTTTTAGTTTTTAAGCACAACTGTTCCACAATATTTTACAATTTTTAACTTATAAATAAACCAATCAAAAGTAACAAGTTTAAAAAAAATTGGTGAATGTTGAAAATAAGTAATTAAAATTGTGAATTACACTACGGTGGCGGCCATATTTCACTCGTGCTTCTCGCCTGCTGCTTTATCGGACTGGGGAATTCCCTATGCAACATCGCCTCGCCCCTAGTATATCCTTGGATTACAATCTTATCTCTAAATGATAACTTAATAATCTCAGACGTATCGCACGCAGCATGTCAAGGCGGTGCAGTGCCGAAGGCACCCATCTCCCCTCACCGCTGGATAATCAGTTTGTGATTGTGTTTCATATCAATAGGGGAGAGTGCGAGAGAGAGAGAGAGAGAGAGAGAGAGAAAACAGGGGGAGCCTCTCTTTGTTCTCATGTCGTCGGCAAGCCCGGATAAGCCAAGGTTGAGCAAAATTATTATTTGTTTACGTACGATCAACTTCTACATTATTTGCTATGTAATACCGAGCAACTGTAGTTCTCTACTTACAGAATAACGAAATTTTAAAATACCAAAATTAATTAAATAGAATTTTCTTTAATCTCCGAGTTGCATTGGACCAAAATATTTCGATCTGTTGACGAAATAAATCAAATAAAGTTCTACTGCAGCAATATTTTGCTAATTCAGCAGCAATATTTATTTAAGGAGAGAAATTCATTTGTTAAATAAGGTAAGTTGAAAAAATGTAAGTACATAAGATTGTATATAAAGTAATATAGTGGTGTAAACCAGTTGTAGACTACTAGTATTAGCATAAGATAACGCCTGAGTGCTGAGTGGGCATTACCGTTATCAGTGTTGACACCAGCAAATACTGATAAGCCGCTACGACATCATCATGAACATTGTTATGTCAACTCAACTCACATTTTCCCTGTTTTGAAAGTTTACTTTCAAATAATCTTGATCACACGCTATTCCTGTTGTAAATGTTTGTACACCTTATTTTGAGAGCACTGTTTCAAATTCAAGCATTACATACCTTTCCATCATCAATTCTTGGTTTACTAGCAGATATTATATAGCAATTTCGAGTCGAACTTAAATCCTAAGAGACAATATTAATAAAATAGAGTAAATATTGAATCATTATTTTAATATTTCAGTTGCAAGTGCATACAAGTTTAAAAGAAAAATTGGCACTTTGGTATTATACGGATGCCACTATTTTTGGAGGTTAATTTTTACCGGATACAAAGGATAACTACATAATTCGAAAAAACGTACTTTTATTGACTTACTGTAAAAATTTTACATCATTCTGATGAGCGGTCTTTGTGTCTTGCCTCCCAAAAGGCAGCGATGTCCGCTAGGATCGTGTTGAATGCGTCGCCGCCGCTAGCAGCCACACCCGATCGCCACATGTACTCCGCAAAATATACAGCGCGCTGCGGCAGTTATGTTAGGATGGGTTATCATAAAAATATGTACGGTTTCCTCTTCATTTAGAGGTAAATCCCACACCAAAAGAACGTCACTCATTATGAAAACAAATGTAACGTAGTGCACGGCAATAAATCACTCATGACACTGACCCAGATACAGGCGGTGACAGGTGATGCGCGCGCTCCGGTCAACGACCTGACCTTGGCCTATTTGGAGGGGGTTTGGCGGCCGGAAGTATGACTCATCAGGTATCATTCGATTTGTAACGAAACAAGGAAAGTCCTACAATCATTTTTATGATAACCCATCCTAACATAACTGCCGCAGCGCGCTGTATAAGGGTGGCATCCGTATAATACCAAAGTACCGAAAAATTATTTTATATGTTATACTCTAAACCTCGTGGATTTTTAAGGATGGTTCGGCCCACCTGTTAGTATAACCTTCCAGGATAGTTCGGCCCACCTGTTAGTATAACCTTCCAGGATAGTTCGGCCCACCTGTTAGTATAACCTTCCAGGATAGTTCGGCCCACCTGTTAGTATAACCTTCCAGGATAGTTCGGCCCACCTGTTAGTATAACCTTCCAGGATAGTTCGGCCCACCTGTTAGTATAACCTTCCAGGATAGTTCGGCCCACCTGTTAGTATAACCTTCCAGGATAGTTCGGCCCACCTGTTAGTATAACCTTCCAGGATAGTTCGGCCCACCTGTTAGTATAACCTTCCAGGATAGTTCGGCCCACCTGTTAGTATAACCTTCCGATTTTCAAGTTCACGAGTAAATTGAAAATATTATTGGTAAGAATCATGTTACTCTTTGCCAAATAGACGATTATGAGCTATCTATATATCTATATTTGGTCGTTACAGATTAGAGAATTAAGTTAGTTAATTAACTAAGTACATAGTAGTAACTAAATGAATTATTGCAGAAATTGTAGTTTTTGGTTTAAAAATAAGTTATTCGTCAACTTATGTTTAATATTTATGAATTACGTAATGTTTGAAATCAATAAACGGATCTAATAAAGTTCAACAAGAAATCGCAAAGGGTGCTTTTAATTTTGGTCGATAAGTAAAATATGAAAGATCAAGAACGCTTCTCGGAATTATTTCCATATCAGAAGGTTAATCCTCTGAGTGAAGGGGTGGGGGAGGGTGCGGGACGTATTTGCAAAAATAACACTATCTCTTGACATTTTCATAAATTGATTGAAAACTGAATGTAATAAATATCCGGCGGTGTAGGATTTGCAAATCGGTTCCTCGAGATTCGCTTTAAAAGAAGGTAAAATTGTGTTTCTTCCCTTCCGGATGAATAATGATTTATGAATATTATTTCAATAAAATTGTATTCATTTTCAACGTGAGGGTTTTTGTTAATGTAATGGATTGCATTAACTATCGTGCACATACTAACTTATAATATCACCAGTAAGCTACATTTGATTTTAAACACATCTGTAGAAACTCTTTGAATTTATCATTTAGTAATGCATTGCATTTAGATAGCTATATCATTATACTGTAGTATCATTCAATAAATTTATTTTGATTTATATTGAAAAACGTGAAATTATTAAGAAACTAAAGGTAGATTTTTAATTTTTTAACATTATTATGGCATGGGACCTGCAAAATTAGATTCAGAAGCAACTACTTATAATTCAAACAACTAGTTAATCAAAACATAAAATCAAATGCTTCAAACGATATTTTAAGTTAGCGTCATTATAAATAATTTAGCAAAATGGCAGTTTCATTACTAGAAGTTAGAAAACAGAGTTGTAAATATTGAAGGAATAAGAATAATAAACAACAGTTAATCATGTAGATTAGACTTTCTCAGAGCAAATGTAAGATCAATGGAGCAGATAAACGATCAAGTGGCACAGTGGCACAACCTTGAGGTGTAAACTTGTAATTTATGTAAGGCCGTAATTGAATCATTGTAATAGTATTTAATTGCGATAGATAAAACCGGTTTGTCACGACATGGCGGTCACAGCTGTTTGTTTGCAAGTCGCAGCAAGCAGCTAGTGTATAGTTGACGTCAAAGCCAGCTGATATTGTGGCAACTGGTGTCGAAAGGTTGGCAAGCCCGATAAACAGCTGACGTTCTAAAGTGGTTATCGATGTAACTATTTCAGAATCGACTACCGAATAATCATAGAAACTTTAAAAAAGCTATTCGAACTACCGAATGTTGAAGTACATAAATTCACAAATTCATATAGTTCAATTATTAGGATATTTTTAAAACGAATGCATTTATCTATGGATTAAATGGATTATATGTGTATATTAAAACCGATGTAATGTATACTACAATAATTTATTCCATAACAGTTGTTTTCTAATTCGAAAGGGAAATTTAGAAAGAGAAATAATGGTCGATTTGGGAGATGCTCAAATAGTCCCAAAAGACTGGGGGAAATTTATGAAATTTTGTCGCATGACGAACTATAAAAATTGTCGCCGCTATGTAGAGCATGACAGTAAGCAGGACTATGTGCGTTGCCAGGGAGTATGACTATGTAGAGCATGGTCCATCTATATAGCCTATGATATAGTTTTGCTTTAAATAGTTTTATAGTTGCTTATAAATAGTTAGTTTATAGTTTTGACTGTAAAATAAATTCCCAAACGTAACATGATAACACCTGTTTAGAAGCTTCCGTTATAAAACCATCCAATCAGATCAGAACGAATTCAGAAGCGTAATTAATTGGACTTCAACACGATTCAAACACACCATTATTGACTTAATAACCCCTCATTGCATGTAACCGGTTTTATTTGTGGGTTACTTTAAAATTGGTTCGTTTGACTGACTTTAGTAACAGCTTTTCATCGGGAATTGGCCATTCATTATTTTTTTTGACTACTCGCCACGCATAAATTGCTTGATGACAGAGTAAATTGCTTTAAACCGGTTATGAACGATTAAACTACCATAATTTTCTGATCTGTTATTATATATGAGCAATGTCTGTCTATATTATGTAGTTTATGCATGACTCATAACACAGATCTCGGAATCCCACGGTATGGGATTTGGTTTAACTTTGAACACAAGGAAAAAAGACTAGTGAAACTTTTATAATGAAACTGTAATTGATAGAATACGATTAAAAACAATCCTTCAACACTGATCAAGCGGTTATTAAAATCGGTTGAGTAATCCTACGCCACAGTGGTTAGCATATATAGTGTTTTTTTCTTAATAATGAAATACTTCGATAAATGCAAGATATAATAATCATTGAACCGAGTACAGTAATACATTGTCATTCAGATAAAGTCATTCGTACTTTCCTCGTTATATTATCCCACACACTCCTGTCTTCTCTCTCACTCTCTCTCCCTCACACACCCTTCCCCTTCCAACTGTTCTATCTCCATCTCCCTCCAGCGTACATGCACACTCAGCAAACCCAATTAGTTCAATTCGTTATGCGATGCGTATCGGCGAAACGCCATTAAATGCTTTAATTATGAATAATCCATGAGATTCTCAGTACTGGCAGCAGGTTGGTTGTTTATATTAATTGACCAATGGCAAACTGCTGGTTAATTTCTAATTAAACATAATGTATTCGTGGTTGTGTATTACATTAAAATAGTATTTTTTTCTGGAAAGATTGACTGATTTATCTGTAGTACAAAAGTAAATTTATCAACATTTGCCCTGTTTTAATCGCAAGAAGACTTGACAGTTTTCAAGTATATTGATTTGTTATGGGTAATTGAATGATTCGTTACAATTGCGAATCTGCGTAAGCGAATATAGGTTGTTACTTGTCTGCCTCACATCTGACGTCATGAGTTGGTGCCCCTATTGGTATTCAAAAGATGTTGTTCCAACGAATAAACACGTTTTCATGAGTCATGCAATAAAACCTGCAGTCTATGAATTACAATTGTTACTGAAACATACAACTCAAGTTGAACTGCAGCACCAAACGAGTCGACAGGTAATTATCGCTCCACGAACAGCGAGGTGTATAAGTCTTTGTCCATGACTAACTACATTACCATCACAATGTAACGTCAAAGCTATTTCCTTTGCTGTCTTTGTTAGTCATCAATTATCTCTCCTCTGCAGCGCCTGAGTTTCAGCAGCAAAAACCGGAGGAAGAAGAAGAATCAGCGGAAGGCGATCTCGAGGACAACCCATGGCCATATGAGGTCATAGAAACAGCTGTTCTGAAAAGATTATGTCGCAGCTGATAACAGCTGAGAGGAAGAATCAGCTGATTGATTACGTTGTTAAACACATAACCACAGACTCAAAACCCTGTAGTACTTATGTTTTCGTCTGGGTTAAGACTGATTTACACTCCAGTATACATTATTTTTTTAGTTATGAGCCTTCAGTTTGGCTTTGTAGACGAAACATCATATTTCTATTCTAGAAATTCCGATATGAGTACAATTCTAGTTAATGAATTTTGTTATTTTGAAGTGGGAATAGTGGGAATATACTAGCTGTTATACCATTACACTTTGACATTTGCCAAACATGCTTGCCTTATGCAGGTAGTGAACTATAACAGACGCGGCAATCCTCCACGCCGATTTTCACCCAGTTTAATTACCATAATGAAGACAAGACATGTGGGACTGACACATTTACATGTATAATGCGCTGAAACACTTAACAGCTCCCTCGCTGCGAAACAATCGCGGCATTACAGCAACCGAGTTCCAGATGAATATTTAACGCCAGAAACTAGTTTGGTTGTAAACTAGAGGTTAGTTGTCAACATAACCTCGCAGCGCTGCCATGCGCCCAGGCTAGGGACTAATTTATTCAAAATGCGCCGAGAGAGAGCGAAGATCCCCCTCTAGCTCTTTCTCTCTCAGCGCCGCGGTTATCTATCCATCTTCATCGCACACTAAGCGTTCGCTATCTCTGTCTCTCTCGACCACAACAATGAGCTTCTTTCTCACACGCAATAATAGGTTCTCTCTCTTCCCCCTTACCGCCCCCAGCGTTATCTCACACGACGCGGCGTACAACAATAACTACTCCCCCCTCACCAACAGCGGTGCTCACTCACAAAGCATCTCTCTCTCTCTTTCCCCTCGTCATTAGACACGGCCGGACGGTTGCACGAGTCAATTAGTTTATTGTTTCGTCGATAGGTAGCGTGCCGAACATATGGCCGCCCGCGCACGTGGTCGCTGCTTGCTGTCGACGTGTCGACCTACCTTGGCTGGAGGGCCGAAAGTACCTCATCGGTGTATTCTGATGATTTTTCAAGGCGATAAGAGATTAAATACTATCACTGGAAAGGAAACTCATCCCACACTCATCGAAAGTTTCACTGGAGGGAAAGTGTAGACAGAAAAACAGGAAAGAAGAATGTCATAATATAAGAGCTGCTTATAATTAAATTTCGCGGGTGTTAAAAGGAAGCGACACGAACATCGCCCTACATGGCGCAACGATTCCTTTGATCGTCGCCATAACTGACTCCAGTTCGCGTAAGGTAACAATGCACTGCACACCCAAGGTTCGTAGAGCTTTCAGACCAGTGCTGAGTCGATCTATTTAAGGTTTTCCGATCAGCCGGAAGAGACCTCGTAAAAACAGTTGTAATGTCACGTGATCACCAATCCAATCTGCAGTGTCGCTGGAAACACGATATTTATCGTACGAATACCATATTTTCCTCATCGGTGTAATTAGAATTAACATTGTTTAACTGCTTACATTCTATGATCAGCTGTTATTTTATTTTATCAGCTGTTGTTACTAATATATTGTTTTACTTTATTAGTATTACTACAGTAATCGATTAAGGGTTTAAATGTTCCTTCTGTATGTCCAGTGACAACTTAAAAATAGCTGCATTATTATACCCTTAAGGTTGGCAACACTTTATGGTGTGTTGTTGATTTATGAATCAGCTGGACGCCCTCGTAAGACATCCTTGCTGTGAATATTACTCTTATGTAAGTAAGCGCACCTGGTCTGAAAGCTCTACGAACCTTGCTGCACACCGGCGCCGGCGTCTCGGGGAATTGTTTGCCCGTTTATGGCCATTGCCGCCTTTTGATGGCGCTTATTAATTTTGCAAGAATCACGAACACCTGTGGGCCCGCATCGACACTGCTCGACCTTTTCTAAAAGTTGTAGTATGTTTCTTTATTAATATTATTTTTAGTTTAAAAAGGTTCTTTACTACGTTTATGGAGGCGTTTTGTGTAAGAGCACCAGTAACAGTTGCAAACTGAGTTTAATCAACAAATTAAAAACCTCTAGTTCATGTGCAAAATGCAAAAAAAAAAAAAAAAACAGGATGACAAAGTTTTTATACAGTGTTGTATAAATGATATCCTCCTGTACTCGATTATAACTACATGGGAGTTGAATATAGTTTGCTCGAAAACACAAGAGTCGTTACTAGCTTTATAAAAATGGAATTTCTAATTTTAAAAAATATTTCGTTTTCGAATACTGTAATAATCCTGGATAACATAATAACCCCATTTTCAAGTAATTAAATGAATAAGCAAAAACAGGAATCATTTTCCACAATTACAGAGAGAAGTTTCATACAAAACGAGGGTGTTTCATTCCCATCAGTGCCCGACTGCGGGGGGCCTGGATGGTGAGGGGGTTGGTTGATGGGGGGGATTGGAGAGGGGGGGAGATTGCGCCGCATTGTTGTGTTTGGCCAAAATGTTTCTGTTGTTTCTTTGTTTCTTTCAGAGTGAAATATGAATACGGATGTGTTTCAGAGAATATTTGAGAATTAAAGAAAGGGCTTACACGTTTTGTGTGAAGATTGTTTCCCTATGTTTAATAATCGTTTTAGTATTTTTGTAATTTCGGAAGCATGGAAATTTTATTATAATAATGAACATGGATCGCCGAATAATTTGTTATATCGTGTTTTGACAAAGATATACAGTAGTAACAAATTATTTGACCGTGGCGTGTGGAATTAATTGTAAGAACCCGTGATATTTAAAATACTCAGTTTAAAGTAAATTATGTACACCATTAGTTTGGATGTGTATCATTGTGTCCAAAGATCATTCTGTCCAAAAGTAAAATTACAGTTCAGTGTGTCCAAAAAGAGAAATATCTTCTGTGCATTCTGTCCAAAGCTAAATAATTGTGTCCAAAAGAGATGCTTGGTCCAAAAGTAGAGACAAAACAGAAAAAATGTTGTTTAATATAATTTGGACAGAACGAAGTTGGACAGAATGGACAGCTGAAATATTTTATATTGTTAAGCCACGTTTACACCGGAGTTTGGAACAAAATGTTTGGAACTTTTTGTTGCTAACACTTGTTTCTAACATTCGTTTGTAACAAAATTTTACAACAGATAGTGCACTTTTCTTTGATTTTGTTCCAAACAATTCATTCACCGTTCCCGCGTTCCCGAGGACACGAGGTCAGTCCTTCTCGAGATGACTACAGAAGAGGATGTTTTACTGGCCGCGGCGGCGTGTGTGATCTTATCTAAACAACGGAGACCGAGACGGTACTGGGTGAGACCGTCACTGCAATCCAGATCAGAATACAGTGGCAATGACCTGTTAGATCATTTAAATAGGGATGATATCGACCTGCTATGGGGAGAACTGCGGACGGATGGGAGTTTCAAAAACTTTTTGAGAATGTCCAGTGCTGACTTTGAATATTTGACCCTTATGGTTGGCCAGAAGATTAGCAAAATGGACACCAATTACAGAAAGGTTATTTCTGTAAAAGAAAAACTTGCAGTTACCTTGGGCTTTTTGGCTTGTGGCGATCCATACACAAGCTTGAGCTATTTGTTCAAGATCTCAAAATCGACGATCTCTTTATTTGTACCTGAGGTGTGTGAAGCTGTAATAGATCTTCTTAATGGTTAATGACAGCGCGGGAGCGGTGCGTGGTCACGTGGTGGTGGTTAGGCGCGGGGGATAGCGGGGAAGTGTTGTAAACAGCGAAGAAGTACTGAAACATGTGTTCCAAACAAATGTTTGGAACACCCTTTGATCTTTACCGACTTCTGGCGGGAAACAAAATTTCTGTTGTAAACACTAAAAAACTGTTCCGAACATCAAAATGGTTCTTTTCAAAAATTGGTGTTTCTTGGTTTGTTAGGAACATTTGTTGTAAACACGTGTTCCGAACTCCGGTGTAAACGCGGCTTTAAATATTACCTGAGCATTGTGTCCAAACATTTGTATAAGTTCATTGTGTCAAATTTATTTATTCTAACTAACTGTTTCCTGTCTTTGCTTCACTTTTGGACACAATGACCAACCTTCTTTTTGGACAGAATGAACAGCCTATTTTATAATTATTTTTATATTTTATATGTATATTTTTAATTTTTTAATTTTTAATTATTTTTTCATGAGTTTTAGACAGAATGCACAGATACTTTACTTTTGGACAGAATGACCCTTTGGCACAATGATACACCATCATAAGTTTGACACTGCTGTAGGCCCTATGTATATCGTTGTCAAGTAAAAACATATTCGCCGACCAAATATAAACAAGGTACAGTGCCACTAAGAAATTTAATATTTGAAATCACGTAGTACACATTTACATTTGGTCGTGAAACTAAATTCGCTGATACGCCTTGTCCTGATCGGGCGAATGACTGTGAAGTAAGTTTGTACTAAAAATATGTATGAAAGGCATTGGGATATTTTTACGAAAGCATAAATTGTAAACCATAAAACATAATACTAAAATTCTTTTTCAATTTGCATTGATTAAAAATGTAAAAAGTAACTAATATTACGTATATAGTCATAATTTTAAAAGTGATAACGATAACTGGCAAAAACTATAGTCTATAAAACACGTTGACTATCCATACGAGGCAGGAACTATTAATACCACTGTAAGTGCTTTGTTTAAATATAATTTAATCTTTCTGTCTAACACAGACAATGGACATCAGCCATCTCGCAATGAGGGGGAGGGGGTTAACGGTAGTGGGACCGGAAGTTCACGCAATTGTTGACACTTCCGCCGCCGGATGTGGTGTTTGAGACACTAATATCTAACTTCGTGGGCGATGTTTGCCACACCAAGGCGGGAACCTGGTTGGATCCATAGAACTATAAACAGTTTAAAAAACTGGTTTTGTAGAACTATGAACTGTTTATCTGGTTGGATCTATGAACTATGGTTGGATCTGAGACATGTTTCAGCTTCGATCGCTCTTTTTGACAGTTCCCTAATTATAAACAAATTTGGTTTTATAATTTTCTCTTTTTTACTACATTATAAATAAATTAGTTTTATTTTAATTATCAGAGTTTAGTGTCCTTAATAAGTGATTATATAGTTAGTTGATGAATAAGAAAAATTGTAAAGTAAACTTTTATCATTAAAAAACTGGTTAATATAATAAGTTTTATAAAAATACTTCGCACGCGCCAAAAATATACGATTGGGTAGGCAACAGTACAAAAGATTGAACATTAAAAATCAGTTTTAGCGAATTTCCCGCATAGGGAAGAAGCTACTGTATTACCGTAGGTCTCATGGTAAGACTTAAGCCCGAGACCATGATAACTTTTTGTTTTGAGGTCCCCAGATGCCAAAAACACTATTCGTTCAAATTTATATATATATATATATATGTGCCCGTGAATGCGATAACTTGAGTAAAAAAGTCCGATTTTGATGAAATTTGGCTCAAATATGTAAAGTGACATTCATGACTTTAAGTTCGAAAACCAGAAAAATCTGACCATAGGAAGTGGGATTGATGGTGGTTTTAAATTTTCCAAAAATCAGTTTTTTGAATTTTTTACCCTAAAGTAAAAAAAAAACTTAATTTTGGTTTTGACCATGTTAGAGCTTAAAAAAAACATATAACATAGTATTTAGAATTATTAAGCTAGGTTAAGTGATTGGGGAGAAAATCCAAAAAACCTACTCATAAAATCTCCCACGTACGGGAAAAAGTTTTGGCTTTTCCTCAATTAATTTTGTGTAAACTTCACATTTGCTTTTACCAATCAGTTCAGCTCCACAAAACAATCATTTTGGTGTTTAAATTGTGATCCTACACCCAACCGTTGCAGAGATATTCAGTGTTAAACACAGTACGTTGTCCAACGTTATCCTTATGGAGAATAAATAACATTTGATATATCGATTATTTATGAATGTATATTGATGAAACTTGGTATGTGGCTTCACGTAGTACTGGTATATTTGAACAATAAAATGATTTTTTTGTTGATAATCCCCGTAGCAGCAAACCTGCGTACTCAGCCCCCATGTTATTCTTATGGAGAATAAGTAAAATGTAATGTATCCCTTAATTATGAATATAAATTAATAAAACTTGGTATGTGGCTTCACCTTGTTGAGTTGTATTTATATTTGTATAAAAACCCATTTTTCTCCTTGTTGCAGCAAACCTGCTTACTCAGCCCCATGTTATTCTTATGGAGAATAATTAACATGTTATATAGCGCTTATTTATGATTGAATATTGATGAAACTTGGTATATGTCTTCGCCTAATTAAATTCTATTTATATTTGCATAAAAACCAATTATTTGTGTTCCTTGTTTCAGCAAACCTACGTACTCATCACCAATGTTATTCTTATGGAGAGTAATTAAAATTGTATATATCGCTTATAATATGTGAATATATGTTTACGAAACTTGGTATGCGGCTTTATGTGGTATTATAGTATGCATTGGAAATTCGCTGAGTACGCAGGTTTGTTGCGACGGGGGTATTTGTGGATTGTTGAGAATAATGTTTAATGCATTTCGCTATTACAGTAACATGACAGTAAAATCACGAATACTACAAGGTGTTATACAAGGCTGTCCAAAGAAGCAAAGAAAAAGATGGAAACTTTAGATTTGTATAACTACACAGTAGTTCGATATTATGGACAGTTTGATAGAATGCAGAAAACATTGGAAGAAAACAAATAAACAAGGATAAGAAAATAAATTCAAGAAAACCAATAAAATATCAAAGCAAACTCCCGTTAAATAAAACTCCTTATTAGTTCCCAAACGCAGTGGAGATGAAAGAAACTGAACTTTTTATCTGAAAAGGTCCTCACAAAAAATAAAACTAACGAAATCCTCCCCCACATAAAAAAGAGGGGACTTATATCCTTGTTTTCACAACTGGGCAGATATGATTAGGAGTGGAAAAATCGCCTGATATAACGGCGGCGGGTAGGATTTCAGAGGGGATGTTTTTTACGATGAACATAGAAACGGCAGCTCCCCTCTAGGCACCCTCCCCTGTCACCCCTCGCCTCATGCTCTGTCACTCCCTCTCTCTCTCACACTCCGGGGACAGACAAGGCGAAGGGAAGCGCATGAATAAAGTATGAGACCCGAGCCTCGAGTAACACTGCCGACTAAACGGCTTAATTGATTTTCCATTAGTGAAGAGTATGAAATCTGCATAAATCTAGGACCAAACAACGACCCCTAAGCGGCCCTGTCATTATCAAATTGTGACAAAACAACCCCCACCCTCTACCCCACAGGAGACGATCGTTCCGCCCTCACATTTGTCTGGGGATCATCGCCGTTTGAATATTTTAAACAGCTGGTGTCGTGTATTCCAAACCTTTATCTCTGAGTTTCGGGGAACCTTTCATTTTGCTCGGGGGCTTCCATTTCTAAAATCAAATCATACTTTTAAAATAGTTATTTATTTATTAAGTGGTCTTGGTCGCTTGAGAGAAAACTGATTTCGGAATTTCCTGAAAGCGACCAAGAAACTTTACTCTTGAATTACATACACAATTTTCTACAACTGCAATTACGGATACCACAAAACATCACGTAAATCCATTTTCGCTGAAGTTACGAGATTAAAGTTATAAACACCGAGTCAGTTAGCGTGGTCCAAAACAATAATCAATCAGCTGTTTGTTACTACTTCAGCGAGCGGAAAAATAAGGCACAGCGAACGAAAAATACATTTTTGCTCGCTAAACAGAAAACAGCTGTTTCACGATGTGCATGTTTTAGATTGCAAAGAAGCACTTTAGGCGCGGTGTTGAAGTTTTTTTTTCATTGCGTACAATTTTAAACCCGTACTTATTGGAGGTTTTAGTACAGCGTAACTTTAATTTTAGAGACCCTAATATATATATATATTAGCCAAACCGTAGCTTCGCCCGCGTAAACTATGACGCAGTTGTGTGTGCTGCATTCTATGGTTAGCCCGTGGAACTACTAACAATCAAGATCAGCTATTTGATTTTCATCAGCTCAAACCAAAGTGATTGCCCATAAGGAGTACAGAATACATGAAAACTTTGGGACCCAGCGGGGCGAAACACAGGAGGAATTTCGTAATACTGTTTCTTGCAAGCACCCAGGGCCAAAGAGGAACCTATATGTCAAATTTCAACTCTATAGATCTTATAGTTATAGAGATTTTGTGATAGGTCAGTCAGTCAGTCAGTGATATTTAGATTTTATATATTAAGATTCCGTGGGGTGCCCCATATAACGCAACATTTTTTAAACAAAATATTAAACAATAACGGTTTTATAGGGTTCAACATTTTTACCGCTTCGATCTTAATATTCATAGTTAAATTAAATCGTAACAACAAATATAACAGTTTATTTTTATAATAGAAATATTTTACAGTTTATACAAGTTTATACAGTTGAATACTTGGTGGATAAACCAAATTTACTTCTAACCCATTAAACTGATATATTTTCAGAACAAGTCACAAATTCATTTTACGATATGTTAACTCAGATAATAACCCTGAATAAATAAATGCAAGACTGTATTGCGATTACATAAGCAACGCTCACACAATATTGTTGGTAGGGAACTCGTTGTTATGATGAATCGTGGTTTTGAAATCACGATTCCTGATTTGTTGGTAAACACGGTCGTTATAGCTTGCCCACTCAGGGATGGTGTGGGGGTTCATGTATTATGCAGGCGTTTGGCGTTTGGCACAGTCGAGCATTACATATCAATTATAACGGCTCTTTCTGAGAGCACCATGTACCGCATGTAGTTATGAGTAGAGGACTGCATTGAAAATGAGCCAAACATACGCGGAGACAATTTTTATATAATCGATATTTTTTCTGTTTCTGTTTAGCGAGTTATTTTGTAATCTATTGCAAATTGTGTTGTGTGCGTACCGCGATGCCGTGCGTAATGCACATGCGTAATGTGAACATGCACTCTTGCATGTTCACATTAATGTATGTAAGGTACACATTACACTTAAGCTAAATTTAATGCTATAGCTGTATAATGCAGCGGTGCTGAGAACAAAACTCGCATGCTATTATATTTTTAGCCCGTAATCTACAAATTTGTACCCGTGTCGTTGAAATACAGTAATTGTTATAATATGTGCATAATCGATTTTTAAAGGACTCTTCATTACTTTAGGTATAACACATCCTGAGAAACTGAGATGTTTGTAATATTGCATTTGTACGAAACTGTAGTACAATTGCACTATACAAATTCAGCATTCGGTTGATAAAGTGTTTTTCTTCAATGGGTTTCTCATTTTCTAAATGTTACGATTATCTCTCACTATCACCTGCATCCCTGCACTCTCAACTCTCGGAGATGCAGCCCTACTATAATCCCTATATTTTATACAGATTGCAACTTCGTTCCAAGCTTTCAGGTCAACTTTGAAAATGTGTATCAGCTGATAAGGTGGTGAATTCCCAACGTCTTATCAATTCAAGTAACACCGTATTTTGCCAGCATTACATTGCAGATAGTATTATGAAGTGTGTTTTCCACCGAGAGCAGTTAGAGCGGTTAGAGACATTTTAGAAAGCGAAACTGAACTGCCATTTATAGTAACGGGCGCGCTAAGCAGGGGTGCCACTCCGCAGCTATTCTGACATGGTAGCTGCAACGGGCGCTAAAAATACCAATCACCTACGCTGCGCTCCCCCCCCCCCAGGGACATCGCCCCGGGAGGGGGTAGGGGGGAGCCACCCCCCCAATCATCATGAAAAGGGTAAGAGTTGGGAATTTTGAGTATTTCAGACCGTGTGTTGGGAAATTTGCAATTAAACCTTGTTTAACATTAAACCAGCAATTTATTTATAAACTGTTTTCAAATAAACAGACAAATGCACATTTTTTTCTAAACACAGTTAAAATTTTGAAATGGGTAATTTTATAGGCTTAGTTTAGCTAAAAGTATCCATAGTATACGGCGAATCGGGTCGATTTGGGGGTATTTCTTCCTTAGCAGTGCATAGTTGCATATACTATGGGAACAAAGTTATGCAGTGCATAGTTGTCTAACCTGGTCTGATGCATGTGCCGTCTGTCGTCTTAAAGGTAACCGGCCGCGGTTAAACCACAAAGCAGGGAAGCAGTGTTTGATGAAATGGTACAATAATGATTGATTTTTGTGTTTGGTATTTGTTTTGGGTGTGATTCATAAGATAATTATCCACATAAGTCAAACTTAATACATCTCTAAGTTATGTACTTCTATTTCTATTTCCACGTAAATGCTCATTTGATTTTCTTATCATTGAAGCTCAATATAAGGTTATAATCAGAACAAACTTTGTAGGAAAAATGCAGCCAAACTATGAGACGAATTATTTAAAAACCAATTCGGTTTTAAACTAAAACAATTTATATATAATGTTTTAAAATTATCCCTTTTTAAAGTTTCATACATCAAAATATACTATTTACAAATGTTTATAGTTGTGATTTTTCCAAGGCGGCAAGTAAAAAAAGGAATCAAGTTGCATGTTTGTATTGATTAAAATAAAATAATGAATAATTTTATTTCAAGATTTGTTGTCAAAGCCAATTAGTTTTTAAATAATTGCTATCATAGTTTGTCCCAAGCAACTCTTTTGGGAAAAATTGAATTTTACACCACAATAACACCAAAAAAGTACTATTTTTCCGTTTAAAAATGTAAAGTTAATCAGTATTAAAAAAATAGTTGATAATAAAAATGTCCAAATCATAAAATTATACTACAATGTTTAAATACATTTATATTATGAGATAGTTTTATTGTTTGTTTCGTATGTTTTGTTATATTAATCACAGATTTAATGATCAGACATTTTAAATTCTGTTCCAATTTGATAACCTATGTGTGTAGTTTAAAAAAAGATTCAGCTTAAAATTCTTATCTCATAAACTCCATTAAATGCAATTTTATGATCAGTTTGTAAGTTTTCATCAAACAATATTTTAAGTGTCATAGTTCTTCTACTATGATATATGATTAAGTTTTTGTAATAGACATACCTAAAAGTCTATCTCCATTTATTCATTGATCAGAAATATTATGTTTTGTTATGAGTTCACAACAGTTTATAAATATATTAATAATCATAACAATGTGTGAGTAACCTGTTAGCCTATTTTGATACTTCATATTACAATCAAGAGGTTTTTTAGCCAAAAAATCACCTTGAAATAGTTAGAAAATCAATTTTAAATCGTTGGGAAATCGGCGTTAAATAGTTGGGAAATTTGAGGTCCCTCCCCCCCCCCAATAATTTTCTCGTGCGACGCCCCTGCCCCCCCCCCCACAAACTCACAGCAGTTTGTTGAACGTTATTTCCGTCAACATCTCCAGATCTCCAGATCTTGTGAGACATTTGTCATCACCACGTACAACGACCAGACTATAACTTGTCCGTTTTATCTCGTCTAGAGTTGAGAGGTGATTTTGACACGAAACACGAGCTTGTGGAGAATCTTAATTTTTGTAAAATGTTAAATGTTTTTGTTTTATTGGTTGTGTACAGCGTAAAAGTAAAAGTCCAGAGGGTACCAGAAATACATTATATATAAGACTTGGTTTTTGCGTATGTGGATATCTATACTTATTTAATAGGCGAGCAGGTTTTTTGTGACAATCACTCCTCCTAAACTACTGAACCGATTTTCATGTTTTTGGTGTCATTGGAAAGAGCCTAACGTGAAGTTGTGCAGGAAATCTTTTTTATAGAGAAATAATTTGTGAGTGAGGCCCTGGGGCCCCTTAAAGTTGAGCTTTTTTCCCATAAGCAATAACAACACAACATTGACAAAACATAACATTGGGAAATAACTAAGTTCTAAGCAATCAGCTGGATAGAGTAAACACAGTTAATCAGCAGGCCATGTTGGCTTTGGAACGGTAACACAATATTTATACGGGAATGTCAGTATAATATTACGTTGTGGTCGCGAGCGAAGCCGCGACTGGCTACTAGTTATATTTATTGCTTTAGCAAAGAAACAAACAAAATCTTGTCATTACCCAATTATATATTTGGATTACTTTGAGTGTTCGTTGTGGTCGGCTAATGCCTGATACATAAAACTGTAAGAAAGAATGTTAATCTATAAACATTGTTTGTCTGAGAGTTTGTGGAATTTCAAGATGCGCTCAAGAGGAACCTCTGCCTCACGATGTGATGAAAGTGAGACGACGTAGAGGTCGTTAAAAACCCCTTAACCATGGGATTTTGAATGACTCATGAAAATTCTATTCGCTATAAACAAATAAATTGATCAATTCAAGATCACAGTGTATTTCTGGCGAATCTTTTTATTTTGTATTCCCGAAGGATATACTGAGTCTGCGAATAAAAACTCCTTGATGTGTGACTAGAACATTTGCATAAGTGATCTACGTAATATTTCACAAACAAGACAACCTAACGCGTCGCTGCTAAAATATTCGGAAACGCAACTTTAACATTGTGTTTCAGTATGAATTACCCTCCTAAACAGTATTCACCCTCACACATCTCGCAGCCCCATACGTGTTAGACATTCAAGTAAAACCACACCCTTTGGTAATAATTTATTGCGCAACTTTTTCTCCTTGATTTATTACAAAATTTGCACTGAGGGTGAGAATCGCAAGACGTGAAGGGAGCGAGGAGATTTGAGACGAATCGCACAGGCAGAGGCAAGGCAGGTGAGCGGGCCGCCCTTGTAATGTAGGGGTGCGCCCCTGCTTGATATGCACTTTACAACCCCCACCCTTCCACCCCGAACATTACCCTCCCATTTGGAAGAGGGGTCTGCAGCTAGCATGTTTTAATTTATTCTTTACACTTTTCACGCCAGGGTAGTTTAATTTTTGTATTGTTGGATGAAACGGAATTTTTATGTATTTGTGACTATGTTATTTCGATATGGAAAAGCTCTATATAGTACATTATCCTCGTATTCTGTAAAATCACTGCTGTTTTACAAACCTGTGCAATCCGAAATGAAAACGAGTTCGCACGCAGCACGCTGACGTGAGGGAAGTGAATTTCCACTTAAAAAACTATAAAAACTCAAAATCAGATAAAAATATACATTTATTCCAACTTTTATTCAAATCTGAAAACATTGTTTTTTTTGCTGTTCTGATACTCCTGGTTCTATTTACCTGCAATGCTGGTAATACAATTTTGCGCATTATAAATAAATTATAATTTTGCGCCAGTCAGGCTTTAAAGTAGGCGTGAGTTTGTTGGGGATGATAAAAGTACACCAACAAATGAATAACAGGCTTTTATAATGTAAAATCCCCATAAGACAACGTACTGTGTTTGGTAGATACACATTTTCTTTAATAACTCGGTAAATATTTATGCTAGAATGACGAGAGAGGGCTTAAAACTTTCGCCTCTTTAATTCCCATCTTTTAACATGCATTCATTTTACATACGGTGCTTTTCTGACCCTTTTTGGGCCCAAAAACTCAAAATTTGAAAGATTAATCCCCAAAAAAGGGGTTTAGAGTTTTCCGATTGTTATGCCCAACGAACTTGTCCAATTGATTACAGAAAGGAACGTCCCTACTAAATTTGAAGTAAATCGGACAAAAAATGCGACCGCTAGAGTGTAAACATATATATATATATACAATTTTGAACGACCCCCCAAAACGTGTTCAGGGGGTCACGTTAGGAACTTCTATGGTGGTCCCGGGCTTAAGTTTCACCGTGCGGGTCATGTTAATAGTTCACTTTCCAAAGGAAATTCACAAATAAGCGTTGGTTGAGTTGAATTTGAAAGATTCTCTATCGTCTTGGCCAACCAAAGTACGTTGAAGTACGAAGCACATAAGTTAGCTTCGTGTACCGTTCACTGATTATACATTTTTGGATAGTATCCACGTTACAAACAGTTTAAAGTCTATTTAAACCCAAGAGTAGGCGGAACCAGTCGACCGTACTAATACCCTCACCCCTTGGGTCTATTGTGTGAGATCGGGTATGGGCACGCGTCGTCGGCCTTTGCCGGTGAGTCATTGCTGCTGACCCCAGTGTCAATATGCAAACTTTTTAAATTGAAATAAAAACTTAAAACAAAATATATCTCGCGCTGTGTTTTGATCGCCTGATTATTTTGATACCAAATATGAAGGAAATCGGTTAATCTTGGGGAAGGCAAAGTAAATAATTAAATCGTATAAGTGTTTTTCTAATAGTGTTTAATGACCATAAATACGTCAATAAATTTATTTTTATTAAATGACTGATGAATTTGATAACAACCATTTAATTACTACTGTACATAGTAAATATCGCCATACAGAACAGTGGATGGACTGTTTTTTTGTTAATTAAATGCATTATTAAAATATATACATAAAATATATACTGTTATCAGTGTGCATTTATTTACACTTGTTCATTAACTTGATATTGACAAAAAACTCTGTTAAAATTAAATACATCTTAAAATTATATACAAAAAAAAAATAAATTGACAAAGACATCAAAGTAATTTGTTTCAACAAGTTTAAGCACTGATTATTTGGACCTAAAATAGGAAAATTAAACTGTTTTGGTGCATCATAATTTTCAATTTTCCAAAAACGTTAAAAATTAAATAAATACCTCTAATTATATGTTTAATAATTAAAAAATGAGACTTAACAATTCTATAACTAACTTACAAAATATACGTCACAAAGGCATAACAAAATATTACACGTACGTACATTAATTGTGTACAGTAGTAATTAAGTGGTTGTTATCAAACTCATCAATCATTTAATCAAAGTAAATGTATATTCTTGAAAGTCATGGTTTTAGGTGAGGTATCGTTCATACAAAGTAAATTTATTGACGTATTGATGACCATTAAACACTATTTGAAAAACACTTATACGATTTAATTATTTACTTTGCCTTCCCCAAAATTAACCGATTTCCTTCATATTTGGTATCAAAATAATCAGGCGATCAAAACGCAGCGCGAGATGTATTTTGTTTTAAGTTTTTATTTCAATTAAAAAAGTTTGCATATTGACACTGGGACCAGCAGCAATGACTCACTGAAAAAGGCCGACGACGCGTTCCCATACCCGATCTCACACAATAGACTCAAGGGGTGAGGGTATTAGTACGGCCGACTGGTTCCGCCTTAGTCAGGCAGATTATTGAAATCATGTAGACATGCCGGAGAAAAGCACGAAATTTGGTTTACTTGTTAGAAATATCATAAGCATCGCGTTTTGAGTAGGATAGGATCCACTCAATTCCACCACCAATACATGGCGTCCATCTTGCTGCATGACATGGTTTTTAAAAAACCTTTTCAACAGTATGCTTTTTGACATACACGACCACTTGACTTTTTTGAATTTTGGGCGTTTAAGCATTTACAAAAATTATTGAAATTTGTTTGTTTTAAAGCATGCGCATGTGGCGTACCAGAGTAAATCTGAGTTTATCACGAGTAGCAAATTTTAATCGGAAAAAATACATGAGTAGTGGTTTATAAAATACAGGGTATTCTGTAAATGTCAATTTATTACACAAAAATGGCCGCCATTTTGAAACGGATAAAGATAAATTAATTCTGTTTTCACCAAAATATTTCTTTTACCATGCATAACCTTTACAATGTAAAATGATCTATAATTTGCGCTATATTCACAAATTAAATTTGTTGACTTCGAACCAGTGACCTTCAATTTTGGAGCACTCTGTATATAGATTTTGAAGAAAATATTTTTTAATAGATTGCCCATATGCGTTTTAGTTGGGACGAATTTTGTTTGATGTCTTTACCGAACCGTTCTCCCGTTATACATGCTAGAAGGGTATGGTCTGACTCACCCTGTATATTTCACGATGGACGTCATGTAGGTGGTGGAATTGAGTGGATCCTACTTAAAACTCGATGCTTATGATACTTCTAGCATGTAAACCAAATGTGATTTTGTCCGGCATGTCCACATCCAATCAACATTCTGCATTATTCTGCCTAACTAAGTAGTATAGTACAAGCCTGAAGCTTAAACACATTATAAATAATGACAGCTGATAATTAGTTTATTTTCAAGTTTTTACTTTTAATGTAGCAATTTAACGACATGTTAAAGGGATAATAAGGACAAAAAACAGTAATCTGGTTTCGTTGGGTTCTCCCCCATCTAGTTTTAAAAGCTGAAATTGAAAAAGTGACAGTTCGTTTACTTTTCTGAATGCCAACCTATACGTGACTCTTGTTAAAAACACAAATACAGAACCAAATACAACTACAGTTTCAGGTGTCTTTGTATCACGTTTTTTTTTTTTAAAATTGAAAGTTGTATTCATAGTATATAATAACAAGTATATCATTTTCCAATTAATTTGTTTTGTTTTGAACGATGAGACACTGATTTTAACAAGTTGACACGCACAACTCAAAGTTCATCTTGCTTGTTAAGAGAAATTCAATTTCCGAGAAATTTATGAAAAACCTCATTGTATTTCAATCAGATGAATAACATTCCCAACTTTACCACTAGAGAGCGCACGTGATCAGCTGATAAACTCCTGTGAGCGGAGAAACCGACATGCCAGACAGGCGCGGCGCGGCGGCCACTGCATATGCATGGGTCTGACGCATGAGCATGCATCATGCATCACAAGTCATGCATCCGTGGACGGCCCTGCGCGCCTTTTGACTGCACCGAGAATAAGGTGTGGCGTGGAAGATTGTATTTTACAATTATCTAAATAATTATAGATATGAATGGCTCAACTTGTGTGCTTGTGTGTGAATACTAGCGATAAATAATTTTAGTGTTAATTGTCAATTGTACTTCTCTTTTTTCATTACACTCTGTACACTCGATGACCGTCCGAGCGTTTTAGACTTCGGTTGAAGAGGTCGCGAGATCGATTCCCAGAATATCTTACTGTAAATGGGATTAGGCCGCTTTCCCTAAAATCGTTTAATAATCTCAAAAACAAAATGCTTCTGTCATAATCAAAGAAACAAAGATATACAAACAAAGGTATTAAATTGTTTAAATGTAAAAACGTCTAGATTTTCAAATACTTTCCAGAAATAAGAAACTCATTTGTGGATTGAGTGCGTATAAATATTGTAATCGCATCAAAGATTCACCAAATTGTTAGAAGTATTTCTTATATATTCCAGGCAACCAATTTACAGTAGAGTAGCACATTCATAAAAGCAGTCAAAAATAAAATAAAATGAATAAAGTTAATTTAGAACCCAAATCCTGGTTATTGAACCGGGAAATTATACAGGCAACAAGCTATCGAGGGTAAAATGCGAGTTTAATGTTCAAATTTCTTTAGAGAAACATTAAAAACAACCCAAATAAATTTCTGATTTAAGAAATATATAAAACACACACAAAAATGTAATAACACGATTAATCCTAAGGGGGCGCGCGGCGTAAAATCGATTACCACAAAAATCGATTGTGTGACACGATTAGCCTTGTTTGAGGTGGAGCGAGGGCCGAGGCCCATCAAGTGATTCTCCTCGCAGTTTGAGGGCTTTCAAGTGTCTTCCGGCTGATAAATTGAGCGCGACCCCCCCCCCAACCACCCCCTGGGGAACATCCCCCTCGGCAGCCCCGCGTTCGCACATCATTAAATAACCACCCCGTCACGCCCCGCCGGCGTCTTTATAGTCTAACTGTCGCGTATGCACCGGTCGTCTTGGGCACCCTCGTTTTATGGTTTTTTGGCCACCCCAAGTCTCGAGGTTTATGCGTCTGGGCCGTGAGCTGTGAGCGAAGTGAAGAAAGAGAGAAGGGACGTTTTGGAGTGTTTCGCTTGATTGTACTGTTCAGTGTCACTAGAGCTCGGGCTGAAAGCTTAACTCGTAGGTTAGAGGGTTTTAGTAACTAGTAGCAGTAACTTTCCCATAACACGTAAAGCTGAAACTGAGAATTACAAATTAAAAATAATGTAAAATTGTCATGAATAACCACAAGGTGACCAGGCAACAAAGGCGATTCAAAATAATAGACCAACACGATTGTATAATTGAAAACGGCAATAGTGAAAGTTAGAAACCAATTCGACCAAAAGAGTCTTTGTAAAATTAGGAAATTTGAAAAGCCATAATCAAGTTTATTTGTTTATTTATATATAAACATAATTTGTGTATGACTGGTAACGTTGTCACACAAAAATTTGGTCATGTTTATAAAATACCCCCGTCGCAGCAAACCTGCATACTCAGCGAATTTCCAATGAATATATAACATAACACATTAAAACACTTAACAGGATTCAAAAGAAATATATTCACAAATAAGCCATATTTAAAATATTAATTAATCTCCATAAGAATAACATTGGGGATGAATACCCAGGTTTGCTGCAACAAGGCACACAAATAATGGGTTTTTATGCAAATATCAATAGAACTCATCTTAGTGAAGTTACATACCAAGTTTCATCCATATACATTCATAAATAAGCGATATATAACATTTTAAGTATTTTCCATAAGAATAATATGGGGACCGAGTACCTAGGTTTGCTGCCACGGGAACCATAGGCGAAAATTTTTTTTGTGCAAACAACAATAAACCACAACCAGATGAAGCCATATACCAAATTTCGTCAGTTAATGTTCATAAATAAGCGAGATATACAATTTTTCTTTTTCTCCATAAGAATAACATTAGACAACGTACTGTGTTTAGCACTTTCAATATCCCGGTAACAAACTGACGTAGAACAATGATCAAAATACCAAATTTTTTGTTTTTTTTAAGCTGAATTTAATGGTAAAAATTAAAATTTGATTTAAATAAAAATTATATGTGAAACCCCCAAAAAACACATTTTTGGGGTACAAAACCCCCCAAAAACCCCCCTTCGGATGGTGCGATTAATCTGGTTTTCGAACTTGTTCAAATAAATGGTGCTTCACACATTTGTACCAAATTTCACCAAAATTGGACCTTTTTTACGAGAGTTATCGTGCTTACAGACACACACACACACACACACACATATATATATATATATATATATATATATATATATATATAAATTTGAACGAATGGTGTTTTTGGAATCTAGGGACCTCAAAACGAAAAGTTATCATGGTCTCGGGCTTAAGTCTTACCATGAGACCTACGGTAATAGCTTCTTCCCTATAGGGGAAATTCGCTAACAACATTTAAAATAACAATTTAAATTGTAAACAGGATCGCACGCAGCACGCTGGCGTGAGGGAAGTGAATTTCCGTATTAAAACCTTAAAGATCAAATAAAGGGTTTAAACCAACACTGGTTGCATTTTTTGAAAATTGAAAAATTTTGTTTATTGGCTGTTTTGATGCTCCTGGTTATATTTTAATTCACCAATAGGATGCCAATGTTGTACATTATAATGTTAAAAGGAGGTATTATTGGGATAACAATTAGGTATAGGGGTATGGGGGGTGATATAACGATATTAAGATATGAAAAACAGCCTTTTCCAGTGTAAAATCCCCATAAGACAACGTACTGTATTTTGACAATTAACATTTTCTTTAATAACTCGGTAAGTACTTCTGCTAGAACGATGAGGGAGGGCTTAAATCTTTGTTTTTTTACGTAAAATAATTTAATATGCAATAAGTGTAAGTTTGGGGCTTTTATGACCCTTTTTGGACCCAAAAACTCAAAATTTGAAAACTTAAAATCCCCCAAAAACGGGGGTTAGAGTTTTCCGATTGTTTTGCCCAACGAACTTGTCCAACTGATAATAAAAAGGATCGTCTCTACCAAATTTGAAGTAAATCGGACAAAAATTGCGACCACTAGAGTGCGAATATATATATATATATATATATATATATATATATATATATATATAAAGTTTTTAGAGACCCCTCAAAACGTGTTCAGGGGGTCACGTTAGGAACTTCTATGGTGGTCCCGGGCTTAAGTCTCACCGTGCGGGTCATGCTAATAGTTCACTTTTCCATAGGAAATTCACTAATAAGACATGTAAAGCCAATATAATACAAATTTTAATTACGATTAATTACAAATATAACAAATATAACTTAGGTACATTATAGAATTGGAAAACCAATCTATGAACAGTTCAAATATTCATCAATGGAATAAAAAAAATTGTTAATATTCTGTTAATTTCTGTTTTTCAGGTAACTAAGGAAATTCCAAATGTTAAGACCAACACGCAGCCTACGTCCAATTGAAATCGGCAACAGTGAAGGTTAGCAGAATTGATTCAACCACAAAAGCGTCACTGTATACATTTGGAGCTTATTATGGATCACGGTACGGCATAATATAGTTTTGTAGTAACTCTTTCTCTATTCTTCTTCGCAATGATATGTTTTTATTCATAAAGAAACAACGATTCCTGTAAAGACGCAAAATTATGTGGGTACATTTTTCGTCCATGATGGTTTGTATAAATGAAACAATGATATGTTTTTTATTGATAAAGAAACAACTATTCCTGTAAAGACGCAACATTATGTGGGTACATTTTTCGTCCATGATGGTTTGTATAAATGAAAATAAATTATAACAGTTTCTTTAACAAGGCCAAAATATTATTTTATTATGTGAAATATACAATTTTGCTGTCGTAGTGATAACTTATATTTTTCAATAATACTTTACAGTTACGGTGTAACCTACGTAATACTGTAATACGACGCGCTCACAATAACCAGCAAAAGAGTTTTTGGTAACGACATGTATGGTTGATAAGCTTGGTCTTCTAACGTCTCTGTACTGTATGTTCAGGTATTATTTCCACCTATTTCATCGCCATTACAAATATTTGTTAGTAAAACATTGCTAAATTACAATAACAATTTAACTTTTGTTTACTAACGCACTAGAAAACCAAAGTATTGACAAATACAATTGATCCTAAAACAAGATTTGCGCACGATCTGGTCAGTAGTAAAGTATACTGAAAGTACAGTAAGTAATATTGCTTACGGGACAAAACTGCAAGACGGCTTCCGGCAATGAAGACTCTTAAGTGACAAGTGACGTCAGCTTCTACTTAGCCGACCGTGTCTTGTTCTACTTTCCTTGCTACTTGCTACTTGTCTAACTTGGCTGGGACGACGAGACGACGACGTGGTATTTTTATCAGCGTCAGCGCATTTGTCAGCGAGGCTGTGTTAGCGGGTGATTTGCAGTAGCTATGACGCGGCGAGAGTCTAGGCTTGGGTGCCAGGCTTCATGCTATATTTGGCGAGTGGGAGCGGACTAGCAACTGGCAACAGGCGAGGAGAGAACCACTGTGCCTCCTACCCTCCTACCTCACGGTCGCGCCTCATTCTCACCAGAGGGGGAGAGAGATAGAGAGAGAGAGAGAGAGAGAGAGAGAGAGAGAGAGAGAGAGAGAGAGAGAGAGAGAGAGAGAGAGAGAGAGAGAGAGAGAGAGAGAGAGAGAGAGAGAGAGAGAGAGAGAGAGAGAGAGAGAGAGAGAGAGAGAGAGAGAGAGAGAGAGAGAGAGAGAGAGGGAGAGAGAATAATTAGCAGAGTTTAATAATAATATTTATCCCATGCGCAATGGTTTACAACGTATCGGAATTCACAAAAAATATTGGAAACTTATTCAACCATTTAAGGAAGGCATGAGTAATATTTCCCTTGCTGGCGAGGGACGGCTATTTTTGGACACCATTCCGGAATTTGCTTAAGTGAGATGAGAAACCGCACAAACTCATCTCAGAATTACACAAGTTGTCCCATGAGGAGTTGCGCGTGAGGTAGACACTCCAGGAGTGATAATATCTTGGGCAAACGTACATCCGTCCCCACTTTCGCCCCTATGTCATCACTACTTAACACTCACGATGCACCTCCCCTGAACACCCACCCAACATTGAAGTTTCCTTTCTTTATTTATCCTCAGATTTTCTAGAACAATAAGCTCACAACTGTATTTATTATTTTATCAAAGTTTACTGTGGTTGGGGCCTAATCAAGAATAGTTTAGAATCGTAACCACACTAACTATAATACACCATACTATACTAATACAACTATACTAATACTACTATACTATACTATTGAATTAAATCGGACAAAAAATCAGTGAACAATAAAAAGTGTTAAATGTTAAGTGTTAAAGTGTTAAAGTGGCAGTGTTATAGTATACTATACTAATTACTAAGTTGATACTAATACTTAAAAGAAAAAAAATGTTGGTAATTTCTTTTGGAAAACCCCATGCGCATATGGCCAATTTTATCTATCTTAGAGCTCAAATTAACGATATAAATGCAGACAACATTTATTTGTAAAACTTGCATCCTGAAAAGGATATACTATTCATCGTCTGGACTACAATAAATAGATGTTTAAAATTCTACAATGCTTAATTTTGTTATGTTTGAGGTAGCCTATTCTTTCCACCTGAAGACGGGATCAGATTTCAGATTCCGAAACGACGTGAATTTTTGTTTTTACTTATAAGTGGTGGAAAATGCCCGCAAAAATTATTTAAATAACAAATAAAATGTGTTTGCAAAAGATACATAATAAATAAATTTCATCTTATTCTCATTTCAGACTGCTTGAAATACTAAGGTAACTTTAGTTTAATCTCACTTTAGTAAGTCGATTATTTTTTGGACATAATTTGTCGACCACTAGTAATCAAAAAGATCTTTAATTTTTACAGTAGAAGTAAAACTTTACCTTACAATCCTCAAATGATTTTTTTATTGTCCCTCTGGATCCTGTGAACTAAGAAATAACTAAGATTTCTTTCACGTAGTATTTTTCTTTGTGGTATTGTTTGGTAGGTGAGGAAACCTCTTTTAACTCATCCGGTTGTTAATTTTTTCCTCAAACCTTCCCGATGACACACATTCCTTGAATATATTTTTTACCTATAAGGGTAAAAACACACAAACAGCGTGGCGTGGCGTGGCTTGGCGTGGCGTGGCTTGGCGTCGCGTCACGTTTAAAACAAAACCATAGTAAGCAATGAGACAGTTCACACAGAGAGCGTCTAGGAGCGGAGCGTGGCGTGGCGTGGCGTTTCCACCAAGAACAAACTAATTTGTTTTTCAAAGCGTTCTTGAGCGAGGCGTCGCGTCAGATGGATGTCGAACAACTAATTTCTGAAGTGTTTACCCATTTTATCAATGTATTTCTTTAGAATAAGTCTAAATTGTCATAATATAATAAATGGATAAGTCTATATTAAATGAACAGTATGTATACTTATAATAATAATTAATAGAATCTTGATCAACACGTGAAATTATGAACTATTTTAGAATTGATGTTATGTATTCGTTGTTGCTTCAATTTAAACAATATTATGATTAGGGGTGTGCGAGTAGTGATTTTTTAAATCGAGTCGAGTAGTGTTAATTATTTTCAAGTTTCGAATTTTCGAGCGAGTATTTCCCATAAGTTGGTAGTTTAAAACAGTGTCATGGGATTTGGATACCACCCTAGATTTAATAATCTAAACATGGTTTTTAACTAATACATGAGTAGCAGTACAACGTTTTGGCCAGTACAATCAAACTGGATTACGTATTGACGAACAAAACGCGGTTTGTCATCTGTTTCCGGTCTATAAAACACGGTCCGGTTGTCATTTGGCCAATATCACCTGGTTCAGATATCGCTTATAATCAATATTAGATGACGAAATCGATAGTTACGGCCTAAATTAAACGGTCCGATCTCATTTGCGGCCGATTTTACGTGATGCGATCGCCTTTTGCGACCGTTACTACGCGTTTTGGCCGGTCGCAATCGTCATTCGCGGCCCATTTTACGTGATACGATCGCCTTATGCGGCCGTTAATACAAGTTTTGGTCGGTCGCAATCGTTAGCGACCGTCATTTCGGCCAATTTTACGCCATGCCATCGCCTTTTGCGGCTGTTACTACGCGTTTTGGACGGTCGCAATCGTTAGCGGTCGTCGGGTAATCGGCGGGAAATACCCGCTCGAACTTTCGAGTATTTTTTAAAACTTCGAGTCGAGTTCGAGTATTTAAAATACTCGGCCAAAAACTCGAAGTTTCGAGTACTCGCACACCCCTAATTATGATATAATGTTAAATTTGGATGTGGCAAGGTTGATATTTTCCGTGATATAATTATGAAGTTGTCTTCTTCAAGGTTAAAAAAATACACAAGTTGCTGCTTGTAAAATAAAAAATGAAGTAAAATAAAAAAATAAGTGATAAAATATTTAATTTTTTAAATAGTGTTTTGCATGATGTTCTTGCTGAGGCTTGACAAAAAGTTCTTATAAATTACTTTTGCATTTAAAAACAAATGTTGGCATTTGCGCTTGAACCCCATATCATTACTCCACAGATGAGGTAATTAAATGGATGTATATATGCATAATATACCATTTTATTTATGTATAAAATGCAACATTTAGAAATACATTTTATCAAAAGAATTCCTGAACTGATTTTTATTTTGAAAATTTCATTGATGTGAGATGATCATGAAAGATTTGATTATAATTTTAAACCTAGGTTTTTATACTCATCAGTTGCTAGTGGCATTGTTGAGTTGCCAAGTAGAACATGTTTACTTGATTAATTATTAAACTGTTAGTAACATTATAATTATTCATTTGAAATGTATTACTACTGTGTTTGTTAATAAAACATATAATCAAAATAAAGTGTCAAATATGTTGTCTGAATTTTGACTTTTTCCCTCTATACATAGTATATGGAGAAAGTATTGTTTTCGACAAAATTTTAGAATTTTTTAGTTATTGGTAGAAATATTATTTTGAGGCTCCCTGAATCCAAAACAGTGTTTTTCGAGGTGACGTGTGTCTGTCTGTGTATATACCTAAAGACCACACGAATCTGCCGACTGGTATCAAATTTGATATACAGAATCTCAAGGATCTTTTTTTTTTTCATTTTCGTTTTTGAATTTTTGATTTTAAAGGGTCCAAAACGGCTACAAAACATGACAAATCGAAATTTCTCTAAAACGGCTACCTGATCTACTCCAATTTATCTGGTCCACGCGACATTTTCATTTTTAAATAAAAAGGTCAGAGATAACAAATTTTAGTTTATACTTTGAGAACCCATATTGCAAAGTGTTTGACGCTTTTCCTTGACGCTGCTGCACGCTGTCTGTGTGCGAGGTCCACGCTTCGACCACGCCACGCGTCACCACGCCACGCCACGCTGTCTGTGTGTTTTTACCCTAACAATAATGCCACACCTCCTGTAGATTCATTTGGGGATTGACTTCTTCATAAACTTCATAGGACTTTGCTCTAAATACGCCAGCAATGACAGTTTTGACACGGTTATATGGTGCATGGGTGTTTCTCATGATTGTGCCATGAGGGAGAACTCTTCCTATGACATGAGGCAAAGTTTAATAGTATGCAATGTGGAACAATGTCTACAATAGTTGCCGTCTCAGATTTTAATTTGATTCCTTTTACAGGATCCACTATACAAGAATTTTAATCTTCAATAACTAATGTGACGGTTATGAACGATATATTGATTTTGTGATGAATGGTAAATGTTAAATCAGAACGTCTGTCAGGCGCGATGGTTTTGGCGACCAACAATACAGTATCTTTTGCAGACACTTTGTTGTTTGGTGTGCAGCCAGCACTATTATAACTTGGTTGTGTCATCTCTTATTGTCACATAACTACTACCACTGATATGAAAAAACTACGATAGTTTTAAAGCACATTTTAAGCACTGATGTTATAATTTATTCAAATTTACATTTATGTGCATTAAAGTAAACCCATTATTTACCTACATTATTTGTGTATGTAATCAGAGGGGAAATTGGTCGTACCAAATTCTATAATGTTGTCATATAAAAACGCCACCATATAGCATGTATTAAAATTTAAAAAAATATAAAACTCTATTAAGCTTTCCCCAATTGGTCTTTAAAAATTGACTGTTTACATATTACAGGCAATAATTTTATTGGGAGAGGGGATTATTTAAACACATGTTATACTACTTATGTAATAGGTACACATTTAATTGTCTACTATAATACTTCAGCTTAATTACTGCTGTACGTAGAGGAACTGATGGCATAAAGGTAAGTGAGAGAGGAAAACAAAAGAGGGAATATAACCCTCACCTGATGGCCTACCCTTTTTACACTGTTATTTGTTTGTACCCTTTTGAACGAAGTAATGTTATTTTCTCAAGTTTGCCAAAACTAGAATTTCCCATGCGCAGCTTAGGCATTGAAAGACCTGTTTTGAGTTAGTTAAAGATGTTGTAAGATGATGCCATCAGTACGTTGAGCAATAAATTAAAATCGTTCTTCATGGTTTATTTTTCTGAATTGTTTGTTTATTTTTGTATTTAGCGGTGAAGGCAATCTTCAAAGCGATGGCTCAATTATTGGTTTTGACGAAGTATTTAGGGAGATATGGCGCACAAAAAAACACACACTTTAGGAGAACTAACAAGAACAAGAACATTTACCACTGATATGATTGATTGTAGATGGCAACCTCACGTAGTTTATTGATCAATTCAATTTTACAAACCACATTTCAAACGTTTAACTGGCAGTTTCTTTCGGGGCAGTCGGGCGGGCACTGATTACAAGATAAGAGTCATGAGCTAAATATGGGAGTGGGTGGGGGAGGGGTGAGGGAGGGGAGATCGTGCCGGGATCAGTTCGGGATCAAAAGATCTTGATCCATTAATTATTCAAACGGATCCGTGGCGGCGGTTTGTAATAAAGTGCATATTGGCCAGAGGGGCGCTCCCCTTACACTCGCTCACACGCGCACACACGCACATTCTGATAGTGTGTGTGAGGGGAGAGGCAGGCCGGAGATTCGAGGAACAGTAAATGGTTGAATTAGCCCTGGAAGGTGACGACATCGCTTTGTTAAAATCGCTCGTTGGTTTAAATTAATACCAACAACACAAAACTGAGTAGCGTCTACAACCAAAGTGAGTTGTATAAACTTAGCAACTTATCTAAGTTAAAATTGTTCGTCTCAAGACTGTAAAAAAGAACAGTCAAGGAGATAAGATAGAAATCAGTATTTTATTATTGTTCGGTGTGGCTTTAAATAAATGTTTCGTCTCGTAAATTCGCTCTCTTTGAAACAAAAGATAAGAGTAACATATTATCACTTTGGACGATATTTTTCAGAAATATAAAACGCTCTTCTGATAAGATATGCAGTTTTGAACTATAACTATATTATGAATGATTAGCCTAAGCCGTATACACAGCTTTAGTTTCTCCTTTAATTGCAATGAAGAGCGAAGACTGCTAAAAGACGTTAAACACTCATCTAAAATCTTTTTAGCGAGCTTTCATCTTGATCCCAACCAAGTTAAGTACAACAGCTGCTAAACGTTTGCCTCAGTGAATAACAAGGTGGTTGTTGCGCGGACAACATGATATATTTCGTGACATAAAATCGTCAGCAGTAAACGTTGGCGTCGGCCGAAACGACATTTTGTAAAACCATTAACGTTTGTCGAGGTTGGCTGTAAATGTGCGTGCGCGTGTGGGCGACACGACACGGTGGTATTTGCACGCGAACACGCTTTGTGTCTCGTTTTATTGGATTAACGAATAATCCTCGCATTTGCCACCCTTGCTTGCGCTCTTGTACGTACAAATGTTTGGTTTTTACTTCTGGAAATACCGTAAAACGTATATGCATTCATATTCACAAAAGATGTTTTCATTCTCAGTGAGCTTGGAAGACCCTTTTGCTGGTTTTATACTTGTTCAATGCTCTGATGACAATGATACACTTAAATAAATAACAATGGTACATATTAGAACCAATGAGACATCACCTCCACCTCAGGTTTGATACCAAACCAGTTGCAAACAATTGCATTTTAAACAAACAATTGTTTGCTATGTTTTCTTCGGAGTTATTTTTGGCCTGTTCTTTTTGTTTTGTTCACTTAGAAGAATATAGCTATATAACTTTTAACTATTTGTCAACGATGACGAATTACCAGGAAACATTTAAAGTTCTTAATTCCACATAATCTGTAGCTTGGGCGTCTCGCTATTCCAACGGTTAGCGTCTCTGACTTCGGTTCAAGAGGTGACGGGTTCAATTCTCGGGATTTCCACATCAGTATGGATTTAGACCGTTTTCCCTAAAAACGTTTAAAATAACTCTCTACAAAAATGTTCCCGGCGCAGATACAAAATAATATAAACTGCTACATCTCAAATGTTTTCCTACAGTATTGTCCTAATTGGACTCGACACTAACACTGTTTTCGTCCGTGTCAACATGAGAGATAACCCGCCAGCCAAGCTCAACACAAAACAACACAGTGATCTGATTGGCCCGGGGGCAACAATGGTCGGTAAACAACCAATCAAGAGAAGCCGCGGGCAACGTCAATCACGCCGACATTCTCGTTTGTTTACTTGTTTTGTTTACCGCATTGCTTGCTTGTTTATTGAAGTTTTTTCAACGTTTGCAATCAGTTCTTTGGCTGACAACTTGTTTGATGGAATTTTGTGGATTATGGATTATGAGTTTTTATAATTTGGCATTTTGAACCTGGGAATCCATTTTGCATAAAACGGTTACAATTAACGTTATCATTAACTTCATGGTTATGGCAAACATTAATGAATCCATATTCCACTTGGACAATATTTAGTTAATACGTAAACATAACTAATTCCTCTTATGTGAATCTTTGTTGATGGCGCGCCGTTCTCATATTTAAGATAAGATAAGATAACTAATTTCGATCCCAAGCAAAATGCATACAATTAAGAAAGTGTTGGAGAGCGGCCATGTTGGATTTTACCTCCATAAGAACAATATTAAACTTAAAACCATATATCTCGCTTATTTATCAACATACGATTATGAAAGATGTCTCAAATTAAAGGTATTTTTAAGACGCAGCGGGTTTGCTCGCTATTTTATAAATAAAATAATACATTTCCAAAAATATAGTAATTTAAAGTCTATATTTTTATACATATTTTGTAGTGTTTTCTAGTCATTAAAAATAAAACTCCCAGCAAACACGAATCAAAACTTTATAAAGATTCAAACAAAATTTATTCCAAATCAATAGGTCAAACAGTAACAAAAAATATGATTTTCAATAAAGACATGTTTTGTGCGTTTTAACATTGAAATAGCCCGTAGCGCTAGGGTCAGCGACGATATTTCTTCTGACTCCAACGTCCTCTTAAACAAATCAAACCTAGATCTAGTTGCCTTGTATCAGTGGGTGTGTGCAACTATGAAATGAGTAATGTCCAAAAGGAACAAATCAGAATTTACATTTCCTCTTGAAAACTGTTAAACATCGAAATGAGATGAAAATCGTAAACACATTAGATTGCAATAGCGCTCAAATCAAATAGGCCTACGTTCAATACGTTAATAAATAAAGCTAAATAATTTGTTTGCGACGGGCTTCTACCGTATGTTTTACAAAAGCTAAAACATTCCACATCATCACACTCCGTAATAGTAGTGAGTGGCATTTCCAATAACGTTAAGGAATATCGTCTTTACAAAAGTGATTCCCAAACTATGCACCACTTCGCCCTTTTAAATGATTGCTTCCATATAAGGTGTGCAAATTAAGGGAAGACAACTAGATGAAGAATACAAAAGGTTGTGAGTGAATGACACAATAAGCCACTGAGTGAATTTAAAAGTCATTCAATGTAATTAAGAGTGGTCATGTCTCGCTAACCCGACAGGCGTTCCACCTCCACTTTCACCCCGACCTTCGAGCCCTCGAGCACGTTTGCAGTTTCACTACGAACAATGGTAATCGTCCGCCAGACCCTCCAGTTTTTGTTGCAGAGCGGCGCAGGTTTTGTACTCGGAGCCGTTCCATTTTTTGCCGCTCCGCAGGTCAACCGCGCGACCCCATCGCACCGTGAACAGTTTCAAAACTGACGCTCGCAGGCCGTTCGCATGTGTGAACAGCGCCGAGCCCGGGCACGCGGGTAAGACAGCTTAGCGGCTCGGGAATTACAGGGGCGGTGGGCAGGGGCCAGCCGAATGGCCGGTGGTTTGGAACTCCGCCAAAATCCAATCGTGTCTTGTAACTTGTCACCATATTGTCACCAGCTTGTCGCACCGTGTTACTCACGGAACTGCGGCTTGGAGCTTTTCATTAGGGAAACGCTTGGATGCGGAGATATTGTTGCCTCTAATGAGACGTAATCACAGCGACATGTTGTTCGTTAGAAGTTTAATGTTAGAAACAGAATTTGCTGAGAAGCATAGGATAATTCAACAACTTTATAAGACTTTTATTAACTTCAGGACGTTTAAGGTGATGCTGTCTATAACCTACTGTATTTATTTTATACTGGCTTGTATAATCCCTTATACAGAAATTAAGAATTTATATATTTTTGCCTTCGAAAACTATAGTACATTCGGTATAAACAGAAAGCTCTCTTTTATAGCTGTGCCCTTCGCAGGGGTTTGAAAAGTATCAACCGACAGACTTTCGCCTTATGAGCTTCCACAGTTTAATACTTGCAGTAGAAAAATATCCCCTTAGGGAACTTGCATGGGGAAAATTCCCCCCTTACAGTTATTCGAAAAAGTATTCCCATGTGGTTCATGATTCTTTAAGTAGAATTTTATTGTATTCCCTGGTCTTTGGGGAGTTGGACGAGACGTCGAGAGACTTTTAAAGTCATTGAAAAGTGCTCCTCAAAACATATTTCGAAACTATTGGAAAAGCTATGTTGGTACGAATAAGGTTTTACGAACAGATAGGCCTGTAAGTTACAAAATTCGAATTTCATGAACAACACTGGTTTTAGACTATAGATTTTAAGAGGGAGATTAATATAATTAGATTACAATTTGAATCAGTTGTATAATAAATTTATTTCAATTTCACTAAGATTATAATTGTATTTGTACCCTGAATATTATTTATATACAGATATATGTCTTAATTAAGTATGTATGCAATATTTTTTTAACATTGGCCTTTTATAATTTGTATTCTATCACGGCAGTTAAACATTACGCTCCTTTCTAATTCTATATAAAGAGCTATTACTACTGACATCCGTCCAGAAACATTTCTCCCGCCCGTTCTCGTTTTGTCGAGGCCAAATTATAGATCCTCCCAGTAAGAAGTACTTGTTGCAGGGCTTGTAATTGAAGGATATCCGCGGCTTTTTGTGATTGGTCGGCGGCAACAATGAGTTGTAAAGTAGCCAATTAGGGACGAGCAGTAAAATAAGGAATGTGCCAATGAGCTACGTGTTATCGTTCTAGCCTCGCACGGTCAGGTATTGTTGATAGCCTTGAAACGGGTATCGATGAGGCAAAAATGCCACAGACACATGTCAGAATGTCGGATGTGTTCGGAATACGCGGAGATTATAAGATTTAGCGGTTGGCTAATCGCAATGTTTTGGCGAATTTCCCCTATAGGGAAGAAGCTATTACCGAAGGGGGCATGATAAGACCAAGACCAAGACCATTTTGAGGTCCCCAGATGCCAAAAACACCATTCGTCTAAATTTGTTTATATATATATATATGCATGTTACAATTATCATAATAAGAACTGAGTACCTTTTTTAGTGAATTTCCTGTGGAAAAGTGAACTATTAGCATGACCCGCACGGTGAAACTTAAGCCTGGGACCACCATAGAAGTTCCTAACGTGGTTCAAAATTATATATGTGTGTGTGTGCGTGTGTGCGTGTGTGTGTGTGTGTGTGTGTGTGTGTGTGTGTGTGTGTGTGTGTGTGTGTGTGTGTGTGTGTGTGTGTGTGTGTGTGTGTGTGTGTGTGTATGCACTCTAGCGGTCGCATTTTTTGTCCGATTTACTTCAAATTTGTTAGGGATGTTCCTTTCTATAATCAGTTGGACAAGTTCGTTGGGCAAGACAATCGGAAAACTCTAACCCCCTTTTTTGGGATTATTCTTTCAAATTTTGAGTTTTTGGGCCCAAAAAGGGTCAGAAAAGCCCCGGACGTAAAATGAATGCTTGTATTAAGGTGGTAATTAGTGAAGCGAAAGTTTTAAGCCCTCTCTCGTCATTCTAACATAAATATTTACCGAGTTATTAAAGAAAATGTATATCGGCTAATCACAGTACGTTGTCTTATGGGGTTTTTACATTAGAAAAGCATGTTATTCATTTGGTGGTGTATTTGTATCATCCCCAGCAACCTCGCGCCTACTTTCAAGCCTGACTGGACCTTCTCCTAAATTTATAATGCGCAAAATTGTATTCCTAGCTTTGCAGGTAAACGAAACCAGGAGCATTAGAACAGCAAAAAATCAATGTTTTCAGATTTCAATAAAAATGGAATAAATGTATATTTTATACTGGTTTTGAGATTTAAAAGTTTTGTATGTGGAAATTCACTTCCCTCACGTCAGCGTGCTGCGTGCGAACTCGTTTTATTATTTTTTATTGAAGACTGACATGTTTCGATATCTTTATAGGTAATTTTCACAGTCAAAGACATTTCACAAAAAAAGAACCAAACAACTTAATTAATAACCAAATTCAATTGAACACTCTTATATTCGAAGGCTAAATCAATCTACTCCACCAAAGTTAACTCAGCTGATCAATTTAAATTTGAAATAATATTATGCTATTTATATTAGGTTAGATAGTAGATAAGTTTGACTGTGAAAATTACCTAAAGATATCAAAACATGCCAGTCTTCAATAAAAAATAAAAAAAACAATCGTACTCAGTTCTTATTATGATTATCATTATGTGATACAGGATGAGTCAGACTACCCGTTCAGCAAGTTCAAACAACAAAACTTGTATCTATTTTCGTTTTTCTGCACAGCAAAAAACATTATTTTCCCATATGAAATGCATGTTATTTGTACATAATACATTAAATGAATGTGGTCACAGAACACATGCAAGTGTTATGCAATTAACATGCATTTCATAATGGGAAAATAATTTTTCTTGCTGATTGTAGAAAATCGAAAACAGATACAAGGTTGGTGTAAATTAGAAAGTTGCTAGGATTTACAAGACCTTTTCAATGGTATGCTTTTTGATATCCGCTACCATTTGACTTTTTTGAATTTTGGGCAAATATGCATTTTTAAAATAAATATTTTTTTGAAATTTAGGTTTTCTGTAAACAACTTTTCATGTAGCATACCAAAGTAATGCTGAGTTTATCACGAGTAAGAAACTTGAATCGGAAAAAACATAGCAATAGTGGTTTAGACAATACAGGGTATTCCGTAAATGTCAATATTTTACACAAAAATGGCCACCATTTTTAAACGAATTTAAGTGAATTCTGCTTTCGACAAAATGTTTTTCTTAACGATACCTTTAAAATGATGTATAAATGTCCCTATGTTTACATAATAAAGTTTTGAGATTCGAACCCGTGGCCTTCAGATTTGGTACATTCTGTACATAGATTTTGATGAAAATATTTTTAATAGATAGCCCTTATGCGTTTTAGTTGGAAAGAATTTTGTTTGATGACTTTAAACCAAACCGTTCTCCCGTTAGACATGCTGGATGGGTGGTCTGACTCACTCTGTATATTAGTAGTCCTATTCAATGAACTTCATACCAATAATATATTTATATATATATATATATATATATATATATATATATATATATATGAGTGTGTGTGTGTGTGTGACCGAAAATGGGTTTTTTGGGGTTTTCACTTGTAATTTTTATTTTAATGAAATTTTAATTTCCACCACTGAATTCTGTTTAAAAAAAAACAGTTTGGTATTTTGATCATTGCCCTACGTCAATTGGTTGCTGAGATATTGTGAGATATTGAAAGCGCTAAACACAGTACGTTGCCTAACGTTATTCTTATGGAGGATAAGAAACATTTTATATCTCGCTTATTTATGAACATAAACTGACGAAACTTAGTATACGGCTTCATCTGGTTGTGGTTTATTGTTGTTTGCACAAAAAACATTTTTCGCCTATGGTTCCCATAGCAGCAAACCTAGGTACTCGGTCTCCATGTTATTCTTATGGAGAATAATTTAAATGTTATATATCGCTTATTTATGAATGTATTATGGTTGAAACTTGGTATGTGACTTCACTTAGATGAGTTCTATTGATGTTTGCATAAAAACACATGATTTTGTGTTCCTTGATGCAGCAAACCTGCGTAGGAGGCCTACTCATCTCCAATTATATTCTTATGGAGAATAATTAATATTTTAAATATCGCTTATTTGTGAATATATATCTAATGAATTCTGTTAAGAGGCTTAATGTGTTATTATGACATATATATTGATTGGGAATTCGCTGAGTATGCAGGTTTGCTGCACCGGGGGTATTTCAGTTTGTAACAGTTGCTGGAAGACATGGTGTCGTATTTCCCAATTATAGGGTTGTTGCAATATCGGGAAGTTTTCAATATTTAATATCGATAACGATATCAAGCTCTAATAGCGGAAGCATGATTATCGCATCAAAACATCGATATCAGCAGTATAAAATTATATTGTTTAACGTGTAAAATAAAAAGTTGATATAGCATATCTAAATCCGATATTGACATTGTTCTTCCTATATCGAAACAAAAATATTGATAAGGTTGCAATGTCCCTAATCACAATTATTCCAAATCACTTTTCATGTTCATCCTTCTCTATACTTATCTCCTCTTATTGATGATACAACTATATTTCGTGGTAAAACAGACAATGAGACAATTACTTGCCGCATTTTGATAAAGATTCGGTAATTTCAACTATGATGATATACATTTGGAACCTAAAATATATTTGGAAGCATCAAAGTTTCAGTATTAACTTGTTTGATATATTCCAATTTCTGGTTTTAAAGAACCGCATTGCTTTAATTGCAATAACAACCCAGTAACGATGAATGCTCTGTCCTGTTACACAGTTGATGAATGTTTTTATGTGGGTCGCTTTTTGTTGTGGTTTGGATCTCATCACATATATTCGTTTCCCAATTTACAGCACGGGACCCAATATTGGGTTTATATAATTGTATAATTTGATAACCTGAACTCCATAACTCCTATAAATATAAGGGTTGATTTGAAATACAATTTAACTTTTAAAGGATTAACTTTGAAAATGAATTTAAAAGGACTCAAAATTTTACCTTAAAAATATTTTTATTTTACTTTAATTTCCCTTAAACCCAGCAACCCAAAACCATCCCAATGTCGGTAAAATCAATGACATAACCTAATTAATTACATGTACAAGGGTAATTACTCTATACGTATCGCTGCAACAGAATACGAGTGGGTGGAGGGGGGAGATTATGTCGTGAGCTTACAATATTTACTGCTCCAATATTTACTATTATCATAGAAAAATAAATCAGGTACAGAAGTGTCACGAAGTAGGGAAAAAGCGTACACGCTGTCGCGTCGTTCAAGTCTGAGTTAGCGGTGCCTTGTTGCCAAGTCGGGCAGTGCGGGATTCCCAAATTCCCGCAGGGAGCAATCTCGGTCGCTTCCGCCACGGCCACGACATCGGTAGGCGGTAAGGCTGATCTGATAAAAACGTGTGGCTGTGTGGCAGTGAAGATCACTCTCCCGTTGTATGCACAGGAAGTGGAGGATGTGCACAAATCTCGTTTCGAACTGATCTGGTACTTACTAAATTTCTGGAATGTTATTATTACAGAAGGATAAAACATGAACTGCATTAGACAAATTCAACCTTTTAAATTCCATAAATTGCAATGATGATTTAACAATAAAATACCCCCGTTGCATCAAACCTGCATACTCAGAGAATTTCAAATGGTACTTCACTACGTCATGAACCACTTACCAACTTTCATCAAAGCATATTCATAAATAAGTGCAATATAAAATTTTATTTATTATTCATAAGAACAACATTAGGACTGAGTATGCAGGTTTGCTGCATCAAGAACAACTAAAATCTGTTTTTTTACAAATAAAATAGATCACCATAACATAAAGCAACATTTCAAGTTTTACTAATTTATATTCATAAACAAGCAAGATATCACTTGTTTCTTATCCTCCATGAGAATAACATTATAGCTACTGAGTACGCAAGTTTGCAGACTTGGGGACCACAAAAAATTGGTTTTAAATGCAAATATCAGTACGAAAAAAAAAGTTGTTTAAATATCAGTAAAACCTAAACAAATGAAGCCACATTACAAGTTTCGTCAATATATGTTCATTAATAAGCGAGATATAACATTATACTCTCTCCATAAGATTAACATTGGACAACGTATTATGTTTAGCACTTTCAATATCTTGGTAACCAATTGACGTAGAGTGATGATAAAAATACCAAATTGTTTGTTTTTGTAAGCTGAATTCAATGGTACAAACTAAAATTTGGGTTTATAAAAAATTAAATGTAAAAAGTTAAAACAAATTTTGGGGTACAAAACCTGCTTTAAAATAGAGCGACCTGTCTGGTTTTCCAACTCATGAAAATAGACGCTGCCTTACACGTTTATACAAAAGGCATTTTTACGAAAGTTATCATGCCTACGGACACACACACACACACACACACACACACACACACACACACACACACACACACACACACACACACACACACATACACACACACACGCACACGCACACACGCATACATGGTGTTTTTGGCACCTGGGAGCCTCAAAACAAATGTTATCATGGTCCCGGGCTAGGTCTTACCATGCCGACTACGATAATAGCTTCTTCCCTATTGGGGAAATTCGCTAAAACTATTAAAATTATTAAAAATATATGCATCTTTCATCTAAATAATGTGTACCGTAAGAATAATTCTAAATAATTAATATCTCGATTATTTATGAATGTATATTGATGAAACTTGGCCTGTGGCTTCACCTAGTACTGGTATATTGATATTTGCATAAACAATTTTTGTTATTGTCCCCGTAGCAGCAAACCTGCATACTCAGCCCTAATATTATTCTTATGGAGAATAAATGAAGTTTTATCTCTCCCTTAGTTATGAACATAAATAAAAAATAAAACTTGGTATGTAGCTTCACCTGGTTAAGTTATATTGATAATTGCACAAAAACATATTGTTTATATTTCTTGATGCAGCAAATCTGCGTACTCAGCCTTTAATGTTGTTCTTTAGGAGAATACTGTACATAAAATGCAGAGTGTATATAACATGTTGAAATGTTAGCAGCCGATGCCATACAAATTTACTATAAATTCACTGAAGAAATTAGCTCTTCACGTAGGAACAAGTTACTGTAAAATATTAAATTCAGTAATAAAATGCATTACAATTTAATCGTTAAACATAGTTTACTTTTAAAATTATGATTTTACCTATTTTCTGTAACCCTTTATTTATAAATCAGGGTATGTTTATAAAACATACAGAGAGAGCTTAAGCTTTTAATCTTATTATTGACGCGATGAACCCATACACGAAAACTATCCTCGAACTAAAAAATGTTTAAAGAAATCGTCAGTCAACATTAAACGTACCAGTATCTCAGAAGATTTTAAATGTATTTTTAAAGTTGGTAAATCGATAAATTAACATTGAGGCAAAATCTTTAGCATCATTGAATAGAAAACTAACCAGAGAAGTATATAATGCGAAGAGCGCGTAAACACTGCACTCAATACGACAAGCGCCAAGCAGGGCGAGGGAATTTTTCCCTACCGGCTGGGCCGGCCGGCCAGCCGGCTGGAGTGCACAGACAGGCAACGTCGCTTGGCCGGTTTTGTCGTATGATCTGGCCGGTTGAATTAACAATTTTGTGTTAACAAATTTTAGCATTACGTGACACTTCTATACCTGCTTATTTTTCTATGCTATTATATAAGGCCGGGGACACATGGTCCGGGTAAACGCCCGGCCGGTTATTTTCCCGGATCCGTGCGATATTTGAGTGTGAGAACAGACTGACCCGGGTTTCATCCGGATTGTGCAATATTCGCATTTTTAATTGAAAAGTTTGTGAGTTGCCTTAGAGATATGGAACTCTCAAGACGCAAGAGACTGGCTGTGCTCGATTTACTCCGTCACAGACTGAAGAAAAAACTCCGGAGTATGTGGGTTCATCCAATTTTGGAGAAAATACAACAAATGTTTGAGCCTTTTATTCGTTGTAAAAGTTCAATTTAGCGTACCGTTGGCAAACTTGTAAATCTTAAATTTTAAAAGGTATATTTGTATCTAGAAATATAAGATATAAAACAAATTTTTGTCGGAAACTCATCTTTAACTACACTAAACACTATGTGCTCCAATATTATACTGATGTTTCTATGGGAAAATAAATGTTCAATTTTTTGTGTGTTTGTGGGTGCGATAACTTTCGTAAACATAGTACGATTTTGATTACATTTGGTACAAACATGTAAAGCAGCATTTGTGACTTTTAACTTCGAAAATTTGTATCCTGCTATCCCTGGTTTTGTTTTTATCGTTGCTAATCTCCAAAGTTCTGTCCCGAATTTCAGGCATTTCATGAACGAGACTAATTAATAAGTCTATATCTATGCCCGAAAACATGACGGACACTTATTTGAACAAAAGGTGACAAAAACTACTATATGCCACACACTATCTATGAGGGTTGAACGACGACTGGAGTGGTGGATGAACGGGCGATCACCCGGCTCTTGGGTTCACGTCCATTTGTTTCAATGCCCCGCTACCTGCTTTTCGGGAAAAACACGTCCGTGCAAGTAGAGAATACCCGGGCGAACCCCCAGACACTTTGGCGCCGTGACCGGTTTGACCGTTCGTGCGCCGTGAGTCCTGCCTCTCTCATGCCTCCCAATGTTCTTCTACTTCATCCGGAAACGGTCGAAACCCGGTCCGGGCGTGTGTCCCCGGCCTAAGTCAGCTTGTACCAATTTAAACTAACGGATGTAATAAAAGACGTCTTACAACACTTAAGATATAATTACACTTATTCTGATTCACATACAGACGGTAAACATATATACCGGGTCAGTTCTCTCATTGGCCTGATGATGACTGGTGTGACTGGTCGAAATCGATAGCCTAGTACCATCTTTTATATGTTTACCGTCTGTATGTGAATCAGTATAAGTGTAAATATATCTTAAGTGTTGAAAGACGTCTTTTATTACATCTGTAAGTAATAACAACACGTAATATGCTAATAAAAAAGTTGTTCAACTTAAACTTACACATATACTGGCAAATGCTGAATAGTTATGCCATAACAGAATAGTAGGTTAATGTAGTATTAAAACATTGTCAATTAGACGTCCAAAATATTGTTATGGACCTAATGGTTAACCAAGTCTTTACAACTATAACATTATTGTGTACAGTAGTTTATGATCAAAATTAAATATAACAAATTTGTATAATATTTGTAAATGCTTTAATTTAAAATGAGTTTATAACCAATATTACGGCTCCCCATTGAAGATAAACTACTCTGTTACAGTTTACAGTGGTATTGTATTATACCGTAACGACAGTCAAGATATTTATTTCAAGGTCACGTTTCGTCTCCGCGCATAGGAGGTTTACAGCATGCCATCAAAAACCGTCCCTTTATTCCAGTTTTACCATTTTCAAAACATTACATTGAAAATCTTTGGTCTTTTCCAGAAGACAAATGCTTCAAATATATCCATCAACACATTTTCATACATATAAGTTGTCATCGATTCATCCCTTGCAGTTTCCAATGGTTGGTGATGTATTTTTGTTTTGGTTCATATGCCGGAGGTATTTTTTAACGTTTTAAACGAGAACTGTCGATATACCCTAATTTTGCTGTCACCTAAGGTAAATCCGTTCTCAGAAAGCGTCATTAAAATAGTTCAGTCACTAATGACAGCTAGGTCCTGTAGTTTTCCGAACTTTCATGGCAAACACCAAACGCTGGAGCGAGCACTCTAACCACTACGCTGCCTAGCCACGAGTCTTCTACGATCTCCAACGTATATGTTACAGAAACTACTGTAAACGTCAAAAACGTGGAACGCCAGTGACACGACATTATTTTCGTTCTCAATAGGGTATATTATACTAGGTGTACGCTCATTCTTCCCGTAAGAGGATGAACGAAGACTGAATTTTTAAAGATATGTAGGCAGGTACTGGATTGGTAACACTCTTCTGTTATCCGTTTTAACTCCACAACAGCAAGAACAGATAATTAATAAACCAAACATTTTACTAATGGAATGGTAACACCATTCCCATATCCGTTTTAACTCCACAACGGCGGGAATAATTGTTTCCCAAAAGATCGAGAATATCGGATAAAAAATATGGGTATTTCCTGGTCGCTGTTTTCAGCAGATAAAACACGACCCGAGTAATGATGACGTTTCTAGGCAATGAAACACGTTCCCGAGAAGTTTACGAGTTCAAGATAAGATAAAACTACCGTTTTCCGCCGGTAAAACAGCGTTTGAAGTTACTGTAATACACTATTTTAAAACGGTACGTAACTGATAGAGGAGAGAAAAACGTGAATTATCAAAGGAAAAACGGAAAATATACGATAATTTTGAAACATTATTCTGGATACCTCGGTTTTATGGGGGTTTGCCGTTGTGCGTGTTGTCGCTCATACTCTACTTCTATCCACTGATTACAGTGGAATTGGTCGTGTGGATCTGACTATTTCTCTGACATGCATAGTGACGTCAGTCTCCAAATAAATTAAATCGGCCCGTCGTCAGTGAAGACAGTTTAGTGCTAAATATACAGCAGCAACGGCCTACTGTACTCAGACAGTTGCTATATGAAGTATCTGCTCCCGGCTGTCAGGTGACGCCCCATGTAAACTCTACTAAATCACCCGCCCGGCAGTTATATATACCTGCTCTCCGACTCCAACCGAGGCACCAGAGCTGCGTTGGTCCTGGTCCCCGGCCAGCTAGTGAGGTGGATTTGCTCCCATGGAGACTCCGGTCATACAGAGCAGGCTTCTACATACCTGCTTCTCCCATAAGGTCAATGTTAACTATCAACATTATCCGAAATCGTTGATCTATGGTTAGTTATAAAGAACGAAACAAATACTAAGCGTTTTCAGTAAGCAGAATTTCGGTTCATTTCTTGCCTAAATATGTAAATTTAATTAGCTTCAAGTTATTTTACTGCACATTTAATTATAGACTAAATATAAATTAAAGACAGATCAAGGGTACAGTCCGATATTTTATTTTATTTTAACTTTAGTGGTATTTTATGAATTACAAGTGCCATTTTGTACCAATTTAAACTGAAAAAAGCTCAGCAAGCACATTACTCTTCATTAAGAGATACGCAAGAGGGAAGCTCCCTGAATAATTTATCCACCTACACTTCTCCGAATCTTCACACACCTAAGAGCATCTGCACACAGCGCATTCTATAGGTACTCTACTGAATTCTCGTTATTTAAAAATGCATGTATTCATCGCAGGGGTGCAGCCAGCTGGTACCCACCTTCCCCCTACCGATCCCAGGGGGGAGGGGGCCACCCGAGGGTTGAAGATAATCCCCGCTGACTCGTGATTAAATTACACCGCGGGGTTGTAAGATTTAAACCGAAACACTGCATTTGTCCCGGGCCAATTACAAGGGACCGGCCACAGTCGCTGTCGACACGACGACGGGTCCGTTGACGTATGGGACTGTAATCGGGGCGACGACTGGCAAATTGGAATTTTGTGTTGGGATCAGTGTGGAAATGAGCCACAACGGCCAGACTTGCGGTGTAGTGTGTTTGAAAAGAAATAACAAGAGCATGTTTACAGCTTCTTCGAGAAGATAGGTGCGAGTATTCCAGTTGAAAAATCATCGAGTCTAGAAGAATATGTTTAACCTAACCAAAAAATTCCTATGTAAATGGATAACAATTTGACAAATATAGGTATCAACATGTAAACTTAGCGTTTGAGATTTAATTATAGTTGAATTTACGTTTATACTTATCTACGCATACCGCAAAGAATTATTGACATTGAGTTGCCTGTGAATTTCAGACACCGTACATTTTACAGTGCTTGCTGATAACGGTCAGCCCTGACTGGCTGCGTACGGATTGCTCCCCCTAGCCAGTATCACCAGCGACATTTGGATTGCTCCCCCCTGGTCGTAGTGAAGTGACCAAGCCCAATTTTTGCCCTGACTGTACTTAAAGCCACGGAATTTAAATATTAAATTCATCATTTCATATAATTTGTGATAATTTCATATCATTTGTGATTGATTTCTTGCCGTAAACGCAGCTGTCGATGACTTTAAATTTGACAGTTATGGTATTTACAATTTTAAATGAGGCCATAATTAGTTTTTGGCTATTATATGTTTTTAAAGAGCAATGTCTCGACAGGAATCCTAGAAATAGTCGTTTTTCTCCTGGAGAAAAAGTTCTTTATTGAAAATAATATCTATATTTTATGCAAACTTAACTAATTTTTAAACCCTACGTCATTGATTCGGACTTTGGTTTAGATATGTACAGTCAGATCCAGAAATATGAACACAAATTATTCCAGCACGGCCAAGGGTCGCAATACGTAAGTTGCCGCTCGTTAAAATCATATCTGGTTGGCAGGGGGAGCAATACGTATGTCGCTCGCGCGGCCATCCAAGGGGGAGCAATACGTATGTCGCTCGCGCGGCCATCCAAGGGGGAGCAATACGTATGTCGCTCGCGCGGCCATCCAAGGGGGAGCAATACGTATGTCGCCCGCGCGGCCATCCAAGGAGGAGCAATCCGTATCCTCCCGCTCTGACTACAGGCCAACAAATATAAGTAGCAAAATATAAGGATCGAACAGAATGTCGTGTCATATGCGTTCCACACTTGTGGTATATATACAGTTTCTAAAATATATGTTGGAGGTTGGAGAAGACACGAGGCTAGGCAGCGTAGTGGTTAGAGTGCTCGCTTCATAGTTTGATGTTTGTCATGAAGGTTCGGTATACTACTGAACCCAGCTGTCATTAGTGATTGAACTATTGATTAATTATGCTTTCTGAGAACGGGTTTACCTTAGATAGCAGCAAAATTAGGATATATATCGACCGTTGCGGTTCAAAACGTTAATAATACCACCGCATACGAAGTGAAAACAAAATACCCCCGTCGCAGCAAACCTGCATACTCAGCGAATTTCCAATAGAGATATATATGTCTTAATACTATATCAAGCCACTTACCAAGTATCATAAAAATATGTTTACAAATAAGCGATATATACAATTTTAATTATTCTCCATAAGAATAACATTGGGGCTGAGTACGCAGGTTTGCTGCAACAAGGAACACAAAAAATATTTGTTTATGCTAATATCAATATAACTGAAGTAGGTGAAGTCATATACCAGATTTTATTAATTTATGTTCATAATTAAGGGAGACATAGCATTTAATTATTATCCATAAGAATAACATGGGGATGAGTACGCAGGTTTGCTGCTGCGGGATCCTTTGGCTAAAAATTATTTTTTTGAGCAAATATCAATAGACCACAACCAGATGAAGCCGTATACCAAGTTTCGTCAGTATACGTTCATAAATAAGCGAGATATAAAATTTTTCTTTTCCTCCATAAGAATAACATTAGACAACGTACTGTGTTTAGCACTTTCAATATCTCGGTAACCAATTGACGTAGAGAAATGATCAAAATACCAAATTGTGTGTTTTTTTAAGCTGAATCCAATGGTCAAAACTAAAATTTGAATATTTCAAAAATTATATGTGAAAAATAAAAAAAAAAAACATTTTTGGGGTACAAAACCCCCCCAAAATACCCCTTAGGGTAGAGCGATCTGGCTGGTTTTCGTACTTAAAGTCATAAATATTGCTCTACACGTTTATACTAAATTTCATCAAAATCGGATCATTTTTACGAGAGTTATCGTGCTCACGGACACACACACACACACATATATATATATACAGTTTCGAAAGAATGGTGTTTTTGGGGTATGGGGACCTCAAAACGAAAAGTTATCATGGTCCCGGGCCTAGGTCTTACCATGCCGACTACGGTAATAGCTTCTTCTCTATAGGGGAAATTCGCTAAAAGCCATCACCCAGCGTTGGAAACTGCAGGGAGGAATCAATGACAACTTATATGCGCCGTTGATGTGTGGATGAATATATTTGATGCATTTTTCTTCTGAACAAGATCAAAGATAAACATTTTCAATGTAATGTTTTGAAAATGGTAAAACTGGAATAAAGGGACGGTTTTTGATGGCATGCTGTAAACCTCCTATGCGCGGAGACGAAACGTGACCTTGAAATAAATATCTTGACTGTCGTTACATTATAACACAATACCACAGTTAACTGTGACACTAGTTTATCTTCAATGGGGAGCCGTAATATTGGTTATAAACTAATTTTAAATTAAAGAATTTACCAATATTTTACAATTTTGTTATATTATTTTTTTATCATAAATTACTGTACACAGACAGAAGATGTTATAGTTTTAGAGACTTGGTTAACCATAAGTGTCGTAACAATATTTAGTACAAATTGACAACTTCTAACTTCAGAATGTTTAGAATAAAATAGTTTTGAATTAATAAATATTCATAATATATAAATCATTCGTTGTGCTTTTGTATTATAGCTCTATGGCCATCAGAGAACTGCAGACAGCCAACCAGCTACAGGACAGTTATATCCAGCAGATAGTTAGTGAAGTGAGAAATAAGGAATGAATTATAAGTTGAAAGAGCGGCTGACCAGTTCAGAGGGCAAATGTCCAAAGCAGGACCACCACAGACAGAGGCAGCGTTGTCTCGGCCAGTGACCCTAGGCGGGCATCTGCGGACACGAGACACAAGACGTAGCATCTGCTGTTTTACTGCCTCGTTTTATTGTTCTTGGGACAAGCGGGCGGTTTATTGCCATTAACTAATTTTCTTTTAGGCTCGAGTTCAACACTACAAAAACCTCGGTTCCAACACAATTGCTTCTAAAGTGTACGTTGTGAAATATCGTCTATAAAACTTGGAACAATTTTTGTCATATTGAGCTAAACAAAGACATTCCAGGCAACAGGATGTCGGCAGCAAAGTTACACTATCAGATGCTAGAGCTGATAGCGCGTCTAGATAAGAGCGCGTAATTGCGACGTAGCAATACGGCTGCGCAGTAGGGAACTCGTGAACGACGTCGGCGTCGGCGCACCACGCATGCGCGACGGCCCGCATACATTAAAATGTTAACGTCTCGCCATCTTGTTTCGTTAATTGTCAGACTGATAGCTTTATTATAGGCTACTGTTTTCCCTGAGTCGGTTAGTGTTTTGTCTATGGAAACTCATCGAAAGTGAATTTCATCATTATGAAGGATGGTTACAATGCAATTGTTTTGAACCATGCGTTTTGCCATGTATAAAAGTTAGTTATCTTGTATAACATTTATCTTTAGTATTATAAAAGTAAGGAGTGCATTAAATACAATACAAGCGATAAAGATTGGGACAACTGTGATGATAACATTTTGGGTTCTTTCTCTTTTATTTCTCGGATCTAGCTTAAATAGTGGAGTTAACTTGAATATAAATGTACTTCGGTAGGACCACTTACACAACAAGAACCAAAGCGTTATATCACTTATTAACTTATAAGATATTATTTATCTCGAGCGTACTGTGTGAAGGCCTCTTACAGATAGCGTGAGCCCACTTGTTGTAGTCATTGTCATGCTGTGCTATCATCTTATCATAACTCAATTAAAATTCATATCCAACTTTCCACTACAACCTAATTTCATCTACCATTGCTTACATAAATTGGTGTTTAAAATATATTTATATTTTCTAGGAAATGGGTTGAAAATGATGTGACAAGACAATTCTTCTTTTTCTTTGTTTTTATAATATTTAACATTGAGTAAAACAACATTTTATAAAACACTGTATTTAAATCAGCACAATGTTTAAATTAAAAACGTATTTACAAATACGAATAGAACTAACAATTTAAAGGAATGTATATACTTCCAATATGAGAGTATTAAAAGACTTACCCTAATTTTAAAAAAGAAAACTACTCACTCCTCAGTCAACGTAATCAAACCTAACTAAACGTTGTCCTTTTGTGTTAAAAATATCTCAAAGTCTTTTGCTCCCATTGGCGGAATGTCGGCGATATTTTTATGAATATCATTTCACAATATAACTCCTTAATTCAGCTCAATGTTTAAAAACAAAAACATATTTACCGACAGACCCCTAATTTCTAATTTAAAGGAATGAAAATAATATTATTTCAATGTAGAAGTATGAATAAACTTAATTATGAAAATATTAAACTACTAACAACTGAGTCAATTTTTACAAATTAACTGTCCTTTTGCCTTTTGCTTTCAATGCATTGGGTAAAAAGAGCTCTCGTCTGGGTTAAAAAAGTGAAACCTTCATGGTGGCCGCCATTTTCTTCAGGTAATTTGTCAGCTCACAAACATATAACTTGTGAGAGAGGATTTGATTGGTTACCATGGGGACAGAGGGGAAATGGCGGCCAGCATGAAGGGTTCACTTTTACCCCAGATGAGAGCTCTAGTTGGGTAACTGGTAAGTCTGTACCAGTCGAGCCGCGATCTCTACGTGGTTTACTCTGTCGCAATCTGAGACGCTCCTGGTCCCGACTGAGTCTGAGTCTGCAGATCGTAGAACACCTGCGTGATCAGCATCCTGGCGTGTAGCTGAGCCTGCTGAGGCAGTCCGTCCATGATGGGCAGGTACGACAGCAGGAACGCTTTATTCCCATACCTGTCACTATTGCATTCCTCCTTCTGGCTGACAGGACCTTCCTGAATCTCTTGGATCAAGCTGTTTGAAGCTGAAGAGACGGTTTCTTGCACTGTTCTCTTCGGCTGCTTCCTCTTGAGCGGCCCGGACGAAGAGTCTTCGTGGACTACCACGACACTAGCCTCCAGCGGGCCGTTGCCGAGATCGCTGGACAACTCGTCCCACAGGGAGGACAACATTCTCTCTTCCCCTCGATCTTCCTCGTCTGACGGAACGCTAGGGGCTTTGTCACTGTGCTTTACATACGGCGCTAGAAACGTCAACTGGTCGTAGAAAAGATACTTTTTCTTCCGAAGGGATCCACTTTCAACCAAAACTTTGTAATCCCTTACAAAATTGTCTCGAAGCGCTTTCCATTTTTTCATGAGCAATTTCCCTGGAAAATATAAAATCTGAGTTAGGAATGCACGAGAATCGTGAGTGACACGTAAGGTAATGACAAAAAAACTTGAAAAATGTCTTTGAAGGATAGTGGATTCAGCTACCATTGGTCTTTGGGCTATTAATTGATGATTCTGGCGAAAAAAATCAGCCGGTCTTTTTAGTTTAAGTGATTAATATTTTTGATAATGAATATTAGATTTAAGCTAAGATATTAGTTCTTCAAAAACGAGGACTGTCCGATACAGATACGACAACAATACGCTTTTAATTTTGAAAAATCACATTAATTGTTGATAGTAGGCTACTAATGATATTTTTAGCTTCACATATGTACATATATACTACTTTCAATCTGAAATACATTCTATACTTGCTACTAGTCGCTACCCATTTATTTGTTTGTTGTATATTTTTTCGGTATTAGGGGGAAGGGGAGATTCTGTAGATTTATACTGATAGGTTTTACATTGTTGCCTGAAACCCTGGGTTCGTTATTATAATTATAAGTAAATATAATCATCTAAGCAATTAAACCAGTCCAAGGGTAGAACTTTTATTCATATTTACCTCTAGGATCGAAGTTCAACTCAAAATAAAACATGTTTACACATCTTTCCGTCGTCAATTCTTAGTTTTACCATTTTTACTAGCAGATTATCAGATGACCACTAGTTCTAAGACCATAACCATCAATGGGTGGGGTGTTTTTTCTCCACTACGGTCTAGCTAAAAACATGAAGCCTAAATACTATTCTGGTAAAAATAATAAATAATGCTATAATTAATGGTGTGAAGTGTTCATTGAGTCAAGGCCAATGCGTAGGAACGTGCGAATGTAATTTACTGGCCCTTAGTTTTAAACGTTTAATTTTATGCCCGTCAATTTGGCGACAACATAAAAAGTTTAATTAGTGACATCATTAGGTTTATAACAGGATTAGTTAATTCTGTCTACTCCAGGACAAAAATATACTTATTTCCTAAACTTTAGAGAATGCGACTTACAGTTAATTTGACATAGTTTGATAGCTAATTGTTTTTATCCCTTAAATAATGAATAACATTGTTTGAAATTTGATGCAAAAAGGTGTAAGTTGAAATGTATATATATATATATATCTGTGGAAATAACAATCAAACTCATTATCTGTGGAACCTATACTATTATCAAACTTGTTATCTTATAATGTTTCTACATCATTTCCAAGGCTGAAACGTGTTATAAAATCGCAACTTTCTACTAAGATTCTAAAGATTGTTGAAGAAGATATGAAAGTAATTTAGAACTTTAAACAGTTCCTCACGATTTAAAATTAATACTGTTTAAAAACAAATATATTACATTTTTTTTAGGATTGATAAATAATTTGTGTGAACAAGTACGTACAATTTGTAGTATACTAACATACCGATGTTACAGTCACGAATAAAAACGTTGTATATGTAGGTACACGGAACGAATAGTGATCGATTCTAAATGTATCCAAAATAATCACCGAATGAGTACTCGAAAACATAATTTGATTCAAAATCTGTTTAAACCCGTATGAAGAAATAAACCGAATGACCCGACTATCGATATACCGGATACTGCATAACAACTGCATTCATTAATCGCTCGAGTTCCGACCGCTAGCGCTATGGCGATTGGTTTATCACTACCGAGTGAACGTCGTTCGTTTAAATTAGTATTTCGCTTAAACTCGCATAGCCTAACATCGATTCACGGCACCCACCTCTAACATTCCGCTGAGCAGTCGTTACGTCGTTCCAGTCGTCATACATCTCCTCTCCCACCTCGGTCCAGCACTTGGCCTTCTTATTCCTGTCGCTGTATTCTCTGGACTTGGTGTCGTACAAGGCCGGTCGACTCTGAACGGCTTCAATTAACTTATCGATGTCCAACATCGCACTGAACAAACTGTGGGAGAAGTACAATTGTCTTATCGACGTGACGCGACGCGACGTAGCGCTTCTCTCGAGCGTGGAAACGCACTGAAAACGCCAACGCCGCGTCGGTTGACACTAGCGCCCGAGCGACGCGCTTCTAGCGCCTCACAGCGCAACTAGAGTCAGCTGGCAACGCTGACGCTGACGCCATTTACGTCATCAGACGCGGGAGAGACGTATGCGCGTTGCCACCGCTGCGCTGCGTTGGCGCTGCCGCGCTCTATATTCCGTCTGATTCTGTCCAGTCAAGCGCGCCACACCTCTATACCAGAGTTCTTCTGGCGTTGTGTCTGGTGGGCCATACATCTTCATGTAGTTTATTATAAGGTATAAGATAGCGCGTCGAATTTATACACAGAAGAATAAATATACTCTATATTCTTCAGTGGCAGAAATATTTGTTTACATATCAATATTCGGTTTACATCATAAAGTCGTACGATGTGTACTCAGAGAACCTACGAATAATTCTGCTTTTTCTTTGTATCTTTTGCAACTAACAACAGTTTTAAGCATCATAAGAATCTAAGGAGCGTACTCTATATATACCTTTATTCGTTGAGAATGTTGCATTTGTACAGTTTTAGTTCGAATTTTCAGGATTCGTCATACAATCTTCAAAATGAAATTTGCAGAGTACAAATTCTTTTGGGTTTAAGCCAATGATAAACCTATTGTTGTACCGCAGTAACGTCAAATGTGTAAAACCGAATAATGCAAGCACTCTTACGATTCTCTATTCTGTAAAATCAACTAAACTGTTCTCAAAATATTATCATTATATTTAAGCACTCAAATTCGGAGTGCTTGAATATAATGTTTGGCTTGAATTTCGCTCAAAATGTAATAGCAAATAGAAAAAAATACAATTTATAATTAAAAAGCAATTGGTATTCAAACATAGTCCTTGTTTCACAATATAAAAGTCTTCCCGTTATTCTAGAGCGAAGTGAACGTTTTGCAGCTGATGAATGTAAAGGAAACAAATTGCACTATGATTAATTAGCTTACTATACATCTTCCCTAGGATATATAAAATGACAGTTTTGTAAACTAATTTCACACTAACCTATTAAGAGAAATAAAACTGCAACAGTTTCAAATAAATACACACATAATTAATTGCAAATGCCCATTCTAAACCACCCATCAATTCTGCGCCGTTATAATGAAGCACGTGTAACAATGGAACCAAGTTGACTCGTAACTAGCTGCGGAGTCGGTAACAAGTTGCCAACTTGGCTACGCCACATCAGACCTAATTGTTGCGGCCCTAACTGCTTGTTTTGGGTTTAAATCGTAACAGCCCGCTTGGTAATTTAATCAAGAATCCGGAGATTCAGGGCGGGGGGTAAGTCTCCCCCTGGGGATGCTCACCCTCCTACAACTCCTTACCTCCCTCGATCCTTTCATGTCTCCTGTTGGAACCTTATATCGGAAAATTTCTTCGATGTTGAGAGAATAATTATTTAAATGGGGAATCTTATTCTGAAACAATATTGTGGGAAGGAAAAGATTTATTGACAATTTTCAATTATATTTTTTGAATTATAATAATTTTGAATTGAATGAAAACTGGGGAAATAATATGGGTTTACCTTCTTCAATGCAGGAAAGGTGGGTAAAGCAGACTTTAAATTTATGATAATTACCTTTGTAGGCTATATAAAAACAAAATTTGTTTGAAAGTTCATTAAGTTAAGCCTCCCACTGGACCGATTTGCGCGTTTTGTTCTAAATGACAGATAAATGTTCTTATATTTGCAGGTTTTATTTCTATTTTCGATGTAGTTTCATAAAACAACTGAAAAACTGGAATTATTATTCTGCCATTAAACATGGGGTAACATTTCACATTTTTCAGTTCTCTGGACAGCTGAGACCGCCAGTAAACCGATTTTCAAACCAAAAGATCGTTCCAAAAGAAAGATCAATTTCTCTATATTTGCAGGAATTAATTAATTAAATGATTTATTCGTTAGTAATAACAACTACATTAAAGAATCTATTATAACATTTTCGTTTTAATTGCATTAATCAGCTGATTAAAACAACGTAAACGTTTGTCTAAAATCTGATAAAAGACAGACATTCTTAACCAATGTTCGTAGAGCTTTCAGACAAGGTGTGCTGAGTCGATCTATTTAAGGTTTTCTACTTTGCCGGAAGAGACCTCGTAAAAACAGCTGGAAGGTCATGTGATCACCAATCCAATCTGCAGTATTGCTTGAAACACGATATTTATCGTACGAGAACCATATTTTCCTCATCAGTTTAATTATAATTAACATTGTTTAACTGCTTACATTATATGATCAGCTGTTATTTGATGAAACTAATATATTGTTTTGATTTATTTGTATTATTAGATTAATCGATTAAGGGTTTAAATGTTCTTTCTGCATGTCCAGTGACAATTTAAAAATAGCTGTAGCATTACATTAAGGTTGGCTACACTTTATGGTATGTTGTTGATTTATGAATCAGCTGCACGACCTCGTACGACATCTTTGCTGCGAACATTGCTCTTATGTAAATAAGCACACCTGGTCTGAAAGCTCTACGAACCTTGATTCTTAACGTGGCATTTAGTAAATCCAGAGTTCAACAGAAGTTCACTCTTAAAAATTCGTGTATAATGAATATTTTGAAATGTTATTGAACAATTATTATTTGTGGTATCGCAATTTTGTTCATTCAAATCCCTATAATACTCTGAGGAGGGGAGATGGGCTTTAAAAATTAATATTAAGTATGTATAGACATAGACGCCAAAAAGTTTCGTCATTGGAGCCCCCTCTTATTGACTAGGACCACAGAAAATTGCCTAATATCAACGAACATTGCCACGTATTATGCATGTTTTCAGTGTACTTTAAAGTAATACGTTTAAAAATACATTTCCTCACCCCTAAACAAAGCTTTACTCGCGCGGTTTCGAGCTTTAAGCGCTCTGTTTATTCTTTATTTTTAATAAAATACCGTATTATGCAAACTTATAGGCCTAACGGTAAACGTAACAAATACTTAACGATACGAATTGGAAAATAAATAATACCAATTTTCTAGGATTCAAACATTTAAGAATTTCAAAAATGTTTTCAATTGTTGAGCGGATTTTGCAAATCCTTATGTCAAATAAAGTAATCGCTCTTAAGAGCTGGCTACCCTGTCGGCCATATTGGTTTTATCGCCCATTAGAATAATGTTAAGTTCAGACCCCAATTTTTCGCTTATCTCTTGAAATAAAATGTTGATTTTGGTGTAAATTGAAAGATATTCTTATCGCGGGAGATTATTGTGAAAGATATTTTGAAAATGAATTATAATATGTAATAAAAAATGTAATTTTTTTTAAGTTTGGCAATTTTTTTCTGGTAATCTGTAACACTTATACGAATTTTTGCTCGCAAAAATCACTCTTTACTTTATTTTGAGTAGTCAAAAAAATTACCTAAATCAGATTGAAAATGAAATAAAAATGTGGGTCCTAAATAGATGTTTAGTTAGCATTGCGCTTATGGAGAATCAATCCAATATGACCGACGGGGAACGTGGCCTTAAAAATAAATAAAATCTATAAGTGTATATTTCTCTACTATTTACTGTATTTTTCTTCTCTTCGATAACAAATTACAAATTCGCACCATTAATTTCCAAGTTTGCCCAAAAGTAAATACCGAATCGCATGTCCAGCCTCTATTACATTTTATAGCAAAATGTTGTTCATAATCTGTAGCATCAGCCCCCCACCCCCACCCCATATAGACCACTGTGTACAATTTAGAGTAGTCGAGAATGTACATGGAAACATGTCACTGCATATAGTGAAAATACTAAAAAATAAAGACTAATCCTGGTGCAAGATTTCAAATAAAGTGGGAAATGATAATAAAACGAGTTTCTTTGAAATAACTTTGGTCATATTAAAACGGCTTGTACACACAGTCCTTGCCACTGGCCTTCGAGTATATGAAAGGAAAATTAAGGAACAGAGTATACGTGCGGGAAAACAACTCGGCAGGAAGTAGGCCTACCACGCGTCAAGCTGGAAATAGGAAGGAGGGGATTCAGATTTGTTGGACCTCTTCTGAAACAAATCAAATTGTTTATTTAAAAGGCAGTGAGGAGAAAATTTCGGGACATGTTCATGGCAGATAAAAGGACAAATCTATATTATTTTTATAGTTTGAGTGATTTTGTAAAACAAACATTATTGTTTGAAAATCGCTTACAAGACCTTCTTTAATTATTTATTTACTACAATTATGAGCTGTACTAGTAATTTAAAAACACTAATCTCTAAGTTTTAAAGAATAACCATGATTTATGAAATTATATTCTTCTTGGAATCGACGTCGGATTTGCATAGACTAGTAATCTTTTATATTCAATCACCTCGATTCAGAAGAAAAACATCATGAATATATAAAATAAGTTGAACGTTTTCCAGATGACGTCACCAGAAAAGGCGCCGCAATAATAAGAGTTCTTGGAATAGTAATCATTGATTTTTTAGTTTGAACTTTATGTTCACCATAAAAGAATAAAGCGAGTGATTATGAAAGTTATGTTTTAACAGGCCAGACTTGTACTTAAGAACACAATTTGTATAACTTAAACGGCGATGCTGCAGAAGAAAACTCATAAAGATGTCAAAGAAAAATAATTCAAGATCTAACACGATCTGTTGGTTTCTAAATTATTCTAATTAACACATGTTGGGTTTAGATGATTTTTATCTTAATAACGACACAAGACAATAATACAATGTATCATTCATTTCATAATCTAATCATCAACATATTACAAAAGGTAGAGAAAATAATCTCATTGTTACAAAACGCAATAAATCTCCTGCAAGAAGCTTGGAAAAAGTCTTGTAAGAAGTGAAAAGTGGCTAAAGAAGCTCGGGAAATATAAAGTCAGCTTCGTTTGAGGAGGTAAAAAAGGGACTGAGGAAAGTAACTCATCCCCTCAGCCGCTCGAGTGGACAAGGAATCCGGGGCGGATATTAAAGAGAATTTATCTAGAACGAGAGGGAGAACTCACCCCAACCCAACCCCTCCTTACACTCCTCACCGCACCACGGCTATATAGGAGTTGGACGATACATTGTCTTGAACTTTATCAGGGCACCTTGGGGACAGAAGTAGTATACTATAAGATCTTCATTCCACGGGTTGGGTTTGGGACTACGGATGCGAACAACATGCCTTTTATGATTGTATATACTGCTACAGTTTAAAAATGAAATACATATTACCACAGAGAAACGAATCTATATTTTCCCTTGTCTGTGATATTACACGTTTTACTGGTAAACAGAACTTTATGTTTGTATACATTCTATACGGTGCTACTGAGTCAACACAAAAATTTGAGGGGTTTGGACCGCTTTCTCTAAAAGCGTTTGTGTGCTCTCGTAACAAAAATGTAATTGGCGTTGAAATAAAACAACAACAAAAACGTAGGATTACATGCTGATTCGTAGAGGGTGAAATCAACACAGCCAATTTTAATAGACTTTCACACTACTACTTTTTCACTTTTGAATGAAAAACGAAAGACAATTTTAAAAGAGCTTGCTTACTCTAGCGTTTAAGAGTAAAAATGTTAAAAGTTTGAGAAAGACAATCATATTAATGGAGGTGGAGGTTTTAGCCCTAATGACCTGTCTCTCTGTCTGTCTATCTTTAATGTTCCTCAACCTTTATGCTAACAACTATTCACGTTAAGAGCGTTTTTTTTTTTATAAAAATACACTACGTTTCGGGAACTAGGGAAATTTCTTCCGTTTCCTTCCCTCTCGAAATGTAATGTAGTTTTAAACACTATTATCGGGATCAGGAAAGATGACAGTTGGGTTCCAGCCAATAATAAGGCGCCACGCTGTCACTGCTGCAATTTTGCCTAAGAAAACTGTCACTCGAGTGCTATGCCGTCCATCCTGTGTGGTATTTGGCAATGCAGCACGTCTACTATTTGGCTTGTCTTGGTTTATACTGTAAACCACGCCCTTACTGTCGTCTCTCCTGCTTGCGGGAATAGACTATATACGTAATCTAAAGACCAAACCATTCCCACGCTAAAGAATTAGAATGGATATAGAATATGCTGCTGAAAAAAACTTGTTGACCGGTCTACTATATTTTATTTAAATTTGCAGTCTTTCATGGAAGTGACTTATTGCATACAGAATAAGAAACAATATAATGTTTAATGTTTACCTAAATATGTGTACTTAAACCTTATATTTACAAAATAAACAAACTAAAAAACGCAATTTTTTCGGTCGTATGATTTGAAGCTTTAAGATTTTGTTTCAAAAAATGTATCTTCATCCTAAAGAAGATAACTTCTAAACGAGACCTACAATAGGCCTGAACGTGATGTTAAGGGCAGGTGAACTACCCTACCTTCGTTCACAAAGTACAGTACCACTTTGTTGATTTTTTCACTCAATATTCGATTTGAATTCGAAATTCGAAGTTTATGCTTCGATGTACAGTAACTAATCATTCAATTTGAGTCATAAACGATTTTTATTGTGGACTATTTTTTAAAATATCTTCTCAGAAAAATCAACAAAATATATTTCCTTACATCTAAACAACTGAAACAAAACTGAATCACATTTTAAACACATTAACTAGTTTCCGGTAGGCTGCAATCCTAGTGATAACTGTACAGGCGACGCCGCCGAAGATAGCGCGTTAAGTGAGGATGGGTTCGAGTTGAAAGCGAGCATTCGAGAGGTATTTGAGAGGGTTTCCATGTACTGATACACTAATGACCGTCTTTCCTCTCCCCTTTGTCTGAATGAACGGGCGGGGGGAGGGTTAGGGGTGGGGCCACACACCTTAAAACTTCAGGCAACCTCTTTGAAACTTCTTAATCTTCAAACTGTTAAACTTAGATGTCTATGTTTTTGTTACATTGCTTCCGGTCACACAATTTCACAGTTGCACTTTAATTTCAGTTGTGTATTTAATTTAATATGGTATTTGGATGCTAAATAATAAGTGGGAAGTATTTATTATTTCGCTGGTTCAGATTAAAAGTCAGAATTTGTCGTTTTCAGATTTATAAACTAGGACTTATTTGCCACCAGCAATATTCTTCAGGGTTATGGTGAATCAATGGCAAACTACATCCGACTTAAAACGTATTCCTTGTTTATTATAAATAAGTAGTCAAATTAAAATACCCCCGTAGCAGCAAACCTGCGTACTCAGCGAATTTCCAATGCATATATATGTATCTTAATACCACATAAAGCCACATACCAAGTTTCATCAATATACATTCATAAATAAACGATTTATGACATTTTAATTATTCTCCATAAGATTAACATGGCAGCTGAGTATGCAGGTTTGCTGAAGGAACGAACACAAAAAATGGGGTTTTATACAAATATCAATATAACTCATGTAGGTAAAGCCAAATACCAAATTTCATTAATTTATTTTCATAATGAAGGCAGATAACACGTTACTTATTCTCCATAAGTAGGGTAAGAAGGACAGTCCGAGGGCAGGAGGAGTCAGGAGGAGCACCCCCCCCCCCGAGCCCCCCCCCCCCCCCGAGGTCTCGTCTGTGACACTTTGCGAATTTTTTTTTTGCGAACTTTTTTGCGAATTTTTTTGCAAACTTTTTTTGCAAATTTTTTTTTGCGAATTTTTTTTTTTTGCGAATTTTTTTTTTTGCGAATTTTTTTTGCGAATAATTTTTTTTGCGAATTTTTTTTTTGCGAATTTTTTTTTTTGAGAATTTTTTTTTGCGAATTTTTTTTTTGCGAATATTTTTTTTTGGCGAATTTTTTTTTTTGCGAATTTTTTTTTTGCGAATTTTTTTTTTGCGAATTTTTTTTTTTTGCGAGTTTTTTTTTTTGCGAATTTTTTTTTTGCGAATTTTTGTTGTTGCGAATCCTAACCTAACCTAACCTAACCTAACCTAACCCATCCTAACCTAACCTAACCTAACCTAACCCATCCTAACCTAACCTCGGATCAGATTTCTGATTGCAGATTCTTGTTCGTCTAGTCGAGCCGAGTCATTTGAGTACCCACATCGTACACTTTGGATGATGTTTACAAAAAAGGGGCCCGCACCACACTTTTGACCTTTTTTTTTGCATTTTTGGAATCTCCTCGTCAAGCCGAGTATTCTCAGTACCCACATGACATACTTTGGATAATTAATACAAGAGTTGATCAGGGTAACGCTACAACCAACAGAGCTAGCCCATCAGCGCTTGCGGTCAATTGAACTACCAGTGAATGCAAATTTTGAGGAGAATATAATTGCAATGCTTTGAACATATACTGCAAAGGGGGGTGTATCGATACACCCCCCTTCAAGTACTCTGCACCGAGGCAGACGTTCACACAAATAAGCGTCGTGTCCAGTCTACTGTCTGGGAATGCGGATGTTGTAATTTGATACCTCGACTGGAGGGTGCAGGTGTTCACACAAAAAACCGACAAGTCGAGACCTGTCTGGGAATGCGGATGCTGTAATTTGATACCTCGACGGGAAGACGGTTGACCCTTCCAGGAACCCATTATAGTCCGCCCGTATCGAATTCCGAGCAATAAATCACCAGTTGTCAAACACCCACGGTATCAATCTTGTTTTAGGCTTCAACAATTCCTGACGTATGGGGGAGCGAAAATCTCCCCCTAGTAATTAAATCAACAGAACACCAGTTGTCACGGTCTCATGCTTGTTCTAGTCTTCAACAATTCCTGACGTATGGGGGAGCGAAAATCTCCCCCTAAGCCATTATGTGTTAGGGGGAGCGAAAATCTCCCCCTAGTAATTAAATCAACAGAGCTAGCCCATCAGCGCCTGCGAACAATTGAACTACCAGTGAATGCAAATTTTGAGGAGAATATAATTGCAATGCTTTGAACATATACTGCAAAGGGGGGTGTATCGATACACCCCCCTTCAAGTACTCTGCACCGAGGCAGCTGTTCGCACAAATAACCGACGCGTCCAGTCTACTGTCTGGGAATGCGGATGTTGTAATTTGATACCTCGACTGGAGGGTGCAGCTGTTCGCACAAATAACCGACGCGTCCAGTCTACTGTCTGGGAATGCGGATGTTGTAATTTGATACCTCGACTGGAGGGTGCAGGTGTTCACACAAAAAACCGACAAGTCGAGACCTGTCTGGGGTGCAGCTGCGCCCGACCCCAGGAGGGGCAGGAGGAGCAGGAGGAGCAGGAGGGGCAGGAGGGGCAGGAGGAGCAGGAGGGGCAGGAGGAGCAGGATTAGCAGGAGGAGCAGGAGGGGCAGGAGGGGCAGGAGGAGCAGGAGGAGCAGGAGGAGCAGGAGGAGCAGGAGGGGCAGGAGGAGCAGGAGGAGCAGGAGGAGCAGGAGGGGCAGGAGGAGCAGGAGGGGCAGGAGGAGCAGGAGGAGCAGGAGGAGCAGGAGGAGCAGGAGGGGCAGGAGGAGCAGGAGGAGCAGGAGGGCCAGGAGGGACAGGAGGACCCCCCCCCCCCAGACGCCTGCACCAACACTTGGAAGAAAATCCTCCTACATTAGAAGGATTTCCTTCTGTTCCCTAACATGAAAAGCTTTTGTGGCCTTGAAAAAGGCCGATTATGATGGTGGGATCAGGTGGAGGCTAAGGTATTGGAAAACGTTTATTTTTTACTGTTGAAAAACGTTGTTACTTCATCAGGGTGCAGTTCATCGGTCCGCCGATTCCACCACATTTGAACAAGCATCATGTACTTCTGCTCATGTTCAATGGCGTAGAAGTGCTCCTCTTCAATGGGGTAGAAATCCATCTTGTAGTCCATGTCACGCTGCCAATATTCCCACTCCAAGCCGTCCAGCGGGCAATGGTTCCACATGCTGTTGATTCCCCGTCGTCTGGAGTACAGAGCGTCGTCAAGATCTTGAGTAGTTGAATACATTTTTGGTTCATGAACGTACTTGAACTTTTTGTCAATGCGCCATAGCCTCTTCTTATGGAAATGCTTCAAGGTGCATTCATCGTCGTCTTTTCGGTTGTAGAATTCATCACCTTCGAAGTAATCATCTTCATCGTCAAACGGTCTCTTCTTAGTATTGCTTTTCATTGTCGTTTCCGCTGCAACACATACATCCTCCAACTCAACGTCTGTGATGTCACAACCCCACTCGATGTTGGTCATGATCTCTTCGTAGCTGTTGACGCTTCGAAACTCAAGACTAAACTAAACTTTACTGCTAGGGGCGGGCTGTGCGTCGTGGGATGATGGGCGCAGGTGCACAGACAAAAAACCGTCGCGTCACCCTACTGTCTGGGAATGCGGATGCTGTAATTTGATACCTCTACGGGAGGGCGCGGGTGTTCACACAAAAAACCGACGAGTCGAGACCTGTCTGGGAATGCGGATGCTGTAATTTGATACCCCGACAGGAGGGCTACCGACCCTTGCAGGAACCCATAATTATAGACCACCCGCGTCGAATTCCGAGCAATAGTACACCAGCTGTCAAACACCCACGGTCTCATTCTTGTTCTAGTCTTCAACAATTCCTGACGTATGGGGGAGCGAAAATCTCCCCCCTAAGCCATTATGTGTTAGGGGGAGCGAAAATCTCCCCCTAGTGATTAAATCAACAGAACACCAGTTGTCAAACACCCACAGTCTCATTCGTGTTCGGGAGTTTGAAGTGTGTGGCTGTGTAATAGTGTTGCTGTGTGACATTCTGTCAGAGCGATCGCCCGACGTTTTGACCTAACCTACAAAATGAACCACTTAACCGCCTATGTGTTTAATGATCGGCCTTTGTCTGTACTGTTCGACAGCAGCGATAATCCATGGTTCAAAGCTAAGGATGTAGCTACAATATTGGGATACGCTAACCCCAAAGAAGCAATCAGAGCACATGTTAGAGAAAAATATCGCAAAACAATTCCTGAAGTATGGGGGAGCGAAAATCTCCCCCTAACCTATAACGAGAAACATTCAATCTTTCTTAACGAGCCGGGATTATATTCGTTACTTATGAAATCTAAAATGCCCATCGCCGAGAAGTTTCAAGATTGGATCTTTGAAGAAGTTTTGCCATCCATTAGAAAAAATGGTCAGTACAGACTTATAAACGAGAACCAACGGCTGCTACAATCACTTACAAAGTCTCTAACAAATAACCGAAAGCTAGATCAAACAAATTCCGAGTTTAAAACTACAAATGATATATTGTGTATGGAAAACCAATCCATGAATCAAACGCTGATCGAACAGACACCTAAAGTGGCAGTGTTGCCTGAAGATGTAAATCTGAAGCATATATTTTGTGTGATGATTAGGGAAACCCTTCTAGAGCAGTACGGAGTTTGTGAATACAAGTGCATTCGAACACAGAAGAGGAATTTCAAACAAGCCTTGAAAAAAGCAAAGGAAGAAGGATTTACAATGTGCTACTGTAGAGAAAATGTCCCCAACGGCATAAACATAGTGAATAAGGCTAAAGAAGTGATGAAGAGTTACGGCATGCACATTGACTGCAGATACAACAACATCCTAACCTCGCACAATTTCATTAATGTAGTTGAACATATCTTTGACAATGCATAGGTCTGCGCTTGTGGACTCGTTCCAGAACCTTCGACGCTAGTCAGGTAGCAACAGTCGATACGTGCTCCAAAGATGACCAGTGTGGATGACGCAAGAAAAGTAATCACCATATCAATGAACAAAATACGTTATAAACGTAACAACATCCGAGAAAGGCTCGCAATCAAGTTAGTGTTGGATAGAGCGAGAGATGTGTTTGAGAGAAAATATCATATGAAACAGCATACTTATGAAAAAAAAACAAAAATATTGAATATCATGTGAAAGAATATAACTATGAAGAAAACAAAACAGACTGTTAAATTTAACGAGGAGCTAAATACACAGTACACTTACGAGCCCTGTGAGGATGTACAACAATTAACGTGGACTCAAATCGCATTAGATGAAATGAGATTCCGCAGACCGTTGGAACTGATGTTGGGTGAAAAAATCAAACATCTAACCTATTGCAACAAGATGTGTCACAGCGAGTGCATACAGTTTACTTCAAGGGTGAGCAGACGCACCACCAGTCCGTAGTACGGTAGAAGTCACACGGTAAGGACGTCAACATGGACGCTTACGTTTCTGCGGACGACTATATCAAATCGTTTATTCAGGAGATTGAGGTTATGAACAATAATGCTAGTGATCAGACATTGGCATCACCTCAGACGTCATCTGTAAAACCGATCACTGCCTGCAAGAGACGAAGGAGGCCAACTCTCATCGAAGTGGAAACCAAGAAACCAGGATGGGTGCCAAAACCAACAGATGATTGTCCCATAGTGTCATGGATGGAGAATGGGAATACTTTTGCTGTTCAAAACCCGGGAAACAAAGGACAAATTTTATTGAAAATGGAAATGTACGATGGTACAGATATGGTGTTCATGTGTGGTTTATTTTTGGACAAAGATGGTGATATGCACCAAAATGTCAAACAAGTAGTTGATAAAGTGGAAAACATGTGGATCGATAAATCAACAGGAGTACCGAAAATTACAGGCTTAACTCAAACTGTTACACAACGCAGTGCAGTTTCGCAACCAACGTCGAAGAAGCGAGCTGTGAGGAAGAAACAACGAGTGTCGCCAGCAGTCAATTAAAGCATCAGCATTCCCAGACAGGAGGGCGACGCGTCGGTTTTTTGTGTGTGAACACCTGCGCCCGGCCAACTACTAGAGATGTCGAGCAGCAGCACTTTCAAGCTAGAGTTTCCGAGCGTGAACGGCACTGCAGCAACCGAGGACCTGAGAGCTACCCTCAACAACTGCAAGTCTGACTCTCCGCTCTACACCAGGATAGACGATCTCAGAGAGGAATGCGGCTATCTCATCACTGCGATGGAGCGAGCCACAACACCCTTTGGCGAGACGATCATCGTGATCCTGGAGGGGCAGGTCGGGGACGACTTCTTTCTGCGAGTCTACCTGCCTAGGCGCTTCAACGAGGTCCTGAGCAACACCGACATCGAGCGCTACAACAGCGGGTTTGGAGAACGCCTTCGCTTGGTGAAGCGCAGCCCGAGGGGTTCCAATATCAGATTCACACCTTTGGAGTTTATGTAAAGCAAGACTTGAAGATTATGTAAATACCTTTGTAAATTAGTTTTCGTAGTCAATACTTATAGTCACGTTCAGAACATAACCACTGTGTTATTTATTTCACTTAACCCCAAAAATGTCCTTTGGTAGTAAGTTTAAGAGCGTGAGTATGGTAACTGTGAGGTGTTTAGCTCATCAGCGTCATCATCAGAATCATCGATATTTGTACATAGATGTAACCCACCGCGTAATGCGATACAATTGATTGGAGCGCATCGTGTGTGAGCTGTCTTGTGATGACGACATCGCACTGCGTTTGTAACAAAATAACGTGTACATTAACACGACGATCACTTTTCTTGCTTAAGTCACGATGGGCATTATGGCGTACGGGACGATTGGTAATAACAGCGTTTAAAGTAAACTGTGCACATTCGTTGTGATACGTCTTGTCACAGCACGTTAGATTTCACATTCTCACATTCAACATCAATTACAATTGTAGACGTAATCTCATTTCATCTGTTGTGATTTAAGTCCACGTTAACCGTTGTACATCCTCACGCGGCTCATAAGTGTAATGAGTATTTAGTATGACAATAAACTTCTCGAATGTTAGTACGTTAAATCGTAGCTTGTTCATTGACGCATCGATCCCTATTCTTGTTTCAGTCTCAATATGCATTATGGCGTACGTGCCAGATGGTACTAACAACGCTTGAAATAAACTGCACACATGTGTTGCGATACATCCAAACACAACAAGTTAGATGCATCATTCAATCATTCAGCATCAATTGAAATGTTATGCGTGGCATCATTTCATCTGGTGTAATTTGAGGGAATAACTCGACTACGAACCTTCATCGTATGTTAGTTCGTTAACAACGTAAATTGTACATTAACACGACGATCACTTTTCTTGCTTAAGTCACGATGTGCATTATGGCGTACGGGGCGATTGGTAATAACAGCGTTTAAAGTAAACTGTGCACATTCGTTGTGATACGTCTTGTCACAGCACGTTAGATTTCACATTCTCACATTCAACATCAATTACAATTGTAGACGTAATCTCATTTCATCTGTTGTGATTTAAGTCCACGTTAACCGTTGTACATCCTCACGCGGCTCGTAAGTGTAATGAGTATTTAGTATGACAATAAACTTCTCGAATGTTAGTACGTTAAATCGTAGCTTGTTCATTGACGCATCGATCCCTATTCTTGTTTCAGTCTCAATAGACATTATGGCGTACGTGCCAGATGGTACTAACAACGCTTGAAATAAACTGCACACATGTGTTGCGATACATCCAAACACAACAAGTTAGATGCATCATTCTAACATTCAGCATCAATTGAAATGTTATGCGTGGTATCATTTCATCTGGTGTAATTTGAGGGAATAACTCGACTACGAACCTTTATCGTATGTTAGTTCGTTAACAACGTAACTTGTACTTTGACGCATCGATCACTTTTCATGCATAAGTCACAATGTGCATTATGATGTATGTGACGACTGGTAATAGCAATGCTTGAAGTAAACTGAGCACATGTGTTGCGATACGTCTTGTCACAGCAGGTTATATTGCTCATTTCCCCATTCAACATCAATTACAATTGTATGCGTAATCTCATTTCATCGGTTTTAATTCAAGTCCGCGTTAACTGTTGTACATCCTCACGAGGTTCGTAAGTGTAACGAGCATTTAGTTTTACATTAAACTTCTTGTATGTCAATCCCAAGTAATCGGTGTTTGAAGAAGTTTGCCTTTCCCTCAAGAATTGTCACTAGCATTATAACATACGCGTTTAATAACCAGATCGCACTTGTAATATTTTTGTATACCGATAAAAATTCCAAGTAATCGAGGTTTGAAGAAGTTCGCACATTGATAAAAAAAAAAATCCAAGTAAACGATGTTTGAAGACGTTTGAGTTTTCACCATCACACAAGTTCCAATCTTGAGTAATGTCAACCCAAGAAAATGAAAGCTAACAGCATCACGTAGTTGTGTTAAGTTACGATAGGTATAGTTAGGTTTATTAAGACTGTTTCCAGTTAGAAAGGGGAAACATGGAGAGACTTATCTCATCGTTAGGTTACGATATCCAGTGTAACGTTAGGTCCCTGCATAGAAATAGGAAACGTAGACAGTTGTATCTCATCCTTAGGTTATGTTATGCTCTGTTAAGTTAGGTTTGTGCTTATAGATAGGAAATATTGTCAGTAGTATCTCGTCGTTAGGTTAAGTCATGCTCTGTTAAGTTAGGTTTGTTGTTGAATATACAAAAAAAAAATCTGTACCTTAATGTCGGCGTGCGCAAATTAAAAATGGTATAATCATAATGCGCACGCCGACATTAAGGTACAGATTTTTTTTTGTATATTCAACAACAAACCTAACTTAACAGAGCATGACTTAACCTAACGACGAGATACTACTGACAATATTTCCTATCTATAAGCACAAACCTAACTTAACAGAGCATAACATAACCTAAGGATGAGATACAACTGTCTACGTTTCCTATTTCTATGCAGGGACCTAACGTTACACTGGATATCGTAACCTAACGATGAGATAAGTCTCTCCATGTTTCCCCTTTCTAACTGGAAACAGTCTTAATAAACCTAACTATACCTATCGTAACTTAACACAACTACGTGATGCTGTTAGCTTTCATTTTCTTGGGTTGACATTACTCAAGATTGGAACTTGTGTGATGGTGAAAACTCAAACGTCTTCAAACATCGTTTACTTGGATTTTTTTTTTTATCAATGTGCGAACTTCTTCAAACCTCGATTACTTGGAATTTTTATCGGTATACAAAAATATTACAAGTGCGATCTGGTTATTAAACGCGTATGTTATAATGCTAGTGACAATTCTTGAGGGAAAGGCAAACTTCTTCAAACACCGATTACTTGGGATTGACATACAAGAAGTTTAATGTAAAACTAAATGCTCGTTACACTTACGAACCTCGTGAGGATGTACAACAGTTAACGCGGACTTGAATTAAAACCGATGAAATGAGATTACGCATACAATTGTAATTGATGTTGAATGGGGAAATGAGCAATATAACCTGCTGTGACAAGACGTATCGCAACACATGTGCTCAGTTTACTTCAAGCATTGCTATTACCAGTCGTCACATACATCATAATGCACATTGTGACTTATGCATGAAAAGTGATCGATGCGTCAAAGTACAAGTTACGTTGTTAACGAACTAACATACGATAAAGGTTCGTAGTCGAGTTATTCCCTCAAATTACACCAGATGAAATGATACCACGCATAACATTTCAATTGATGCTGAATGTTAGAATGATGCATCTAACTTGTTGTGTTTGGATGTATCGCAACACATGTGTGCAGTTTATTTCAAGCGTTGTTAGTACCATCTGGCACGTACGCCATAATGTCTATTGAGACTGAAACAAGAATAGGGATCGATGCGTCAATGAACAAGCTACGATTTAACGTACTAACATTCGAGAAGTTTATTGTCATACTAAATACTCATTACACTTACGAGCCGCGTGAGGATGTACAACGGTTAACGTGGACTTAAATCACAACAGATGAAATGAGATTACGTCTACAATTGTAATTGATGTTGAATGTGAGAATGTGAAATCTAACGTGCTGTGACAAGACGTATCACAACGAATGTGCACAGTTTACTTTAAACGCTGTTATTACCAATCGCCCCGTACGCCATAATGCACATCGTGACTTAAGCAAGAAAAGTGATCGTCGTGTTAATGTACAATTTACGTTGTTAACGAACTAACATACGATGAAGGTTCGTAGTCGAGTTATTCCCTCAAATTACACCAGATGAAATGATGCCACGCATAACATTTCAATTGATGCTGAATGATTGAATGATGCATCTAACTTGTTGTGTTTGGATGTATCGCAACACATGTGTGCAGTTTATTTCAAGCGTTGTTAGTACCATCTGGCACGTACGCCATAATGCATATTGAGACTGAAACAAGAATAGGGATCGATGCGTCAATGAACAAGCTACGATTTAACGTACTAACATTCGAGAAGTTTATTGTCATACTAAATACTCATTACACTTATGAGCCGCGTGAGGATGTACAACGGTTAACGTGGACTTAAATCACAACAGATGAAATGAGATTACGTCTACAATTGTAATTGATGTTGAATGTGAGAATGTGAAATCTAACGTGCTGTGACAAGACGTATCACAACGAATGTGCACAGTTTACTTTAAACGCTGTTATTACCAATCGTCCCGTACGCCATAATGCCCATCGTGACTTAAGCAAGAAAAGTGATCGTCGTGTTAATGTACACGTTATTTTGTTACAAACGCAGTGCGATGTCGTCATCACAAGACAGCTCACACACGATGCGCTCCAATCAATTGTATCGCATTACGCGGTGGGTTACATCTATGTACAAATATCGATGATTCTGATGATGACGCTGATGAGCTAAACACCTCACAGTTACCATACTCACGCTCTTAAACTTACTACCAAAGGACATTTTTGGGGTTAAGTGAAATAAATAACACAGTGGTTATGTTCTGAACGTGACTATAAGTATTGACTACGAAAACTAATTTACAAAGGTATTTACATAATCTTCAAGTCTTGCTTTACATAAACTCCAAAGGTGTGAATCTGATATTGGAACCCCTCGGGCTGCGCTTCACCAAGCGAAGGCGTTCTCCAAACCCGCTGTTGTAGCGCTCGATGTCGGTGTTGCTCAGGACCTCGTTGAAGCGCCTAGGCAGGTAGACTCGCAGAAAGAAGTCGTCCCCGACCTGCCCCTCCAGGATCACGATGATCGTCTCGCCAAAGGGTGTTGTGGCTCGCTCCATCGCAGTGATGAGATAGCCGCATTCCTCTCTGAGATCGTCTATCCTGGTGTAGAGCGGAGAGTCAGACTTGCAGTTGTTGAGGGTAGCTCTCAGGTCCTCGGTTGCTGCAGTGCCGTTCACGCTCGGAAACTCTAGCTTGAAAGTGCTGCTGCTCGACATCTCTAGTAGTTGGCCGGGCGCAGGTGTTCACACACAAAAAACCGACGCGTCGCCCTCCTGTCTGGGAATGCTGATGCTTTAATTGACTGCTGGCGACACTCGTTGTTTCTTCCTCACAGCTCGCTTCTTCGACGTTGGTTGCGAAACTGCACTGCGTTGTGTAACAGTTTGAGTTAAGCCTGTAATTTTCGGTACTCCTGTTGATTTATCGATCCACATGTTTTCCACTTTATCAACTACTTGTTTGACATTTTGGTGCATATCACCATCTTTGTCCAAAAATAAACCACACATGAACACCATATCTGTACCATCGTACATTTCCATTTTCAATAAAATTTGTCCTTTGTTTCCCGGGTTTTGAACAGCAAAAGTATTCCCATTCTCCATCCATGACACTATGGGACAATCATCTGTTGGTTTTGGCACCCATCCTGGTTTCTTGGTTTCCACTTCGATGAGAGTTGGCCTCCTTCGTCTCTTGCAGGCAGTGATCGGTTTTACAGATGACGTCTGAGGTGATGCCAATGTCTGATCACTAGCATTATTGTTCATAACCTCAATCTCCTGAATAAACGATTTGATATAGTCGTCCGCAGAAACGTAAGCGTCCATGTTGACGTCCTTACCGTGTGACTTCTACCGTACTACGGACTGGTGGTGCGTCTGCTCACCCTTGAAGTAAACTGTATGCACTCGCTGTGACACATCTTGTTGCAATAGGTTAGATGTTTGATTTTTTCACCCAACATCAGTTCCAACGGTCTGCGGAATCTCATTTCATCTAATGCGATTTGAGTCCACGTTAATTGTTGTACATCCTCACAGGGCTCGTAAGTGTACTGTGTATTTAGCTCCTCGTTAAATTTAACAGTCTGTTTTGTTTTCTTCATAGTTATATTCTTTCACATGATATTCAATATTTTTGTTTTTTTTTCATAAGTATGCTGTTTCATATGATATTTTCTCTCAAACACATCTCTCGCTCTATCCAACACTAACTTGATTGCGAGCCTTTCTCGGATGTTGTTACGTTTATAACGTATTTTGTTCATTGATATGGTGATTACTTTTCTTGCGTCATCCACACTGGTCATCTTTGGAGCACGTATCGACTGTTGCTACCTGACTAGCGTCGAAGGTTCTGGAACGAGTCCACAAGCGCAGACCTATGCATTGTCAAAGATATGTTCAACTACATTAATGAAATTGTGCGAGGTTAGGATGTTGTTGTATCTGCAGTCAATGTGCATGCCGTAACTCTTCATCACTTCTTTAGCCTTATTCACTATGTTTATGCCGTTGGGGACATTTTCTCTACAGTAGCACATTGTAAATCCTTCTTCCTTTGCTTTTTTCAAGGCTTGTTTGAAATTCCTCTTCTGTGTTCGAATGCACTTGTATTCACAAACTCCGTACTGCTCTAGAAGGGTTTCCCTAATCATCACACAAAATATATGCTTCAGATTTACATCTTCAGGCAACACTGCCACTTTAGGTGTCTGTTCGATCAGCGTTTGATTCATGGATTGGTTTTCCATACACAATATATCATTTGTAGTTTTAAACTCGGAATTTGTTTGATCTAGCTTTCGGTTATTTGTTAGAGACTTTGTAAGTGATTGTAGCAGCCGTTGGTTCTCGTTTATAAGTCTGTACTGACCATTTTTTCTAATGGATGGCAAAACTTCTTCAAAGATCCAATCTTGAAACTTCTCGGCGATGGGCATTTTAGATTTCATAAGTAACGAATATAATCCCGGCTCGTTAAGAAAGATTGAATGTTTCTCGTTATAGGTTAGGGGGAGATTTTCGCTCCCCCATACTTCAGGAATTGTTTTGCGATATTTTTCTCTAACATGTGCTCTGATTGCTTCTTTGGGGTTAGCGTATCCCAATATTGTAGCTACATCCTTAGCTTTGAACCATGGATTATCGCTGCTGTCGAACAGTACAGACAAAGGCCGATCATTAAACACATAGGCGGTTAAGTGGTTCATTTTGTAGGTTAGGTCAAAACGTCGGGCGATCGCTCTGACAGAATGTCACACAGCAACACTATTACACAGCCACACACTTCAAACTCCCGAACACGAATGAGACTGTGGGTGTTTGACAACTGGTGTTCTGTTGATTTAATCACTAGGGGGAGATTTTCGCTCCCCCTAACACATAATGGCTTAGGGGGGAGATTTTCGCTCCCCCATACGTCAGGAATTGTTGAAGACTAGAACAAGAATGAGACCGTGGGTGTTTGACAGCTGGTGTACTATTGCTCGGAATTCGACGCGGGTGGTCTATAATTATGGGTTCCTGCAAGGGTCGGTAGCCCTCCTGTCGGGGTATCAAATTACAGCATCTGCATTCCCAGACAGGTCTCGACTCGTCGGTTTTTTGTGTGAACACCCGCGCCCTCCCGTAGAGGTATCAAATTACAGCATCCGCATTCCCAGACAGTAGGGTGACGCGACGGTTTTTTGTCTGTGCACCTGCGCCCATCATCCCACGACGCACAGCCCGCCCCTAGCAGTAAAGTTTAGTTTAGTCTTGAGTTTCGAAGCGTCAACAGCTACGAAGAGATCATGACCAACATCGAGTGGGGTTGTGACATCACAGACGTTGAGTTGGAGGATGTATGTGTTGCAGCGGAAACGACAATGAAAAGCAATACTAAGAAGAGACCGTTTGACGATGAAGATGATTACTTCGAAGGTGATGAATTCTACAACCGAAAAGACGACGATGAATGCACCTTGAAGCATTTCCGTAAGAAGAGGCTATGGCGCATTGACAAAAAGTTCAAGTACGTTCATGAACCAAAAATGTATTCAACTACTCAAGATCTTGACGACGCTCTGTACTCCAGACGACGGGGAATCAACAGCATGTGGAACCATTGCCCGCTGGACGGCTTGGAGTGGGAATATTGGCAGCGTGACATGGACTACAAGATGGATTTCTACCCCATTGAAGAGGAGCACTTCTACGCCATTGAACATGAGCAGAAGTACATGATGCTTGTTCAAATGTGGTGGAATCGGCGGACCGATGAACTGCACCCTGATGAAGTAACAACGTTTTTCAACAGTAAAAAATAAACGTTTTCCAATACCTTAGCCTCCACCTGATCCCACCATCATAATCGGCCTTTTTCAAGGCCACAAAAGCTTTTCATGTTAGGGAACAGAAGGAAATCCTTCTAATGTAGGAGGATTTTCTTCCAAGTGTTGGTGCAGGCGTCTGGGGGGGGGGGGTCCTCCTGTCCCTCCTGGCCCTCCTGCTCCTCCTGCTCCTCCTGCCCCTCCTGCTCCTCCTGCTCCTCCTGCTCCTCCTGCTCCTCCTGCCCCTCCTGCTCCTCCTGCCCCTCCTGCTCCTCCTGCTCCTCCTGCTCCTCCTGCCCCTCCTGCTCCTCCTGCTCCTCCTGCTCCTCCTGCTCCTCCTGCCCCTCCTGCCCCTCCTGCTCCTCCTGCTAATCCTGCTCCTCCTGCCCCTCCTGCTCCTCCTGCCCCTCCTGCCCCTCCTGCTCCTCCTGCTCCTCCTGCCCCTCCTGGGGTCGGGCGCAGCTGCACCCCAGACAGGTCTCGACTTGTCGGTTTTTTGTGTGAACACCTGCACCCTCCAGTCGAGGTATCAAATTACAACATCCGCATTCCCAGACAGTAGACTGGACGCGTCGGTTATTTGTGCGAACAGCTGCACCCTCCAGTCGAGGTATCAAATTACAACATCCGCATTCCCAGACAGTAGACTGGACGCGTCGGTTATTTGTGCGAATAGCTGCCTCGGTGCAGAGTACTTGAAGGGGGGTGTATCGATACACCCCCCTTTGCAGTATATGTTCAAAGCATTGCAATTATATTCTCCTCAAAATTTGCATTCACTGGTAGTTCAATTGTTCGCAGGCGCTGATGGGCTAGCTCTGTTGATTTAATTACTAGGGGGAGATTTTCGCTCCCCCTAACACATAATGGCTTAGGGGGAGATTTTCGCTCCCCCATACGTCAGGAATTGTTGAAGACTAGAACAAGCATGAGACCGTGACAACTGGTGTTCTGTTGATTTAATTACTAGGGGGAGATTTTCGCTCCCCCATACGTCAGGAATTGTTGAAGCCTAAAACAAGATTGATACCGTGGGTGTTTGACAACTGGTGATTTATTGCTCGGAATTCGATACGGGCGGACTATAATGGGTTCCTGGAAGGGTCAACCGTCTTCCCGTCGAGGTATCAAATTACAGCATCCGCATTCCCAGACAGGTCTCGACTTGTCGGTTTTTTGTGTGAACACCTGCACCCTCCAGTCGAGGTATCAAATTACAACATCCGCATTCCCAGACAGTAGACTGGACACGACGCTTATTTGTGTGAACGTCTGCCTCGGTGCAGAGTACTTGAAGGGGGGTGTATCGATACACCCCCCTTTGCAGTATATGTTCAAAGCATTGCAATTATATTCTCCTCAAAATTTGCATTCACTGGTAGTTCAATTGACCGCAAGCGCTGATGGGCTAGCTCTGTTGGTTGTAGCGTTACCCTGATCAACTCTTGTATTAATTATCCAAAGTATGTCATGTGGGTACTGAGAATACTCGGCTTGACGAGGAGATTCCAAAAATGCAAAAAAAAAGGTCAAAAGTGTGGTGCGGGCCCCTTTTTTGTAAACATCATCCAAAGTGTACGATGTGGGTACTCAAATGACTCGGCTCGACTAGACGAACAAGAATCTGCAATCAGAAATCTGATCCGAGGTTAGGTTAGGATGGGTTAGGTTAGGTTAGGTTAGGTTAGGATGGGTTAGGTTAGGTTAGGTTAGGTTAGGTTAGGATTCGCAACAACAAAAATTCGCAAAAAAAAAATTCGCAAAAAAAAAAACTCGCAAAAAAAAAAAATTCGCAAAAAAAAAATTCGCAAAAAAAAAATTCGCAAAAAAAAAAATTCGCCAAAAAAAAAAAAAATCGCAAAAAAAAAAATTCTAAAAAAAAAAATTCGCAAAAAAAAAAAAATTCGCAAAAAAAATTATTCGCAAAAAAAAAATCGCAAAAAAAAAAATTCGCAAAAAAAAAAAATTCGCAAAAAAAATTTGCAAAAAAAGTTTGCAAAAAAATTCGCAAAAAAGTTCGCAAAAAAAAAATTCGCAAAGTGTCACAGACGAGACCTCGGGGGGGGGGGGGCTCGGGGGGGGGGGTGCTCCTCCTGACTCCTCCTGCCCTCGGACTGTCCTTCTTACCCTACTTCCATAAGAATAACATGGGGCTGAGAACTTAGGTTTGCTGCTACGGGAGCCTTGGTTAAAAAATTGTCTTTTTGAGCAAATATCAATGGTCCACAACCAGATGAAGCCGTATACCAAGTTTCGTCAGTATACGTTCATAAATAAGCGAGATATAAAATTTTTATTTTTCTCCATAAGAATAACATTAGACAACGTACTGTGTTTAGCACTTTCAATATCTCGGTAACCAATTGACGTAGAGAAATGATCAAAATACCAAATTGTGTGTTTTTTTAAGCTGAATCCAATGGGAACAAATAAAATTTGACTATTTCCAAAATTATATGTGAAACAATCGAAAAACCCATTTTTGGGGTACAAAACCCCCCCAAAATACCCCTTCGGATAGAGCGATCTGGCTGGGTTTCGAACTTAAAGTCATAAATGTTGCTTTACCTGTTTATACCAAATTTCATCAAAATCGGATAATTTTTACGAGAGCTATCGTGCTCACGGACACATATCTATATATATATATATATATATATATATATATATATATATATATATATATATATATATACAGTTTCGAACGAATGGTGTTTTTGGGGTCTGGGGACCTCAAAACGAAAAGTTATCATGGTCCCGGGCCTAGGTCTTACCATGCCGACTACGGTAATAGCTTCTTCCCTATAGGGGAAATTCGCTAAAATCATACAAATTAAAATTTATGAAAACAAATATCAGTTTAAAATCATGTGTTTCAAGTATTTTTAACCAAGAACAGAACGTTCCCAACAAGGAACGTACCGGTAGGAAACAGGTTTACCAACGTTAGCTTGTACGACAGTTAGGAAACAGTATTGCCAACGTGAGCCGGTTTAGCGACAAAACTCGCACTAAACGTAATGTCTGGCTTAACAGCAGTTTTACTACCACCCTTCCCTTCCCTCCACTCTATTGCTACTGTTATTGTTACGGCCGAGTCGTTCGGGAACCGTGTTTAGGTTTATGCTCATGCAGTTGTAAACTTCGATATTTCATCGACGGATGAATTATTTTTATTTTACTGTATTTGCGACACAAGGTGGTTTTATGCGGTTTCGTTTGGTATTTTTATTTAAGGTCAATATTAGGAGGTGTTTTCTATTTTTATTTGAATTGGATTTTTGTAAAATGAGGGAATATGTTTCATTTGTCTTTGCCGATGGTCGACGGTATTATCCTTTGAACTTTGAGTCCGATCGTCCGTTAACAAATTCATTAGCTCTTGAATGCTCTATAGATTTTAAAGCAGAGTCACATATCAAGAACCGTCTGTTGTCCAAACGTTTTACTCGATAACCTTGATATATTCCCTTTCACCCTCATAAAATATGCTTTTTACATGTAATAAAAGTTGACTAGTGCCAGTTTTTTCACTATTTAATTAACCTGGGACATTATGCTTGCTTCAAAAGCCCTGCAATCCGATCACAAAACCCCTCAGGTATTTTCTACACAGTAAAAACATGTAACCATCTCCTTTTCCCGAGCGGCGCCGCGTCCACAGACAGGAAGGAAGGGCTAATTGGTCGGTTAGGTTGGTACCCCTGGCTAATTGCCCGGTTAGGTTGGTACCCGTGTTATGTTAATCAGCTGGCCGCTTGATGCCGCTAATTGGCCTCGACCAATCACGTTAACCCCCCGCCACCATCGCACTGCCTCCATGATCATTTGTCTCTGGTGCCACCTTGAAGATATCATTAGCGGTGGCTGTGGCTAGCGTGACCGCCGAATGAAATTAAACCCGACGCCGACGTTCTTTTTCTTTGTTTACAACTATTTTGGCCACAAAACCAAGACCAGCCGACACACGAAGTGTGGGTCGGTTGAACAAACATGTTCCTGTTTTTTTAGGAATTCTAAATAGAACTGCGGTATTATTAGATTACCTGACACTAAAATACCTTATCAACGTGGTTTTAAAATGTTTAACATGTAGTAACATTGTTGTATATGTATTAAACTGTTTATGATAAATATTTTCAACCCAAGATTTTTCACACAATTATTTGTTTGGATGGCTTTCTAACATTCTGTCTGAACACAGAGAATGAAGAATCAGAGATCGCTTCTAATGTTGCGCGGAATGGGTGTCCAGAGAGGCCGCAGAGAAGCGACCGCAGAGTAGGAAGGACAGCACAGGGTGCCCATTGGTCACCAGTGGCGGATTTAAGCAAATGCCGCCTAAGGGCTATTAGGAAATCTGCCGCCCCCCGTGTTTACCGACATGTTATACATCTTGTTTGGTTATTTTGCGATAGTATCTAAAAACTTACGAATTTACTGAATTAATAGTTTTAAAACATTTCTGTTACTTCTTAGTTTTAAAAACCAGTAAAATAATGTATAATTTACTTGATTTATATTAACACAGTACAATATAGCCTACTCAATGACAATCAATCATAGAGACAAAATGTTGGTGTTAAAAGCAGTGTGAAGCAGTACTACTTTTAATAACAAGAAAATCCTTCAACAAATAAGGCCTAAAAATCCCTTCTTACACTTCATTGATCATTAATTTTTACACCAACGTATTGACTACTGAAAATTGTAATAAATAACCTATAAATAAGATATAATGACACTGTAGCCTTAAAATTCGTAATTCGGACCATTAGCCTCAAGGTTCTGACTATTTTAATCCTGAATTAGCGCTTTTCAATACAGATTTTCAGTCATTTTGTAATTTATACTTGTAAACAAAGAATTGTTTATATTTTTTAGACGATCAAAATATAAAATTAATTGATGTAGGCATAATCTTTATAAAACTCTACACATTTTCAAACACTACTTCTAGTTTCACCTCCATGATGTTGTAGATCCAATTAAATAAAATATAATACCTACGGGAGTCACTACTCTCTGAAAAAAATAACCTTCAAAATCGTGCCGTCATATTTGGTATTTCGTCCTGTTGTGGTGTTAACTTGTTGATGGGACAGTGTCATTCGATGTACAAGGCGGATTGTTTTCAACACTATTTCCAAAGCCATATTACAAGGGTGTTTTCATATAACTCAAATCATAACTTTGCTCCGAGATAAACGATAAAATTAAATCTAAAATATATCTCAAGATTATAAAGTTAAGTTTAACATCATGATTCACCTAAAATGCGACAAGATATTAATTTAAAGACATCGAGTATCACAGTTTTTCATTTAATGAAATGGGAGATTTTGATCCCGTCCCACCCAAAATATATATACATATAGTGGTCTCGTCTGGAGTAAAAAACTGCAGCCTACATTCTGACCACCATTTTGACCCTCTGACAACTATGCGCCCATGGCAAAAACCAATCAAATCCTCTCTTCACAGATTATGTCTTTATTTGTCTTTGGTCAGATGTTTTGATAAAAATAATATCCTCCAGAATGAACGATTATGTGTGGTAGCCTTTGATATGGTAAGTATACGACGGCTGATATAACTTTCTTTGTTACCTTGAGATTGAAAATATCATTGTAGTCTAAATTTGTTTATTGTCTTCTGAAATTCGATTGTTTCATCATTTCTCAGCCGTGTACCTTAGTCATTATTGATATTGTGTAACAAATAATTTTAATGCTATGCGAATGTACGGATAAACTTGGAAGTCCGTGAGTTAGACATAGTCATAAGGGCGTAGTGAAACTGCCCCGACATTTTGGATACTTTTGAAACGATGAAACTGCCCCACTGATTAGGATGAAACTGCCCCATTGAAAGAGGATTAGAAAGGGTCGCCTCGCAAGACTAGAAATGCTGACATTGCCCCGAGCGCCCGGCCAGGTAGTCGCTACGGGACTGGAAAAAAAGGGAATTATTTTTGTCCATTCGCCCTGTCAGTGACTGCAGTCATCTAAAACTGCCGACGGCTGATTTTCCTGTCAAACCCATTAACATGCGGTAACATCCTTCACATGTTATCAAAATTATTTTCTAAAGTAAATAGCCAGTCAGACATCATTTTTCTTCTCTTATTTGCTTAGTCAAATTATTATACAGTCTTGGCCCTTAATATTCGGTGTTTTATTAAACGAGTTTTATTAGGTTTCGGGACAAAATCATTTAAATTTCATCTAAATTTCATCGCTCGGGGCAATTTCAGCATTTCTGGTCTGGTGAGGCAACCCTTCTTGATCCTCTTTAATGAGCGGGGCAGTTTCATCATTTCAAACGTACCTAAAATATCGGGGCAGTTTCATCGTCCCAGTCATAGTGGCGCAGTGTCTGATGAGCGGAGGGGAGAAGTTGAATTAACTGTAGTTCGTGGCTTGTCGCCTTTTCTCTGTAGCGTAATCGTATTGTCGCTAGTACGGATGAATGAGAATGACAAATGTATTTTGACTGTTCTGAGGAACTGCAGTGTGAGGAGCTGCAAGCGTAATACATTATATTCTCTGATTCCTACCTTTACCTTAAAAGGACGGCACACGTCATTGTCATACGCTTTCGTCAAAATTTTCCCAGTTTCAACATTTCATTTGTAAACAACTTATTAATTTTTTGTAAATTTACCGCCCTGGGCTAAAGCCCCTATAGCCCCCCCCTAAATCCGCCACTGTATGGTCACCCATATTGTACAACTTCCATAGTCTGAAGCTCTAACAGAAACGTTTCCGGTTACAAATCTAACTCTGTATTAAACTACTTTCTAAATAAAAATGTACATTAAAAATACCCCCGTCGCAGCAAACCTGCGTACTCAGCGAATTTCCAATGCATATTTGTGACTCACTACTACATAGAGCTATTTACCAAGTTTCACAAAAATACATCCATAAATAAGAGATATATAGCATTTTATTTATTCTCCATAAGAATAACATTAGAGTTGAGGACGCAGGTTTGCTGCAACGAGGAAGATAAGTAATATGTTTTTTTTGCAATTATCAATATAACTGAACCAGGTGAAGCTATATTAATTTACCAAGTTTTATTAATTTAGGTTCATAATTAACGGAGATATACAACTTTACATACTGTATTCTCCATATGAATAACATGGGGGCCGAGTATGCAGGTTTGCTGCTACGGGGACTATCAACAAAAAACTTGTTTTTTGTGCTAATATCAATATACCACAACTAGTTGAAGCCACATACCAATTTTCATCAATATACATTAAAAAATAATCGAGATATAGAATTTTATTTATTCTCCATAAGGATAACATTGGACAACGTACTGTGTTTAGCGCTTTGAATATCTCTGCAACGGTTGGACATAGAAAAACGATTAAAACACCAAAATGTTTGTTTTGTTGAGCTAAACACATTAATAAACAGAAATATGAAGTTTTTAGTAAAATTATCTGAGAAAAATCTAAAAACCTTTTTCCCATAAGATTAACATGGGACACTTTTTTTGGATTTTCTCCGCAACCACTTAACCTAGGTTAATAATTCAAAATACTAAATTATTTGTTTTTTTAAGCTCTATAAAATGGCTATAACCAAAATTGAGTGTTTTTAACATTTTGGGGTCAAATTTGCAAAAAACAGATTTTTGGAAAATTGTAAACCCCCATAAAACCCCCTTCCCATAGTGCGATCGATCTGGTTTTCGAACTTAGAGTCATAAATGCTGCTCTCCACATTTGTGCCAAATTTCATCAAAATCGGGTGTTTCTTTCAAAATTTATCGCGGTAACGGACACACACACACACACACACACACACACACACACATATATATATATATATATATATATATATGAAATTAAACCCGACGCCGACGTTCTTTTTCTTTGTTTACAACTATTTCGACCACAAAACCAAGACCAGCCGACACACGAAGTGTGGGTCGGTTGAACAAACATGTTCCTGTTTTTTTAGGAATTCTAAATAGGTATATATATATATATATATATATATATATATATATATACATATACATATACATACATATATATAAATTTGAGCGAATAGTGTTTTTGGCATCTAGGGACCTCAAAACAAAAAGTTATCGTGGTCTGGGTCTTTTAAGTCTTACCATGAGACCTACGGTAATAGCTTCTTCCCTATAGGGGAAATTCGCTAAAAATAAATACTGATAAGTGGCCGATCGAGAGTAACCTTTCAACCTTACAAGGATTAGAAATTATGATGAGGAGGGGGTAAGAAACCGAGATTATTCAAGGGCTATATACCCCCTCATTAATCTTAGGTATTCATTCATTAACTGTTTTCTTCGCTTCTCGGCCCGGACCACCGACTACTGACCCATTGGAATTTCCAGAAATGTATATTAAAATTTAATCACAAATTTTCTATGTGATTTAATTAAGGAAATCAAATTTACTATTGGATCATTGCAAACTGATTTTTTGGAAGTGGGATCTCAGATGGTAAATATAGATTTAAAATTAAGTCTTTACACAGACAAAAGTAAACCGTTTTAAGACCCGCAGTTAGGCAAACCGTTTACATGTTTGTCACCGTACAATAAGCCAGGTGGCCACAGAACATAACTTGTAATGATAGTCTCAATATCTATCGCAGATTCTGTATTGCATTTGCGTGTGTTCAATTGTGAGATCGAGAAGCCAGTGCTGGTTCCCCCGGGAGTGTTTAGGCGTTTGTGATTTCCAGACACGATTCGGGATACCGGGATACTGGTACAGCCCTCCAGAGATTGAGTCATTTCTCAACCCCCCCAACCACCTCCAACCCCCCCCAAACACCTGCCACCTTCTAACCCCCCCCCCACCACCCTGCCGCTGAGACTTTTAATCAATCTGAAATCGTGAAGGAGGAAAAAGGGACAAAAATACTGGAAGTATAATTGAATCGGATTAATGGATTTCAGTGTTTTCCAAGTTTTTCAGGTACTTTTAAGACGTTTTCTCTAAATTATTTGTGTGTTTTAATTTTCTCACAAAGATGGCAATGCATTTTTATGTAACGTAACAATAGTTGTTTGGATAAGTGGTTGATTAATTTTAGCGACATAATTGTGTAATTTATTTTAACGTTATTAAAAGTTTTAAGAGTAGAAATTAATACTGATATTATTCAAGTATACACTACGAGTGAATCTAGTTGCTCGTATTCGAGCAAATATGTTCTTTTCGAATTACTCAGCTCTGAATAGAACTCTACGTGACTCTACTTATGGAACTTTACAGTTTTGTTAGTATATATTGTGTTGCCATTCCAAATATTAGCTTGACACAGCTGTTCTTGCTTCTGCATACTGTCTTTTGTTAGTGTCAGCAACAGTAAAATGTCTAATTAAATAGATTTATATTCTTCCATAAGGTTAAAATTGGAACTTTGAAAGCCCGAGGGCAGGTCCCCGATAGTGGATGTTTTCCAAACCCCCAAAAGTCACATATATATGTTAAGGGCTTTCAAATAACACATAAACCGTGATTTAAAACCTAATAGTTTCGCTAGTAGCCTGCTCACAAAAATCACATTATTTTTTAGTAAGATGACGATATTATGTAACAAGATAAGTTGTTGTTTTTAAATGACACAAAAGTTGTATATCAAACCAATTAAGTATACTTTTTAACTATTACATTTGTATATTCACTTGAGTCGCCGTATTTTTCGGTTTAAAATAAAACCACTTAGATATTCACAAAACTAAACAATGACTGAACACAATCTATTGTCTCAATTCCCACAGGCCAGGGGAGCGCAGCTTCATGTGTTATTTAAGTGTTGCAATTTTATTTTGAGGTATTTTGTTTACAGTCGGGTTATTTTACAAACTTTCAAGCCCCCCAAAATTCAACTTTTAAGATTCATAAATAGTGATCAAACATATATCAGCAGCACCTCAGTTCGGGATACGCAGTCTAACAGATTCGGCAGTGACCTCAGGAGAAAACCCGACTCATATGTGGTACAGTTTACGTAGTACATTTATATCTATAGCATTTGAACAATTCAGAGGCAACATTATTGGGTTAAATAATTAAAGTGCAACGTGCCATCGGAAGGGCAATATGCTGCTTTATAGAACGATGGAGGAAGATCCATCACTGGAGCGTCAAACGGCTGATGGCTGATGGCTGATGTGTGCAGCGGAAGGGTTGACTTTCTACTTGAGCGGTGGCGGAGGGGAGGGGAGCGGAGTTGTTTAATTTGATATCTCCCTCGCCCCAACTGGCATCATGTAGCTCACAGCTGGCGCTAACGGCACTCTCACACGCACGTCGGTAATGGGTAAAACAAACACCACCCTGGAGTAATTAGGGGGGAATTAGGGATGGGAACTAGCCTCGAGACAAGGAAAATAAATAAATTTCTTGAGCAGCGTGTTACGTGCTGTTACGATACATGATCAAATAAAATAAGCCTCACAAGACTACAAAATACATTACACTTTTCTGCATTTACATACAAGACAGTAAATATACATAAAGGATGGTACAAGGCAATCGATTTTAACCAGCTCATGGGTCATCAGAGCCAATCAAAGAATTACACAATCAAAATGGCGAACAGCTTATATACTATTCGCTGCGGGAAGTTCTAAAAACAAGTTGTGATAAGTACTACCAGAGTAAAAGTTGACATGTTCAATAATCATTTAACCCTATCCTTACATTTTCTATGAAAATAAACAACATTTACATGCATTCATTAAATTTCCTTTCTTAAAAATATGAGGAATATTTAAATTGTTTCACTTAATTTATTAGGGGCCATACACATATTGCGTAACGCATTTTTCGTCATCTCAGACCCCCCTCCCCCCGTAACGCACCATAACGCTTGACCATACCCCCTCCCTCCAATGTGTTACGTAACTCAATCGTAGTAGGGTTTAAAACAGCTTATATAAACCTTTTAAACATCGTTTTATTAACAATTTGGAATATGGATTTAAATGAATCATTAAACGTTAAATAACTTTATTTTAACAACATGTTTTTATAACTTATTTCAAAGCAAAATGTATACAAAAAACAAGACCGTTACTAATAATATAAACAATAAAACAAACTATCTCAGTTGAAACGTAACAAATTTAATTTATCACTAATACAAACACAAAACAACTTAAAAACGTAAGATGTGGTTTGCATTGCGCAAGCGCAATAATGTATCAAGTCATGATTTTACATTCTAGAACAACACAAAACATAGGTGTAAAGCAGTACAGAACTTACTCAAAACACGTTATCTAATTATTTCTAGTTTAACTGTTATTAAAATAGTATAACGGAAGCATTTTTCATATAACTAACTGTAACCTTGATTTAGATACCAATTCGATTATTTTTTTAAATTTTATAACAGTATTAATTGATACTGGAGTGCGCCAGCTCTTAGGGTTAATATGTGTGAGTTACGTAACGCTGATCCAAACCCCCCCCACATAACGCTACGCCATACCCCCTCCCCCCCTTTAGAGCGTTACGTAAAATGTGTATTGCCCCTTAAACGGAATGACTCCTTTGTTACAAAGAAGAAGCATAATTCAAGTTACATTAATTAAATGATAAACAACTATGACACCTGGACATAATAAGAGACCATATTCTCTGTACTGACATGCAGCAAAACAAGCAATTACAGGGTGTCTTAATAACAAAATAACAAGCCGGCCGATTTCATTATTCAACTAACTGATAAACAAATTTCAACAAATAACAAATGTATCTTATACAGTTCAACGATAGTTAAATTAATGATTTATCAAGTACTTTAATAACAATATCAGTAAAAGTGTTATATAAATCAGCAAAGTATACCAGTGAAAACGATATATGTAATAAACATATAACACGAATATATGAGACCATAAATTGTTTCCAAGGTGTGGCCATTTTCCAGGTGGTGTTTTTCGACATTCGATCTTTCCGGTTTGCTGTTTTTCCTTGCTGAAATATGATTCTTATATATTTTTACAAAATTAACGGTTGACCAGCAACACAATTATCACAATCACTACAACTGATCTCATAAACCCCAGGCTTATCAAACTTATTTCAATCCTCTATCTTGGGATGCAAAATTTACTCATGGGTTTTATCGAAAGGCCCGGATTTATTTGAATATTAAATAACAATAGATTTCGGGTACCTTTTTCCCAGACCTCAGGGCTCCACCCCACTAGCCTTCAAAGTTGTAATGTTATTCATTTGAAGAACAAGCGACGAGGTCGGTCTAGGTACTAACACAAAGACTCAGTAATGAACATATGACTTTGTATAGGGAGAGAGAGGGAATCTGTAGCAGTGCCAGAGGGGTGGCGATTGGAGGGAGAGAGAGAGAGGTAGAGATCTCGTGCTCACCTCGCTTACTTCTTTGGTCACGAATATTCTGCAATGATGTCACTCATAACTTGCAACGGTAATCACCTGTCTGGGAGATTTACATTTTTCATTCGTGTTCAAACCCAAGGATGACGACTCAGCCGTCCTTCCATGCCTGCGCTTGTGACTGAGTGCATCATCAATCTTCATTGCTCAGCATTGATTCAACAACACTGGCAAATTTGGTAAAACTGTCTTTAAAGAGTTTGTCAAAAGACTTAATTGAATGGAATCTACTGAAAAGTGTTTTTTTTCAGTGGTGGGTTTCATCTAGATGAATGAGTTGTAACCAGGGAGGAAAGACATATATTATAAAAGTTAGTCATTTTGCATTACTCTAAACATTGACAGTTCATTAAAAACGTTTTCTTCTTATATAATTACTTTTTGATAATTTATTATCAATAACATTATTTGGGCGTAACATAGATTACCTTCTATTGATTGGTATTGTTACATTTTATATAATTGCTTTGTTACTTTTGTTTTGTTTTACAGAAATTATTTGGTATAATATTTGTCGAAGTTGTAGTTAATAATTTTGCTAATATATAAAATAACTTATAGCAAATTTAGAGTACAACTTGTTTTACGAATAAAAGTTTGTTCAAACTCAAACAGTCACTTTTAAAAGAAAATAAGAAAACAAAATTATGTATAAAATATACATTATCTTCGTAGGGGAAAAACGATGAAGAGCGTATTTATTTTCAGAAAAACTTCAATAAACCGCGAATTACTATGAATCGTCCACAAAATCATTATTATTTTATGTTAATGTCCTAAGTTTTTATTTTAGGAACATTTTAGCGAATTTCCCCTATAGGGAAGAAGCTATTACCGTAGTCGGCATGGTAAGATCTAGGCCCGGGACCATGATAACTTTTCGTTTTGAGGTCCCCAGACCCCAAAAATACCATTCGTTCGAAACTGTATATATATATATATATATATATATATATATATATATATATATATATATATATATATATATATGTGTCCGTGAGCACGATAACTCTTGTAAAAATTATCCGATTTTGATGAAATTTGGTATGAACGTGTAAAGCAACATTTATGACTTTAAGTTCGAAAACCAGCCAGATCGCTCTATCCGAAGGGGTATTTTGGGGGGGTTTTGTACCCCAAAAATGGGTTTTTTGAATTTTTTACATATAATTTTGGAAATAGTCAGATTTTATTTTTTCCCATTGGATTCAGCTTAAAAAAACACACAATTTGGTATTTTGATCATTTCTCTACGTCAATTGGTTACCGAGATATTGAAAGTGCTAAACACAGTACGTTGTCTAATGTTATTCTTATGGAGGAAAATAAAAATTTTATATCTCGCTTATTTATGAACATATACTGACGAAACTTGGTATACGGCTTTATCTGGTTGTGGACCATTGATATTTCCTCAAAAAAACAATTTTTTGACAAAGGCTCCCATAGCAGCAAACCTGCGTACTCAGCCCCATGTTATCCTTATGGAGAATAAGTAACGTGTTATCTCCCTTAATTATGAAAATAAATTAATGAAACTTGGTAAGTGACTTCACCTAGTTGAGTTATATTGATATAAGCATAAAACCCCATTTTTTTGTGTTCCTTGCTTCAGCAAACCTGCATACTCAGCCGCCATGTTATTCTTATGGAGAATAATTAAAATGTCATAAATTGTTTATTTATGAATGTATATTGATGAAACTTGGTATGTAGCTTTATGTGGCATTAAGATAAATATATATGCATTGGAAATTCGCTAAGTATGCAGGTTTGCTGCTACGGGGGTATTTAGTTACTGTGTTGATCCAATTATTTGACAATTACAAAAATACTTAATAAAAACAAAATTTGACTATTTTATGTCCGGTGCACAGCAGCTGGCACTATTAATACACATGGTTGAGATTTAATATCGAAGTTTTGGTAGGTAAACGTGTAATAGGTCAGTTGTGTTTGAAACTGTATTGTTCCATCTAATATGTCATACATACAATTTAACAAAATATTAAAAATAATCCATGTAAATTAAATGTTCTCTAAACCTCTAAATTCAAACCACAAATGCAGCAATATCACTGATTGGTTTCAATCTACCAAGATTAGTGTCAACGTCAGCGGTGACGTCACCTCTCTGCTTTGATCAATACTGCCAACACGTTGAAATGTTAAATTGTTAAACACGTAAACTTTGTATTATGATGTATCCATCATGTTTATTATATTCGGCCTAAGTTTGTATTGCAATAAATAATCTCTGATTAAAAGAAATATGGTTCAGAGTTATTGAAAGCTGTTTTAACACACCCTGAGCACAAATTTTCACTCTGGCTAAAATTATTACCAAACCAATGTATAAATGATAAATGATCCAGGGGCATTGGAACGGTTTAACAGTTTACCCTTCTAAGAAGTAGTAAACAAAAACACTGCTAAACACTTATGTACTTTGATGCTACTGTCCTGGAAAATTAAGAATCCTGCTACCTGGCAAGTTGACGCCGTACATACTGGCAATACTGTATAGGCTAAAAGAAAAAGATCAACCATTAAATAAAAAGGGAAGATATTACTAAAATGGAATTAAATTGTCAAAGTCCAATACAATTATGTAATAATTAAAATAAACAGTAAAAACGAGGAAATCATTGTTCACTACCATCTACATTCTCAATTAAAATGTAAAACCCGAAATTATGTTTTATAATAAATCCAGTTATCATGCCCTTAGGAAGAATACGTCATCCCCTTTATTATTTGTTTTAGTAATTTTAATCAATTCACAACCACATGTTACTGAATAAATCGGAATAACTGTGACTTATAAATCACTCCTTTCTTTTTTACCTTTGTATTTACACTAAACGTGAATGCAGTTAACATAACTGGAATAAATGTAATAAACCGCACTTAAATTTATTCACCAGTTTGTGCAGTTTTCCATAGTTAATGTCGTACTTCATTTGCGAGCGCTTGAATATGATACAAGATGCAATTAAATTATATAAATGTAAGTCATTTCCCTTATTCATTTCATTTATACATTTCATATCCGCTAGTTATAATTATCATTAATTATATGACGGAGATAAATTCGCATAAGTTATAATTCGCATATTATTAATTCTGATCGAAGTCATGAACATTAAATTTTAATTACCAAGCCGGTTTGATTTTCTTGTGTAATTGAAAACTGTTATTTCACAGTTATGAAAACCCGTTATCAATTTTTGAAATCGGAGTTCAATTTAATAATATATATTTTTACGTATAAATGTTTTGTTTAATTAAGGTGGAAAAATGATTTAAATAGCAGTGAGCGTTTATAACTTCAGCGCAAACAAAACCAATAGGTCTACAATAACCAATTCCCACTTATGCAAAGGGGCGAGAGAGGGGAAACGTCGACTTGAATATTACTATGGTTCTCACTAGGATATTCTTGGAGGAAGAGCATTTCTTGTGTTTGAATCTCGGTTATTGGTAGTCAAACAAAATCATTATTTTCCATGTTTTTTATATGTAAATATTTATGATATCACGTTTACAAACTCATTTGCATCAAAGTAAGGCTGGTGATTATTTTATGTTACACTGTTTTATTGGGTATTTCATAGTGGATAGTGCTTATCTTAATTGTATTTTGTAAATTAAATCCTGCAAATGTTCTAAAGGTTCGTAACCGGGCCCAGCTGCTATTTGTCATTGGTCAAATAATTTACTAAGCTTTCTATTTAAAGGTTAATTTTATATTTAAAATACTAGGGTTTGGACCGTTCCTTTAACACGTAACCAAATTCCACTGCTGAGGAAAGAACATAAAAATACTCAGATTCCTATTATTAAATGTGACATTATATCAAAAATATCTTTAAAATATATTTACTTCGTAATCAGCGAGATAATTATAAATATTCGTTGATAAGAGTAAAACACGGCCCTCGTTGCGTATATCATCCTTTAATATTGCATATAGAAACTCTTGAATTACTTTTTGTTAACAAAATTTAAACTATACCAGTAATCAACTACATAATTACAATTACAAGATTAAAATACGATTTAATCTCAGAATCGCTTTATCGATTAATTTACTCTATTTAAAAGTGGAGACCTATTAGTTTCAGAACGATGTGAAACAATCCCGTTTACAGCAGAGTTAACAAAATAAACTAAGCTGGTATTTCAAACATTATTATAAAACCAAAATGGCGTGTGGTTTTCATGATGACAGTCAGCCATCATGTCGATGTGATGCGGCAGCTGTCATTTCCATGTGCACTATATGCAGTGACATGTTTCCATGTACATTCTCGGCTACTCTAAATTGTACACAGTGGTCTATATGGGGTGGTGGTGGGGGGCTGATGCTACAGATTATGAACAACATTTTGCTATACAATGTAATAGAGGCTGGTCATGCGATTCGGTCTTTACTTTTGGGCAAACTTGGAAAGTAATGGTGCGAATTTGTAATTTGTTATCGAAGAGAAGAAAAATACAGTAAACAGTAGAGAAATATACACTTATAGATTTTATTTATTTTTAAGGCCACGCTCCCCCGTCGGTCATATTGGACTGATTCTCCATAAGCGCAATGCTAACTAAACATCTATTTAGGACCCACATTTTTATTTCATTTTCAATCTGATTTAGGTAATTTTTTTGACTACTCAAAATAAAGTAAAGAGTGATTTTTGCGAGTAAAAATTCGTATAAGCGTTACAGATTACCAGAAAAAATTGCCAAACTTAAAAAAATTATTACATTTTTTATTAAATACTATAATTCATTTTCAAAATATCTTCCACAATAATCACCCGCGATAAGAATATCTTTCAATTGACACCAAAATCAAAATTTTTCTCAAGCAATAAGCGAAAAATTTGGGTCTGAACTTAACATTATTCTAATGGGCGATAAAACCAATATGGCCGATAGGGTAGCCAGCTCTTATCTTGTATCACAGAGAACTTCTCTGTGCTTCTATGACGATTCAAGAATTTAATGGAGTCGGCTTTTACAATAGATCTGGTTATTGTTTATGTAAGAAAGCGTTCATAAAATAACTAATTTTGTAAATAACTAAGCGTTTTCGTAACTAATTCATCTGTGTAGAAGGGTTTAGGTTTTTTAGCAGGGCTTCAAAACTTATTATAAGCCAATATTCTGTAATTAAAACCAATTCAAGTTTTAAATAACAACTAGTAATTTTTCCAACGTACTTATAAAATTTAATTTAAAAACGTCATGTAAAAGAATGCTGGTTCAAAGTCGTCAATTTGATTTTATAATAACTACAACTTAGTAAATCAAGTGAATTTACATCCACGTAAACACTAGCTAGGCACATCCACGTAATAAAATTAAACTTGGCACTGGTTGCAATTCATACTATAACGTTTAATGCAGTCGATCTTCCGCCGGGTCAGGTTTATAAATTAATCGCCAACGTTCCCCCCATTACTGCAAAGTGCTGCTGGTAGTAATTAAACTGCATTACTGGCGAACCTTTCATGCAATTATTATGCACTCTGGGAATAATAAATTTCGCATTTTGGCGTTTCTAGTTATTATTACTTCATTTAGAATACATAACTAACCTATCTGGATTTGTGAGTTGTTTTAACTTAAAAAAATAGTTTAAATTTTGGAACTCTTTAAAACTGCCTTAGTTTAACTTTTAATCGGTTCGATTTGACGGTTTTTATATAATGTAATGAGAATACAACGATGCTCAAATAAAGAAAATGTCATCTGAAATGAAAATTGGCACTACAGTAAAAATATGGCGACGAATTAAAATACCCCAGTCGCAGCAAACCTGCGTACTCAGCGAATTTCCAATGCATATATATGGGTATCACTACTACCTAGAGCCACTTACCAAGTTTGATAAAAATACATTAACTAATGAGTGATATATAGCATTTTATTTATTATCCATAAGAATAACATTATAATTGAGTACGCAGGTTTGCTGCAACAAGGAAGACAAGAAATGTTTTTTGCAATTATCAATATAACTCAACCAGGTGAAGCAATATACCAAGTTTTATTAATTTAGGTTCACAACTAAGGGAGATATAAAACTTTACTTATTCCCCATATGAATAACATGGGGGCCGAGTATGCAGGTTTGCTGCTACCGGGAAAAATAAAAAAAAACTTGTTTGTGCTAATATCAATATACCACAACTAGATGAAGCCACATACCAAGTTTCATCTATATACATACATAAATAATCGAAATATAACATTTTATTTATTCTCCATAAGGATAACATTGGATAACGTACTGTGTTTAGCACTTTGAATATCACTGCAACGGTTGGGCGTAAAACAACAATTAAAACGCCAAAATGATTGTTTTGTAGAGCTAAACTGATTGGTAGAAAGAAATTTGGAGTTTTTAGTGAAATTATCTGAGGAAAATCTAAAAACCGTATTCCCATAAGATTAACATGGGAAATTTTATGGACACATTTTTTTACTTTTCTCCACACCACTAAACCTAGCTTAATGATTCAAAATACTAAATTGTTTGTTTTTTAAGCTCTATAAAATGGCTATAACCAAAATCGAGTGTTTTTAAAATTGTAGGGTTAACAGTTCAAAAAACAGATTTTTGGAAAATTTTAAACCCCCATAAAGCCCCCTTCCCATAGACCGATCGATCTGGTTTTCGAACTTAAAGTCATAAATGTTACTCTTCACATTCGTGCCAAATTTCATCAAAATCGGATGCTTCTTTCAAAAGTTATCGCGGTAACGGACACATATATATATATATACATACATACATACATACATATATATATATATACATATATATATATACAGATATATATATACATATATATATATATATATACATATATATAAATTTGAATGAATAGTGTTTTTGGCATCTAGGGACCTCAAAACAAAAAGTTATCATGGTCTCGGGCTTAAGTCTTACCATGCCACCTACGGTATGGTACGGTACGGTATTTCCCTATAGGGGAAATTCGCTAAAATATAAGCAAATGAGCAAGAGCTCATGATATAAATAATTGTGAATCTTGCTAGTTTTGGTTCTCAAGGAAGACAGTTTATCGATCATACAAATTTATTTTCAAATAAATTTATGACTCGTAAAAACAATGTGTTTTATTATTTATAGGTAATAGAAGGTTCCCAAAACAGCACTAGAAGTGTTTTATTTCATCATTATATCAAGTTACATCACAATTCGGAAATATTTGTTCACGAATGGTGGGAATAATAAAAGATCAGATAGCTATGAATGTAAATGATGCATTGACTGAACAGCAGCGAGGCACGCTATCTCTAAACCATTCTACTCCCTGAAAAAAGCTCTCCCGATTAACAATAATTTAGTTCATATATTTAACTTTCTTCTTTCTTCTTTGCATTTCCTAATTTTGCGATTCGATATTTGTTGTATTAAACTTGTTTTTACACTGGTGGTAAATTTATAGTGCGCACATTACGCGTTAAGAGGTAAAAACTGCGAACTACATTGTAATCTGAATTACAGTCACCGTCCTTGCTTTGTATTAGATTAGTCTATGTTATTTTTATCTTACGTAAAACATAAGATAAGTTTCAACTTGTGTAAAATCCTTAAACGCTTTGTGTTGTCACGCAAAAAACTAAAAACTTTTAAACTTTTTGGTCTAATACTTATTATTGTCAGGCAAAGCTATTCCCACAGGCCCAAATTCGAAAAACCACAACGAGATTTAATGGTTTGCTAGAGATCCCTGAATATCAGATACTACGATTCCGTCAAAGGCTCGCTGACTGCATAGTGGTATTTTAGTCCTTATGTTGTTAAATACAGCAACCTACAAAAGTAAAGATATAAAAATAAATAAAAAGTGTTACACGTAAATGTCATTGAACGTCGGTTACAAGGTGTATTAAGAACTTTGCTGTTAGTGTTGCGACAAATAGCTACAACGAGGCACTTACTAGTTGTAGTTCCGTTGTAGGTACTAGACGTAGTAGTTGAGTCGTGGGGTTGTCATAATATAATAATCCCACAAATCAGGGCCATTTAATACAAATTTCAGTTATAAATTCGTGAACGTCGAGGTTCTAAATTAGTTTCAATCCATGCGCAGTGTATTTTAACACTATGAAGTTATTTATAGCAGTACTATAAACAAACTAAATTGTTTCATAATATGCAGTAGCTTTCAAAGTATTAATAACGATACAAATTGTTCATACATGTTGTCGCGATGTGTGCATGTGTGTTTAGCGGCAATGACAGAATCGCATGTAGGGGTCCGTAACTTTATGGGGCAAAGGTTAGTTATTATCTGCAGGGTCAGCATGTGAACCAGTAAAATAGGCCCTACAAAAGGACCGAGTATAGTTGCCGAGCTTTTCTATAAGAAAGTCGGTTACTTTTAGTTAACAGCTATAACCATTTTAACAACATTTCCATTATACTACGGGAAAAGTCCTCATTCACCACCATTGTTTGCGAAGAACAAAACACTAGCAGCCCACACAAGTATAACTTTATGTTTAATTCTCTTCAAGTCATAACTCATGCGGACGAACACGCAACGGGTCTGCTAGTTTCCTTTAAAAGTGGAAGTAAAAAGTGGGTCCATAAGTTCAGTAATTTTTGCTAAGTACATGTAGGTTGTAATGCCAATGTGGGCGCTGCAAAATGGTATTTGTAAAACTTAAACAAAGAAAACTCTTTTAATACCCATTATGATTGTACTTGTGTTTTTACTTTTTTTACTTTTACTATTCTTTGACTGAATTAAGTGTTATTAACTAGTTGCGCAATTTTTGTTAATGCAAAACTTTATATTCTTATGTTAAAATGTTCTTAGTAAATATATTCGTTTACTAAAACCAATTTGCCTGCAGGTGGAGCCTACCTGGGCTGATGGCCAATGCTTCATGGCCAATTGTAGATTCGTCACGGCAATTTTAAAAATTACAACATTTTTAAATAAATTTGAAGCCATTTTAATTGCAGAACGACAGTTATTGATTATATTGGATCGTAGACAAAATTGGGAAATCGGGTTCCTACCAGCATGGTAGTTGCAAGTTATGTAATATAAAAGTACTTATCGATTACAAATTGACTGCTCGACTGACAGGAAGCATTCGACTGACGGGAATGCCAGGTGACGAACCACGTCGAGTTTTTACGAATGTAGCCCATTAGTTTAATATTCTTCTACAACAAAACGTTTCTTAAAAATGGTCACAGTCTACTAAAATACGTTCAGTATAAACCTTTGTCCTTAAACCTTTGTCAAAACGTTAAATCGGTTCAACCAAATAAATAAATAAGAATATTTAACAGTAAGTGAAAAACGAAGATTTAAAGCATAAAAACTTAGTGTTCATCTTTATTGAATGCTTACTTTTGCAATTTATGGTTGAGAGTATACACGCAGAATAATATGACAACACCTTGTACGGTATTGCAATAAAGTAGAATTTATGTAATTCTGTGTGGTGAGGCGTGAGGCTAACTCTCCGACACAGGACTCTTCTTACCTCATATTCATAGTGAACTGATTTTATGGGCCTCAGCGTCTCAGCGAACGCTCACATGTCTATGACAGCACGATGAACCTTCAGTCATGACAAGGACGTATTTTAAACGCCACTTATGTCGACTCTTCATTACTAGTGTCTTGAGTTTCTAACTGAACAAGCATTTCAGCATTCAACGTAGCCCTTAATTAGTAAGACAGTACGAAACTATTAAAGATTTTATAAATCACTATTTTTCACCAGTGCATGTGTAGCAGCAGTAAATACACAACGTAAAATGTTTAATACCTAAAATATATTTGTTTTTGAACTAGACGCAGTTTTTACAACAATATAACTATTTTTACTAACGAATTTTGTATGATTAATGTTTTAAGAAGAAACATACAACGTGCTTTAGCTGTTATATAGAATATCTGGGTTTAGATTATTTTATTATTAAGTTATAATTTTGTATTTCGTTGAAATCACGCCAAATGCACTAAGAAAATGGCTCGAGGAAGTGTAAAAATATGTCATACATGGGTAAAATGTCATATTATATTGATTGATACGATAACTCAATCCTAGCAATAAAAATAAAAATTGTAAAACAATAAACATTCCCTAACACTGATTAGAGGAAAACAAAATGTTATAATTATTGAATCTTTTTTTATCTAATCAGTGATGGAAAATGTCCGTAATAATTTACTAAAAAATATAAAAAACTCACCTTAAACAAAATTAATAAAAAAATAATAACTATTTATACAACAAATTCATTAAAGTAGCTGCAGTAGGTTTTTAATTTAAAAGCAAGCGATTGTCACAAATGTGTGGTATTGTGGTATTCGACGGCACCAGCAAAACAGCCAGGCAATCCCGTGACAGCTGTCATATCTACAGTTCAGATGAAAATGTTGATACCTCACACGTGATATGAAACTCTGGTAATTTGCAATTGTTTAAAACAGGTTGAAAGCAGGAAATTCTGTGATGTTTAACTAATTTGTTTAGCTTTTGTATCCAAGTAACATTTTCTGATAAGGTCGATAAACAAAATTATCAAAATCCATCAGAGTCTGAAACATCAGTATCAAAACAGCTGAATTCAGGTCCATAACTGTAATTACTAAATAGGCAACACTGCCATTTAATGAATAAATACATGCATTTTGTATTCCTTACCATGCGCGGTGTGACACGAATTAATACCACTCTAGAGATTACAATCGTTGTTTCTCTGCATGATGTAACTGTTTATGTTGTAACAGCATGCGATTCCGCTGTTATCCCAGTGTGTTTGTAAATTCATGCTCGCTCCTGTTATTCTCAGATACAGAACGAACATCAACATTAGCTCTACACGTCAACAAAAACCTTATTCGATGGAGGAAGTAAATAGTGTTAAAAATCTTTTTACTTTTTTACTCAAAAAGATTGTTTTCCTTGACTAAGTTTATAAATTCAATGATGAGATTACGTTGTAATTGTTTTCCTCTTAAATACCATTTAAAGTTTACTCGAATCACTTTTTCACTGTTAATACTTTTACAAGTATTTGAAGAATAAAAAACTGCTCAAGCCTTCTAATTAATGTAATTTATTAATTTTAACCTTTTGAACACTGTAGGGTGCAATATTTGGCACTGATGTCAGATTGGTTTTCTATATATTACATCATATCGTTATAAACTTTTATTTTAATGATGCGTTTGTAACATTTTGTAAAACGTGAATTTCTAAACTTTATACTTATACAAATATAATACGGATCTACTGTAGTAATTATATTGAATATTAGCAAGAAAATATTTTCTAAACAATTGTTATTGGGACTGGTGTTTTTCAAAGCAGAAGTTGCACTATGGCCAATCTCTGATATGGGGCGTGGTTGTGGCTTTGGCCGGTGCATTGATGTATTACGATGATGATGGATTGCTGCCATGTTGCAGTTTATAACCTAGCATCATACTGTGATGTATTACGATGATAATGGATTGCTGCCATGTTGCAGTTTATAACCTAGCATCATACTGTGATGTATTACGATGATAATGGATTGCTGCCATGTTGCAGTTTATAACCTAGCATCATACTGTGATGTATTACGATGATAATGGATTGATGCCATGTTGCAGTTTATAACCTAGCATCTAGTGATGTGTCAAAACCAAAACTTGAATCTCAAAACCACCAAAACTTTGGAAAAGTTTCGGTTTCGAGATTCGATCGGTGAGTTTCGAGAATCAAAACTCGAAACTGCTGAGATTTTTTGTGTCTTTATTGTTGTTTTTTTAACAGAAATCACGCCCGTGTTTCGATCAATAATGCAAAGGTCAAAAGCCTACTGTCATCGGTCGTCTACCTTCACCTTTTTTGGATTATTGATTTTTTATTTCTGAAAGAACAACTCTAACCAAAATATATAATTAGTTTTAATTAATTTTTCTGGATTTATTTTTCATGACCATACCCAGGCAAGTAAATAGGGTTTCACGATTTGAGTTTCGAGATTCGAGATTCGATTTGGTAAGTTTCGGTTTCGGTTTCGAGATTCGAAATTTCTGGTTTTGACCATCACTACTAGCATCATACTGTGATGTATTACGATGATAATGGATTGCTGCCATGTTGCAGTTTATAACCTAGCATCATACTGTGATGTATTATGATGATAATAGATTGCTGCTATGTTGCAGTTTATAACCTAACATTATATTGTGTGCATTACGATGATAATGGATTGATGCCATGTTGCAGTTTATAACCTAACATTATACAGGGTGTTTATATAAAAACTTTACAACTTTAATGTTCTCCCATTCATGTTCCATGGGACATACAAGTTTCCTAATGCCACCACATGAAAGAGTGACTCAAAAAGTTTTAATCAGCAGGCAGTTTAATCAGCTGATTCGTTTATATTGTTGCCTGGTAAACAAAAAAAATAATTGAAAAGTCTCATTAAAATCGCAATGGACGCTCATGCTAAAGTACAGTGTGTTAAAGCACATTGAAAGAAATTCTGATGTGGCTGTTCAATGGAGTCTTCGATCAAGAAATAATTTTTTGGGGAACCCCAATTAGAATAATTGCAATAATGTGTATGCCAATAAGGTAAACATCAAAGAAGAACTGAGAGAACGAATCAGGGGAGCGTTTGCTGAAATCGACGATCATAGTTACCGTTGTGATTGGGCCGAACTGAAATGTAGACTTGATTATTTTGCGTGCAAATAATGGGAAACATATTTAAATTAGGTAAACTGCTTAATATGTCACAAAACTTGAGAACATTTCTTCTATTTTGGTTGTAATTTTATAAGTTTACGTGAAAAAATTAAGGTTTTATGTTTGTTTGAAGTTGTAAAGTTTTTTTATAAACACCCTGTATTGTGATGCATTACGATGGTAATGGATTGCTGCCATGTTGCAGTTTATAACCTAGAATCATACTGTGATGTATTACGATGATAATGGATTACTGCCATGTTGCAGTTTGTAACCTAGCATCATACTGTAATATATTACGGTGATAATGGATTGCTGCCATGTTGCAGTTTATAGCATAGCATCATACTGTGATTTATTACGATGATAATGGATTGCTACCATTTTGCAGTTTATAACCTAATATCATACTGTGATGAATTACGATGATAATGGATTGCTGACATGTTGCAGTTTGTAACCTAGCATCATACTGTGATGTATTACGATGATAATGGATTGCTGCCATGTTACAGTTTATAACCTAGCATCATACTGTGATGTATTACCATGATAATGGATTGGATTGCTGCCATGTTGCAGTTTGTAACCTAGAATCATACTGTGATGTATTACGGTGATAATGGATTGCTGCCATGTTGCAGTTTATAACCTAACATCATACTGTGATGCATTACGATGATAATGGATTGCTGCCATGTTGCAGTTTATAACCTAGCATCACACTGTCATGTATTACGATGATAATGGATTGCTGCCATGTTGCAGTTTATAACCTAGCATCATACAGTGATGTATCACGATGATAATGGATTGCTGCCATGTTGCAGTTTATAACCTAGCATCATACTGTTATGTATTACGGTGATAATGGATTGCTGCCATGTTGCAGTTTGTAACCTAGAATCATACTGTGATGCATTACGTTGATAACGGATTGCTCCCACGTTGCAGTTTATAACCTAACATCATATCGCCATGCATTACGATGATAATGGATTGATGCCATGTTGCAGTTTATAACCTAGCATCATACTGTGATGTATTACGATGATAATGGATTGCTGTCATGTTGCAGTTTGTAACCTAGAATCATACTGTGATATATTACGATGATAATGGATTGCTGCCATGTTGCAGTTTATAACCTAGCATCATACTGTGATGCATTACGATGATAATGGATTGCTGCCATGTTGCAGTTTATTATCTAGCATCATATTGTGATGCATTACGATGATAATGGATTGCTGCCATGTTGCAGTTTATAACCTAGCATCATACTGTGATGCATTACGATGATAATGGATTGCTGCCATGTTGCTGTTTGTAACCTAGCATCATACTGTGATGCATTACGATGATAATGGATTGCTGCCATGTTGCAGTTTATAACCTAACATCATATTGTGATGCATTACGATGATAATGGATTGCTGCCATGTTGCAGTTTATAACCTAGCATCATACTGTGATATATTACGATGTTAACGGATTGCTGCCATGTTGCAGTTTGTAACCTAGCATCTTACTGAGATGTATTACGATGATAATGGATTGCTGCCATGTAGCAGTTTGTAACCTAGCATCTTACTGAGATGTATTACGATGATAATGAATTGCTGCCATGTAGCAGTTTGTAACCTAGCATCTTACTGAGATGTATTACGATGATAATGGATTGCTGCCATGTAGCAGTTTGTAACCTAGCATCTTACTGAGATGTATTACGATGATAATGAATTGCTGCCATGTTGCAGTTTATAACCTAGCATCATACTGTGATGCATTACGATGATAATGGATTGCTGCCATGTTGCAGTTTGTAACCTAGCATCATACTGTGATGTATTACGATGATAATGGATTGCTGCCATGTTGGAGTTAATAACCTAACATCATATCGTCATGCATTACGATGATAATGGATTGATGCCATGTTGCAGTTTATAACCTAAAATCATATTGTGATGTATTACGATGCTAATGGATTGCTGTCGTGGGTTACAACTTATAAACTAGCATCACTGTGATTTATTTCGATGCTAATGGCTTTCTGCAGCTTATAACCTAGCATCATATTGTGATGCATTACGATGATAATGGGTTGCTACAGTGTGTTGCAGCTTTTACCCTTGCATCATATTGTTCTAACGTAGTAGTTCCACGCTAAAAGCACCTGGTGCGTAGACTACGGTGCAAGCATTTAATTATTTTAGTAATCCCTTTTTGATAACAAACATTAGTTTTTTCTCTATCAGGATTTATTTAAATATTCAAACGGGGTGATTATTTTCAAATCCTATCGTCCTCTAAAACCTCAGTTATTAATGATAAAAAACACTCTCAACATTAACATGGGGGTGAAAACAAAACAGACGCAAATCGAACTTAACGTGCAATGCCGTGATATGTCCTGTACTCACATCTATTTATTTTCTATTTCGAAACAAATTGTTTTGCCTTAATGAGCTAGTAGTTGGTTATTTCTTAGTATTTAATCATATTTTATAGTAAGAATATTACAAGCAGTACCAAACAATAATAAAATGCTTCTTGATTCGATTCTTTTTGGTCGAGTGATTCAAATGAACTGATTTGCTAAGAAGATTGGAGCAGTTAATCATTGAAGCAGAATGAACGAAAGACTGTTTACTATCTGGCCCTCAAGTCATCTCCTCAGATGACGCACGATGACGGCATGTGACTGAATAGTCAGTTATATAGACTGTTATTCACGTTGACAATGAGCCTCAGGTTTATAGTGCTTCCCAGTGGCGGATTTAAGCAATTGCCGCCTAAGGGCTATTAGGAAAATTTCCGCCCTCCCCCCCCCCCCCCGCCACTACAATCTTTGTCCTTTTCGCCACCCAGGTTTACCCACATGTTTTATATATATATATATCATTATATATATATAATATATATATATTATATATATTATATATATAATATATATATATCTTGTTTGGTTATTTTGTGATAGTATCTAAAGAAGTTACGAATTAACTGAATGAATAAGTTTAAGACATTTCTCTTATTTCCTAGTTGAAAAACCAGTAAAATAATGTATGATTGTCTTGATTCACATTAACACAGTTTAATATTCAATATAGCCTACTCAATGACAATCGGCCCTAGAGACAAATGTTCGTGTTAAAAGCAGTGAAGCAGTGCTACTTTTAATAACAAGAAAATCCTTCAACAAAGGCCTAAAAATCCCTTCTTAAACTTCATCAAAACATTAATTTTTACACCAACGCATTGACTGCTGAAAATTATAATAAATAACCTGTAAATAAGATATGATGACACTGTAGCCTTAAAATTCGTAATTCGGACAATTAGCCTCAAAATTCTAACTATTTTAATCCTGAATTAGTGCTTTTCAATACAGTTTTTCAGTCATTTTGTAATTTATACTTTTCTACGTTTATATGTTTTAGACGTATGTTTTATATGTTTTAAATATAAAATTAATTGATGTAGGCCTAATCTTCATAAGACTCTACACATTTTCAAACACTTCTTCTAGTTTCACCTCCATGATGTTGTAGATCCAATGAATTGAAATATAATACCATAGATTAAACAAACTCCTTAGTGGCATTACTTACTTGTGGTATTCTTAATCTATGATAATACCTACAGGAGTCACTACTCTCTGACAAATAACCTTCATAAAACGTGTGCCGTCATATTTGGTATTTTGTCCTGTTGTGGTGTCAACTTGGTGGGACAGTGTCATTCGATGTACAAGGCGGCTTGTTTTCAACACTATTCCCAAAGCTATATATATTAAAAGGGTGTTGTTATTTAACTCAAATCATAACTTTGCTCAGAGATAAACAATAAAATTACATAAAAAATATGTCTTAAGATTATGAAGTTAAGTTTAACATCATGATTTGCCTAAAATGCGACAAGATATTAATTTAAAGACTTCAAATATCACAGTTTTTCATTTAATTAAATAGGAGATTTTTACACCGTTCCACCCAAAAAATATATTTAGAGGTCTCGCCCGGAGTCTGTCAACTATGCTCGCATGGCAACAACCAATCAAATCCCCTCTTCACAAATTATGTTAGTCTTTGGTCAGATGTTTTGTTTTAAAAAAATATCCTCCAGAATGAACGATTACGTGTGGTAGCCTTTGATGATAAGTATAAGACGGCTGAAATAACTTTCTTTGTTACCTTGAGTTTGAAAATGAAACGACAATTTCATTGTAGTATAAATGTTGTTATTGTCATCTCAAATTCGATTGTTGCAACATTTCTCATCCGTATGTCTTGGTCATTATTGATATTGTTGGACCTATCATCTATGGTTGGACGTAGTCATAGTGGCGTAGTGCCTCATGTAGTTCGTGGCTTGCCGCCCTTTCTCTGTAGCGTAATCGTCTTGTCGCTAGTACGGATGAATGACAAATGCATTATGACTGCTTTGAGGAACTGCAGTGTGAGGGACTGCAAGCGTTATACATTAGTCCGTGGTTACTACCCTTACCTTTAAAAGGGCGTAACACCGTCATTGTCATCCGTTTCGTTAAAATGTTCCCCGTTTCAACGTTTCTTTTGTAAACAACTAATTAATTTTATGTAAATTTGCCGCCCCTAAAAACTTGCCGCCCTGGGCTACAGCCCCTATAGCCCCCCCCTAAATCCGCCACTGGTGCTTCCCTAACTATTATGTACACCAGTGTCTCTCTATATTATGTTACAGTATTACCGGTATTACGTTCTGTGTGCATTCTCCTTGTTTTACTGTATTTTTAAATAACTTGTTATTGAACAGATACAATACTGGAGTCACTGGTTGGAGTTATACTTCCTTGGTGTTTGTTACACCAGCTACAGTGTGATTATAGTATAGTGCGCCAGACACAAAGTAATATAAATTATACCATAATTATTTTTCCTTCCCTTTGATTAATTTTATTGTTATACCCCTATTACTAGAGGGGCTAAAAAATATTTCTGTTCAACAATGAATGTTTGTTGCCTATCACGTTTTTGTTACATTCCTTTCAAAAAACGGCTAAGACATTAATTACGCGAAATTTTGAACAAGAACAATTTTACATAAATTATATATTGATTTCGTTTAATTAATAATCAAAATAATTTGCCCAATTACATCGATTGCTGGAATATCATATTCATGACGTGAAATGGACGTGAAGTGAGCGGATCAATTACATTGCTTGGTTAAATATAGTCAATTCATTAATAATATCCGATTCCTAGTCAAGTTAATAACTAATATACTGCAGATTCAAAATTAATTGCAATTACGGAGAGAATGTAGAACATCAATATAACGTTGAATCGAGTGCATTAATAAACACGGGTCAAAATATTCACGGATATTGATTTCGTCCCTTTATTAAACTGGTCTTATCGTTTGGTTGCATTACTATTTACTGGGAAAACGTTCAGATTATCAAATTGATTTGTGAGAATCCCAATTTTTAATAAGGTATGCGATGCAAACACATAATTGATAAGACAATAAGTTTTCGAAATTTAGAGATGGAAAATTATATAAAAATATCTTCGCTTTAAATTTAACAGCTTGATTGTATATAGGGCGTGCAAGCAAAGTATTCTCAATTTAGAATGTTTTTTAATCTTCGTGTTTACTCTGAGATAATTACAAAACCAACACCACAAAATAACTCAAACAACGCAAGCAGTCTAGATAAGAACGTTTTTTTCCCAGAAAACTTTGGTTATATTGATGCTTTTCATGTTTTTAGACCCTTATTTTAATTTTAAATAATTCAAATCTTTTACGTTACATTTAACATGACATAATGCAGTGTATACAAATTATGTTGTATTTTCAAAATTTATACAAATTACAACCTTCCTAAAATTAACTGGAGGAATTTCCCTCAAAACAGTTAATATGTCAAAATACATCCTATACATGTCAAAGTTATGGATGGTTTATGTCAAATATTGCCGCTCTAATCACTAAATATCATTAGAAACATACTTATAATATTCACAGTCGTGCAGCGTTTATTAACATGAGCAGCATTTAGTTTAATGTTGTTACTATATAGTGCAGCAGCCTGCCGCAGAGAACCACTCCTATATTTGTTTGAGCAGTCAGTCCTGACAGGCTGGTTTCACCGTCGAGAGTTGCATATAAATGTTTACCCCCGCTTGTGTGGGGAGGTATTTCCGTATTCCCCTTTTCCCTTTTCGGTTATAACCAGCCTTCTGCTAGTTGAACGTGAACATGCGATCTGTAAATATTTTACTCTGTGTACTCTAGAACAAAATATTTATCTTCTTGATCTTGATAGCCTAACATTTTTTACTTCTGCCAAATCTCAAATTCGAAAGTTTCAACGAAACCAATACTTTATCCATACTATGTACAGTATAATATCGATAAAGTATTGTTTTCGTTGAAACATTCGGATTTTAGATTTGTTGCAATATTAGTTTTTATGTTCCCTGATTCTATGAAAGTGGTTTTCGCGGTGATGTCTGTATTTCTGTCCGTCTATCAGTTCGTCTGAATGTGTATAAACCAAGACTCCACACAACTTACACGAATTTTAAGAAATTCAATATGTGTGCACTAATCCACGGTATATCCACATATTTATGTAATATGTTGAAAATTGTATCCCCTAAAAACCGCAAAAAAATTAAAATTTCTTAAAAAAGGCTTTACAAATTTTAATTTAAGAAAACAAAATTAAAAAGAAATTATTTAAACAAAATTCAATAATTCAATATTGTGTGTACTATACACGGTATCTCCACATATTTATGTAAAATTTTTAAAATTGTATCCCCCTTTATTAGTAAAACTGCTAAAAAATTCAAATTTCTTAAAAAAGGCTTTAACAATTTAAATTTAAATTTGCTGATTTTTTTAGACCCCTATCAAAAGGCATCTTCGATTAATGGTTACTGAAAAATATCTAAATATCATTAAAATGTAATATTACTAAACGCAGTACGTTGCCCAGTGTGCTTAAAATCAATAAACTATAATTCCTCTCTTATTTACAAATCAATGCCATTTAAACTTTGTATATAGGTTAAGCTAACATTGACAAAGGCAGGATATTAGTAATATGTTACTACTGGTGCCCTTTGAACCACTGTGTGAGCAAACTGACTATCTATTGCTCCAATAAAGGGATTTAAGTTAATACCTGCGATAAAATATTTTACGAAAAGATTTGTTGTAGCTACCGTACTTTGTATTCTGTGGAAACTGGATGGTAAAATAAAAGAATTTATGGATCAAAGGAAAAGGTTAATATTGAAGAAGTACATGCGTTCGTTTTCTGTTGCCATTTATTTCGCATTGTTTTAAAACAATAATTTATATTAGAGCGGACTAAAATAAAAACGTAATTATGAAATATGAAATAAAAATATTTCATATTTACACATTTATTAAATTGTATTTACCTTTTTACGTAAACAATTGATAAAATGTTGTCAAAGTCCGGCTGATAATATTATATAAGGCAGTTTTAAACGGAGCTAATAACGATTTCTTATAATTTTAAATAATAATAATTTTGTTTGATAGTTTAAACAACTTCAAAGCTAACGTAAAGTTAGCATTTTATTTATAAAAATAAATATAAAACATCATGCAGATAAATCGTCCTTTTTTTACTTGGCGTATGACTAATTTAAATACTGTGAATTTCAATGTTGCAAATTTCAAACTTTAAGCGGTGTATATCCGCTGGTCATTCGCCACTGTATACAGTTACAAGTAATGCAGGTTTTATTCTTGATGCCTAACAATGCATTGGCACATTGCACTTCGCATCTGCAATATGCACCAGAACACATAACACATCAGAGATACGCTAGGCCGCAGCCCCCCCCCCCCCCCGCTTGTCAATCTCCCCCTGACACAACCGACGACATGGCTTAGCTGGGGACCTATCCATCCAAACCGATTTGAATTAAACTCAACATCTGCGCTGGTAAACAATTCAATTTATTGAGCAATTTTTAATTATGCCATTCTGGTGAAAATGACAGATTGAAATTATTGTTACATGTGTAATAAATAAGCAAGATCCAATATTTTATTCATCCCCCGTGATTAGGTAACTTATAACATACTTGTACTAACTTACATATTGTTTGTGTAGCTTTACACAATTTTATAGGCACTCTTAATTAAATTTACAATGCAAAATAATCATAATCATAAAATTAAACGAGAAAAAATACATTTTTAGTACAGCGCAATTTCCTGTTGTTTTAACTTTGTTTGTTTGATTTAGTTAATAACTGAGGGTTATTCCTTTCTTAGAGTTACAATTTAGTTTTCAAATCAAATTAAAACCTCCTTTCAATTCCCGAAAAAATATTAAGAGAATTTAGTTGATTTTGTTTGCAAATTTAGCACATTCGCTACTGTTCTTGTAACAAATTTCCCCTCGCTTAAGAATATAGGCCCTATTTGAACTTTACTTGCCACATTCAAAAGTAACAAGTTTCAAACAAAGCGATTGTTTTACTTAGTGGAAACATAAAACATATTACAAGTGTAACACATTTTACAAATATTAGATTAGTGAATGTTTAATTTAAAATTAACCAATATTACGGCTCCTTATCGCAGATATTTTTTAAAGCTATAACAAACATGAAAGTAATCTCGAGCCCGTTCTGAGCTAAAGACCCAATCGCGTGTTGAGTAACTGTTCCATTACAGCTAGAGGCAGGTAGTAATCTGGGACCAACCCTGCGTCATGCAGCGCTGACACATGCAGTATATGACGCAGCGGAACCGGTCGTTTGCATGGGAAACGACAGCTGTCATTGGATATGATCAGGTTGTTACACAAAGAACACTAGTCATTTTGATTTCACTTTCAAGTCATCCTGTTTAATTTGTCTCGAATGGCGAATTAGTTGCATTTCATTTTCACGAAGGGGGAAGTAACTTAGTTTTACTCATTCGCCCTGTTTGTAATTTTACAATTGTTTGTGCTAATAGTTGTGATACACTATTGTGAAAATGTTGAACTTCGACCCCTGGCAATAAAACTGAATAGTCAATTCAGTTTGAAGACGCGCTTTACTTTGAAGGCAAGGGAAAACAAGTATAGTAATAGAGGGGAAACAATATGAACAAGCTTGGCGGTGGCAGAGCCATAACACATTTTGCCAATTCTTTCTTTGGATATTTATGCAAACGTCCTCTTAAATTTCATAGTAAGTCAGCTAAGTAGTTTGAGCGTTATGGAACAAGAAACAACACTTTTTTCTTGCATTCTTCACACAACTTTCTTTACTTTCGTATATTTATATTATTACATAGCACTTACGAAACTAATATACTTTTTCAACAGTGCAAAATACTAATATTAAATAAAGCAAGGTGAGTTCACTAACTGAAATTTAAAAAAATTACGCTATTTTTCCAAGCTAAAACAAAATAGAATTTGGAAATATTTGGTCATTTTTTCTTTTTGCCCTTCTTTGCACATTTATTGCAGTTTTTGGATATAAATTGTTGCAATATTGGTTGGATTTCTAAAATACCATAGGGCCTAGCCCATTCACTGTTTTTTTTTTTTGTTGGTGAATTTCAATCAGTTATTTTGACAAGCACTTATAATTCCTAGTCCTTCTAATAATAATTTCATACCATTAACCTTCGAAGTTGGAAATAAATCTAAAAATAAAACTCAAGAAATTCGCCCTAACAGTAATAACCAAATGAGAAACTTCACAATTCAAAATTAAAATATAGCTGAATGTTTCGCCAAGGATTATAGTGAATATAAATAGTAGACTAATAGAAACACAGAACTTGCAGATAGTGAGTGTTTGCATTCTGGTTAACTAGTTACACTGCATAATTGCTGATAGATATAACTGCCTTGCACTCGAGTGAGTCATTAATAAACATGGGTAATGAATAATGAAGAGGCGTGTACGTTTAGCGATTAATGAAACACCTCAATCCAATCATTATAAGTGATCCAGTTTAATAATAATGGTTCCAGAATTAAGCTTAATGCAGTAGTATTACGGTATCAATTAATAATCAAGAGAAGATATTGTTTTTTTAGTGAATTTCCAATGGAAAAGTGAACTATTAGCATGACCCGCACGGTGAAACTTAAGCCCGGGACCACCATAGAAGTTCCTTAAATGACCGACCCCCTGAACAAGTTTTGGGGGGGTCTTTCAAAATTATATATATATATATATATATATGTATATATATATACTCGAAATTTGCAAGAACAATCTCCAAAAATGGGGGTTAGAGATTTCCGATTGTTTTGCCCAACGAAACTGTCCAACTGATTATAGAAAGGAACATCCCTATCAAATTTAAAGTAAATCGGACAAAAAATGCAACCGCCAGAGTGCATACACACACACACACACACACACACACACACACACACACACACACACACACACACACACACATATAACATATATATATATATGTGTGTGTGTGTGTGTGTGTGTGCGTGCGTGCGTGCGTGTGTGCGTGTGTGCGTGCGTGCGTGTGTGTGTGTGTGTGTGTGTGTGTGTGTGTGTGCGCGCGCGTGCGTGCGTGCGTGCGTGCGTGCGTGTGTGTGTGTGTGTGTGTGTGTGTGTGTGTGTGTGTGTGTGTGTGTGTGTGTGTATGCACTCTAGCGGTTGCATTTTTTGTCCGATTTACTTCAAATTTGATAGGGATGTTCCTTTCTATAATCAGTTGGACAGTTTCGTTGGGCAAAACAATCGGAAATCTCTAACCCCCATTTTTGGGGATTGTTCTTGCAAATTTCGAGTTTTTGGGCCCAAAAAGGGTCAGAAAAGCCCCAAACGTAAAATTAACGCTTTTTTAATGGGAATTAGTGAAGCGAAAGTTGTAAGCCCTCTCTCGTCATTCTAACATAAATATTTACCGAGTTATTAAAGAAAAAATGTATTGGCTAAACACAGTACGTTGTCTTATGGGGTTTGTACATTAGAAAAGCATGTTATTCATTTGTTGGTGTATTTTTATCATCCCCAGCAACCTCGCGCCTACTTTTAAGCCTGACTGGGCCTTCTCCTAACCTTATAATGCGCTAAATTGTATTCCTAGCATTGCAGGTAAATGAAACCAGGAGCATCAGAACAGCCAACAAATCAATGTTTTCAGATTTCAATAAAATTGGAAAAATTTATGTTTTTACACAGGTTTTGAGTTTTAAAAGTTTTGTATATGGAAATTAACTTCCCTCACGTCAGCGTGCTGCGTGCGAACTCGTTTATGTTTTAGATTAGTAAACTATTATAAGTAAATAGGTGATGTATTACTTACGTTGATTCGCCGCACTAAGTGATTTTGCCTGAAGAAACTAGGTTTCCTTTAAGATCTTTCCTTGTTGCTCTCGAGTTAGTTGGATTAAGGTTTTTTTGCTTACTTTTAAAATATTTTGTCATTGATTTTACAATACATGCACAAACGTGTTTGCGAAAATGCTATGTTAATTTGTATATACTCTCGTTGGACAGAAATATTCTAACCGGGTTAAATTATTTTGTAGTTTATATTACACAAGAGGTTCAATGGAGGCTCAAAGCAACTTATTTTACAGCGATAACATTTTTATTTTATGCGGAAATCTGTACCAATATCGTATGGTCCAGTTGCTCTTCGAGTACTAAAACTAGCCATAAACAAATAGTAAAACAGATATTACTTCAGCTTCCGCCGTAATAAAATGAAACCCCTTCGAATCTTATCTATTTCTGTTCTACTTACAACCAGTAAATATTTCATGTCCCTCCAACATAAAGCTTATACATAAATATTGGTCTATAAAACTTAATAAAAGGTAGTTCTAAAGATTGGATAAGAAATTAAACTTGTATAAAAAGTATTATGAATTATATATTTTTTTTAGAACAAAATTAAAAAGTAGGTTTTTTATAAATTCCTTAAATAGAATGCTTATTACCCCAGGATTGGCAATCTGCACTATGGATAAGTCTTATTATTCCCATTTTCCTTATAGAATACGATGAACAAAAATATATTTCTTTGTAAATAACAATAACTAACCATAATCAACAATGAATTTAAAACAAAGAAATGAGTATAATAAAACAAAAAACCGCATTTGTATTTCACCTGACATATGATCTCTTTGTTAAAAATTTCTTTAAAACAACTTATTTCAAGCAACAAAAATGCAGTTCCCAGTTATTCAAGTTACAAAGTTACTTTGTTTGCATTGATTACTTATTTAATTAAATCAATTTCCAAAAATCTCTACATGGTATACTAGCTGTTACCCGCAGGCTTCGCCCCGCAAATGATTTATAAAAACTATGACAATTGTGTGTTCTGTGGTTAGTCTGTGGAACAACTACGAATCAAGGTATTTTCATCAGCTCGAACAAAAATGAATGTCCATAAGGAATAAATGGGAGCTTCGTCGGGGTCTTTGGCGGAGCTCTAAGGTCAGATCAGGATGAAAGCCTTTTAGTTTTCCTATTTTATGCCTAAATAACCAGTGTACAAAATTTCAACTCTTAGGTAAATGGGAAGTAGTAGAATTTCGCTAAAAGACAAAGCCCTCACTCACTCATCACGAATTCTCCTATTTGTGTTTTGTATCATTTGACAAACTTAAAAGGCGAAAATTATACATCTGACAATTTTTGGGAGTATCAGAATGTTTCAGCTTCAACATGGAATAAATCCCATGGCCATTGCGTGACTTGGTATTCTCAAACTGAGGCCGAGTTCCTTTAAAAATATTCTCCCATTTAAATAACATGGAGCAATTTTTTAACTGTCGATATTTAAAAAAAATAAAGCGGTATTTTTGAGTTCTACAATTTTCTGTTAATCTGCAGTGTAAACCCTTTAAAAAACAAAAGTATTACACATCGATTGCCCAAATTGGTTAAAAAATAAAGACGTAGTAGGCCGAAAATACTAAATTCCTTAGCTAATTAATATATAAGATATTCACAATGTTATATATAATACAAAATTGTATACACTGTAAGGAGATAACCTGCTGACCAAAGATAGTAAACAAAGAGTTGACGGGAACTACCCTCCACGAACAGTAATAGCATTGATTATACATCCTTAAAAATCAATGGTAATAGCATTGATTATACATCAAAATCAATGGTAATAGTCTTTGTTATTCATTGCTTGTCAATGTAAACAATGTAAGAACATTACATTGTTTATACTGACAAATCCAATCAAGAACCCATCAATAGTGCATAACAACCAGCTGTGACAAAATCTTGCAGTAAAAACAAATCTAATATCACTTGTCCAAAGGCATAAGAACACTTATTCTGTGGCATTGTAAGGAAGGATTGTGGTGGGGCACAGTCAAGTAATATATTACTTATCTGTGGGTGGGGGTAATCTCCCCGCCCTTTGTTTACTAACTAGCCATTAAGTCATCTCTCTACAGTACATCTTCAGTAGCTCAAAAATGTATCATTTAGGTTCTTGCAATCAAAATAAAAAATGGAAATTTGGACGTAGGAGGACGCGGCGCCAAAAACTGCAGGTTATGTGCTTATAAACTAATCGCACGTTTTTTAAAGTGGAAATAAAAAACCGTTGTCGGGTAAAACACCAAATTAAAACGGCGGGGCTGTGCAAAAGAGATACTAGAGTGGAACCCCAGGTGAAAAAGTACTTTTTTCGGAACGTTTAATCTCAAAATTTGTATAGGACTTGCTCAAATGTAAATTTTCTAATTTCATCTCATTTGTGAGCCTTTTTAGCGAATTTCCCCTATAAGGAAGAAGCAATTACCGTAGGTCTCATGGTAAGACTTAAGCTCGAGACCATGATAACTTTTCGTTTTGAGGTCCCCAGATGCCAAAAACACCATTCGTTCAAATTTGTATATATGTATATATATATATATATATATATATATATATATATATATATATATATATATATATATATATATATATATATATTTATATATATATATGTGTGTGTGTGTGTGTGTGTGTGTGTCCGTAAGCATGATAACTCTCCTAAAAAAGTCCGATCTTAAAAAATTTGGTACAAATATGTAAAGTACCATTTATTTGAACGAGTTCGAAAACCAGACAAATCGCCCCATCCGAAGGGGGGTTTTTGGGGGGTTTGTACCCCAAAAATGGGTTTTTTGGGGTTTTCAGATGTAATTTTGATTTAAATCAAATTTTAATTCATAACATTGAATTCAGCTTAAAAAACAAACAATTTGGTACTTTGATCATTGCTCTACGTCAATTGGTTACTGAGATATTACAAGTGCTAAACACAGTACGTTGTCCAATGTTATTCTTATAGAGAAAAAGACAAATTTTATATCTCGGTTATTTATGAACATAAACTGACGAAACTTGGTATATCGCTTCATCTGGTTGTGGTTTGTTGATGTTTGAACAAAAAAACAATTTTTCGCCTATGGTTCCCGAAGCAGCAAACCTAGGTACTCGGTCCCCATGTTATTCTTATGGAGAATAATAAAAATGTTATATATCGCTTATTTATGAATGTATATTGATGAAACTTGGTATGTGACTTGACTTAGATGAGTTCTATTGATATTTGTATACAAATCCATTATTTTTGGTTCCTTTTTGCAGCAACCCTGCGTACTCATCCCTAATGTTATTCTTATAGAGAATAATGAATATTTTGAATATCGCTTATTTATGATTATATTTCTTATAAATTCTGGTAAGAGGCTTAATGTAATATTAAAACATATATATTCATTGGAAATTCGCTCAGTACGCAGGTTTGCTGCGACGGGGGTATTATCTTATATACTTTTTTAATAGGCGAGCAGGTTTTTTGTGACAATCACTCCTCCTAAACTACTGAACCGATTTTCATGTTTTTGGTATCATTGGAAAGAGCCTAACGTGAAGTTGTGCAGAACACTTTTTTATAGAGAAATAATTTGTGAGTGGGGCCCTGGGGCCCCTTAAAGTTGAGTTTTTTCCCATAAGCTAACATTGGGAAATAACTATAAGTTTTAAGCAATCAGCTGGATAGAGTAAACACAGTTAATCAGCAGGTCATGTTGGCTTTGGAACGGTAACACAATAATTATATGGGAATGTCAGTATAATATTACGTTGTGATCGCGAGCGAAGCCGCGATAGGCTACTAGTTTTTAGAAAATTATAAACAAATCTAAAATTTCCCTCATACGTTCACTAAAATCTTACAAATTCCATGCTACAGTAACCAGGATTTTTTTAAAACACAATACGTTCATCACAAACAGTTTGTAAAAACCGACTTAAAATTCGCCTTTTAAATCCACACCGTGAAATAAATTAATGACTTCTTTGCAATAACTCATTCTTTCTCAACTGTGGTTGATTAAAAAGCTCCGACTCGCTTGCTAAGATAAACAAGAGGGATGACGGGGTGGATGGGGGAGGTGAATATGCAAGTTCACTCGCGAGGGAGGGATTGAACCCTTCCAACCCCTAATTGGACTAGTTTACTCAAGAGGGTCGCTATTTTATGGGGCAGATGGTAACAAATGCATGAAACCCCCTTGCTGAGCTATTCTGTCATTTAATATAAATGTAGACGCGCGAAATAATCGTCCCTCTCCCCAGAGGTTTTATTAAAAAAGTAATTTCACTTAAGTAGCATTAAAAGCTTGCTTTTATACGTAATATTAACAATACTTTATAACGGGACGTTGAGTAAGACTGTTTGATATTGCAATGATTCTCTTATTTAATCTAAATATTTAACTCCCGAGTTGATAAATTTTAGATATATTTTACTCATACTTGTACAAAATGCAAACATTTGTTATCGGGAGGGAAGCAACAGACATTGTTATATCCGGCTGCAGTTGACCTGACTCAAATAACTCACTTCGCTCCAACGAACAGATGTCTCTACAAAAACAAACAGCATAAGCTTTATTTTAACTCATACTTTTGATTTGTATTATTACAAACTTTTAATTCGAATAAAATAATCCTAATTAATACTCCCAATTAATTTTAATACGGTAAGAAAAAAGGGCCTCTCGTCACTCACATGTTGGACTTTGTTTCAACACGTATATAGTGATAATTTATGTGTTCTAATTTGACGGACCGTTGTCTAAATGTTTAACTCATGGTGCGCACTTGTGGTAAGAACTTTGATCGTAAATATTGATATCTTCAGCCGAGGTTAAAAGTACACCTCGCTGTTTGCAGAGTCTATTTGGAAATGGAGGTTATCAACAGAGCAGCTTCTTTAAATGAAATTCATCAATCAAGTTGCTTACGATGTTGTATACAATTTTTTTTATCCGACCAAGAAAATATTTTAAGAGTTTTTACTAAACGCTTGTAAGAAAAGCGGTCCAAAACCATACAGTAGTGGACAACCTGGGAATCGAACCCGTGATCCCTTGAACTGAAGTCGAAGTCGCTAGTCGCTAACCGTTAGCTAGCGAGACGCCTAATATGTGTTTCAAAAGCTCTTACGTGGAGCGATACGTTTGAATGAATATAACAATGACACTATTACATAGTTACATCATCAAATAAAGAAGAACATTAACAAACGTCTTACATCTCTCTCATTTAGTATAATTTTAAAACCCGTCTCATAGTATATCAAATATAGTTTGATTTTATTTAAATCTACCAATGTTAATATCGTTCTTTGCTTTGTTTAAAGAAGTTTTTATACGAATATTGCACTCTTTAAACGATCCCAATACTCTGCCAAGCTCTCTATTTATGACGATGACATTATCAACGATTTATTCCAGAGGTTCAGAGGCAGTTTCAAGATGAAGCGGAGACGTCGGTTTCATAGCGCTTTGATAACCCTCGGTTTATCAGAGGTTATCGTTTCCTTATCTAATGTCAAGGCAATCAGCTGATCCATTGCACAAGACCGAAAAGTGGTTTATATTTTACTTGTTCTAATGAGTAGTTTAAAACGTTACTTCAACGCTCAGATGTTTGTTTGACGTAAATCTCTGCTGTATGGAGACGGCTTGATGGCCTGCTGGTAAAATCAGAGTTCAGGGCAAAGTGATCCCCTCCACTGTACACACACTGTGTTGTTGTTGTTGTTGTTGTCCCAGGACTACCTTAAGACTGGTCTATACCAGTTTTGAGGCTGACATTGGGTACAGCAAATGAAGTTGTCATTACATGTGGTAAGTCTTTTGGCTGTCCATTATGACTAACTTCCCTTTCACCTTTGGTCCCTCCAATTGCAGCAGCTAGGGACAGAGTCTCCGGGTTTGGTCCCTCCTGCCAACCTGAGAATGAATGGTACCTGGCTGTTGTACATGGATACCCTGTCAGTTGAGTTGACCTGTTGGAGGGCAAAATGAGGGTCCCCTGTTGAGAGCCTCATCCCAGCTGTCACAGGGGCACGGGAATTGGCCCTCTGAGCGGTCGATTTGGCTGCCGTCCCTTCCCACCCTTTCCTTTCCTGCTATATCCTATCTTTCCGGTAACCTTCGCAATATTCCCGCTTGTGGAAGAGGTGACTAGCAGCAAAGCTGGGGTTTCATAATCCGCCAATAACAACAACACACACTGTTCACACTCTCACACGGCCAAACAAGAAACCATCAGTAAAGAGGTTTGACTATCAGCTGTGATAACATCTTGCAACAAAAAACAAATCAAATAACTCTCCCCAATGGCATAAACAAGTAAGAATACTCCTGTCGCAGCAAACCTGCGTACTCAGCGAATTTCCAATGCATATATATGGCTTAATAGCACATAACGCCGTTTACCAAATTTCTTTAATATACATTCATAAATAAGCAACATTAACATATTCATTAGTCTTCATAATACTAACATGGCGGCTAAGTACGCCGGTTTGCTGCAGCAAGGAAACCAAAACATGTTTTTTATATGAAAATATCAATATAACTCAACTAGAAGAATACCAAGTTTCATCAATATAAATTCATAAATAATCTATGTATGCCGGAGTCTCAGTGTATTATTACATCATTAGGTTAGTTTAGCATTTATTAACTTTATACGTAACAGGTTTTATACATTGAACCCAATCAATTCACATCATCTAACGTGAAGGCATAATCCTTGTTTAATAAGACAACTTAATAGATTTCGCCTCTAACCACGCCTACTTTCAAAACAAAACGAGGCTCCATCAGCCGTCAAATTTACATGTTGCCCGAGAAACACATGAATGATTCATGCCCGCCGTATAACACAGTTAGTTGTTCAATAACTCGGATGAGAGCCGATCTGAGATTATAATTGTTAATGCGGTGTCGAGCCAGATCAGCTGATCAGCTGTTCGGATGAGATCACGTGATGTTCGTGTCAGATCAGCTGTTCAGATGTCGGCGTAATCTGATGATCCACAGCTGGGTCGGCTGTTCCCCGCGGCAAAACCTTTGTTGATAACAATACCAGCGGCCTCGTCACGATAATGCTTTTAGGATAGCCAATCTCTGTTTAAAGACTGAGTGAAAAGGCCACATTAAATTTCTAGCTTTTTTCTTGCCACTTGGTCTTGTTGGTTCATTGTGATCTATCAGAGTGTAAATTGCGGTAGTTAAATTTGCAATAGGGTGAAATATTGCTGCTCTACAGATAAGCGTCAATAAGCAATAACTGTTATTTTTGTTGATTTAAATGTTAAAACCTCACTGAGAAAAATACAGTATATGTACGAAATGGAAAAACAGTTTTACCATTATTAATTAATTATCATACTTAAAGAAGTATGCAATTCCTTATGCACGTAAAGATCTTATGTATGTAAACATTTTTGATTACGTAAGTTTCACCAAGTCTTAACATGGTGTTTCAGGTATTACATTACGCCGAGTATAACATACTTCACCATAGTGAAACATACTGTCTGTTATTTTAATGGTATTTCGTACAGAAAATAATGGTGAATTTTGTCTGTATATGACGTCATTCCCAATTACGTCGACCAGGAATTACTGCTCTTAATTCTGTTTCAGCCTTACTGGCAGATTGATACATATATGTTCCCTTAAATAACGATTAAGTGTTTCATTACTTATTATACGTATAACTCTTACGTAAACTTGCAAAGAAGTATGAATTCTTACTATTTTAGCGGTCAATGGTAAATCTTACCAACAACAGTACTGAACATCCAACTTGATTTTAAAAGTAGAAACTGTATTTCCAAAAGTGAAAAATGCATGTTACAGCAATATATCAAGTATAACTCATGTGCATTTTTGGACCTAGCAGTGTGATAAACTGTAATCCATACGTAACACTTGCTTAATAAATAATAAACTTATCTGTTTTATTGGTCAATGATGATTCATACCTATACCTGTAAACAACATAAGTTGCCTAGACTGATTTAAAAGTAAAAATTGTCATTAATTTAATATGATCAACATTCTGATAAGTATATATTATCCTTTCTTTGCAGATTTACCAGTTATATAAGCTTTGAAACGTATGAAATACTCGTGAAAACGTATAAAAGTTCTCTAAAAAACCCCCTAAAATTCTGATTCTGACGCGTTTTGCCAGTTAGTCGTGTTTGGCGCGTTTGTGACTTGTCACTCTGTTCGGTTCGGTGGTCAGTGGTCAGTGGTCAGTGCTCTTGCGTATTGTGTTACTTGTTTAGTGTTCTGTTAATTATTACTTAGTATTACTGTGTTGGTAGTTAGTCATTGCTGTGTGACTGATCGCTCTGTTCGGTTTAGCGGTGATCAGTGTTCAGTGATCTTTCATAATGTGTTACTTGTTTATATTGTTCTGTTACTTATTACTGTGTTGGAAGTTAGTCATTGCTGTGTGACTGATCGCTCTGTTCGGTTTAGCGGTGATCAGTGTTCAGTGATCTTGCATAATGTGTTACTTGTTTATATTGTTCTGTTACTTATTACTGTGTTGGAAGTTAGTCATTGCTGTGTGACTGATCGCTCTGTTCGGTTTAGCGGTGATCAGTGTTCAGTGATCTTGCATAATGTGTTACTTGTTTATATTGTTCTGTTACTTATTACTGTGTTGGAAGTTAGTCATTGCTGTGTGACTGATCGCTCTGTTCGGTTTAGCGGTGATCAGTGGTCAGTGATCTTGCATAATGTGTTACTTGTTTATATTGTTCTGTTACTTATTACTGTGTTGGAAGTTAGTCATTGCTGTGTGACTGATCGCTCTGTTCGGTTTAGCGGTGATCAGTGGTCAGTGATCTTGCATAATGTGTTACTTGTTTATATTGTTCTGTTACTTATTACTGTGTTGGAAGTTAGTCATTGCTGTGTGACTGATCGCTCTGTTCGGTTTAGCGGTGATCAGTGGTCAGTGATCTTGCATAATGTGTTACTTGTTTATATTGTTCTGTTACTTATTACTGTGTTGGAAGTTAGTCATTGCTGTGTGACTAATCGCTCTGTTCGGTTTAGCGGTGATCAGTGTTCAGTGATCTTGCATAATGTGTTACTTGTTTATATTGTTCTGTTACGAGGGGGCAGGAGTCAGATAGAATTCCGCCTTTTCGTTTGGAGTTTGGCCACTAGAGCGCTAGCAGTTTTTCAAATAATTCTTCCTTACCGACCGGCAGCGTGCGAAGGCTCGGCCTTCAGTCAAAGGATCGGTATTGTCTAGTGTGATTTACAACACCTAGAATGACGGGTTCACTGTCACTGGCGGCTTCTCGCACGCCCCGCATACAAGGGACTAAACCCAAAAGTCTTGTCAAGACTGTTTGGTGTGAAGTCTGATCAAATATGTTGCAACTTCGTCTAAATCTTATGTCTGATAATAATTACTAGTAACAATATTAAGTTATAATAAATACATTAGACATTTATTTATTAATTTCTCTGGTTCAAATTTGTTTTTGTAGTATCAGTTTTGTAGCCACCACCTTATATCGATTTAAAGAAAGTGTAAATATATTCTTAAGTGTTGTAAGACGTATTTTATTATATCCCGTAAGAAAATTTCATAAGCCTTAAGAATATCACTTTTCACTATTATAGTCGCGTTTATGAATTTTCATTAACACAATTTGTGATCTATTTTCTATAGACCGTTGTATTTTTTGTTCCAACGGACTTTTTTGCTATAGTCAGGATAAAAAACACTAGTCACTTGTAGAGGTTATAACTTCTAACCTTCTGTTTAGCCTGAATTTTATCTACGGTTTACTGGAAAATTAATTAATAATGACTCCTTTAGCTACAAACCGGGCTAAGTTATTGCTAATAAGCTCTACGATTATCGAAATAAAGTGACTGGCAGAGCGGCCGTGCGGCAACCTCATAACGTCGAGAAAAGATAACATTCCAATAAACGTTATTTAAATAGCCAGTTAAACACCTTTGTAGTAAATTTGCCAAAGATTTCGCACCCTATTCCGATGAGTTTATATTGATAGTTTTATTTTTAAAAACCCTAATTGAGAAATTTTAAATTTAAATTCATGCTTTTTAAAATATAACTATCCATATGAAGTCATAGGAATGAAATAACAAATATTTGAAAAAATTGCTCTAAACATGTTTAACTGACTATTTTAATAACGTTTATCGGAGATTTCTACCCATGTGTTTTACTTTCCACGAGGTTATGAAATAGAATGTTCGGTCGCTCCGCCAGTCACTTTATTTTGATAATGAGACAATAATCTTGTTATCATTTCAGTGGTTTGTGTATCTGTATTTATCTCATAACATATGTTACTGCTGTAAGCCCTGTCCACAATGGTGCGCTCAGGCCTAAAAATCGGATGAGAAATAACAGAGGAATTTTCTTAACTAAAATCGGCTTAGCGTCATATTTTAATGATCTAATGAACAGTCAAAGCCAAAATTCGAAATTGTAAAAACATTTGAATAAGGTCACTTGAGGTTAATTGCGTCAAACCCTATTCCCATGATTTATTCTCGTTGGTTTTCGAATCCATGACAGTCAATTTTCTTTTAATTAATTAGATATTTCCCCTCGAGAAGACCTGTCTATAAATTATTTTTAACCCAGAAATTACAACTTTTGAAGGTAATCGTTGCAGCCGTTCTTGAGATCAGAGTTGCAAGCAAGCAACCAACAAACTTAGCAAGTAAATCTTACTCATATTTAGAGTGTACGATTTAACAGCTGTTGAAACATTAACAAAAAACAAGCCTTGAAAATGTGTACAATGTTAATCAATTAAGTCTTTATTGAATAAAAAATAATACTCAATTGCTAATTTCCATTTATACACACAACACGTGTAAATGGAAATTGATATTAAATATTTATATTTATGTCCATTTTGTTACATACGTTTTAATAGTTTATTTACAACTTTCCCAGTATATTTTTCGTATTTTCTAAGACTTCTAAAAATGACAGATCCTTTTATGGTTATTTAAAAATTCTATCGAGTCTGAAATCCGATCACAATGGTTTTCTTACATCCAACTCTACACTGACGGCTCTAAAGATGACGAACGAAGACTTGTAAGTTGTTGTATGTATGATAAAACCAACTATAAGATTGTATCATTCAGATTAAATAAACACTATTCGAGTTATTATATGTTGAAGCTCTAGTTATTTTTACTGCCATGAAGTACATAGAAACGTTACCACCAAGTAAAATAATAATAATTCTATCTGATTCCAAAAGTATTATTCATGCCAAATCTGCACACATCGAATATGAAATCAGACTACAGTTTACAAAATTATTAAATTTGAAGTACAAGTAATTTTGTTTAGGATACCTTCTCGCATAGGCATAAAAGGGAACGAGTTACCGGATTCTTTTGATAAAGATGCTTTACATTTAAACAATATTAATAACTCGTTTCTACCTTGTTTCAATTACACAAATTCGTTCGTCACCAAGAAAGCTAATGTACAATGGGAAGAAGACTGGGAGGCTGCATCAGTTAGGCCTACAAAGCCTAAGTTTGAGTCAGCAGAGTTTTTGGACCGAAACCTCAAATTACGACTCCGATTTGGTTTTCAAAATTCAAGACATCAAGATCAAAAATTCCAAATCATTTCACGTCTTAGAATCGGTCAGTGCATTGTTCCGGAACATTTACACGGACTCGAAATTATATATTACTCTCTTCTGGTGAAGTCTGGTGTCGGGGAAAAAGCGGCCAGCGAAATAAGCGACCTGTGAGGTCAACACTTCAGTGAAGTTAGTGACCAGCGAAATAAGCGACCATCATGGAATTTTATCTGCACCTAAGAGGGCAACACTTCCTGTGACATACTGATTTCCCACACTTTTCCTAGGTTTGGACTGGCTAAATGACTGACAGACATTTCTAATTGAAATATTTTTTATATTTTATGAATAGTAATACTAGGGGTTTCCGGCGCGTTGCTCAGTGAGCTGTATACAATCTGGAGTTTGTCATAATGCCTTGTAGTTTAAGACAAAAACCGTGCCGTGTTTCAAAAGCAGCTGGAAGCACAATATCTCCCCTCTACAGTACCAACATAGCAAAACGAACACCATGTACTAAGGTGTCATTATCGTTTTGTAAAACAAAACACAGCATAGCAGTAAGAACAGATGTTACAGACATTAAATAATAAATGATTACTGAAATGACAGTATGTCATGAGGAGCCATGTAAATTCAAAAATATGAGGAAAAATGTACTGGATTTCGAGCAGTAGGTGATAATGGTTTCAAGAGGAGAATCAAATCTGCCGCGCAAAATCGGTTGCGGAAACGGGATCTTTGGTCGATAAGCGACGTTGCTGCCATCTATCGGGGTGACGGTGAACCAGTTGCAGTCTGTGGGCCTACTCGTTTTGTAAGACTTCAAAAAAGACTTATTTTGGAACAGTTTCACATTTTAAAACCGAAAAAATACTCAAGCCAAACATTAACAATAACATGACTGCTATTATGACGTTTTCAAATTTAATTTATATAAAACGTGTCATTTTATAAATTGTTTCAAAAGTACACAACTCCTTATGGGAAAAAAGAAACTTAGTTTACATGTTTTAGGTGTTATTTTTTAAAAATAATACATTTTGATTCTAAGGTCATACGGCTAATAACTATCAGATTGTTTGGCCTGCGATCATTTTTGCATTTAAATGCGGGCATTCAATAAAATAAAACATTTATAGTAGCGCCCCATGTTAAAAGACGACCGGAGCCGGCGGCTGGCGGAGCTAGGTCCGGCCCCCTCTTACTTATTACTGTGTTGGAAGTTAGTCATTGCTGTGTGACTGATCGCTCTGTTCGGTTTAGCGGTGATCAGTGGTCAGTGATCTTGCATAATGTGTTACTTGTTTATATTGTTCTGTTACTTATTACTGTGTTGGAAGTTAGTCATTGCTGTGTGACTGATCGCTCTGTTCGGTTTAGCGGTGATCAGTGGTCAGTGATCTTGCATAATGTGTTACTTGTTTATATTGTTCTGTTACTTATTACTGTGTTGGAAGTTAGCCATTGCTGTGTGACTGATCGCTCTGTTCGGTTTGGCGGTGATCAGTGGTCAGTGATCTTGCATAATGTGTTACTTGTTTATATTGTTCTGTTACTTATTACTGTGTTGGAAGTTAGTCATTGCTGTGTGACTGATCGCTCTGTTCGGTTTGGCGGTGATCAGTGGTCAGTGATCTTGCATAATGTGTTACTTGTTTATAGTGTTCTGTTACTTATTACTGTGTTGGTAGTTAGTCATTGCTGTGTGACTGATCGCTCTGTTCGGTTTGGCGGTGATCAGTGTTCAGTGATCTTGCGAACTATGTTACTTGTTCCCAGTGTTCTGTGTTACTTACTATGCTGTGCGACTGTGTTGGATTTTAATTGTGTTGGGTACCGTAATGCCAGTTCGTTTGATCCCAAGTTAAAATGGCTGAACAATGTGATGGAGACAGGTTGAGGTATACATGTATTTTTCAAACTTTTAGTGATAGTATTTTTTATCTTACATTTTTTTAGTCAGTAAAATAGATCATCTTATGGAGAGTAAGATATATAAGTTTTGTAATTTGTGTAGGCTAATAAAAATCCGTTTTGAGACACAATTTTATTTTCCTTATTTACCAACCCCAATCACCGTATTAAATTTTGTATTGAAACACGATAAAATAAACCACATTAAACTGATATACAAATGCTTTATCAGTTATAGTATTAAGTACAATCAAAGTGTTAAAATGTTTTCACAAGCAACAGTAAGCAATAGCAGCAGCAGTATGTAATAGGACAAAATATTCTTTTTAATTTGACCAAATTGTCTCTTGAGTTTGAAATGAACTAACAACTATCTAAGACTAAATAAAATCAATATGTATGCTCAGTTACAGTTTACCTTATGCTTACAAAGTGATGGTTTATTCAATTATAGGCCTAATGTTTAAATCCATTGAGAGTGAAAATAAGATCATTTTTAAGACATACATTTTGACCTTTATGTTCTTTATTCTCAATGCAGTATACTTATATTATTTTAAGCATGCATCCGAAAACTACCTCATTAATATTGTTTTCAGTTAAACTTTAATGCCACCTTTTATTGATTATAAAATGTGTGTAGCTCAATTATCTATGTGTGAAAAATACTTGATTACTGTATATAGCCCAATTATCAATGTGTATGAGTCATACTATGATTAAATATTATACATTATTGTAGGTTATTAATGAGTATTTTGGAATATACTTGATTGCAGTATATGATTACCTTTAAAATAAAAACAAATAAATCAAACATTAATTATTTTATTTTAATTTTAGAACAAAGCCTTTGAATTAAATGAATTTATCAAACTGTAAAATTTGAGTTGACAATATGTAAATATAATAGGTTTTTTTTACATATTGTAACTACTCAGTTGAATTGTTCAAAGGCATCGTGCCTTGCACGATATATTTATTTATTATTTTATATATTATTTGTTATTTTATATATTATTTGTTATTTATTATGTTATATTTATTTGCATGGTAAACTACCATGCATAATGCATAATGCGGTGTAAACTACCCACATACGTATAACATTTCAACAAAGTGTGAATCATGCACATTGGCAACTGAGCAACATACAAAATTCAAGTATGTTACACACATAGATAACCGAGCTACATACGACAAATAAAAACCTCATGGAGAAACTTTAAAACAAGAATGTTACATACAATGAAACATAAGTTACATACAATAGATCAGGAAAAGTAATGGCGAATCTTCATTAAAATAAGTATGTTTCTTATAATGTTACTTGAGTTGCATACGAGAAAGCAGGAAACCTCATGGCAAAGCTTCAATAAAATAAGTATGTTTCATAGATTGAGTTTCATATAAACCAGGGAACAGAATTAGTTGTGACATTTCATTCAAACAAGTGAGTTGCATGCACTGTTAATTGAGTTGGGTACTTTAAAGCTGGAGACATAATTGTGAATCTTCATTTCAATAACAACGTTTCACTGGTGTGTTAAGCAATTAATCACACAGGCTTAATTGAACGTCACTGACCTGCTACAGTTCTGTAAGTATGTAACATCACTATGCATTTGGAATTAAACAACATGCAGTAACACAATTGAAGAATCAAGTTAAAAAAAAACATTATTCAAGGATGTCTCTGTATTATTGAAGTATGTTTTTTTCTCAGTGTATACAATAGGGTTATTTGTAATATAGAATATGTGTTTTAAAATAAGTACTTAAATGGGTTCTTGAAAGGTTCACATACCGCTACCATTGTAATGGTAATCGATTGCAAATCAATATTAAAAAGTATAACAGTTGAAATACGAAGACCCATTGGGCGGAGCTTTAATGGATTTTTGAATCTTGAATAGGCCCATGGAGAGCCCATACTGAGTTTAGCTACCTTTATGCAACATTTCAGCTCAGTCGGCTTTACGTTAACATGTAACAGCTATGACAACAGACACATTGCCTGCCATTGTGGATGAGTGGATGTTATTAGTAAACTTTTTCGTTAACAACTTAACATTTACTTGACTAAACAGTTCCCAACACAAGTTGATAATACAGGATTGTAGGAAATTAGCCAGACATTTTTTCAGGGGTATTATTGCGGGAGGGGGGAGAGAGGCCTCAGTTGGATGGTGGAGTTAGTGCTAACAAATGCTTTACAATTTAGTGTGTAAATAATGTGATAATTTAGTGTGATAATTTAAACATGTTTTAGACAGTCATTTATCGCGTTCCCTCATCAATATTTAAGATAACAACTTCACATAGTGTTCAGGACTGTAATTTACAAGGCTTCAGAGGTCGGAACACATAAACGTTGTTGACCCCATCCACCCCATCAACCTCGCATAAGCGTCGCATGAGATGTCGGGGCAATAGCGTTTATGGCTTAGTGAATTAATAACTCTGGTGTTTATGGCGACAGATAGTTATTGGCAGATGTGCTCCGCAGCAGACAGATGACACCCTCTCCCCCGTTCGGGGGGGGGGGGGTTATCGACCAGCCACACCCTGTCAGCCCCCTCCCCTCCCGCACCCCTAACACACAAAACCACCCCCGACCGCCGCTTGATTGCAATTCCGATTGGATTTTTCCCTTTGTTTGGCCAATTAATTGTATTCACCTCCAGCGCAGCGTGTGGTGCATTACTTCAAAATGCACGCAGTAAACACAAACAAACAACGCACTCGTAAGCGCACTCACGTAGCCGCTTTGTGGGAACATCGGAGGTAAATGACACGTGCATTGGGTCGTCGATGCACTCGTGGGGGTTAAATGGAGGGGGAGAGTTTAATCAGTTTTTTAATATGTATTTTACGAGCATTGTTTCGGAAGTTTGATTATTCCGTTCAATATTGGAGCAGGGTCAATTCTGGAAATTTAATTTTAAAAACAATATAACGGTATTATTTATCTCCCAACGTTTATTTTAAAATTGTACCACGCACTGCTGCGTGAAAATAGGATTTATACATGCACCTTGTTGGGGTTTAAAACATAAATTAACCTTTAGGACTTCACCCTATGGGCTTTTAAAATTCCAATATTAGTCTTCAGAAGTTGTTTTTATATTTAACCAGCTGTTTGTCGTTTGGCCCCATGTTCTGGCATACGCATATTCAATTAATTATATGTGAATTAATTACATAAGTGTAATTGCATAATAATAATAATATTTATTCCGTGACAATGTTTAACATTGTATTGGAATTTAAAACATTTTAAATTTATGGGGAAATCTTTAAACCAGGCGAGGTAGGCCTGAGTCCTACCTTTCCTTCCTGACGGGGTACAGCAACTTTTGGGAACCATTCCGGCATTTGCGAGATGGGAGACTTACAAACTGTTCTCAGAATGGCCGGCCTGGGATGAAACCCAAGACCTCCCGAATGTGAGGTGCAATAATCGCTACCTCACTCGGTTGCATTTTTTTACATTTATACATTAAATTTTTGTACATTTTAATATTGAAAATAAGAAGATTACATAAACAAAATATTATATTGTCTATGTAATGTTTTTTAGTTAGTTTTGTTTGACTTCTTCTCACAAAATGTTTTTCTTGAATAGTCTGGAATATAAACAATTTCTTCGTAAAAAAATATTTGAATAGCACAATTTTTAACTTTTTAAATCAACACATTTCGAAATAAAACTCATTTCATAGTCAATTGTAATGTAAAATCGTCCAAAACAAGCCCAAAATCCCCGGGAGATTTGCTGGCTTTTTGCCTGGCAAAATTCCCACGAGGAGAGCGGGACACCAGTAGCTAGTATTTTGAACTTTACACACGGTTATTTTAGTAACAAACTAATCTCCAGTTACAAACAGGACATTGTCCCATCTATTAAACAAACACCGTCATAAGCTCCAACCTTAGACTTATTAAACAGGATAATCCAATTAAAATTGTATAATTAATGAATCTCTTTGATGTCTTTAAAGAAAACCACCCCGCTTCTTCACTGGAATGAATCATTTGCTGTTTGTGTCTTTTAATCGGTTTAATTAACGACTACTAAACAGCTAGCGAGACCACCCGCGAGACCGTTCCGCCCCCTCCCCCTCACCCTCCCCACTCCCTCTCTATACATATCTTACTCGTTATTATAAAACAAAGAAGAACACGACTCTCAAAGTTGGCGCTAACTTAAAACGCTCGGCCGCCAACATAACACGCCGGCTGTTTTGAGTGTAGTGAGTGGGCATAAATTAGCGCTGAAACTGCGACCTCACACCGTCAGAATGTCAATGTCCCTCCATCGACCTCGGCGGCGCTGGTGGACACAGAGTGACCTGGTGTGTCAAATGTCGTTTGGAAAGTCTTACTCTGTGTAGTCTATGTTACTATTGTCTGCGATCATGTGCGGTCGCTTTATCCTGTTCATAGGGTCAACGAATTATATTACCATCGAGCTTAATACATCTGGAGTGTGCAAACACATGAATCTCCAAGAAAAAGTGAAGCCTACGTGGTGGCCACCATTTTCCCTCAATTCATGAACAAACCCATATACAAAACCCTCAGAATGGTAACCAAATTTACCACTCTCTTTGAAAATTTTTTGTTTATGAATAGAGGGAAAATGGCGGCCACCAAGTATTAGGCTTCACTTTCTCACAGCAGAAAAGCACTCTAGATATATTAAGCTCGTTGGTCTTTACCAATCCATAAGACTGCCATTGGAATTTTAACGACCGATGGGACAGAGCCTTAACAATGCCCGATGGTGCAGAATGGCCTAAATCTACCTTATTAGCGAATTTCCCCTATAGGGAAGAAGCAATTACCGTAGGTCTCATGGTAAGACTTAAGCCCGAGACCATGATAACTTTTCATTTTGAGGTCCCCAGATGCCAAAAACACCATTCGTTCAAATTTTTATATGTATATATATATATATATATATATATATATATATATATATATATATATATATATATATATATATGTCCGTAAGCACGATAACTCTCGTAAAAAAGGTCCGATCTTAATGAAATTTGGTACAAATGTGTAAAGTACCATTTATTTGAACGAGTTCGAAAACCAGATGAATCGCACCATCCGAAGGGGTTTTTTTGGGGGGTTTTGTACTCCAAAAATGTGTTTTTTGGGGTTTTCACATGTAATTTTAATTTAAATCAAATTTTAATTTATACCATTAAATTCAGCTTAAAAAAACAAACAATTTGGTATTTTGATCATTGCTCTCCGTCAATTGGTTACCGAGATATTGAAAGTGCTAAACACAGTACCTTGTCTAATGTTATTCTTATGGAGAAAAAGAAAAATTGTATATTTCGCTTGTTTATGAACATAAATTGACGAAATTTGGTATATGGCTTCTTCTGGTTGTGGTTTGTTGTTGTTTGCAGAAAAAACAATTTTTCGCCTATGGTTCCTGTAGCAGCAAACCTAGGTACTTGGTCCCCATGTTATTCTTATGGAAAATACTTAAAATGTTATATATCGGTTATTTATGAATGTATATGGATGAAACTTGGTATGTGACTTTACTTAGATGAGTTCTAATGATATTTGCATAAAAACCCATTATTTTGTGTTCCTTGTTGCAGCAAACCTGCGTACTCAGCCCCAATGTTATTCTTATGGAGAATAATTAAAATCGTATATATCGCTTACTTGTGAATATATTTTTATGAAATTTGGTAAGTGGCGCTATGTAGTATTAAGACATTTATATCTGCATTGGAAATTCGCTGAGTACGCAGGTTTGCTGCTACGGGGGTATTTTTCACTAGACAGTTACCGTTAAGGAAGTTTTCTCGTGAAGAGTTGGGGAAAATCTGGCAATGTGCGTAAAAAAAGGCAAACAGACGAATCAAAATTCTTTTAACACCGAATTTTTCTTAGCTAACACGTTAAAACTTTAAAATAAGCAAAATTTCAATTAGGATATTGCACTTTTTGCAATTTTGTTGTGTATTACAGTTACAGTCTGTGGGAGACGCCACGAAATGGAAAATATCACTTTCAAAGTAGGACCTTGGAAACGAATATTTGTAAAATCACTTCTGTACTTTGGGCCTGGACAGAGTTCCTGATAATATTATACAGTGGGGAGACGGTGGCGTCAGGTTCAAGCGATCTAATCTAGTCCTGTAATACGTATATTAATGCTATTAATGTAAACATTTTGATCTTGAGACTGTAATTCCATTGAAACATTTTATAACCCAACTCTAGCAGATTATAATACATCATGGATTTTCCGCGACGACTATTTAATATTCAGTATTCGAATCCTAATCTACAACAATAAATTTAAACTTTGTATGGTATTAATTGTGGTTTTAAATCACACTATTTCTTGAAAACTATCATTGAGTTACTAAAATATAATGAAGTGAAAATCACCGTAGGAAAAACAATAACCTCTCATCACACTTCACAAAGTATCCAGTAAAAGTTTTAATTAGAGATTCCGTCTCATAAAAAGTTCTGACGTCAAATTAATTTTAAAATAAACTCCACCTTCATCGTTTTAGATATTTTAAATGTTTAAATTGCCATTACTTAGCTGAGATCCGAGAATAAAAATAGAGTGAGCGCCACCCGCCGGCCGTGGCAGTAAACATGCAGTAAACGGGGGACGCGGGTTATGCGATGACTTATCCTCGGCCGACTAACGTTTTACGATTTCTAATATTATACTTTGCATTTATACGTCACTTGACATTTACACCTCGGAATACATTATCGCAGTGAATACGAGCAGGCTGTAAAACGAAACTGGAAACAATAGAATGCGATATCAACGAATATTAACCCTTTCCGGAGGGCATTTGCTGTTTGTGTGTCCGAACGACCAGCTTGAATTAACCATAAAGATTTATAAGATTATCTTAACTTTTAAGGGCTTGGGACGGAATAATTCTTGACTCTTAAGTTTTTTATATAAAATAGTAAAATTATAAATAATTGTTGGCATAACAGACATTTTTACACGGATGCGATACTGCTTATGAGAGGACTATAAAGCGTGTAGAGCTGGGACGGGAGCGTAATGACGCACGTCTTGTGTACGCATGTTTCAATCTGAACAAAGCATCAAATTCAATGGCTAGAAGTATGCGATGGATTGTTTTGGTAGATTTAGTTTTAAAACGTTTGTCTCTAGTACAGTGCGCTGCACGAGTAATCAACCAGACCGTCCATAAGCCCAATGTTAAAATTAACACTGGTCTTTATGAACGGCCTGGTTTTAGTCGTGCAACAAACTGAACACCACATTTAAACAATTATTGATATATCATTCGCGTGCAAATTCCCATCCACGATGAATATCCAAGTGTGTACCACCGTCATGATAACGTCCCCATGGGAACTTGATTAAAACCTCATAATCGTTTAGCCCATAATGCGGGCATTAGCATTCACCAGACAACGATACTCGGGTCTAGACGGGTTTTGTAATTTCACACGGAATAAATAACCGCGATAAGGCGACGGAGTACGTAATGGGAATTTGTAATCATTAAAGAGAAGCTGCGATTATATTCCGCTCACGGCTGCAGGCAACCTTGAAACGTATAGGAGAGGAAGAGAGAGGGAGTGAGGGAGAACGAAGGAGGGGAACGAAAGATATTAAAACCCGGCGGGAAGTGAGGGCGCTCAACCGAGAAGAAAGGAAGTTTTAATTGGTAAAGTTGGCGGCATTTGTTCCGATGTCAATTATTTGTGTCAGCTGTTCAACTCGCTCAATCAGCTGACAAATAACGTCATATGACAGCTCGGATGCTAGACCATGAATCATCGTTTATTTTATCGAGCTCACTTCGCTCCGTTCTATTCAACAATGACTTTTAACTTTTTGAAAGATTCATTTAGAAAATACCCCCGTAGCAACAAACTGCGTACTCAGCGAATTTCCAATTTATGTATATGTATCTTAATACCACTTAAAGCCACACGCCAAGTTTCATCAATATACATTCATAAATAAACGATTTATGATATTTTAATTATTTTCCATGAGAATAACATGGCGGCTGGTAGCAGGTTTGCTGAAACAAGGATCACAAAAAATGTGTTTTTATACAAATATCAATATAATAACTGAACTTGGTAAGGCCTAGTTAAATTTAAAAAAAACATACCAAGTTTTATAAATTTATGATTATAGTTAACGGAGATAACATTTTACTTATCTAATATATAAAAATCAATGTTTGTCCGTTCGTATTTTATGCGCTGCCATACCGTTCATCCGATTGCTTTGAAATTTTGCATAGTAACACAGGTTAACCCTGGGAAGGTTATAGGCCATTAACCGAAGTCCTAGGACATTAGAGCTGTGCCCCACTGGACTTCAAAGTTTCAACGTTAATCTTGTGGAAGAAATATTTCTTTTGATTTTATCAGACGATATCTATAACTTAAAATATTGTAAACAGCTGTTTATCATTATGGAAATAAAATCCCCCGTCGCAGAAAACCTGCGAACTAAGCGAATTTCCAATGCATAATATATGTCTTAATACCACAAACCAAGTTTGTATGTCTCAAAGCCGCATACCAAGTTTCATAAAAATATATTCACAAATAAGCGATGTATACTATTTGAATTATTCTCCATAAGAATAACATTGGGGATAAGTTCGCAGGTTTGCTGCAACAAGGAACAAAAACCATGGGTTTTTAACTAAATATCAATCAATATTACTCAACTAGATGAAGCCACATACCAAGTTTCATCAATATACATTCATAAATGAGCGATATATACCATTTTGATTATTCTTCATAAGAATAACATGGGGAGGTACGCAGGTTTGCTGCAACAAGAAACACAAAAAATGGATTTTTATACAAATATCAATATAACTCAACAAGTTTATTAATTTATGTTCATAACTAAGGGAGTCATTACATTTTACTTATTCTCAATAAGAATAACTTAGGGGCTGAGTACGCAGGTTTGCTGCTACGGAACTTATCAATAAAAATTGGTTTTTGTGTGCAAATAACAATAGACGAAAACCAGATGAAGCGATATACCAAGTTTCGTTAGTATACGTTCATAAATAATCGAGAGATACATTTTTCTTACTCTCCATAAGAATAGCATTGGACAACGTACTGTGTTTAGTACTTTCGATATCTCTGTAACCAATTGACGTAGAGAAATGATCAAAACATCAAATCGTGTGTTTTAATAAGCTGAATCCAATGCTGAAATCTAAAATTTGGTATTTAAAATATTACATGTAAAAACTTCAAAAAACCCATTTTTGGGGTACAAAACCCCCCAAAATACCACTTCGGATGGGTCGATCTGTCTGGTTTTCGAACTTTAAGTCGTAAATGTTGCTTTACACGTTTGTACCAAATTTTATAAAAATCGGACCTTTTATACGAGAGTTATCGCACCCACGGACACACACACACACACACACACACACACACACACACACACACACACACACACACACACACACACACACATATACATATATATACATATACAGGTTCGAGCGAATGGTGTTTTTGGGGTCTGGGGACCTCAAAACGAAAATTTATCATAGTCCCGGGCCTAGGTTTTACCATGCCGACTATGATAATAGCTTCTTCCCTATAGGGGAAATTCGCTAAAAACCACGTGAATGGTAACTCAAACTCTTTTTTCGATGGGCGAGTTCGAGCGAAGCGAACGAGCTATTCCGGGAGGTGAGTGAGCGAAGCGAACGAGCTCATACTGAAAATGAACGAGTATTTGACATAAAACAAATTAAATGCCTCTTCTGCGGCAGCAACGCGCCGGGTACCAGCTAGTTCTCCAACAGGGGGCTAAGTACGCAGGTTTGTTACTAAGGGAACCATCGGCAAAAATATAGTTTGTGCAAATAGACGACAACAATATGAAGCAATATACCAAGTTTCGTCAGGATAAGTTGATAAATAAGCGATTTATAATTGTTTGTCTCCATAAGAATAACATTGGACAACATACTGCGTATAGCACTTTCAATATCTCTATAATAAATTGACGTAGATCAGTGATTAAAAAACCTAATTTTTAAGCTGAATTCAGTGGTAAAAAATAAAATTTGATTTACTAAAATATTGTATGTAAACAACTCAAAAACCCATTTTTGGGGTACATACCCCCCCACCAAAATACCCCTTTAGATATAGCGATCTGGCTGGTTTTCGAACTTCAAGTCATATAAATGCTGCTTTACGTGTTTGTACCAAATTTCATAAAAATCGGACCATTTTTACGAGAGTTATCGAACCCACGGACACACACATCGATATACTAGCTGCTACCCTGCGGCTTCGCTCGCGACAAATTAAGGCATTAAAAATACTAACCTGACCAGCATTATCGAATCTTTGTTTAGTTTAACCATCTGCCATCTGACTTCCTTTGCCCCAAGTAACAAACAACTACAGCTGGTATATAAATGATATCCTCCCATAAGATTTGCATTGGAACTTACAGGACCCGGCGGGTGGAGCCCTAAGCTTGGATGTGGACATTATCAGGTCTATATGTTCAGGGCCGTATATACAGGGGGTTTTGGGGTCTGAGGACCTCAAAACAAAAAGTTATCATGGTCCCGGGCCTAGGACTTACCATGCCGACAAGGTAATAGCTTCTTCCCTAATATGGGGAAAATTTGCTAAAACAAAAGATTTTCTTTCAATAATTTATAGTGCATTGAAAGGTAAACAACATATGATTATCATCGTTTAAAACTAAGGCGAATAAGGGTAGTTCGGTTGCTCTCTGTGGTAGTTCACTATGGATTTGATGTTATTCACTTCATAATCCACGCAAGGGCAGCCAAAATTAGCTACCAAACAAATTAAGTACAGTATTTGTTTATATTTATTTAACACTAGCTGATTATAACGGTTTCACCCGGGTGATTACTAAATGTCAGCTGATTATTTGAATAACATTAAATAAATAGCAGAAAACTGTAACCGTATGGTCTCATTTGATTAACATTGGAATTTTGGATGTTTCACGGGGAGTATCCCTAGAGGATTTAGAGGAACCTGAGAGTCAGGTACAACAGCTGTAACCTAAATGAACCTACCCTGAAAATGTCATGCCTTAACTCCTTGTAGTTTAGCCTACGCCGATAGTAGGGTAGAATGGAGTCTCCGACCCCAGGAGGAGTCAGGAGGAGCACCCCCCCCCCGAGCCCCCCCCCCCCCGAGGTCTCGTCTGTGACACTTTGCGAATTTTTTTTTTGCGAATTTTTTTTTTTGCGAATTTTTTTTGCGAATTTTTTTTTTTGCGAATTTTTTTTTTTTGCGAATTTTTTTCTTTGCGAATATTAACCTAACCTAACCTAACCTAACCTAACCTAACGTAACGTAACCTAACCTAACCTAACGTAACCTAACCTAACCTAACGTAACGTAACCTAACCTAACCTAACCTAACCTAACGTAACGTAACCTAACCTAACCTAACCTAACCTAACCTAACCTAACCTAACCTAACCTAACCTAACCTAACGTAACGTAACCTAACCTAACCTAACGTAACCTAACCTAACCTAACCTAACCCATCCTAACCTAACCTAACCTCGGATCAGTTTTCTGATTGCAGATTCTTGTTCGTCTAGTCAAGCCGAGTAATTTGCATACCCACAAAGTACATTTGGACGATGTAGGGGGGGGGCTATCTCGGTTACCATAAGTCGGATTTGAATTCTGATTGCAGATTCTTGTTCGTCTAGTCAAGCCGAGTAATTTGCATACCCACAAAGTAAATTTGGACGATGTAGGGGGGGGGGGGCTATCTCGGTTACCATAAGTCGGATTTGAATTCTGAATGCAGATTCTAGTTCCTCTAGTCGAGCCGAGAAATTTGCATACCCACAAAGTACATTTGGACGATGTAGGGGGGGGGGCTATCTCGGTTACCATAAGTCGGATTTGAATTCTGATTGCAGATTCTTGTTCGTCTAGTCGAGCCGAGTCATTTGAGTACCCACATCGTACACTTTGGATGATGTTTACAAAAAAGGGGCCCGCACCACACTTTTGACCTTTTTTTTTTGCATTTTTGGAATCTCCTCGTCAAGCCGAGTATTCTCAGTACCCACATGACATACTTTGGATAATTAATACAAGAGTTGAACAGGGTAACGCTACAACCAACAGAGCTAGCCCATCAGCGCTTGCGGTCAATTGAACTACCAGTGAATGCAAATTTTGAGGAGAATATAATTGCAATGCTTTGAACATATACTGCAAAGGGGGGTGTATCGATACACCCCCCTTCAAGTACTCTGCACCGAGGCAGCTGTTCGCACAACCGACTGACGCGTCCAGTCTACTGTCTGGGAATGCGGATGTTGTAATTTGATACCTCGACTGGAGGGTGCAGGTGTTCACACAAAAAACCGACAAGTTGAGACCTGTCTGGGAATGCGGATGCTGTAATTTGATACCCCGACGGGAGGGCGACGCGACCCTTCCAGGAACCCATTATAGTCCGCCCGTATCGAATTCCGAGCAATAAATCACCAGTTGTCAAACACCCACAGTATCATTCTTGTTTTTGGCTTCAACAATTCCTGACGTATGGGGGAGCGAAAATCTCCCCCTAACCCATTATGTGTTAGGGGGAGCGAAAATCTCCCCCTAGTAATTAAATCAACAGAACACCAGTTGTCACGGTATCATTCTTGTTCTAGTCTTCAACAATTCCTGTAGTATGGGGGAGCGAAAATCTCCCCCTAAGCCATTATGTGTTAGGGGGAGCGAAAATCTCCCCCTAAGCGGTGCACGGGTCGCGACACGCCACAGTCTCTTGATAGACTTCTTCGAAGACGGACGTCTACATTAATTCGATAACAATGTCGTTTATTCATCAGAAATCGTGTGAATGTGTGAAGACTGAACTGGACTTGTTTTCGTTACCGCCTACGCAGACCAGCATCGAGAGCGGTAAATGGGTTCAATACAAACCGATCTCATCGTTGACGGACGATTCGCCAATAGAGTTTGTAATACCCGGTCACGGTGACGAGTACACGGACCTGACACAAACGTTATTACACGTGAAAGCCGCTATTGTGAAACAGGACGACACTAAAGCGGACGGTGGGCAACCTGCTAAAGAGGTGGGCCCGGTGAACAATTGGCTCCACTCGATATTCAGTCAAGTGGATCTCTATCTCAATCATAAACTGGTGTCACCACAAAACAACACGTACGCTTACCGTGCCTACTTGGAAAACCTATTGAACTACGGATGTAGTGCGAAGAATTCGCACCTGACTAGCGAGCTGTTTTTTGAAGATTCGGCCGGACTAATGGACGATTGTGACGAATTGAACGAGGGATTGAAAAAGCGTCGCGATCACACGAAAGAAAGCGATGTTTGCGATATGGTCGGTCGATTGCACATCGATCTGTGCAATCAGAACAAATTCATGTTGAACGGTGTCGAGATGCGATTGCAACTTAACAGATCCAGAAACTCGTTTTGTATAATGTCCAAAACGCTAACTACCTACAAGGTGACAATTAAAGAGATTAGTCTTTTCGTACGTCGATGTAAGATCAATCCGAGCGTATTGTTGGCGCACAGCAAAACTCTCGAGACCGGCACGGCCAAGTATCCGATCACGCGTGTAGAAGTGAAATCCTTCACACTACCCTCCGGTATAATGAGTAAAGCTTTAGACAGCGCATTTCTCGGTCAGTTACCGAAACGTGTGATAATTGGACTGGTCAGTAATCTTGCGTTCAACGGAGATTTCAAGAAGAATCCCTACAACTTTCAACACTACGATATGAATTATCTCGCATTGTACGTGGACGGTGAACAAGTACCGGCCAAACCGTTACAGCCCGTTTACACATTGAACAGTGAGACGTATATACTCTCTTATTACACATTGGTCACTGGCACCGGAATCCAGTTCTCCGACGCAGGTAATGAGATCAAGAGAGGTGACTATCCGTACGGTAATTGTCTTATGGCGTTCGACTTGACACCGGACATGTCCGCGGCTGAGTCGAGTCACTGGAATCTCCTGCGCAACGGTAATCTACGTATCGAAATCGGATTCTCCAAAGCGTTGTCCGAGACCGTCAACTGTATAGTGTACGCCGAAAAGGACAACGTCATCGAGATCGATCGTCACCGTAACGTAACAGTTGACTTCAGCGGGTGAATAAAAGCGAACGCCAAACAGAAATATTGTCTGGCAGCGAGTGCATACAGTTTACTTCAAGGGTGAGCAGACGCAACACCAGTCAGTAGTACGGTTGAAGTCGCACGGTAAGGACGTTAACATGGACGCTTACGCTTCTGCGGACGACTATATCAAATCGTTTATTCAGGAGATTGAGGTTATGAACAATAATGCTAGTGATCAGACGTTGGCATCACCTCAGTCGTCATTTGTAAAACCGACAACTGCCTGCAAGAGACGAAGGAGACCAACTCCCATCGAAGTGGAAACCAAGAAACCAGGATGGGTACCAAAACCAACAGATGATTGTCCCATAGTGTCATGGATGGACGATGGGAATACGTTTGCTGTTCAAAACCCGGGAAACAAAGGACAAATTTTATTGAAAATGGAAATGTACGATGGTACAGATATGGTGTTCATGTGCGGTTTATTTTTGGACAAAGATGGTGATATGCACCAAAATGTCAAACAAGTAGTTGATAAAGTGGAAAACATGTGGATCTATAAATCAACAGGAGTACCGAAAATTACAGGCTTAACTCAAACTGTTACACAACGCAGTGCAGTTTCGCAGCCAATGCCTAAGAAGCGAGCTGTGAGGAAGAAACAACGAGTGGCGCCGGCATTCAACTAGAGCATCCGCATTCCCAGACAGGAGGGCGACGCGTCGGTTTTTTCTGTGAACACCTGCGCCCGACCCTTCGGACCACCCACGTAGAAGAAAATGGCGGCGAGGGTTTATAAGGCTGGGCCCCGCCCGATTGAGCATCATTCGCCACCAGACCACCACCTCACATAGACCTACTCCAACTACTACTACTAGAGATGTCGAGCAGCAGCACTTTCAAGCTAGAGTTTCCGGGCGTGAACGGCACTGCAGCAACCGCGGACCTGAGAGCTACCCTAAACAACTGCAAGTCTGACTCTCCGCTCTACACCAGGATAGCCGATCTCCGAGAGGAATGCGGCTATCTCATCACTGCGATGGAGCGAGCCACCACACCCTTTGGCGAGACAATCATCGTGATCCTGGAGGGACAGGTCGGGGACGACTTCTTTCTGCGAGTCTACCTGCCTAGGCGCTTCAACGAGGTCCTGAGCAACACCGACATCGAGCGCTACAACAGCGGGTTTGGAGAACGCCTTCGCTTGGTGAAGCGCAGCCCGAGGGGTTCCAATAGCAGATTCACACCGTTGGAGTTTATGTAATGCAAGACTTGAAGATTTTGTTAATACCTTTGTAAATTAGTTTTCGTAGTCAATACTTATAGTCACGTTCAGAACATAACCACGGTGTTATTTATTTCACTTAACCCCAAAAATGTCCTTTGGTAGTAAGTTTAAGAGTGTGAGTATGGTAACTGTGAGGTGTTTAGTAGCTCAGTAGTAATCATGGGCTTGATGTGGAAACATCCGTTCTCAGCCATTGTGGCGGGACCTTCGGGTTGTGGCAAGTCACAGTTTGTGTCAAAGTTTATAAAACACATTACAGAAATGTGTGACACGCCATTTACCAGTATCAACTGGCATTATGGTAGTGGTGGTGGTGGTGGTGGTGGTGACCCGAAAAATGTTACCATTAACCACGTAGAAGGTCTACCAAACTTGGAGGATTTTTCTGGTAACGAGCCGATACTTGTGATTATAGACGATATGATGCGTGAGGCCGACAACCGTGTGGTGGATCTTTTCACAAAAGGTTGCCATCATCGCAACATTAGTGTGTTTTTCATTACACAAAATTTGTTTCATCAAGGACGCGGGCAGAGGGACATCTCACTGAATGCGCATTACATTGTGTGTTTTAAGAATCCTAGAGATAGAGTTCAGATTAGGTACTTGGCCAGACAAATATATCCAGACAGCCCGAAATTCATCGAGGAGGCGTACGCTGACGCTACTAGGAATCCACACGGCTACCTACTGATAGACTTGAAACAATCAACAGACGAAAATATGCGAATACGAAGTTGCATATTTCCAGACGATTCTACCAACTATGTGTACTTGCCAAAGAAAAGGTAATTTCGCCATCAGTAGTAATCATGTCGTGCTTGCGGAAGGACGCAGCTCTGCTTACGGCTTTCATACACGCAACACCCAAGGAGCGGAAGGCACTGTTAAAGGTGTGTGACAAGAGCCGCATTCGCTCAGTGTGTGAGTGCGCATACAACGTGTTGCGAGGTAACGTTCCTCTGGCGAAGAAGAGTAAAAGTCAGCTAAGCAAACACAAGGCGACGCTACGTCGATTGGTGAAACGCGGCGAAGGCTGGTCAAAGAAACGAAAGTATCTCATACAAAAAGGCGGTGGAATCTTTATACCATTACTTTTGAGCGCAGTACTACAAGCAGCACTGAGTAGATAAAAATGGCTGGCATCAACAATCAGTTCTATTTGACACTGCCCAGCAACAGTTCGATGGCAGTATTATCCGAAAAATACAGTTGCAAATTATATAACACATTTGCCGAGAGCTATTCAACTGGACGCTGGCGACTGGGAAATTGCACTTGTGGAAGCGCACTATCCAATGACATTTCTATCTGTCGGTAATGACGAAACAATTGACATTTGCATACAACCGCAAGAGGAAGCAAAAGTGAACATAGAAGCGTTGGCGCGGGTTATGGACAGCACTGCCGATGTAACACCGGTAGTGTCTGCTACTCCAAAACAAAACCACAGAATTAAATTGAAGACTGGTGATTACGCAAATATTCAAGAATTGTGTGATCATATCAATTCACAAGAACTAGCGATTACTTTTGGTGTAAAGTTCACCGTTGAAAACTCATACAACAAATTCATTGAAGTATCGATGGGAACTGATGTTGGAAAAATTACATTAAGTCCAACGTTAGCGCTTCAATTGGGGTTCAATCCGAATGAATTGACGCTGGAAGGTGATGCAGTTAACAAAAGCATCCGTTCGCCCAACATTCGTCTTGGCTTACCGTCACACATGTACGTGTATTGTGATTTAGTCGAGCCGCAGATGGTCGGCGATACAGTCGCACCGTTATTGAAAATTGTCAATATATCCACGTCTACTTATGTATACGGATTGCATAAATCAACATCATTCATCGATCCGCACTATGTGCCTGTTATGAATAGATCTTTTGACAGTGTGGAAATTGACTTAAGAGATAACATTGGTAATCATTTGCCATTCCACTTTGGAACGTCGTGCGTGAAGTTACACTTTAGAAAAGTAGCTAGTCATTAGTGCAAATATGGAAAATGCAAAGAAGATGGTAGTTGTGCCGCAAGAGTTGATTGATCGACTGCAATCAAATGCTACGGATAACAGACCGACTAATCTATCCAGTGAAAACAGCCTCGACGCGGAGATGCAACAAATATTGAATAACAAACGTATGGACGATAGTGAAAAGTGGAAATTGTACAAACAAGCGTTACATCGCTTCTTGCATATTGCAGAGAATAGACGCCAACCGATTAGCATACCAATCGTGGAGACGGGTGGGCTTGAACATAGTCAACGATCGCACCCCGCTGCGGAAGGTGGTCCAGTGGAAGAGATTGTGGAAACGTTTTCCAAAACTTACAGATCTGATGCCCGCAATCTTTTACGTTTCATGAAACGTGACGGCAGCTTAATCAGTTGGGACAGTGGCTATTCAGTGTACATCAACGGTGTAAAAATTCCAGACTCAAATCTAGTGGATATCTTAAATTGCATAGTAAAGGTGCGTATGCGTGATTACATACCGCCAGGATGGCGGGAAGTGCTCAAGGCATTGAAAGCGATGAACGTGCCAAAGGACTATATGAATAATCTAAGAGCACTAAAGGAAATAAATGCCGAATATCGATCATCATTCACAGGAGGAGAAGGATCAGACGATGACGTGGAAGACACATCAACTGAATCAATACTGAGAACACCGCTAGTAAATCGGCTTCGATCGGCAAGAGGAAAACGTGTAACATCTACACCGACAGGGCAGTTTGATCTTCTAACTAGAAACAAGCCGTCGTCAAATTTGGACAAGTGGGAAACGTACACAGGATAGGTTTTCAGTATTATGGAGCGTTTGTATTACAATCCCATCGAACCTTCGTCGTATGGCGGTGTAGCTTCTTTAGCGCGAGCTGCAAAACCAGTTTCAAAACGCAAAGTGATTGAATGGTTACAAACACAGGACACTTACACATTGCACAAACCGGCACGCAAGCGTTTCCCGCGCAATCCTTACATAGTGTATGGTCCATTTGAATTGTGGCAAGCGGACTTGAACGATATGCGTGGTCTTAGTAAACACAACGACGGCGTCAACTACCTACTGACTGTAATAGACGTGTTTAGCAAACACCTGTATGTGCGGACGTTGAGGCGGAAAGAAGGAGCTGAAGTGGCCAACGCTTTCGAGGAGATATTTGCCGAAGCGACCGATACACCTCGCTGTTTACAAACTGACAAAGGTACTGAATTCGCCGGTGCCAAGACGAAAAGGTTATTCAAACAATACGGAATCATCTATGTCACTACACAAAACCCAGATGTTAAAGCGGCCGTAGTGGAACGCGTGAATCGCACTTTGAAAACACGCATGTGGCGATATTTGACTTACAAAAACACATATCGTTATGTAGATGCGTTGGACAAACTGGTTAGCGCATACAACAACAGCGCTCACAAGAGTCTAGGCAACAGAATACGGCCAGTCGATGTGACTGTCGACAACAAGCGAATATTGCATCAGGTATGGCGTCGCATGTTCGGTAAGATACCGCGTCGTGTTAAGGCAAAACTGACAGTTGGCACCACAGTGCGCATATCTAAGGAGAAGGGCACATTCGCAAAAGGTTACGAGACTAATTGGAGTAAAGAAGTGTTTGTGGTGCGTCGTGTAAACACATTGATGCCTCTACCAATGTACACTTTGGCGGATCTCAACGGTGAACAAGTGACTGGTCAGTTTTACGAATACGAATTACAAAAAGTGACAATATACAACGACCATCTGTTCAAGATTGCTGAAATACTAGACGCTAAGGGTCGCGGTCGCAGTAAGCGTTATTTCGTCAAGTGGGCAGGTTACGGAGACGAGTTCAATTCTTGGGTAGGAGCGCAAGATTTGCAAAATGCCTAATAGCAACCAGTTCTATTTGACATTGCCCAGCAACAGCTCAAAGGATTATTTTCCAAAAAACACAGTGTCCAAGTACACTACACATCTGCCGAGACAAATTCGATTAGAAGGCGATGGCGAGTGGGAGATGGCTTTGGTCGAAGCGCATTATCCATGCTCCTTTATGACTGTGGACGAGGAATCGTGTATTTGGCTCGACTATAAACTCGTTCTGCCTAGTATTCCCGTCACACTCAGTGTCGAGCACATTATGCTAAAGATGAAACCCGGTTATTACAAGAACATAACCGATTTATTGAAAATGATCAATAAAGCGAAGGATGTAACCCAGTACTTGTACTTTGAGTATGACAAAGAGCAGGACAGAGTCAAGATCACGACAATGGTGGACGGTATAAGCAAAGTGCATTTCACCGAAGCGCTGTCTCTCCAGTTGGGTTTCGATCCGTACGAGAACGTTTTGACAAATGACCTCACAGCGATATGGCCACCAAATCTGACTATGGGACTGCCGACACACTTGTACGTGTATTGTGATCTGATTGAACCGCAGCTGATTGGCGACACTACAGCGCCACTTTTGAAGATTATCAACATTGACAGAGATAACTACACACACGGCGCGCATAAGACTGTGCATTTCATCAGTCCTCATTATGCGCCAGTTATGAAAGGAACATTTGAAACGATCGATATTGACCTAAGGGATCACGCTAGTAAAAAAGCGTCATTCCTCTTTGGGACGTCGTACGTGAAGCTTCATTTCAAAAGAGTAGCTCAGCAATTATGAATACAAACGATCCCTACTTGGCTTACTACCGTCGCCAACAATTGCAGCAGACCGGCGGCAGTATCGATAGGGTATTTCGCGGTGCACCCTACCAGCGCGGACATGGAATTGGCAGTTTCCTAGGCGGTATGTTCCGCACCATCACACCGCTGCTCAAGTCGGGAGCCTCTGCTGTGGCCAAAGAGGCGTTGAAATCCGGTGTTGGATTCTTGGGCGACATGGCCATGCACCAGCGGGATCCCAAAGAAGCCGCTAGAGATCATTTCAGCCAGTTTACAGACTCGCTAAAACGCAGGGCGGATGGCAAACTTCAACGTGTGCTAAGTGGCGGCGGCGGCTCTCGCGCGAAACACCGTCGCGTAACGCGAAAGAATACCACGAAACACCGACGCGCTACTCCTGCGCGAAAGACTAACGCGAGACTCTCGCGTAAGAGGAACGCGAAGCGCGCCATGTTCGGCGGCCGTCGTGTCACACCGCAGTCTTTGACGAAACTCCTTCGAGGAAGGTCGTCGTCATCCAAGAAGGGCAAGAAGAGAAGGACAGTTAGGAAGAAGACGAGGAAGACGAGGAAAGCAGTGAGGAGAACTTCCGTACGTGATATATTCAATTAACACACACGCTAGCAATGTCGTTTCTACATCAAAAGTCGTGTGAATGCGTCAAGACGGAATTGGACTTATTCTCCCTACCGCCGACGCAGACCAGTATCGAGAGCGGCAAATGGATTCAGTACAAACCAATCTCCACACTGACTGATGATTCGCCCATCGAGTTTGTTGTGCCCGGCAACGGCGAAGAATACACCGATCTTTCGCAAACAATGTTGGAAGTTACAGCGTCTATTGTCAAGTCGACGGGAGCGGCAATCGCAGATGCCGATGAATCGAACAAAATTGGCCCAGTCAACAATTGGCTGCACACGTTATTCAGTCAAGTCGATATGAGTATGAATCAGAAACTGGTCACACCACAAAACAACACTTATGCATATCGAGCGTATATTGAAACATTGCTGAATTACGGCTATGATGCTAGGAAATCACATTTAACATGTGGATTGTGGAACGCGGACGATGCCGGCCACATGGACAATACTCTGGACGATAACGATGGACTAAAGGCGAGACGAAAAATGACAAATAAAAGTCGTGAAATCGATATGCTCGGTCGCCTACATGTGGACATGTGTAATCAGAACAAGTTCCTGTTGAACGGTGTGGAACTGCGTTTTAAACTGATCCGATCAAAAGATTCCTTCTCCATTATGTCGGATGATGGTGACTACAAGGTGCACATTGTTGATGCGAATCTCTGGATACGAAGGTGTAAAGTTAGTCCCACTGTACTGTTGGCGCACAGCAAGACGCTTCAGACCGGCACAGCTAAATACCCAATCACCAGAGTGGAATTGAAAACATTCACACTGCCGTTTGGAGTGAGGAGCAAAACTTTGGACAATGTGTTTCTAGGTCAAGTGCCGAAACGAATCATTGTCGGACTGGTCACCAACGCCGCTTATAATGGCGATTTAAAAAAGAATCCATTTAACTTTCAAAATTTCAAAACCAACTACTTCTCGCTGTACGTGGACGGTGAACAAGTGCCGTCCAAACCGCTACAACCACACTACGAAACCGGCAAGGGAAAATACGTGATGGCGTATCACAGTCTGTTTTCAGGCTCCGGCATACACTTTAGCGATGCTGGTAATCTCATAAATAGAGACGATTACGACGATGGATACTGTCTGATGGCATTCGATCTAACACCTGATATGTCAGCAAGCGACACGACTCATTGGAACCTAGTGCGCAACGACAGTGTGCGTATGGAGATTGCTTTCGACACGGGGCTCACAGAGACTGTCAACTGTCTGGTATACGCAGAGTTTGACAACGTCATCGAAATCGATCGTCATCGCAACGTGTCTGTGGACTTTGGCGGTTAGATCGTCGGCAGCGGCGTCATCGTCCTCCTCCTCCTCAGTCTACAACCAACATTCGCACAAGATGGATCGTTTATGCAGAGTACCGCGTAAAAATTCCGCATCTCCAATTATTGTGGATTTTCAATGTTTCAAGGACAACGCAAATGACTACATTCTGAAGGAAGTGTGCGTCTTGGAATTGGTCAGTGGAACACTGCTAATGCATCATATCGCCAAATCACCATTCAGTCGAGATTTCCTATCACAAGAGAAACTGCGTGAAAGCTATTGGCTCACAAAACACTGTCACGGATTGGAATGGGACCAAGGTGATATCTGGTATCATGTGCTAGAGGAAAAGTTACGTGCATGTATCGCCAAACGACCGATTGTCTACGTCAAAGGTGCTGAGAAAAAAGAGTTTGTACGATACAATTTCATCACGGATCACTGTACTACTAATGTCATGGATATCAACGATAATGGCTGCGGATCACTATCGTCAATCAACAGTCTACTATCAACAAACGCAGTGCGATGTCGCCACCACAGAACAGCTCACACACGTTGCGCTCTAGCCAATTGCATCACATTACGCAGTTGGTTACAACTAAGTACAAATATCGCTGACGCTGATGATTACGCTGACGATGGTGAGAGTGATACCAGTTCCTGCTTTTGTTTTGCTACTAGCACTACTACTCCTACTACTGACTGTGGCGTCAACACAGTAGAATGAATACCTTAGAGATACAAAAGTGTATGGCTAAACTGCCCGTACAGAATGTTGGTGTCTACGCTGCGGATCAATTGCCCCATTACATCTCACCATCTACTGCTATGATTGTGAACACTGATCCACACAATGAAGACGGCACTCACTGGGTCGCTTTCTACCTTAACAAAGGAGGAGGAATAATTGAATTCTTTGACAGCTACGGTCAACCGCCACATCTTCAATTCTACCAAGGATTCCTGAGACGCAACGCTCGTCGCTACCTGTACAACGAACATCGCCTTCAAAGTGACAACACTCTGGTCTGCGGTCAATACTGCCTTGTATTCCTGTACTGCCGCACCCACTACGGCATGAAGATGAAGGACTTTGTGCAGCTCTTTGAACACTCTTCTGTCGGCCACAACGATGCACTGATCAGAAGACTCTTTGCACAAATGTATACCAATTGAGTTTTGAAATTTTGCATTTTTCTCAATAAACTAGTTGTGTACTCAGAATAAAAAAAGAAACATTCTTATTATTTCCCATCCTCGCCTCCTTTAGTATTTACTTTTAGCAATTAGTCAGACAGACACATATTGAACGAGCAAAACAGATATTGGATGCAAATTTTGACGTAAAAGATGAATGTAATGCTTTGAACACATACTGCAAAGGGGGGTGTATCGATACACCCCCCTTTCACCCCCCCCCTTGCGTGTTGGTGAAAGGGGGGTGTATCGATACACCCCCCTTTCACCCCCCTTGCGTGTTGGTGAAAACACTAGGTCTGACCCAATTTTGGACATACCTATCATACAATGATTCTAAAGTAACATTCATATCCTCGCCTCCTTTAGCAATTACACTTTTAGCAAGTAGTCAGACATTTGAATTGGTAGTTTACTTTTGAATCTTAAGACTATGTGAGGGGAGGAAAAAAAAAAGACAAATGTATATACGAACAATTTGGCTATTTATTTACACACCTTATATATATTTTACATCGAGTATGTGCTCCTAAACATTTGTGTTTGGCTAGCAAAACGAGACTCGACACAAACTAACGACTAGAACAAAAAGAACAAAGGAGCACATTTCTAAGTTTTACGAGACTCGATACAAACTAATGACTAGATTTTTCAAAATAATTTACAAGTCAAGTCAGGGTCTTTGGTAATATGACACAACCACTCAACGCTCCTCATCCTCCGCCTCTTCATCGTCTTGAGGGATGTCTTCGGGCTGAGGTGGCACGTCAACATGTCCCCAAGGCAGTGTGTTTACACCGTCCGGAAGGATGTAGCGTTTGTCATCGTTACAGCTCAAGGATAGCTTGTCGACTTGGACTGTGAAGACGCGGTGGTTTCGGGACTGGAACCTGGTGTTGATGGTTCTCTTCAACACGCCATTGAAGAGGCATTCCCGATAGTCGTCAGAGGTTAGATTGTGTTTTACAACACCTCTAGCGACTCCCTTGGCGCGCTTCACTGTCATGACCTGCAACTCGTCATCTTCGGTCCTCTCCTCGAACTCGACTATATCCATGAAGTATAGTTTCGAGCGAAGACCGAGGTACTCGAGCAGCAGAAGACCGTTCGCTTCATCCTTAAACTTTCCGATGACTTTTGCGTTGACGGGGCTGTAGCAGGGATGGTTTCGGGGGTACGCACTGGTGTCAAAATCATCCAGATGCTCCAACATGTCCTTATAAACATCTTCAGTCTGGACGTCGAACACGAAACTGTCAGTGTCCATGTAGTCAACCTTCAGTCGATCACCGTAGCGGTTCTTCATCTTTCGAAGGAAGTCGTACATGAGCCACTTGCTCAGATCGAGGACACACATTCCGACGTAGAGCGGTTTGTCCAGGACGATATTGACTTTCGACATGTGTACAATGGCGACGTCATCGTTGAAGTAGGTTCGGTCCAGGAAGTTTGACTTGGCTACGTACTTCCTGAACATCTCCGGCGTACACACCAGCTTAGAGTTCATTCGCTTGCGAACATTCTCGATCGTCTTGCCAAAGACCGCATTGTTCATAAGCTTGAAAAAGTCTTGCTCAAACTTGGTCTTGGCCTTCTTCCTCAGTTCGGTGTTCATTAGGATGTAGCTCTCTAACCACCGAGACTGACGGAACGAGATGACGCGATGCACGTTCGCAAGCTCCAGTCCGTTTTCCAGCGCCTGTTGCAATATTCTGTAATGACAGATGTAGTTCTTCTTATCATCCAGAGTCGAAACGAGCTTCTTGAATTTCCCTCCTGGCGGACGTTTGGTCTCGCAGCAGTAGGGGAGATCCTTGTGAAGGTCGTGCAGGTGGGCGGGGTAGCGAAGGTCAACTTCCAAGACATAGCCGGTGGGTCCTTCGGGGTCCAACGCTGCAATATCCAGGGACGCGATCTCCTCGCGGCTGAGCCATTGGAAGTCTCCCTGTGGAAGACACTGGGACATGGCCCAACCGTAAAGGTTGTTGGCGTCCAAGTATAGCAGGTGATTCGTTGGCTCTTCAGGTCGTCGATCTTCAGGGCGACATCCATCATGGTTGGCCTTGGCGTGTCTGGTGATCGCCTGGGAAATACCTCCTCTGATGCCTTGCTCGAAGAAGAGGTACATATCAAAGTCCTGTATCGTATCAAGCTCCACTCGACAGGTCCTTAACATGACATCCCAGGCGTATGACGGTAGGGTGTAGTAGTGCGCAGGGTCTAGTTCGTATTCAGCCATCGACGTGTCCCTGAAGCGTTCAAAGACGTCAGTCAACAGCGCAATGTCACAGCGCAGGTACTTCTCGGCGTAGTCCTTGAGGTTCCTACAACCGAAGGTTTCCCACACATTGCGAGCATGCTCGTAGTCTGCATCCGTTATGTCCTCCAGGGTCAGGTCGTTGTGGAAATCTCGCTGCAGAGGCAGTTCCGTAGTATCTTCCAATACGGCGTTCGACGTTACAAAGTTGTACGGGAACACGCCTTTCCTACGGACTAGATCGAAGAGGTGGTCTTCGGGGAATCTCTTCCGAAACACTAATTAAAACACTTGCCTAGGACAATAACACATCCAAATTGAAGACAAATCGGACATTTAATAAAGAAGGTGGCAATTGGCAGTATTTTTCAAAAAATATTTTTTAATTTGACCGTTATAGTGAATTTGGGAAATGTAAGTGAAATTTATTAAAACACTTGCCTACGACAATAACATATCCAAATTGCAGACAAATCGGACAGTAAACACCAAAGATAGTTTTTTAGCCTGAATTTGAAAATTAATTTTTAAAAATATAGAGGAGGGATGGGGACAATATATTTAAGGCAAGGGTTGGACGTTAGTACAGGCCAGCGGGCGGGAGCTCTATAGGCGGGATCGGGTGTCGGTCCAAAAACTGATCCCCATAAGAATAACATGGGGAAAAAGCGCCGGAAGTGATGCCTCCCCCCTAATTCACCACTACTATACAATAACTTCTAAGTTGTTTACATGTGTTGTTTATTTAGTGTGGAGTTATTTTTGAATTCGTGGATTTCTGCAAAGGATGTATTAAAATTAATGCAAATTTTAAATGGGGGAAAATAAGGCAGGGGCCAAAAAGAAAATTTGTGTAGGGTAGGATCGGGCGTCGGTGCAAAAACTGATCCCCATAAGAATAACATGGGAAAAAAGCGCCGATTCTGGGGTCTCTTTGCTGTTTCTCCACTACTGGGGCGTAGTGAAGCGGTCGCCTCCGCAAACCGTAACCCAGCTCCGTACGCCAGTTCGATCCTGAGCAATCATGAAAACTTCCTTAAGGTTCGACACTGGACAACCGGAACCAGCTGCAGGTCATTTATCATTGGGTTATTATAATTAACTAGCTGTTCCCGCAGGCTTCGCCCCGCTAATAATCTTAATATATAAAAACTGACAGTTGTGTGTGTTGCCTTCTATGGTTATCCCGTGGAACTACTACGAATCAAGATCAGCTGTTTGTATTTTCATCAGCTCAAACTCAAAGTGAATGTCCATAAGAATAACACAGGATTGGAACTTTGAGCCCCCATGGGGTGGAGCCCTATGGGAATTTCTTAAAACCCTTTCTTAGTGAGCACCTAAAACCCAAGAGGAAGGTATGTTCCAAAGTTCATTGTAATCCGTTCTATGGGTTTTGAGATTTCCTGATGAATGAGTCAGGCAGTGGTATTTGGATTTTATATATTAAGAAGATAATGCTTTTAAATTAAATATCGACCTTAGATAGAAACAAGTTCAGAATGTGGACCGCTCGCCTCCTGAACGTTAAAAAATACTGGCGTATATACAAAATATTTTACTTAATTATATTCACATTTAATATTTGTTGTAGGTATTATTCAATTCAATTATAAATTACAAGCGGTATTAATTAGTTACAAAATCAACAATTTCCTTGATGAACATTTTATTGTTACGTTTACATCACACCACCTACGCGTAGTTCAAAATTGGAAGGGAAAGGAACAATTTCTTTATTTCCCCTCGGAGAGCAACTTCCTCGGTATACCCTGGTATTGACATCTCCCCATCACCCCCTTCCCCATCCCCCCATCCAACCGCCCTCCATATACCAATACAACGCAGCCCTACCCTCCCTTGTTTATGGAGAGGTTTTCACTCTCTGGTCCCTCCGGCGGCATTTATAATTCATAAATGTTTTCCTTCCTGCCGCCATATATTTTTCCATTTTCCGAAAAAATTTATAATATTTAGCTTTGGTGTGAGTTTGTCATTGAAATTGGGGCATTTATTGTTTACTATTTATAGTATATATAGTACTATATAGATTCTTCCTTATATTAGATTGCTTATAACTACAATAAAGGTTTGAAGGTTAACATTAGGTTGTTTAATTTATTAAATAAAATTAAGTATATTTAAATATAATGGATTAGTTGTTCTGCCAAGCATTAAATTAATGTTCAAATTATTTCCCACTTAAGCATATTTTGATGGACGTGAATTCAGAAATTGTGACACTATCAAGTCACAATTTTTTGGGATTTGTAATATTTAATACACATCAAGCAGATCTTGTGTCACGCTGAGATTTCATGAACCACTGGACCGATTCTTGTGATTGAGTTATCTGTGGAAATGACTCTATGGAAAGTTATGGATGCGTAGGCGTTTAAATGTTTTAAGCTAACTTCTGAAATGGCATCACAGTTTAAACTACAGAACCGTAATTGCGCGAATTCGAGCAGCTGGATTTGCTAGTATTGTAATAATTTACAACGTGCCGAGTAACTACAAAGTACAAAGATATTTAGTATTCATGAAGTTCATAAAAATTCGCCAATAAAATCTAAATAAATGACAAACAATGTGCAAAACGAGACATAACAATCAACCATCAACAATCAAATAAACAACGATTTACATTCATTATGAATATTTTCCTAAATTTGATGTTGTAGCCATCGTTTAAGAGGTAATCACTTAAAATGATTGCTAAAAAGTCTCAAATATAAGTCACGCTTTTCGACTGTTTATTGGAGCGAATCAAAATCTCGCAATTAGAACGAGTGCTTTTATATTTGAAGTGATTGAAATAGAGTTTTGCTGAATTGCTTCTTTCACCTCTGAAAATAATTTAATGACGAAGTAGGAGTATCGCTTATATAGAAATCCGCGTTGTAAACATTCGTTGATTGCATTAATACTTATCTTTAATTAATAAGTCAACTTAGATATAATTTTAAGTAATTTCAGTAAGTTGTGTCTCAAATTTGAAATGTATACGTTTGGTCCATATTTATCATATTAATGGTATAAAAAACTTCATACGCAATCATAGCTATCATACAAAATATTATCTTTACAAATTTCTTGACAACTTCATGAATCCAATGTAGTATATTAAAACCTATTAGAATTAAATATTTGACCAAAAATTTATGTATATCTTTTAAACTATTATAGCTTAAATCTATATTTTTGTTAATTTCCTAAAAAAATTATGGTTTAAATGCATTGTAAATATTTTTTAAATTGAAAATATATATATATATTAGTACATTTCCAAAATAATTAGTTAATATTGTTTACGAAATAATAATAATTCACCCAATCTTCATTTAAAACTAACTCTTTTACAGCTAGTTTTACAGCCTCTTCGTCTTTCCGTATAACCAGATCGGATGTTTCATCAGATCAGCTGTGCAGATGTCAGCTGTTGCTTGTTATCAGCTGATCGACAGCTGTTGGACAGTGATGAAGATTCCATCATCTCGCCGCCGCGCCGTCCTCACCGCTCGCCGCTCGCTGCTCGCTGGAGCAGGAACGTTGGAATGTGGTTAGACTGGAGCCTCCAGACTCAGGGCCGGCATCGCTTCTGCTCCCTGTCTCACCGGCAGTCTAACTGAAAAAGATTCATCATTACATAATGACGATTACAACATTGTATACGTTCCAATAAAATCTATTGTATATAATCATAAACAGTACAAGTATTTTCATTATGCAGTTTTCCGTGGCATTGAGAAGTGTAAAACAGATGTTTATGAGACAGTTGCTAAGCCATCAAGCTAAACAAATGGAGTTATGGACAAGCTTAGTTCGATGTCAAAAAGGAAAAATTACATATAAATGGAAATGAAAATGTCAATAAAGGTTTGTTTTACGTCACTAATTAGACAGGCAATTGCCATCCTAGTCGTTGGAAACGAATGTTTTTACTGCTGTGCGATGTAATCTATGAATCACTCTACGTTTAATGTATGCTTTGCTGTGTGGGTTTGTAAAACCAGCCAACGAACCTATAACTATGTACATAAATCACAGTTTTTCTCCTGTCAGAAATCCTTTAATACATGGTCTAAATAACATGTATATTTGACATGACATAAAGCAAAAATATACATTATGTTGAATATTACTATAAAGTTTGGACTTTTTCTGTTGACTTGTATTTATTACTTTTGTATGAACTTGTAGCGTCTACAATACATTTAAAATAAACTGAAATATCTTAGAATTTAGAAATTACAAAGTGGTTAAAAGTGTTAAGTTAGACCATGAATATTTTGCGAATTTATTCCTTATCCAACTTTTCATGAGCTTTGTTTTAATTCTAAACCATGTTCTCAAATTCTAGACCTTACAATATAATAATATACTCTATCACCCTAAACATTTAATGTTCTAGATTTTCAGCTCCGAAACAAGTACTGGATTCTTTCCAACCCTGAGGATATTTGGCATTGAACCAAAATATCAAGGAAGAGGAGATTGTCAGTTAGGGTGGAAATTTGTCGCCTGCAGCTTTGAGGGGGATGTTCCCCCAATCTCCCCACCCCAACTACGCCAACGCTCCCCCAAGTAACACTGCGACCTTCTAATTTATCACCACTTTTAAGGGGGAAGCACAATATAAATAATTTTGGGGGAATCAATGTCAATATGGTGATTATTTGCAAGTAATATCGGAGAATGTACTTGTCTAGCAATTATTTAAAATATGGAGTTGGTTTGTCTGAAGGACCTATTTGTTTCTAAAGCCGTTGCATACACGAGAAAATACTAAGTGTCCAATGGCATTTCTCCTAAAAGGACAGTTGACATATTTCATAAATATGTCAACTGAAAGTCGATTTAAATACATCACATTTTACTACATCACATTGTAATAATCAAGGTTTGTGCACTATGGTCGAAATAAAATTCGTATTAAAACAAATAATATTAGCACTTCCAATAATTTGGAATGAAGTCCGATGAACAGTGAAACGTGTTTAGTTCAACCATGAAAGTTGTTATTAACAAACTGAAATGAATTTTAGATTCATGCTACGAAAAAATATTCGATGTATATTGACGTTTATATCAACGAAACATGTTATTATATTTATTTGTAACAACATTTTAAATTTACCTCTATAATAAATATTTACTTAATTTATTAAGTAAACGTTGTTTTATTGTATTTATCTTTACGTTTATGACAACGAAACATATTATTATATTTGTGACAGAATAATTATTTGACTAATTTAATAGCTAGTTACTTAATTGTATAAGTAATCGTCGTTGTAATTGTATGCAGTTATACTTAAAGAAATAAAGTATATTTAAGAAATAAAGTAGGTTTCCTAACCCCTGATACAGGAAATTGTCGTTAAATAAATCTTTCTTTAAGTTTTTAGAAAATATCATTTCGTTAATTGAATCTTGGCTAAGAGTTTAAATTCCAAAATCCAAAATCCATTAACTGAATAAATCTGAATTATGTTTAAAATCTGTACACCTTTCTTACACGACAATTTCCTCTGAAACAACCCTTTTACCAAAATTGAAGACACGTCTGACGTTAAATATTTTCAACCCCCTCTAGGAATATTTATGCTCGAGGGTGTCACAGAGTTAATTAAGGCTTGCACGATGACGATTTGTTATCAAACTCAATTTGCACGGCGAGGAGCAAGGAGTGAGAGGTGCGTGTAAACAAAGTTCACTCCGGCGTGATAAGCTACCCGGCGACGATAACAGGGTGTAGGAGGGAGAGGGGGTTATGTAGGGGGTTGATGGGGGGCGATGGGGGTGATGGGGGTTATCCCCCTTATAATCCCTGGAACGCCGCGGAGCTCTGCTCCAAGATGATAAACTACATCTCGCTGACAAGCTGAGACGATATTCCACGATTATTGGGTTGTTGGTTAGGGTGCACCATGTATAGGCTACTGCAGCGTTTAGTATTTATGACAATAATAATTTACGTTTACGACGAGGGAATGATTTAGATGGTAATATTTTTAGCGATTTACAATGGAAAAGTGACGATTAACTTGACCCTCATGATAAGAATTAAGCCCATGCGGGTGAATTTACTAAACACAGTACTTTGTCTAATGGGGATTAACATTAGAATTCTTTTTCATAACTTGGCGAATTTTATCTCCATCAGTCCACCGCCAGTCATACCTAATTTCGCTCCTGACCGTAACTTCTCCTAAGCTAATAATGCAAACAGCATTGCACATAAATAGACCCCAGGTGGATCAGAACAGCCAACGACTAAAATGTTTTCCAATTTCAAAAAAAGGGATATGAGCAGGTTTCCACGCCGTATTTGGTTAAAATAAATTTGTTATGCGGAAATTTGCTTCTCTCACACCATTGTGTTGCGTGCGAGCTCGTTTAGTAAACTGCTGATCTAATCAAAATACAGTACTGTATGCCCATAAGATTAACATTATCTCTGCTTTTACACACTTTCGTAAACAGAGATGTCCATAACGATAGAAAAAACTGTAATAAACTCAGGGGTTGGAGGGTTAACTCAATAATGTGTCAGTAACGTCAAATTGCGAACACTGCGTCTAATGCATGTTATTTTTAACGAACGTTAATTTTCAATTGCTAAATAATTCTATAACTGAAAACTTAAATTACGACGGACGAACTTTTATCGACTGTCGCATCGCCGAGCGATGAAAAAGAGCGGAAGTTAAACTTTTTTGTTTAACAAACTCAATCGAAAAGTTACAACCAAGAAAATAGGACACATTTCCGTTTCGTTAGTAAAATATAAGAATAACATGGAGTTTTTTTTTAATTTCTACGGATCATAGAACTTTAAATTGCGTAAGCTGCTAGCCAATATATTTCTACGTACAAACTGCCAATCCCCTTCACAAATAAGTGGCTTGCTCTTATCTTTCCGATAAGATAAAACTGGCAAATAAACAGAAGTGGTATATAACAATTTAGCTTCAGATAGTTCATAATCTACAGTACAGTATTTATAAAGTAATTTAATTTAAATTTTAAACCCTCCTTCCTGGAGGAACAAGAGTTTTAATCTATTTTTATTATTTTCTTTCGTAGTTTGATTTATGAAATTAAATAAACAAACGTAAAAAGTTATCTAAAAGTGATGTTGATACACAGTTATCAAAGTAGTTTCAAAACGATGGAAAATCGCCCTCCTGATATAATGCAAAAAGCTGGAAGAGATTTCTGAGAAATTAAACAGGTACATGCAGTAACGTAATACCCAGAGCCAACACCCCTCTCCCAACTGAGTAGCGATCTGTGCAATTCCCAAGTCGAGCCAAGTGCTATTACCGCCGTTATCACCGGTGATAAAAGTGATAACAGCTCTCTCTCTCTCTCTCTCACACTCACCTGTGTACCGTTACGCGCCAGCGATAACGGTATTGCTCGTTATCATTCAATTACCGCGTTTAAAGAGCTTTCCGCTACGTTATCGTTTGGCGATAAACTGTAGCTTTAATTAATGCTTTTTAGAGCGTTTTGTGAGAAGGGATTGACTTAATGGTTACATATTTCATTTTTAAATCTAATTATATTAAAATAAATAGAGGTTTAACATTCTGTTGTGTCTGACTTGGGAAGAGTTAAATTTGTTTAATTGGAAATGCTAAATGAAAACATTCACATGTATAAATGTTTTTACAGATTAACTGATCCAGCAGAGTATTATTAAAACAACTAGTTGCTATTAGCCCGTCAAAAATGACGGGCTTAAATAAACTAAAGAAGTATTGTTCACTACCGGTTATAAAATAATTTTAATGACTTAACAATTTATATTTAAAAAGCTAATTTTGAATTGCATGTAACAAAATGGGAATCCGCCGTGCAAATTTAAAGATATTATTGTAATAAAGCCCCAACGTAATGTGTATTAAAATATTAATTAGAACGTGTCTAAATTCAAAAAGTAAGTGTCTTTTTACGATTGTAATAAAGCCCCATCGTAATGCGTATTAAAATATTAATTAGAACGTGTCTAAATTAAAAAAGTGTCTTTTTGCGAAAGACATTTTACGCCTGCTTGCAAATGCCCAAACGGGTTTAGTTTAAACTTTGTTATTAGTTTAGTTTTGGATGTTGAATAAAACCCATGTTGGTGCCACTTCAAGCCTAATTTTGTTTCTTAAAAACTGCAGTTAAATGTTATTAAGTGTTTAAGGGTTTGTTCATCGGGTTCAAATTTGTAACACAAATTAACTTAACTACTTACATAACTCTTTTATAACTATAAATAAACGATAAATAACGTAAAACACCCCTCATAAGAAAAGCATGGGGATTTAAAAACGTCTGCTTTATTTACATTAAAACATGTGATCAAAGGTCTACTTTGTTTACGAACTGACATGTGTTCCTATTTATATCGTTATTTTATTTTCCTGAGCATGTAAAAAGTAAAAATATCAGAATTGGAGCAAGGTTAGGGGCCATGGCCCTAGTGGCTTGAAGGGGCCATGGCCCCTAACCTTGGTCCAATTCTGATAATTGTACTTTTTACATGCTGAGGAAAATAAAATAACGATATAAATAGGAACACATGTCAGTTCGTAAACAAAGTAGACCTTTGATCACATGTTTTAATGTAAATAAAGCAGACGTTTTTAAATCCCCATGCTTTTCTTATGAGGGATGTTTTACGTTATTTATCGATTTCTGGTAGCTTTTTAGAAGTACAGTACTACTATTTTTCCTGAGTCCCTGGGATCAAGACCATTAATTTGGGCCCTCCCCCATCATCCTGCGATTTGCTAAACTCCCACAATTTTGACTTACAAAATTTCGCTTACAGAATTATATCATTTACTATAAATACTCAATGATTATATATAAAGATATAATAACTAATGGATTTTTTTGTTATAACAATTTTTATTTACAATCTGTTCAACATGAACGATAAGCAAATGTGATATAATTGATGTAACATGAGTTAGTTACGCCTCTGTGTGCATAGTATTCCAGTACATAGTAATAGGAACAGAAAAACTGTAAACATAACTTTTACAAGAAGCGGGTACAAGACCCAGAACATGATGTCTTTTTAGTCGAAATGTAGCTTCACTATTATCCAATAGGTTTACTGCAAGATAGTTTGGATGGTCTTCCAGTTTACTTTTATATCTTGCACTTCATTTGGAAATTTCTTCTCGGACAGATGGAGTTTTAGTGTCGCGATGGAGAACTCCGTTAGTTACGTACCATGGCGCTTGTAAAATGTTTCTCAGCATTTTCGATTGGTATCTCTGAATAATTTAAATATTAAAATTGGATGCTGTTCCCCAGAGTTGTATGCCATAGGACCATATTGGTTTTAACATAACTTTGTATAAAAGTAACTTATTTTCAACGGATAATTTTGAATGTTTGCCAAGAAGCCAAGCCAATTTATTTGTCCTCAGGTTTAGATTTAATCTTTTATTCCAGATGTGAGTGTGCCATGTAAGTCGCCTGTCTAGATGCATGCCAAGTATTTAACTTCAGTTGCTTGAGGTAGCAGTACATTATTTAATGAGAGTGGGGGGCAAGTAGTTGTTGACATTGTAAAAGTAACATGGTTTGATTTGGTTTCATTTGCCTTTATTTGAATTTGGTTTGGATGTTGAATAAAACCCCTTTTGGTGTTACTTCAAGCCAAATTTTGTTTCTTAAAAACCGCAGTTAAATGTTATTAAGCGTTTAAAGGTTTGTTCATCGGGTTCAAATTTGTAATACAAATAAATTTAACTACTTACACTGCTTTTATAACTAATAGATAAAAATACAATCTACTTATTTACCAACATTTAATTGTATTTTATTTGCTAAAATTCAAACTATCTAAAGCCAGATCAACAAAAATACATTATTTATCTATTTATATTATTAATACGCTATATGCAAACTTTGTAAACAATAAGGCTTTTTTGTTTTATGATTTACCCCTACATTTTATACACTAAACAGCGCATCTACAGGAGGAGTGCAGATGTGCAAACGGGCTTAAGATTTTAGATTTAAGCCACAGGACTCTGCCCCATGGGACTTTCAAGTCCCCATGTTATTCATATGGATGAGAGTTTTATTTGGTTTATGTCACATGTGTTTTTTCTTAATTCAATTCAATTAAATAAACAGCTGTTATAAGGATTACAGATAACTACAGACTGTCTTTGTTTTGTTTACTATTTACTATTTTCGCCTCTCAAAACGGGATGGGCAAGCTGCGCACAGGTAATTCTAGTTAGCTATAAAACGTATGGAAAATTATTTCACATTGTATTCAATTCTAATGGGATAGTTCAATAGTCCTTAGTTTTCTTATCCATTTCATTAAATTTCTTACCAGAGTTTCATGCAGTTTCATCCAGTACCAGCACCAGCACATTAAAACAAAATCGAACTACATTTTTAAGATAACAAAACTGAATCAGAATATTAAACTTGAAATATGTAACTGAAATATAGTTTACTGGATTATATCAATCGTCTTAACCTTCACAAATCTTATGTGGTTAATTTTACCTTCGCATTTTGTCCTCCCATTTTTAACTGTATTTGTTTCTTAGTCATGTTTTTTATGTACCTACTCAAACATAAATTGCTATACTACTTTAGGGAGTATAATGGCTATCACCGATGTTTAAAAAAAGCTTTTGATTCAGTTTTACACAAAACTTTAAAAACTACCTTAAAAACTACAATCCCCACTGAACCGCAAGAATGCCAGTCTGCTATCATATTTTCTGAGACCCAGGATTTATCAAAGGAAAATAATCTACTCTGGTTCCATTAACAGTGATAAAACCCAATTTCGTTGCAAGAGTAAAAGTAAACAAAATCTGAAATATAAATAGTAAATATAGAATAAACAAATCTGTATTAACTTTGCTGACACTTTTATACAGTATTATAAACACTCTTCCTTGTCAGCATCGAATTTCTGTTCCTTACTCTTACTGCTTGTAAATCTCAATCCAAAAACCTAAATTTAGTTAGGAATAGTTGTCTGCTTTGTTTACAAAAACAACATTAACTTTACTCAACTGTTTTATTGAATTTGGATGCAAAGTAGGGAAAACATGGCTCGGTAAACAAGGTGATTGCAAATAAATTATAGCAAAATAAAACAGTGTTTTTTTGATAATTACAAAATTATAAATAAATAAATGTAGGATATCGTATTTTTTCATCATCCTGGGCCTAAGGGGGATCTTTTGACACCAACCTGGCCTCTCTACGTTCTGTAGTTTACTCGGAATAGGTGGTTACACGTTCCTTATACATGGGGATAACGAAAAAGGCAAAAAAGTGTTTTTCCGATTGCAAACGTATAACTGAGTAAATTTAGGATATCGTTTTTTTTTCACTATCCTTGGCCTAAGGGAAATCTTTTGACACCAATCTAGCCTCTCTACGTTTAGTAGTTTACTTGGAATAGGTTGCCTTGTACACGCTATTATTATATAGGATAATTATAACAATTCTAAGTTTATTATCTACCTGGCAAAGAATTTCAATTGTTCATTTTTTGGTGTGCTAAGCAATACATCAAAAATTCACAATTAATCTTTGTCCTCTGTGTAAAATAAATATCCCTGGCTGTTCGACGTAAGGATTATTTAGTGGTTCAATAGTTTATAAAGAATTAAAAAATTTTGTTTTTAAAATCATAATTATCATAGCATACATACAACAGTTAATTTGGAAACCGTTATTCAACAGCTATATTTTTAATTATAAAAACACAGCTCATGATCGTGAACATGAATTTCAATATGATGCTATTGATGAAATATAAATAACAATAACTCCATTATTAAAACAAAAAAGCATTAAACTGAAAATACGAGGTAATAAAATCCCGGCATATTAATTAACATAAACTCACCGTCACCAACAATGAATTTTAAACAAAGAATGAATTATTGTTTTATGAGGTAAATTCAGTGATAATAGCAATTGGAAAGAGAATGATGAGGTAAGGGACACGCACACTTACATTATACACATATTACTTTATTTTATTTTTACTAAAGTACAATTATTAGTGAATTTCCTTTGGAAAGTGAACTATTAGCATGACCCGCACGGTGAAACTTAAGCCCGGGATCACCATAGAAGTTCCTAACGTGACCCCCTGAACACGTTTAGGGGGGTCGTTCAAAATTGTATATGTATATATATATATATGTGTGTGTGTGTGTGTGTGTGTGTGTGTGTGTGTGTGTGTGTGTGTGTGTGTGTGTGTGTGTGTGTGTGTGTGTGTGTGTGTGTTTGCACTCTAGCGGTCGCATTTTTTGTCCGATTAACTTCAAATTTGAAGGGACGTTCCTTTCTGAAATCAGTTGGACAAGTTCGTTGGACAAAAGAATTGTAAAACTCCAAACCCATTTTTGGGGGATTAATCTTTCAAATTTCGAGTTTTTGGGCACAAAAAGGGTCTAAAAAGCCCAAAATGTAAAATTAATGCATCTAAAAAGATGGGAATTAGTGAGACGAAAGTTTTAAGCCTTCTCTCGTCATTCTAGCATAAATATTTACCGAGTTATTAAAGAAAATGTGTTTCGACTAAACACAGTACGTTGTCTTATGGGGGTTTTACACTAGAAAAGCCTGCTACTCCTTTGTTAGAGTACTTTTATCATCCCCAGCAACCTCACACCTACTTTCAAGCCTGACTGAACCTTCTCCTAACATTATAATGCCAAAATTATTGCCAATTATTGCCAATTATAATGCCAATTATTGTATTCCCAGCTTTGCAGGTAAATGAAACCAGGAGCATCAGAACAGCCAAAAAATCAATGTTTTCAGATTTATATAAAAATTGGAATACAAGTATGTTTTTACACTAATTTTAAGTTTTAAAAGTTTTTATGTGGAAATTCACTTCCCTCACGTCAGCGTGCTGCGTGCTAACTCGTTTACACTTTGTGCCTAGAACGTCATCCAGCAGTTGTGTAATTAGATGGCCAACCACAAAGTATACGAATACTAGAGCTATAACACCAACATTTGGCGTTGGTAAATGAAATAGCCTGCGAACAAAACCTACTCCTACCAAACTACTGGTTATCCTCTAACCCCCCCTACCCCCTTCCCCACGACTACCGGTTTAATCTGTAAGCAGATGCTACAAAAGGGCCGCCCGATATTATTCCTCTTGCTCGTCGCCTAGTCGGTAGCCGAGTGTTCCTGTCACACCTGACCCTTGACTCCGGCATTACCATAACAACAGCCCCTACAACTGCCTATTAGACGGGTGAAGGGGTGGGTTGGTTGGTTTCGGTGAACAGATTTCACCCCTTTCAGGGGCGAGGGTGTTTTTTCGTTTGCTCACCTGCGTAAACGGATGTCGGTTGTTTGTTTTTGTTTGGGGCCGGGCTGGATGGTGTTTTTTTACGAAAACCTGTGGATAGAGCAGATAATGTGATCCTGCGTAGTTTAATAAAGAAACTAAACCGGTTTTATTTTTCCCTTTACTCAATGTAAATATGCATACAATTTCATAGGTAATTTTCATAGGTTGTTTATTAAACAAGCGACTTAAACAATGATTTTAAACTTTAACAAAAATTTGAGATATTAACATGTTTGTAAAATACCCCTTTGCAGCAAACTTGCATACTCAGCGAATTTACAATGCATATATGTGTCTCACTACTACATAGAGCCATCTACCAAGTTTCACAAAAATACATTCATAAATAAGGGAAATATAGCATTTTATTTATTCTCCAAAAGAATAACATTAGGGCTGAGTACGCAGGTTTGCTGCAACTAGGAAGAAAAAAATGTGTATCTTTGCAATTATCAATAAAACTCAACCAGGTGAAGCTACATACAAAATTTTATTAATTTAGGTTCATAACTAAGGGAGATATACAACTTTACTTATTCTACATGTGAATAACATGGGGGTCGAGTATGCAGGTTTGCTGCTACGGAGAAAATCAACAAAAAACTCTTTTTGTGCAAATATCAATCAACTAGTTGAAGCCACATACCAAGTTTCATCAATATACATTCCTAAATAATCAAGATATCAAATTTTATTTATCCTACATAAGGATAACATTGGACAACGTACTGTGTTTAGTATTTTGAATATCTCTGCAACGGTTGGACGTAGAAAACAATTAAACCACCAAAATGATTGTTTTGTAGAGATAAACTGATTGGTAAAAAGAAATGTGAAGTTTTTAGTAAAATTATCTGAGGAAAATCCAAAAACCTTTTCCCTATGAGATTAACATGGGAAATTTTATGGACGAGTTCGTTTTTTGACTTTCCTCTACAACCACTTAACCTATGTTAATGATTCAAAATACCAATTATTTGTTTTTTAAACTCTATAAAATGGCTATAACCAAAATTGAGTGTTTTTAAAACTGTAGAGGAAAATTAAAAAAAATGATTTTTTGGAAAATTTAAAACTCCCTTCCCTTAGTCCGATCGATCTGGCTTTCGAACTTTAAGTCATAAATGTTACTCTACACATTTGCGCTAAATGTCATCAAAATCGGGCGTTTCTTTCAAAAGTTATCGCGGTAACGGACACACACACATGTATATATGTAAATGTAAACGAATGGTGTTTTTGGCATCTGGGGTCCTCAAAACAAGTTATCATGGTCTCGGACTCAAGTCTTACCATGCCATCTACGGTAATAGCTTCTTCCCTATAGGGGAAATTCGCTAAAAACACCTACAGAACAAAACCGATTTGAATTATTAGTTGTTTTTTTTAACTGACGAAGTGAAATTTGGTGTAGTCAGAACTAGTATTGACAATTTAACTAGAATTTTATCGATGTAGAAATAAAGAGCAACAATTCTAATAATACTTAAAATACGTTTGAAACCCCAAAACGGAATACTGTGTAATATTTTACAATAATTTATCTAACAGCCCTTGGCTTCGGCCGGCGGACAAAGCCACTAACGGAGCGGTGATAATTGTTTTATTATAATTATTTCCCGGCGCGGTGCCGCTCTATAATGGCATTCTTTACGCTCCTGTGGGGACCCAAATTGGCGAGCGGCGCCTCTGGGGGTTCATTACCTAGTGATTAAATCCCGCACGGCGCGCAGTCGCGTAGGCGCGTGTACGTCGGGGCTGTACGTTTTGGGATGACTTTTAACTTGTCCAATTAGCTTTGCAGGTTTGAATTAAATGTATATAATTTACCGATCGTGGAAACTCTTGAGTCACAGTTTGTCCTTTGTAACCTGGCATGTTGGGAATGCTTGTAGTGAAGAGGAAATAGTGTTTTAATAGAAGGTGTTAATTTTGTTTGGGCTACTGAACCCGGCAGGTAGAGGCGGAGGCCCGAGTGCCGTATACCTGTTTTTCGAGGCTTGACTGAAGATCCCAGGGCTAATGAGGGCTAGGGAGGGGATCCTGAGTCAAGCCTCGCCAAAATATTTTACAACCGACCCTTGATCGGGCTACCCTGGGATCTTCAGTCCTACAACCCTTAGAAACCGCAAACTTGCAGAAACCCTTAAATGGGGGCCCTCCCCTTCTTTTTAATGTCTATTACAAGTATTAATTCTTAATTTTAAAACGTTGCTGCTATTTTATTATAGCAGCCAATTAGAAAATGTTAAATGAACACTCCACATCTACATATTTAACAAAATTCCTGTTTTTTGTTCACCCACTTCCTGAACTTAATACTTAACCGATTGTGATGATTATTTTTTCATTTAAAAGAAAATTTCAAGTTCTAAGTCACTGTCGAGCCAGAATTTTGATATAGGCCCCCAGGGCTCTGCCCCACGGGACTTCAAAGTTCCCATGTTATTCATATGGAGGAGAGTTTTATTTAGTTTATGTCACATGTGTTTTTTCTTAATTCAATAAACAGCTGTTATAAGGATTATTTTCGCAAATTTTGCGGGGGAGCAGCTAGTTTAATTTAAAATTGGGTTTGCTAAAAAATAGCTAAAATTAATTTTATTTAGATATCTTCTGTACAAATTTGTTATTCCTGTAATTGTTTTAACTTCCTACCTCGTTTATAATTGCTTGACAGTTTTTTAAGGCGGCAATTGTTAAAGATGTTTCGAAATTTCATGCTTTTATGAATGAAACGTAAATAAATATAAGTTGTAGACATTTTTAATCTTAGCTAGTTTGTATCTATCCCAGCGGTTTTCAAAATCAAGTCTCTCTAAAAAAATGTACCATGCATTTCTTACGGTATAAAAAATAGCCTATGCCACTCTCATCTCCTGATACCCGCTAAGTTTAAGGTAAAATACCAAGGAAAAACTTCTAAATCATGTCTAAAATCTAAAAACGTCATAAAAATTGTAGCTTACATTTAAAACCTTCACGTTGGCTACCGTTGGCTAGATTAAAAAGTAAGGGAGATCCATTTAAAGTTGCCTGGTGCTATATTTCTGAGATACCAATGGCAGCCCAAATAAAATGAACTTTGTATTTACCTCGCCAAAGATTATCTGATTTATTACTTACTGCGTGCGTGGTTGTAAAGAAATAGCACAGAAGTACTGTACAAGTTTGTAGTTTATAAATAAATAACAATTGCAATGACAAATGCATTTTAACGTTGTTAACCTTGAATCAATTTACAAACACAATAAATTGACGGCTATTACAGTCTTGTGGTGAATTTAATAGCAATTCAATTATAACTAATCCTAATACGTATAATTCCATTCTATACATTGTTAAGGGATGACATCATGATTAAAGTGCTTGGTTTTGCACAGTCTCACATGTTTTGCAGTAATAAAAATATATGAACAAACGTGAAGACATATACGACGTACATTTTATAAATGGCTAGTAGGGGCGGCAGCGCTTTAGAACCGGAAATGGCATAGTGGTTAGAGCGCGTTATTCCGGAAAGAGTAAGAAGAAAATTCTCCCGCCAAATTTTCTAACCTCACTTTTTTTCCCGGCAGATTTCCCTCCAGATTTTTTCTGTAGTGTTGCCAACTTAGCAGTGTTGCCAACCTATGCTCTACGGATATTATATATATATATATATATATATATATATATATATATATATATATATATATATGCTCCACGGTTAGACTATTATATGTATATATGCTCTATGCTATTATATATGCTCTATGTATATTTTTAATTATGGCTACATTATATGCTCTATGCTACTATACTATCATATTCTCTACTATTATATATGATCTACGGCTACTGGTTTATACTCTATGGTACATACACTCTATGCTATTATATGATACATATACTGTATGGCTGTATTCTTTACGGCTACATCATATGCTAAAAACCCAGCGGTGTTAAAGGTAAGGTAATAATGACAATTAATTATATAATAATATATCATCTTCTTCCTCCATGACTCCCTCTTCTTCTTCTTACTCTGTGCTGTACTCATCAAACACCGTTAGTCAGCTAAAATATCCAGTTTCAACCTGTTAAAATACTGCTCTGTGATTGGTCGGAATAAGCTAGCACCCCATTGGCTGTAATTAGGCGTCCTGCGCTCTGATTGGTCCATCCATATACCTCCACCGCTGCCGGCTTGCCTCGTTCACTCTGTTCCCGGCTTTCGTGTTGGTCAGAGGTCTCTGCGCTGCTCCGTTCTTTGCTATTGTGGTATAGTGAGTTTGTGATAGTATTGTGCAATTGCAGTAAGTGCTAGCTATAATTTACCGTTAGTATTTAACGCGTATCATATTTTATTTAGTGTACGGGGCTAACCTCAATTTTATTGCATAACATAACCCTACTTTTGCGTGTCTAATATAACATCACTCTTTGATTCTAATATAACCTCACTGTATTAGTTTAATTTTATTTACTCAAGTCGAGGTTTTATATAACCTCACTTTTGCTTAACATAACCTCACTTTTGAGAGTCAGACATAACCCTACTTTTGCGCGTTTAACATAACCTCACTTTATTAGTTTAATTTTCTAGCCCTAGTGTTGTATTTACTCAAGTCGAGGTTTTACATAACCTCACTTTTCCCTAGCCTCACTTTATTGTTTTGATTTATTATTTAACATTTATTTTGACTTAAGTAGTAATGGCCGGTGTTGTTGAGCCTGTCGAAGTCCTCAGTGACGAGCAGGCGTATGTAAAGAAATTCCGCTTGTACGGCACTAAAACTATTTTCAAATTTACTAACCCTCCTCCTGAAACTACGGAAATTGATTGGCTCAGACAAGGTTTCGCCAAAATTGTGAATGAGATGAAAGACCAAGCCCATGAAAACGATCAGCTCGGCTTTACTTTGCAGAGTCTAAATTTAAAATCAAAAGAACCCGGGTTTGTTGCTTTTCGGCCCGCTGGTGAAATTGATCAAGACATCCTTTGGCAAATCTTTGGGGGGATCGTTCAATCAAATTCTGAATCCATAAAGTCCACTGACACGTTTAAAGTGGAATGTACCCGAGTTAATCTCCCTGTAGGTTCCGGGAGGGTAAGACCCGGCTTGTATAATACTTTTGAAGAGGAATGTAGGGCGAGGAAGGGAATCGTAGTTGTTAACAACAAAGACAACTTGTGTCTCCCCAGGGCTTTGGTGGTGGCCATGGCTAAAGTGACAAACGACCCAGAGTATAATCTTGTACGTATGGACAAGGGTAAACGACAGACAGTGAGGGCCCAAATATTGATGCAGAAGGCAAGGGTAGAGATCCCCGAGGAAGGGGCCGGTATCACCCAATTGGACAAATTTCAGGACTTGCTAACTAATTTCAAAATTACCGTCTACAACTTTGACAGAAAAGGCCGGGACGTTTATTTTGAGGGTCGTGTTGAAAATGCAAAATTCAAAATTAACTTGCTCTTTAATAATGGCCACTATAACGTAATCACTAACTTAACTGCTGCGTTTGTTTGCAATTATTTCTGCGAAGCTTGCCACGTCCCTTACGATCACAAAGCTAAACACAGATGTTCAAACATCTGTTCTCAGTGTCAGACCATCTCCCCTCCCTGCAAAGAGGAGCATGGGGGAATAGTTTGTCCAAAATGTAACATGACTTTGCGGAATCAGCGGTGTTTCACTGCTCACCAAGTCGACAGATGTAAAGAAGTTAAAAAATGCCTTGATTGTGGAAAATTAATTTCGATTAGAGACAGATCCACACCCCACAAGTGCGGTGAAGTCTATTGCAAACCTTGCGGATCCTTCCAAGATCCAAATCATAAATGTTTCATGCAGCGGAACGAGGGTAAGCCTAAAACCAAGGACTACCTTTTCATTTTCTTTGATCTAGAGACTCGCCAAGACGAGTCTCTCCCCTCTGACCCCGAGCAAAAAGTACATAAAGTAAACTTGTGTGTTTCTCAACAGTTTTGCTTTAATTGCATCGAGTCTAGATTTTGCATGACATGTAGAAACCGTACAAGAGTCTTCAACTCTGACCCGGTTAAAGATTTCATGGATTATGTCATGGAAGTCAGGAAACAGTTCAAAAATGTCTGTGTGATTGCCCACAACGGCCAAGGCTTTGATTTTCAGTTTTTGTTAAAGTATGTGTTGGAAGAAACTAAATTCACACCCGATCTGGTCATGAGGGGAACCAAAATTATTCTCATGGAAATGGACAATGTGAGGTTTGTGGACTCACTCAACTATTTCCCCATGGCCCTCGCAGCGCTCCCTCAAGCCTTCGATCTGCCTCCCGAGAGAAAGAAGGGCTACTTTCCCCACTTGTTTAACACTCTGGCAAACCAAGATTATGTAGGCCCCATGCCTGACAAAAAGTTCTATTGTCCGGGATCAATGTTTGAAAAGTCCCACAAGGCCTTTGAAAGCTGGTACGATGCGAGAATGGCTGAAAACTACGTTTTTGACTTTAAAAAGGAAATCTTAGAGTACTGCATCTCTGATGTAGAGATCCTAGCTCAGGCCTGTCTTAGGTTCAGATCGATATTCCTCAAAGAGTGTAATGTCGATCCTTTCCTAGAGGCTGTAACGATCGCTAGCGCCTGCAACTTGGCCTTCCGCCGCAACTTTTTAAAACCAAACACGATCGGCCTCATCCCAAAGAACGGCTACCGTTTAGTGGATAACCAGTCAGCTATAGCCATTCAGTGGCTCAGCTGGGAAGAAGAGAAGCGTGAAGTGAGGATTGAGCATGCGGGCCGGGGTAAAGAAGTAAAGATTAACGGAATGAAAGTAGATGGGTTTGACGGGGAAAACATCTATGAGTTTCACGGGTGCTACTGGCACGGCTGCCCCAAATGCTTCCCTTACAATCGAGAGGCTCCTCTGAAGGAGGATCCCTCGGACTCACTTTACTTAAGATACGAGAGAACCAAGTCCAAAATAGCTAAGTTTAATGACTACGAAGTAGTCGAGATGTGGGAGTGTGAGTTTCGTAAAGTAAAGAAAGAACAAAAGCTCGCACACTTGGACTCTCTCCCCATATTGAACACCCTTCCTCTAGACCCTAGACAAGCTTTCTTTGGGGGCAGAACGGGCAACTCCAAGACTTACCACAAATGTGAAGGGGGAGAACAAATCGAGTATGTGGACGTGTGCTCTCTCTATCCGTATGTGTGTAAGTACGGTAAGTATCCCCTTGGTCATCCTACGATTTACGTGGGTGACAGGGAGTGCAGACAGAGAGGGCTTGGTGTAGATGGTCTGCTCAAGTGTAAAGTCCTGCCGCCTCGGGATCTCTACCACCCGGTACTCCCAGCCAAAATGAACAAGAAACTCATGTTTGCCTTGTGTAGGACTTGCGGGGAAACTCAAAATCAGGGGGATTGTGATCATGAGAGTGAGGAAAGGGCATTGGTAGGGACTTGGACTATGGACGAGGTGAGGAAGGCTGTAGAGAAAGGTTACGTTGTGTTGGACATGTACGAGCTGTGGGAGTACGAGGTAGCCACTTATGAAAAAGGGGGGCTTTTCACCGATTTTATCAATAAATTCTTGAAAATGAAGCAGGAAGCCTCAGGCTATCCTAGCTGGTGTGAAACTGAGGAAGACAAAGACCGGTACGTGCGGGACTACTTCAATCATGAAGGAATCAAATTAGAGAAAGACAAAATTTGTAAAAACGGGGGTTTGAGACAATTGGCTAAATTAATGTTAAATTCATTTTGGGGAAAATTCGGGCAACGGGAGAACCAAACCAAGGCAATGATTGTCAGAGATCCCAAAACACTCTTTGAAATGCTGACAAGTCCCGACGTACAAGTAAATCGAATTCAGACTGTAAATGAAGAAGTGGTGGTAGTTAGCTGGGAGTACCTGGAGGAAGTCGGTGAGCCCTTGAGAAATGTCAATGTAGTGATCGCTGCCTACACTACAGCCCAAGCGAGACTTAAACTCTATGAACATCTGGAGGCCCTGGGAGGTCAGGTCCTCTACTACGACACCGACTCGGTTCTCTACATTTATAAGGGAGGTTTGTATAAGGTTCCTACGGGAGATTACCTCGGGGAAATGACAGATGAATTGGCAGGTGATTACGGGTCTGGTTCTTTCATCGTAGAGTTCATTTCTGGGGGACCAAAAACTTACGCGTACCTTGTCTAGTCAACCAAAAAACAAAAACTACAAACTGTGTGCAAAATCAAGGGCCTCACCCTCAATATGAAGACTTCCGAAACTTTAAACTTTGAAGCTCTGAAACAAATGGTCCTTAGTGAAAGTGTAGAAAAACTGGAAATTAATGAATCTAGAATCAGGAGGACTAAAGACCGCGATATTGTAACTGTAAGCGAAACTAAAGTTTTCAAAATTACTGGACCAAAGAGGAAGTTTGAGGGAGAGTACGACACCCTGCCTTATGGCTACAAAATTCAAAGACTTGAGTAAAACAACACTGGAAGTGCAAGGGGGGGGCGAAACGCCCCCTAACCCATAATGAGTCATACTTTCCCCTCCCGTGAATCGCTCTGCCTCGGTCACTTTTGCCGCTGCTCCTGCCGAGGTAAGACGTGTCCTTACGTAGCTCTGATCTGTACTATTGCACAATACTTGATATAAAATGTCTCACTTAACTTCTTATATATTTAACGATCAACCTGTTGCTGTACTGTTTGACAGCAGTGATGATCCTTGGTTTAAAGCTAAAGATGTTGCTAAAATCTTGGGTTATATTAGACCAGGTAAAGCAATCCGAACTCATGTTAAAGAAAAATATCGTAAAACAACACCAGAAGTACTAGGCGAACCCCCCTTCCCCACCCCGCCCCAAGGGGGCTCCAAATCGGAGCCCCCTTTGAATTATCAATCTCATACAGTTTACATCAATGAGCCAGGTCTTTATTCATTAATTATGAAATCAAACTTGCCCATTGCTGAGAAATTTCAAGACTGGGTTTTTGAAGAAGTCTTGCCTTCCATTAGAAAGTATGGAGTGTATAAAATAAAACAAGAAAATAATCAGTTAAAGAATGAAAACTCTCAACTCATGCGAGAAATTACAAACGTTATGGAAACTAACCAACAGCTCACCCACATTAACTTAGAATTTAAAAGTAAAAATGAAACAATGGATAAAATGTTAACTGACCAAGCACCTAAACTGGCAGTTTTTCCTAAAGAGGAAGACCTTAGCCACGTATTGTGTATCCTTATTAAAGACACAATGTTGCAGTTATACGGAGTCTGTGAGTACAAGTGTATTCGCATACAAAAAAGAAAATTTAACGAAGCTCTCATTAAAGCCAAAAATGAGGGTTTCGTACCTTGTTTCGTCAAGTCTCCTGTTCCTAACGGGATTAATGTACTTAACAAAGCTAAAGAAGTAATGAAGAGTTATGGTATGCACTTTGACTCTGCATACAACAATATCCTAACTTCTCACAATTTTGTAAATATAGTTGAGCATGTCTTGGACAATGCATAAGTTCCCACTGTATGAATGTGTGTGTGTGTGTGAATGAAGGTCCCTGGCGCGGGTGACGAAAAGCCCCGTAAACCTGAATGAAGGTCACTGGCGCGGGTGACAAAAAGCCCCGTAAACCTGAATGTGAGATGAAGGGTCTTGTACGTTGAGGCGTCTAGCTAACACCTAGGCTACTCTTTGGAACGGCCCGGAGTGAATGATGGACTATTAACACTGAGGAGCCCCGATCCGAGGAGGACTTGGGCTACTCCTTGAGTCCGTACGGTGGGGACTTGTAAAATTAAAAGGTAAAATACAAAAAAAGAAAAAAACGGGGGAGGCAGCTAGTTTACTTTCGGAAGGCCTCCACGGGCCATGGCGGTGGAGGAGCCATGGTTTATCTTTTAAAAAATACTCTATCCTTTGTTTGCTAAAAAGGGAGAGGGCATTAGTTCGTACTGAGCGTCAACCAGGTAATCTGGATTGGCTCACGCACGGAATAATGTTTAACCTGGGTGCACATGCACGGGTGGTCTCAAACCCCACTCAAGCAAACAGATACTTAATCAATCCTTAGTTCAAAAGCCAAAAATCCGTAACTTTCAAGATAGAAAACAGGCATTGCGGATAAATGTTGATGAAGAAGATACGTGTAAGGCTGTAAATATACTCTCTGAAGGGGGTCTATCGATAGACCCCCCTTTAACTTCCAATATCAGTCTAACTTCATCAATGAATCTGGTTTGTATTCTCTTATTTTGCGCTCCTTGAAACCAGAAGCTAAAGCATTTAAAAGATGGGTTACAAGTAAAGTCCTGCCTTCCATTAGAAAGTATGGAGGAGTATACGGGGTCGAACACATCGTACACCGGGTGTCTAGGAGGCACCAACACGATAGACATTTCCCTCAGTACTGACCGAGCGTTACTGCGGTGAGGGTTATCAAGAGAAAGTATGGCGTGGTGTCTGATAGGCTCTTTAGCGGACAAGCTATTTGTATTTGCTATATTTGTTACGAGCCTTGTATTTATTTATATAATGAGAATCACTGATATAAGTATAAAACTAGTGTCCTCAGAATAAAGTTATCATTAGTAAAATGGACGGTAAGACAGCTATAGCTGAGGAGCTGCACAGACCGGCCAGGATCAATTACTCCAGACGTAAAGTCACCCTTAAGGGCTTAAGGGACCTTTTCCAGGCTGATCTCGTTGAAATGAAGCCTTATGCGAAAACTAACAAAGGCTACAAATATATTCTTACCATGATTAACTGTTTGTCAAAACTAGCTTTTGCCGTACCTCTAAAAGACAAGTCAGGGCCAGAAGTGGCAAAGGCACTCGCTCCTATCTTAGCTAAATATAAAATGAAAAACTTTCACACAGACCAGGGTACCGACTTTTTCAATAAACATGTAAACGCTTTAATGAAGAAATACAAAATCAACCATTACCATACATTTTCCGAACTTAAGGCTAGTATAGTAGAAAGACTAAACAGAACGATTAAGACAAAAATGTACAAGTTATTTACTGCCAGAGGTAGTTATGAGTGGGTAAGTCTATTGCCAGAAATCATAAAATCTTACAACAACACAAAGCACAGGACTATAGGTATGAAACCCAAGGATGTGAGACAGAAACATGTCAAAGACATTCTAAATAAAATAAATAAAGTTAAAAAACCCAAACATAAAATCCTTAAACAAAAATTAAAATTAGGTGATAGTGTTAGAATCAGTAAAGCTAAAAGAGTGTTTAAAAAAGGCTATTTGCCAAATTGGACAAATGAGACGTTTACAGTATATGCGATTAAACCGACAAGACCAGTAACATACATATTACATGACAACAGAGGGGAAATATTAAAAGGCGGGTTTTATGCAGAAGAAATTAGCAAGTCAAAAACCGGTGACATTTATTTAGTTGAAAGAGTTTTAAAAAGGAAAGGAGACAGACTATTTGTACGTTGGAAGGGGTATGATAGCAGCCACGACAGTTGGATTGACTCCAAGGACTTGGTGTGATAGCGGTTGGCCGCTGCATCCGCTCGGTATGTACTTATCAAGACCACGTTCGGGAAGTATATATCGGTTGTAATCAGTAGTGAGTAATCAGTCAGGATGCGGGTTGAGAAGCAGGAAGTCGAGCTTCCCGTTCAAAACTTTGACCAATATATCGGGTCGGGTATGGTTAAAAAGAATAAACACGGTATTTTATTACCTGATTCAATACGCTGTATAATATGCGGACCAAGTTCCTCTGGGAAGACCAATGTTTTATTCAATTTATTGTTTGACCCAAACGGTTTAAGATTTGAAAATGTCTACGTTTTTTCAAAGTCCCTCTATCAGCCAAAGTACGAATTTCTTAAGAAGGTATTGCCTAAGGAAGTCGGTTATTTCGCGTATGATGACAATAGTCTAGTTGTACATCCAAACGAAGCTAAACCAAACTCTATAATGATCTTTGACGATATTTCCTGCGAAAAACATGACAATATACGCAGTTATTTCACTATGGGTAGACATAAAAATATAGATACATTTTATTTAGGGCAGACATACAGTGCTATACCCAAGCAACTGGTGAGGGACAACTGTAACTTTGTTATTTTATTCAAACAAGACGAAAGGAACCTAAGGCATGTGTACAGTGATCATGTCACTACCGACATGTCCTTTGACAAATTTAAAGAGTTGTGCGCTCAAGCGTAGCGAGATAACTTTGGATTCCTTGTGATTGACAAGACTCTAGACCCTTATAAGGGAAGGTACAGAGTAGGGATGGACAGTTTTATAACAGAAGTGTAATGGTACGCATCTACACGTACAACGATTTAAGAGGCTTTAACGCTAAACTCCATAATGTCAAGTCAAACTTGTGCTCTTTTTATTGCAAGGACAAGAAGAAATTCTGTGGAAACTACTGCAGTAAGAAACCCCCTCATGGGTACCAGCTTAACAAAAGATGCTGGAGACATAAAAAACTAAAAAGATCCGCTGTGATACCGCCTGTAGTTTTATTAATAATATCTGCGAGTGAGAGAACCTATAACCGAGATACATGGCTTAGTTTTATGAACAAATGCGAAGAAAAAAACGTACCCTTGGAACTTGTAATATATCACGAAGATATGTACAACTGTACCGTGCGAGACCCACAAAATATGATATCTAGATTCAGGCCGTTCCCCGAGTTCTTTGGGCAAGATATATTACAAGTTCCAAGGGTACGTTTTTTTCTTCGCATTTGTTCATAAAACTAAGCCATGTATCTCGGTTATAGGTTCTCTCACTCGCAGATATTATTAATAAAACCACAGGCGGTATCACAGCGGATCTTTTTAGTTTTTTATGTCTCCAGCATCTTTTGTTAAGCTGGTACCCATGAGGGGGTTTCTTACTGCAGTAGTTTCCACAGAATTTCTTCTTGTCCTTGTAATAAAAAGAGCACAAGTTTGACTTGACATTATGGAGTTTAGCGTTAAAGCCTCTTAAATCGTTGTACGTGTAGATGCGTACCATTACACTTCTGTTATAAAACTGTCCATCCCTACTCTGTACCTTCCCTTATAAGGGTCTAGAGTCTTGTCAATCACAAGGAATCCAAAGTTATCTCGCTACGCTTGAGCGCACAACTCTTTAAATTTGTCAAAGGACATGTCGGTAGTGACATGATCACTGTACACATGCCTTAGGTTCCTTTCGTCTTGTTTGAATAAAATAACAAAGTTACAGTTGTCCCTCACCAGTTGCTTGGGTATAGCACTGTATGTCTGCCCTAAATAAAATGTATCTATATTTTTATGTCTACCCATAGTGAAATAACTGCGTATATTGTCATGTTTTTCGCAGGAAATATCGTCAAAGATCATTATAGAGTTTGGTTTAGCTTCGTTTGGATGTACAACTAGACTATTGTCATCATACGCGAAATAACCGACCTCCTTAGGCAATACCTTCTTAAGAAATTCGTACTTTGGCTGATAGAGGGACTTTGAAAAAAACGTAGAAATTTTCAAATCTTAAACCGTTTGGGTCAAACAATAAATTGAATAAAACATTGGTCTTCCCAGAGGAACTTGGTCCGCATATTATACAGCGTATTGAATCAGGTAATAAAATACCGTGTTTATTCTTTTTAACCATACCCGACCCGATATATTGGTCAAAGTTTTGAACGGGAAGCTCGACTTCCTGCTTCTCAACCCGCATCCTGACTGATTACTCACTACTGATTACAACCGATATATACTTCCCGAACGTGGTCTTGATACGTACATACCGAGCGGATGCAGCGGCCAACCGCTATCACACCAAGTCCTTGGAGTCAATCCAACTGTCGTGGCTGCTATCATACCCCTTCCAACGTACAAATAGTCTGTCTCCTTTCCTTTTTAAAACTCTTTCAACTAAATAAATGTCACCGGTTTTTGACTTGCTAATTTCTTCTGCATAAAACCCGCCTTTTAATATTTCCCCTCTGTTGTCATGTAATATGTATGTTACTGGTCTTGTCGGTTTAATCGCATATACTGTAAACGTCTCATTTGTCCAATTTGGCAAATAGCCTTTTTTAAACACTCTTTTAGCTTTACTGATTCTAACACTATCACCTAATTTTAATTTTTGTTTAAGGATTTTATGTTTGGGTTTTTTAACTTTATTTATTTTATTTAGAATGTCTTTGACATGTTTCTGTCTCACATCCTTGGGTTTCATACCTATAGTCCTGTGCTTTGTGTTGTTGTAAGATTTTATGATTTCTGGCAATAGACTTACCCACTCATAACTACCTCTGGCAGTAAATAACTTGTACATTTTTGTCTTAATCGTTCTGTTTAGTCTTTCTACTATACTAGCCTTAAGTTCGGAAAATGTATGGTAATGGTTGATTTTGTATTTCTTCATTAAAGCGTTTACATGTTTATTGAAAAAGTCGGTACCCTGGTCTGTGTGAAAGTTTTTCATTTTATATTTAGCTAAGATAGGAGCGAGTGCCTTTGCCACTTCTGGCCCTGACTTGTCTTTTAGAGGTACGGCAAAAGCTAGTTTTGACAAACAGTTAATCATGGTAAGAATATATTTGTAGCCTTTGTTAGTTTTCGCATAAGGCTTCATTTCAACGAGATCAGCCTGGAAAAGGTCCCTTAAGCCCTTAAGGGTGACTTTACGTCTGGAGTAATTGATCCTGGCCGGTCTGTGCAGCTCCTCAGCTATAGCTGTCTTACCGTCCATTTTACTAATGATAACTTTATTCTGAGGACACTAGTTTTATACTTACATCAGTGATTCTCATTATATAAATAAATACAAGGCTCGTAACAAATATAGCAAATACAAATAGCTTGTCCGCTAAAGAGCCTATCAGACACCACGCCATACTTTCTCTTGATAACCCTCACCGCAGTAACGCTCGGTCAGTACTGAGGGAAATGTCTATCGTGTTGGTGCCTCCTAGACACCCGGTGTACGATGTGTTCGACCCCGTATACTCCTCCATACTTTCTAATGGAAGGCAGGACTTTACTTGTAACCCATCTTTTAAATGCTTTAGCTTCTGGTTTCAAGGAGCGCAAAATAAGAGAATACAAACCAGATTCATTGATGAAGTTAGACTGATATTGGAAGTTAAAGGGGGGTCTATCGATAGACCCCCCTTCAGAGAGTATATTTACAGCCTTACACGTATCTTCTTCATCAACATTTATCCGCAATGCCTGTTTTCTATCTTGAAAGTTACGGATTTTTGGCTTTTGAACTAAGGATTGATTAAGTATCTGTTTGCTTGAGTGGGGTTTGAGACCACCCGTGCATGTGCACCCAGGTTAAACATTATTCCGTGCGTGAGCCAATCCAGATTACCTGGTTGACGCTCAGTACGAACTAATGCCCTCTCCCTTTTTAGCAAACAAAGGATAGAGTATTTTTTAAAAGATAAACCATGGCTCCTCCACCGCCATGGCCCGTGGAGGCCTTCCGAAAGTAAACTAGCTGCCTCCCCCGTTTTTTCTTTTTTTGTATTTTACCTTTTAATTTTACAAGTCCCCACCGTACGGACTCAAGGAGTAGCCCAAGTCCTCCTCGGATCGGGGCTCCTCAGTGTTAATAGTCCATCATTCACTCCGGGCCGTTCCAAAGAGTAGCCTAGGTGTTAGCTAGACGCCTCAACGTACAAGACCCTTCATCTCACATTCAGGTTTACGGGGCTTTTTGTCACCCGCGCCAGTGACCTTCATTCAGGTTTACGGGGCTTTTCGTCACCCGCGCCAGGGACCTTCATTCACACACACACACACATTCATACAGTGGGAACTTATGCATTGTCCAAGACATGCTCAACTATATTTACAAAATTGTGAGAAGTTAGGATATTGTTGTATGCAGAGTCAAAGTGCATACCATAACTCTTCATTACTTCTTTAGCTTTGTTAAGTACATTAATCCCGTTAGGAACAGGAGACTTGACGAAACAAGGTACGAAACCCTCATTTTTGGCTTTAATGAGAGCTTCGTTAAATTTTCTTTTTTGTATGCGAATACACTTGTACTCACAGACTCCGTATAACTGCAACATTGTGTCTTTAATAAGGATACACAATACGTGGCTAAGGTCTTCCTCTTTAGGAAAAACTGCCAGTTTAGGTGCTTGGTCAGTTAACATTTTATCCATTGTTTCATTTTTACTTTTAAATTCTAAGTTAATGTGGGTGAGCTGTTGGTTGGTTTCCATAACGTTTGTAATTTCTCGCATGAGTTGAGAGTTTTCATTCTTTAACTGATTATTTTCTTGTTTTATTTTATACACTCCATACTTTCTAATGGAAGGCAAGACTTCTTCAAAAACCCAGTCTTGAAATTTCTCAGCAATGGGCAAGTTTGATTTCATAATTAATGAATAAAGACCTGGCTCATTGATGTAAACTGTATGAGATTGATAATTCAAAGGGGGCTCCGATTTGGAGCCCCCTTGGGGCGGGGTGGGGAAGGGGGGTTCGCCTAGTACTTCTGGTGTTGTTTTACGATATTTTTCTTTAACATGAGTTCGGATTGCTTTACCTGGTCTAATATAACCCAAGATTTTAGCAACATCTTTAGCATTAAACCAAGGATCATCACTGCTGTCAAACAGTACAGCAACAGGTTGATCGTTAAATATATAAGAAGTTAAGTGAGACATTTTATATCAAGTATTGTGCAATAGTACAGATCAGAGCTACGTAAGGACACATCTTACCTCGGCAGGAGCAGCGGCAAAAGTGACCGAGGCAGAGCGATTCACGGGAGGGGAAAGTATGACTCATTATGGGTTAGGGGGCGTTTCGCCCCCCCCCTTGCACTTCCAGTGTTGTTTTACTCAAGTCTTTGAATTTTGTAGCCATAAGGCAGGGTGTCGTACTCTCCCTCAAACTTCCTCTTTGGTCCAGTAATTTTGAAAACTTTAGTTTCGCTTACAGTTACAATATCGCGGTCTTTAGTCCTCCTGATTCTAGATTCGTTAATTTCCAGTTTTTCTACACTTTCACTAAGGACCATTTGTTTCAGAGCTTCAAAGTTTAAAGTTTCGGAAGTCTTCATATTGAGGGTGAGGCCCTTGATTTTGCACACAGTTTGTAGTTTTTGTTTTTTGGTTGACCAGACAAGGTACGCGTAAGTTTTTGGTCCCCCAGAAACGAACTCTACGATGAAAGAACCAGACCCGTAATCACCTGCCAATTCATCTGTCATTTCCCCGAGGTAATCTCCCGTAGGAACCTTATACAAACCTCCCTTATAAATGTAGAGAACCGAGTCGGTGTCGTAGTAGAGGACCTGACCTCCCAGGGCCTCCAGATGTTCATAGAGTTTAAGTCTCGCTTGGGCTGTAGTGTAGGCAGCGATCACTACATTGACATTTCTCAAGGGCTCACCGACTTCCTCCAGGTACTCCCAGCTAACTACCACCACTTCTTCATTTACAGTCTGAATTCGATTTACTTGTACGTCGGGACTTGTCAGCATTTCAAAGAGTGTTTTGGGATCTCTGACAATCATTGCCTTGGTTTGGTTCTCCCGTTGCCCGAATTTTCCCCAAAATGAATTTAACATTAATTTAGCCAATTGTCTCAAACCCCCGTTTTTACAAATTTTGTCTTTCTCTAATTTGATTCCTTCATGATTGAAGTAGTCCCGCACGTACCGGTCTTTGTCTTCCTCAGTTTCACACCAGCTAGGATAGCCTGAGGCTTCCTGCTTCATTTTCAAGAATTTATTGATAAAATCGGTGAAAAGCCCCCCTTTTTCATAAGTGGCTACCTCGTACTCCCACAGCTCGTACATGTCCAACCCAACGTAACCTTTCTCTAAAGCCTACCTCACCTCGTCCATAGTCCAAGTCCCTACCAATGCCCTTTCCTCACTCTCATGATCACAATCCCCCTGATTTTGAGTTTCCCCGCAAGTCCTACACAAGGCAAACATGAGTTTCTTGTTCATTTTGGCTGGGAGTACCGGGTGGTAGAGATCCCGAGGCGGCAGGACTTTACACTTGAGCAGACCATCTACACCAAGCCCTCTCTGTCTGCACTCCCTGTCACCCACGTAAATCGTAGGATGACCAAGGGGATACTTACCGTACTTACACACATACGGATAGAGAGAGCACACGTCCACATACTCGATTTGTTCTCCCCCTTCACATTTGTGGTAAGTCTTGGAGTTGCCCGTTCTGCCCCCAAAGAAAGCTTGTCTAGGGTCTAGAGGAAGGGTGTTCAATATGGGGAGAGAGTCCAAGTGTGCGAGCTTTTGTTCTTTCTTTACTTTACGAAACTCACACTCCCACATCTCGACTACTTCGTAGTCATTAAACTTAGCTATTTTGGACTTGGTTCTCTCGTATCTTAAGTAAAGTGAGTCCGAGGGATCCTCCTTCAGAGGAGCCTCTCGATTGTAAGGGAAGCATTTGGGGCAGCCGTGCCAGTAGCACCCGTGAAACTCATAGATGTTTTCCCCGTCAAACCCATCTACTTTCATTCCGTTAATCTTTACTTCTTTACCCCGGCCCGCATGCTCAATCCTCACTTCACGCTTCTCTTCTTCCCAGCTGAGCCACTGAATGGCTATAGCTGACTGGTTATCCACTAAACGGTAGCCGTTCTTTGGGATGAGGCCGATCGTGTTTGGTTTTAAAAAGTTGCGGCGGAAGGCCAAGTTGCAGGCGCTAGCGATCGTTACAGCCTCTAGGAAAGGATCGACATTACACTCTTTGAGGAATATCGATCTGAACCTAAGACAGGCCTGAGCTAGGATCTCTACATCAGAGATGCAGTACTCTAAGATTTCCTTTTTAAAGTCAAAAACGTAGTTTTCAGCCATTCTCGCATCGTACCAGCTTTCAAAGGCCTTGTGGGACTTTTCAAACATTGATCCCGGACAATAGAACTTTTTGTCAGGCATGGGGCCTACATAATCTTGGTTTGCCAGAGTGTTAAACAAGTGGGGAAAGTAGCCCTTCTTTCTCTCGGGAGGCAGATCGAAGGCTTGAGGGAGCGCTGCGAGGGCCATGGGGAAATAGTTGAGTGAGTCCACAAACCTCACATTGTCCATTTCCATGAGAATAATTTTGGTTCCCCTCATGACCAGATCGGGTGTGAATTTAGTTTCTTCCAACACATACTTTAACAAAAACTGAAAATCAAAGCCTTGGCCGTTGTGGGCAATCACACAGACATTTTTGAACTGTTTCCTGACTTCCATGACATAATCCATGAAATCTTTAACCGGGTCAGAGTTGAAGACTCTTGTACGGTTTCTACATGTCATGCAAAATCTAGACTCGATGCAATTAAAGCAAAACTGTTGAGAAACACACAAGTTTACTTTATGTACTTTTTGCTCGGGGTCAGAGGGGAGAGACTCGTCTTGGCGAGTCTCTAGATCAAAGAAAATGAAAAGGTAGTCCTTGGTTTTAGGCTTACCCTCGTTCCGCTGCATGAAACATTTATGATTTGGATCTTGGAAGGATCCGCAAGGTTTGCAATAGACTTCACCGCACTTGTGGGGTGTGGATCTGTCTCTAATCGAAATTAATTTTCCACAATCAAGGCATTTTTTAACTTCTTTACATCTGTCGACTTGGTGAGCAGTGAAACACCGCTGATTCCGCAAAGTCATGTTACATTTTGGACAAACTATTCCCCCATGCTCCTCTTTGCAGGGAGGGGAGATGGTCTGACACTGAGAACAGATGTTTGAACATCTGTGTTTAGCTTTGTGATCGTAAGGGACGTGGCAAGCTTCGCAGAAATAATTGCAAACAAACGCAGCAGTTAAGTTAGTGATTACGTTATAGTGGCCATTATTAAAGAGCAAGTTAATTTTGAATTTTGCATTTTCAACACGACCCTCAAAATAAACGTCCCGGCCTTTTCTGTCAAAGTTGTAGACGGTAATTTTGAAATTAGTTAGCAAGTCCTGAAATTTGTCCAATTGGGTGATACCGGCCCCTTCCTCGGGGATCTCTACCCTTGCCTTCTGCATCAATATTTGGGCCCTCACTGTCTGTCGTTTACCCTTGTCCATACGTACAAGATTATACTCTGGGTCGTTTGTCACTTTAGCCATGGCCACCACCAAAGCCCTGGGGAGACACAAGTTGTCTTTGTTGTTAACAACTACGATTCCCTTCCTCGCCCTACATTCCTCTTCAAAAGTATTATACAAGCCGGGTCTTACCCTCCCGGAACCTACAGGGAGATTAACTCGGGTACATTCCACTTTAAACGTGTCAGTGGACTTTATGGATTCAGAATTTGATTGAACGATCCCCCCAAAGATTTGCCAAAGGATGTCTTGATCAATTTCACCAGCGGGCCGAAAAGCAACAAACCCGGGTTCTTTTGATTTTAAATTTAGACTCTGCAAAGTAAAGCCGAGCTGATCGTTTTCATGGGCTTGGTCTTTCATCTCATTCACAATTTTGGCGAAACCTTGTCTGAGCCAATCAATTTCCGTAGTTTCAGGAGGAGGGTTAGTAAATTTGAAAATAGTTTTAGTGCCGTACAAGCGGAATTTCTTTACATACGCCTGCTCGTCACTGAGGACTTCGACAGGCTCAACAACACCGGCCATTACTACTTAAGTCAAAATAAATGTTAAATAATAAATCAAAACAATAAAGTGAGGCTAGGGAAAAGTGAGGTTATGTAAAACCTCGACTTGAGTAAATACAACACTAGGGCTAGAAAATTAAACTAATAAAGTGAGGTTATGTTAAACGCGCAAAAGTAGGGTTATGTCTGACTCTCAAAAGTGAGGTTATGTTAAGCAAAAGTGAGGTTATATAAAACCTCGACTTGAGTAAATAAAATTAAACTAATACAGTGAGGTTATATTAGAATCAAAGAGTGATGTTATATTAGACACGCAAAAGTAGGGTTATGTTATGCAATAAAATTGAGGTTAGCCCCGTACACTAAATAAAATATGATACGCGTTAAATACTAACGGTAAATTATAGCTAGCACTTACTGCAATTGCACAATACTATCACAAACTCACTATACCACAATAGCAAAGAACGGAGCAGCGCAGAGACCTCTGACCAACACGAAAGCCGGGAACAGAGTGAACGAGGCAAGCCGGCAGCGGTGGAGGTATATGGATGGACCAATCAGAGCGCAGGACGCCTAATTACAGCCAATGGGGTGCTAGCTTATTCCGACCAATCACAGAGCAGTATTTTAACAGGTTGAAACTGGATATTTTAGCTGACTAACGGTGTTTGATGAGTACAGCACAGAGTAAGAAGAAGAAGAGGGAGTCATGGAGGAAGAAGATGATATATTATTATATAATTAATTGTCATTATTACCTTACCTTTAACACCGCTGGGTTTTTAGCATATGATGTAGCCGTAAAGAATACAGCCATACAGTATATGTATCATATAATAGCATAGAGTGTATGTACCATAGAGTATAAACCAGTAGCCGTAGATCATATATAATAGTAGAGAATATGCTAGTATAGTAGCATAGAGCATATAATGTAGCCATAATTAAAAATATACATAGAGCATATATAATAGCATAGAGCATATATACATATAATAGTCTAACCGTGGAGCATATATATATATATATATAATATCCGTAGAGCATAGGTTGGCAACACTGCTAAGTTGGCAACACTACAGAAAAAATCTGGAGGGAAATCTGCCGGGAAAAAAAAGTGAGGTTAGAAAATTTGGCGGGAGAATTTTCTTCTTACTCTTTCCGGAATAACGCGCTCTAACCACTATGCCATTTCCGGTTCTAAAGCGCTGCCGCCCCTACTATGGCTGGTATCCAAGTAAACACAGCAGTTAGTTTGTTCGGTTGGAAATGTTTCAAAACAAAACGCAAATGATTCAAGTGCTCATTTCTTGTGTTGTCATGCAATTTTAACTGATTACTAAATAAATGTATGCAAATGTATCCGTCCATAGTTCTGGAGAAGGTTAATCATCAATAGGGCTATATCAATAATCTTGTATAGTGCATTACAATACAACAATATATAACACATAATATAAAATTTAAATTCTCGTACTTCTAATGTATTTATTCCTGAAACCTTGGGTAATTCGAACAGTTTGGGAGCAAATAATCCTAATAGTAATTATAAACCTTACAATACGTAACATAACATGTACCTAAAAGTAACTAAAAGTCGAGACAATTGTTTTACCCTGATTAAAATTCACATTTACTGTATTACAAATCCACCACGCACCAACAACAGCATACGGTGGAAAACGTTCAGTACACCACCAACATTTTTTGAGACTAATATATTCTCGGTTCTTATACTTTGTATAATATTTATATTGTTTATTAACTGTATTATTGTGCAGTTATAAGTTCTCTTTTTAAAATTTTATTACAAAACATTTGTCGTTATTTATATTAATAAACTATTATTGATGTTGTATACAAATCCGGACACTGTAATATCATACGGTAGAAACTGTTAAAAAATCAAAACTTCCTTGCAGATACATAGTTATCAAGTTGCGCAGTTTGAAAGTTCCTCATGCGGTATATTTATATAAGACAGTTCAGGAGTTGATGTTTTGGAACGGAGTTGGGATGGTATTCGCTTTATTGTACAAAACACAATCACGACTACGTCACCTTTCGCTGGCGCGACGGCGAGCACTAACAACGAGTTCGCACGCAGCACTCTGACGTGAGGGAAGTGAATTTCCAAAAAAAACTTTTAAAACTCAAAATATGTGTAAAAATAAACATTTGTCCTATTATTATTGAAATCTGAAAACATTGATTTTTTGGCTGTTCTGATACTCCTGGTTTCATTTACTTGCAAAGCTGGGAATACAATTTTGCGCATTATAAGGTTAGGAGAAGGTCCAGACAGGCTTTAAAGTAGGCGTGAGGTTGCTGGGGATAATAAAAGTACTCTAACAAAGGAATAACAGGCTTTTCTAGTGTAAAACCCCCATAAGACAACGTACTGTGTTTAGCCGATACACATTTTCTTTAATAACTCGGTAAATATTTATGCTAGAATGACGAGAGAGGGCTTAAAACTTTCGCCTCTCTAATTCCCATATTTTTAAATACATTAATTTTACATCTGGGGCTTTTCTGACCCTTTTTGGGCCCAAAAACTCGAAATTTGAAAGATTAATCCCCATAAAATGGGTTTAGAGTTTTCCGATTGTTTTGCCCAACGAACTTGTCCAACAGATTATAGGAAGGAACGTCCCTACCAAATTTGAAGTAAATCGGATAAAAAATGCGACCGCTAGAGTGCATACACACATATATATATAAAATTTTGAACGACCCCTCAAAACGTGTTCAGGGGGTCACGTTAGGAACTTCTATGGTGGTCCCGGGCTTAAGTTTCACCGTGCGGGTCATACTAATTGTTCACTTTCCAAAGGAAATTCACGAACAATAGTGACTGACTGGGTTGTTATGGAGTGCACATCGCCACAAGCCATGTTCTGCTCTCAGCGGAAACCAAACTGTTTACTCTTCATTCCCAGCTGCCCTCGTTAGTTAAATGTCAACTTCATATTCCCCCTTTTACGACAAAACGTTTAGTTTCGCACTGTTGTTGTTTTGCCTAATTCGTTAATTGCCTATGATTCGAGGCGGTTTCCTTATCGCTATTTAAGGGTTCTGCTACGTTTCAGAATAATTGCTGTAAGATAATCTCCAAGGTTATCACTCGTTATCTCATTTAGGTTTTATATTTCGGTAATTGCGGCTCAGCAACTTTACACCCAGCCGAATATGTTTCATGTTCGCGTAAATAGTTTTAAACGGAATACAAATGAAAGAAAAGGGCGAATTGCGTCTTTGTAGGTTCTTTGGATGTTATAGTTTATCAGTCAACCAGTACAACTAGTATACCTACTCTACTGTCGTAACAATGTACATTTCGCGTGACAGGTGGCAACCTAACAATACAGTATATCTATATCTATAAAAGAGGAGGTATGTATGTATATATATATGTAGTATATATGTATGTAGCCTATGGACTCCGAAACCACTCGACAGATTGTAATGAAACTTTCAGGCATTATTAAGCATTATTCAAGGATGGTTTGTGTGAAGTTTGGTGCAAATCTGTCCAAAGGGCTCCGACCCAGAGGGCATACAAGGGTGCAGTGTCAGGTTTTAGAAATTTAGTGTTTACAAAATTAACAGCTGTAATTAAAAAAATTCAAAGTTTTTTTTAAACTGTCATTTGTTTAAATGTAAACAACACAATGTAAACAAAGAAATGCAAACACTGGCTGGTTTATTATCTTTTGAATTGTGTTACTTGAATTTATATTAACTTTTTTATTTTAACTTCACTTAAAATATTTCTTTTTTTATCCACATGCCACCAAAAAAAGCGTCAATCGGCAGAAAATTAACCAAAAAAAGCCATTAAAATAGCTTTATTTCTGTAAACAACTTAATTTGGGCGCAGCAACGCGCGCCGGGCAACTGCTAGTATATTCATAAAAGTTATTACACTGGGAAACATCGCCGTAAATGGTCATGCAACTGGCGTTACGCAATAAGAAAAGGCCAGCAATATCTAAAGCAAATACGATTGTAGATCTCAGACTATACGTGGAACCTGACCAGTGTCCACACAACTGGTTTAAGTGGTCAGTTTATTTCAAACGTTGTCATTGTAATGTTTTATGAGGAAATAAATAATTTATTCATATGTTATTATAGATTGTGTAAATGGCAATAAATGGTATAAAAGCATCAGCAATTTTAAATTTCCCAAAGTCATTTCCGCTTGTAAATGAAACTATGCAGTTGCGGCTTTCTCTATGGGAACTTGTTCATTGATTTCGAGAGATTTGTATGTAGATATACGTTATCATCGGTTGCATGAAAAATGTCATGGTGAAGTTTCCCAATGTGATCGCACCTTTAGACGGCGCAATCTAGTGTCCCACTCAGGGCACAAAGGAGAAAGAATTACATATTCTCTATGCTCAGGGCGAAATGCAAATACAATTGTCCGACTCACGGAAACCCTCCGAGACGTGTGTTGAGTGAGAATGCTCGATTGCATGTTGTGCAAGTAAAGCTCCGATTTATCCTTCAAGAAGGGACCAACGTCTTTATTTGCACTGTACTCGACAATGTCCTTGTGTGGGGGGGGGGATTTGGAATCAAATCTCGGACCATCCGCGCTGCATCATAGTACGATTATCCGCAGTTTGTAGAAATCAGTCAGCTCTGGTCGTAAATTATACAAATTATTTGCGAAGAAACGAACTCGATTATTACAAAACTAGCTGCCATCGTACCCGGTTTCACACGGGATTACAACAGTTGTGTGTGCTGCATTCTGTGGTTAGCCCGTGGAACTACTACGAATCAAGATCAGCTCAAACGAAAATGAATATCCATAAGGCATACTTGGGACTTTTGATCTTCCGTGGGGCAAGCCCTATAGGATTTTCAAAACTAAAATAGGCCTGTGTGTTTATTTGGTATATAAGGAAAATTCCTGTAAACGTTCATGCCAATTGGTTCAGTAGTTTTTGAGTGACTGAGGAACAAAAAGCAGATAGACAGACAGTTAGACAGACAGACAGATAGACAGTCACACACCATCCCATTTTTATATATTAGTAAGGATTGCAAAATCGAAAAACTGTTTCCCTTTGGTTTTCCTCATTTTTAATGACGTCAACGGCACGGCTAGAGCGCGTGTGGCGGGAAAGGGTCCAAGAGACTTGATGACCCTTGTTATCAGCCAGCCGTCGCCGCCTTATCAATTGACCTTGCCCGGGCGGAGGTCACAGCGGCGCGCCACGAGCTCGCCTTGGTTACTCCTTTTTTTCTTGGAGCGGTTTTCTAAACAAAAGAACTGGATTCGTCCGTATAAATGAATTAATTCTACGTAGGCTATAAATGTTATCTTGATACGGCAATGTACAAATTAATTTTGGTGATATCACTTTAATTGGAACCCAGGAAGTCACATAAGAAAAACTTAAAAGAGTATTTGTTTGCTTGTTTACGCCAATGGAATTCTGTATTTAGGCTATGTTTTTAGAGGACTGTCATGTTGGTGTCCCCGGGAATCAAGCACATGACCTCTTGCACTGAAGCCCAAGATGCTAACCGTTACGTTAACCAAGCCCTCAAATGCTAATGAGGTTATTCAATCGTGATTTAATTGTAAAAACTATGAACTAAGGAATCATACATCAAAACATAAAACTTTGGGAAATTAATATTTATTACTTTATCAAGCGTTTAAAAATACTGTTCTAGTATTTGTCATACGTTAGTACACAAGACATCGACATCATGGGTTTTCGTAAAATATGCTGTATTTGTAGGACCCACCTCCACATATGAAGTTATCCTATGAAGGGTTATTTCCTCGAGGGGAAATGTTTCTGGGGGTAGGCCTATGTTTTGTACAAAATTACGAAAAACGTTTCGTCAATAGCATTACTGCATTTATCTATAGTTATTATGTCTTAAGACAGAGAGAAAACGGCAAACTAATAACGATTTTGTATTCCTTGGTTTGGAATGTTATAAAAATATACAACTAACTATTAGACCTGTATTATTTTTCAAAATACAGTAATTTGATCGAATGATGTTTTTGAACGTCAAATAATTTGTTTTTGTGTTTAATACGTTTTATCATTTATAAAATGACGTATGGTATTTTTAGTTATAAATTAATTAAATAAAACTGAACAACCAATTTTAGAAACCACAAACAATATCCATGTTCCTGAATATTTATCAACAAACATCGGCATCAAGAAACACTTCAGTTTAAAAGGATTAAACAGACGGTTGTTGGTACAGGCTAACGGAGTAATTGCCCCCCCTCCCCCTTGGCGCCGTCTTCTCTTCTCGCAATCTCGACTCTAAGCCTATAATGATCTGTTTATATAAGTCATTAGCTCTAATCGTCCTCGCCGTGGATGTGATCTGATCATCACAAGGAAAACTATTTATTATTGGAAGACTAAGTGGATTTACTATACAGGCACAGTTTCTTTAACGCGCGCATTTCATTTTAATAATTACTAGTATTGGCAGCCGCTATTGCGACCGCAGGAAATAATCAGCTGTTTCAGGAACAAAACTTGTAGAAATAATCAGCTGTTTCAGGAACAAAACTCGTAGAAATAATAAGCTGTTTCAGGAAAAAAGCTTGAATACCCCCGGCTCCGCAAATCTTAATACATAAAGCAAAGTGGTGTTAGTTACAAATTGTATAACTCAAGAACGGCTGAACGGATTTAAATAAAATTTTGCACACGGATAGTTTGTTACCTGGATTAACACATAGGAGACTTTTTACCCCGGAAAATGTGAAGTGCTCTGCCCCTTTGGCTTTTAAAGTTTACATGTTATTACTTATGGGAACATGTGTTATCATTTTCTGCTTTTAATTAATAAACAGATAATGTTATGCGATAAAAGAGCTGTTTTTTGTAAAAAACTTTTAAAGTTTATATGTTATTCCTTATGGGAACATGTGTTTATTAGGAGTATATCTAGACATACTTGAAAGCCATAAATATATGTCCATTATGGAAATAAAAAACCTACTTGAATGGCAACTCTCATAATGGAAATAAAAAACTACTTGAATGGCAACTCATACTCTTTTTTCGATAGGTGAGTGAGCGAAGCGTACGAGCTCATATTGAAAATGAACGAGTATTTGACATCAAACAAATTCAATGACATTAGGACAGGACAACACCATCTGTCGGGCCAGCCACCATGGGGCCAGCTAGTATATATGCCAAAATGGCCTAAAAACAGCTTAAAGCTACCGTAACTCAAATAAGGTTGTTTTTCAAGAAAAACAAACGAAACGTGCAGCTTCCCCGACCTCGATTACCCCTAAAAATATTTGTTCGTAGCTTGGGCGCCATTAGGGCCTACAGCTCGAGAAACAACCGCGGACGGACGGACGCACGGAGCCACAGACAAATGCGAACTATAGTATGGTAAATATTCTCATTCAGTATAATCTTAGAAGCAGACTACCTTCACCATATTTATGTTGTTCATAGATTCCCTATGATTCCCTATGTTTCCCTATGCTCTTATTCAAAACTTTCTTTCAGTTATCCATTCTCATAACCATAGGTATTAAGAAAGGAAAAGCAGTAAACGTTGAATTGATTACTCTTTTAGCAAATTTCCCCTATAGGGAAGAAGCTATTACCGTAGGTCTCATGGTAATACTTAAACCCGAGACCATGATAACTTTTCGTTTTGAGGTCCCCAGATGCCAAAAACACCATTCGTTCAAATTGTTATATATGTATATATATATATATATGTGTGTGTGTGTGTGTCCGAAAGCACGATAACCCTCGTAAAAGAGGTCCAATCTTAATGAAATTTGGTACAAACGTGTAAAGTACCATTTATTTGAACGAGTTCGAAAACCAGACAAATCGCACCATCCGAAGGGGGGTTTTGGGGGGGTTTTGTACCCCAAAAATGTTTTTTTTTTTGGAGTTTTCACATGTAATAATCATTTAAATCAAATTTTAATTCACACCATTGGATTCAGCTTAAAAAACAAACAATTTGGTATTTTGATCATTGCTCTACGTCAATTGGTTACTGAGATATTGAAAGTGCTAAACACAGTACGTTGTCCAATGTTATTCTTATGGAGAAAAAGAAAAATTTTATATCTCGGTTGTTTATGAACATAAACTGACGAAACTTGGTATATCGCTTCATCTGGTTGTGGTTTGTTGTTGTTTAAACAAAAAACTCCTTTTTCGCCTATGGTTCCCGTAGCAGCAAACCTAGGTATTCGGTCCCCATGTTATTCTTATGGAGAATAATAAATATGTTATATATCGCTTATTTATGAATGTATATGGATGAAACTTGGTATGTGACTTCACTTAGATGAGTTCTATTGATATTTGCATAAAAACCCATTATTTTGTGTTCCTTGTTGCAGCAACCCTGCGTACTCATCCCTAATGTTATTCTAATGGAGAATAATGAATATTTTAAATATGGCTTATTTATGAATATATTTCTTATGAATTCTGGTAAGAGGCATAATGTGTTATTGAGACATATATATTCGTTGGAAATTCGCTGAGTACGCAGGTTTGCTGCGACGGGGGTATTTTACTTTGGTTATAATGTAATCGAAATGTGTTTGAGAATTAATCGCGAGACATATTGAGATGGGGGAGAAGCCCCAGTGAAATAAAAACTAAAACCATCTGTTTCGTAGAAGTAACCTGAATATTTAATAAGCCGAATGCCTAACATGCGTCCGCCCATAACCAGATGGCATTAGCCACGTATAAATTACACGTAGTTTGTAAAACCCGCATATTTGGCCAATTATTTGTTTTAATTTTCCTGGGAAATTTAAGTGCCGACGTCTAATTCCCGTAAAGGCGTAAACGAACCCTGCAGCACACAACATTAAAAACGAATTAACCCAAATTGCCCCCAATATCGGGTACATTATCCGTGCCAAATTAGTCTGATAGAAACGGCCGGTAATTTAATACGATTATTAAAGTCGACCCTGCAAACCGGTCTAACAGGTGTGATAACTATGGCTGATAAGCGGCAATTACTGATAACAGATTACGGCAAGATTGCGCTATCAGTTGCTGTCATCGGAGCCGGTGGGAGGGGGGGAGGATTGCCCGTCCTCGTCGCGTAATCAGCTGAGCGAAAATGCAAACCCATTGTTGATTGGAGAAACGACCGGAAAATCGATTATCGAATGACAATGACAATCGAGCTGTCGATGTGGAAAGTATGGAAGGCATTGGTGTGTGTCACTTTTACAACACTTCGCATCTCCATTTGTCCTTTGTATTTTGTGCTCGTTATTTAATTGTATTTTATTTTATTTTTTATTTAGAACATAAGTCTAATTGGGTTTTATTGATTAAGCAAGCGATTATGAAACTGATTGTTGTAATTATCGCTGCACGGTGGGGAGGGGGGGGATTAAATAACAACATGATTATATCGCCGTTTACCCGATCTGTTTAACGACAATGTGGGCTCATTATGAATGTGAAATCGACGGAAACCAATCATCGTTGTTAGAGAAAATGTAATCGATGGTGTGGGTAGAAAACTAAAAGCGAATAAATACTTTGTGTTTTATTTAAATTTCTGCGTTTTTTCTGGCATCCCTTTATTTATGTGCTATGACAAAATCGGGGAGGGGGGAGTTAAGACGCTCTCTAATTTGCCATCAAAGAGTTTGCAGTATTGAAAGTGGTGATGATGAGTTTTTACTATACTAAACTGATGGCACTAACTTTATATACAGATACTACAGCGGTGGTCTACTTATAATTTTATTATGAAACCATAGAATAAATAATTCATGTATTATTTATTCTATGATGAAACTTTATAATGGGAAGATTTATGGGAGCTATTATAAAAGTGCAAGGTAAATGGTGGAATAAAAAAACATAATTTTAATGATTAGATTGGAGTTTATGTTTGATAAGAATACAAATTAAAACAGCAACGATAAGAACAAAATCACTAACCTTTTATTAAAGAAAGCTCTCCTGCCATCCCTTTGTCCATGTTCATTTTATTGTTTGGAAAACGATTTACACATTTACACTCTGGGGGTGAGATTCTTCAATAAAAACAAGGGTACAAGGGATTATTTCCAAACAGCAGGTCAAATCCAGGGCAGTTTTTCGTGGTCTCGCTGGACCGGAAGGCTGGCCGCAAACCTCAGTGTCGGTTGACGCCGGATGCCGCATTACACCGGAAGTGGAGAGTTTCGCGCGTTTGATACCCCCTTCACGCCTAGCCCCACCCTTCCTTCTCATAACCGTCTTGCCTACGACCCTCCTCTGTTTGCTTTGCGTAGGAGCGCCACCATTTAGAGCCATTTCTGCTAGCAAATAAAAATAAAACGCAGACTAAATCTTTATATAATCCATCCAATAATAAATAGGCCTACCTCTTTACCATTCAGATTCTGAGGGTTCTGCCCTGTACTTACAATTAGAAAATCTGTTTTGCTGTCTCACTCCCTTTGCATTTCCATCCTTAGTCACATTTTCCTTCACGCTACAATACATTGGTAATAAATAAATAATATATACATAACATAAGTACAATTTTTCATTTGTGGAACATTTTCCAGTACGGTATGAATCCAGAAAGGTGTTCGAAATAACGTAAATGACCCTAGCCCTGGTAAAATTGTATATACACTAAACGTTTTTATTTTAAAGCAAATTAAAAATCCTGTAAAAATACTGCTGTGGGTTTGATAGAGGTTTTCTTCAAGAGAGGATTGCGCCGTTTGAGAGCCTTTTTACTCAAAGAAAAACATCAGTTTGAGCAAAGGTTCACAGTCAAACGTTGAATCGAAATTATGATTCGTATATCAAAGTTTGTTGGTAAATTTGAATTGAAATACATGCATAGCCTACAAAAGGTAAGTTAACATTTTGTTAATTGTTACCAGCACTTTATAGTCGAAGCCAGCCGTAAAGGCACAGTTCCCCAGGTAGACCGTCCCGTCCTAATCTTAGTTTACAAAACAGCGCTTTTGTCGTGAGTGGCGCTGAGCCACCTGGCGCGGCCGGTATCCCCTTCTCTTCCAAGAAATTCCATATCCTACTGGAGTTTATAATAAATTGATCCATTAGGACCACAGCAAAAAATTAATGGCTCATTTTTTCCATCTATAGTAGACGAATAATTCAAAATTTGAATCACAGGTCTACGATGTCCCGTTATCTAAATTTCTAGGATTTAGATTTTCCTGATATGCCCCGCAATATAACTCGGTAACCACAACCATCGAGCCATATGCCATGACTTATACAAAGAGTATTTTAATCCAGCTGCACTTTACTTCATAGTCATACTGATTTATTCAACAGATTTACTCTCAAATGAATCTATAAGCTGTATCTAGATTTTATTTATTTTTAAGCATTTTAGTTTACAACTGTACTATAGTGCGCCACCAAGCGGACATTTTACTACGGCCTCCAAAGTCTCGATACAGTATTCATATATAAATTAGTAGGTATGACAACATTTAATTCTAAATTCTACGAATAAGTTTCCAAAAGTGGAGTGCGTTTCAATGTTTTTTACACTAAGCAGCGGTATATTTCAAACTCAGACATATTTTTGGTATTCTACAAAATATCGACTACAGTTGAGTTTGACTTATAAACCCCAAGTCGCTTTACCTTCACGCACACGAGGGACGCTAAGTGCTTGGTTGTGTTTCCCAACACAGAGTCTGTTAAAACAATCCCGAAGGTAAACACCGGGACTGAGTTTGTTTTGACGATTACCCAAGCAGAGATGGCTCACGATGACGTCACGACGCGGCGGCCTCGCCTCGTCACTTGTTTGCGAGATCTCGTATCGCTGACTCCACCGATGACCAATAAACAACCTTATCAGCCATTTACTGATGACAGCCGACCGATTAAGCGGTCTAGATTTATCTGTCATAATATACTCGTTCTAACTTGGTGCTTATCGCGTTATAACTATATGCTATCGGTGTCGGGGAAAAAGCGACCAGCGAAATAAGCGACCATCACAGAATTTTACGTACGCCTAAGAGAGCAACACTTCTTCTGATATATACTGATTTACATCACACTTTATCCAGGTTTGGACTGGCTATAAATGACTGAATTAAAGCACAATATCTCACCTCTACAGTGCCAACATAACAAAACGAACACCATGTACCAAGGTGCCACTATCTGTTTGTAATGTTGGTACTATAGAGAGGAAAATTCTGCCGATGGCACGAAAATCAAACCAGCAGCTGTCTCTCCAGTTATTCATAGAGCTCATTGGCGTTACTACGCCTAAGAATTGTGTTTAAAAATCTTCATTCACAACATTTAGATTACAGCTGGCGACCTAAATGAATAAACAAATACAATAATTTAAATTAGTCATCTTTGAAAATCATAACATATCTTTCCTCCGTAAGAGTAACATGGTAACTTTGAAGTCCAGTGGGGAGAGGTAAGGGCATATTTTCCGCTTATTTCGCGCATTCCGTGATGGTCGCTTATTTCGCTGGTCGCTTTTTTCCAACATTCATGCTATCAGCAGGTGCGAGGTGGGAGCAATCTTACTGTGGGAATGTTTTATGTTATTAATATTGTTGATTTACGGTTGCTTGTAGCTAAACATTTCCTTTCGAGTTTGACAGCTGGTCAACCACAACCACTAATTTTGGTTCAGAAGCTAAGCAAATGTAGATGTGGTTTTTCTTAAAGTCACGTGACATTTCGCGTTTCTACCTGATGAGCCTACCATAAGGCCAATACAAATCTCGCTCTTCCTCAACGGAGTATATCTAATTGTTGATTCAAGGCTCATTTTAAAGAGAACATACCCCCGTAGCAGCAAACCTGCGTACTAAGCAAATTTCCAATGCATATATATGTATATTAATACCACATAAAGCCACATACCAAGTTTCATCAGTATACATTCATAAATAAACGATTTATGACATTTTAATTATTCTCCATAAGAATAACATGGCAGCTGAGTATGCAGGTTTGCTGAAGCAAGGAACACAAAAAATGGGGTTTTATACAAATATCAATATAACTCATGTAGGTAAAGCCACATACCAAATTTCATTAATTTATTTTCATAATGAAGGCAGATAACACGTTAGTACTTATTCTCCATAAGAATAACATGGGGCTGAGTACGCAGGTTTGCTGCTACAGGAGCCTTGGGTAAAAAATTGTCTTTTTGAGCAAATATCAATGGTCCACAACCAGATGAAGCCGTATACCAAGTTTCGTCAGTATACGTTCATAAATAAGCGAGATATAAAATTCTTATTTTTCTCCATAAGAATAACATTAGACAACGTACTGTGTTTAGCACTTTCAATATCTCGGTAACCAATTGACGTAGAGAAATGATCAAAATACCAAATTGTGTGTTTTTTTAAGCTGAATCCAATGGGAAAAAATAAAATTTGACTATTTCCAAAATTATATGTACAAAATTTGAAAAACCCATTTTTGAGGTACAAAACCCCCCCAAAATACCCCTTTGGATCTGGCTGGTTTTCGAACTTAAAGTCATAAATGTTGCTTTACACGTTCATACCAAATTTCATCAAAATCGGATAATTTTTACGAAAGTTATCGTGCTCACGGACACACACATATATATATATATATATATACAGTTTCGAACGAATGGTGTTTTTGGGGTCTGGGGACCTCAAAACGAAAAGTTATCATGGTCCCGGGCCTAGGTCTTACCATGCCGACTACGGTAATAGCTTCTTAGTAGGGGGCCATAGCCGATTCAAAACCAGCAAAGGCGTGGTGAGGACGCGAGGACGCGAGGACGTCCCCCCCCCCCCCGTCACGTGACCCATTAACCTAACTTAAACCTGGCACCTGACGCGAGGACGCGAGGACGTCCCCCCCCCCCCGTCACGTGACCCATTAACCTAACTTAAACCTGGCACCTGACGCGAGGACGCGAGGACGTCCCCCCCCCCCCCCGTCACGTGACCCATTAACCTAACTTAAACCTGGCACCTGACGCGAGGACGCGAGGACGTGACCTGGTGGACCGCCCGGGGCTGTTTACTCATCAGCGACCTCCTAGAAGCTTCCCCCCCCCCGACCTTCCCCATAGCCAAGCTCGGACCCCCCCCCATGACGTCATCCCCCCCCCCTCCCCCCCCGTTTGCAACATTTTTCATGATGAGGAAAAACTTTCAAAAATTAATAACTAGCCTATTTACTCACCGATTCCCATGGGACTTTTTCCAGAATGTAGGCCTATCCCAGAGGAAGCGAATGACGTAAGAACCCCATAGATCCACCATCAAACAAGGCCGCTATTAATTTATAACCGCGTTTTCCTTATGGGATTTCAGCTGTTTACCGACCGATTTTGATGAAACTTCACCACATGCCGGGTGCCCTCCTAAGTAAACCATCCCTTAAAGAAAATTGAAAATCCGCCTATAAACGGGCCCGCTATTAATTTTTAAACGTGTTTTCCTTATGGGATCTCGGCTGTTTACCGACCGATTTTGATGAAATTTCACCACATGCCGGGCGGCGGCCTAAGTAAACCATCCCTTAAAGAAAATTGAGAATCCACCCTTAAACGGGCCCGCTATTAATTTTTAAACGCGTTTTCCTCATAGGATCTTAGCTGTTTTCCAGACCCCTCACAATGGTTCAAAACTAGCAAAGGTGCGGTGAGGATGCGAGGCTGCTAGGGTCTACGTGACTGCCCGGGGTTGTTTACTCATTAGCGACTTTCCCTCACTCCTCCGGCAAGTGCGCGCCGCATGAGGCCTCCTCCCGACCAGAGTGTTATTTATAAGCGAGTCCTTGAGGGTTTCGCCAGTTTGTCTTTGGAGCTCTTACTGCGCGGACGAAGTATTGCCGTCTCCGAGATACACTTTACAACCTGTGCTTGTGCGACTGTGTGGAGTTTTCTCTTTGAATATCTTAAAATGTAAGTAACATTTAATATATCTTTTCATCAGCCGATTTGCCAATGATCTAAATCCCAATTAGCTAAAATTAATATTTAATATTTTACATATCCCAGTGCAAAATAAAATTTGGTTTTGCTTTTAAATCGAAATTTCAAGTGGCTAGTAGAATTATAGACGAGAGTAAAATCGCCATGTGCGACTGAAACAAAGATAAAGACGTGTAACAGTGTTAGGAATGTCATAGGAGCCATTCTTGTAATTTATTTCTGTCTACTATTAGAAGGGTACTGCTACAGATACCCAATGTTGTAGATGGCTGTTCCTCGTATGTGTGAGGTCTGCGGTCGCGTCTTCGCTGGAAACCTGGCTCGTCACATGGCAGCTGCTCACAGGGACCGCCATTTCGACTGCAACGTCTGCGGGAGACGCTTCGGGCGAAGCGACAGCCTGCGACGCCATCTCACAGCAGTTCATCCTCCCACTCCTCACGACCAAGCGCCAGGTACGGTTTTTACATTAAACAAGAAACCGTCAGTACTAATGACTTGTTTTCGAGAGAGAGTAAACGGCTTTAGCTGAGTAAACAGATTCAAGTAGTAAACAAGGGGCTGCCAGCCTCTGTTCAGTTCCTCACCCTTGTATTACTGGGCTCAAACTGGCGTTCGAGATGAGGAAGAGGTCGTCAGGCCTCTATGCAATTCCTCACCCTTGTATTACTGGGCTCAAACTGGCGATTGAGATGAGGAAGAGGTCGCCAGTCCTCTATGCAGTTCCTCACGATCAAGCGCTAGGCACGGTTTTTACATTAAACAAGAAACCAGTACTAATGACTTGTTTTCGAGAGAGTAAACGGCTTTAGCCGAGTAAACAGATTTAAGTAGTAAACAAGGGGCTGTCAGCCTCTGTTCAGTTCCTCACCTTGTATTACTGGGCTCAAACTGGCGATTGAGATGAGGAAGAGGTCGCCAGGCCTCTATGCAATTCCTCACCCTTGTATATACTAGGTTCAAACTGGTGAATGAGATGAGGAAGAGGTTTCCAGTTCCTCACCTTCATGTATATTGAGGTAACTAAAAGAACTTGTTTTTCCTGTTCACAGACCATCCATGCCCGTTGTGCTCCGTCGCCCTGGCGAGCCCCGAGGATCTTCACCACCACATGGAAGCGGTCCACGGTGCGATCCCGTCAGCTTCGACCTCCTCCTCTTCCTCCGCAACGCCACCTGTCAGAGACCCACGGCCCGAGTGCGACGCGTGCGGGCGGCGATTCGACCGCGAGGACCTGCTCCGGCGCCACGTGCAGCTGGTGCACGCCAATGGGGTCCGCTGTCCCGAGTGCGGCGCCCTTTTCCGCAGGGCCGCGTACCTCCAGCGGCACATGGAGAGCGTCCACCGCGGCATGAGGTTCGCGTGCGCCTACTGCGACCGAGGCTTCACCCGGCGCTACAACCGGGACCAGCACGAGGCCCACAACTGCCCCATCGTGAGGAACCTCGTTGTGGACGAGATGCCGCACCTACCCGTCCTGTCACCCGAGCCCCGGCCCGGCCGCGAGCCTCGACCCAGCCACGAGCCCCAGCCTCGACCCAGCCACGAGCCCCAGCCTGGACCCAACCACGAGCCCCAGCCCGGACCCAGCCACGAGCCCCAGCCCGGACCCAGCCGCGAGCCTCGACCCAGCCGCGAGCCCCAACCTGGATCGAGCACGGCACCCGACGGGATGGTGCAGTTAGCCATGGAAGGACACAACCCACTGTCCCTAGCTCAGCTATCGTCTATTGTAATAAGAAAGAATTACCTCATTCTGCATCGGAGGATTGCAAAAGCACCAGTGCCTATACAACGGTACACCGCATCCTGCCTCAAGGGAGTTTGTCGGGAAGGTGTGATAATGCTTAACAACCCCGAAACAGATCCTCAGGTGATAGATTTGTATAATAAATACAAAGGCAAGAGAGTTTACCAATGCATCCACTGTGAGTACGGTGAACATTATTGCAATAGGCTTCTAAATCTCGCAAGAAATGTTACAGTGTATCGTTTTTCAGACTCTAGCAAAGAGCAGCACGCTTGTTTCTGTTGTGGCAAGTTTGCTTTTCAGGTGAATTGGTTGAGAAACAATTTTTACCTATCTCACTTGATAGCTTTAAAGGCAATGGCCCACATGACAGCTTTTAAGGGCTCTAGACACTCCAACTACATGCTTCTTAGGTATTAAAGACTTCTTTTTACCCTTAACCTCATTCCTTTAAAATTAAAATAATAAAGATTAAAACAAAATAATAAAATAAATAAAGAAAAAAGTTTATTTATTGGCAAATAGCGAGACTTTCCCCGAATGCCGCGTTACTCCAGCAGCAAAGGGGCCTACACCAGTAAGTAAAGTGCACCAGTGTGGAGCGTGGAGCACTCCGCTGTTTTCCCCGAGTGCTGCGTTATTCCAGCAGCAAAGGGGCATACGCCAGTAAGTAAAGTGCGCCAGTGTGGAGCGTGGAACACTCCGCTGTTTTCCCCGAGTGCTGCCTTATTCCAGCAGCAAAGGGCCATACGCCAGTAAGTAATATGCCCCCGTCACCTGTGGCACTTGTCATGACGACCTTGAACACCACAGTTCATCCTCCTACTCCTCACGACCAAGCGCCAGGTACAGATTTATGATAGATAAGAAACCGCCAGTAGATTTGTTAAGTATGCTTTCTTCTCCGGTGCCTTCGCCCATGACGTCACGGCGCGCCCGTGGACTTTGGTAACTAACGATTTATTTTTATGAGAGTAAAACGGCCTTGGATGGGAAGAAGCCAGGTTCCAAGGGAAAACAACCGATGACATCACCCCTGCTTGGTCGGGTAAACTGGCGATTGAGACGAGGAAACAGACTCGACGGGTAAACAAGAGGTTCCCAGCCCTCTGTGTAGGTCCTCACCGCCACCTCCTCACCCTTGTATTTATCGGGCTCGGGTAAACTGGCGATTGAGATGAGGAAAAAGACTCGAGGGATAAACAAGAGGTTGTCAGCCCTCTGTGAAGGTCCTCACCGCCACCTCCTCACCCTTGTATTTATCGGGCTCGAGTAAACTGGCGATTGAGACGAGGAAAAAGACTCGAGGGATAAACAAGAGGTTGTCAGCCCTCTGTGAAGGTCCTCACCGCCACCTCCTCACCCTTGTATTTATCGGGTTCGGGTAAACTGGCGATTGAGACGAGGAAAAAGACTCGAGGGATGAACAAGAGGTTGCCAGCCCTCTGTGAAGGTCCTCGCCGCCACCTCCTCACCCTTGTATTTATCGGGCTCGGGTAACCACAACCACGCCCCACCTTACGAGTTCCGAGGAGCGGCGCACCGCTCGTGCAACCTACGGTACAGGGAGCAGCGGGTCATCAACTGCTATTTCCACAACCTGTCCAACTATGACGCTCACTTCATAGTGCGGGAGTTGGCTATTGACCCCGGCGATGTGGACGTGCTGGCGCACACGGAGGAGCGCTACATCGCTTTCACAGACATTGGCATCACCTCAGACGTCATCTGTAAAACCGATCACTGCCTGCAAGAGAGAAAGGAGGCTGAGGACGAAGACAACGGATCCAAGGCGATCAAGCGAGCCAAGGGAGTCGCCAAGGGGGTTGTTAAAAACGTCCTAACCCCTGACGACTACAGGGAATGTCTGTTTGACGGGGTGTTGAAAACCACCGTCAACACCCGTTTCCAGTCGTACCTGCACCGTGTCTTCACCGTACAAGTAGAAAAGCTATCCTTGAGCCCGGCCGATGATAAACGCTACATCTTGGCTGATGGTATCCACACCTTACCTTGGGGGCATAAGGACATCCCACCACTGCCCGCGGCAAGAAGTCGAGACAATCTCGAGGAGCAGCAAGGCGGACCTATGGAGGTGGATGAGGAGGAGGACATGGACGAAGAGTTCCCGGTGTAAACAGAACTAGGCTAATTTTTTTAAATATAATTAAGTATATTTTGTAAATAGTATTCGTAAGCAAATATAGTCAAACAGTTTAGTTTACAGCATACATCTGTGTTGTTACTACCCCTTGCATTTCCCTGACATTTACTTTCAAAAGACTCTTCTAATGCAAACTGAATTTTGTAAAACTATCATGTTTTCAAAACAAAACTTTCAAAATTGTTAAAAATTCGATATTCTTTCTTAAATACTAAAGAGAAAGACAAGTGAAAACAACAGTTAACGAGAAACAACAACATTTATTGAAACACAATAAGAATATACACACAAACATATTACAATCAAGAACTCAAAAGGTATTTACACAAAAATAGACTTAAGCGAAGATGGAGTAGAAGAGCCTACGGACCAGTGCTTCGTTATGGTGGGAGCGACCGGGTCGAAGAGCTGCACGTAGTCGCTGAGTGGTATATCGAGGACCGTCCGACAGTACAGGTAGGTGAGGCAGTAGTGGTCATAAACAGAAGTACCGTAGCCCTGGAGTCGATACCTGTTGTAGAGACTACCACCAGGCGCTTCTCAATCTGGGTGGTGTTCATCGCGGGCGGAAGCAGTCCCCGCCGATTGTGTGATACCCTCATTACTACCAGTTGCACGCTTTATCACCACCGGCTTCACTGTATATGTCAAACCAGTGACTCTGGGGACTCCTGAATAACGGTCCACCCAAAGGTTTTCCAATCGCGTTATAATGTTCATAATCATAATATAGATTTCATAGTCTTTATTTTCATCCAAATATAAGTTGCAACCATGTGTATACTGACCTCTATGATGTAACTGGATGTTCAAGAACACATTACCCTGATTGGCGGGATTTTGTACTGTATGTTGATAACCGGAATCTACCCAACTGACAGTCGGTGGTGAATCGTTCGAATCTTTTTCCACAAGCTCCAAGTCTCCAGGTAGTTCCGGGTGATTGACACTTCTACTGTTGTCGTTTATGCAACTGCTATCGGCACATATGCTGACGTTCTGGGAACCTCCCCCTTCGGTTATTTGGTTGGATGATGGTGATGCAAAGTCTTCAGATATCTCCGGAGCATTGCCACTTTCAATGTCGTTTATACAACTGCTATCAATACATGTGTTGACTTTCTGCGGACCTCTTCCTGCTGAGGTTTGTATGAACGATCTCGGTTGTGAGGAACGATTGTTTCTTCGCTTCCTTCTAACACAGAGGTGGTGCTGACGATGATGAAGACGAAGTCCATCTCGCGACGTGAACGACTCCTCACAGTATGGACATTTCCAGGTCGCCAGCTTCGATGGTGTGGCGACTGACCGTTTCAGTGATGGTGCTGGCGGTGGTTGTTCAGGACTTCGTGGAGAAAAGTACATGGTGCTGTAGCCTTCCATCGCTTCCAACTCCTTCAACAACGTCTGGACTGATTCATCCACTTCAATTGCACTAGCCATGTTTGTGTTTACTTTGCAACATCACTAGACAAACTGAATGAAGGAAGCGATGACAATCACTTAAGTAACATAGCTACGTACCGTACAGTAGAAGGCGGTGAACAATTCTCGAAATCGAGCAATTATAGCTAATGAGTAAACAGCCTGAGGTGGTTCACACTACAACTTATAAGACTACATATACTTACGTTTAACAGATCTCGGAGTATGGTGCGGTAAGGACTAGCACAGCACTGAAGTAGAACGTCTACGCACACTGAGCTTCAAACACAAACTGAATGAAGGAAGCGATGACAATCACTTAAGTAACATAGCTACGTACCGTACAGTAGAAGGCGGTGGACAATTCTCGAAATCGCGGCAATTATCGCTAATGAGTAAACAGCCTGGGGCAGTCACGTAGGCACGGGGTGATGACGTAACCGCGGTCCACGACTTCACTACTTAAGGTAGGCCAATGCGTGCGTTAGGTTTACAGACGCAGGTTTAGGTTAGGTTTACAGACGCAGGTTTAAGTTAGGTTTGAGGATGCATGAACGTCGCGACGCAGGTTTAAGTTAGGTTTGGGGATGCATGAATGTCGCGGGGGGGGGGACGTCCTCGCGTCCTCGCGTCCTCACCACGCCTTTGCTGGTTTTGAATCGGCTATGGCCCCCTACTCTTCTTCTCTATAGGGGAAATTCGCTAAAATGCAAAGTGATTTGAGTGAACAGAATTTTGATATTACAACAAAATAATGGTTTGGTAAAATTCCAAACTATTCAATATTTGCGGTTTTGCTACGGTTTAACTATTTGTGGTATCTAAATTCTGCTCTTTGAAATCGCTAGGCATTTATTTACTCTGTAAAAACATCCTAATTTCTTTGGATAAACCGTTGAGGAGGAGTAGATTTTGAAAGTTAACATTGATATCATGGAAGAATCAGGTAGAAATAAGTAGGAGACCAAAGTCGTTCTTCACACTTTGGAAGATCATTTATACTTGATACTTGATATGATACACAAATAAATCGAATACTGTAGAAAACAACCATTAACGAAACAGAAGAGAAATAATACAGAACATGTTTTTGGATTAATTAAAAATGTTCAATAACACAGTGAATACCAGCGAGGTACAGGTGTTTGATATACACCCTGGCCCCGGAAACAAGTATATTAAACATCCAAATCCCAAAGGTTTTTCTTACTAATATTATAAATGTGAAAGTAAGGATGTGCGTAACTCAGAAGTTTCATCACGTGAAAACTACTGGACCGATTGTGCTGAAATTTTGCATAGAGGTACTTGATAGTCCTGAGTAACATATAAGCAAATTAAAGTTGTGAAAATCCTATAGGGTTATCTATGCCCCACGGGGTTTCAAAGTTCCCATGTATTCCTTATGGACATTCATTTTTGTTTGAGCTGATGAAAATACAAACAGCTGATCTTGATTTGTAGTATTTCCACAGGCTAACTACAGAACGCAGCACACAAAACGATTATAATTTTAGCGAATTTCCCCTATAGGAAAGAAGCTATTACCGTAGTCGGCATGGTTAAGACCTAGGCCCGGGACCATGATAACTTTTCGTTTTGAGGTCCCCAGATGCCAAAAACACCATTCGTTCAAAACTGTATACATATATATATATATATATATATATATATATATTATTTATATATATATAGTATACATATATACAATATATATATATATATATATATATATATATATATATATATATATATATATATATATACAATATGTGTGTCCGTGAGCACGATAACCCTCGTAAAAATAATCCAATTTTGACGAAATTTGGTATAAACGTGTAAAGCAGCATTTATGACTAAGTTCGAAAACCAGGCAGATCGCGAAGGGGTATTTTGGGAGGGTTTTGTACCCCAAAAATGGGTTTTTGAGTTTTTTACATATAATTGTTGAAAAAGTCAAATTTTAGGGTTTTCCATTGGAATCAGCTTAAAAAGACGCACAATTTGGTATTTTGATCATTGCTCTACGTCAAATGGTTACATAAATGTTGAAAGTGCTAAACACAGTACGTTGTCCAATGCTATTCTTATTGAGAATAAGAAAAATTGTATATCTCGCTTATTTATAAAATTTTTCTGATGAAACTTGGTATATTGCTTCATATCGTTGTGGTCTATTGATATTTGCACTAAAAAACTTTTTTTGGCCGATGGTTCCCGTAGCAGCAAACCTGCGTACTCAGCCGCCATGTTATTCTTATGGAGAATAATTAAAATTTCATAAATCGTTTATTTATGAATGTACATTGATGAAACGTGCTATGTGGCTTTATGTGGTATTAAGTTACATATATATGCATTGGAAATTCACTTGAGTACGCAAGTTTGCTGCTTTGTTTGGGATTGTAGATGTCTGAGCCTCCAATCCCTAATTCGTCACAGGGAATCCGATACGATGGGCCGTCTGGAAGCCAGGAGATCAGCCGGGTGGTGGTGGGCCTATTTCGTCGTATAAAAGACATAACGACGTAACTGCCAAATTTGACATTTTGGGTTATCAGTGTATTCATATCATACTTGGTGAGCTCTATCTATAGGTCTAATCGGCGTATCTGTATCTCTATCCATTATGAAGTTATTGGAATGTAGGTGTGTGGCGTAACTGATATATTTTTCTTTCTTAAAAACTCATAACGACGTATCTTGACTTACGCCACTATGTCTCGTGATGACTAATTTTCTTAGTTGTCCAAAACATACTGACGTAAGTTAACATACGCCATTATGTCTTGACTAACCAAAGTGATATTATAAGATTTTTCATGTGTCGTATCTGATTAAGTTTAATATTACCTGATCAAAGTAACTCATATTAATAAGTATCAAAACATAATTTTTACCCAAACTAACCTTGGTATCTAACGACCGTTTTAATGTGTGTTTAATAAATTTTTTCTACAAGAATGTTTTGTTTCACGTTTGATTTAGCTCACTAAATCTTGTTAAAAATGGACTTTACGAGTGACAATGAACAACCTTTGGCTGCCTTAAAAGGAATTAAAAAGTCAGAAGATAAATCTATGGACTCTACAGAAATTGACAGTGAATTTGATGATTCTTTTTGTGACCCCGATTATTTCCCCTCTTGTGAGGTTGGAACATGCAAAGGTGTTTTGTTCACCGTATGTGAAGAATGTAGTCTTCCTATTTGCGAAGAACACGCCCAATTTAGGTGCACAAACGATCATGAAAAATACCTATTACTAATTGAAGAGACCATGTCAAAATTAAAAATGGATGGCAAAAACAATAATACTTATAATGAGAGGGAAACCCGAGTACATAGACTGTTAATGTCAGAAACCAAGAAACTAGTTGTGAAATTGGCGTTTGCAAAGGGGAGGTGTTTGCAGCATGTCCACTTTGCTTTCGATATCTTTGTTACGAGCACTTAATCAACAGTGTTTGTGTTAATGACCATGAACTAGATCAAGAAGTGATACCAGTTAAAGAGACAATAAAAATCAACAATAATAAAAAGAAAGATTTCCAGGCCACTACTGCTAATAACAAGACTTTAGTGCCAGAAGATTTTGACATAGAAGGAAACCGAAGAGAAGATGAAACTCTGAATCCTAACAGCCTAAAAAAAGGAAAACTAATAAAAAGAAGATTGCTAAAGAGCAAAGAAACAAAGGAGAAGAGTATGTCAGTTATGCGACAAAGATACTAGTGCCTGCAAGAAATACATTAAAGGAACGATGTAATGCCGAGATATGTAACAAGTTTGCTCACGAGTGTTATGAGTTTACAGAAATTGAAAGACAACAAATTTTGGAAGATTATTATTCCACACAAAGTTTACAGATTAAAAGGAAATATATAGCAAGATATGTTAAACAAACAGAAAAAAAATAAAAACAAGCTCAAATGAATCATCAAGAAGAAAATACACACTTAACTATTATTTACCGAAAGGAAACGTTGAAAAATCGGTATGCAAAAAGATGTTTTTGAATACGTTATCTATTAGGGGTCTATTGAGAGAAATGTCCGCACTGCAATTGAGAAAAAGAAAGTGACAGGTGTATTAGAAGACGAAAAGAGGGGTGGCCGTTGTGAGAAATTGAAAGTAAATGATTTAAAAGTTTGTGAAGCCATCACGGCTCAAATAATTAGGTTTCCATGTATGGAGTCCCACTATTGTAGAGCCTCGTCTACTAAAGAGTATTTGCACCTGGAATTGAGTGTCAAGAAGATGTATTTCATGTTCCTGGAACAGTATAAACCACTAAGGCTATCTTGTAGCCTGTCTACCTATAGTGCTGCTTTCAACAAACTCAACCTTGGATTTTACCATCTGAAAAAAAGATCAATGCAGTCTATGTGTATTACACTTCCAAGAACTGGAGATGACCCAAAGACAAAACCAAAACTACTAAACTATCTGCCAAAGAAAAATGTAATGTTGCCAAAGGAGAAGTTTGAAGATTTGATGTCGCTTTGTTCAGGACCAACTCCCATTGTGAGAAATGAGGAACATGTTTTATTCTATAAAAGTTTACCACATGCCTAAGACAAGTCCATATTGCAAGAGATACCAAAGACAGTCTATACCACTGTGACTGTGATCATGAACGATCTTTCAATATATTTTTAAGTTTATAGGCTATTTTAAGATATTTTAATATATTTAAGTTCAATATATTTTAAAATTAATATTTTACATTAATTTTTTAATCATGCAGATTTATTAGGTGTTTTGGAAAAGTAATGTATCTTTGTTCTGAACCTCCACGTTACAGAAGTGAGGAACATGGATGTGTTATTTTTATGAAAGTGCAAAGGACAAGTTCATACAATGACTATGATCATTAACAATCTCAAAGTATATTTTAAGTTAAAATTAATATTTTGCATTACTTACTACTTTATTGATGAAATTTTATTATGAGTTTAAATTTCACGAATTTTAAGAAGTAGTTTAAACAAAATTCCTAAGACAGTTTTAGGTTTTATTAATGTTATAGAAATGTTATTCCCCATTAATAATTTTAACTCCGAAAGTGATATATTTTGTTGAGATAATTCTTAATGTTATATTTTTACGTACATCATACATTATACTCCAATAACTACTATTAAAGTTTATACAATTTACTAGTACTTAATTATTATTACACCGACTTTTATCTTTATGTTAAAAAACTTTTAGTTTATTTCAGTTTTAGGTTTTTATTAAAGTGATTACACTTGAAGATGTGAGTAATTTTATTTTATACCTCTTTTAGATTATACATTGTAAAAAATATAACTTAAGATAAATAATTCATACCATTTTCCATTTAAATGCTAAATAAAGATTCAATAATAATGCGGCGTAAGTGCCAAATTCTACGATAAGTTAACAAGACATAATGGCGTATCTACTTTGAGAGGTGGTGGGGGTAAACCGGAAGTAGTTAAATTTAACTAAACCATACCATCCTTAAGGACAACTCTCTGACAACCTATAATCCAATTTTTATCCTCCTATGAGTCATATATTTCAGGTTATGATGATAAATATAAACACAATAACCTTTAAACTGCTGTACTGAAAAATAGCGAAAATGCAGTTACGTCGTTATGTCTTTTATACGACGATTTGTGACCCTTCAAAAGCCCGTCGCATCTCCCCCTCCGTGTTTACGGTGATCCTGGCTTTTATACCGCGAGTGGAACGCTCGCAGCGGGGGTCCTGGGGATGTTTGCTTTGGGAAAAAACCGTCAAAAGCACGTATGAAAAATAGTAATCGTACAATGAATACTTGGAAGAAAATAACTGTTAAGCAATCGTGTACTGGCACAAATATTATGATTTATTTAATCACCTTTTTTACAATTATTGTTATTTTATAAAATAACAATTGAAAATAAATGAAAACGCTATGAAGCAATGATATTCGTTCCCCTTAAAATGCCTATGACCATGATATTTTATTCAAGCAGAACCCAACTTTATCATGGTCAGAAGACCACCGAAATTCTAGTTATGTTGTAGATTGAAAATGTACTGTAATGTAATGTTACTGTATTGAAAATGACTACGAATGTCAAAGGTCAAATGTTTTCGTTCTTACCTTAAAAATAAAGGACTCTTTAACATTCAAAAAGGAAAAGTTATGAAGAAATTATATTTTAATTAACAAGGCCTTTACATTCGGTTATATACTGATAGCCTAACTACATTATAATAGATGTGTATGAGTAATTTTAAGTTTAATCACATTTTTAGCATTATCACATTTAACTAAGAACAATTTTTGAAAACATAATGGAGGAAAACATATTTTGTATTCGAAAAATAAACGAAACCATCTTGAAGTTATCTTATTTATTTACCGTGTCCCCTAACACTCTGCAAAGTGGTTTCCATTTCGGAACCGCCTAAAAAGACAAAACAGGCGAGCAACACACTACTCCATCAATTCCGTGAAAATTTGGCAGCGAGAATGTTGTAGCTACAAGAAACTACTTTCAGCAGGGAATTCGTCGAAGAGCGGCAAGGGGAGAGTGAGAGAGATAGAGAGAGAGCGAGCGAGCGAGAGAGAGAACGTGCAAAGAATGCAGCCAACGAAGCGAGTCGCCAAAGGTTGCCATTATTTGTCGGTTTGGTTGGCAAGACTGGACGCCAGCTGTTCGCCCCTTGCCCCTGTATAAACAATGTCCGCTGCCAACCTAACAGGCCCAATTAATCAATTTGATCCTTGTCTAAAGCCGGCGCGCCGTCTTGTCGTTTAAACACGCCACTAATTCCTGTCTTTTTCCTTTTTCCTTTCTCGCAGTTTAAACCCCAATTAACATACAATCAGTGTCATTCTACGTCTTAGTTATTTGGCAATTAATTAGAGAGAAATGCTAATAAGCTGTCGGTCTTTGTTCAGTTGTAGAATATAGAGAGGTTTACAAAGGACGCTATACGGCTATACGGTACAGGCAAGTTGAACCGAGTGAACTAAAGATTTGCATAGAAATAAAGTGCTTCTGTAATAATTTGATACACTTAGGAATATATGAATGTGTCGAAGTTAATAATGAAATCAACGTAAAATTATATTGATTATGTATTGATCTAAATTACATAGAACTGAAATGCCTTTGATTTTGGTTATTAATTGCTTGAATGCTTTCTATTGTAACGACAAAGCCAACTATAATATGAATAAAATTACATTTTTAACTAGTTATTGATTACTGTTGTTGATTTAGTAATATTAATCAATAAAACTGCTCACCGAAGATTCATACAGTTATAATGGTTATACGTGTACTATACAAATTTGGACCAAGGTAACTAGGCCTAGTAGGGAGAAAATATGTTTGTATATATTCAAAAAATATACTTCAAGTTGATAACAACACTGCAACGTTAATTGATTTCAATCTGGTTTTTGTATTAAACCTGCAATATAGTTAAAATGAATCACATTTCTCTGTTACTCTAAATACCCTGCGATTTAAAAAGCTTACAAAAATAAGTTTGCAGTAAGTTCATACAATTGCATAAAACCGGTTTACGCAGCATATAAACACCGTACCCAACAGCTGGACGTATTTACCACTTTACCAAAGAAAAACAAGACCGGACAAACATGTTTTAATTAATGTTTATTTATCTGATAAACACGTTGATGCTCATTAGGTCGGCAAATAAATTGCCAAACAGAACGAATATTTGCATAGCCGCGGGTTATACACGGTGAAACCGTGTTCATGATTTAATACAAGTTTTCTTGCATTTATTTGTGTGATGTTTTGTTAGTCTATACAAAAGTAATGTATTTGTCTGCGAACATGTAGAACACAGGCGTGGCGGTTGCAAATAATTATGGTGGATGAAAATTATGCAAAAATAATTTTAGTTTACAATGGCACAGAGAACGAGACAAATATTTTCCTCTTTGAAAATGCTATAATAAGTATAATGTATATGTATAATTTTCAAAGAAATTAAAAACTCTCAATAAGTAGGACTTACATCAAATTACTTAATTAGTACCAAGTGGTGCAAATAGCGGTGTACAATATCGCTGGGCTTGGTTCACATAAAAATATTCCTAATTAAATATTTTAATTAATCCATAAAATCCAACAACAATCATAGTAATAATCAATGTCATAATTTTCAAAGTTGTTAAACCATAATTACACCCACAACAATACAATAAAGACGTTGTCGCTAACACAATTGTTTATCAGCTAATTAAACACGCCTGGGAAGCGATAAAACGTTCATTATTGGTTCAACAATAAGATATTTGTCGTCGCAACGTTGAAAATTAATTAATTTCCCGATCAGCTGAGCGCTATCAGATGGTTCCAATTACTGCTGATATAAATCATGCAGTGCTACCAACATACAACTAGTATAATTCATTCAGTGCTGCCAACCGAATCGTTGTGGCAACCCTGAATACAATTGGAATATTAACCCGATCTTCATTATGCATGCCCGTTGTAATGCGTATTATCTGTGTTATATTCTCGAGCAATTCTCTGTCTGCAAAACAACCATTATCTTTATTGCGCAGACAGATTCTTTGAATTATTTATTTAAGCTGTGTTGAATGTTGAATTAAGATATTTTTATTGTATAAACGATCAAACTGAATGGATCGTCTATTACTGCATTGGTAACTTTGAAACTGCACCGTAAAAATACATGTTACGAGTAGTTACCCCTAAGGACATCAATAAATATTTCTGTGTCAGTTAATTTTAAATTCATAGTAACTTAGTTTGTGGTTATAATTATTGCTGTTAACGTCATGTTAATTAAATACAAATGCCATTAATTAGAACCCTAGTGTACTAAATTAGTTGTTCTTTAACAATAATTTTTTCTCACTAAATAATTTATGACCTAATAAATGTCTATGTTTATTTTTGTCACTCCCATATCTTAAAATTACTGTAATTTATATGACAGTTTAATGGTTATAGATTATGAAAATGTATGCTATATAAACGGAGAGCATTAACAGATAGTTTTTCACGAAAAGTGTTCAGTTTGCTATTTAAAAAAAACTATACGTAACATTTCTAAACGATTTTCCCGTATCAAACAAATAGAAATAGAAATAGGAAATATATTTATAAAGGTAGATAGAGGGAAATCAATACAAACTCTGCTCTTCTGAAAACGAATGAATGCGTAAAATCTTGTGAAACTCTTTCTTCTTTGAAAAATATTATAGTGCATTAGCATACTGACAACGTCAAGGGAGTTCAAGAGTTATCTTCTTAAAACCCTTCTTTAATATTTTACTGCTTTGAAGAAACGTATGCAATATAATACTGAACTCACAGAAATACCTCTTGAGATACAGTGAGCACATTCTCAGCCTCACATAAGGCTTTTATTTTAATATTTAAAATTGACCCAACTCATTGAACAGCTTTTTATTTTCCATCGTGCTAGTCTTATCCGGACACCGAGGGGCACGACAAATAACTGAAAAGTTGTATTACAACTCGCTTACTCGGTCTTGTGTCGGGAGGACTAGTTTTTTTAACCTCTCCCCTAACACCGAGCGCTAGATCCCATCGCGGGCGCGTTCCTTTGTGTGGTGCGATGCGCCTCTACTGGCTGTTGCTAGGTCGAGCCGCGACTGCTCGACAGTGCTGCGCCGTAGCGTTCAGTGGGGTCCCTACACTACTGCTTGGCGTATCGAACATAACCTAGTGAAGTGCTGTGCTCATGCTGTGAATATCTGTGCCTGCCCGGATTCGTTGTGTTGTGAGTGCTGTGTTCAGTGTTTACGGAGGAATACGCTTTTTGTTGTTTTTTTTTTGTGATTTCGGTGTCCACTGGTTGTGCTTGTTTCAAGGGATATACGTGCACCCGTTATTTTGGATTATCACGTGTTTTCTGTTGATGGAGCTACGCACATTTCGCACACGGAGGTAAGACATTATTATTTTTACTTCATAAATTTGCCGTAAATCGTAACTAATTAGCCATACTTGCAGTCCCTTTATGAAAAATTATAGTGCAAAAATGCTCACGCTACTTTTAAAAATTGAGTTAAAATACTAAGCCAAAAACTAGAAATCTAAATTAGGTCTGACGAATAAAACGTAGGCTTACACAAAATACATTGACAGCAAGTTTATATTGAACATTATCTGATTTATGTATTACTTTATAACAATAATCAGTTATAACTCCAAATCTTCACATTTTCTCTGGCAACTTGTGGTGGGAAACTGCGTTTTATTTACAGACTGATGACGGGCTCGAAGCACTCGCAGCAGCTACACGAGGAGAAGCCATATTGGAGCGAAGCTGAAAGGGAAGCCCTTCTCGTTTGAACAAAGCTCATAACTGGCGTTTTTATTGGGTAACATTGCTTTTTAATTGTTTGTTTCAGTTACCTAAATTAAGTGTATTTGTTGCATGATTAGGTGTATTTGTGTAACAACGTAGTGTTACGGTTTTACTAGGGAATTTTAGAGACCAAGCTGGTTTTCCGTATTATAGTTTAGATATAAGTTTAATCTTGAGGGTTCTGTACATTTATTGTTTAAAATAGCTTAAATATTAATTTGGAAAACCGTATGTGCATCGTTAACTTAGCCAATGATACGTCAATAAATTAATTTAGCGTACTTTTCCATAATTAATTTAGCTTATCAATGACACGGCCTTCAATTGAATGTGGTCCAGGAAGCCAGAAGTTACAGTATTTTAATTAGTATAAACCTAGTTTTTATCTAATGAATATAAAAGCCCTAAGATACATAATCCAACTGGAGGTTCCCCCCACCCCCACCACCCCTCAATACACATTCCACCCTCTAATTAAACCCTACACCGATCTCTTCCGCCGGCCATTGAGAATATTACCTTTCCCCCTCTTCAGTAATTGCAGTTGAATTGTTTGTTCTAAGTCACTTAATGCGATTACACATGTCCGTAGGATTCATTGTCAATGAAATTGAACGGGTTTTATTAATTTTTATTGCTTTGTTTATTGCCAATGTAAGACTACATAGCCTACGCCTCCTTTCTTGAAATTCTAGCCTCATAATATTGCTCCCCAATATACGAGTTTGTCTTTTGTTAGGAGTTTTTTTTGTGCACCTAAAAACTACAGGAGTTTAAAGCCAGCGAAAGGCAGACAAGTCGGCAGTTACGCGGACAACGCGAGTCATCAACTGCTATCATCATTATTCTGATGATGATACTAATCGTCCGTCATCACGATGATGTGATCATCACCGGATAAACGAGCGTTATAAGTTCGTGTTTCCTGCGAGAGGGGTCGCTCGACGTTCTTCACGGACGTTTAGCTTTATTGCTTGACGTTACCCCTACTACAGAAGTATTGTCCCTTCCCCAGTATTATCGTCTAAGGTAGTTACAATTTAGCTTTAAAATTGCTTATAGTCAGTTTCTTGATAACTCGTCAAGTTGGAGTAGATAGACGATTGAAAATCAAAAGAATTGGTTAGACCTATCATATCTCGCTGAGCTTAATTACATAGCAAGCATACAGAAGCATACTTCAAATCAATATGCAAATAACAAATTCAGCTCCAGGCGCGCCTTGTATACTTTAGCAGTTAAATGTTGCTAGAGGCACAAAGGAAGGATAACTGAACTGTATAACAGAAATTATTTATCGTTGGTCGTAAGCCTGTTTTCCTTTTGAAAGCATAGGTCTAAAATATCTTACGAGTGATAGTTAAAATGAAACTCATTAATGTCAATCGACATTGAGTCTTTCCCTCCCACTGGTCCTTTTACTCGTACATATACATAGCTACCAGTTATGAGTCACTCTGCATCAACGGCGACAACGTATCCTGTTCGTAGGATTACAGGACGGCGGATTAGTCTTGTCGATCAGCTGATGAATATGCATCGGTTAGTCATTAACACCTACAGCTGATAAAGAGAAACAGCTGTCAACTCCCTCCTCTCTCGCTCTCGCTCTCTCCCCCCTTCCCAACACCTTGGCCATAAATCCATGCGGGAAATGGACTCGTCCTCGTTTTTTATCGCCCTTCTCTGCTCTCCGGACTCAAATAAGGCATAATGGGGTGTAATTTGTACCAGTTTATGGCCCAGACGCACCGTAATGTAATGGATTAATGTAGGTACTTGTGCTGCCGGTGTTGAGGTGATATGGTTCTGATTTTACACTGTGCCGCAAGTGATGGCGGGTTAAATTGAGCGGAGAATTTGTTGTTTATTCCATAGTGAGTGATCCCACTTTCTTTAGTGGCCATGGATTTAAAAGGGCGTTACTTCGAGTGTGGTTAAGAGTTTGCTATCAGCTTCGCAGTAATTAAAATATTTTAGGGAATTTTAAATCAAATCTTGGAATTTATCTATCTAAGTTGTATTTCATTTTATTCCACACTAGCATTAGTTAATACAAGATTGTTGTTGCAAGGAGTAGAGAACATAATAGGATGTCAAACATGGTTCACTTATCCAATGATTCAAAGAAGTAAGCCTTAGTTTGAAAGATTATGTGATGCAGCCTTGCTTCAAAATATATATACTTCCCACAAAAATTGCATAAGAAAGATTATGTGATTCATCCTTGCTTCAAAATATATATATATTTCCCACAAAAACTGCATAAGAAGAAAGACGATTTAATTTGAAGACTAACCACTTTACCTTTTATTAATACTACCCAATTACATTATAATTAATAAAATTCACATGGTGCCTTTTTATATTTGTTACTTAACCCCGAAATACCATTGCAGACCATTATTTGAAAAAACTAGGCATACCGTACTAACATTGGCATCTGTATTCATTTTACAAAGTTTACATTAAAAGAAATCACTATGAACTTTTACTAAATTCAGATATTCACCTAGGCCTACATCAAACAAAAAATTAAAACAAATTTAAAGTTACATGTTTCAAGTACAGTATTCAAAAAGCTAAAGGAATTTCAATGAAATGGGTATCAACATTTGTAACAAATTACCACCTGATTGGAAGAGTTTAAGTGAAAGAAGCTTTAAAAAGAAGATTAAGAGTATTTTACTAATTGACTGCCCTTATTTGACGAATGTTTGAAAAATAGTTATTTGGACACAGAAGAAATTTAAGTAGGCCTAATTAGATTAGATTGGACCTACAATGTATCAAAATTTATTGTTCTTTTTACTATTGTGATGTATTATTTTTAATGTCAAACGACAATAAAGTTATTTATTTATTTGCTCTTTTTTAATCTAATCGACTGCATTTACGTTTGATTGCATTAGTTATTATGATGCTTACTCTGTATGTTTACAAACTATTTTACTTCCCTTGACTTTACTACTTCCATCCCATGGATCTAATTTTCCGCTCCTAATGATTTTATACTCTGTATGATTTTAAAGTTCTTTGTAAGCAAACAAAATGTTTGCGTCGGCTGTCAGACCTTTTAAAAACTAAAATCAAATTTGTAAAAGTTTAAAACCCTAAATTAAAATTCAGGCTCTGTATTTCTATGCTAGCTACTCAAAATAGCCTTTCCTTCAAAAATTGAATCAATAGTAAAAAAAAAATCCATGGCAGAACAACGGGCGACAGTGCGACATTGTCTTGTCGCAGAAAGAAAGCGAGGGCTGCAGAAAAAGGACAGAAATCAGCCACATAAAAGGACACGGCTGCAGACAAATAACCAATTTGTCAATAAATTGATTACTGCAGAAAAATTCTCCATTCTGCAAACAAAAACTTTAGAGAACCATATAAATTCAAGTAACGTAAAATGGTAACCTCAAGTTGCCTAGTCTATTTTTAGAGGTAGAAATATGATCCGCGAGTGTAGACAACAGTGTAGATGTACTCGTAGTAGACTGAATGAGCTCAGAGCCCAGAGCTTGTGCCGGTTGGTAGTGAGCGACGTCCGATACCGGCGATACCTATCGTATCGTTTCGCAATGTTGCGATATGACAAGGTGCGATACAATATTTCGATGGTGCATTTGGGAAGTGATATTCCATTTCAATTGTCCCATTTCGATATTCCAAATTGCATCGGCGCAATAAGAGAATCCCAGCGCACAAGAGAAGATTGCTAACTCTTTCGACATCAGAACCCCTCCCCCTCAATACATCGGGTAGTACAGTGCGTTGCACGAGTAAAATACCCCCGTAGCAGCAAACCTGCATACTCAGCGAATTTCCAATGCATATAAATTTATCTTAATACCACATAAAGCCACATACCAAGTTTCATTAATATATATATTAATAAATAAACGATTTATGACATTTTAATTATTCTCCATATGAATAACATGGCGGCTGAGTATGCAGGTTTGCTGAAATAAGGAACACTAAAAATGGGTTTTTATGCAAATAACCAATATAATTCAACTAGGTAAAGCCACATACCAAGTTCTATTAATTTATGTTCATAATTAAAGGAGATAACACGTTACTTATTCTCCATAAGAATAACATGGGGCTGAGTATGCAGGTTTGCTGCTACGGGAACTATCGGCTAAAAATTGGGTTTTTGTGCAAATATCAATAGACCACAATGAAATGAAGCAATATACCAAGTTTCGTCATGATAAGTAGATAAATAAGCAAGATATAAAATTTTTCTTATCCTCCATAAGAATAGCATTAGACAACGTACTGTGTATAGCACTTTCAATATCTCAGTAACCAATTGACGTAGAGCAATGATTAAAACACCAAATAGTGCGTCTTTTTAAACTGATTCCAATGGAAAAAAATAAAATTTTACTTTTTCAAAAATTATGTGTAAAAAACTCATTTTTGGGGTACAAACCCCCCCCCATAATATCCCTTCGGGTAGGTCGATCTGTCTGGTTTTCGAACTTAGTCATAAATGCTGCTTTACACGTTTGTACCAAATTTAATCAAAATCGGACCTTTTTTACGAGAGTTATCGCACCCACGGACACACACACACACACACACACACACACATATATATATATATACAGTTTCGAACGAATGGTGTTTTTGGGGTCTGGGGACCTCAAAACGAAAAGTTATCATGGTCCAGGGCCTAGGTCTTACCATGCCGACTACGGCAATAGCTTCTTCCCTATTGGGGAAATTCGCTAAAACCAGGCCGTCCATAAGACTAATGTTAATTTTAACATTGGGCTTATGGACAGCCTGGTTTTTCACTCGTGCAACGCGCTATACTTTCAGTAGGAAACGTTATAATCAAAACTACGTATTTAAAAAAAAAATAGTGGTAGGGCCTACTCGTATAACAGAAAAGGTCCCTGTGGAATAAATGTTTATTAAAAATATGTGTAATAATATCCACTTCTTTGTATGACGCACACGACACACTCACTACTCCAACCCAGTAAAAACCTAATTCATAGAAATGCTTCCAATTTCAAGGTGTGGAAAACACATCCGGCTAGCCTTCTGTGACGCGAGATTCCAAAGAACTACCTTCGGTACGACATTCTTGCAAGGAAAAAACCTGTAGCTATTGACTTTTTGCGTGGATCTGAGCATTCCACGTCGCCGGACAGCCAATTAGTCGGGGGGAAATTGGAGTGGAAATTGTCGTCGTCGAATCGAGTTGCCGTCAGGTATTGATCATTAGGATCAACACCTGGCGAGAGATATTCAATATTTAACGGAACACCGCCCTCAGTCTCGCCATCGGAGTACGGCTACCGTTGGAAGGTGTATTGTGTTGCGGGCACTATAATATAATGCACCCCGTCGTCTACTATTTCACTTACCGGTATAGCTGAAGATCTTCTCTGCATGTGGTCACAGGTAATTAGTGTATTCGAATGATCATGTTGTTAATTATGCCTGTTTTGTTTTTTTACCCCATACTATTTGTTTTAGCGCAAAAACTCAATCTGTTTATCTGTAATAACTCAGTTTAATGAAATATATAAAAACCAAACGCACCGAATTAACGATGAAAACCATAAATTTACCCAACGAACGGTAATGACATAACCGCGTGATGAGATGAACAACACACGTTTAGGAATCGTTTAATTCAGCTATACAAACTCGTTACCGGTAGTTCAACGCTATATAGGGTAGGATCCAGAAGAAAAGCGAGCGAAAAATCGTTGGCTATACAGAAAACCTTCGTTTAATCCCTCTAAACCGAAATCCGGGCTAACCGAAACCATAATTGAAAACGAATAATTAAACATCAAATATAACATTTTGCGCGGCATGAAACCCGGGACGAGAGATGACGCTGCCTGCATCCGTTGTAAGGATAAGGTTCACGAACTATATACAGGGTCACCAATCATATTACGTCGTAGATTTTCTTATCCACAGTTAGTGGATTTTAGATTGTTAAGTAATTAAACTAACGATAAAAAGTAACTTGGAAAAATTTCTTTACCAAATTATCCTTCCAAAACAACAGTTGATAATCCGAAAAATTGGGTTACCTATCCGAACTAGTTCCGCGTCCTTTATTTCCGTTAAAAGGGGAGGGGTGCTACTGTACGTACTTATTGCCAGGAGTGCTCACAATCGCTTTTGCCACAAAGGATTACAGATTTGTGTGTTCTCTTTCAGAGGAGAGAACCGTTTTTACAGTGATTCCATTGCGGTAGATACCAGGAGTATTAATTGTGATGTAATTTATTGAGCACTTCTCTGTTATTATTATTCCCTGAATGCCCTTTACTGTCAATAAGAAGTCCATATACGCTCTTTGTATGATAATACAAAGAGCTAATTATATATACTAGCAGGGGTAATTAATTACCTAGGTGCTAATAAAGTTACCCAAATGGGAAAATTATGTTATTGATATCTTACAATAGGGAATCTACTAGGGAATCCCCAACAAAATATTTTAAAGTTGCAAAAAGTCATTGTTAAGAATAGGACTTTCGCACAGGACTGCGTACATTCAATTTCACAACAATGCGTAACTGCCCCCCCCCCCCCCCCCGGAGCTCACCAGTGGCGGATATGTGCACAATAATTAACGCAGCAATTAGACGTGTAATCCAAACGTTAATGAGCGACCTTGTACACAACCCGGGTAATTACCCAGACTCGCGCGCGTTCGTGTGCGTGTGTGCGGTGGGGAGAACTCGAGCGGAAATTAAATCTGAGACCGCTGCGCTCACTCGGCAAAAGGCCATCTACACTTCCGTTTGTTCAATGAAGATTAGGTTTAACGTAGTTATTTTTTCCCCGAAGGCAGAATGTTTTCATTTTTTCTGCAACGGAATATGTAAAATCCCAAAACTTGCTGCAAGCCTAACGCGATTTTTCATGCGCCTACTGCAACCATTTATAAATTCTTATATGTTCATATGTCTTCTCTCAGAAATGTTTAAGATTTGAAATTAAATTAATGTGAGTTATACCTATTGTAGTACGACTGTACATAGCTGCTTCTCAAATCAAATACGTTGTTCAGTGGTATTAAAATTAGTCAAATTTACACTGCGAGGGTTTACTGATAGGTTTTTGACCCTTTCACGAACCTAAGACTCAACAATGTAGTAGGCCTATAGCCATCAAATGTACAGTTTTGTCAAATCGCTGAACCATTGTCAAACATATCAATCTTCAATTTTATCAAGTAAGTTTTCTACTAGATAATTTTTACTCCACACCGGCACCTTGTTACCAGGTTATCTCCATGTTATCTCGCCACTCGGTTTACGAGGGTAGATCCGCGGACTCGCGGGACGCCTTCGCCAAGTTGCTTAATATACGACCGAACTTTGCATGGATCTCTAAACTTGTCAGCTGTTAATCTTCCGAACAAACTTTTATTTTCAAACGAACCTCGGCGAAAGTGATAAGTGCACAAGTTTCGCCGAGTCCCCAAAGTGCTTCGGTGGTAACTCTTAACATTCAAGATCGCTTTTGGTTCAGTATTTTTTTCTTCAATGGTTAAAATTTATGCTATTAGTAAATACGTGTACCAGGATAAAAATTGGACGTTGAAATTTGATTTTCTGTTGGGGTTTGTATTTCTTTAAAAATTCATTGCATAAAATTATTGACTTTGTATTTATTTAGGCCTAGGCCTAGTAGGTAAGTATTTGACGAAATTAGGATTACTCCCACGATGTTAATCTGTGTAGAGTATTGTCGCGACATGAACACTATTGTAGTAAATATTGACTTGATAATTACGTGACAGATTACTCCAAACTTTTTAGACAAATTTACACGATTCTCTAAATTAATCGAATTTAACAGTTTGTTCTGGTTATTTTTTAATTCGAATGTGAACAGTACAGTAGTCCGAGTATTGTATGCGATACAACACCACATCATAACATTTTGAACTTGTTTGGACAGTAATTAACAAAGTTTAACTATTTACTAGTTTAACTATAACCTAAATAGGATTGAATAAATTATTCAACTCCGCAGTGCTGGCAGTAAATTTCATTGTTTTCTATTTTGTTTACAGCGCACACTAATTACTATCATGGACTATTTTAAGTTTAATACTCTGTTATAAATATTTACAAACCTCTGTTTTTTACCCTGGAGGCTTAAGATATGGAGCGTAATTGAGAAGTGAGACATAATGTGATAAATACATTCATGTCAAAATAGTGGTGATCGGACACCACGCACCGCAGGAAACCCCCGTTGAAGAGGGATTTCCCCTTTTAAATGGGGGAATATTTGATTTTTTTTACCCCAAAAACACGATTTTAAGCAAAACTATTTTAAGACCGTACAGTAGTGCCATGCCGCCTTTGTTTTCAGCTCTAACAATCGTCCATAGTCTAGTTGCTCCACCGGGCGTTACACCAGCGTTGGAGGGGCCGGGGGGCAATTGGAGTGGAACCGGCGAAGAAAAGAAAAGCTCCCAACCCGACACCCCCCCCTCTCCCTCCCGCCACTTATTTGCAAGGTGTCATGGTTACAGCTATTTGGTTACCTATACACTGTTGCAGCTGTACTCGCGATTATGATCGTCATAGGTCTACCTTAGTCGAAGGTAATTGGACAAATAGCAATGTAGATGCTGTCGAACACTGAGGTTAGCCAGGTTTATTGCAAAAATATAACCTTATGGAATCGTGTGCAATATGAAACGAGTTCGTACGCAGCACGCTGACGTGAGGGAAGCGTATTTCCGCATTTAGCACTTTAACAAATCAAATAGGCCTACGGAATTAAAACATTCACTTGTTCCATATTTGTATAGAAGTTTAAAATGTATATTTAAAAAAAATAATCTTAGCAATCTAGATTGCTGAGGTAAGTTTTCTCAAAATATACATATATATCAAGCAATTTGAGGCATATAACGAATGAAGTTTTTATTTTTAGCTATATTGGTGCTCCTGGTATTTCTTCTGCGCAAATACTGTCAATTAGTACCCTACTTGTTCTCTACTTATCCTACATGTCGTCCACCTTGGTAGGGTAGCCATTTATTGCCAACACAATGAAAATAATTGAAGTTTCAATCTTTCATGAATTTTCTTGTTTTCAATACGAATCGAGTTCATTTACACAACCTCGTTAGCTTTAATATTCCGCGGACCCTCGTGACGAACGTTTGGCACCGTGCCAGTTGCCGAGTTACTCGGCGAGCCGGAGGCCGCATTGGCCCGCATTGCATACGTTTACACGCAGCCTACACATGTATGTACAGCGGTGCCGCGCTCGTCGGTGTCGGCTAATGCAGTTCCCTTGTCGCGATGGTAATGCGACAAGCTTGCCGCAAGGCCAACTGGTGCCTTTCATCTTCGCCGAAATCCACCGTCAGCTTTTTACAACGGTTTCCTCGAACGAGGCAGATTGAAATTAGCTTTAACTTTGATTTGTGTTAACGATGGTTTAAGTGCCAATAAAATCAGAGGGAAATAAATTAATGTAGTTGTGCTTGTGGGCTGTTGGTGGGGGGGCGGTAGGAGAGTTAATCGAGTTTAAAATTGGGGTTAACACGGGACCTACGTAGGCCCAGTTCACAGCGTTATGAAGTTATTTTCGAATCATGTTCGAAAGAGTGTCATGTTCCCAGCTTGTTTTAGTGACGAATGTCACAAACGTATTCTGTTGACTCGATAAATAATCAGACAGCAGTTCAAACTGCTGTTTACGTAAATGTAACGTAAGCACGCGACATGTATCGCGTGTTTAAATGAGTTATACTGTATAGCATTTCAATCTGAATTTGCCATCATTACTTGTTATATATTTCCTATGTAGTGTGGAAAAAGAAATATTTAGGCTATCAACATTAATTTATTTAAAACGACCATTTTCTGTTTACAGACACACCACTGTCTTAAATTCGTTTGTAAATTTAGCAAAGGTTGTTGTATCTCGAATGCAAATAGGGTATTTCTTTTACGAATGCCACTTAAAATGTAGTCCATGGATTAATTGTAATTTATATCGTAAAAGAAGAAACTTGTAAGCCTATTGTACTTTGTGTGAATAAAGTTTCCTAATGTGAAAGCTCACTGTTTTAGTCACTGCTCTCAGAAAACCACATTTTAATACTTAAACTACTTCGATAGTTCACTGATTGATTATAAACGGGTGTTTTGGAGGCGAATCATTGTGCCCAAGGGCCATTCTGGCAACAAGTAAAGCATATCTGTTCATTGTGTCCAAAACGAATAATTTATCCTGTGCATTCTGTCCAAAACTATATAATAATTATTAAATAGGCTGTTCATTCTTTCCAAAATTCATTTTGTCTAAAAGTTAAGTAAAAACAGAAAACATAGTTAATATAATTTGGACCAAATGAATTTGGATAGAATGAACAGATGTTTTATTATATACTTAGGCCTATCCAAAACATAATATTATATTAAATTTATATTTTGTCCAAATTATATAAAACTACAGTACAATGTTTTCTGTTGTGTCTTTACTTTTAGAAACATTGACCAACCATCTCTTTTGGACACAATGACCAGCATATAATAATTGTTTTGGATAGAATGCATAGAAGAAGATATTACAGAAGATATTATAAAAAAAGATATTACTGTACTCTTTTTGGACACAATGAACCGTAATTTTACTTATCATTACCAATGATCCTTGGACGCGATGATACACATCCGTTATGATTTTTTTTATTTTTTATTTTAAACTATACGCCCGACGTCAACTTTTTAAACTTTTCATTTTTGTTTTTTAAATTATATTATATTTTTCCTGGGGGATGAGACGTATCTAGAACTTATTTTTGTCCCAGAAATTATTTATTTCCAACATTTAAAGGAAATCATTGGAGCCGTCTTTGAGATCAGAGTAGGGAGCAAGCAAACCGTGCTCATATTAGAGTATAGGATAGGATAAGATTCCATAACCTTTTAGCAAGAAATGTGTAAATACCAGTTTTTAGAATGTTGTGAGTTTTTTTGTGGATTCTTCACTTCAACAAGTGTGCGGGGATGATGCGCTGCCCTGGAGCGTGTCGCGCGCGCCGCTGATCCGTCACGCAATGCTCGATACCAGCACAGAGAAAAGAGATTCCCTTGTCTGTGATACCAGGGACGGTGGCACGCAGGTTATGGCGTCCTTGCCGTAGTCTTTACGGCATCGTTAGCGGTTTATGGCACGTTGCACTGCGTTGTTCCGAGGAATTAGATTTTAATTGCCGTATCTGTAATGGGCGCGTGTTTTTTGGACTATTCACTTTAATGGGGTTTCTTGGTGGGGGATCGCTCACGGGTACTTGAGGAATGTTTATGTAAGGTGTATTTTATTTTGGTATTTATGGTTTGTGTAGTTCAGTTTTTCGTTCTTAGATGATGATGGATTATGACGAGGTAGTAGCCGGCCTGTGGGGATCAATTAAGTTATCATGAGGCTAAGGGTAAATCCCTGGTTTTCTGTGAGCACCGTATATATATAAAGCTGATACCGGTATGCTCTAAAACATCTAGGAACGTGTCTATTCGACTACAGTAGTAGTTTTAGCGAATTTCCCCTATAGGGAAGAAGCTATTACCGTAGTCGGCATGGTAAGACCTAGGCCCGGGACCATGATAACTTTTCGTTTTGAGGTCCCCAGACCCCAAAAACACCATTTGTTCGAAACTGTATATATATATATATATATATATATATATATATATATATATATATATATGTGTGTCCGTGAGCACGATAACTCTCGTAAAAATTATCCGATTTTGATGAAATTTGGTATAAACGTGTAAAGTAACATTTATGACTTTAAGTTCGAAAACCAGCCAGATCGCTTTATCCGAAGGGGTATTTTGGGGGGGTTTTGTACCCCAAAAATGGGTTTTTTGAATTTTTTACATATAATTTTGGAAATAGTCAAATATTAGTTTTTACCATTGGATTCAGCTTAAAAAAACACACAATTTGGTATTTTGATCATTTCTCTACGTCAATTGGTTACCGAGATATTGAAAGTGCTAAACACAGTACGTTGTCTAATGTTATTCTTATGGAGGAAAAGAAAAATTTTATATCTCGCTTATTTATGAACGTATACTGACAAAACTTGGTATACGGCTTCATCTGGTTGTGGACCATTGATATTTGCTCAAAAAAAACCAATTTTTTGCCAAAGGCTCCCGTAGCAGCAAACCTGCGTACTCAGCCCCATGTTATTCTTATGGAGAATAAGTAACGTGTTATCTCCCTTAATTATGGAAATAAATTAATGAAATTTGGTACGTGGCTTTACCTAAATGAGTTATATTGATATCTGTATAAAACCCCATTTTTTGTTTTCCTTCTTTCAGCGAACCTGCATACTCAGCCGCCATGTTATTCTTATGGAGAATAATTAAAATGTCATAAATCGTTTATTTATGAATGTATATTGACGAAACTTGGTATGTGGCTTTATGTGGTATTAAGATACATATATATGCATTGGAAATTCGCTGAGTACGCAGGTTTGCTGCTACGGGGGTATTATGTTAGTAGTATACTAGTATACCAACACTACTAGTAAGCCAACATATGGCCTGCTGATTAACTGTGTTTACTCTATCCAGCTGATTGCTTAAAACTTTAGTTATTTCCCAATGTTAAGCTTATGGGAAAAAACTCAACTTTAAGGGGCCCCAGGGCCTCACTCACAAATTATTTCTCTGTAAAAAAAGTTTCCTGCACAACTTCACGTTAGGCTCTTTCCAATGACACCAAAAACATGAAAATCGGTTCAGTGGTTTAGGAGGAGCGATTGTCACAAAATACCTGCTCGCCTATTAAATAAGTATAGATAGATTATAGAAGGATCGAGTGTAAAGAAACATGGAAACTAGTCGACTGTATAGTTTGTCCGATTAGAATAGTCGTTGTTTGAAAGTAGTCGACGGAGCACTAGTCGATAATGAGAAGTAGTCGACGGAGCACTAGTCGATAATGAGAAGTAGTCGACGGAGCACTAGTCGATAATGAGAAGTAGTCGACGGAGCACTAGTCGATAATGAGAAGTAGTCGACGGAGCACTAGTCGATAATGAGAAGTAGTCGACGGAGCACTAGTCGATAATGAGAAGTAGTCGACGGAGCACTAGTCGATAATGAGAAGTAGGTCGACCGAGCACTAGTCGAATGAGAAGTAGTCGATAGTTCCATCACAGGGCGATATATTCGATTTGCATTTTCACCCACTGTACTTGGACCACTGTGTAATCACGGTTGTGTGTGATGCATTCTTCGATGGATCTTCTGAACTGTCTCTAATATTGAGCTTTATCAAGTGCCTGTTTAATTATAATGAGTACACGAATGTGTTCATTGTTAATCATCTACCCCTCAATGTATTTCCCTTATGTTTTTTAGTTATTGGGTCCTGAATATTTATAGAATATAGTCGAATGTGTTGACGCCTATGAAACAAATGTTTTAATCGCATAGTTGTTGCATTTTTTTCGTTTATATTGGGAAGAAAATCATTTCTGTTATGTTTTTTTAACTTAGAAATATTTAGTTTAGAAATATTGTATATGCAATTTATTATAATTTGTTTTTTCTGACGAAACTGGGAACACAAAACCCGGGGCCATCCGGGATTAGGCCGGGGTCTACGAAAACTAACGTAGGCCCCGGTCTAATCTTGATAGGTATTAAAAGAGAAAGCACCGGGTATTCATCAAAAGTTAAACCACTTCCCGATATTCTGGAGACTTAAAATGTTGTCCACTGATTCTTTAGGTTTAAATAAGAAAGGAAAACTGTTGTGATCCCGATCTGACCTGTCCCTCCCCACGGGTCGTCAGATTTCCAATGTTATTCTCAAGTGCATTAAATATATCTGAACAAATTATAGCATAAACAGATGTTACTTATCCAAAATACGTCAAAATGTTATCCACAGAATGCAGCACACACAACTGTTATATTCCCAGGTGAGACCGGGCACTGTGGCGGGTGCTAGAGCCTATCCAAAACCCAGGTCGGGATCGGAACGTGTATTCGGGATTCTTTCTTCTCTGTGGTGGCGGCTATTTTTTTATTAACAACTTTTATATACCCTTCCAAATTTCCCTGACTATTTATTCGTGTAGTCAAAATCAAACCAGTTTTAAATTACCATTTTCAAAGAGACGCGTACGTGAAATGCGACAGAGCTCCTATAATCGGCCGGCAAGTCGACTCTCCCGTTATCCCAGTGATGGGAGTTTAACAGGCTATAACGTCGCGGCGCCGGGGGAGCTGCGAAGCGGGGAGACGTTGACTTGTTTGAATATATAGTCAATTTGAAAGGTAAATGAGAGGCATTAAGATAGAGACCGGTCCGGCGTCAAACGGGTTTTTAATCCTTTTTATTTATGCCTTGTAACGCCTTTGACGTGGAGCGCGACATAAAAAGGATGTTGCAACATTGTGGCGCTCGCACCCGGTATATTACTGCTGTAGCGGTAGAATAACGCGGTGCCTTCATTTATCGGTTGAAACGTCTCAAAGGGGTATTATATTACAAAGTATGTTTAGTGTTGGGGGTTCAATTGTATAAGTAGCTTTTCATCAGCACAGTGGTTAGCGTGCTCGCTTCGTAATATGAATTTCGCCAGATCGATCCTGATCGAAACCTTGAGAGAGAATGTTGTGAAGGTTAGATACTGCATCCAGCTGTCATTGAGTATTGGTCTTGGCTAAATATTCAGTCGGTTTTATGTAAGTAACAAGGCATCTCACCTATTCTGCACCAGCTGTTCTACACTCATCATTCATGCATTCATCTTAAAATACGCCCTAGTTGTGTCGGCTGCACGTCTTTTGCTCCGCGGTTTAGGGTAATTTCAAAACACATATTTTGCTCCGGGGGTAGAGTAGGTAGAAATCGGGGCCGCTGGAAACACCTATTTTGCTCCGCGAGGAGGAGAGTAACTAGCACTCCCTCTGTCCCGGTTGTATCCCACTTGCGGTCAGTCCTATTTGCGGTCAAGGGCAAAATCGTCCAGTTTGCGGTCACCCAAAAAATGTCGTGGGCTAATCAAATTATATTTGTCCAATTTGCGGTCACATATTTGAACACCATATAGTGAGCCTCACAACAAGGGAGCCAGAGGGATGACTTATTTTAATAATTATTTAATATTATCAGCCATGATTTGTAAGTTGAGAAAAATTTGTCTGTCTGACAATATAAAAGTGGCTTTGTAGACAACTACGAACTTGAAGATATGAGTCTCAGAATTTATACAACATTTAGAATCCTTGCTGCTCTATATATAATTAGACTTTATTTGTGATTATGGTAAAATCATTCTGTTATACGACTAGTGGCTAACCGAGACCTTCCATTCAACTGTGTGGTTCACATGTGTCAGACTAGTGGTCCTCTAAGATTTCTGGTCCGGTTTAGCTTTATATAGATTACGTTACTGGGGACTAGTTATATGACTAGTGGCTAGGTATTCTAAGAACGGGAAGAAGAAGTAATTAACTATCTCTCAAGATGTGACCGCAAACTGGAAACCCTTCCACCTCCAGAACCTTGATCATCCCTTATAAAATTACACTTGACCGCAAATAGGACTGACCGCAAATAGGACCGACCGCAAATAGGACTGACCGCAAATAGGACCGACCGCAAGTAGGAGGACACCTCTGTCCCAAATTATTTCTCTATCATTCTAACTGGAGGTGCAAAGTCATTCCGACCTTTCTTTCGAAATGCTATAGATTCTCATACTTACTTGGAGAACCTACACAAAATATTAAGTTCAGGTAAATTGGCCAGCCCTCCAGCCCTAATCCTGTGTGTTTAAAACACTGTAGAATTGTTGCGAACACGAGCGTCGATCCATCCGAGATCTGCGGCCATTGCCATAAATCCCCATACACTGCCTTCCATAAATTCCCCCAAATAACTTGGTTCAGTACAAATATTACTTCAGTACCCTGAAAACTAATTTAATTGATTCTGAATATACAATTTGCACTTGAAATGTTTTTTAAAAATTTAGTTTTGCAAAGAATATTTCATTTTTGACGACATAAATTTGCCATGCATAGTAATTTGATTGTGACTAAAGTGTAGTAATTTTATCCTGCTCTAGATGTAAAAGTACACTATTATGATATTATAAAGCAGATGATAATCATCTACATATTTAAAAATCCTGCTTTTTGTTCACTCACTTCCTGAAGTTAATACTTAACAGATTTTGATATTTTTTTATTTAAAAGATAATTTTACATTCTAAGTCACTGTCGAGCCAGAATTTCGATTTTGGTCCCAGGGCTCCGCCTCACGGGACTTCCAAGTCCCCATGTTATTCATGTGGAGGAGAGTTTTATTTGGTTTCTGTCACATGGTTTTTTTTCTTAATTCAATAAACAGTTGTCATAAGGATTATATCCGCAACATATTGTGGGGGAGCGTCTCGTATTTAATCATAACCTTGTTTGTTAAGTTTATCATAACCTAATACAATCATAGGGTTCAACCAACGAGATGTACACCTCGTTGGGTTCTTCAACTTGTCGCACTTGGACACACTAAAGTTGTCGGCTACTCCCCCCTCGCGGAGCAAAAGACGTATTTCCAGCAGCCACGATTTCTACCTGTTCTACTCCCGGAGCAAAAAAAGTGTTTTGAAATTACCCTAAACCGCGGAGCAAAAGGCGCACACGCATTGTGTCGGCGTCCTTACACAAAGATCGAAAAATAGCTTTTAAGAATAGAATTTGGTATTATTGAGCGGAGCTCCTATACTACACTCTGGCTTTTTATTTACACGTACTCCTCCTGAACGGCTGGAGTGATCCTCACGAAATTTTGCTCGGTCATAGTAACCATCTATGGGAAGGTATAAATCTGAAATGGTCCAAATCGGACATAAGGGAGGAGAAATATTTTATTTGGTTTGTTTACTGTGTGTTGATTATACAGCTGTTATATGGATCAAATTTAAATGCAGACTGTTACTATCAGCTGTTTGTAAATACAGTAGTTTTCTGTGAAATTGTTGTTTTGTTTATTTTAGTGGTTTGTTTGTCGATACATTTCTGAAAATTATTGATTAAATAAATACTCGCTCCGCTCAATATTGCAAGCAGACAACTGCATTGTATACCTAGTATATTTATTTTGGAGTTAAATTTACTAGGATTTAGGCCCCTAGATTTGTTGTTCCTAGTCCTAGTATTAGACTAGTTGTTCCTTCTTGTATGGGGGTTAGAAGAAATTCACCTGCTGTATTTCCGTATATAACATAAGTTTACACCGCGTTATTACAATTAATTTTTGTATAGGATAGTGTCACTGTAGTTATATTATTTCCACATTGTGCCTGACTCTAAAAATATAACTGCGTTGATCATCAGGTGCTTGCTAACCGTGCAATCTTATATCTTTAAGTTTAAAAAGTTTATAATTTGTTTATCCATCTTCTAGCCTTATCTTATAGATACCGCATTCCAGTTCAAACAATAAATTATACAAAGTAAACGTAGTAATTTCGTCAGTGGTTTTATGCAACCATTGCAAACTTGACAGCTCACACGGCGCTGTATCACAATACAATTGTATTTTAAAGTAATTTTTCTTGCCTGCCGGTCGTTATGATAACAACCAGTTAAAGCATGGTCCGTAGAAAGCACTAGCATGCATTGCTTCTAAGGTCTGCTCGGTTGCTGATGTACTGTTCGCACTTGCAAGGTCGTTCAGCTTGTACTCATCAACCTACTAAAGTGCTGCCAACTTTATAGAAGACAATAATGGTATAACTTTTTCAAATTGCCGCTGGGCGCCTTAGTTGTGTTCCTTATTTTCAACGTTTTACCATTATGGTTTAAAACTACACTCATTATGTCATATAATTACAACACACAATATAAATACCTTTAACACGTTGAGGTCTCGTGCCATAACCTATATTTTGTGCGGTTGCATAATATGATATTCTTCCCTCAGGTACGGTGTCGATAATTCTATATGCAAATTAACATAGATAATATAGAGAAACAAGATATATATTGTCCTTGTCAATATAAAACTCAGGAAATGCAATTTGTCTTTTGTTACAAATTATCCTGATGTGATTCACTAATTTGTATTTATTAAGTGAATTTTAAACTAATAATAAAAATAAAAACAATGTGTTTGCTTTAAAAATAAAAATCTGAGGAAAGAACATACAAGGAGTTTTAAGAATTTTGTTTTTTAAAATTGAAATTACGAGGGAAATAAAACCATGGAAAATTTATGATTTACATCGTGATTCCAGCAACACTGCAGCGACATTACAGCTGTTTGGAATTTCAAACTATGCATTTTCCCGTTAATTAGTAAAGCTTTTGACCTGCCAACTGAGCAGACCTTAAAAGCAATGCATGCTACTGCTCTCTACGGACCTTGAGTTGAAAGGGGATTGTCAGCCAGGGGCCTTCTGTGTCGCCGCAATCCGCGTTGCCAACCTTGACTAATATGGTTTTAATTACTGCGGTATTGTGTTGGCAACAGTGATGCAAGTCACAGCTGATTGTCGCAGCATTGGCATGCCTGGCTGTCAACCGATTTTGCCTTCAACTCCGGGTCAATGACATGGGAGTAGGGCGTTGTAGTAGCTCGCCTACGTTGCTGTTACGCTAAAGTAGTGTTTAATTCAGTAATCAATAGTTATTAAATACCAAACGTAGTCTGTCTGAAACTTTTATTGTAAATAATATTGACTGCAAAAATATGTAAACATATATAATGCATGTGTGGGAAATGTCGGGGGCGATTTCCTAAATTATTATTGTCTTTGTTTTAAAAAACGTCTTTATATTTTTACAAAAAACTCTCGTTCTGAATGACTTTTGTGCATGTGTATTTAGGATTAACAGAAAGCCCTATTCCTATAGATGTGTGGATTTGGTTGTTATACAACCCCCCCTTCCGTCCTGCTATTACGCCCCATAGCTAATTCAGAAATCCAAAGTTAATCTTCATAGTTATTGTTCTGCTTATTTCTCTCAGCTAGACCTGGACTTATCATTTTATCCTATACCATTTATTTGCTCCATCTCCTATTCAATTATACAATTGAATATGAATTCAATTGAATAGTTAATACAATTCATTTATGAATTAGCCATGGATTCATTTTAAAGAGTCTTGATTAGTGATGTAAACGCCCGGGCGTTTAAATGTCGGGGCAAATGCCCAGGGCATATGCCCAAATAAACGCCCAAAATCCATAAGCGCCCGGGCGTTTATCCAGTTAAAGGCTAATAAACCTAATTAATAGAAATTAATTTGAAGACCACTCTTCTAAATAGGTTTTTAAACCTCTTATTATACATATTTACATACAAGTGAAAAGTTAGTTGTTTTGGTTATTTTTTGGTAAAAATTGGTAGGCCTAAGTAAAAACATGAATGATTGTACAACAAACATAATTATATATATATTTTTTTAAACCAGTGTTGGACCATATAAAAGCAAAATGAAAATAATTATTTTATAAGTGCCTTTTCATGTTATTGAAATACAAAGCTGTTAAAAACACTTTTTTACTAACAAAACCTTAATACTTAACTATAAATTCAATTATTCATTGATTCATTATAAATTTATCTTATGCACACATTTATGACTTCCAGAGTAGAACCTTCTTAAGTATCAGTTAGTAAATTAGATATTATTTAACAATTTTGTAATACAATGTTTATTCAAAACACCACATTGGAAATATTACAAGTTTTAGGGGTTTATTTTAATGGTTTAAGTTGTTTGTCAACTTATCTCTTGATAATGACCCCCTCCCCCTCCCTTAAATGTTAATTTTAAGAACACAACTAAGCACTGAAAGTAGTTAAAGATTAAACACATGAACTATGATACCGGTAATTAAAACATATAATATAATAGTTAAAACCGCCTTAAACTAAATTTTTTATAAACGCCCAGTTTTTGGGCGCTTAAAATCGCTTTGGGCAAATGCCCGGGCATATGCCCATTTTTTAACGACCAGTCCACTGGGCATATGCCCGGCCCACATCACTAGTCTTGATACTTATACAAGTCGACTTTGGCGTGTATTCGGGTCCTGGTCCTGGTAAGCAAAATTGGTCAGTGCTGTTCAACTTTTACTGTAACGGCTCACCACTAGCTTTACTTAGTACATTACGCACCCAGGCCGAGGTCCATGTGGACGAGCAAAGTAAGAATTAAAGCAGCGGTCAACTTTTCTATTTAAAAGAGGTTTATGAAGATAATTGGCAAATAAAACAAAACAAAGTAATTTGTGTTATACAATAATATGATCGTATCACATCATATACTGCATGGGAGGCGAGTGAGTGCGGTGATGACTGCACTCTGTTTACGCAGCGAGTGTTTGGTAGGGGTACGTTAAGCACGTTAATTTCTCGTGATTTTTTTATTGATGATCAAGTGGTGGTTTAGATTCTTTCGTGGTTATTTATCTATTTAAATTCGATTACTCTTATGGACAAAGTTGTATACTACTAAATTTACTAGGCCTATATATTTTATATTGTACTATAGTTATAGTTTGTAGTGTGCTATGTGTATTTTATAGTAAATTAAGTAATTCAAATTTTCTGACTGGATACTACGCCTCATGCCTCATGAATATCAGATTATGTTTTTATAAAACTATCTGTTGTTCCGTTCTCCGCACGGCGATCTAGCAGGCATATAGTGCCAAATGTTTTAAATGTTATTGGGACTTTGAAAGCTAGCTTATGGGGCGGATCTCTAAAGGTAAGAGGTTTTACAAAATCTTAAAAGGCACATCTAGAGAGTAAGAGTGTTCCGTTAATACCGAACATGTACACAAACTAATTGCTTTAGGGGTTGCCGAACAAAAATCAAGAAGTTCTTGAAATATTAGAGATATTTTCTCGTATTTACTCCTCAGCCTGAATCTAATGTCTCAGAGAGATTCTGTTTCCATGACCCTCGCCTACTCCACAAGCGCCGTGTCAGTGGTGCCGGTTGATTTAACACGTATTGTTGCGTGTCCTACAGTTGCAACCTTCCTCCCCTCCCCTCCCAATGTGACGGCGTGTTACCCTGATTGATTGCCTCCCCCCATTACAACAGTGTGACGGTGGGGGGGGGGGCGGCAGCTGTGGCTCCTCAATTAGTCGATGGCTGGAAATGCGGGATTATACACCCCCCCCTCACACCCCCCCCTCACACACACCTCTCCGTACAATGAGACCACTGTCCGACTCCGGCCCTTCACAGTAGACTGCTTGTGGAGTACTGTTTCTTTGTGGGGATTCAGTGGGAAAAGAGCAAATGACTTGTTAACTTTTTGGTTTTTATAAATAATTCTATTGTAGTGATTTTAAGTGGGCTCCAGTCCCGTAATATTTGACGTTTCTATACTTCTAAGGTCTAACAGAGCCAGATAACGTAAAACTGTAAAGCTCGTCCCTCTCAACGGATTATCTGATATCGTTGGTTTATGGCTTATTTTAAAGGGCAAACAAATTTCTAGCGATTTCAGGGAGCAAATGTCAATATCACAAGTAATAATCGGCCAATGAAATACCAAAATATTCACTATTTACGATTTCTGCTATGATTGAACTAATTGTTTGTGATTTAAAAATTCTACCACTGGAATTGCTAGGTATTTTGTTGTACTGTAACATGAGCTATAAATTAACAATTTACAATAATATCTTGGGGAGGGACGGAATTTGAAAGTTAACATTGGCCTTATTGGAGAAACAGGTGAATAAAGCTGTCTTGAATCAAATTTACTGCAGAATGAACATCTAATTAAAAAAGGTACTAAACACGCTATAGGCCAAGTTGTAATACCAGTCTTATCGACATTAGTGTTAAAACTAGTGGCTTTAAGGGGCCATCATGGCACCTAACCTTGCTCCAATACTCTGCCTAATCTGATTTTTCTTACTCTTTGCATGCTGAGGCAACAATATAAATAAGAACACATGCCAGTTCATAAAGTAGACACGTAATCACATGTTTTAATGTAAACAAAACAGCCGTTTTTAAATCTATGCTATTCTTTTCTTACGGGTTCGTTTTACGTTACTTCTCGTTTGCTGGTAACTTTTTATAAATACTGCTATTTTCCCGAGCCCCTGGGATCAAGACCATAAATTTGAGCCGTCCCCATCATCCTGCGATTTGCCAAACTCCTATAATTTTGACTTAACCTTACAGAATTATGTATAAAGATTTATCTTGAGATTACTTAAACATGTGTTTATCTCCGTTGATAACCAGCAAAGAATAATAGTTGTATAGAATGTGACCGTGAAACAGAAAGGCAAATTCGCTATGTAGGGAATTCTCAAGCGAATTCGCCCTCCATAGTAATGGCAATAGTGATAAATTCCATGGAGACTCGTCACTATAGAAGCTGTTATTTTAACCGATAAAATGTATACTATTTAGAAACCGTATAGTAGTTAGTCGAGAGCCTAAGACGTACGTATATACCATATACCTTTTTTACTGTTTTATTAGTGAATTTCATATGGAAAGTGGACAATTATATAGCATGACCCGCACGGTGAAACCACCATAGAAGTTCCTAACGTGACCCCCTGAACACGTTTTGGGGGGTCGTTCAAAATGTATATATATATATATATATATATATATATATATAGAGAGAGAGAGAGAGAGAGAGAGAGAGAGAGAGAGACATATATATATATATATATATGTGTTTGCACTCTAGCGGTCGCATTTTTTGTCCGATTTAGGGTGAAGTGGGGTAAGTGCAACCACGGGGCAAGTATGGCCACAGCTGCTTATGTAGCTAAAAAATGATTATTTTTAAGAAATAACCACTTAGTTTGTAATTTTAGAATGTCTTCTTTATATATTCAGCAAAATGTTTGAAAAAAATCAGCTTACATGCATTTTTTTTATTTTTAGAAAATGCTTACATTTTGAATCTTAATGCAAGTTCAACCCTGAAACATTGACATTTTTTTAAATTTTTCTTTTTCAACCTATGATAACCAAAGTTGGCAATTTTATGAAGTTTAATATGTAGTTATCAGAAATATGCCTTTTTTTGGTGTTGGATTAATAACTTTGAAATGAGAGCCATGGCTACACTTGCCCCGTCGTTTTTGCACACGGGGCAAGTGCAGCCACGGAAATTGGGGTAAGAAAAAAACATTAGGCCTACAATCTCCTAATAGGCCAAACTATAAAAATGGTTTTGTAAATTAGTGTTTTAGAGTGTAGAACAGTTTAAGTTTTCAAGTTCAATTGCTTTACTTTAGTTTAGTTTATTATGATAAAAAAATTAATATGAGAAACTGTGGCATTAATATTTTGTCAAAAGTATAAAATTAAGGAAAAATAAGAAAAAGAAGACCATTAAAAACAAAAAAGACATGAAAAGTTGTAGAAATGATGTTCTAACCAGGGTGAATCATGCAAGTATCCTATATATTTTTATTCAAGCAATAACGTAAAAAAAACTTATTTTTGATATTTTACCCATTTTCCCGATTATCGCGCGTTGACTCGCGACAAAGTTCGTATCTCCCAAACGGTTTAAGATAAAAAAATGAAAAAAATATTGACAGAATCAGTGAAAAACAAGCTATAACACACTTGCCCCAGTTGTCATTTACATCGCCTCTTATGGAGGATTCTATGCTGTGGTTGCACTTACCCCGGATGCATGGGGCAAGTGCAACCAGTGGACATGTTTTTTATTTTATTTTTTTTAAATTTATGGTAAACAGTAAAAATATTTTAATTGTAGGATATTGTAGCTAGATAAACCCTAATACTGTGTGCTGAGTTTTATTTATCTCTTAATAGTTACTTCACAGTAACAGTTCAAAATTGAAAAATAAATAAACCTGGTTGCACTTACCCCACTTCACCTTAATTCAAATTTGGTAGGGACGTTCCTTTCTATAATCAGTTAGACAAGTTCGTTGGGCAAAACAATAAAAAAACTCTAAACCCCTTTTTTGGGTATTAACCTTTTAAATTTCGAGTTTTTGGGCCCAAAAAGGGTCAGAAAAGTCCCGGATGTAAAATTAATGCATCTAAAAAGATGGGAATTAGTGAAGCGAAAGTTTTAAGCCCTCTCTCGTCATTCTAGCATAAATATTTACCGAGTTATTAAAGAAAATGTATATCGTCTAAACACAGTACGTTGTCTTATGGGGTTTTTACATTAGAAAAGCATGTTATTCATTATTTGGTGTATTTGTTTCATCCCCAGCAACCTCGCGCCTACTTTTAAGCCTTTATGGACCTTCTGCTAACCTTATAATGCGCAAAATTGTATTCCTAACATTGTAGGTAAATTAAACCAGGAGCATCAGAACAGCCAAAAAATCAATGTTTTCAGATTTCAATAAAATTGGCATAAATGTATGTTTTTACATTGGGTTTGAGTTTTAAAAATTTGTTATGTGGAAATTCACTTCCCTCACGTCAACGAGCTGCGTGCGAACTCGTTTTCCATTATAGCTGTTGTATCTCCTCAAAGACAAATGATAAGGATTAAGAATTTAAGTACAAGTGGGAACTGTTCTGGGAAACGCCTTATACTAGAAAAGGTATTTATTTCTGTGGGGTGTACAATAAGGGAAATTCATTAGCAGTAATGGAAATAAAATTAGACCCGATATTCAGTGAAAACAATTAGGAGCCGTCATCAACGACGCGTACACATTATTGGCGAAACATTTTCCAAATTCCTTCTAATCGAACAGTATTATTATTGGAAAGAGGACGAGGGAGACATTGTAGAAGGTGCGACACGTGTCGGCGACGCCACAGAAGTTATTGTTGCTCTAACAATAACCAACACGGATTGACTTTGAGCCGAGGTTGACGACCTTCGGGAAAGCTTTCACCTGGGCTTTTGTTTGGACCCGCCTTGCAATATAGACTGAAATGAAAGCTTTTGTTGGGGGGGGGGTCAGTGTTATTTTGGTCTGAAAATGGTTAAATTTGGTATTTAGTGGTTTTGTTTGTTATATAGCATGCTAATTCGGAAAAAATGTTTATCTTAACAAATCATATATCATGTAACTAGAATAAAGCACCTTATAATATGGGGTGCTATTTTTGTGCAGTTTCTCTTTGCTCTAGTCACGACAATTTTCGCGTTTCTAGATAAGGTCAGTGTGAACTTTCAAAGCCCGTCCCTACTCAACGTTTATCCGATATCATTGATTAGCTCATTTTAAAGAGCAAAGAAATACATAGCGATTTCAGTGAGTAACACTTCAATGTCACAAACAATAGTGGTTAAAACAATCAAATGTATTGCGTGTTTACAATGTTTTGTAGGTGATCTATTTGTGATATAGAAATTCTGCTCAGGGAAATCGCTAGAGTTTTTTGATCCTTAATATATCATAAGTAATCGATTTCGGATGATCCGTTGAGGAGGTACGGACCTTGAAAGTTAACGTTGGTCTCGTGGGAGAAGCAGGAAGACGCAGAGGACTGTAGCCTGTAGCCTCCTCGTAATGAAGTACTACGGTATATTGTTTAACATTCATGTCGTGGGTGGTCTCATGCGGAATCTTTCGTTTTATGTTCGAAACTGAAATGGAGTTAAATCAAACACTGTGAAAATGAATGTAGATTAATGAAATATAAATTGTAAATAACATTATTATAGTAAATCTTAATCCGTCCATTATTTTTAAACTTGGAATAAATTATGAAAATAAGGGTTTTATTATTTTATACTGTATCGGTTTTCTTTACCATTGTTATTTTGAATTATAACTGTTTATGAAAATAATTAGAGGATCCTAACCCATATGTAATCGCTGCAGCACGCTGTATAAGTTAAATCGTCCTTTTCCCAAATGCGCAGGAAGTAAGAGGATGAGGTACAGCTTGTACTTGTAGGGAAGCCTCGATGGGTTCAGGGAAGCGGAGCGCCACAGCAATGACTACAAACTACAATTGTGGTTGATGTAGTCATTGGCCACAGTTACCAGCTTAACCGATTTGGATATCGTATCTATGTGAAATCTTGTCAATAGGGAATGGGACCAGTTAGAAATCGAGGGCAAGCGACAGAAAATCGGCCAGTTAAAATTAACCAAATTTCTAGACGCATTATACCGGCATTGACCGTCATCAACTTAGAGAGGATATTCACTCATATACTACCAGAAACTGTAATAAAATTAATTTACCATTCAATAGACACTCAAAATCATTAAACAGCTATGAAGTTATAGGTTTAAAACTGTTTAATAAGCTGCCGTTAGAAGTAAGGAATTACCCTTTAAATTGATATAAGCAAATGTTGTATGATTGGCTAGTGATAAACCCTTTTTATACTGTAGATGACTTCTTTGAACACCAGAATTATGTTATTTCTTGACTTTTATATTGACACTTGTAATTTATGCATATATCTATTTTATTTTCGATATGTGACAATTGTTAATTTGTATTTGTACGGTAATTAAATGTTTTGTTTGTTAGTATGTTAGGCCTTAGTATTAGTTTGACTTTGTCTATTGCTGTAATGGTTTAATGCCAATCAAATATTATTTATTTATTTTATTCATTTGCATTATCTTCCCTGTGTAGACGGCCGTAAAGCATTTATAGCAACGCCTGTTGTCCCACGTTAATACTTTGTCCGATAACCGAATGATTATCAAGCTTGTGAAATCACATATCACAAGCAACTTTGTGCAATTAAGTTTGAACTTCAGTTCAGACAAAAACTTGGGACCTAATGTTCTTTTGAATGAATAATGGAATTTTCATTTTGCGGGATACATTCACCCCCTCAAATCAATTTTGAACCGATGACAGACCAGACTAGAGGATGCGTGTGTATGTTAAGGGGAGGAGGGGAGGGGAGATTTAAGTGAAAGTCTGCCGATGTTTGTATATTTAATTTCGCACGGAGGGCAAACAGGCGGCGCGGCCTGTGGCGTGTACCCTCTCTTCTATATCAAGGCTTCTTTATAGCGTAGAGTGGGGGGGGGAGTAGTCACGTGACCTGGTGGCGATTTGATGCTGATGGATTATTTAATGGGGGCGAGTTGAGGGGGATGTTGCTTAATCCACGAGGTAGTGGTGGCCCCCCGTTTGAGAGGTTTAGTGAAATTCAATTATGCCATAAAATGTAACTGATATTTATATTTGTGAGAACCTGTTTTGTGTTGTTGGATTTCTTTTGCCTAATCAGGGGAATATATTGGGCCCAGTCCTCTCTTAGTTTAAAAATCCTATACACAAATGATTGGGTCGAGTTCAAGGAGAAGAGGTAAAATAAATGTCTGGTAATTTGTAAAAATAGTAATAAGTTTATCAGAAAACGTATTATCGACAAGCCTGACGCGATTTACTCGATTATTGAATTAATACGCTCGTTGTTACGTTAGCATTGAGTTGGCGTTAATGTTCAAATTTTATTTGTTGTAGCACTCATAATTTATATTTAAAACTATAATTTTGGAATACATGTAATCAAATGGGAAGTCTGCTGAGCCAAAATTGAAGGTGTAGACCATTCGTGACTAACCCCTGGCATTTTAAATGTTGTCTGGTATTTCTACTTGTGTCAAAATTCAGGGAGTGTTCAAATTTTCTTCAGGAGTTTTCCCATTGGATTTAAAATTCTCAATGTTTATCCATGGCAGACAACTGTTTTCATATGATACACATTTATATAAACATGCAAGTCATAAAAGTTCATAATCTCCTCCACAGAACGCAACAAAACAAATGGCTTTTGCTCTCTACGAATCATCCCGGTTCAGGGATCCTGAGGCCTTGTTTGGTAAAAAAATACGTCGGTAACAAATGTTTTTTGAAATTTGCCTAGAAATTTATGGGAATTATAATTTTATGTGTAGTTTTTAACAGACAAATGGTAGACAGTTAGTAGCCTTGTTTAGTGTTAACTAGATTAAATATGTCTTATAGTTTTGCTAATAAATTGTGTTATATTTCAGGTCAGTTTGGATTACCATCACTTCCTGATTGTGAGTAAATCTTTAGATAGCTTAAATTTTAATTTAAAGAATATTCAACAAATAAATAATATAATTTAAATCTAAAAACATCAAATTAGTAATGTAATTTTATTTGGGGACTTTAAAATCTTGTATTAAAGTCGTCAAGAAATTAATAAATTATTAGTTTGACAAAGTTGTTGATATTTGATGAAATTTATGATAACAAAGTTTATTGCCTATAAGCAAACTTATTTTCGTATGAAGTTACAAACCAAATTTCTGAGTTAAATTAAATGTTTTATTACTCTATGAAAAAGGGTTAGTTACAGTCTTAGCAATGTCTTCAGTGGACTTAGTTACGCGTAATTATCAGGGATCTGTTTTAACAGTTTGTCGTGTATACGATAAGTATTTAATCTTGCTTAGGTGGTTCTTGAGCTTGCTTTAGTTGTTGATCTGTGCCTGAGATAAATTTTAATTTTGTAATTGTTAAAGGAGATCAATCAGTCGCTCGGTTCGCTATTCGTTCACAGCGCAACAGGATTTTCGTTGTTTTATAAAAGTTTAAACGTTACCACAGAAAACTATAACTATGATTTGTTGTGCTCTAAAGCCATGTTTGACAAAAAGAAATCACCTGAAATACTTATAAACGAGATGTATGATATAAAACTTTAATTGGTGTCCACATTTACGGATACTGAAGTACGCGTATTCGGTTTACGTTCAGAATACCAGGTTAGCACGATTTGAGTCAAAACATAAACTTAACGATCCGTAACGTAACCCTAGCGTTCAACTTGTGCTCGTAAACTTGTCGAGCCGTCGCGACGCCGCACAGTGGTCACGGCTGGCGATATAGACGCGAAAAAATCTAAAGACTTTGCATACTATTTTAAACTCCTTATAACGCATGAAAAGGGTATTAGGGAGTGGATTACGTAACTATTGCACATATTTCGTCTACTTTATTACATTAAATAAAATAAAAAACGCTAAATTACTTATTGATAAAAGAACATTATTGAGATGTTTTGCACACACTTAGTAGGTTAATCACTATCACTGATGTCGGTTTCTGAGTCTTTTGACCTTACTTCTACAGATTTGGGTTCTTCTAGAACCTGTAGCAAACTCAGTACAGTTGAGGGTTGTTTGCTAGCCCTTTTTCGATGTTTAATTCTATAGCTACTAATTAATGGGTCGGATGACACAAGCAGCAAGTGGAACAAGTCCTCCATCGTCTTCTTCCGCGAGCATTTTAGATAAATTTTTCTAGGGGTTGAATTCACAATACGACCTTTCAAACAACAAAAATTTCACCAGTTATATCAGCAGTATAAAACTATATGGTATAAAAAACTAAAACTGTATTCGACAAATTTATCAGATTTAAAATAACTTACTCGTTCAGTGGTAGCAGTTTGCAAAAAATTATTTATTGCAAAAGTTTGCAACGTCTGAAATTAATATGGGTTGTGTAGAGTAAAAAAACCTATCGACCAGTAATAAAATGTTGTGCAACAATCCAATGTCATCAATCCAAATGTTTATTCCCTAATTAATTGTAATATACGTATATTTCTTGAATTAAAACTTTTTTGATATGATTCTACAAACAATTATATATCTCTGAAGGTTGCAAGAGGTAGCAGCTGTAATTTATACGGGTTGTTAAGTATAATAAGACCTATCAACCAGTAATAAAATTATGACCAACGATCGCCAACCCCAAAAAAATATGCACTACTTAAGTAGAACAACCGAATTTTTATTGTTTCTAAAACATTTTAAGGGTTAAAAATACAGTTAAAATATTTTTTCAATCTTATAATTACGTTTATTACCTTTCAGGATGTTTTACATTGCGTTAGGACGATTTTCAGTTTAGTGGAAGAGCAGATTTGTATCGTACGTCAACATTTTCCAACAAAAAATTCTGGACTGGTAATAAAGGAATGTGACTTTGTTCTTGGGTTTCCCCAAGAATTCCCCTCCACCCTTCGACCTGTAGGAGAATCAAAAGCAGGTTTCTGGTTTCCCAACCCTTTAGGAAACTCTTCATTCAAAAATTACACATTTTTGCAGAAATGAAAAATACCCCTTTTTCGCATGTAAACAGAGGAATTTGACCACTGTGCGCCGCGCCGACTTAAGAGTCTTCATCACCGGAAGTTGCCGGACGCCATATTGGTGTTTTGTTCCATAAGCCCAATGTTAACTTTGTGACTCCGTTACGCCTCACCTGATCGTCACAAACAATTAATTTTGGTGTCATATTAAAGGTTTCGTCGTCCTCTAGCGAAATACAATAGTCGAATTTGGATTTTTTTACAAATTAATGAGAACATGTACAGTGTTTCAGTTCAAAATTAAAATATTTATTATGAAACTTTGATACCTAAATTAAGGAATTCGACATTGTATTTCCCTAGAGGACGACGAAACCTTTAGTTTGACACCAAAATGAATTGTATGTGACGATCAGGTGAGGAGTAATGGAGGCACAAAGTTAACATTGGCCTTATGGGACAAAACTCCAAATTGGCGGTGACTTCCGGTGATGAAGACTCTTAAGCGTCTTATCAAGTTTGGTCCCGAGATAACGGTATCTAAAGGGGTCTCCGTGATTACTTATCACATCCAGATGCCAAATGAGGCAATGACGTAATTTGCATCTATTTCAAGGATAATGTGGTGATCCACTGCGTGATGGTGATGGGTTTTGTAATAGGTTAGTAGATAAGCTATTGAGCGTGGGGTGTTCTCATAATGAACCAGTTAAATAAATGGAGGATGTACGTTACTGTCTATTTTTACAAATTCTTCCAACAATTGGAGAGCTTGGATGATTTGAGTTTGTTCGGAATATCTCCTATGTACTAAATTTTTACTGGTGCCTTTTTATTAGTTACACAGAGAGCAATAACATTGCACTAGGCGATCTTTATAGTGCAGATTTCATTTGTAATGTCGCATTGCTCTCAAATGGAGAGAGTCGGGCATGCACGTCAATACCTTCATAAGCAAAGTTGCAATCAATCAATTTAAATCAATCATGAGTGTTAAATTAAACTTGTTACTAACTAAGGCCGATAGATTAATTAGCTTGGGGTCGTTAGTTATTAGCCTGATAGCAACTGGATCTAGTTTCGAATCTTTGCAATATGGTTCAAAGTTTGCTCAGGGTCGATCTGGCGGACCTCCGACCGTGAGACGAGCGCTAACTACGACACTATCAGAATCAATGGTCATTGTGACGCCCCCATTGTATAATAGCGCCATAAATTGACATAAGAGGAACTACACTTAATAACATTAGGTACAACCTTTAAAAGTTGTATACCGTTGTATAGATTATGATTTTAAAAAGGACATCTTAAGGCAAGGAATGTTTACATCGTTTTTCTACGGTGTAACGAGGATCTAGGATTGTAACGAGGGTTGTAATGATCTAGGTTACTTCTGTAAAAGGTTAGGGTATTCAGGATGTACACTGATGGACATGTTAACATTTTATTATTTCCAAACAGGGGTTTTCAAAAAAATCTGGGTTGTTTTTGAAAACAGTTCTTACTGCCCGGCCCCTGCAATTTAAATACAACATTTGTTCTTACTGATTCATTACCCCAGATGGAAACTTCGTCAGATAAGAAAGGGAAAATAATGTCATAGTATGGCAATATAACTTCACTGTCTGTAAATTTTGAGAGAATTCCAAAAACAAAAATACCTGAAGATAATATTTTACAAACTAAAACAATGTGATAGTTGAACTTAAGGGGGGCTCCAGTCCTCTGCGTCTACCTGCTCCTCCCGTAAGACCAATGTTAACTTTCAAAGTCCGTCCCTCCTCAACGGGTTGTCCAAAATTGATTATTTATGGTTCGTTTTAAAGATCAAAAATATATCTAGCGATTTCAGTAAGCAGAATTTCGTTATCATAAATAGTTCGCGCATAAAAAAATCGTAAATACTGTATTGAATATTTTGGAATTTTATTGATCGATTATTATTTGCGATATCGAAATTCTGCTTACTGAAATCGCTAGGTATATTTTTGCTCTTTAAAATGAGCCATATGTCAACGATATCGATTAATCATTGAGGAGGAACGGGCTTTGAAAGTTAACATTGGCCTTATGGGCGAAGCAGGTAGAAACGCGAACGGTTTCGTGACTTGAGCGCCCTCTTAAAGTTGTCGTCAATTTGGACACCCATAAACTTTACAAACTGTATCCCGCGCAATAAGCTTATCCCGCCGTATTTAATCAGAATAATTCCCCTCATATTCTCTAGCTAGATCGCTGCAGTTCCAAAGTGGGCCGCCGCGCTGAGCTTATCTCGAACCGATTACTCGAGCAGCGTGTAAATTGTCGCCACTCTAGTCGTCCAGCCGCTAACGCTAACTATCGGATTAACCCAGATCCAGCCCATTTGGACGCTGGGAGGAGTCCAAGTAATCTGGACCCGCGCCACGACGACGCTGCAGCTACAGAAGCTCTGTGTTTGTCGGTTTGTTGGTGCTGGCCACTATAAATCAGCGAGCCGAGCAAACAAACGTTGATTTATTTTGTGGCGGGTTTTGCGAAATCGTTTTGCTCGGTTGTGGTGGCCGATTTGATTCGAAATGTTGCATGTTTAGAACTAGGCCTAAAGTATTTTTCAGCGTTCATTGAAATGTTGAAGGTCCGAATTAGTTCATTAGTATAAACAAGTCAGAATAAATTAGTCTAGCAACAGTATAACTCGTATTTACCCTTATATTGTACTTGCATACAAGACTGTATGAACTTTATAAAATATTGCACAAGGCAATCGAGTCATTCTCTGATTTGACCTGATGATGACCGGTACGACTGGTCGAAATCGAACACTTTGTACAATCTTTTATTATATTTACCATCTTGCATGTGAGTTCAGTATAAGTGTAAATGCTATATTGTACAGTGTTTTGAAACGTATTTTATGTCTGTTTGATTCTAAGAACACGTAGCGCGCTACTCAATAAATTGTTTATTAATCCCACTGAGTTCAAGGCACAGTTGGTACAATTTTTTGCATTTCGCTATAAAGTGTTAAAATAACGTCATTTTTTGCGAATTTCCCCTATAGGGAAGAGGCTATTACCGTAGGTCTCATTGTAAGACTTAAGCCCGAGACCATGAACTTTTCTTTTGAGGTCCCCAGATGCCAAAAACACCATTCGTTCAAATATATATATATATATATATATATATATATATATATATATACGTTCAAGTATATGTATCCGTAAGCACAATAACTCTCGTAAAAAAGGTCCGATCTTAATGAAATTTGGTACAAATGTGTAAAGCACCATTTATTGAACGAGTTCGAAAACCAGACGAATCACACAATCCAAAGGGGGGTTTTGGGGGGGATTTGTACCCCAAAAATGGTTTTTTTTGGGTTTCCACATGTAATTTTTATTTAAATCAAATTTCAATTTTTACTATTTAATTCAGCATAAAAACAAACAATTTGGTATTTCTATCATTGCTCTACGTCAATTGGTTCCTGAGATATTGAAAGTGCTAAACACAGTACGTTGTCTAATGTTATTCTTACGGAGAAAAAGAAAAATTGTATATCTCGCCTATTTATGAACATAAACTGACAAAATTTGGTATATGGCTTCATCTGGTTGGGGTTTATCGTTGTTTGCACAAAATACAAAATTTTCACGTATGGTTCCCGTAGCAGCAAATCTAGGTAATCGGTCCCCGTGTTATTCTTATGGAGAATAATTAATATTTTTAATATCGCTTGTTTGTGAATATATTTCTTGTGAATCCTGTTAAGTGTTATGTTATATATTCATTGGAAATTCGCTGAGTATGCAGGTTTGCTGCGACGGGGGTATTGTAATCTGAATCAAATAACAAGAACATTAAGTCCAAACACGATATAATTGCGACGCTATTAAATATTCACTTTGTTTTAAAATAACAAGATGAATAAAATTACGTCTCACAACACTACACAATATATTTACACTTAGGCCCTATACTGTACTTACATACAAGACGGTAAATATAAAAAATATGGTACAAGGCAATCGATTTCAACGAGTCACATTGATCATCATCAGGCCCTATCAGCGAATGACAGGATCAAGTCTTTTTAAAATAAAATACAGTTTACAGAACAAGATTAAGAATATTTATTTAGTAACTAAAGCTATTAACATTAACAATGTTTATATTGGAAGTGGTTTTCGGATTTGCATAAGCTGAAGTCGAGGCGCTTACCTAACAACACTTTTAAGAGTCTTCATCACCGGAAGTTGCTAGACGCTATCTTGGAGTTTTGTTCCATAAGGCCAATGTTAACTTTGTGCCTCCATTACTCCTCACCTGATCGTCACATATAATTCATTTTGGTGTCAAATTAAATTGTTCCTCGTCCTCTAGGGAAATACAATATCGATTTTTTTAATTTGGGTACTATAGTCGCATAATAAATAGTTTAATTTTGAATTTAAACAATGTACATGTTCTCATTAATTTGTAACAAAATCCAAATTCGACTATTGTATTTCCCTAGAGGATGAGGAAACCTTTAATTTGACACCAAAATTAATTGTATGTGACGATCAGGTGAGGAGTAATGGTGGCACAAAGTTAACATTGGCCTTATGGAACAAAACACCAAGATGGCGTCCGGCAACTTCCGGTGATGAAGACTCTTAAGCCAAAGTTTAGAGATGTTTCATTACTGTAGGTGCGGTGGTTAGGCCAGTGTTCAGATGACTCACATTCCACTGTTATTGTGTATGCATCCACCGGTCCAAAGTCCAAAGGTCCTCCCATCCTGGATGTTACATTCCCTGCTCGGCTAGTTTTCCGTCCGTAGGTAAATTGTTTACGTGCCGATCAGTCGGGGTGGTTGTTTGAAGCAAGCCCATTTTGTTGTTTTATACGAGTGTTGAGTGTTTCTATCTATACTGTATAAGTTTATGTTATGTTACCCTATAAGTGATGAACATGACTTCAGAGGTACTCCATACGCAGGCACGGTAAATTGTTGCGGGAGTGATTCTATCATATATATTTAAAAACATTGCAAAACTTTGTCCAGTCCGTCACGTCGTCCTACTGGACCGATTTGTTTATGATTATTTTTTTGAAACGTTAGGTAATTATGCCTGAATATGTTATCACCCATCCAAACTAACATACATTCAATAGGCTTTGCCCCAGTGGAATCTGGATAACACTTCATGTACAAAATTGTAAATAGCAACAGTTTTTAAATAACCTTAAATATATATATATCTTGTTCTGTAAACTGTCTTTTATTTTAAAACAAGGTGAATACTCAATAGCGTCGCAATTATATCGTGTTTGGACTTAATGTGCTTGTCATTTTATGCAGATTACAAAAATGACGTTATTTTAACAATTAATTGCGAAATGCAACAAATTGTACCGACTGTGCCTTGAGCTCAGTGGGTGACTCATTGCCAAAACCCGGAGCGGCCGAGCGAGGGCTGATTAGGGGTAGGGAGGGACACCTCCCCGACCTTCCCAAGCTCTCAGCCGCCGCGAGTCTTTGCGTGTGTCGCTTTTGTTCTGCGGTTGAAACTGATTTCTTCACATCACTTTTGTTCCGGGGGTCAGCAGGTAGTTTTCGAAGCCGACCGAAACATCGCTTTTGCCCCGCGGACATCTCTTTTGTTCCGTGAGAGAGGGGGCTGCACTCTCTCCCCCACAAATTTCCTCTTCCACCCTCCTCAAAATTACTTGATCCGAAAGCAACGTTTGATCCGTGAGGGCATATTGCCGTCGGACTGCAAACGCTAATCAAATAATACAGTATTACGAATAATATATATAATAATATAATTTATTTTACACAGAGTAGTATAGTATGTGCTGCATTTTGTGGTAGGACTACAGTATCTTAACTATTGAACACTTGTTTGAATAATTATCTGATCCAATAGACTTAATGATGCCAACATTCATTAGGACTTTGAATGCCAATGGGGCCAAGCCTCGAATTTCGAATTCAATGAACGTTAGTTTAACTATTTTATTTACAGTCATCCTTCTGAACGATGATTATAACTCGGGAAATGAGTCGACAAGGGCTTCAGGGTGTGTAGTTTAAATTCGTTAAATAGCTGTAAGAAATGTGTAAATCTCCTAGTTACATCGGTCCGGTAATCATTCCGTGCAAAACTCGAATCGATCAGCAAACACGATCAGTTTCCATTAAACAGTATGAGACAGTCGCCAGTGCTGATTACTCAGTCCACTCCACTGCGGTAATGACCGTAGACCCCGCGATACCGGTTGCTGGCTCCAGTCCGGTCCTCAAGGGCGTCGTCCGGTGTTTATAACCTGTCCGGTGACCTTTGTAGGCATTAGTTATGCAACGCCCCACTCGCCGCATTATTTATGTCCTAGTCACGATAACTACATGCCCGGTGTTGGGTCGTACCGTATTTTGCTCTTACTGTAGTTTTGTTTGGGGTAGAACGTACTGTATAGTGTGTCGTTCGTGAATGTTCTAATGCTATACTGGTAGCAGAAATACGATTTTGTACTCTTATCCATCGTAAATTTTAACGAGTTCGCACGCAGCACGCTGACGTGAGGAAAGTGAATTTCCACATAAAAACTTGTAAAACTCAAAATAAGTGTAAAAACATAAATTTTTCCAATTTTATTGAAATCTGAAAATATTGATTTTTTGGCTGTTCTGATACTCCTGGTTTCATTTACTTGCAAAGCTGGGAATATAATTTTGCGCATTATAAGGTTAGGAGAAGGTCCAGACAGGCTTGAAAGTAGGCGTGAGTTTGCTGGGGATGTTGAAAGTACTCTAACAAAGGAATAACAGGCTTTTCTAGTGTAAAACCCCCATAAGACAACGTACTGTGTTTAGTCGATACACATTTTCTTTAATAACTCGGTAAATATTTATGCTAGAATGACGAGAGAGGGCTTAAAACTTTTGCCTCACTAATTCCCATCTTTTTACATGCATTTATTTTGAATCTGGGGCTTTTATGACCCTTTTTGGGCCCAAAAACTCGAAATTTGAAAGATTAATCCCCAAAAAGGGGGTTTAGAGTTTTCCGATTGTTTTGCCCAACGAACTTGTCCAACTGATTACAAAAAGGAACGTCCCTACCAAATTTGAAGTAAATCAGACAAGAAATTCGACCGCTAGAGTGCAAACACACACACACATATATATATATATATATATATATATATATATATGTCTATATATATACATACATATATATATATACAATTTTGAACGACCCCCCAAAACGTGTTCAGGGGGTCACGTTAGGAACTTCTATGGTGGTCCCGGGCTTAAGTTTCACCGTGCAGGTCATGCTAATAGTTCACTTTCCAAAGGAAATTCACTAATAAAGCCTTATAATGTCATCCCCCTTAAGAGGACGCTCCAGTCACTTGCTTCTACTTTTTCTGCCAAGACCAATGTTAAATTTTGAATTCCGCCCCTCCTCAACGAATTATCGGATATTGTTGATTTCTTGGCACATTTAAAAAAGGAAAAAAACCTGGCGTCTTCACTGAGCACAATTTTGATTCCACAAATAGTTAACCCATAACAATTGCAAATTTTGATAGTTTGGAAGGAATTTTATTGAACGGTTATTACTTATGAAATCAAAATATTGCTCATTGAAATCTCAAGGCATCTTTATGCTATTTAAAATGAGCCATGAATCAACGACTTCGAGCAATCCGTTGAGAAGGGACGGGATTTTAAAGTTAAAATTTACCCTACGAGAAAAGTAGGATAGTTCGTTGGAAGTAGGTTTAAACGCAAAATTTCACAAGTGCCCCCTCTTAAGAAATGTTTTTGTTGTAAATCATGTAAAAAAATGAATTTGTTTGAAAAAAGTCTCTCTGATGAACATTGCCGGCGTTATTACTCGTAGCCAAATTGTTTTATTAAGATAAAAATAAGCGCAGTATTAGTTTCTATGCTGTATGTATAGAAAATATTAATATTGTTAAGTTAAACATCAAAGACCTTTTTTTGCATCACACCAGTAGGGGTAAGCTCCCTCTCTTACACATCCCATCACAACCCTCCCCCTTCAACATCTCCCTCCCACTATAACTACTGCACTTTGTCGAGTGCCCCCCCGCCCCCCCCCCACCTGAGAATACTTGCTACAATCTCATCTGTGTAGCTTCTAGCCTCCCCCTCAGTGCAAAGTGGAGATTAATTGAAATACCAAACCTTGAAACACTAAACCGTTCGTCCCTTGGTAAATTCTATGATATGATAGAATTTCCTTTTGCAAAAGTTATTTCCGTGTTTGAGCTTAAAGCAATGATGAAAACGTTAAGTTAAAATTATGTATTTACCGCATTAAAGAAGTTCATTTGATATAGCTGGTTATCCTTTTGGCCATCGATATATTCGTAAGGTTAACGAGTTATGAAAAATGAAGTGAAACGTTTTGTAATAATTAAATGCGTGGGTATTTTGCCATTACTGGTAAATACAAACTATTACACTTTAGGGGTCATGGAGTGTAATCCCGTGTTCAGGTGCTGAGAATTGGTATATAAATGCGGTCATCGCTGAGTAAAACCAGCAGTAAAATAGTCAAAACCGTGAAAAACACGGTATTTCAAAATAAATTGAACGTTACGAGAAACCACGTAGCACACCACGAGGACGCATGCGAGACTAAAGGGCCCATTCACGATCCAACCCGGTTGGAAGAACTCTTCCTAACCAAGGTGGGACCGACAAATGTTGGGAAGTGTACTTCGCCACACACGATCCAACCCGGTTGGGAGAAGGCTTCCCAACCACGGTGACTAAAAGATTACCTACGATCAAATGGTGTAATGCGTGTTTAATATGCATAAACTGATTTTGTTAAAAACGTAAAAGTATAATCAAATTACCAAGGAAATAAAGTTGAAATACGTATGTATTTATATATATATATATATATATATATATATATATATATATATATATACAGAATTTAAATATCATTACATAACAATTGTAAAACTGTTAATCCAAAAAGAGACTAATTTAATGTTATGTATTCATACAATTGTTATAAACAAGTTACCCTGTATTACAAACACTTCTGGGTTTAAAATTTTTTCGTTAGCAGTTTTGATTTGGCATTTTTGTTTATCTGTGGTTGAGTCACGTCTTTCAATTAGGATTGTGTAAATAAATAAGTAAGATATTCCTTCGACAGATACTGTGGTAATATAATCACTCTCTTTTCCCTTAAACTGAACAGAGTGCACCGTCACGGGATGGTCCAGACGTCCTGTGAAAGTTTGACAATTTTTTCTGGTAATTTGTAAAGTAACACTTATACGAATTTTTACTCGACAATTTTTTCTGGTAATTTGCAACACTTATACGAATTTTTACTCGCAAAAATCACTCTTTACTTTATTTTGAGTAGTAAAAAATCACCTAAATCAGATTGAAAATGAAATAAAAATGCGGGTCCTAAATAGATGTTTAGTTAGCATTGCGCTTATGTAGAATCAATCCAATATGACCGACGGGGGAGCGTGGCATTAAAAGATTATTTAAATATGTTTAAAAATATATAAGACAAGACGAATATTAATAATACTATGACTGTATTAATAATAATTAATATGTCTTCATTACTTTTCGCACCAATGTTGGGAGTCTCGACCGTAAACTTCTCCCAACCTGGTTCCAACGCGGTCGGGACGAACAAGTTCGATCGTGTATGGCCGTTCCCAATCGGGTTGTTCCCGACATCGGTGTGCGACTCGAACACTTTAATAACTTATCAAGAAATTATTACTTTTTATTTTGAGTTACTATTACGTATTATTTGAGGAATTATAACGAGTTATTATTAATACTCGTTTTGTCTTTTACTTTTTTTAAATTGTTTATAAGACTTTATTAATTAATGAAAATAAATTATGAAAAATCAATGAATACAGAGTCTTAAAAGAAGAACAGGTCCCGTGTTAAAAATTCTGTCGCTTATTTGGAGTTGGCGCGCTGGAAATCCGTAGTTTTGCGCCCCGCCGCTGTGAACCGCCTCTAGCACTGCAGACCGGTACCGAAAACACGAGGTGTTGCCGTGGCCTAGGTCCCTTCGCTCTTGTAGTAGGGCAGGGTTGGCTGTAGTGATGCGACGGTCGCGGGGGAGGAGTAGCTGGGTAGACAGCGCGCGCTGCCTCGTGGCCGAGCGCAAAACTAGCACGGCAAGTTTAAAATACTTACAGACACTGGCCCATAAGACGTGTTCTTCTTATAAGACTATTCATTGGAAAAATACAATTTTAGTAGCGTAATTGAATTTAGGAAAGTGGAGTCTTGAGTACTCTTCTAAAAATATATGGCTTTTAGAATTCCCAAAATAGTTTCTCGGTAACACAATGGGAACGAAATAGCATTTCCGGTTTGCGGGAAGTTTGGACCATCCTGTGCGGGGCTTGTGATGTGACGAGTCGAGTATTTAGTTTACTCGAAGACGTACTCGATACCGCGACGACTCGAGTCAATAGTCAATTACTCGAGAACTGGACTCGGACTCGGATAGACACGGAATAGTCGTCTCGGATCTCTGAATTAAATCAATATACTAACATAACCTCACTTGAGTTTTTTTAGTGATTTTGGATTCTTACCGTATTCTTGGTCTAGGGTGTTTTTGGTTCTGTTTATGAATAATTATAAATATAGCAACAACAATTAAATGTTTAAAAGATTAAATAGTCGTATGTCTGCAACGCTGATGTTTTCCGAAGAGAACCGACTCGTTCCGATTGTTCCAAGCCTGACTATTCAACTCTTGTTGACTCGGTTTTTAAAACGATATCTCGAGTGCTTATATTCGAGTCTAATGGACATTGAGCGCTGTTGACTCGTAGTGGCAGGTTTTAAAACTAGTTCTCGAGTATTTTGCTCGATTCTAATGCACGTCTAGCACTGCCGATTAGTAGTGGCGATTCTAAAATATTCGATTCTAACGAACGTCTAGCGCTGCCGACTCGTAGGCCTAGTGGCGATTCTAAAAACTATTTCTCGAGTACTTGGCATAAACACGATATTAGCGCCAAGAATCGCCTAGCGAAAAAATAGTGAACTAACAACCGAGTCCAGTACTCGAGTAATGTAGGATGACAATCGAGTTGACTCGATACTCTGCTTGACTCTTTACTTAACGAGTAAAGTACTTGACTCGTCACATTATGCGGGACGCACTCAGTTCAGTTTATGTGAATAGCAAGTGATTATATTAACACGGAATATGTTGAAGGAATATCTTATTTTTTACTTACATAAACATAATTTAAAGACATTACTCAAACACAGGCTATAAAAAAAACATGCCAAACCAAAACAGTTGAAAAACTAGTAAATCCAGAAGTATTTGCAATAGAGAGTTTATAACAATTGTCTAAAAATATAACATTAAATTAGTTTGTTTTTGGTTTAACGGTTCCACAATCATTGTACATTAATAATATTTACATTTGTATATACTGTACATATTAAATTTTATTTCCTTCTTAATTGATTATACTTCGTTTTTAACAAAAAAAGTATTTACATATTACACATGTATTACACCATTTGATCGTAGGTAATCTATTTAGTCACCGTGGTTGGGAAGCGTTTTCCCAACCGGATTGGATCGTGTATGGGCCCCTTAACATGCAGTAGCTGACGTTCACAAGCATGTCATTGCTGTTGGTTTAGAGGGAGTTCCAGGCCTCTGCTTCTGCCTGCTTCTCCCTTAAGGCCAGTGTTAACTTTAACTGCACCCAGACCTTTAATTCGTTGATTTCCTTAACGAATCTGTTGAGGAGGGACAATCGTCCGAAATTGTTAATTTATGGTTAATTTTAAAGAGGGGAAAAATGTATTTCTTTGGGCAGAATTTCTATATCACAAGTAATTGTCATACAAAATCGTAAATATTTAATATTTTGGAACTTTATTGAACGGTTATTATTTGAGATGTAGAAATTTTGCTCACGGAAATCTCTAGGAATTTTTTTGCTCTTTAAAATGAGCCAAACGTCAACAATAGCAGATAATCCGGCGTTGAGTAGGGGCGGGCTTTGAAAGTTAACTTTGGCCTAACGGGGGAAGCAGATAGAAACGCCAACATTTTCGTGCTGGAGTTCCAGTTGTAACGAAGGAACAGAAAACGTTTTTTAATAGAGGTGTTTTTGAAGGTCGTAAAATTTGTTCATTGTTTAAGATTGGCGATAATCTGTTGAGGAATTTAGACTCAGATTCGGACAAATAATAACTTTATGCCTGTTTAAATGGTGGGTTTGCCCATTTTTACTTTTTGGTCTAATTTGTATAGAAAATATTATATATACAGGGATTTTAACTTTCGTATAAAAATGCTGAAACTTCTGGGATCTATTGTTGCCGGATGATTATTACAATTCCTTATGAAGACTACATTGCATCGTAGCGCGGGTTCTTCCAGCATCTTAAGATTCAAGATTTTATTTGCCATAAACAAATGCATTGCATGGGCATCGTCAACATAGAATACAGGTTTCATTAATCAAAGTATCCTGCTTGAACACACAATGAGAGAATTATTATTAACATAACTATATCATTCTTAATTAGAAACAAAACTAAGACCTTGGGTTGATAAAATCATGAATGCTGTAATACCCCTATCGGCAAGGAACTCTTTTAGGTTTTTGCGGAATTTTTGAAAGGGGAGCTCCACCTTAAGATTTGCAGGCAAAGAGTTAAATAGCTTTGTGCAGTTATATGAAATGTTATGCTGAAAAAAATTATGTTCGGTGTTTTGGAACTAGAACATTTAAACGTGGACGGAGTGGGTAGTTATAGAATGATCTGTAAGACGAAAGCATAGATGAATTACTTTTGAAGAATACCAAAGTTTGAAATATATATAGGCTAGGAAATGTGAGAATTTTCTTCTAACGGAATACTGATTTACAGGATTAATTTCTTTTTAAGTGAAATACAATACGGAGAGCCTTTTTCTGAAGTCGAAAAATATACTTTGTTCTTGAACTCTAAAAACCCCAAATTGGGAGAGCGTATATCAGATGTGTATAAAAACACATGTAATAAAGCGTCAACATAACATCAGAGTTGGCATGTTGAGCCAGCTTCCGGAGGGCAAACAAACAAGAACTAAGCTTTCCTATGACTTTATTTACGTGATTGTAAAACTTCAGGTTTGCGTCAAGTTTTAGCCCAAGGAAGTCCACAGAATCTACACAAGTGATTTCAGTCTCATCCACTAGAAGTTGAACATAATCTGAATTATTGTTTCTAATAGAAAAATTAAGAAGATGGGTTTTGTCTGTGTTTACGATAAGGCCATTTGCTCTGAACCAATGAAAAAGGTAATTTGAATCGATAAAACTATTCATTTCCATCTCAGCCATACTTCTTTCTCTGAAAAGAAGTGTCGTATCGTCTGCAAATAAACAAAGGTCAGCCCTACTTACACAATCTTGGATGATATTAAAAATGATAAGAACAGAATTGGGCCCTTGTGGGGCACCCATCCTGACTGACATGTTGGTGGAATGTACTTTACGAACACAGTTTTGTTGAATCGATGTAGGACATTTCAACCTTTTGTTTTTTTCAACTTAAAACTGTAAATTGTCAACCACAGTTCCAAAAATGTTGTCCATAATTTTGTGCGCACTGTTGGCAATTCTGCAGCCCCAGACAAAGACGTTGATTAGTGTGACCTTTCCGCCGCCCATAACTCTGAGCGCGACCTCATTTGGGCGGCCGAGGCTGCTAATCATGATCGGGGGGTAATAAAGTGGTGTGCGGCCTTTGTCAGTGCTGAAACTGGAGATCCGAAAAACCTACATGCATGTATAATATATATATATATATATATATATATATATATATATATATATATATATACGTATATGATTATGATATGTAAATATGAAGGGGTAATGTTTTTAAGAAATGATTGCGGACATGTTGACATAACTAAATGAGAAAATAGTTTTTCACGACGCTTCGGGGTCTCTAATTTGATCCCGTCTTCAAATGAAAAGAATAATATTAACTCGCCATCACCGACAGTTAATTTTACATTTTCATCCGGAAAGAAATAAAATGATTATTGTGATGACAGTATACTGTACCGCGAAGAAAATAGTGATTTTATATTTGCCTACTTTAGAAACTCCGTCAGATCTTTATTTTTTCAAGCATATTTTATAAACTTTTCTAAAGCCTACGACCATTTATGAAATATGTTTATGTTTATTCAGGCTGAGATCTAATTTAAAGCCCTATTTGAGATCATTCAAAATTGTACTATTCCCTATAAAACAAAGTACCGGTACAGTAGACGCTCTTTTATCCGGCATGTTCGGGACCACGCCCATGCCGGTAAATCGATTTTTCCGGATAATATAACTTTTTAGTTATTAATGGAATACAGTAATCTGAGAGTCTGTCATCTCGCTACACATTAATGAGCTGTGGTCGCGTGCGTTGGTTGACCTTGGCACTGCTCCGGAACATCTGCATTTGTGGACGGATGGACAGACAGGCGGATAGACAGCCGGGCGGAAGTTGGCGTCTAAAAATAGGTTGAATACAGTAGTGTACTGAGCAAAGTTTACGAACATCACTGAGCGTTACTGCTTAAGACGTAAACAAACAACAGGTGACTAAGAAAAAGGCAGGAACAGTCCAGCGCAGTCGCAGTACGAAATGGAAACGACCGAAAATACCTGGAAAAACCCGGGTCGCCTGGTGCCGGTTAATAGAATGTGCCGGTTCATAGAATGCCGGATAAAAGAGCGTCTACTGTAGTAAGTTACACCAAACAGCTGTTAAACGGATGATATGAAAACATACTTGAAAGTCATAACCATATGTTCACAATAGAAATAAACAAAATTCTTGAATGGCAACTTTACTTGCTTTTAAGTTGGATGAAGGTTTAAGAGGGGGCACAAGTCACGAAACCTTTTGCGTTTTCCCTTAAGGCCAATGTTAACTTTCACAGCCCGGCCCTCTTCAACGGTTTATCCGAAATCGTTGATTTATGGCTCATTGAGAAAAACATACCTAGCGATTTTAGTGAGCAAAATGACATCATCATAAATCCTAATTGGTCAGTAATATTCCAGAATATTCAATTTATATGATTTCCAATGAAGTATTTGTGATATCAAAGATTTTCTCCCTGAAATCGCTAGACAATTTTTTTAAGTGAACCAATTATTTAACGATATTGGAGAAGGGACGGGCTTTGAAAGTAAACATTTGTCTTATGGGAGAAACAGGTGGAAGCGGTGACTTGAACTCCCTCTTAAAAGACAATTTTTAGGTCAGATAATATATATTTAAAACGTCGTGATAGTCAATTCTGCCTTGTATTGTACATACGTTGTCCAGTGCTCAGTTTTGAAGATGACAAAGCAACTCTTAACCGTAAATGGTCCACCACTATTTATCTGATGCGATCTGCTTGTTTCATTCCTATATTTATCACCACCAACGGAGTGGCCGCTGCATGTTAGGTTGCAGCCGCCACGTCACTCCGCCACACTGCGCCACTGTCGCCGGTTGCGGTTACCATGCGACATCCTCGGAACCGTTTGATCAAGCGCCAACCTCCGCTGTCACTAATTAGACGCAAGTTCAGAAGCTTCGTGAATCCGGTCGTTCAACGACTGTCCCGAGGCGTATTTATCGTCGGACCGGAAACAGAGTGAAGCCGGGAATGCGACGCTGTTAAACGGCTAATCCGCGTTGGGGAATGTCCAGTAGCTGTTGAAAGTGGTCGCTGCTGTTTATAGCGGCCATTGGACGCTTTACGCTCGGGTTCCCGGTACGCGGGAAACCGCGGCTTTCTCGTTTTTTTCACGGAATAAGTGCTCCTGATAATGAAGAAATCAGTCGGGCGTTTTTCACGCGGAAATCGGGACTCGCGAATAGGGGTTTTGTAGGGTTGTATTGTCGAGAGAAAAGTCATTAGTAGCCTCGTTTATATCGTATAGTATCGTAGTGTATTTAATTATAATTCGCCTGTATTTTGGACATGTATAACTTAATCAGGTGAAGGAATAAACATCGCTTAGGAAGAATATAAAACCTCAGTTAGTTTAAAAGAAAGTATCGACAAGATTTTATTGAAATAATATCTCTCTAAGGACTTTCTATTGCATTAGGGCCTACGTGTTTGAGAACTAGGTGGTGTTCCAACGCAAATATGTTTTCTAGTCCAGATATACACGCTCAGTTCGTGCAAAGTTTTAGTTCTATCGGTGTATCTTGGTGTTATTGTGTTATTTAGAAACGTACGCGGACGATAGATAAACAGACACCACTTATATTGTGTAATAGTGCATCTAGATTGATTGAAACTTGATAACTTAGTTTAACATTTGAATATTTGACATCGGTGATCCAGTTGATCAATGGTCGTAAGTATGCAGCAGCGAGGTTGGTCTGCAGTGTCGACAAATCACACCCGAGACTAAAGTTGTTCAAGGCTAATTAGAAAATGGTGATAAGTAACAGTGCGATTATGCAATGCAGGATACCGTTAAGTGATCAGCACTTTAACTAAGTGATCAGCATCAAAGAAAATTCGTATCTATTATAAATCTAAATTATTTTCGTTCAGTTTTCAAATGTCATGTGCCCACCATAAACATCATTAAAAGGGCGCCCCTACAGCAAACGCCATTCCGCCTCGGGTTTCTTTGTCGTCGTCCCGTTATTGTGCCCCAGAGCTGTATTTCGTCTCGACTGTTTCCCTCTGACAAACAACATTCGGCATTTCTTCCTTCTCCGTTTTTGTTTTTGATTCCGCTTTTCCTCAAGTACCGCTGGCCACATATCGATGCTGCTCTTATGTTTACAGCAATTCATCACACAAGTTTACATTAACTTCATTTCTTAGTTTTTATCTAATTTTTCTTATATGTCGTTGGAGATAAAACGGGTAAATGAGAGCTGAGTCTAGTTCACGAAAATTCCAAAATTTGTACAGGATCGATTTGGTGAACTTCATTTACCAAGCTGTGACCGTTTGGAGTCCACATCAATTGTTTTTGAAGGCATTTACTTAACAAACTTTTGGGGTTACGCGCTGTCTGCGACTTAAATGTTTGTTTGTCTACTATAAAACAAACAAAATGGTCCAATTCAAGGTGACTATATATTATTTCTCACACCTCAAACACAACGAATTCATGTAAAATGTATTTATTAGTTGTTAGTACATCCAGTTTGTGTTCCATCGGCAATTTAGAATTCTTCAAATATATTATCTCATTAAGATAAATTTAGGTCCATTGAGAATATAGTGCCTCTCAAACAATAATATACCTGACAATTATTGTAAATTAATTTTGTTAAACAGCAATAACGGAGAAAGTTAATTTTACCAAATGCTATCCATACTTCATTTATACTTAAGTATATTTAATAAATGCATTAAAATAATTCAAACCCTTTAGAATGGATTTTTTAGATATCGTATAAATGACAACAAGTCACAGCACACTTAATTGGCAAGTGCTGCCGGCAGGTGTAGGTGAGGGGATGGAGGGGGGAGGGGAGGTATCAGATAACGCCTGCCAGCGGTGCCCTTTCTGGCCTTTGACCCTTGACCAGTCAGACAATGGTGTCGGCGGCAGGCCTTACTGCATTACACTACACGCCTCTTATTGTTAATATTCGTCCGACCACCTCGCTCATTAGCATAACGCTTCTAACTGGAGGTAAATTATGTTGCGAAGTGGTTGCGGAAACTCCGGAGTCTCGAGAAATATAGTAGAATTGATCTTACTTAGTGTCTCGTGAGCCGTATATCTGTAAACGATTTGGCGCCAGGCCCAAAGTTAAAACAATCCCAATGTAATCGGAGATTGCGTTTAGCTAGACGGAGTAACTCTAATGTCTTGAATTATTTTAATTCTTAGTGGAAATAAAGGCACCAAATTACGTAAAGCAAAGTTGGTGTATGCGGTTTCCAAATAGTCTAATCATAAATTTAACAAACCAAAACCGTATTAAAGAACTATTTACGGTGTTCGATGAAATGCTATGTTCGATCTTTGAACAAAATTACGAACGTGATTGCTTCAGATATGAAAAGAGGCCATGCCCGTAATTTAAATTGACAAGTAGCAAATTAAGCAGACACTATAGCCTTCCCGGGTTAATTCTCATTGTTCAAATACTGCAATCGCGGTTATAGCAACATATACTGTGTATGGTTTAGTTTTTAACTCGTGTGCATACGTTCTACATACGTGAGTGTAACTCGAATAAATACTGTTTTTCTGTATGTTTTATCTATGTTCGCTAATAATACAGAAAACACCGTTTTGTCCGTTATGTCGCAGTGATTTTAAAGAGCCTCCCTAGAAGCCAAATTAGGTGTATTTAGTTTTGAACAACCCAAAAAATCAGTTTCAGTTTCTGTCAAAATGCCTCAGAATGCATTTGTAACGAATTTCCCATGTATTTATTTTGGAAACATTTTATTTTTTTACCCCATAAATAGTAAAAAATACAACTTTCATAATTATTTGATCAAATGCACCGGTAAAAGTTGCCAACGACACGTCAATTGTGAAAATGTGCACGCTGGAACTGTAAATGAAGTTTTGCAACTACATTTTGTATTAATTATTTACAACATTACTACAAATTTATGATTCTGTGTACAAACATATCCGTCACAGCCCATGAATGAAAGGGGAAATCGTTGCTGTTTATGATGCTACACCATATTATAAGCTGGCAACACTTGTCGACTTGTCTCTTCGGATTTACAAAAGAAAATGCTTAACTAAGTGGCAATACAATTGTACAGCATGCTAAAAGAGAATCATATATACAGTAGTGGTTTTACATGTATATTAGCCCATATTTATGTTCATTTAATGTTTACTAGCCTACATTTAATTTAATTAAAAGTATCACACTCACTATTTGAAGTATCTTGATTTCCAAGATTTGGTGGAATTTTCCTTCCTACTTTCATAAATTAATGCATGAAAAGGATAAATAATGGAGTTGTTTAGTAAAATATTATTACACGGGCATTTTCAATGTGGAAAATTGAGAATTTTACCTATGAATGAACTTATAGTAAAATGGCGGTTTTCTAAAAGTACGACAATAGCGCTGCCTAGCGGATTTTCTCATCGTTTCCAAATCTGTATTGCACAACGTATAATCTATATCCTAATTATTTATTAACCTCTTCACATCTTCACTCGACTTCAGTCGTCTAGTAATGGGGAGCTCTGTAAACAACTGTTATATAAAACCGGATGTCTGGATGTCTCATAAATGTTGACGCCGCTGGTCAGCTGATTGGCAACATCCGGGTTGTTCATCTCCCCCATTCGAGTGTAATTTGTTAAGTTTACCTTCAGGCTTTGATTCCCGCGGATTTGGCAATAGCTAGTCATCAATATAATCTATAGTTATTCATAGCTGTAAGCAATATTCCTCTAAAAATAAAAGGTCGTTAAAAGTCTTCATTAAAAAAACACGTAACATATTATGAACGCCAGATGACGACGGTACATGGTCGCACTGTACTTTAGAGTTCTAGTGTTCTTAATTGCCATTAAGCCTTATTTATTTGTTCGTTAACGGGGAGAAAAGAATCAATACTACAACGTAGGTCGTGATAAAGATCGTAAAATGTAATTAACTATCAAGTTCAAACCATTTATATACTTACTTCGATTTTAATTTGTCGAATGTGTTGTTTTGTTTACTGCGTGGTAAGAATCTTACAGTGCCCGACATTCTGTACAGTTATCTATTTTTATTAGCCTATAAGAATTTCTTGATTTTTGTTCGGTGATTTTTTGGCCAGTGAAACTATTATTTTATGTACATTTTTGGTACCAATCTAAAGCTCTTTACTGATGTCTAGATGTGCCTTTTGGGGTTTTGAAAAACATTCCTATTGAGGGTTTCGTCCCAGGGGATCTCGAACTTCCAATGTTAGTCTTATGGAGTTATTTTATTTAGGTATAGTCAGCTAATTGTAATGTAAAATATTCCAATCATCTGATTATATGTCTGCGAGATTCTGTGAAGAAAGGGACACAGCTATAGGTTTTAGGTGATAGTTCGAGTTGTGATTTCGTTAGATTAATACGACAGACACCTGGTCTCAGTAACTGAGTCATGAATTATGCTAAACAGAATCTCCGCGTTGCGGCTTAATAGCTGATCACAGGTCAAGGCCTTTCGACACCTGACTACGGTGAGTGTATGCGCGCGCGTGTGTGGGTGTGTGCGTGCGTGCGGGTTGCAACAGTAACCGCATGATTACTGCCTATCGTGGTTGCTACCGCTACCCTATAATTACCGTTGCCTTCCCCTTTGAGGGCCAGTACCACGCTTGGTTGCAAAAGCCTGCTTTGAATTCACCCTTCGTTGTCCCAGCTTACTACATTTTGTTGTCTTGTCAGCGCAACACTCGGTTTCGCGATTCCCTGGTTTTTATATTCACTACTCTATTAAACGGAAACGACAGATAAAAACGCTGTTTAGGTTTTCATACATAAACTGATTATTTAAACATGTCTCACCACTTTATGATTAAAGATCTACTGTGTTTACAAACTGACATGTGTTTCTGTTAATTAGATAGGGCAGGGTATTGGAGCAAAGTTAGTAGCTTTGGCCCCTTCAAGCCACTAGTCTATTATATTTTAAAGAAGAGGTAGTTTCTGTCTGTCTGTCTATCTAATGTTCCGGGTAAACACAACAACTACTGAACTGACTGGGCTGAAACTTACCACAAAGATCTTGAACCCATACAACATAGGCCTATTTACTTCCTTAAAATCCCCTCGGGGCTAAAATCCCCCGAGGGGATTGTTTACATTTCAGAAGAAAGTAAACATTCAGAAACTGTAATGCGAACAGTTGTGGATACTTCCATTTGTCAGCTCAAAGAGCAGAAGCAAGAACAGCCATTTCAAGCTAACTAAAATGCAAATTGCATTGTCTAAAGAACGGGTTAAAGAAAACACCTGTGCGAAGAACGGGTACATCAGCTAGTTATTAATAAAGAAGTAAATGTAGTATACTGTATTCGCTCGTCATCCTTGCACTATAAATACACCCATAGTGTCTCATCATTGCCGTTCTACGTTCTGTGTTATCATAAAGGACGAAAATAGAAGTTGGGCGCCAGCCAGTTTTTGTCTTAATTTTGCAAACGAGATGTAACGGGTCTTTGTTAGAAGTTATTTGACTGTTAACAAATCACTGACAGTTGATTAATTTTTGATTACAGTCATAACACTTGTAATCGGTTAACGCTGCTCAATCTTTCAGCCTCCTCACTATCAGGATTAGGTGTAGCTGAGAAATGGAACGATACCCCTCATTACGTAGATCTTCTATTTCCGTTCTTTTCTCTGTGTTAAATACGACATGTAGAAGTGAATTAAGGTGGTTGGGTTAAAATCGCGACTACTCGCTATAATATGATCATTGCAACGTAATTTCCTCTGAGTAATAAAAATAATGAAGGTAAAAGTCTGCTGATGGAAAGGAACAGTTCTGAATACAATATTATTCTTTATTTTAGCGAATTTCCTCTACAGGGAAGAAGCTATTACCGTAGTCGGCATGGTAAGACCGAGGCCCGGGACCATGATAATTTTTCGTTTTGTGGTCCCCAGACCCCAAAAACATCATTCATTCGAAACTATATATAGATATATATATATAATATTTATATGTATATATATATAATAAACAAAAAGTAAATAAATACGGTTATTATGATTAAGGTGTTATTATAAATAACACTGTGAACATGGCCTAAGAGCTGAAACACGTATAAGTGTAATTAAAATTATTTTACCAGGGTACTCAAGTTTATTTACTTTTTGTTTATTATATTTATCAGTAGCCCTAATCTGTAAATTTAATGTTTTGATATATATATATATATATATATATATAGTGTGTCCGTGAGCACGATAACTCTTGTTATAAAATGATCCGATTATGAGAAATTTGGTATAAACGTGTAAAGCAACATTTATGACTAAGTTCGAAAACCAGCCAGATCGCTCCATCCGAAGGGGTATTTTGGGGAGGTTTTGTACCCAAAAATGTATTTAAAAAAAATTTATTTACATATAATTTTTGAAATAGTCAAATATTAGTTGTTACGATTGGATTCAGCTTAAAAAACACAATTTGGTATTTTGATCATTCCTCTACGTCAATTGGTTACCGAGATATTGAAAGTGCGAAACACAGTACGTTGTCTAATGTTATTCTTATGGAGGAAAAGAACAATTGTATATATCGCATAAATGAATAAAAATAGGTATACGACTTCACCTAGTTGAGTTATACTGATATTAGCATAAAAACCCATTTGTTGTGTTCCTTGTTGCAGCAAAACTGTATACTCATCCCCAATGTTATTCTGATGGAGGATGATTAAAATTTTATATATCGCTTATTTGTGAATATATTTTTATGAAACTTGGCTTTATGTAGTATTAAAACATTTATATCTCCATTGGAAATTATCTGAGTATGCAGGTTTGCTGCGACGGGGGTATTTCGTTGTTATTTCGTCGCTAACATGACAACCCAAAAGGCCCGTTGTGTTTATTTGGAATTTTTGGTATTATCTAGTAATTTTACGATTTGCTAGACTTTAAATGAATTTAAAGCCAGATCTACAAACATTAGAACTGTCGATATCATAAACGTGGTTGACGAACACAGTTTAAGGAAAAATAGGTCTAAAATCAGTTAACCATATCAAGCGATTGTATTGTATATATCGGATCGGGTAGGATTACGGCAAAACTTCCCGCAAGTAGTTGTAAAACCCCCAAAATACTTACGGTAGCTAAACCTTGTACAAACAAAAACATAATAAAAGTTGTTATACATTTGGATTTATCATACATACATTTTTAAAACAAAATTTCATCCGTTCTGTATTCGGGTATTTGTTATGTTCTCTATAATTGAAGTTGCCGTTGTGCGAACGGGACTTAATTACAGCTGACAACTGGCAGTGTCCCGTGTCCCGGTTTCCACAGAAGCCACAACAGTAACATATCGGTGAGGGTAACCGGTCCGAGACAAGACCACTATAGTGTCGCCGGCACTCGGCCCCAGCCAACGTAGGCCTACTGGTCTACTGGTCATTGGTTGGACGACTCCGGCACCGGCTGTGGAGCCCAGTCGGGCTGGGGGGAAACTCATCACTGTACTCTGGGGGGGGGGGGGGGTAATTTCTAACTGTTTTCACATAGAAATGTTAGATTGATAAGGGTTCCCACCCACGATAATCCCTTAGGTTGAAAGATTCGGGGAATGTTAGGGTGGGTCTGGCCGACATCACATGCGATCCAAGATTCATCGGCAGCCTAACCACGTTACTCCCAAGCGGGTTGGATCATGGTTGGATCGCGTCTGGCCAACTAAAGGGATTCGTTACCCAGGATCATTTAATAGGCTAGAGCTAGAGCCTTAATGCAATAGGTACCTTTCTTTTAACCTGATTATATTGGCAATCTAACCACTTATGGTCAGGCTATTTTATGGATCGAGGGAAATTATCTTACGGTGATATGATCTATTTAAGAAACCCATAACATTTCTCCATACAAGAAATGGGTCACAAAGAAAAACTTTTCTCATGTTGAGATTTATCGCACGACAAAATATACAAATATTCCTACAAAACACGGAACAATACTCCGGATCTGACAGCGACATAGTACTAGACACTGCGAAGAACATCCGTGATACTACAAGAGATTTGCCATCCAGTCGCTGCTGGCGCGCATCCGCATCCGGTTACAACACCGTGGTAGCGGACGCGCGAGATGACCGGAAGCAGACGATCAGCTGGTAACTGCGGCCACTTGGAATTCCGGTACAACTGATCGTTCGTCCACGCCGCTCTTTGTTGCAATCGCACTGGGAAATCGTCTGTGGAATATGAAACTATGAACGAGGAATGCAATGTGGCGTTTAAGTTTCGATAAAGAATACTGGATTTGATACGTAGATAACATAATATTGATGTGTTGTCAAATATTTATTTATTTAATATGTATCACCACATGCCAGTGAATGGATGTTTTAGTTGATTCAAATACAAATAAGCGTCAAAGCCCTTTGCCTCAAGCGCGGACACAGAAATAAAAATAAAATAAATACCCCGTAGTACCTCAGCGAATTTACAATGCATATACATGTATCTTAATTACACATAAAGCCACATACCAAGTTTAATCAATATACATTCATAAATAACATATTTATTACATTTTTAATTTTTCTCCATAAGAATAACATGGCGGCTGAGTATGCAGGTTTGCTGAAACAAGGAAAAATGAGTTTTTAAACAAATATAAATATAGGTAACTCAACTAGGTAAAGCCACATACCAAGTTTTATTAATTTATGTTCAAAATTAAGGGAGATTACATTTGTATTATTCTCCATAAGAATAACATGGGGGTTGAGTACGCAGGTTTGCTGCTACGGGAACTATCAGTAAAAAAAATTGTTTGTGCAAATATCAGTAAACCACAACGATATAAAGCAATATGCCAAGTTTTCAGGATAAGGAAATAATCGAGATATATACAATTTGTCTTATTCTCCATGAGAATAACATTGGTAACGTACTGAGTTTAGCACTTTCAATATCTCTGTAACCAATTGACGTAGAGAAATGATAAAAACATCAAATTGTTCGTATTTTTAAGCCAAATCCAATGGTTAAAAGTAAAATTTGATTAACTGAAATACTATTTGTAAAAAACTAAAAAAAGATTGTTGGGGTACAAACCCCCCTCCCCAAAAAATACCCCTTTGGATAGAGCGATCTAGCTGGTTTTCGAACAAAGTCTTAAATGTTGCTTTACATGTTTTTACCAAATTTCATCAAAATCGGACCACTTTTACGAGAGTTATCGCATCCACAGACACATATATACAGTTTTGAACGAATGGTGTTTTTGGCATCTGGGGACCTCGAAACGAAAAGTTATCATGGTCGCGGGCCTAGGTCTTACTATGCCGACTACGGTAATAGCTTCTTCCCTATAGGGGTAATTCGCTAAAACCTCAAACTTTCACTATTTTACCCATTTTTCACCGTAAAGGGGTATTTTAACCATTTATATATTTTTTCACTCAAGATCCACCCTTAAACGATAGTCTGTATCCGTCCCTGCTTTGACTAAGATTTAGAAACGTTCGAATTTCTGAGTTTTCTAAGAAAGTAAGGTTCCGGTACTTAAATGTTGTTTATTAGGTGAAGGTTCGATATCTCATTAATTTATCGTCGTTTTACCTGTTCTTGTTTCGCCAATTTGGAGTTATTGTAAATACCATTGTTTCTATGATTACATAACTGAATATATGATTGCTATACTTGTCTTACGATGCAGGCTAAGCTGTTTATTGTAATATTTTGTCTTTACCGTGTCATACGTTAAAAAATTGAATTGATTAGAATTCAATCGGCAAATTTCAATAGTTCCCCACAAAAAGGATATACAACTGTTAAATAAATAGTTAGGACGATGAATTGACAGCGAAAGACTCTCTAAGCGAATGACGCAGCTTCCCATGGTAATTTAATTGGGTAATTGACATCAAACCGCCGCGCCGGGGGCACTCGAGCTAGTCGTATTATATAGTCAGTTATCTTGTTGGTGTTGATGTCGGTACAATGAAGATGTCCGCTGTAATATGAAATTGCTGACTTGTATTGAATTAATAACGAGGTCGCACGCAGCACGCTGACGTGAGGGAAGTGAATTTCTATATACAAAACTTTTAACTCAAACCCAGTGTAAAAACATACAATTATGCCAATTTGATTGAAATCTGAAAACATTGATTTTTTGGCTGTTCTGATGCTCCTGTTTTAATTTACCTGCAATGTAAGGAATACAATTTTGCGCATTATAAGGTTACGAGAAGGTCCATAAAGGCTTAAAAGTAGGCGCGAGGTTGCTGGGGATGAAACAAATACTCCAAATAATGAATAACATGCTTTTCTAATGTAAAAACCCCATAAGACAACGTACTGTGTTTAGACGATATACATTTTCTTTAATAACTCGGTAAATATTTATGCTAGAATGACGAGAGAGGACTTAAAACTTTCGCTTCACTAATTCCCATCTTAATACATTTATTAATTGTACGCCCGGGGCTTTTCTGACCCTCTTTGGGCCCAAAAGCTCAAAATTTGAAAGAATAATCCCCAAAAAAGGGTTTAGAATTTTCCGATTGTTTTGCCCAACGAACTTGTCCAATTGATTATAGAAAGAAACGTCCCTACCAAATTTGAAGTAAATCGGACAAAAAATGCGACCGCTAGAGTGCACACACATTTATATATATATATATATATATATATATATATATATATATATATATATAATTTTGAACGACACCCCAAAACGTGTTCAGGGGGTCATGATAGGAACTTCTGTGGTGGTCCCGGGCTTAAGTTTCACCGTGCGGGTCATGTTAATAGTTCACTTTTCCATAGGAAATTCACTAATGATAAGTAAATTCTTACTAGCTACTCTGTCGGATGGTAAAGAATTATATCTGCAGTTTGTTAATCAGAAATACAGTAATATTTTATCTTTTTAAGTTTTAGACTGCCTATGGTATGTGAGCAAATCATGTTTTATTAATTTTTCAACGAGCCTTTCTTTAATAGGACTTGTTTGTTAAACCGTGTGCTAGCCTCATGCTTTGCTGGTTTTTAAGGAACATTTAATGCAATTTTTAGTTATTTGTATTATTTAGTTTATTAACGGAATTTCCATTTACAAACTGAAATACAGCTGATGGCTAGAGACATAATATAAGTGATATATTGCAACTTTATAATCAAAGCCTTGCATAAGTAATAATACAATGTAGTATGTTAGTAATGGTTAATAATTTATTTAGTATACAATATAACTCAGCATTTGCCAGTTAATAACATGTTCAATGTTATGTTATGACAATTATTCTCCAAAAACAACCAATACAAATAAAATGGATGGACAGACTAGTAATAATATTTATACATGAATACATGATTAAGTGAAATTACGAACTCTTGATAAGCTCAACAATAATACACAAACAAAACAGAACCTAATAATTATACAAAACAGACATAACAAATGTTATATTACGCCTTGAAACGTTAAGTTAGTTCTGAATTTTCACAAATGATCCTGAAGCATTCTAAAATGTTCTGATTTTTTCAACAATGGTCCCACTGTTTTTTATATACACCATTCTTTCTTTTCTGTGATCATTACTATTTTAAGTGGCTTTACTGGTTTTAAAGCTTTTAATTTATCCACCAGGGCAGTAACCGCCAACCTCCATCTCAGACCGAGTTCGCTCTGTTGCTTACGACCGAGATAAGGAAGTGTTCCAGTTAGATAACGCTTAGTGCCGGCGTTTATTGTCGCTGTTGAAACGAGTGGTAAAAGTGTCGGACCTTGAGGTGATGTTTTGTTGGCGCGATAAAAATCAAATCGTAAACCCCGAAGGCCGGAACCGCGCCGTAACTGACCCACATAAAACCGCGGAAACCGTCGCAAATGGGGGACTGAGAACCACAGTAGCTTACTTGATTGTTGGATTTCTCCCGGCCAATGTTTGAAAGTGTCATTTGTACATTTAGTCTTTGACATAGTCAAAATCAATTCTGAAAGATACAAGTCTTATGATGATGTGTGATCCTCATATCAATATACTAATATTATAAAAATGTGAAAGTATGGATGTTTGTGCGTTCCGTCGGCTGGGGTGGCTTTGGCCCAAATTTAATGGTTTTTAACGCTTGTAGTCACATAACTAATATAAATATAAAAAAAAACGCTATACTGATGTCTGTTTCACTTTATACACTAACCAATGAACATTTTTGTATGATAAACAATAGTGTTAGCCTTTAATTTAAATTTTGAAAAAAATTTTAAATTTGGGCTAAAGCTAACACTGACTTGGGGTTACTTTAGCCCGAATGTTAATAACCCATATAAAGCTATATCCTACATGACTTGGGCTAATTCTACCCCAATGTTTCCTATAATATAGCTTTCACTGAATGTAAAATTGAGTTTTGGGAAAATTATAAATATTTGTAATAAGCTAACTCAGTCTCTAGTGTAACTTATTTATTCAAAAACCACAAAAAACATAGCCTAGAGCCTACATAGCCTAACAACACAGATCTCAGTGAATTTAGGTGAATGTGTCCATTTCAGGGACCAAAAACTAGTTTCTTTTTAATAGTTTTGGAGGATTTATTTTACATATGATATCTTCCCACTGGTATTCGTATGAGTCCATACGCTCCGGCCACCTCCAACATTTCAAACTTCTGTTCATGCATTCAACGGTTACACTTTCTTGAGTCATGTTTGTTATTTTACCAGGGTATTTTTGACCATTTTCCCTGTATATTACAATTACAAAGTTGTCAATATTGCAGTTTCCAAAGTTTACTTCTGCCTTTTTTTGCGTGGTTTTAACTCTACGGCCAATCGGCCTACTAGTAGAAGTCAAACTGGTGGTAGCTTTTGGAGAGCCATTATCTGAGCCTACTTCAAGATCAGAGAATGTTTCTGATTCGCCATCTGATTCCAAAGGTAGTTGTGTCTCATCATCTTCGGAGGAAGAACTTGGAATACGACTGTTCGGTCTTTTCTTTGTAGGCCTAGACTTTGGTTTTCCTGTAACAGACGAAGAAACTTGTTCCCCCACAGCAGCAGTGACATCTTTGACTGAAATGCTCTTTCCAGCAGCAACTTCTACCTTCTTTCGCCTTTTCCTTGCTGAGTTGGAAGGGTTGACATAATCCCTTCTATTTTTCTCGAGCTGCTGAATAAATGCCTCACCCACTAAGCTTATTTCTTCATCAGACAGATTTTTAGGGAGGCGTTCAAGTAGTTTTTGTTTGTTAAGTGGAAAAATCCCACATTTAGTAAAACCAGAGACAAGGTTTTGAGCCTGATTTTGCCCTAAGCCATTCATAAGCTCACGTAGCAGTCCTGGGAAAATATCTTTCGGGACTACCTGAAACTTAGCACTTGATTTAGACTCTTTCCACTTACGCAGTATGGATCGCCAAATCCTTTTCATTGGGGCAAAAAAAGCCACGTCCAAGGGCTGGGATAGGTGGGTAGTATTTGGCGGTAAGCAAATAAATCTAATGTCATGTTTCTTACACAACTTCAGAACTCGAGTGCTGATATGAGAGGAAAGATTATCTCCAATCATTACTTTAGGCCCTGTTTGATTTTTGATAGCTGGGAGAAATTGCGATTCAAACCAATCTTCAAATGTATTACTGTCGAACCAACCACTTTTAGTTCGATTGTAACGGCTATTTTCTGGACCATTCTCTGTCCAAGTAGACCACAGATGTTCCGCCTTGTACACGACATATGGCGGTAAACATTGGCCTAAGGCATTGCCACAAAACATTACTGAGGTAGAGCTTTTAGAAAAATTGCAAATATTCTCGACATACTTTGAGCCTCGTTTGCAGATGATTCGTTTGTTTCCGGGATCATCTGTTAAGTTGGTCTCGTCATAATTCCATATGTGACTAGGCGGCACATTCTCAAGTTCTTTAGCCAAATGATCCATATAGGTATCAATCACTTCTGCACTTACCTGAGCTCGAACTTTTTTAATGTTTTTACTCACTCTGGTTGACAGATCAGGGTGTCGTTTCAAAAATGCTTTAGCCCAGTCATAGCCTGGCAAATTGTCTTTAAACTTTGCAATTTTGGTCCCTTTTTTATCGAGGTATTCTTTTACAGTTAAACGAAAATCAAGTTCAGTTACAGGAAATCCAAAGTCACTTAACCGCACAAGATGTTCCTTAAATGTTAGCTCCTCTTCTGCTGTGAACGTCGTACAACCTCCTCTTGCTTTAGAGTGTTTACCAGCTAGCTTGTTTTTAATTGTTGCTCGTGGAATTCCAAATTCTTCTCAGCTGCACGCTGTGTTATCTCCTTCGATCGTATTGCTCTTAAACATTCTTCTAAAGTTTCTGATGAATAGTTTCCGTAAGGCCTAGAGCCTAGGGTCCGTTTGTATTTTCTAGGCATTATCAGGACCTAAAATAAAAAACACATTCATTAGATTGATTTGTATAGGTTAATAAAAGAGTTTTGGGACATAGAAACATAGAAAAAACTCAGAGTTAGAGGGCAATAATTTTAAAACACAATCTCCTAACCTGATGAGCAGTGGGCTAAAGTAACCCCAAAAGGTGGGCTAAAGTCACCCCATCATATTTTACTGCTAATAAAATTAAAACCATTATAAAAACATATAAAACATATTATTATATTGTTTGTTAGGTATATAAGGATTAGTTTTAAACACTTACCTAGAATCAAGTCATTCATTATAATCTTTTGGAGAACAAAGTTGGAACGCTGTAACTTTCCATCAACTTAGCTGACAGATTTGTCAACAGCAATAACAACTGTCAGGTCATAGAGTTTAAAACCTAAACATAACCTACTAAAAGAGCATAGAGTAAGCTACAAAATAATCACCAAAACATTGAATTTGGTGCATACTACAATAAATAACGTAGGATCAAAAGTTTTTTTTTGGTTTGGGCCAAAGTCACCCTTAAGGGCTAAAGCCACCCCAGCCGACGGTAACTCTGAAGTTCCATCACGTGAAAACTACTGGACCGATTGAGCTGAAATTTTGCAGAGAGGTACTTGATAGTCCTGAGTAACATATAGACATATTAAAGTTGTGAAAACCCTATAGGGCTATGCCCCACGGGAGTTCAAAGTTCCCATGTATTCCTTATGGACATTCATTTTTTTTGAGCTGATGAAAATACAAACCGCTGATCTTGATTCGTTGTCGTTCCACAGGCTAACCACAGAATGCAGCACACAAAACTATCATAGTTTTTATAAATAATTAGCGAGGCGAAGCCTGCGGGTAACAGCTAGTAATCTATATATTTAATTCCGTAAGCGAATCGGTCCTCACGAAATATCTCGAGCTAGGAAGGAGTTAAGTTACGACGATTTATTTTAAAGATTGAGGGCCAAGAAATCTCAAAAATTACGTGGGCTACGCCCCACTGGACTTCAAAGATCCAATGATTTTCTTATGGAAATATCACTACAGTGTTGCTTATTGCTAATATCATAAGCAAAATGAACTAATGATCAGCTGTGATTATCCACTTACACAAAAACCATGTGTTAGGGGCTATAGCCCCTGTAAGCCACTAGTGACATTATATATCCAGTACCTGGGGGCCGAGCTTTGCTCGGGGGAAGGTCAGTTAGTTTGTTTAGATGACTCGGAGTAATATTTCACCACTTCCCCCCTCTGATAATCAGATTTGTATTATTCATTAGCCTCTTTTCTACATTTGTAAGGTCCCTCCAGTTGTTATTTATAGATCAATGTCCCTTTGATTTATTTTACTACTCTATATATGTAATCTTTACTCAAATCTGTTAATCTCTGCTCTCAGGAAACCACATGTTAATAATCATAAACAACATGAGTATTACTTTGACAGTTCCCTGGTTAATTATGAACAGCTGTTACAATACTTTTGTTTTGATTTGAAACTACATAAGCCCAATGTTAATTTTTTTAACTTTTCATTTTAGTTTTTTTACATTATTTGATTTTTCCTAGGGATGAGGCCTGTCTAGAACTTATTTTTATCCCAGAAATTAGTTATTTTGAACATTTGAAGGAAATCGTTGGAGCCGTTTTTGAGATCCGTGACGCAAGCAAGCAAGCACGCAAGCAAGCAAGCAAGCAAGCAAGCAAACCTTACTCATATTAGAGTATAGGATAAGGGATAATAAATCAAATTTACAGATAAAATACAATCTAATTTTATCTGTACGTCCAAGCCCAAGTCTGTCATGTATGTATTTTAAAAATTAATTACTCTTATATCTTTTTATCAATCAAATTAATGCATGCATGCATAGGTCCATGTGACACGGTCAGAAAAGAAAATTTTCGAGGTAAATTAGCTCAACACCGAACTTAACATCAGGATACATCTCATCCCAGTACCACTACGATTATGAAATGAGGCTCTCCTCCCGCCATATGCGATTCTTTTGTTCTTCTTCTGCTCCCATTTTATTGTTCAGTTTTCGTTTCCGCTAAATCGAGCGCTTGTTCCTTGTTCCACTTGCACTATTCCATTGTTTTAACTAGGATGTGCTCCACTTTGTTGCGGTTGCGGTCGTTGCGGATGATGGTTATAGTGGTTATAGCTTCTTTGAGAAATGTGTTAGAGAATGTTGTTTTGTAGAAAATTTAAATTTATGACTGTACCAGCGAGCACAGAATAGAAATAGAGGGGCTACGTATATCCAATAAGCATTACGGGCAGTGAAGCCAATTCCCCCGCTCTTGTGGGCGAGTCCCGGGAACTGCTGCACACAGCGGCAGAAAACCTTTTTCAAATATAAGATGATTAGACACACTTAGTAGACTTAAAATTACCAAACTTGGCACAGAGAATATTTGATAGTGCTCCTCACTGATGGTAAGCTTAAAAATCTAAAATATATTCTATTGTATTTTTAATAACTACAGTAATAGTATTTGAAGAAATTATTAAATTAAGTATGAAAACATGAAAAAGTGAGTAATCGAGGAATTTTGTTATTGTTTGGTCAGGAAATTTTTGTCAGCGGCGAAGTTTGAGAGCTTGAGTTAAATCATAACATATATTTTTCGAAAAATTTACGACCAATGGTTATGGAAATTGATCAGGTTGAAGAGATAGCAAGATTTGTTTAGCGGCGACGCTCGGGCGCTGCCACTACGAGCTTCCGCGTGTAGCCTTTGCCCGTGTTTCTCGACGTACACACAACAAACACAATGGCAATGTGCTGACTCTGGCATTCATTAGTGTAAGTGATGATAAGGAGTGTTGTATGAATGATTGACGTTAACGTAATGTTTATTCCTTACGAATGGGTTTATTTATCCTTCTTGTGCAACAGGTCCTTTGGTCTGTAGGACAAGAAAATGTCTTCACAAATATTGTCCATCCGAAAAGAACATTAGTGTTAGAATTTTCAAGCAGCATTAGAGAATTACACATTTGAAGACAAAGGTAATTCGTTAACAATGTTTGTATTTGCTAGTAACAACATGCTCAGAAGATAATTAGAACTTTTTTTGTGTATTTCATAGATGTTATTAAAAAACAAAATGCACATTTGCACGTTAACTGTAGTATATTAATAACATTACAATAATACGTTCACTGAATACGCAGGTTTTTTGCGAGATAAATATTGTACAAGTATAAAGAGAACTATAAGAGTAATTTTCGTGGAAAAAAACACATTTATAAACAAAATTAATGTAGTTTTGACTTTACTAAATAGAGTGAAAACCAATTTTGTTCTATTTTATTCGGTTTTGGTTTGGTGCGGTTATATAAGTTATATTCTATATAAATTTAATCATAGTCTGGTTGCTATAAAATAATACATAACCTACTCATTTTGTTGTTTGTTTAAACATGTGTTCGATAAGTTTAATAATTCTATTTTAAGACTAGCAGAAAAAACATGAAGTTTTAGTCTAAGATTTGCAATACAAATCCTATAACACGACTGTGAGCCTGAAACTAATTACGTAGGAGATGGACAGGTCGGCGAGAAGCTAGAGCCAGCGGGGGAGTTCTTCAACCCGGCACCAACCTTAATATGTTATAAAAAAAACACGTCGACCCGGCACTGGTCCTTTCACCGTCCGCCATGACAGTATGACAACCCGGCACCAGCCACCCCTCTTACCCATTCCACCTACACTACTCCCTCCCAACCCCTCCTTTCTCTTTTCTCTTCTCTTAATCACCTCCCCTTTCCGTAAGGTGCCGTAGGTTCGCGCTGTCCATGTCCTTCCGATACCTCCCTTAAAATAATTGGGAACCGAGCTTCACTAAACGAAGGTGTGAGATGGCTTTAAAAATGAATGGGGGCGAGCTTTGTAAAATGAAGGCAACGCTTTGTTAAATAGTTGGGGGCCGAGCTTTATTAAACGAACATATGCGAAAATGGCAGGAGCTTTGTAAAATGAAGGTAACTTCTCTCGCTGCAGATTTTAAGAAATAGGGGACGAGCTTCACTAGACGATAGAATAGACAATAATAAAAGTTGTGGCCGTTTTTTACTACGAGAATAAATACTTAAACATTTATTTTAGAAATAGGTTTGCTAAGATATATATTTCTTGATTCCTCGATGTTCTGAATAGACATGATGTATTTCTTGTCCGTTACCATCCTAGGCGGTGACAGACTTTTCAACCCAGTATCATACAATAAATAAATATAATTTTCAAATATAACTGACGTTATATTTCATTCGTGCCATTAATGTGTTGTTATTCATAACGTATTTTAATTTATGTGATGTTAACTGTTATTACTTACGTTTAATAACAAATCTTTAAGGAGTCATGATCAGTATAGATTTTACAGTATGTAAAAATACATAAGAAACAGTAAAAACAATATTTCTACAACATGTTTCTAGGTGAAACTCCTGTTAGACCCGGACCAGGAGTAAATTACATTTAAATGTGAGACTTTGGCAAAAAGCTATTATCGATAAGCCCATATTCTCCATTCTTAAAATAACTATTATATCTAGATTATAGAAAATAAATTTCTGCCATTTATTTCCATTAAATAATTGGAAGAAGTGAGATTCGTAAAGCGATACTGGTGAAAGCGGGAAGATAACTCCTGGACCCACCGCTCATTATTATCGCAAAGCATAGCCAAAGGAGTTAGGGCGATGAGATGCCTAGGGTTTGAGGGAGCAAAAGAAGAAAGAGGGTTGTATGTTTGGTGTTGTGGAGGGGGAGATGGCGCGTCTACCCGGCACCAGGGGATGAGATGCCTGGGGTTCGAGGGAGGGAAAGAAGAGAATAAGGGGTGTATGTTTAGTGTTGTGGAGGGGGGACCCAGCTCGCCTACCTTTAAACTGCCTCGGTGCCGGGTTAAGTTGTGAAATTAGTAACGCCTGATTAACCTTATAGCGGTGGTCAGATTTGGTGCCGGGTAGACGTGCCGTCCCCAGCGCCCCCCCCCCTCGGCAGGTAGAGGCGGACGCCCGAGTGCCGTATACCTGTTTTTAGAGGCTTGACAGAAGATCCCAGGGCTAATGAGGGCTAGGGACGGGACCCTGAGTCAAGCCTCGCCAAAATATTTTACGACCGACCCTGGGATCTTCAGTCCTACAATCTTCATAATTAGTAAAAGTAGCAATAATAACGAGCACGCTGACGTGAGGGAAGTGAATTTCCGCATAAAAACCTTTAAAAAAATCTAATAAAGGGTTTAAAACAACACTGATAACATTTTTTGGAAAATTGAAAAATGCTATTTCTGGCTGTTCTGATGCTCCTGGTTAAATTTAAATTGACTATTAGGATGGCAATGTTGTACATTATAAAGTTAGGAGGAGGTATAGTCAGGATAACAAGTTGGTATAGTGGTATTGGGGGTGATAAAACTACATCAAGATATGAAAAACAGCCTTTTCTGGTGTAAAATCCCCATAAGACAACGTACTGTGTTAAGACAATTAACATTTTATTTAATAACTCAGTAAGTATTTGTGCTAGAATGGTGGGGGAGGGCTTACAAGTTTTGGCATTTTACGTAAAATAATTTAATATGCAATAATGTTACATTCGCTGGTTTTCCGCCCCTTTTTGGGCCCAAAAACTCAAAATTTGAAAAATCAAAATCCCAAAAATGGGGTTAGAGTTGTCCGATTGTTTTGCCCAACGAACTTGTCCAACTGTTTACATAAGAGAAGGGGCTTATATATATAAAGATCTTAGCGAACCCCAAAACGTGTTCAGGGGGTCACGTTAGGAACTTCTATGAAGGTCCCGAGCTTAAGTTTCACCGTGCGGGTCATGCTAATAGTTCACTCTTCCATAGGAAATTCACTAATTACAATAACAATACCAATGATCTGCAGTTAAATTTGTCGGTTGGAAAACTAATTTCTCGAAATACTATAATACTTACTTGCTTGAATACTTGGGGTTCCCAATTGGTATTGCCAATACTTGGGCAGGACATTGGTTAACGTGTTTCAAAACTTGTTTCTTTAATAGTACAAGTCTTAATTGCCATAATTTTAATTTATGGTCAGTTATTGGATTAGACTGTAAGCTAATAGCATTAGATCATACAAGCTTGTTCCGGACAATCAACATTGTGTGCAATATTGTTTGCTCAAGACGCGCGGGACTAGGATGACTCACCGCCCTCCCCTCCACTGATGGGGGCACCACCGATATTCGCGTGGCTTCACCGGGTTCACCTGTCGCGCCCGCTGTCCTCTCTATTTCTATTCTGTGCTCTGTGGACTGTACATATAACTGGCTAGTTCTACGCGTATACTTTTTTGATGGGCTAGGGCTATTCTTAGTTTGCCATAGGTCACGGGTAAATAAAACAGGAATTGTTTGATATTCTAAGCATAGGCGTGCACACACGGTGCGGTGGGTGCCGTGGGTGCCGCGGCACCCACGGTAGCCTCAAAGAGGGCTTGAGGGGGGCGCCAAAATAGGTGATGAAATAAATGTTTAGTCTAAGGCATTTTCAAAAAATTAATGTAAGAAATAAGTAGAAAATAATATGTACGTTTTTGCTTAAATAGTAAGTAATACTGGGACTGGGAGTATTATTGTAACGCAGTTAGGTAGTATTTACAAATTCAAATTCAATTAAAATCAACGTCGCAAACACGAACTGTCAACTTACTTTTCCCGTGACGATCGACAGATTTCTTGGAAACCGAGTGCCGAATGTAAGGACAATGCCAATACCAATACCCCTTCGCCCGTCCTTTTATTTATTAATAGGCGGAGATTTCTAGGAAAAGTAAATGCCATAATGGTTTTAATTTGGAGTATATATAAAAATAGTACTTTTATATCGCTGTTTATTTTAACTTTACTTTTCACTTTAGTGCAATGGGAAAATTAAAACTATATAAATAATAATGTCATCGCTATCATCAGTTAGATTTAGTACAACGAAGTATATTTGTCTGAGAAAAAATAAATTCTGTGATGATATTTTAGCATTTTAATTTTTTTAAGTGCTTGGTATCATATTTCAGTTGATTGCTAATTGTTATATTGTTTTAAAAACCTTTAAGATACACTCTTTTACCGAGAAATCGGAGTGACGTGCAGCCGCCCGGCCTGAGCGTAATCTAGATTTTTTAGAAGATAATACAAAACCAGTAACATAATGATATTTTGTAAACCAAATATACCTATGCCGATACAATATTTATTGCATCGAATAATATTGGCACATATTTGTGTCAAGGAGGAGTAAACTATTAGATTACATACAATAATTGACATGTTCAATTATTTGGCAGATAAATATAGGTTCTTAGAGCAGCAAGATTGGGGGGGGCGCATTTGTGGGTTCCGGCACCCACGCTGACCAGACTCTGCGCACGCCTATGATTCTAAGTTAAGAAGTTGGTAAATCTATCGATCAACGACACCACACAGATTAAAAAATATATTTTCTCTAAATGTAGCAAATGTGACGCTGATAATGGAAATGATAGTTTTTTCCGTGGAAAAGTCGTTGTTAAAACCCCTGAAAACCGTAAAATAATCTATTCCATATAATACTGTCATTCGAAATGTGTGGATTTTAACCCTGAATACGTACGTGAAATTATTCCCCGATCGGATTATTACCATTACCAAGCAAGCTACGGCCGTTGAAGCTGGGGCGCGCAGGAAAACGTTGAAAAAGTCCCGCCACAGCGACAAACAGGGTATAGCGCTCTGCGAGTTAAGATAGTTTAGGTTATATTAGTTAAATTAGTTATTTATCACAACCTAACCCAACCTAACTCCGTAGAGCGCTGTGTGGCGAAAAAACGTGCTGTCACATTGAAACCCCGGTTAGGATAGTTATATTATTATAACCTAACCTCGTTATGAATGCCTACTGAAATGCGGATGAAAAGTACCGGAAACTTGTGCTCCGAAAAAGTTAGAATCGCCTACCCCAGTATAATGTTTTTGAATAGGGTTTCAACATCAGCAACCTACCTTTTTAGATTTAACTCAATTTTTGTTTCCTTATCCAACCACTGACAGTTTTAAAATCTTCAAGTGTTCAGTCTAGACCTATGGTAGGCCTAAAGTTCCATCAATATTCATATTTAGACCTACAACAGTTTATTTATTTTAAAATTGGATCAAGGTCTGCATTAAGTGTCAAAAGCAACTCAACTAAATTATTCTTCCAGCTTTTGTAGGATAAGAATCAAATCAAATCTCTTTATTGAACCACAGGTCGAATCTGTATAGTAGTGTCAAAATGGTAATAATTATATAAGAAAAATAATTACCTACCTAGCCTAAAATATGTGGACCTACCATAGGACACACGCTTCAGTGCCATCTTTTGAGAAGGCCTATAAAGAAGAGGATAAGTAAGTAATGACCAGCACTAACATTATACCTCTCATCCTTTAAAGGGTTACTACCAGCTGCGCCTTGCGGTCATAGGAATTCGGAGGGTACCCCGCATTCCTGAAAAAGGGCTATGCCAACTGCGCCGTGAAACGCCTGAGCCCTGAGCCCTTTACCGAGGACTGCGCCGGGAATCCTTGGTTGGTTGTGGTTATATCTCCATAAAATAACTCTCAAAGTTAATCATAATGCTATGATCGCTTTGATCGTTTTCCATGTCATCAAAATTATACTCTCCCTCACTATAAAATGAACATGTCATACAAAACGCATTTTCACCTGACTTTAAATAATATAAATTAAGGGATGAGGCGACACAGACATAAGTGCCAACTCCATGTATATTACGTTTTACATTTAGTTATTATTTAGAAATATTACAGATAATTTAAAAACCGATATTGGTGTATATTGCTGTCAATTAATAGTTTTACCTTGACATATTCGTAATAGCTATCTAAAAATAGTTTAAACTCTACCATACTGCCCAGGGAGACCTTGAGGATGTATTACAATACCAATAAATACTTTTCTCAACTATAACACATTTAATACAGTCGTGATGTGTTTTACTTAACCTTATTTATTCAATATATTTGTTCTAAGATTAAATCCAACATTTGGGATTTACGAAAAATTACTTTAATAACAACCATTCTAGCTAAATAGTAATATACCATGAATAAAGCACATCTATGTAATTTGTTATATTATTCTCTACAGTAACCATGCGGCGCAGTCAGTATAGTACCCGAGGAGGGACCCTTTTTACCGCGCGGCGCAGCTGGTGAGGATAATTAGGAATTTTCTGACCACGGGGCGCAGTTGGTATATCTCCCTTTAAACACTAAAGAACTCTCATCATTTAATAAGATCCCCTTAATAAACAAAGGTCAAAGCTCAAAGATATGAGGTGAACAAAAGCCCCTTGTGAACTATTCAACTTAAGCCCTACGGAATATGACCAACAAATTTAGATTTGAAAATACACGGCTGAAGAACAAGTAGTTTTGACTACGTATACTTACTCAAGTTACTTTCTTTCTCCGACCATTCCCTAGCCTTCGTAGGGCACGAGACTAGTCTTTGCATATTACTGTATTTCTAATTTTTAATGCACCTCTTGTAAAGAGCGGATACCTAAAATATCTACTTTGAAGAGTTTTTAAACTAATCTTTTGTGTTTTTAACGACAATAGCTTATAAATTTAATAGGCTACTTATTTTTTAGTCCAGTGGCTTTACACTGACTGGTATGCGCGGTTTGAATCTTATAGATATGTAAATTAATTCATTTGGAAACATATCGTTCCAAAGCAGTGTGTGCCCTCAAAAACGGTTGGTTAGAATTAAGCATGGTTCACATTTGAGTATTTGTGTAATGATAAACCATAAAACCATAAATTCCATATGTAAGTTAGGTCTAGATTGAAAGAAATTAGCAAGTCTCTAGTGATGAGAAACATGAGACATGCAGCAGTTACATCACAGCAACAGCCCACTTAGACAGCTGTTAGAGTGTAATCTACATTCCACTGATAAGATAAACAACAGACACCCTATCATTGACTTGTTTGCTTAAAAGGCTTTCTAAGAGCAATTTGTATACTCAGCCGCTGTTTAAATATTTGCAACTGTTTGCTGATACTGTGAATATTTACTTTTCATAGGTTTCTTTAATTGTTATTCCAATATTTGGGAATGTCAAAACTTGTTTATTTTCCATGAGATAGTTTTACTCCAGAAACATATACTTATTTTAAATTGAACTATTTATAATATGCTGTATAGGCATCCTCATACAGTAATGGCTGTGATTCCCAATACGCACTAACACACTTACCTTCTCCGAACGATACTTCAAGAGTTATGCATGCTATACCAAGCGATATTACAATAGTGGGCGTGGCAGACGCTTAGCAGTGATTAGGTTTTAGGAATAATCATTATATTAATAGCTGTGAATCCTAATACACTATACCAATCGAGATAACAACGGTTGCAGGTGCTAGTGTAGTGGTTAGGTTATAGGTATACTCATAGTTACGACAGTAAAGCCCAATACACTTACATTTACCAAGCGAGATTACAACGGTTGCAGGCGGTAAAGCAGTGGTTAGTTTATAATTATACTCATAGTAAGGATAGTGAAGCCCAACAAACTTACATATACTAAGCAAGATAAAAATGGTTGCAGGCGCTAGAGCAGTGGTTAGGTTATAACAACTGGTAGTATACAAAACGCTGAGAAAATTGCCTTCACAAAAATATTACAGATTTAGGTCCATTGTAATGTCGTAGCCATTGAATTTTGGTAATAACAGGTACAGTGCCGATAGATTAACGTACCATTGGTTTATAGGCGGGTCTTACAAAATAGGCCTGTTAAACAATAAAAATAAAAACCAATTGGCAGGATCTGCTCTTATGCTTGATTATTTTCGCTCCTGTCACCATGATGTGACTGTGATTACGTGTGAAGATTCTTTACTTGATAGTGTCTAATGGGATTAGGTTTAGAATTTTGTGATGGTCGCAGATAGGTTGTAAGTGCGGTGGTGTGTATGTTGCAGGAGATAAGATGGTCGTGGGGGGTGGGCCGGGGTCTGCGCGGCCCGCAGCTACCACCTCTGCTCCCTCATGGCTGGACCAATGAGAGACACCTCGCTGGACACCAGCCACCGGACCAAGGTACTAATAGGCTTGTCAAATATCAGAACAACTTGCTTGATTAATACAATTTCACTTTCGGGATATAAATAAAACGCCTTAAGCTAGAACACTTTAAACAATGTTTATTCATATACTTGACGGGAAGTATACATAAAAGAAGGCAGGCGGTTTTGACTGGTCAAACGAACATCATCAGGTACAGTGATTGTCATTGAATTTAAACTGATTTTGATCGGTGTGACCGGTTGAAATAGATGACACTACACCATATTACATACATATATATATATATATATATATATATATATATATGTAGGTCCATTTACTGTCATGTATGGCCTATATGAATACAGTATAAGTGTAATTCTAGATTGAACTGACATAAGATGTTCTTAAATTATATCCCTTAACTTTAACAACATGTACGAACAAAATGTAAGCATTTAAAGTTTTTATAATTTTCACTCTATGAAGTTAAAAGTCTATGAATAATACACAATCCATTCTTGAGAATGAGAGTTTTGCTGATTTTTTCTTATTAATCTTAGGAACAATGCTTAATTTAGTGTTGACCTAGAAATTCATTAACCTAAAAGCTCCTCTTAGGTTACTGCTCCCCTGTTGCCTACTTCAGTGAATTGTTTTAGGTTGTAAAAAGGGGCCGCCATACGCCACGGTTTTCTAGCACTGTCACTGGATTCGCCAATAAAGTCCCAGTGCCCAGAGAAGCCTTTTTTTGATATAAAAATGTCCCAGTTTAGTACATTTAGTTAAAGTCCAAGGGCAAAACATAGCAAATAAATATGAGTAGTATCCCATTACTCAAAGTGAAGGAACCTTTACAGCTCCTGAAGCTATAGAGTCTTTAAATAAGATATTTCAAAGTTTATTTGACCGTTATCTGATTCTATAAAAGTCATGCTGTAATAAATTAGTAGTAAATAAGCTATGTTATAAACAGTTACAGATTTAGTGTAATTAAAGTTTGTTGGTAATCAGATTTAAAATACAATATTCTTACTTTTTATTTATTGATTTGAAAATAAATGGTTGTATATTGTAAAATACTAGAGCAAATGTATATTTGTTCTGTTTTAAAAGATACTGTGACTTATTCAAGTATTGATGTTTGATGAATGTCTTAAGGCCTTTTCACACAGAACGTAGCTCAGGTATTAATACGTCTTTGGAGTATTAATAACTGAGCGACGTCTTTCGTGCCACCGTTCAAAAAGAAAGCTACTTAATAGAGACGTATTCCCCCCTCTACCTCACTCACAACAACTGTTTGATTTGAGTTCACTTCAGTTTGGTTAGTGATGGGGTTTACAGTGCCGTGGTGTGAACCTGGTTTTAACAGAAGTGCTATGCCCTGGATGCCCCACAAGTAAAAACGATTTGTGCCTTGCCACTACCTAACCTTACAAATTTACAAGCACTACCTAAACTTTGCAAACCCCCGTTGCAGAAAGCATGTATACTCAGCGAATTTACAATGACTATTGTGACCTCACTTCCACATGAAGTCACTTACTAGGTTTCGTCAAAATGTATACAAAATTAGTGGTATATAAAATTGTATTTATTCTCCATAAAGAAAAGCAGTGAGGCTGAGTGCATAGGTTGCAGCGACGATGGCCGCTAAAAATAGCTTGTTATAAAAATAATTATAGACCACAATCAGATGATTCCATATATTCAGTGGTGTGAGTATTTATATTAAATCAATCGCTTTAGCACTGGGGTGGGAAGGTGCAATTATTATAAATTTAAATGAGGTATGACACACGACCAGTGTTGTGACAGAGAGGAGCGAAAACTATGGACCACCTAGTTAATGACTGTCCCCTGAGCACTTTTCCTGAAGGATTGGCTGGCCTGCATGGAACAAGTGAAACTGGACATGCTTAATTAACGCAAGTAAACCATACTGAAGTTTTTTATTTGTTGTAAACTCAGAAATAGAAGGCAGCTGTATAATCCTTACGATATATATATATATATATATATATATATATATATATATATATATATATATATATATATATATATATATATATATATATAATCAATAAATTTGTCATGACTACGGTTAATCACAACACACTGATCCCCAACACAACAGAAAACAGACGACACAGGAAGGAGGGAACGACCCACGTGGTGACAACAGCTCAGTGCGCATGCGCGAGTCGGGATACGTGAGCGACTCGTAGCTAGCCGAGATATTTTGCATTTCCATATTAATACGTCGCCGACGTGGCTTACATATTAACACTCTTGTATGAACTGCCCCGTTAGATATCATTGTGAGATACGTTTAAGACGTCTTACTAAGATATCGGCGAAGTATTAATACTTGCTATGTGAAGAGGCCTTTACTTATGTATAGTTTCTGGACAGATCCAGGGTTACCTTAAAATCGTTGTTCCTAAATCAAGTAATTATAAGGATTGAACTGTTTATCATAATCAGTTATTTACATAGTTTAGAACATGCCTGCCTTTATTGATGACACACAAGTTTTATTTTGTTGGAAATGTAAGTTGCTGATAATTTGACAAACAACCAAATGGACCATGCGCAGCTTGCTCATTTAAACCCGATAACACCTGTGTTCACATCTGCTATTTAAAACCCCATTCATTAATTTATCGTTACCTGTTTTGAGTTAGTTGAACTTGTGAGATTCTTTGTCAGTTGTGAACAAGCCACTAGTACGTTAAAGAAAAATAAGTGGGAATCAGTGCGCTCATTCAACTAGTTTTACAGTGAATAATTTTTCAATTACATTTCGTCAATAGTGGATGATTTTAGCATTTAAGTGGTACTTTATTTACCAAATTTGGTTACGTATGACTTTAGAAAAACAATTAATTACCGTATAACAAATGAAACTTGAGATATTAGACCCCCTCTTAATTGACCTTTCTTTACTTGTCCGCCCCTTCCGTGCAAACAGCAGAGTTTGCCTTAACTGTCCACCTCAGATTTGACAACAGTTCGGTTTAACTGCTTGTTTCCAACTATTACCTCATGCTCTGCGTATTGATAAACATGAAAGTCTCCTTAAAGATATATTTTCTTTTGGGATACTGGATGTTGATCACATCTCTTAAATGGAGAGTGGAAAACTTTTGATTTTTTTGCTTTTTGCTCAATCAATGTAGGTAGGATTGTTTCGGCATCAAAATAGCAAAGGAATTAACTATAGGTATGCTGTGTGGTATTAATGTGCTGTTGAAGTCAACATCTGATTTCCTACCATGGGTTCTTACCGTCCCGAATTCTGTTAAATTACTCCACACTATGGTACTTCTACCAGCTGTTTAGGTTAGCAGATAGTTTAAGTACATATAAAAAGTATGAGACCAAATCTGTAATGGCAATAATACGTATCTAATTTAATGAAAAAAGCACTATTATTTTAGTAATTAAATGTAGATCAGCTATTAATGATAGTAATTGGTTTGGCAGCAGGAGAAATGAGAGAAACGGTAGGGGGGGATTTAAATTTTTCTTTCGACCGCATGTTAATATCAAATGGACAATAATTACCGTAACAGTAAAACCCTTTCAGTAAAAGGGAGATTGAATTTGTTTGTTCATTATTTATAGCCTTTGTAAACTTTTAATGGTTCTTGAGTATTTTTTTTTGGCCGGTAAGGCCATTGTTTGTTTTAACTGGTCTTTTCAATTATCCACCCTAGGTTTCGGTACTGTGAAGGTTGGTTGTGAGGAGTTCTACTGTATAGGACAAGAAAGTGGGCAATGCAATTTTGCAGTGCCCATATTTTATTATTTTGATATATTTTGGATAATTTTCGCTGAGAATGAGTTCTTGCCGATACTTGGGAGCATGTTTTAAAGGGGTTTTCCAACTAATAAATCTATATACAAGTTGATAATTTCAAATCAAATCAAATCAAATTTATTTCCAAATAAAAACAAATACAAAATCATGTACACAAACAATATTGTGGAAAACAAAATTTTCACATAGGTCCATTGGCCTGTGCGTGAGAACGAGCTCTGACTCAAATTCAGTGTACTTAAACTAGGTATGCAATGCAGTTGTCTGCTTGCAATATTGAACGGAGCAAGTATTTTTTAATCAATACTTTGGAGAAACGTAACCACGAATTGATTTTTCCCTTAAAAAATATTCATTTGATAAACTAAATAACCTCTGAGCATACTCTTCATCAGTTGTACGTGCAATAGTCTCTTGTTGATTATGGCAGGATGCATCGACGGTGCGTCGTCCAAGATTAAAGTAAAGAAACCACTGACTTAAACAAAACAACATTTGAACAGAAAACTACTGTATTTACAAACAGCTGATAGTAACAGTCTGCAGTTAGATATGATCCTTATAACAGCTGTATAATCAACACACAGTAGTAAATAAACCAAATAAAATATTTCTTCCATTAAAATAACATTGTAACTTGAAAGGGCCGTAGGGCAGAACCCTGACATCCGATTTCGACAATTTCAGATTTATACCTTCCCATAGTTGGTTACTATGACCGTGCCAAATTTTGTGTGGATCACTTAAGCCGTTCAGGAGGAGTACATGGAAATAAAAAGCCAGAGTGTAGTATAAGAGCTACGCTCAAAAAGAACAAAAAACATTGTATTATTGCTAAAACAATAAAATTTACTTTTTGATGATTAAATAAGCTATAAACACACATAAAAAATAAAAATAAAACAATATCGGCGGTTGGTTGTTCATAAAGTTAGTCATATTAACCATGAACAAAATTAAGATTTGTTTTGCATTGAAATACAGAACACTGATTTAAAATAAATATAAATAAAAACGACATTTGATATAATAATACAAAGACAATAGGCAATGGCGGGAGTGAAGTAGAAGTAGACGGTGTTGTTATTTTTTGTATACAGTGAGTAGTTGGTGATGTAAAGTTAGTCATTGTAGTATTCAGAACGGCTGAGGGACTCAGAACCGATCTTCAACAGCCAGTTAAGGACTACCCTTTAGTAAACTTCAGTTGAGACCTGCAGGTCCCTAATTACAGGAGGAATGTTCCTATAGATGAAGTTTGCCATAAAATATGATTTGGAGTGACTGACTGATTTAACTGCTCGGGGCATCTGCAGGCCAACGTTAACGGAGTTCCTTGTCCTTTAGTCGTGTACCACGGGAGTTATAACTAATTCTTTATGAGTATATGTATAAACCATCAATGTTTTAATATATAATTGCCTAACAGTAAGTCATTTTGTTTCGGAAAATAACAGATTTGTGGGATAGCATTTTTGTTTTTTGAATGCTTCTTTAATAATTGATTTTTGTACAGCAAATAATGAATTTAAAAGTGATAACCCGGCACCACCCCATGCTATAATTTCATATTGTAGAAGAGATTGAACGTAAGCAAAATAAATGGTCCGGATTTCATTTCCATTTAATATTTCACTCAACTGATTAAAGACATAAATAATTTTTCTAATTTTAGATTTTAAGTCGTTTATTTGATACTCCCATTATAATTTTGAATCTAAAATAACCCAAAGATATTTATAGTGGTCAACCCTTTCTATTTCGGAACATTGACAAGTGGTGGTGGTTGTGCCGTTGCATGTAGGCCTATGCAACGCCAGCCTGAGTTCTGCGGGCGGCTCGCTAGCAGGGCGCAGCGCTATTGATGAATTTTAGTTACATTCATCGTTAAAATATTTTCATGAAACCAGTTTTTAATCATGCACATTTCTACTAAAGCTAATTGATACGATTCCTGCCAGATTGGAGCCTTAATCATTATTGCTGTATCGTCTGCAAATAAAAATATTTCGCCGGTAATGTTGAGTTTATCTAAATTGTTTATATGTATAAGATAAAGAAGGGGACCAAGAGTGCTACCCTGAACAATACCATAATCAACTTCTGACATATCGCTGAGCACACCATTTATTGAAACAACTTGTTTCCTGCCAGTAAAATAACTGTTGAACCAATCTAGCGCCACGCCCTTCACACCTGCACACTCCAGTTTGAAAAAAAGCATATTTATGTATTTGGAAAGTAGATAGTATTGATCGACTTGTGTAAGCTTAGGCTTCTTTTAAGGAAGTATATTATTCTCGGAGTCTTATGAAAAATTGAAGGAGATGATTACTGAAATTTGTTTTCCTTAATGGGTTCTATTTCATACATAGAAGACACTTTAAAACAATTTAAAATTTGAAATAATTTAACATGGAAACAAAAATATTTAAATGTGTATTTTTTTCCTGCTTGAATATTACTTAACTTGAAATAAGGCCTTACACAGCCAGATACAAGCCTTAAACAGCTTTAAGGCTTTGTTTGACAGTTATAAATGGACCTCAGTGTGTTTTTTTTTTATGTAAAGCAAAAGTCTATAAGTGAGTTTATGTGAGACGAACAGGCTGGGTACATAAACCTATTGGTTCGAGTGCTCACTTCGTAATCTAATGTTCACTGGATAAGAATCTGAGAAAAATCTGTAAATGTTGCGACGGTTTGATATTGGACCTTAGCTGTCATTCGCCATTGAGCTAATAATTAACTATGCTTTCTAAGAATAAGCCAGCCATTGAGCTAATAATTAACTATGCTTTCTAAGAATAAGCCAACTTTAGATCGGTACAAGATCAGGGTTGATCGGAATAGAACCCCTTCAAAACGTTAAAAACATGCCATCAACATGTTTATATATAAAAAGGAAAATTGCAATGTGAGGGAACTTTCAGGAAATCTTCATTGTTAAGAATTGCTCTTTAAAAAATAAGTGGCAACACTGTTGTAGTGCAAATAATAAAATGAAACCAGAGTCTTAATTATTACGATATATCCACTCGACAGTTGCTTATTAAATGATTGTGTTGTTGTTCATGGACCATGGACCTTCCTGGTGTAACTGGAATTGTCAGGCCTTGTTAACGTTAAATATACTGTGTAAAAAACTTATCTGTGTAAGAGTTGTTGAGGTGATTTACCTACGCTATGAAACATTGTTACTCTACTTCATCTACAAGTAATGCTAATGAATAATTTCATAAAACAACTTCACAAGCAACCATAGAGCAAACTAAAACCCTGCAGAGATGCATCCAAGGGTTGTGTCATGCCTGAAACTTTGGATTAGTGAAATGCATGTAATAAGTTGCACCCAGGCAATAGCTGTTGCCACAATAAATTAAAATATTTAGTAGCCTGATTAGCGCAGCTCAAAGATGAGATCTTGATCTCAGAGATATTAGATCTTGATCTCAAGAGATATATCTTTCGATATTGCACACATTTTTCTTTACAGCCCAACGTGAGTCTCATGGTAATCTCTCTAGCGATCTTGTCTTTTATAATGATTCACATTTTAAGTCACTGAAAGACCAATCATCATAATTTACTTTGGCTCCAAAATCCAAAGCTGCGATCTTAGATTCAGTACGATCTTACAATAAACAAGTCGAACAACCCAGCAGTAACCTGAGGCTTGGTATTTTTCTTATAGTTGATTAGTTAAATAAAACAAAAAAGGGCAAACACATCTGATTTCTATCCTTCTTCCACACTTGGGATAATAACAGGATACTTTAGGGACCAGTGGAGCAAAGTCCCGTGGTTTGTGGGAAAAAACAATCCCTTTAGAATCATCTAGAGTACGCTCAACTACCATTCAGACCAAGCTCAGTGATGTTTGATTACTCTCGTGGGTGAATTTGATACTTCAGTTATCAAAATCGCCCATGAAATAAAAATGTTGTTGACCAAATGAACAAATTGAACAAATGATAAAGTAAGATGTTATTCTTATATCAGAACTCTGAATGCCTAACAACTCCTTGGGTCTTTGATCAGGAAATATTATCGTCACTTGCTACAATTTGACAATATAATTTTGAATCATCATAGATTTAAACCTCGAGTTGCACCATAACAAATTTTACTTTTTGAAATAAAATTTGTTTGTGTTTATGAAAAACTTCTTTAAGAAATTGACGATATTGAAAAAGAATGTGATTATTTAGATCTGCTAGTTATAAGAAGTTGTTACTTGCGTGTGTTGTGATGATGTGTGTTGTGACTGCAGCGTTTGCCCGCAGGTGGCAGACCCGCGGGCGGGGACGGCGGCCAAGGCAGAAACCAACTTCGAATACGATGACAATGAATGGGACATCGGCATCGGAGACCTCATCATAGACTTGGATGCCGACATAGAGAAGACCGACGAGAAAAGCAACAACGCGGGAGCGGGAGCCATGGCATCGTCGGCCCCTGCGCCCACCAAGGGCAAACTAGCGGTCGAGCACTCGGCCACTGTCGACAAGGGGCTCAAGATGAAGATAAAGCGGACCAAGCCGGGCACCAAGAGTTCAGAGGTGAAGCACGAGATTGTGAAAAGTGGCGAACAGCAAAACGGAAATAGTGCCGTGAGTGGAAGTGAAAAGCACAGTGGGAACGGAAGTGCGAATAGTGTGAGTGCGAATGCGGGAGTGAAAAGAGGATCGAGCGGTCATCGTAGGGATAAGGCGAGAGAGAAACATGAAGTGAACGGTGTAGTGAGGCCGAACGTACAGAGAGTAGTGTTTCCAGTGACGGTGTCGGGGCCCGGACCTCCCAATGCGCCGGGGCCCCCGCCTAGTGAGCCTCCACCTGTCCCCTCACCTTCCCCCGCACCCCTACCCGCCACCCCTCCCATCCTCCAGCCACTCCCCACACTGCCCCCACCCCCTACACTGGAGGAACCCAAGGCTGTGCTACCTTCGCCTTCTGCAGCCCCTGGCGCCACAGTGGCAGCTCCTGAATCACCCCCGGCGGTTCCCCCCAAGAAACCTAAGACTTGTCCTTCAGATATCAGCAAGGTAAGTCCGATCGAAGAGTTTATCTCCTTCGACGGCCTAATAATAACTAAATGTCAAACTGACTCCAGAAATATATATATTTTTATATGGAGTAGGCCTCCTAAACTACCACGCGTACAGCGGGCTAATGGGTTACCTATTTGAAATTGTAAATCAATAGGAAGAGCTACTGAGATAAACAATAAAGGTTTTGTTTGTTTTTCAATTACATTAATTTATTTAAGGTTGGCCTCAAGATAAATAATACTAATATAAATTGTCTCAGTTATTCTCAGAGAATAAAACTAATGGATTATAACAAAAACAAAGACTCTAGCAGTAGGCATACCTTAAATAAGAACCAGCTCACCTATATCAGGCCCCCCCGATTACAGATTACATTGTAGCAAGGCCAAGACCAGTTTATGATGTAACACAACCCTGAACTTGACTGCCCACTTGTGTTAGTGTCGTAAATAATTACCAGTCGGTCGTTGGTTGTTGAACCGCCCATCTCTGAGCATGCGTTGGCAGTGTGTTTATATAATGATCAGTATTATAGGCCTAGAGGATTTACAAATAGGCCCACGGATATTCCCTTATTAGCTAAACTGCAATCTATTGGATGTTAAATCGTTTATAGGTAATAGTTTTAAATTAATTTTAAATGTGGGATGGTTTGACATTTGTTTCAATTATGCCCCGACGTACAGTTTTGAAAATTTTGGGCCTATTGTGATTTTATTTATTTTTAAACCTATGGTTTGTACCTTAACACTTGAACCATATAGCCAAGGCTATAAATGTGTTATGATATGCTGACCCAATTTTTTTCCATAAAACTCTACTTTTAATAGAGTGTAACACTTGAACCAGGCTAGTAACATTCTTGTTCAGAAGAGAAGAAAACATGGTCAAATTGAATCTGAGGTCACATCGGAGAACTAGACCTAAGAAATGATTGAAACCAAACGACTAGCTAAATTGACGTTAGTAGATATGTAGCTTGCTTGTGAGGGAGTTTGATGTGAAGACCATCCCTGGTATGAAAAAACTAAATTAAATGTATAAACAAACATAAAAACTGTATTACATTTATCATAGAACAGCTACATTTGTTATAAGTTATGCTATTAAATATTTGTATTTGAAACTATCCGAGCTTAACTGATTATCATTCTACTTAGTGTAGCCTTGGAAGTCCTCTCACTTGACTAGCAGGAGACAGTGTGTTGTTTGTTTGTTAATCAGTTTCAACGCTTTAGTCATGGTCTGTGTTCGGGTTTATTAAGCCTCGTAGGTCTAGCAGCTGGCTTTATGCCAATTGGCTTGGTTCACACCCGTGTAGCAAAGCTGTACCAATGGGCCTTACCTCCTCTCAACAACTCGCTCTTTCAATATCTCAACTACTTTGATTTCTTTGGATTTTTCCCATTGTTGGGTTGCCTCACATTTAGTTAATCAAAAGTTTTACTTGGCCACTGTACTTACTAATACTTATTTCAAGTAGGTGGTTAAGTAACCAATTTTTATATTGCATGGATGAATTAATTATCAGTTTAAAATAAATCAAGTATTTTAGTAAGTGGTTCACAATTACTAGTAAAGCCTCCAATCGGGAGGACTAGGAAGGCAAACATGTTCTGGTAACAGTAAGATAAAGGTATTACTGTAACAGCTGCTAAGAAGCTTACTGATAACAGTTTAATAATATTAAAGGAAGGATTAATGATAAGGCGCGGAATACTCAAGATTGTGTCGGCCACTTGCAAATAAATGTATAGCTATGCTTTGTGCTTACCAGAAGCTGTTGGAAGTATGGACTCTGATGGCTACAAATCAATAATGTTAATGCTCAAAGAAAACAATGTAAGCTAATGAGAAATAGATTAGCAAATTGTTTAACTATTAGATGTGCAAAATGCAGTTTTAGAGTTATAACAAATCCAAATTTCCTAAAAACAGAAAAAGAGGAAAGAAAAATGGGAGGAAAAATCAAGCGTAATATGGAGTTCTGCTGCTTGACTTGAATCGGAAGAAAGTCAATGCATATGACAAACTAGCCTAACATTTTTTACCGTTATATTTTGTATATTATCAGTCTTTGTAGACAGTATTTGTATTATTTTTACTTATTTTTTTTACTCATCCTTATGATTCAAAATGTGTTCTGTAGGCATTGTAAACTTGCCTTGCTCATTTACTACGGTACATTACGTTTTGCTATAAAGATCGTTCAGATTAGCCTAAGCTTACCTATATCAAATTGTTGATATTTGTTACTATTTTTATTCTGTGTGTAATTGCTAATAATATGTATTTAGTGTATAAACAGTTGCAACTCAACTAATCTTATTCTCCATGTAAACTTTATGGACAAAAAAAACATTTGTTATGGCTGGTCATGCCTTTCAGAGTGAAAATATTAAATAGGAAATCTAGGAAATATCATGCTCAACTCTGAATCGTGGCAAAGATTTTGATACCTTAATTGCTGGAATCAGTTCAGAAATAAAACAGGAGTTGCCTCGACAGAAATTGCTTTAACGGAGTAATGTTTAAGCTCTACATACAAATTTGTAGTATCCGGGAATTTTTAAAATTTTAAATCTTTTTATTCCTACAGATAATGTGGCGATATTATAATCCACGTCTAAAATAGCATTCTAATAAAATAATAAGTTTTATTTGGTAAAGAGTAAACTTGTTAACATTATATTGTTAAGTTAACATTCCTTGTAGTTTCTACAAAATTGTGGCGCTTGTCTTTTACGAAATCTTATTTTTAACTACGTAGTGTCAGTAACAGTTCATGATAAATCCAAATCCTGAATCATAAATCAATGAGATAGCAGCGCCATCTTGTCTGAGTCTGAGTGAAGCAAGAGCGAGTCTCTGTTAATTACATTACACTGTATGTGGAAGGGGGAGATCCTCTAAAGCCAGCTTCCGAGACGAGACTGGGATAATTGCCAAACGCTCCCTGGCATACTAAACACCCTGATATTCTCATGCCTAGCTGGTTATCTCGCTGGAATTACTTTTAATTCGGTTCAGCAGTGTTGGGTACGGTAATAATGATTATGTTTTGTCGATCAGCAAAGCGGATTTAGATGGGAATATCAATGATTAATACATTCTCTGATGCTGAAAATCACATATGTTTCAATGTTATTCCATGGTAACAATTGTTACCATTAGCAACCAACGTGTTAAACTAACAAATGTGAGAGTAAAGGATTCTTACCTCTTTTTAATCGTTTAAACTACAGTACTCAACAAAATCGTTCTGTATTTGAAGTGATCAAAATATAATAACTGGGCTTAAATACTAAAACAAACGTTAGATTCAATCATGCCCGGCCCAAGTAGTATTGCCACAAAAAACAAAATTCGTGGAAGTACCTTAAATTTGTTGTGTTTTTAGTTTATTTCCCCTATAGGGAAGAAGCTATTTATAAAAACTCTTTTAAGTTTAAAGTAGTCTATTTAGGTAGGCCTACACAAATTATTGAATCTCTCCGTTATTTAATCTGCGAGATGTGGAATGCAACACTTTTAACCACAAATTGAATTGTATTTAATTGTTTTACTGTTATAACACCATATTTTTTTTAGTTAGATTTTCATAGTTAACTAGCGGTACCCAATGCGAGTTGCTGCACCTAAGAAATCTTGCTCATATTTATATTACAACTCGCTACATACCGGTAAATAAATAAACAGTTACTAGTCGACCCGTGCGGAATTCCTCACTGCAAACCAAATCTTGTCAGCTGATCAGATGTTCTTTTGTTTACATTATCACTCCTGCCAAAACAAACTATTCCCTTTATTTATCTTTCATATTATTCAAATTTCCGAGAAGCGGTACATTTTTAGACCGTGGGTCTATTTTTCGTCAATAGCCGGCACGATAAGCTTTAAAAGGAGGGGTAAATCATGGAATTTGATCAAGGAATAAGGAAGATCTCGCGGACTGAAAGAAAAACAGGGTAGAGAAATAATATATAAGATTTATTAGTCATCTGATATAATCAAAACTAATCTTTACAACTGATAAAATCATAACAAATCTTTACTTTATATGAGTAACATTGCAACTTTGAAGGCCAGTGGGGTGAAGTTCTAAAGTCTCTAGGTCCTTGATTTACAGCGTTCCTGTGGTTGACGTGAATAACTATTCGAAGTTTCATTAACTTCAGTTTAGGAAGTCCATAGAGAACATATGCTGATACATTAATTTTTAATATGCTGATTGTTTAAGGTTTTAAATTTTTGGTCTGAGTAAAAAGTATATTTATCTTTAAATGTTAACACAATTTGCAACCCTAGGCAGCGGCACAGGTTGCCTACCCTTAAATAGCGGACAATTAAATTGCCAGTTGACAACATGGTTTGCCGGGCTATCAACCAAGATCAGCCAATAGTAGATGTGCTGCATTGCCAAAACTCTACACCAGCTGATCGGAATAACAGTCGAGTGATATTTTTCTATGACAAAATGGCAACTGACAGCGTACAACCATGCTATTCCAACAGTCAACTTAATTATCAAAAGTTGAAGTTGCCTTAGTTTGTTGAAAGATAAACAACAATATGAAAATCACAGATACAGTTATGATAACAAAATAAGAAATTTGTTGTGATGCTGGAAGACTACAGCGACTGTGTTAAATATTATTTTACTTACGTTGTCAATCCAAATTTGTTTTTGATGAACACGTTTCGGCACTAGGCCATCAGTATTCCTACATTGTACATTAAAGTTTGAATTTCTATACCTATGCAACGCTGAATGTATGAATAACAACTTAACGTACAATGTATGGGATGGTAGCCTAGGGCCGAAACACGTTCATCAAGAACAGATTTTGATTGACGATAAAAGTAGAATAATAATAAGTTTGTCATAATCAATCCATAGCTACAAACCACACATCGTACAATGATTATGTTGGTGAAAAAACGAGTCGGTGTTGTGGTGCGGGGTAGGGCTGGCTGTTTAATTGCCCGTGAGGCTCTCGTGTAATGGCCTCCTCCATCCCGTGACGGTGGTAATTGGCCTCGCTCGCTGCCGCTGCGTAATCTCTGCCGGTGTATTAACACATCCTCCACTTCCGAGATCTGATCTGGCGATGGTGTGTCGGAAAGACGGAAACTCTCTAGTTTTGTATCTGTAAGTGAAAAGATGGGGATTCAATTTGACTTTTAAACAAATCTCCAGTTAAAGTCTAGCTCCAGATTGATGCATCTTATAAGAGAATTGCAGCTTGCAGAGATGCACACATTTTCGTAAACCGAGAATAAAAGTTTCCTATAGTAATTATTATGATAATATTGATAATTTTAATTTTATAAATATGTACAAATATCGATCTAATGTACTTATAATAACACAATTAGTAACCTCAACCCCTTGATTCTCACGAATCTCTGAAGTCTATGAATCACTGAATCTTACTTGTAACTTGATGTTTCCAAACGTCGTCCATAAATGGCTCGTGGATAGGTCAAATTTGCCGTTTCTTCTGAAGTTTGTGCCCTGAAGTTTATGCTCTTAAAGCTTCCTACGAATATTGTGCAATTAATTTGAAAGAAAACATAGACAGCAGGCAGATATAAGAGGAGCCTGTTTAAGATTCTATCCAAGCCTTCATATGGTTTTAAGGAGTAAGCACAAGCCGGCTCTTGAATTTCTGAAACGGAATCTATGGTAGTTCTGAATATTTTTTATCCTAATTAAAGAAGTATACAATCAGATATCAATTTATTTGTGAAGAACCTATACTGACCCCATCAGTTTCCCAGGATTGGTTCCTATTAATCAGCAAATGGATGAACGAGCAAAGTCAGCTGTAGATTGGTTTGTTAATTTAATCATACCAACACGTTTAAAAGTTCCCTATTTCATTAAAAATAATGTTCAAGTGATAGCGCTTCACCAAGATAATTTGCTGAATAATCCTTGATCACTTAGTGCCTTTAATGGGAGAGGTGAATCAAACAGAGTTAAAGTAGTACAATAAATGCTGCAGTTCTGCCTGAGTTAAAGGTGAATAATTACAAAGTTTCAATATATAATTTTTTCTTCATTGGGTTAATTTCTGGTTTTAAAACTTTAAAAGCCTCATGCCTCATCAAAAGCATCATCAAAGTAAATGATATACAACGTTCTGACAATTCAAATGATCAGTAAAGAATTTCATGAAATTTTATATTCATAACAAAATCACATTTGTATGAAAGAGTTAAGCGCAGTGCCGGTAGGGGGGAGTAAATCCAATTTGCGCAGCTAAGAAGGTTCAAGACAAGCAGAGCACGTGTGATGGTATATGAACGTGGTTTGCGTTTAAAGCGCTTGTTTATGCTTCTGACAGCAACGGTAGTGTTGGTGGTGGGGGTGGGAGGTTGAGAGAGTAGGGGGAGGTGTTTGGATCAATAACTGCGGTAAAGAGAGAGGGAGGAGAGAGGCGCTTTACACCTTGGGGCGACACTTCCCTAACTAAATACTAGAAAATAGATGAATGCAAAGTTCTCCCTCGTTACTGCCGTTTTGATAAGAGTAATTTAATTTGAGTGTTTGATTATTTTGTGTATTCAGGATTCATGGCTTTACTAAATGTGTCGATTGATTTTATTGATTCCTTTTCCTTTGCAACTTTTTTAGACAATACAACTTAATCCATACCGGTAATCAATACAATACGATCGCAAGAAGCAGTACAGTAGTCTCACAAACTCTGCGCTCCGGAATACTCCCTGGTAATCAATACAATACGATCGCAAGAAGCAGTACAGTAGTCTCACAAACTCTGCGCTCCGGAATACTCCCAGGTAATCAATACAATACGATCGCAAGAAGCAGTACAGTAGTCTCACAAACTCTGCGCTCCGGAATACTCCCTGGTAATCAATACAATACGATCGCAAGAAGCAGTACAGTAGTCTCACAAACTCTGTGCTCCGGAATACTCCCTGGTAATCAATACAATACGATCGCAAGAAGCAGTACAGTAGTCTCACAAACTCTGCGCTCCGGAATACTCCCTGGTAATCAATACAATACGATCGCAAGAAGCAGTACAGTAGTCTCACAAACTCTGCGCTCCGGAATACTCCCTATGTAAACATTTATACAAATACCACCCGTATTATACCCATATACAAAAATTATAAGACCAAGGTCTTTGCTGAAAAATAATAAGACAGAAACTGTTGTTTTCCATTTGATTGTATTAGTAGTTCTAGAATAGATTCAAATTAAATATATTTTTTGTTATATGTTCCTTTTTTATAGCAAGACTGCAAAATGTTTTGACATTTTCCAAAATATCCAGAGCTAAATTTAAGCCTTGTACAAAGGAAAAAATCAAGATATAGGTTTTTAGGTTAGACTGTTAAAGAATGTGAAAAATATTCAAAAAATTAAAGCAGGGTTAACTTTTCGATCGTTGTACTGTTCATATCTTGCATTTGCCTTTGCCATATGTGCACCTTGCAATCTGAATCATGTTGATCAATAGTTGATTACTATCAAATCCATAAAATGAAATGTTTCTTCTCTTACATAACAGACTTCACCATAATATAGTAATTACGAGTACAAATCATGATGCGTTTGTCAATAATGTTTACTTTGGAAAAAAATGTTTTAAAAGTCACATGTAAATTTTATTATATCTTAATCCTAAAGTGATATCAATTACATAAGCTTGGTTGAAGTTACAATAAACTCCTTAGTTTCACAGCTTACTAATGCAGAAGATGAAAAAGACGTATATAAGAGATATTTTTAAATAAGAGGATGTTGGTAAATGGTCTTACAGGTATGAATTGTTTTCTTACCTGTACCTATAAGAAATAGCTTCAATGGTTTGCTGGATCAGTAACCCCAAAAGGCTTGGTTTAGGCCTCAAACCCATTTTGTAGCTTTGTTTAACTAGGTATTTTTGACAAAGAGGGTTATTGAATAAGTTGATTATTTTTTCATGGATAGTTGTTTCGGTCGTAATAACCAATTGGGTGATTCACAGGAGATGGTAGACATGTGCGTGGGGACCAGTGTCGCCACCATCACAGAACCAGACTGTCTGGGACCCTGCGAGCCCGGGACCAGCGTAACCCTGGAGGGCATCGTCTGGCATGAGACTGAAGGTAACCTATCCTGTCTCAAGGTGTTCTCTTCTGAAATAGAGTTGCTAGAGTTTACTCATGTTTTGCTAGAGGTGAAAATTATCAATTTCCCTGCAACTTAGATTGCATTATAACTATAGTAGGGCAAAATCAATCGAAGTTTCAAGGACACTCGTGAAATACAGTAATTTTTAAACATATGATTCATTCTGCTGTTTGCATTGTTGGTTTATTATTTTGAAAATTATGTTTTTCAATTGCTTTTGAATGTCTTGCCCAATAATTTTGCCCAGAAAAACAAAACCACTTCAATGAAATAAAAATATTTTCAACAAATAAATAAAACAATAAATAAATGTATCAATAAAAACTGTTTTACAAAGTTTTATAAAGTAAAAAACACGTGCATTATCGACAAAAAGTAAACAAAACATGAAATTTACACAATAGTCAGTTTAAAAATCGTCCGTAACAAATGATTATTTGTACATATGTCACAATTAAAGCTTGACCTTGAAGCGTTGATTGATGTTGTCCCTACTATATAACAATAATATGAGCATAAAGATTCAGCAATTTTAAATGTGACATTACCGTAAGATATTAAATTGCCGCTTGAATCTCCCTGCTTATATTCAACTTTGAACATCTGTTCTTACTTTAAATGTATTATACTGCATCAATTGCTGTATTGGAATACAATTTAATAAATTTAATTCCCACTGTTAATCTTACATGGAGAAAGAACAAACTTTGAGGAGCTAAGGCACTTCACTTACATTCAACAAACTTTGAGGAGCTAAGGCACTTCACTTACATTCAACAAACTTTGAGGAGCTAAGGCACTTCACTTACATTCAACAAACTTTGAGGAGCTAAGGCACTTCACTTACATTCAACAAACTTTGAGGAGCTAAGGCACTTCACTTACATTCAACAAACTTTGAGGAGCTAAGGCACTTCTATTACATTCAATCTTTTTAAAATTAGACGGAAATGACTTTAGATCGAGCTCTATCCAATGGCACCAAAAATATCAAGATCAGTGAAGGATTTCCAGTTACAAACCTCTAGCATAATAAATAAGTGTATATGAATAGTAATAACAGTTATATTTATCTTATCATTGATATTATTCTACTCTACATTTATTGGGTGAAGACCATCAGATGCATATCAATATATACAAATTAATTCACAAGCCCACAGCTGTTTAAACTAACGATGAAGGTGTCTTCTAAAAGTGAACTTAAGTATTTATCTTTTTATTTTTGTTTTGTTTAAAAACACCATATTTTGTAACCTCTGTTTCAGTAAATTTGCATACTCAGTCAACATAGATATTTAGTCCAATGCTCTTCTTTTGGAGGACAAATTAAATTGTATACCACGTTTATTTATGAATTTGTTAATTAATCTTGGTAAAATGCTTTATGTTTTTTAGTGGGTTAGGGATTGAAATTATTGTATTGTTTTTGACATTAGGTTACACCTAATCCTTAGATTCTCACAGTTACCGCAGTGATATACCATTAGCTCAGCTCATAACAACGTATTCTGCCAGTTACCCAGCCTGTTATCGTTATTGGTTTGCGTCGCATAGTTAAATTTTTCAGGGCTGTAAACATAATATAGCAAGTTATGTTGTCACCTTTGTTAGTCATCTAACATTGTAATTCTTTTGCATATTTACTTTTACCGTATAATGTTAATAAATGCACGTACAAACAAATTGTTATTACAGTAACATGTTTGTAGCAATAACCTAATACAGACATTATGGTAACCTAACAATAGAGTTTATGCGATCCAAAATTATGAAAATTAAAAACAGTTCGGCCAATTAGTTACTAGTATTTGAAAAACATTATCGAAATAACATAGTTGCAGCTTTAACCTAATTCCACGATATTATGTTATTGTTTGATATTAGTGTTCATCCTTCAGTAATTTGTTTTGCATAACGACCAGCCCTACAGGGGGGAAATCATCTCTATATTAAAATTGTAAATTCACTGAGTACGCAGATGTTCTGTGACGGGGGTAGTGATGAATATTAACCCGGGTATTTAAAACTCGGGGTGAATACCAAAAATTCATAAATACCCGGTTATTTTGGGTATTTATGATATTTTACGTAAAAACTCCAATGTAATTCACATTTACCCTACTACCCTTGTTATTATCAGTGTATAACATTGGAGGATATTTTACTGATTACATTTATTAAATATTTTACTAATAAATAAATAATGACAGGGTAATTTTTATAAAAAGACCTATCAAGCCTACAAATTACACCACCGCCAAACTATGAAGGAACTGGTTAAAAATACAAAACATTCTTTACAAATTTATAAATATATGAAATTTTATAGTTTGACGAATACAGAACAAAATATAAATTTAATTGAATTTCAATTCTTTCCCTCCAAAATTTAAATTTATTGAACACTCCAAAAGACCAACAAAGTAGTAAATACCCAGTCCTGGTTATTTATCTCGATCTTTTTCAGAAGTTAAATGCTTGTGGTAACCATGTTATACTCTTCATAAATACCCACGTTTTGGGTATTTACCCGGGGCTTGGGGTAAGTACCCGGGTAAATACCCATTTTTTATTTACCTACCCGTTGGGTACACCCGAAAGCACCCGGCCCACATCACTAGATGGGGGAGTTTATATTTTGTATAATTTAAACTCTAATAAGGTACAAATAAAATAAATGGTCTTTCACATGGTTTTATGTTATTACCTATCATAAACTAAAAATCAAATCAATGGTATATATTTACTTGGATTGGATTGTACTCAGCTGTTACAAACATGTGGTATTTATTAGCTAAAATTAGTATGCTTTCATAGAACACCCAAAATGTACACATTTAAATGGGCCAAAACACTCATAATTACTTCTTCTGGATGAATGGCTAATCGGATGATCGGATCTTAAATTTGATGAAAAATCGTTAGTTTTGGAATTAAATTTTCTATAACTTTTGTATGTATTTAATAATTTTTGCCACCTCTTCCCCTTTTCTTACAAAACACGCTCAAATTATAAACATTTTAAAAACAGAATCCCCCCCCAAAAAAAAGTGCCTCCAAACTAAAAAATATTAACTTTTGGATATTTTTCTGAGGGTTTCTCGTCAAGAGCTTTAATTTAAGTTTGAGGTCAAGTAGCTTACGGGAAGTGCCTCATGATTTATGTTAGTGAGTGAACCTGTCTAGCTTTATATAAATAGATGAAATCCGGCAAGTAATCTTGGCAAGAACAAAACACCAGTCTCTTCTAATATGTATAAGGTAATTAACACTCGTGACGATTGATGTTCACACTATATGCCTGTTTTTACTTACCATCGTCACTCACTTAAATAATAATATACGGATCTAAATAGTCATAGCTGTCTGTTGACATCCTAGGCTAAATTATGACTTGAATATACTTTTTAATAAACATAAAATGTTAGCATCAGCTGTTGGCCTTTAACAAATTAAATACAAATTAAAAATTGAAATTCTTGATTCAACATTAATTTTTATAAAAATTACTTTCCCTCATACAAATATGTGTTTAAATTGGTTGATTCAAAATCTTCACATAAACAAAACACCAATCTCAATAAATAGGATGTAAAGCGGTCTGTTTCTGTTTGTGTGCTATGATAGTTTTTGGGTATAGTAAAACTATATTTAGGATGCAAGTTAAAATTGTTTCATTGTTATTTGTAAATGAAAGACAGTATTTTAAATTCAGTTTAGTTTGACTTTTAATACTTGGCATAATAGTTCTACACACGTTTGTCTTCTACACTGGGAATCCTTGGATATAGTTCCATATATTTACTTCTACTTACTCGAGCTGGATCCTTCTGTTATACACCTTTACTTTGACTGACTATATGTTTTTAACTTTTCACAACCAAATCCAATCTAACAAAATGAACTGTGGAAATATCAGATGTTTCATATAATAGTCTAGTATAATACAGTGATGATAAAACCTATGATATAAGAATAAGCTGAAATAACATAATAGCTTAATAACATAGTGTTATCGAAGCAGGTTAAGTTTAAACACTGATGTTGTTTGTTTGCCAGGAGTGTTGGTGGTTAATGTGACTTGGAGAGGGAAGACTTACGTAGGAACACTGTTAGACTGTACGAGGCATGACTGGGCTCCGCCGAGGTGAGTATCATAGATCATACAAGTAACATTTACCCCGAATTTAAAACAATTAGCGCAAGTGTGATTTACATGGTATGCGATCTCTTTGATTGGGATTCACAAAGCAGTGTACTCGTTTCCTGTTACAGAGTGTGTCAAACTTGTTTAGTCTCCTGAACGTTCACCGCGTGACAACAGTAATGGAAATGTCTGCTCCTGACAGTCTTTGAGAGTTTACGATCGGAACACGTTGTGTCAACTCCCTTTGACTAGCTCCGTTCTCGAGGCACAAAAAGCCTCAATTTAAAACAAAACTGTGACCAACAAAACTTTCTGAAACGAACAAAAAAAATTAAGCAGATCAATTTTGTTTGTGTATTTTCTACATGGAAGTCAATCATAACGATATTTTTTCTTGATTTTGATTAAAATTTGTCAAGGGGTAGAAAAGATATACCATAGACTAGTATTTTTTTAAGGTACCATATACACATAAGCACCGATCGTGTGCCACAATGGAACAGTTGGAAGAGAAATGAGAATGTTTAGAATGAAAAATCTCCGATGGTTAAGATGACTTTAAAATAATATACTATGTGAAACTGGCAATGAAATATCTGTAACTTTTACAGGGTATTTACTGTGGCGTCACATGTATTGACTGACCTATTGTAACAGACCTATGCCAAATGCCCAGTTTTTACAGAAACAAGATGGCTGCTGAATATGTTTGCACATAACGTCAAAACCAACCACTTCCCCCCCCCGTTTTATATCCAACCTCTAAAGCATCGGTTCTCGGATATAACCCCTAAAACAGTGGTTCTCAACCTGGAATCACGGAGATGAATATTGTACACAAATAACTTTTTAACTATAGTCTGATTGTTAAGGGAGTGCGGCTGGAGCTCGGCTCTACCTGCGAGGGACCCAACTCACGCACGCACACTCACCACCGTCCTAATTGCCTGAAAGCCCCGATCCCCTTCACTACCTAGAAATATAACACCTGCTGTATGATACCTCAAAATCACAATTCATTTCAAGTTAGATATACATTAAAAAGCTTTGTGTCACTAAATTTGTTGTTTAATTCAATGAAAAATGAGTCCAAACACGAAATGATTATGACAAAAAATAGTTTACTGAATGGGGATGGTAAAAAGTCATATTAGTTAGAAACGTTTATCGTCGTTGGCAGCCTTATCGTCGATTTCATAGGTTGGCATCGGCGGTTTATGCAGACGTACAAGTTGATAGACCTCAGGTTTTCTCAAGTCCTTTGTGAAAGGAATCCCGCGGTTATGATAGTTATATTCGTAACTTCTATTATTGAAATGTTGTAACTTCTAAATTTTTTAAGCAAAATATATATTGTTTGGTATCATTTTACTTATCATTTTGAGCTAAAGTCAAAAGCATTAATAGATTTTACAACGAAGGTAAAATTAAAAAAAATTGATAGTCAAATTTCTGTGAGCCAGTGATGACTCAGGCGGCAGGTCAGTGGTCCGTCCTAATCCCCTGCGTCTGTGTGTGTGAGGCCTGCGTGTGTGTGAGTAGAGCCCACCCTTCTGCCAGCCGCACTCCCGTAACAATCAGAGTATACGTAACAAAAACCACCCAAACAATTCAAATGTTCGCAAAAATAAGTTTGAAATTGATAAAAATCACTGAAATCAAAAGTCTGGCTGCAACACCATACTATTGAAATTTCTTTTGGAAAGTCTTTGAAATCCAGCTCTCATGAAATTCATTAACTTTTGGTCAGACCTTAACAGTGAATATTATCATCTGTCTGACTTGCCAATTCAGGATTTTCTGCCTTTATCATCTGTTGAGTTGGTAGAAAGAGCTATTTCGTCATACTAATTCATCAGAAACAAATACAGAAACAAGTTGAATGCTGCTCCAGACATAAAACTATATTTTGTTACTTTTAAACTTAACTTCAAACAACTTTGTGCAAAAGAAAGCTGGGACAAGGCTCCCATTAGTGACTATTTGTACTTTAAAGAAGTGATGCAGGTTTGTGCAGTCCTGAACTCACAATCCCAACTAAATGTGGCAACAAGGTTGTAATGATTCTTTAGTCACGAGTTTCCCGGAATTTATTTTGACAATGAAAAAGTAAAAGCCAAGACATGAATTTTATGTTAAGTATTAAATTATATTAAACAAATTATATTACTTAAGATAAAAACAAGAAACAGCCAACCTTCAGAAATAAAGTACAAAAAGTATTCTGTTTATAACAGTACTATGAATGGACTTCCAAGTTTCCTGTGGTGTCTAGTTATTGAGAGTCGTGTTTGTAATTTTTTGTATGCAAAACAGTCAATTCCTCTGGCAGACTGTGACACGAGGGAGAGGGGGGGTCAAGGGCTGCGTGACGCGTCACAATTAATGGAGTTAAAGCCTGCGAAATCGTCAGAAATAGAGTGATAAAATACCGTACCCACAATCCAAAACTTAATAATCAATTAGTGTTACGTGACAGGGGGGAGAGGGAGGGGCTATGAGCAGTGTGACAAAGGGGGGGGAGGGGGTCAAGAATGGCTGAATTTAGCGTGAGGTAATTTATGTATGGCCCCTTAAACCGTTTAGATATGTATACTTTAATTTTTGGTATACACAAATCATTTTAGCGAATTTCCCATATAGGGAAGAAGCTATTACCGTAGATGGCATGGTAAGACTTAAGCCCAAGACCATGTTAACTTTTCGTTTTGAGGTCCCCAGATGTCAAAAACACTATTCGTTCAAATTTATATATATGTGTCCGTTTCCGCGATAACTTGTGAAAGAAACGCCCGATTTTGGTGAAATTTGGCACAAATGTGTAGACTAACATTTATGACTTTAAATTCGAAAACAAAATCGATCGGGCTATGGAAAGGGGGTTTTATGGGGGTTTTAAATTGTCCAAAAATCAGTTTTTTGAACTTTTTACCCTTAAATGTAAAAAACAATTTTGGTTATAGCCATTTTATAGAGCTTAACCCTACAACTGACAGTGTGTTGTCTGTGAAATAATACACTCTTTTTACCCATTTTGTAATTTTTTTTAAATCGTAAAAAATACAAATAATGAGCTAATGCAAACTGTTATACATCTTTGTTTTTAGCAAAAAAAAACTCTACCCATTAAATAACAATTTATGTGGACTTACCAAGTTTTTCCTTTGTTTCTGGTTGTAGAATGAAGAAAGTTATACAATTTCAAAATTATTTTTTTACTTTTCACTGTATTGTAACTTTGGAAACAGTTGTCAAATTCAAATTCTGTAGTATACATTTTGTAGCAAATTTACCTAGGAATAAAAATATTATACAAGAAAATAATGTCTTTATGTAAGAAAATAAATGTTCCAACATCATGGGGAACCCAAGTAGGACTACTTGAGACTGGGCCTAGTTCACTTTCGGCACAAGGTTCATGGGAGAAGCTGGTACTTGGGCCTAGGCCTACTTCGATATTTGCAAAAGGTTCAGGGGAACTATAAGTGCATTGTCATATTAACATAGGCAAGATAGGTGCAAAAGCTGTAGCCACGAACACAGTTTTTTGTTTTAGCGAATTTCCCCTATAGGGAAGAAGCTATTACCGTAGGTGGTAAGACTTAAACCCAAGACCATGATAACTTTTCATTTCGAGGTCCCCAGATGCCAAAAACACCATTCGTTCAAGTTTATATATATATATATATATATATATATATATATATATATATATATGCCAAGTAAAGTTATAAAAAGTAGAAAGACAACAAGAACATATCCGACAAAAGGTAATTCATCTTGTGACACAAGGAATGTTGTGTACCAAATCAGTTGTAAAAGATGTCTTAAGGACTACATTGGTTCGACAACCAATAACTTAGATTTTAAACACAAAGATATGACAAAACCACTGGTCAAGCTTGCCATTGAACACAGCGAAAACTTTGAAAAGCTGCATAAAGTAAAACAGATAAGACAGATCCAAACCTCATCCAACGTTACAAAATTAAGAGATATGGAACAAGCCTACCAGTACTAACAAAATCAAAATATTCACAAGGTCTTAATTTGAGATGGTTTCAGATAAAATCTTCTATTTCTGCTCAAAGTCTTTACTAACGTGTTTCTTATCCAATCAGCTGTCATCATACTACCTTCTAAATTTTCTTTATCAATTATTTACATTATTTATAAAATGTCAATTTTGTTAAGTGTTTGGTTATAAAAAGTTTTTTGTATTGTCTGAAGAAGCTTAAAGCGAAATATAACAATGTAGTAAGTTTTTGGTATTTTTTAATTAATATATATATATATATATATTTATTTATATACATATATTTATATATATTTGTGTCCGTAAGCACGATAACTCTCGTAAAAAAGGTCTGATGTTAATGAAATTGGCACAAATGTTTAAAGTATCATTTATTTGAAAGAGTTCGAAAACCAGATGAATCGCACCATCCGAAAGGAGGTTTTGAGGGGTTTTCACATGTAATTTTTATTTTAATCAAATTTTAATTTTCACCATTGAACTCAGCTTAAAAAAAATGGTATTTTGATCATTGCTCTACGTCAATTGGTTAGTGAGATACTGAAAGAGCTAAACACAGTACGTTGTCTAATACTATTCTTATATAGAAATAGAAACATTTTATATCTCGCTTATATATGGACATATGGTTGTGGTTTATTGTTGTTTGCACAAAAACACAATTTTTCGCCTATGGTTCCCGCAGAAGCAAACCTAGGTACTAGGTCCCCATATTATTCTTATGGAGGATAATTAAAATGTTATATATCGGATATACCTGATTTACTTACTGATCTCAGACCATAACTATATTCCAAGTTGTAGTTCTTGCATCAAAAAACCAACTTGTAGGTACTTGAAAAATAGTTTAGAATGACTGTGGAATATTGCGTATCTGAGGGGCATAAAAACTCCAGAGTGTCTGAAGGGTGGGTAGTATGATTTAGATTGATATTGGTATTAATGTTAAATCAACAAACTCTGTTCTTGATGAGCCGCATTTCATAATTATTGAGTTGCAAACGATATCTAGAAAATATGGTTGGCATTAAATGAATAAAATATATTAAAGGCATATTACTTAATGGTTTTAAAAATCAACGTAGGAATCAATCGTAGGAAATGTAACAATTATAATTAGACTATGACATACTAATAAAACAACTCTAAATTAGAAAATATGTGTTACAATGAAAAATTCCCCCAAGACAACGTGCTATCTTTTCTAAATGTATTTGTTTTGTAACATCACATAAATAATTCTAGGAGGCTTACAAATTTACGTATTTTTAAGCTTTCTATTTAGTTATACAAAAACTACACAGGGACATTTTTGTCCCTATTGAGCTCAAATAGTCAAAAACTTGTAATACAACCCCATAATGAGGGCAAGCGTTTTCCAGCATTTATGCCCAGTGAATTGTTAAAACTCGTTAAAGGTGAGGGCAAGCGTTTTCCAGCATTTATGCCCAGTGAATTGTTAAAACTCGTTAAAGGAAAAAGTTTAGCAATCAGATTTTAAGTAAACTGGACAACAAATATGACGTCACCGACGTGAAATAAAATGGAACCCTTACGTTTTGCGTCTATCTGTTGCACGAACTCCATATCAAGAAAATTTACAAAGGTACAACAATATCACATCACAATTAAACAATGATTTACAACAAATATATAAACATTACTTTTCTCAGGTAAAACGTTAAAAACACAAAGTGCAGAGCAAGCAAATGGACAAAAATCACACCAAAACGAGGAGACAAACTTGACTACAACCACAGATAAAGGACCTTACAACGCATCAGGATGCTACCTCACTACGATGTCCACTTGTAAAGTGTTGCGAAAAATATTGTCACCCCACAGTTGGAATGTGGTTTTCCCGACAGAGTTCGGGTGGTAAGCAGTTAGGGGGCGAATTTCAAGGAACTTTTGAATTGAAAAATAGGCTACGCCGAACCTGAACGAGTAACCACGTAACACCGGCAAACAGTGTTTTCGGAACGAGTTGGGGTTTTGTACCGTTTTGGGGTAGTTGTATTTCTGGGAATTGTTGACATTGACTAATGGATCCGGTACTCGCACATACGGTACGGCACGGCACTTTTTCTCCGTCTTGCAAACAAATTCAATTGCTGATTTTTAATTCGCAACAGTTTAACAGTCCTTTAAAAACAAGCGGACCCCAACACTCAGCCAAATCTCTAAATAGGAACGATTCATTACATACTTTTAAATACCTATTTATAAAATTAATAATCTTCAGCGCCTTTATACAGTTATAATGGAGTAAAACTTCTGTTGAATTAAGAAAGTTAATTAATATGAGCATACTCCAGAAATAATTGTATAGTGATGCATACATAGCAATTAGCTTAACACGTTCGCTGCACACGAAAAATTTTGAATTTTTTGTGGATGCTGAAAATTTTATATTGTTGATTTACTTTCCTATGACGAATAGAATACCGACCATGTGGTTTAAAAGCATTCCAGAACTTTAGTTTAGCCGCTAATGACGTCATAAAGGTCCGGTCGATTTCAGGACTGTAGCACCCGTTGAGTGCACACACATAGTTACAATCACATGAAATGACTGTCACAATGTTATTATTTGGTAAAAACGTCAGGATTACTACCGGTTTCATCATAGTCATCATTTCGTGAAGTGGAAGCCATTATAAAACAATATATAACACCACAGGAACACTACTCGAAATAAGCAGAACAATGCGCCAAAAAACGCACAAAATACATGGCCGATACGAAAAGTAACACCACCCGACAACACAACGTGACCCGCACTACACACAGACCTGCCTCGAACAAGTTATGGGCTCACACTAATTGGTTTAGTTACAATAAGGAGTGCGAAACCGTTTCCGGCCGTGCAGCGTGTAGCCAAGGTCAATGGAGACAGACGCAAATTCTGGAAACTGACGCCGCCCGGCAACACTACAGGACCCCTCCTACACGCTCACAACATATCATGTGAATCGACCAGGTGCTCAGCTCAGACTGACTGTTTTAGTTTAAAAAGAGGCATGTCCCCATATACGCACACGAGCGTGCGAAAATATGCAAGGATGTCCTTCTATGGGAACATGCGCAGCGAACGTGTTAACCTATATAAATAATGTAAAATACGTCAACTAGCTTCAAATGCAACAATTTTGTTTTTCTAATCATCACTCTGCGTTAGACTCTCGGTCTAGGTATTTAGAATAACACTGAATGATAAGGTACTGCTTTTAATGCTCATTACTTATAATTTTATTATGAACATCTAGGCTTTCCATCTATTATTATCCTAGGCGAAACATTATTGTGGTCACATGGGTTAAGCGACTTATTGTAGAAAGCCTAACATTCAAAGCCAGACATTGGCGTTATTATAAACATGTTCCAGTAACATTTTACTAGCTTGCATTTTTGTATGATAAGAGTCAATTGCACTTAACGGAAAAATAACAGTGTTTTAAAAATAACTAGGTGATTGAGGATTATGCTTATATCTAGTCATTTACCATCACCTCCAGTGTCACTGCCGTGCCGCCAAGACTTCTACCTTTGTACAACCTCTTTCTAAATCATTACAATTAATACTCAAACGTACTCTTGTGAAGTGCCCCGGGTGATTAAAAATAGTGATATAACCACTATTCATAGTAAATTATTCGAAATATAATAGGGATTGGAGTCTATTCACGTGCATGGGAGTTAATTTTGTTCAAAACTGTTATGAAATTATCCCGATTACCGTTTCCATTTTAAACATGCAAGTGCCTCCATGATCACTAAGACTTCTTTAACTGCCATAAACAGTGAAGGACAGCCGTCCATAAGTCGGTAGGCTTCAGCCACCTGGTTACTAAACAAAAACACTGAGATAGACTATCTAAGGAGGAAATTCAAACAAACATCATAGAACTCTTCTACTAAAATGATCAGCGTCGCGTCCTTTGCACACAAAACATACACGAAGGAGGGATACTTTTAGTCATAGCAAGTATGTCCTCTTTCACATTTTTTCTGTGAAATTATGATTTTCTCGTATTTTGGGTTTGAAAGCTAAAATATTATAGCGTTGATGCTATCCCATCAGCAACAAGAGCTGGTATAGGGTAGTGGCGACGCGTGACGGTGGAGAGTTATTTTTCTCGCGTCGCCTGATCCAGTCAGCCTAAATAAACTGAAATTCGCAAACATTATATAATTTATTTTGTCTTCAGCTCTTCTTCTTGATTTTATTTTCCACGCCTTCTTTATTTGCTCTGCAATATACATGTGCAGGGGTTAGCCGTGCAGTATAGTCGCCCGCTTAGACGACTGTGAGGTCTACATTAATTCTTGGCGGCTGTACTTTTGGAATTTAATCCACTCGGCCGCTTTTGGAACTAGAGCTACTATTTTTATAAGTAGTTTTCTAGTGTTTTCTCCAGTCACGTTCTGTCTAAAACCAAACTAAATGTTGCTAATTGCTATATTGACTGTACTTTTGGACACTACGACGTTTGGAACTAAATCCACTCCCTATTTTAAATCGTTGTTGCGTTTTGGAACTAACGCCACTGGTGATTTTATTCATTTTGGAACTAAAGAACTGAAATATAATTTTGGAGTTAAATCCACTTGGAACTAACGCAACGCACCCATCTAAGTTCATCGCCCATTCTAATAACAATAATAATGACTAATTACGAAAATATACTACAATAATAATAATAACGTAGAACAAACAGTAACTCGCTTCACGTAAACACTACAGTCACAAATCACTGACATCTGAAGGATCAGCAGACGTGAGACAGCTGAACGTAGCGACAGACAAAAGGCACACTAGTCCAAATACGAACAAACAATGAAATCACTAAAGTCAGTTACTGAAGGATGGCAGATATTGTCTACAATGGTTTCCCGCAAGAACAAACTAAATATCAGCTGTTGCCGAGCAACGCATAAAAACATCGTCGACGTAATCGACAGTATCACTGTACATACGCCATTATCGTCGATGACATCGACGGTTATCAGTTGTAGGGTTAAAAAAACAAATAATTTGGTATTTTGAATCATTAACTTATGTTAAGTGGTTGTAGAGAAAAAAGTCAAAAAATGTGTCCATAAAATTTCCCATATTAATCTTATAGGAAAAAGTTTTTGGATTTTCCTCAGATAATTTTACTAAAAACTTCAAATTTCTTTTTACCAATCAGTTTAGCTCTACAAAAAAATAATTTTGGTGTTTTAATTGTTCTACGTCCAACCGTTGCAAAGATACTCAAAATGCTAAACACAGTACGTTGTCCAATGTTATCCTTAAGGAGGATAAATAAAATTTGATATCTCGATTATTTATGAATGTATATTGATGAAACTTGGTATTTGGCTTCAAATAGTTGTGGTATATTGATATTTGCACAAAAAAGGTTTTTGTTGATTTTCCCCGTAGCAGCAAACTTGCATACTCGGCCCCCACTTTATTCATATGGAGAATAAGTCAAATTGTATATCTCCCTTAGTTATGAACCTAAATTAATAAAACTTGGTATGTAGCTTCACCTGGTTGAGTTATATTGATAATTGCCAAAATACACATTTTTGTCTTCCTCGTTGCAGCAAACCTGTGTACTCAGCCCTAATGTTATTCTTATGGAGAATAAATAAAATGCTATATATCACTTATTAATGAATGTATTTTGTGAAACTTGGTAAGTGGCTCTATGTAGTAGTGAGACATATATATATGCATTGGAAATTCGCTGAGTACGCAGGTTTGCTGCGACGGGGGTATTGTGTACACCAAAGTTTCTTAACTCAATATTGCTAAAATGCAGCTGTTATTTATGAAAAATCTGTGGCATAAAAATGTTTCTTGGAAATTAATAGTGTACAATGGCTTTCTGTAACGTGGTATTTGTGTTTTTCTTAAATTATGTACTGTGTTTAATAACCCTAATCTATTTTTAGGTTCTGTGACTCTCCCACAAGTGACTTGGATGCGAGAACACCAAAGGGACGAGGGAAGAGGGGCCGACAAGCTACTGGAGCTACGAATAATAACGACCTCAGCAATTTCACCGAGACCCGATCATCGGTCCATAGCAAACTGCGGAGTAATAACAATGGTGGAGCTAAAGGGCGAAGGAATCCAAGTGGGCCAGGTTCCCCGACCCCGTTTGCCCCTCCCAAAACGGACACAACGCCTGGGAAAAGAAAACCCAAAGCACCCGAGGAGGAAGTGCCCACAAAGAAGAGTAAACCTCCTCCCCCAACACCAACACCTACACCTACACCTACACCTACACCCACACCTACACCTCCGTCGTCTTCATCCTCTACTAGCCCCCCACCCTCCCCTGTACTGTTGGAATGTCCGGAGCCTAACTGTTCCAAGAAGTACAAACACATCAACGGGCTCAAGTATCACCAGAGTCACGCTCACGGGAACGCTGATGACGAAGAGACAAAGGAATCTGCCGGTAGCATGTCGGAAGCCGAGGAAGCACCCAGCCCTGCACCCGCTGTGGCCAAGAAGGAGGAGAGCTCTCCCGCTGAGGTTTCGGCTCCCGAAACTCCCACACCTACCCCGATGGAGGTCCCCGAACCGTCTCCTCAGCAACCACCCTCAACACCTACCCCGACCCCTGAGATTGAACCTCCACCTACACCGTCTACCCCAGAGAAGTCTGTCATTAAACCGGGTGTGTTGAGGTTTGGAACGCAAGAAGAAGCTTTATTGACTATTCCCACAGTACCAGCACCGACAACGAGACCAGTACAAACTTCAGTTAACATTCAACCCACTTCTCCCAGACAACCGTCGCCCATACCGACTGCTCCTGCCCCCATCCAACTTGTGATAAACCCCCAGACTCAGACTCCTGGAGTTGCACAGCATGTCGTCCAAATTGCACAGTCTCTAGTCCAGCAAAACCCTGCCATCAATTCTAAAGTTCCCCAGTTTAAAGTAAAGCCGACCTCGGTCCTTATGCCTGATGGTAAGAAAGTTGAAAAACCCATAAACCACAAGAAGAAAAGTAGAAAATCTCCTGCGGGAAGCCCTCATCCCCATCCTATCTTAGATCCACAGCCGCTTGGCCTCGAGACTGGTGGGAGAGAAGATGTGCAAAGTCCAGCGTATTCGGATATTTCAGATGATGGAGCTCCTGTTTTAGAGGCGCAGGTCGACGGGTCGAAAAGCAAAACTCCTACAGGAGACAAGAAAGTAGAAGTAAACCCGGGTCAATCGCCTCATTCCATGCAGCATTACAACATGTATCCTTATTATGGGCAACCTCCATATTTGGTTCCCTCGGTAACGACAGACAATAAGCCTAAAGAAAATACCAATGACAAAAGTCTGGAAGCTAAACCAGGCTTGGAAAAAGAGAAGAAAGACGGGAGCGGTGTTAGCGGGGAGTTCCAGCAGAAAATATTACCACAACATTACTATTCTTACCCATATGTGCCTGGATATCCTTACAATATAGATCCGAGCTATACCGTACCGATGGTCCCTGAAGAAAAAACGGCAGTTATCAAAGAAGAAAAAAGCCCCGGACCGAATGAAAATGTAAAACAAAACCATCCACCAGTGCCGACAACACTTCATGTACCTAATCCGAATAAAATAAAAACCGAGCCCGGAACTAAAGAGAAACATCCAAATGAAAATCACCAAATTTTGAAAGAAAGCATAGAGATGAAAAACCAAATGACCCCAGCATATTTGTACTCTAGATCTCAGCAGCAAGGACAAGGCGTCCAACAAGATGAAATGAGAAGGTATTACATTTACCCTGAGAGAAGAAAAGATCATCCGGGGCAAACGGAAAATCCCCAGGGATTGAAAGCGACGCCTCCACCCCAACCGAAGCAGTCAGTTCCGGTGCCTAGTCCTAAGCATAAGGATAAACTACCAGAAGAGAAAAAAGACGAGAAAGTGAAGCAAGAAGGAGTTAAACCTACGATGGAAACTCAAGGCCCCCCACCACCCCCGACCTCTTCGTACGCTTACATTCATCCCGGTTACATGCAGTCGCCTCACTATGGAGCGATACCATTTGACCCGACGAGTCATTCCATGTATGCCCGAGGTATCAACCCCATGATAGTGCCCAGTCCGTACCCGAACAACCCTTACATGCATCCGCAGCTTCACCCTCCCATGCCGAGGTATCACGCGCCAGAAGACCTCTCACGGCCCCCTCCCGGAGGTACTAAAGCGCTAGACCTTCTTCAACATCATGCCAGCTACTACACATCTCACAAAATTCACGAATTACAAGAAAGGGCATTAAAATCGCCAACACCAAAAGCTACAGCTGCCAGCGCGTCTCCCTCAGCGGAGAGACAAAACGTGGCGGTTCCTGGTCCTCAGGGGACCCCCACCTCGACTAGTCAGGCACAGACAGCGACTTTGTCCTCAGGAAAAACTTCTACGTCCGAGCGAGAGCGAGACGGGAAGGATAGCAGGTCGCCCCCGCCACAAAGGCACGTTCACACCCACCACCACACGCATGTCGGACTGGGGTACCCTATACTGACAGGGCAGTACCCGGCCCCTTACGGAGGTAAGCCACTGTGAGCTACCTAGTCCATTTAGGTTGTTACGACAACGTAACGACTCGAGAGTACGCCATATTGGTGCCAGCATCCCCTCATTCGCCCTAAATCATTTTTTGTTACCAAAAAATTAGTTTTGTTTATTTTTGTGCTTTAACAATGCAAAAATCTAGGTTAGGCGAGTCTGTGATAAATTTAACGGCATTGCTGAATTTTCACGGGGTGTGTTGTATATACAATGCACAGGTGCACCTCATTGTGTTCACAGTTAATTTCTTTAATATACTGCAGGAAACTGATCAAACGAATGCCCAGAATGATCTCATCCTAACCTTGTTTTATACATTTTTTTAAATGTTTCTTTACCTATCATCACATCGAATGTTGGGGATCTGTTATGTATTTTGTTTTGATGTTAATAGACTTGTAAATTATGTGTACATTTATCAGATTCCTGTATGTAAAATTTGTAAAATGTACGATGTAACTTTATGTAAAGTTGTACATATATATTTTTCAACTAGGCGAGTAAACCTATTATTATATTTTTTTGTGATCTTAAAAAAAATTAATATCTACCTAAATGTGATTTTTTTTGTTCTTTAAAAAAAGTTTTTAACTTGAGTTATATAGTAGTTGAACTCTATTCAGAAAATGTTGAAAAAAATTTAAACCTTATTGAGTTATTTTATATTTGTTGGGAACATTAGTTATAAGAAGTATTTAAATGTTAGTCCTAGTTTGGGTTGCAGAAAATATACTCCTTTATTTGTAACTTTCAGTCCAAAAACAGTTATGTGAAAACCCAATAGATTTTCATATAGGCCCTAGTATTTAATTTATTTTTTGGTAGTACTCAGTAAAAAATCATGTATGTATGTTTAAAATATGATAATAAGGTAAGGTAATTCATTTAGTTTTTAACTACATGTAGTTCAGCATATGTTATCATACAATTTTTTCTCAGACTGACTTTTTTCAACTATTGCCAACTAAAATTTCTGAATTTAAATGTTTGCCTAGGTCATGTAAATAACATTATTGGCTTTAACACACACGCTTAACAAATTATGGGTAATAAAGGCTGAATTTTTAGTGTTGTAGGCAATTGTAAAAGTTATTGTATTAAGTAATTTTTATGTTTAATTTTGTATTTGGTGTTAAATGTACGTATCGAAGATTTAAAAGTGCTTCTTAACTTCACGAGAATCGGTATTACGTTTTAAAATTTGTTTGAAAGATTTTAATAATATCTATGCTTCCCATTTGCTTTTTTAATATAATTTTCTCCTGGACTCAGCCAACCTGTAAAGGATTAGCCTACAGATTTGCTAACTTGATAAAAAATAAACAGATGCGTATAAAATTATCCATAGATATTCCTAATCATTTCAAATTTAACAGAATCAACACTTTAATATTTTAATAATTCCATTATAAAAACTATTTGTTCAGCGATTTGTATACTTAGATTTTTCCATTAATATTAAATTTACATGTAAATTACTAATTATCTTACACGTAAAAAGAAACACCTACTATAAAACAAACTTCTAAATCCACTTGTTTCATAAAACAAAGTACTTAAAAAACCAAGCAAAATTAAAAAGGTAATACTGGAAAAAGCTAATATTATTGGAAATAAGTTTACTTTCTTTTACCTTAGATAAAATCTACGAGAACAATTTACTAAGGATAACAAGGGACCATACACTATTCCTGCAATTTGTGTCTTGATGTGAATATGAGGGACAGAAGCTGGATTATGTTTTCTTTTAACTCTCTTGATCAATTCCTCTGCTGTACATCATCAATAAGCTAATACAATTTGTTTTAAATTGTTGTTTAACCCATTGAATACTTTTCACGGAACGGTTCCGTGATAGCTGTTTTGGCCCAAAATCTTGATCACGGAGTGGTTCCGTGATAATGTAATACCATGTTTTTTGTTTTTTTAATTTTTTTTAATTGCATTTACTTTAAGCTTATACCCATGAATGATTTTTATATGTAAATTTTGCATTGTGATCCATTTTTGGCAAACAAGTGAAAATACAAATTATTCAAGGAAAAAGTGGTTTTACTAAAAAAAATCATAAAATATTTCCTAGATAAAGTAAAAAATTAAAAAGTGTTATGTAAGGAAATAGTTTTTGCACTTTACTATGCAACTGATTAGACTTTTTTTTATTATATCCTTGTTCTCAAAAAATTTAAATTTTTTATTTTTGTAACAAAAACATTTCATTATAATTTTTTTATTTTTTATTTTCCATTAACATATTAAAAATAAAATGTATCCAGCTTCAAGAAAAACAATGTTTGACCAATTAGTAGCAAAAGTAAATTGTTTACAGTTTATTTACTAAAACACTGCAAAATATTGAAATTTAATTGGGTTTCTGGGGCCGTTCAGTAATTAAAAAACTAAGTATCCAATGGGTTAAGGGGGTGGTGAAGTTAGTAAGGTAAAATTTTAGAAATTCTTTTATTGATGAGAAGTGATGAAGCCCATATATTTTGTGGTAGTTTTCTTAGAGCTCGTAATTTGAGACGAATGTTATCTAAGAAAATTAAAACTTTTTACTACTACCAGAATTATTGTTCACTCTGTTTAGCAGAGCGAGGCTTGAATCCACGAATTTCACGTTCTCTTTTCACCTGATACAGCTTCTTAACCATATATCACATTGTTTTTTTATTCAACTTACTCATGTTCTGAACAATTAATCAAACAAGGAAAAGTAGAATAATTCTTAAAATATCTCAATTAAATAAGTAGAAGATGGCTGAGTCCAGAGGTGGTGTCGCGAATTACTGATCGCGTGTTTTGTCTTGTAGCGGCTGTGCTCGCGTCACAACAAGCGGCTGCCGTGGCTGCGACGGTCATCCCGCCGTTCTCCCCCAAGTGAACATTCCAACGCTTGTATGTATATAGTGTATAAACTTTGACTTATCAGTTATCGTATTATTTTTAAATCCTCTAGAGTGTATAGCCGGAATCCATTATATAGATGTCACGAGTTACTAACGACTGTCGCGCTTTCCAGTTTTAGTGGGACGCGGGACGTGCGATCGGTCGTAATCGGTTTGTGTACCGGTTTGTTGTCTACAAACCTTTTTTTCCACAAACCGGTTACTTCCGGTCGTCCGCTAGCTGTGTCGATGTACCTTAAGCTTTTAGTCGAGTAAGGCCGGACCTCCTCGAAACAAAATTACAGTCTCGTTCGTACGATGTTTGCAAATATGTAACGTACTAATACATATTGTAACGCTATTTTCAACTATTCGATGTATGTGTATAACGATAGAAAGGTTATTCTTGTTATAGATTTGGATATTCTGCTAAGCTAACTCGAACGGCCGGAACACAAAATTATCGTATTTTGAATACACAAAAAACTTAACGGTTTGAATGTCTGTTACGATGGTGGTTAAGGCTTAAGACCAAATTGTACAGAAGAAATTTCAAATTAAAACTATTATTTCTTGGGAAGTTGTGTTCTTATTTTCCCTCCTACCTCGACTGTTATAACCAAACATAGCTCTTCTTATCAGAAGAAAGTTAGACTCTACCTGTTTCTTGGTTATTGAATAAACTGTGTACTTTTTGGCATGGAATGATAGCCATCGATTTAACTCTTGAGCCGCAGAATGAGTTGTACATCCATGGCATTACGAAGCATTATACTTTAACCAACCATGATGACAACTGTATCAGTACAAGTAAAGTAGCCTAATCTATACTCGCTGGTTCTCTTCCCAGTGGTCAACAATTATGAAAGACAGTTATTTACACATAAACGGAATATCTTGAGCTGTGGCAACTGTTGACAGTTCAAACAATTGGAGTGGAGCGAAATGTATCATCCAGGGGTGAACTGAAGGTATGAAAAGGTCGGTAAGGTGAATAGGTCCTTTGAGGACGCCAGTATACTGGAAGAAATGATGGTCTGTGGTGGAGGGGGGGAGAAGGTGATATGCTGCAGTTTAAGGGGACAGCATGGTACAATCAAGCTGCTACAACTTTGGCCATGGCAATGCTCACTTCACTGGTTTGTTTGAACTTGAAGTTTAACCATATTTATAACACTGAAAGATCTAACACAAAATTTATTTACATCTGGCTGACACTAGAATGAGACTGTCAGAAAACATGGTTCATAGAAAAATATAAATAATGTTGTTGAGGAGGGTTGGGATTTAAAAGTTAAGTCTTATGGGAAAAACGCCAAGCTATTTTATAATTTTTATCTCAGTGAATGATAGAAGCAGAAAAGAAAGATTAAATTATATTGTTTTGTCTCGTCAGTGATTCAAATGGTAATCGTACTGGCTACCACTGACAAAAAAAAAAAAAACACCCTAGCAGTGGCCAATGGTGTAAGTGGGAAATGGCAGAGTAAATTTGGCGATTTTTTTGAAAATTGTATGAATTCAACCGTAGAAGTAAACCTGGCCAACCTTATATTCATTTTGATCAGAAAGAACAGTAAAATCTGTTGATAATCTGAAAATAGTAAAATAAAAAAGTTCTAGAAAGGTAATTTTTTGAGAAAATGAACAGAATAAGAAAATCTTTTTAATTTCAAAAGATTAAATTGCTTGGTAAAGTTTTTTCTACAGATTTTTTATGGAAAATTCATTATGTATACATTTTGTAGACAATCTAATTCCCTACATTGAAATATATAACATGTTGGGGAAAGAATTTATTTTTGTAAGTTTTAGGAACGTAATATAATATTAAACGGAAAACAGAAAAATGTGTGAACTGTACAGTATTAGTTTGTGTTGTAAATAAGTAATGTAATATATTTATATACTAATAATGATGTATACATATTTGTAAAGCTAATGAAGTAAGGAATCCGAAAACGTCATAAAGTTTATAGTAAACAATTATTATCACTTATAAATAATGGTAAATAAAAGAATGTTTTGATATTTTTGGGTATATGGAAAAAAATAATTTCTCAGTATTTTGTAAATAACTTTTCCACCAAATTTTTCCTCCCCAAACCAATATAAACATAATAGTATATTCAATTACCTTCATAAAAATGTATGACACCTAGTGTAAACTATATTTGTTATATGTTTTATGTAAGAATATAAAAATTGTGGCAGCCTTGAGACATTTGTAAAAAACAATATTTTTCATTGAGAGCTCTGTAATTTGTATAAACATAAATAATGTCATATTATATTTAGCGAATTTCCCCTATAGGGAAGAAGCTATCTATATATTATTACTACAGGTATTTATAAACAATAAAATATATATCTGTACATACATATAGGGTAGTGGCATATTATGTACGAGATAACGTGCGATCGTAGTTGCGGTCACTAGCAGGGTTCCCACGCGTCCTGGAAAACCTGGAATTTTAAGAGTGTCCTGGAAAACCTGGAATTGTCCTTGAATTTTGCATTCTGTCCTGGAATTTTTCTATTTTCATGTCGTTTTTCAGATTTCTCGTTTTTTAGTTTTTGTCGTGGAATGTTTCCAGATTGAATTAGTTTGTATTGGTTTTACTCATATCCATATTTCTAAGGAATAAATTTTATCGATTATAAGTTAAATGAATCTAAAGAAGGGAGGATTTTTGGGTGACAGAATTAAAGAAGCTTGTCTGTCAAATTATTTCTTGTTTTGTATCTGAGGCTAAAATCTCAAAAATTGTTTTCTAAACAAGCTTAGTATAATTCTGTAGTGGTGGTATAGATTATGGAATGTTTTGAGTTAGGTATTGCTGGAACATTAGTTCACTTAAACATCACAAATTCTTTAATAAGTGCCCCATTAAAAAATATTAACTTTACAATTGATGATTTCAAATTTCAAACATTTTTCCAATATGAAAACCAATTTCAATTTTTCTTATGAAATTTCTCAAATTGTATTAATTATTGACGTTGACAATGTCATTTTTAAACGTTTTATTCTTGGTGTTTCTTTCCTAAACTTATCTGTTTAGCCTCCAGAACAACACATAAGGATGGGTAAAGCTAAAAACAATAAAAATCACTTGATTGAGTAGCTCGGGGAGGTAAATGGTTAAGTTTAGAAAAAGATAAAAAAGAGTAAAAACAATTTAAAGTTAAATTATCTACCTGGTTAACTATATAACTATGGGCAATTCATTAGAAAAATTAAATTCAGCTGTCATATTGGAAAAATTATGGATAAAATACAAATTTCGAAATCACAAAATTATACAGAACCAAAAATCCAGGATTGCTTTTTAAATTTTTATAATACAACTTTTCAAGAAAAACAGCTGGCACACTTATATCAATCACCCTGTATAGAAAAAAACATTCATAAGCACAATAAACCTATTCCAGGTTCTTATGTAGATCTCATAGCCTCTCATGGTTGGCAAACATTTATAATATATATATATATATGATTTATCAATATGTATACAAATAAACTCGAAGCAAAATTAATAAACCTTCAATCATGTTTCTTGAACGTCGCGATTGTCATGGAAAATCGTGGTTTTGTCCTGGAATTTCATTTTGAAAAACCTGTGGGAACCCTGACTAGGTCGTTGTTGCGTTCACTATTTGTCACACTTCAGTAATATTCATGCGCAATATAATGCATAAAGATTACCTTACTGTTATATACACACAAACACTTCACTAACACTACAACTCCGAAATGATAACGAATTTGGTAATAATTCACCGATAAAAATACCTAACGCGTACAAATGAATAAACCAAGATGGCCTGGTGCAAAAGTAAAGAAGACATAAACAAAATTTATCGTAGCTGTCAGACGTTATGTTAAGAGCAGTGCTGCAGATACAGATACAGATACAGATATTTATTGTATAAACATTTTACAATGTGTACAATATAAAAGAAAAACGTGTTGGTATAAAAATGGAGAACAGAATGTAAAAAAGTTCACAATCATGGCACTTGGGTATTCGTATGAGGTTCTTTTGTTTATAGTTGGTGGAAATCATCATCAACGTAATAGACGGGGTTTTCAAGCAAATTTTTTTCAAATTTATTTAAATCTTTTCTTGATTCCATTGCCAATTATTTGTATTTTTTTATGTGATTAATCAATTTTCCAGATGTATATATAATTGATCTTTCGTACAAAGTTGTTCTATGAATATGATGTAATATTAAAGAATTTTGTCTTGTATCATATTTGTTTACTTGTTGAGATTCAGTAAATTGGCTTTTATTTTTTAAGAAAAATTTTGCTAAATCAAATATAATACAGTTAATATTTTTGAATCTTTAAAATAGTTGTGACATGATTCCGTCCGTGGTATATTGTAAATAATTCGGATTGCTTGTTTTTTTAATTTTGAAAATTTTTATTTTGTTCTCTGATGAAGTGCCAAACCAAATTGGTAAACAATAGGAAAGTATGTTTTGAAAATACGCAAAATATGTTATTCGTAAAATTTCTCTACTTAGAGACTTTGACAAAACTGTTAAACAGTAACAACATGAACTTAGTTTTTGGGCAGAACCAAATTCTTCTACATTTCTTCCTCTTCAAAAGGACATATTATTTGACTAGTATCTATAACTTACACAGCATATAAATCTGATTTTCCGAGCTGTCCAATTGCGTCGATTGGCCATTCCACACAAAAAAATTCACCTGTTTTCATAAAATCATATTATTAGTTCAATCAATATTTCGTTCGAAAAATTAATACCACAATGAAGCACATCTGTTTAGCAGTGCATTGGTACCAACTGCAACTTCCCATGACAAAAATTACCTGGGCTGGGTAATTTTAAAAAGTCGCGTTTTGACATATAGCGTCGGCTGCAGGAATCGTGTCGCGCCTAAAATTCATTCGATTTCTAATTGTTGTGACATTGTTATACAGCTGCTACAATGTTCATTTATGTAATAAAATGAAAGTTCAGAATATGATCTTTTGAATGATTTATATATTTTTCACTTTTAAGTTGATTATTAGTGGTTTTTAACGTTACTACAATTTCGGTCCGAAACGACACGTTGCGTCGTCTGCCTCTCTAAGGCGACAGAGCAAACCAACGTAATGCGTCGTTTGGCCACTTGTAGGGTTAAAGCACTAAGGCTTCAGGCCTACACAAGAACATAAATACCCTAATCAATGGGTTGAGGGTGTCATAAGATAAAGTTGACACCACACTCGGTAACACAAAACACATACAACAAAATTTAGGTTGGCCAAACAACTGATTTTTAATAAACGGTCTGTTTAATAAAACTCAGTGTTTTGTCATCTGTCAGGTCTTGTGTTTGGCTAACCAACTCGCTCTTTAGGTCCAACCCCATAGAAATATTTTTCTTTGTGTCGTATAAAAGATCCAAGTGTATCTCCCCTTTACACGTTCAAGTATTCCAAAGCTGGGAATCAGAACTTCTGCTGTGACCATCTTTGGTTTGATACGAATTCAATTGTTGCTAAAGTGTCTGTAGCGTGACAAAAAGATAGCACAGGAATATTTTGTGATGTATAATAACATCTGTTGTAGCTGCAAGTAAAACAAATTGATTTATAGTTTGATCTGTATATAGTCAGAGTCATAAATCTTTATTTTCATTTTTTGCACATGTAGTACTATATAATAGTGTCATAGTTCATTTACATAAACAAAAGAATCTTATCGTTAACACATAAATATATAAATCAAATTTATTTGTATTTAGATTTAGAGAGGGGTGGAAATCTCTTCAACAGAATACAATACATAAATATACATCAGCTCTAAGTGGCCAAACCTCTTGTTATAATTTAGAATTAGAATACATTTTCAACATGTGCTATCTAATACAAAATCTACCAAACTAGTTTAAAATCATAAACTGTATTACTCAGATTTCTTCTTAATTGTCGTTTGTAACAATTTTCTTATAGCAAATGAAAGCACAGTTTTAATGAGCCAAAGAGTGATGAGCGCAAAAATCATAAAGAGTCCGATGACGTCCAACAGCAGCAGCAAAGCATGTCTGCGGCGGCGGAGCGCAAGTGATGACTGATGGCATACTCGGTCCAGTACACGGCTTGTTGTTTGGGTGTCAGGGGTGTGTCCTGCATCTGCGTACCGAGCTCAACTATGTTGTTCTTGTACCTAGGAGAATAGCATGGTTAAAGGTGACAGCAAAACAAAATGTTATTGAGGCAAAGTAAGGACTGGTAAGTTCCCAGGGGACCCCCACCCCACCTTATTGGTAAATACAATGAATTTTGATTCTCTGACCACAGAGCTCCTATCCACTCATCTTTTAAGATCCAAAGTAATATGACAAATCAACTGTTTTTGGAAAATATGATTAGCTAAATCTTTGCTAATAGCATGTTCATTATCATCATTTGTCGTAAATATAGAGACGCACTGCATGTAACACAGTATCTGGTTTTTATCCAGACCGCATTTGCATCACCTGCTTTCATTGAAATAGATTGACAACATATTTATGGCAGTGTCCTCTTGTTAAAAATATGTTTCAAAAGTCAATCCTAGAGGCTTGAGCTCTTTGAACCGGTACACAGGGACGTTTGCCCATTTGCCGAACGCACGAGGCGCTTAATCTATGAGTCTGACTATTATTAATATCAAAAGGCAGTTGAAAAAAATATTGTTAACACTTTTATTTCACTAAAGTTTTATGAATGCTAACATACGATGACAAATGTTCAAATGATGTGTTTAAATATTAGGAATAAGTTAAGTTCAATGAAGCATAAATGTGTCACTTGGTCCACGAATAAAATATATTATGTGGTGTTTCATGCACTAGACGAGTGTCCCATCTGTGAGTTCCCTTGAAAACAACTCATAAAAACATGTAGCTATAGAAAAATTAAAATTCACTAACACCAATATGTATTTTTATTTTGTATTGTATAGCCACTAGTTGTTTAAAATATTCCTAGTTAAAAGTGTGGTTACAGATCACATTTACTACCAGTCCAATTCAGCACTCACATAGGGTTTTCGAACATCTCTGATTCCGCCCCTCAACTGGGTCGCAGTCATGGTGTGCACGTTGAGCTGAATGGTTAGGTTATGTCGCACCATCAGCGCCACGTTGTCAAACTGGTCAATGAACACAGGAAAGGCGAGGAGGGGAACTTTGCGGAAGATCGCCGCTTGGGTGCAGAGAAGGCCACAGTGCGTGACAAACAACCGCATCCGTGGGTGGACTGGAACACTGCTTATTGTGAGGGTGTCATGCAAATTACGCAGATATAACTAACCCTTTCCTGGACAACCAATATTTTTACCATATTTGTTACAATATTTTACAAAAATTAGTAAAGTATTTTATTTATTCTACCATATATCAGATGATATTTGGCAAAGCACTACCACTATATTCCAGTTATACGAATATGTACGGCAAATGTTGTTTAGTATTCAATTCAAATTTTATAGTCATTGCTTGCCATATGTTCTATTGTTGAGAAACAAATTCATCGGCAATGCGCAGAAAGGTCAAAGATTGAGGTAGTTAGTTTTCCCATGCAGAAGGGGTATAGACTAGTAAGTAAACGTAATTCATTTGCCCCATTATCCTAGAACTTAGGCACTCGTTTCATTACAAGTTTGTAACTATACTTTTTTATGAACAAATAGTTTGTTTATCTCAAAGTGGACGACTGTAAATCAGTTACAGTAATCAAAGAAATATGTCACTGACAACACAAGGATTGCTTTGGGCAGTAAGCAAACAAAATTAACTTAGCAAAATATAGTAATCCTGTAACTGTTCTAGCAAGAAGGATTTAAGAGGTTATGACAAAAAAACCTGACACAGCAAACCTGCATACTCAGCGAATTCCTAATGCATTTATGTGTTTGTCACTGTCACATAAAGCCACCTACCAAGTTTAATAAAAATACATGCGGTAAATAGATAAGTGATATTTAGACTTTTTGTATATTCTCTATAAGAATAAAATTAAGGCTGAGTACGTAGGTTTGCTGCAATAAGATAGATAACAAATATGTTTTTTTTCCAATTATCATTATAACTCAACCAGGTGGAGCTACATACCAAGTTCTAGCAGATTTCCCCTATAGGGAAGAAGCTATTACCGTAGTCGACATGGTAAGACCTAGGCCTGGGACCATGAAAACTTTTTATTTTGAGGTCCCCAGATGCCAAAAAACACCATTTGTTCAGACTTGAAGAAATAATATTTCACGAGCGCCACTTTGTTTGGATAGGGGAAAACAAAGAAACCCCTTTTTGAACAGTGAAAATTAAATTTACTAAAATTGAACTATTTCTCATCACACATTTTATTAACATCACCATTAATAAGCAAGAGATTCCATGTTGACTTAAGTCCCTCTAAGATAATCCAGGAAAACAAGTTTTCAGACTCGTTTCAACAAAACACATTCAAATACTTTAAATTCTAACAAAGTATTATTTAATTCAGACATCCGTAAATCATCTAAACATAGGCCCTTGAAAACACACTGATATCCAACAGAAAACAAAGCAGTACAATGCTCTTCCAAAGAAAATAAAATTGTTCAGTATTAAAACTTTAAGAAGAAAAGTTCGAGACAACCTCATTGTTGCAGAACTGTAGACAATTCTATTATTATAAACATGTTAGTTATTTTGTAAAACAAACATTATTGTTTGAAAATCGCTTATTAAAGACCTTATTTATTTATTTAAAACAATAGCAATCTAAATACTAATACACAATAATAACACAGAATAATATACAACTAAATATGGTGATGCAATGTTCAATAGTCCAAATTGTATTCTTGTGAATTAATAGTCACTTGTAAAAAGTAGAAAGTCACTTGTAAAAAGTAGAAAGTTTCCTGGATGATATGAAGTCCAAGATGATTACCCAAAGATTAGAAAAGTGTAGGTCTGACCTTGTAGTGAAGCGCAGTTCATCCCAACAAATCTAGTACTACACACTCAGACACAGTATAAGGTGGGCCCATACACCAAATGTCCCTCAGTCCTCAACATACGGCTATATGGTACGATAAAAAGCCTGTGAATATAATGTATCTAGCATTAGACACTAAACTATTTATTCAACCTGAAACCAGTTAAATTACAACAAAATATAAAACTCTTTAATAAATCACAATCACCATGATAATTATACAGTGTGTAAAAAAGTCCGTCCCCCCTTTAATTTTTTTGTTTGTTAAAACAAACCAATAACCTTTGGGGAACGAATAAATCAACCATAAGTATCTTTTGACATTATCGGAAATTTTGAGTGTCCCCCAAAAATGGGGGATTTTGGGGGCAGCTCAAAATGTTCAAATGTAAACCCCTTTTGAAGGGGTTAAATTTAATTTTAACTGTCACCCTTCGCCTAGGTTTAAAAATCTCTTTAAAATGAGGGGTCACTCAAAAGGGGTTTACATCAGAAAATTTTGAGTGGCCCCCAAAATCCCCCATTTTTGCGGGACACTCAAAATTTTAAATATCACCAAAAGAGACTAGTTCTTCATTTAATAGCGTTTCTTCAAGAGTCGTTCCAGTTTTGTGTCACCAAAGGTGAAATTAAACTCCATAAGTCAGACGCCAGGTTTCAAGAATGAGTTGTAATCAAAACTTGACAAGCTGCCATTTTGGATAGAAACACGTTACAGACCTCCAACCTCCACCATTTGCCTATTTTTTAAAGCTCTTTAAAATGAGGGGTCACTCAAAAGGGGTTTACATTTGACAATTTTGAGTTGCCCCCAAAATCCCCCATTTTTGGGGGACACTCAAAATTTCCGATAATGTCAAAAGATACTTTGGGTTAAGTTAGTATCTTTCCCCAAAGGTGATTTGTTTGTTTTAACAAACAAAAAAATTAAAGGGGGGGACGGACTTTTTTTATACACTGTGTAGCAGAATAAAGTTTTGGTGGAACAACCACAATATTATTTGTACATAATTTCATAAAGGAAAAGACTACGGTATTTATTCAATTATATTTTCAAAAAGATTATCTTCATTTGGATTTTTTTATAGTTTTTACTGCCAAAATATTAACTGCAAACCACATAATAATTGCATTAAATAAAACTATAAAAGTATTTATGCAACACTTAACAACATTAATATTTTACCAATACTGGCATTATCGTTATTCGCAACAGTAAACGGTTGCAATCCAACAAAACGGTTTTATGTACAATATTTTAAATTAAGACATATTTTCATAATTTGTGAACAGACTATATAATACATCATTTTTATTACTAAAACCGTTCCTTTAATATGTTTTTCAAATAATTTGACTGTGAAAATAAAAGATTATCAAATATGATCAGCATTAAAATGTGCTTGTAAATGGACTAATATTTTCTCTGATCGCAAAAGTTTACATAATTTACACAGAAGGCAATTCTTACAAGTAAACATTAAATATTATTTAATAAAAAAAGAAAGACATAACAAGAAATAATAAAATGATCCTCTTAAAATATTTCATACTGGGTCACATTAGACTTGCATGAAAACTTTGGAAAAAACATGTGGACCACTAAATTACTTTACACACACAGTGTGAACAATATTAGTCCTCCATCAAGTATATTAACGTGATAATAAATCAAAAACCAACGCCAAATCTCGAAAATAGACCGAAATATGAAGAATCTAGCACTACCTAAGGGTGAAGGAGACGAGGTATGACAAAAAGTCATAGGACCATAGTTGCAGATCGTCTAAAATCTGTGGCATGTGGTGGTCTCAGATTTTTGATAGGATTATCTGTTTGGCTGCTAGAGCTATTTTAGAAAGACATTACCTGAGTAGGTCGGCAAAGCAGTTTGTTAGTTATAAATCAATCACGTTTTACATTTTTTTAGGGTTTTACATTGGAAAATATGTTAGTTTAACCACAGTTTCATGAAGAGGAATGTGTAAACATGTTGTGTGCCAATTTTATTGTAAGGTCTAAAATAGAAAAAGTAAAGGATTTTCCGACCCACGGATCATCAAAGTTCCAAGTTTCTCTTATGAACATTTATTTTACCAGACGATAACATTAACAATTATTCAAAGTGGTTCAAAAAGTAACCACATAATGTTGCACATACATTTGTTATATGCCTCAGGTGAAGTGAGGTACTGCTCAACTAGTGTTCCTACATTTTTCAAACATCAAGTGTATAACTTAAAATTGTATAAGAGGGGAAACAATTGGACCAACTGGGATATTTCCGTTTCCCAAAATTTTAGAAAGTATATGATATCTGTTATGATTCAGGGGTTTCACTTAATCCTATGTTCAATATGAACATGATAAGTCATACTCTTTCCTCAGTTTCAGAAACTCTGCCTGGAAGTTTAGTCAGATGCTAATGAGCAATGTTTGGCATGTTTCAGACCCTCTTGTATCACTAGGCAGGCCAACTCCCAGCCGAACTACGAAACGAATGCGACCCAGACTGAAAATCTGGTCTGTGATGTTAAAAACAATTCAGTGCCTCAAATATTTTATTTTTTGTGTAGATCCAATCTTGCAAAATTATTTTAAAACTTTCAAAAATGTTTTAGTACACAAACCAAAGATTTACGTTAGTTATCGTCAAATTATAGTATTACATGTCATTCATTCATCATTTAGTAATAATTTTCTTATTATGTGTTATTTTATATTTAAGTTTCCCTATAAATGTACTAATTAATTAATTTCCCCTAAATGTGTTATTTGTATTAATTGTCCCATGTTTGTGCCTAATAATAATCATCATTTACCACCACTCCTCAGAAAACATTCCCCTCTATGTATTTAATGTTTATTTATCTATGCAATTGTATAATAATATGTATTTCATCAATTTAATCACCAATAATTATTCATAGCCTATCCCCATATAATAGCCTACTCACTTAATTTAATATGTTTGTTAATAATAATATTTTAGATATAATTTATGTGAGAGGATTGCAATAACATTAAAATTTAATATAATATACTTTTCAAAAATAGTCCTTAAGGAATCTAAATTACAGTGACCAGTGTTAACAATTGTGTGACCATGTGCTTCTCAACAATGGACCATGCTTCCAGACCTCATCTCCACTAGATCTTTCTTCTTGCTCCAGATGCCATAGTGTTAAGACCTAGAATCTGTGAAGGACACAGTTCCTATTTTAAATTTCCCAGTATGGCCTAAGTTTTGCATTGCTTGGTGCTCATTTTATTAGGGACTGGCTGCTCAATTAATACCATCTTTAAATTCACTCCTTTTATTTGATTTTCCCCAAAAAACTGGTATTTGAGCGAAGAACATTTGTAAGCAGATTGGTAAACTCCTTCCATTGTATTCTATTTAGGGACTGGAAAGAATACAGACATTTAAATAGAACAAGCTTAATGTTCTGAAAGTTAAAGTAACCTCAAGAGAGTATTTTTTATATTGAACTATCTTTCCAAATTTAATTTTGAGTATTTTAACCATTCATAAAGTCAGTGAAACCATTGGACTCTCCTTTTGGACAACAACCAAAATTTCCATTGTTGTAATTTTTCAACACATCAGCTTAATTTGGACTTAATATTCTTTCAAATATCATCCCAACGTTATTCAAGTCAGCACGATACTTCCCCCCTGAGAAAAAGAGCCCTCATTTGTAAAGAAACTCCATTTAGAACCCAAAATATGAACATTTAGCTTTAGGCCTACCAGTATATTTGTCATTTACCTTCTAGGCTAGGCCACACATTGTAATTGTTCCCCCTGAGTTGTATATTATTGTAAATCCCTTTAATTGAGAACCTTTTGAAACATAATTGTACTAATAGATAAATAAATATTGTATTGTTCCTCTGTAACTTTGTATTTTATTCAAATAGTTAAAGAAATCTTAGAAATTGTATACCTACCTTTTGTTGACATCCAGAGTAAATACAAAACACATTCTACTCACTACAATAAAGTAAAGGAGACCACAAGTATAAGTATATTTATTATCAAGTCAAAGAAGATCATTTGTGAGCTATATTTAAATAGCCTAGGGAATTTTGTGAGTAATAACACTGAATTTGTAAAGAGAAGCTAGGCTTAGCACATGGCAGCCATTGCCCTCAGATCCCGATAGCATCACTGTTTATATCCACTTTTCCTGAGCACATCCGAGCAAACAATTAGTTAAAAGTTAGCAATTTAGAATTATAATTAAGTAAGACACTAATTAGAAAATCAAATAAGAATTTGGCGACCAACGTATAGGCTAAACAATAAGAATTTGGCGACCCAACGTACTGGCTTGAATAACAGTTGATAAACATTGCAATCCTCAACTAGAGTAAGCCTAGAATAAGACCATATTTAATATTAAGTTCCCGTAATTGTTTCCCTCCCCCACCAATAATAACTGTGTACAAAAGCATTACATATTTCATAATCTCGCATATTATAACAAAACGAACACACGATGGCAGAAAACAAGTACAATCTACGGAAAACACGAAACTACCCCGCAGCAGACGCCGATTCGAGCGACGATGAAACCAGCAGCCGCCATGTTGCGCAGAATGAAAACGAAACTGTCGAGACCAAAGACCGCCAAACCTACACTGACCCCATCAGCCAATCAGAGAACGTCGATTTCGTAACCTCTACGCGAGATTTCTCTCTCAGCCTGCCCTTAGACGCTAACTCTGCTTTCTCAACACCAGAACGAAAAATCGCCAGCCGACCGATCCGAACGCTGATGGACACACCCGAAGGTTCCCGAACTGGATTCATTGATCAGAATGAACGAGGACATATTGCTAGCTCATTGAACAAGTCGACGCTCATTCATTCTTCGCGCTCGATGACTGATGCACACACAGACGACACAACTAGCGGATTAAATGTTACAAACCCGATTACACCGACACCTGCAATCGATATGAATATGCTTGTCGCCCTTATGACAAATTTAGGAAACAAAATTGAGCAATCAGTAAACAATAAAATTGAGCAAACTAGTCTTGATTTAAATAGCAAGTTCGAACAGACCAGCGCCAAAATCGAACTAAATAATGCCGAATTAAAATCTGAAATACAAGAAACTAAATCTGGAATCCAGACGATTAATGCAAATTTCCAACAACAAATAAATCAAACCAAGACCGAATTGATCAAAATTATCCACGATAAGACCAATGAAACTCAACAGGAAATCCAAGCCTGTCGAAATGCCTTCGAATCCCAGATACAAGAAACAAGAGAAAACCAAATCGAAATTCGATCAGAAATTAATGCCATCAAAATGACCCAAAATGCCCAATCTGAAGAAACTGCAAAATTAGCTGACAAATTAATACTTAGAATTGAAAATTCCCAAACTCAAATGAGGCAATTCGTGCTGGACAGTATCTCACAACAACAAATCGCCGCCGAATTTGAAAATAAACAATATCAGGAAAATATTATATCTACTGTCAAAACCCATCTGGAAGAGCATAAGCAAAATTTTGATCTGAAAATAGAAGAACTAACGGCTAAAACTCAATTGGATAATGAACGTAATTCAAAAGCAAACCTAACGGCACTTAAAAATGAAGTTATCCCCAAAATTACATTGCAAACAAAACTAATTGAGGCACAACAAATTGAAATCCAAACCTTGAATCAAAATTTAAACAAATGTGAAACTGAAGTAACCAATCTGAAGCAAGCAAATCAATTAAACGGAATGGCCGGACAAATCAAAGTAATATGCAGTGGAAGCGAAGCCAATGATCGTCTAATGCCGAAATTTAATGGACGGAGCGGCAATCCAAATGAATATTTATACAAATTGAGAAGGTATTACGAACGAGGAATCGAAAGGAATCAATGTTACGACTCAACTGAGTACCTGAAAGACCTGCTTGAGACATCATTCGAAGGACCAGCATCACGATGGCTACAGCTGATAAAAAGTGAAATTATTGATTGGGAACATTTTGCGAGAGAATTCGAACTCAAATACTGGAGCCAGGCAGTCCAACGAGGAATTAAAGCAAAAATCGAATCGGAGAAGTATAGAGCCAACGGAACGTTAAGCCGGACGGAGTACTTGACAGAAAGAGTATTGTTACTACAATCGATGACACCCAGCCTAAGTGAAGAGGAGATAGTGACTCTTATGGCGGAGCGATTTGACGCAATAATCCAAGACAGCATAAGCGTACAGAACATCACCACGATCCGAGCGATGGAAAGACTACTGCAGAAAGAAGACATAAAAGATGGACCTAAGAAAGCCAGGAACCACAACAACCAGCAAAGCAACCGACCAGCCAGTCCAACCACTTCGAACCAACAGAATTACAACGATCGATATGCTAACCAACGGGCCTATCAACCAAAAATGAACAATTACCATAGTTACCAGCAAAACAAATACCCTTCAAACAACTCTTCGTATCGAAATCAACAAAATTACAGGAATAATGGTAGCAACAACCAGCAATACCATAGGAGTCATCATGACAACAAGCCGTATCAACGTGAGCAATATCATCCCAGAAACTATGAACAAAACTACAAAAATGATCGTCAACACCCTACCAACGAACAGAATCAACTCTGCGCCATATTTAGACAGAATCCCAATCCACCTAATGCTCCAACTGTATCTCCAATGAGCCCTCATTCAAGTAACAACAATACTGCTAGTCCACGTTCCTCACCGTCTCAAACGAGACAGGGAAACGACTCGGCGCTGTAGACCACGGCCGAGAAAGGGTTATGTTGTCATGCGATTACCCATTAAATACAGCGCCTACTTACACTATCCTCGGTCAAACCATCAATCACTCCATAAATCTTATGCAGTCCAACAACATAATATGTGATAAAAATTTCCTTTTAGAATATGAGTACGAAAATGATGTCAATTTAAATTATACACAAATTAACTGTCCAGAAATCAATATAACATTAAACAATATCAGCACTAATGCCTTAATTGATTCCGGTTCTTCTGTAACTTGCATAGCCGAAGCTTGGTTCAACGAAAATAAAATGAAGCTACAACCATTTGAAGAATTACCAGTAAATAACACCGTTATCAAAACAGCTGTTGGAGAAAAGTCTAAACGTGTTTCCCGCACAATATATGTTCCCACTACCATTGATAAACATACGATGCTAATTGAATATTTGATAGTGCCACATTTAATAAAACCCATAATTCTCGGAGTCGATGTTCTATCTGCCCTCAAAATGGATTTAAATTTCAATTCAAACGAAATAAATATGAAAATCAATAATGATAATGTTACAATGAAGTTTAATATGTGTCATCATGAAGGACAGTTGTGTCAAATAATAATTAATAATAGCCATAGGCCAAATAATAATATGAATAATAATTTTGATAATATGATGTACGATGAGTACAATGATGATTTAATATATGATAAATATGATAGCACAGCATACAACTTCAACGAATTACAAACAAATCCAATAAACGACAGCACATTGACACAAGAAGAAATTAATACATCTTTAGCATCAAATGATTATATCAAGAAAGAAGAACAAACAATTTTAAGTCAGTTATTAAATAAGTACAAACATGTTTTACCCGAGCTATTTATGGAGAAACTGCAAAGCTTTTCGAGGTTTACGAAGGACCATTCGTCATCAAGCAAATATTAGGAAAATCTACTTTTCATGTAACCAGAGAAAACGAAGACATCTTATTTGGACCATATCACATATCTGCATTAAAAAGATACATAGAACCGATAATAGAAGAGGATAATGTATATAGTGAAGAAGACCCTGACAACATAAACTCTTAAAAAAGTGTATATAGTCCATCATCATCATCATCCATCAAGTGTAATAATTTTAAATGAGGAGATCGTCATGAACCTTAACCGCGAGTGCGTACCCCTTCCCTATTCCCCAAGTGAACAGTGTGATTATTCCCCAAAACCGTGTTGAATAACAATTTATTTATAAATGCGATGATTATAAACAGTGAATTTTGCCCTTGTAACAAACAATGTATAAACCAAAAGTGTTATTATGCGAGTGAAGAACTTCATCCCCATGCCAATAAACAATTGTTATATTAAATGTTCCCTTAATCCCAATTTCCCCTGTGCGGTCATGAACTATCTTAATCCCTCATCCCATATTTTCCCATTTATGTATTGTTCCTATGTTTATGTAAATTTAGAATAAGAAGTGTATTATCACCAACCAACATCAATCATTTAATGTACCTCATAACTAGCTGTAAATATATTTCATACTAAATAATTCATGTATTCCATTTCATACTTGATCGAAATCTGTCTTTAATTTCATATCATACAGATTTCTGAGGAGATAATTATAGTATTACATGTCATTCATTCATCATTTAGTAATAATTTTCTTATTATGTGTTATTTTATATTTAAGTTTCCCTATAAATGTACTAATTAATTAATTTCCCCTAAATGTGTTATTTGTATTAATTGTCCCATGTTTGTGCCTAATAATAATCATCATTTATCACCACTCCTCAGAAAACATTCCCCTCTATGTATTTAATGTTTATTTATCTATGCAATTGTATAATAATATGTATTTCATCAATTTAATCACCAATAATTATTCATAGCCTATCCCCATATAATAGCCTACTCACTTAATTTAATATGTTTGTTAATAATAATATTTTAGATATAATTTATGTGAGAGGATTGCAATAACATTAAAATTTAATATAATATACTTTTCAAAAATAGTCCTTAAGGAATCTAAATTACAGTGACCAGTGTTAACAATTGTGTGACCATGTGCTTCTCAACAATGGACCATGCTTCCAGACCTCATCTCCACTAGATCTTTCTTCTTGCTCCAGATGCCATAGTGTTAAGACCTAGAATCTGTGAAGGACACAGTTCCTATTTTAAATTTCCCAGTATGGCCTAAGTTTTGCATTGCTTGGTGCTCATTTTATTAGGGACTTGCTGCTCAATTAATACCATCTTTAAATTCACTCCTTTTATTTGATTTTCCCCAAAAAACTGGTATTTGAGCGAAGAACATTTGTAAGCAGATTGGCAAACTCCTTCCATTGTATTCTATTTAGGGACTGGAAAGAATACAGACATTTAAATAGAACAAGCTTAATGTTCTGAAAGTTAAAGTAACCTCAAGAGAGTATTTTTTATATTGAACTATCTTTCCAAATTTAATTTTGAGTATTTTAACCATTCATAAAGTCAGTGAAACCATTGGACTCTCCTTTTGGACAACAACCAAAATTTCCATTGTTGTAATTTTTCAACACATCAGCTTAATTTGGACTTAATATTCTTTCAAATATCATCCCAACGTTATTCAAGTCAGCACGATACTTCCCCCCTGAGAAAAAGAGCCCTCATTTGTAAAGAAACTCCATTTAGAACCCAAAATATGAACATTTAGTTTTAGGCCTACCAGTATATTTGTCATTTACCTTCTAGGCTAGGCCACACATTGTAATTGTTCCCCCTGAGTTGTATATTATTGTAAATCCCTTTAATTGAGAACCTTTTGAAACATAATTGTACTAATAGATAAATAAATATTGTATTGTTCCTCTGTAACTTTGTATTTTATTCAAATAGTTAAAGAAATCTTAGAAATTGTATACCTACCTTTTGTTGACATCCAGAGTAAATACAAAACACATTCTACTCACTACAATAAAGTAAAGGAGACCACAAGTATAAGTATATTTATTATCAAGTCAAAGAAGATCATTTGTGAGCTATATTTAAATAGCCTAGGGAATTTTGTGAGTAATAACACTGAATTTGTAAAGAGAAGCTAGGCTTAGCACATGGCAGCCATTGCCCTCAGATCCCGATAGCATCACTGTTTATATCCACTTTTCCTGAGCACATCCGAGCAAACAATTAGTTAAAAGTTAGCAATTTAGAATTATAATTAAGTAAGACACTAATTAGAAAATCAAATAAGAATTTGGCGACCAACGTATAGGCTAAACAATAAGAAAATGGTGTTGAAGCTGTTTTCCTCTAGTGGGTGCAGACGGAAGACGCTAAAGCACTGCTTTGACCTGTATTATAATGAATATGATTGATTTTAACATTTTGTATGACAAAAATACCATGTAAGATATTTTATTTATTTACTGCCAACCATGACATTTATATTCTTATGTCTCTTATAAAGTTTTAGCATTAGTTTTTAATGTATGAAAATGTTGTTGTTCATTTCAATCCCTTGAACCTCTTAGCTAAATTGCTAGTTTAGTTTATTGCTATTTTTGTTTAACCCATTGGCTGAAAATGACGTGCTAGCACCATTCCTAACTTTTCATTTTTTAAACTTATGAAATGGAATGGACAAAATTGTGTTTTTAAATGTATTAATGGTGTATTTTAATTAAAGTATAGTTTTCTTTCAGTTTAAAGAATCACATTGGCACACACACAGTAGACATAAATAAAAATTAGCAAAATCAGTGTTGACCATGTGGAACTCTCAAAGAATTAACCGATCCCGTCAGCTTCCAAGCAAGCCTGCCACCGTTTGTTTTACTTGGGCCCTCCCACCAATGTTGCCACAGACCGGTTAACCCATTGTGAGTTGCACGACTGGTCAGTTTTGGTTGTGTGCGGAAATCGAACCCACGAACATCGTATCCACACCTGGCCAAGGTGTTCCACGACGTTGCCAACTCAGCTAACACGACCAAGGGCCTAGCGGCAATATTAAGGTTTTTCAGTCAGTCCGCGCCCCTAGCGGATAGAACCGTAGTCGCCCGCGGTCATTAGTTACATATTTTGCTACCAGAGTGCAGCACCAATCAAATTCCATAATAGGCTATTGCGAAAAGAATAAAATTACTACCTTAATGGGTTGAATGTAAATATGAATTACAAGTTTCCATTTAATATTTGCATTAAAACCTAATATTTTCTGTTCCTTGTTGAAGCAATCATAAGTACTCAAAACCCATGTTATTCTTATGGAGAGAAATTACAATTTTATGTACAGCTCATTTGTGAATATGTATCTATGAAACTTGGTAAGTGGCTTTATATGGTATATATATATATATATATATATATATGCATTGAAAATTCACTGAGTACGCAGGTTTGCTGCGACGGGGGTATTTACAAATCATTTGCTGGGCAAAGCCTGCGGGAAACAGCTAGTTACAAATAAATTCCAGTAAAATTAAACAGGAATTTCAGACCTAAAAAATTAAACAAAAGTAAGATTTAACCCCGAAAAAAGTTGAATTAAAACTTAGAATAAAATTTAAGCATCAAAAGTGAGAATTGAACCCGGGACCGCACGATCGTAGATCGTATACAGTAGACTATCGAAACTTTACAATTCACCTAAAAGATACAATATCAAGCAGTGAGCAACAATTATAAATTCGTTTGATAAAACAAACAAACAATCGGTTGATGAAATTTTTCGATACCTTAACAATCCTTATATATTAGCAACATTGGACCGTCAGCGTAGGTGAAAAAGTGCTCACTGAACCACAGCAAGAAGCAAGAACTAGGATTTTTTTTCTTTTGATTGGATGGTGGGAATGCTTTTCGACACCCCCGCTCCCACAGGGGTAGTTTGGGACTCCATCAAGAGAAGACTACCCACTAAACTCACCTCCCCCCTCCAAAATGGATGAGGTAGGAGGGCGACCGTAGCATGAGCAGGTGATCCGCCGTGACTGCCTAATCGACGATCAGGTATTGGCATTGGCTAATTCAGAAAAACATGGCTATTATGATCATTAGTTATAAATTATGTGACAGTCTCCCGTCAACCACGCGGCTGCTGACTGTCGAAGTTCTTCTACGGTAGGTCATCCAGGATGGCGATTGGGCGGGGCCTCCAGTTTTCTGCGATGCCGAATCGCCTGCAGAGCTCCCTTATGTGGTCGTGGTGAGACTCATCCGCTCTCTGAAAATAATGGCAAGTTTTTACTTTCGAGAAATCCTCGAGAGTCGGGACTCCAGTCAAGTTCCGGATGGTAGAATTCCGGACGAACCAGGGCTGGCGGGTGATCCTTCTGAGCGTCCTCAATTGGATGACTTCCAGGTGTTTCCTGTTTGTCTTGCTGGCCAGGTTCCACCATGCTTCTGAAGCATACATCACGCAAGACCGGACAATCAACAGGAACAAGGTGACTTTTTTGTTGATCGGCAGCGAGCTTCGTACTGCGAGGAGCAGCCACATCAGTCCGAGGATCGAGGTTGCTTTGGTGATCTTCTTGTCGACATGTTGCTTGAAGCGTAGTTTGGAATCTAGCGTGGACCCCCAGGTATTTCACTGTGGACTTCCAAGAGATCGGCTCACCTCCCAGCTGCACCTCAGGAGGGGGCTGCTCGTGGCATCCTCCGTCTCTCCCTGAAAGAAATCGCGTTGCTTATTTTTCTTTTTATGTTTGTGTATTTAAAAGGTGACAAACACGTGGACAAAATGCAACTCAGTACTCGTTTGTAAATAAAATAAACGTAAATACTGTAAAGTTAACCTATCCAAAGTACCAAAAAGATAAAATCATCTAATTTTTTGTCCAAATTTTCACTGGAGTCCTGACTGTCTAGGATTTCACACAAAAAATGTTATTGAAATTTAGATTTTTTTTTTAAATCCTGTCAAGTAGCATACCAGAGTAAAGCTGAGTTTATCACGAGTAAGAAATTTGGAAAAATATATGAGTAGTGGTTTAGAAAATACAGGGTACTCCGTAACTGCCAATATTTTACACAAAAATGGCCACAGTTTTGAAATGTATAAGTGGAATTCTGTTTTTGACAAAATGTTTCTTTTAACCTTTAAAATTATGTATAATTTGTCCCATGTTTACTTATGAAAATTTTGAGATTCGAACCTGTGACCTTTAGTTTTAGAACATTCTGTATACAGGGTGAGTTTCTACTCGCAACATTAACTTCGCCAGTGAGTTCTCCTTACAAAAAGGAACAAAAATTGTCCTATGGAGCCATGTCCGATTCTCAACCGTTTGGCTGTATTGGGGAATTTTGTATTTTTTCAAACTCACATGACTTGGTCTCATTAATTGAGCTATAAAATTGTAACCAGTCACTATAATCAATTTTAATTATTACCAATAGGAAGAGCATTAAATTTGCAACAAATCTGAGGTTTAACGAAATAATAATTGATTGAAAACACCAGGTAGTAACGCAAATACAGTATAAATACCTAAATATTTAATAAAAAACTTGTTTTCATTTATTATTTTGCTCTTTCAAAGTTACAATTTGCTGTATCTTTGAATGTTGTAAAATCAGCTGTAACTGTTATTAGAATGAATCAGCTGCTATTATTTTATTTAGCTAATCAGCTGGTATGAACCAGCTGTTGAAAACATCCATTGTTGATTAAATTGTTGTTTTCATTTAGTGTATTACATGTTTATACGTGCGTTTTTCGTATTGTGTGGATTTAGTATTTTACTATGAAACCTTTTTCTAATCAAGAATATGCTGACATACATTTAGTGTACGGATTCTGTTCCTGTAACGCGACTGAAAGCCGTCGCGAGTATAGTAGAACCTTTATTAGGGTACATCGATGTTTGACCGAAAATGGAAAGTTTCCCACTAATGGGCGTTCAGTTGGCAACGTTGTGCAAGATGTTGGCGTGGAAGAAGCTGTGTTGGACTGCGTAGAAAGAGATCCAAGAACTAGTACTAGAGCTATTGCTAGAGAAGTGGGGGTGAGTCAGACGTTTGTTTCGAAATTTTTACGCAAAGAAGGGCTACATCCTTACCATTTTACCAGTGTTCAAACTCTAGAGCCACGGGATCCCCCTCAGAGGCTGCGGTTTTGTAGATGGATCCAACAGAATGATCGTGGTGATTTTTTAAAGAGAATTTTGTGGACGGATGAGTCCTCATTCACACGAGAAGGCGTTTTCAACTATCACAATGAGCATTATTATGACATTGAAAACCCACATCTTGCCCGAGAATCTAGCAGTCAGACTAGGTTTAAAGTAAATGTGTGAATTGGTCTGATTGGTAACCATCTTGTAGGTAACCATCTTGACCTACTTACGTCACTAAATGGCGTTCAGTACCTTCAGTTCCTACGAGATGATCTACAAGAGCTCCTTGAGGACTTGCCACTGAATTTGCGCGAGCAAATTATTTTTCAAGCAGATGGTGCACCCCCGCACTTTAGCCTTGATGTACGGGAGTACATCAATAGTACCTTTGTTATGTGGATTGGAAGAGGAGGGACTGTTCCTTGGCCTCCACGGTCACCAGACCTAACTCCAATCGATTACTATGTATGGGGTTTTCTCAAAGCAGAAGTCTACCGTACCCCTGTACACTCTGCAGAAGAAGTGACGCAGCGAATTGTGAGAGCAGCTAATCATCTTCGGAATGAAATAAACTTGAAGGCTTGTGTAAGAGAACTGAGGAAGAGGGTCCGTGCGTGCATCAATGCTAATGGTGGACATTTTGAAAATTTATTAAAGTAACTTTGTTAACCAGCTGTACGTTGAAACGTACTTAAATTTGTTAATTTCATTTGTTGTTTTTGTAAATAATAAACAAGGTTGTTATTAAATAATTTAGGTATTTATACTGTATTTTTTCTTTCAACACCTTATTATAGCACATAATTTTAAAGGTTATTAAAAAAGAAAGTTTTTAATTTAACATGACATCACGCAGCATAACTTTTAGGTGATGAAATGGGGCATTAAAATTGCAATGAAAACATTTAAACATATTTTTTGCATAATTTGCGTTACTACCTGGTGTTTTCAATCAATTATTATTTCGTTAAACCTCAGATTTGTTGCAAATTTAATGCTCTTTAATTGGTAATAATTAAAATTTGTTATAGTGACTGGTTACAATTTTATAGCTCAATTAATGAGACCAAGTCATGTGAGTTTGAAAAAATACAAAATTCCCCAATACAGCCAAACGGTTGAGAATCGGACATGGCTCCATAGGACAATTTTTGTTCCTTTTTGTAAGGAGAACTCACTGGCGAAGTTAATGTTGCGAGTAGAAACTCACCCTGTATAGAATTTGATGAAAATATTTTTAATAGGTTTTCCATTTGCATTTTGTTTGATGACTTTAAACCAAACTATTTTCCTGTTATACATGCTGGACGGGTGGTCTGACTCACTCTGTATGTTAACTGGACTGTTTTTACTACCAGGAGTACGCTCAAATATTCGCGTAATGGGATGTCTGAACTCAGAAATGGTAAATGAAAGATTCTGCCATTAACGTAAGTTAATGTAAGTTCTACCCGAAATTTCATCACAAAATATAAAATAAATAGCCCTGGGGACTGTAGGAAAATATCTACTTTTCTTTTCGTTAATTTTAGGTCATAGGATAATTTGTTCTTAATTAAATTATATTATATTAGAATTAGATGTGCAAATTCTTCAACAACAAAAAAACATGGTAAGTTGCCTATGCAGGGAGGTACATTGGAAATTAGCTGAATACGCAGGTTTGCTACGAAGGGAATATTTAATATCATAAACTGACAAAAGAACACAGCTGACAGAATAGAGTTTGAATCCCATCACAGTCGGTGGTTTTTATATGCAACTCATCGCAAACGGTGGACGGCTCGGGTCCAAGCTGACGGGATGGGTGGATTCTTTGTGAGTTGCATGTCTGATCAGGTGTTTTGCTACTTTTTACCTATCCTTTACTGTGTGTGTCCAGCGGAAGCACGTTTTTATTAATGTTAACTGTTCAGGCGTTCAAGAAAAAATCAACAAAAAATCAGAGGTTCAACTACTCCTTTCAGAAGCTTAGAACTCAAAGGGTTAAATGGAAACTTATAATTCATATTTGTATTTAAAGTGTAAAAATATAATTTATCAAAACCAGTTTCTCTATATAAAACATAGTTTGGGGTGTTAAGTGGAAACTTAATTTTTTTAGCACTCTGGACTCTGATTGGTTTTACATTAACACATACATCAACCAATAAAATTTAATTTATTTTAACTTAATTTTAAGAATTAAAATCAATAAGAAGAGCTACACAAGATGAATGATTTTATACACATTGCCATTTGTAATAATAGTTTAAATCCTGTGAAATTTCCTCATATTTTCAAAATTGGTAAAGTGGTTCTAATCTTTAAATCAGGCAATGAGAACCCCTCAGAAAACTACAGACCAATATCCAGACTACCATCTTTTTCAAAAATGTAGAATCCATTATTTGTCAAAAGTTAATAAAATTTTTGAAAATAAACAATATTTTCTCAGCAGAGCAACATGGTTTTCGTCACGGGAAATCCACTACCAGTGCAATAATAATAATACCAGCTACCAGCTTTAATAATAATTTGTTTAATAATATATCTACTTCTTTAGACCGAAGGTCTTGTACATTTGGCGTTTTCTGTAATTTGAGTAAAGCTTTTGACACTGTAAATCATGACATTCTTGTTCAAAAGCTGGAAAGGTATGACATAAGGGGGCAGGCCTTAAGTTTCCTCAATTCATATATGTCACACAGAGAACAAGTTATTCATATAAACAATATAGAATGTTCAGCTCTATCAGTAAAAAGATTACTAACTAGAGGAGTCCGTTAGTGTTAAAGTAAAAGAAGGTTTCTTTGCACAAGTTTAATTTGATTAAAATCCATGCTATAGCTCCTGAAGGTACATTTTACAATCCACGGCGCAACCCGGAAGCAGACTCAAAGAGTAGGCCTACCGAAATTTTTAAATGTGTGCGAACTATCTGTGAACTGTCTTTGTGTTTTTTTAAATTCTGATGAGTCCTACTTGGATAAATGCTCTCATATTTAATCACTTGATAATGCCATGTTTACGGCGAAGCATGTTGTGAAAATCCTTCACAATTATGATCTGTTTGACGGAAGGTATGTACAACCAATTTTAGTTAATTTGATTTAAACACAAAATACATTTTTATCAAAACACTTTTACTTACATCACTTCATAACAAAACATAACTTAAATTTCTATTTTAAACATATGCTATTTTGTAAATAAACAAAAATCACATTTCTTCACACACCTTGATTTTTGTGTCAGTTTCAATGGTTCATAACTATCTACCCTACCACGTCTCATTTTCTCCAGACTAGCTACTTCAACATTCATTGCTTTTATCCACTTCTTTAAATCTGGACTTTGACTAGCTTCTTCAAAAGTTTGTGGTACTAGGGTATTATAAAAATTTACATTCAAAAAATGTTCATCATATTTCTTTGGCATTTTTCGGTCTCGTATAGGACGACCATTTCCTTTCACCTCCTTAAGTTGCTCCTTTTCTTTGGTTTCATTTTCGCTCTCATCTTCTTGAGCTTTCACATCAGTGTCTTGGATTTTGTCACTGATTATAGAAGTTTCTTTGTTATCTTATTTTTCATCATCATCATTCTCTTTAAGTTTGATCAACTTAGTTGACTTTTCTACAAACTGCACATGTCGTCTTATGATCACTCTATTTTCAACTAAGACTCTATAACCTGTATCAGTTTAGCCATGTAGAATACCTTTCTTTGCCTTCGCATTAAACTTTGATGTCCTGCATTCATCTGGAATCCTTACAAAATCTGAACTTCCATACAATTTCAAATTTGAGACATCAGGTTTTCCTCCAACAAATATTTCATAAGGAGTATTCTTTATTTTTGTGTTTGCAAGTAGTCGGTTTCCAATGTAAGCAGCAGTATAAATGCATTCTGGCCTATAACATTTCTCAAGTTTAGCTTCTGCAAGTAAGCATCTTGCACGATTCATTATTGTTCGATTGTATCTCTCTGCAACTCCATTTAGTTAATGCGTACAGGCTGGTCCTGGTTTAAAAAATACCCCTTCTCTCTTTGCCAATTCAAAAAAAAATCTTTGTTCAGGTACTCTCTTCCTTTGTCACAATGTATATTTCTTTTATTCTCTTCCCTGTTTGGTTTTGAACTAAATTCATATAGGCTGCTGGGTAAAACAACTGAACACTTCACTTTAGTTTTTAATACAATATACAATAGCGATTCTGCTGAAATCAACAATATAAAATATTTTTACCATTGTACCTAGTCTGTGTGATAGGACAATTTACATCAGTGTGAACGATTTCCAGGATATTATTTGCTCTTATCTGGTTGTTTTCAAATTGAAAACTTGTCATTTTATTTTCTAAACAAATTTCACACTTCATAAATTAATCTTCAACTTTTGTCGGCAATCCATCAAGAAGTTTTAAGTCACACAGTTCTTTAAGATTGTTAAAACTTGTGTGTCCAAGAATTCGATGCCATTTTTCTTTATTTGACATTTCCACTTTGCTGGAGAATAATCTTATTTCTTTTTTTGTACTTGATACCTTTCCATGAATCTCTAATAGTTTGACCTTTTTTAAAGCGATAGCGACTAAGTAGTTTGTTTTATTGTACATTTCACCTGCCTCTTTGTTCAAAATGACTGCATTATTTGCATTCACCATGCAGGAAACACTTAGTAAATTTTGTTTCATATTAGGTAAAAAATATACATTCTTGGCTGTTGTCTTTATGATTTCACCTTCAACATCAAAATAAACAATGATGTTACCAATTTTGTTTGACTTACGTGAGAAGCCGTCACCAACTTTGATACTTACAGGATTATCCAAATCAGTGTATTCTGAAAAATACTTGTCAGTATTTACAATGTGGTCAGAACATCATCTGTCAAGTAACCATTTTATTCCTTCAATTGTTGTAGACATATTTTCTACCTTAGACTTTTCATTATTTGCTTCTAATACTTCAACGTTAAAAATGTACTATTATTATGAAACTTTTCTTCTGCTGTGTTATAAAACACCGGACTTCGCTTATAATTTGCATTCTCATCATTGGGCTTAGTAAACCTACCATTTCTGTTACTGTATTTAGGCTGATTTAAGTTTAGATTACTCCAACAAATTCTTTCAAGATGACCAAGTTTGTTACATTTAAAACAACGTTTCGGTTTATTTTTGTTTTCCTGATTTATTTTATTTCCTTGTTGATTGTACCTAATTTGTTTATTTTTACTGTTAGAATAGAAGTTATGACAGTTGCTATTAGACCTGCCATCAAATGAGTCATTTACAGACCTACTTTATTTCTTTTTAAACTCTAACATTAACTTTGATTTAACATACTCTACCGGCTTATCTTTTGTTGGCAAAGCATCAACAATATCTACAATATGAGATAAGTTTTCAGGTAGTGCTAACAATAAATAGTTTAGCTTGTCCTCATTACTTACATTTTCACCAGCATTTTTCAGTTCATTTACTTGCTTTTCAAAAACATTTAAAAAAATCAGTAGAATTTTCACCATCTTTCAGTTTTAAATCAAGAAGTTTCCTCTTAATAAGGAACTTAGCAGCACTACTTTTTACAAGATAAATTTCATCAAGCTTCTTAACCCTTTGAGTGCCACGCAACGATATATCGTTGTGCACGGAACATCCGAAAAATACTTCACAACGATATATCGTCGTCGGTGGTCTTACCGAAAAATACATTGCAACGATATATCGTTGTTATGGAAAATTTTTCTTACGTCATTACTTTTTATTATTTCTTTCAGGTCATTTCCAGGATATTTTCTGGCTCTATAAATCTAGTAGTTATTTGGTGAAAATCTTATAATTGAACAATGTTTATTTATCTGAAAAAAATATAAAAAATTTCCCGCATGTATAATATGTACCTATTCAAATTTTTTTTATTTTTTAGATATTATATATGTGCATAATATTATTGCTAAACTTTAAACTTACAAAACAAAAAAAGTTTCATAATAATATCTTACCAAATAAAAAAGTTATTGATTTTATGTACAAAACCCTTGCAAAATGTTGATTTTGTGTATCGTTGTTATAGAAAATTTTTCTTACGTCATTACTTTTTATTATTTCTTCCAGGACATTTCCAGGATATGTTCAGGTAAACATATACTCCATAAATATACAAGGCCTAGTTAGTCTGCTTTATGAAATAATATTGTAATAAAACTTAAACCCTTCAATAAAGTTACGCTACTGTCTTGTGTACTAATTTACCGTTTTTATATATTTTTACATTTATGGAAATAACTTGTCCGCCTACAGCCCAAATTTGATGAAACCTTCAGGAAATATTTTGAAAAAAATTTCCTCTATAAATCTATTAGTTATTTGGTGAAAATCTTATATTTGAACAATGTTTATTTACTTGAAACAAATAAAAAAAATTAAAAGAAATTTTCCACATGCATATATGTATTCAATTTTTTTATTTTTTATTTTTTAAATATTATATATGTGCATAATATTATAGCTAAACTTTAAACTTACAAAATAAAAAAAGTTTCATAATAATATCTTACCAAATAAAAAAGTTATTAATTTCTTCGCAAACCCTTGCAAAATGTTGATTTTGTGCCTGGCACTTTTTGGATATACTCTGTTAAAAACTCTGGCACTCAAAGGGTTAATTATGTTTCTTGCAGATTTCTCAATTATTATCGTTTCCAGCTGTGTGTTGGTGATGCTGTTTATTATGTAGTTCTTGGCTTTAATTTCTTTCTCCTTCCAATTATTTTCACTTATGTTCTCTGGTTTCACATCAAAATGAATTTACTTCACTGCAATCTTTAATTTCTAAAAAATAAGTTTAACCTAAACTTCCATATTAACCCTTTGAGTGCCAGAGTTTTTCGGTCGTCATATCCCTAGAGTGCCAGAGTTTTTAACACAGTATATCCCAAAAGTGCCAGGCACAAAATCAACATTTTGCAAGGGTTTGCAAAAAAATTAATAACTTTTTTATTTGGTAAGATATTATTATGAAACTTTTTTTGTTTTGTAAGTTTAAAGTTTAGCTATAATATTATGCACATATATAATATTTAAAAAATAAAAAATAAAAAATTTGAATAAATATATGTATGTGGGAAATTTCTTTTAATTTTTTTTATTTGTTTCAGGTAAATAAACATTGTTCAAATATAAGATTTTCACCAAATAACTACTAGATTTATAGAGGACATGTTTCCCAAAATATTTCCTGAAAGTTTCATTAAATTTGGGCTTTAGGCGGACAAGTTATTTCCATAAATGTAAAAAATATAAAAACGGCAAATTAGTACACAAGACAGTAGCCTAACTTTATTCAAGGGTTTAAGTTTTATTACAATTTTATTTCATAAAGCAGACTAACTAGGCCTCGTATATTTATGGAGTATATGTTTACCTGAACATATCCTGGAAATGTCCTGGAAGAAATAATAAAAAGTAATGGCGTAAGAAAAATTTTCTATAACAACGATTCACAAAATCAACATTTTGCAAGGGTTTTGTACATAAAATCAATAACTTTTTTATTTGGCAAGATATTATTATGAAACTTTTTTTGTTTTGTCAGTTTAAAGTTTAGCTATAATATTATGCACATATATAATATCTAAAAAATACAAAATAAAAAAATTTGAATAGGTACATAATATTATACATGCGGGAAATTTTTTTATTTTTTCAGATAAATAAACATTGTTCAAATATAAGATTTTCACCAAATAACTACTATATTTATAGAGCTAGAAACTATCCTGGAAATCACCTGTAAGAAATAATAAAAAGTAATGACGTAAGAAAAATTTTCCATAACAACGATATATCGTTGCAATGTATTTTTCGGTAAGACCACCGACGACGATATATCGTTGTGAAGTATTTTTCGGATGTTCCGTGCACAACGATATATCGTTGCGTGGCACTCAAAGGGTTAATAGGAATAACTTGTCCCATCAAAAATTTTCATCTTTAAATCATCTTTCCTTTCATCAGCCATTCTTGTTTATAACTTGTATTTACCTTCTTATTTCAATAAAAAATACTTAAACAATCCACATTACCATAAAATCTGTTAAATATTTTCAACCACATACCTCTGCTACCATGTTAAAGTAAAAAAAAGGTTTCTTTGGACAAGTTTAATTGAATTTAAACACAAAATGCATTTTTAACAAATAATTTTTACTTACATCACTTAATAACAAAAAAACATAACTTAAATCTCTATTTTGAACATATGCTGGGTACAGTTCCGCAGACGTACCTCCGATATATTATCAAATGAAAATATCGATCTATTATAAGTATCGATTGAAATTCGGTATTTATTATCGATCGAATTAATGGTTATTATCGCTATTTCCAACAATATTTAGACCGTATTAAATCATCTGTTTTGAAATATAATTTGTTTACTTTATTTGTTTATGTTATTTCCTTTCCTTGGTAAGTGAACTAAAATGAACTCTACAAGTGATAATTGTCGTAGTTTAAGAATGGTTTGTAAATAAGTTTAATCTGTTTTGTTGGGTACATTTTTTTCGTTAGTATGTGTTGTTATTTTAAATTTGTTTCATGTTTTATCTCTTGTTAATTTGTTAAATATATTTGGTTATTTACGTTTAATCTGTTCTCATTTAATTAGTATACAATCGATTAAAAATATCGTATCTCAACCGAATTCCGATCAATATTTATAATCGATCGATATTTTCATTCGATAATATATCGTAGGTACGTCTGCGGAACTGTACCCCATATGCTAGTTTGTAAACAAACAAAAATCACATTTCTTCATGGTTTAATCAACTAGCTAGTTACCCGTGCTTTGCACAAAGAATTCAGGAATGAACAGCTGATTGAAATGTTGCTGCAACTACATATGTTTCTGACCTATTAAACATATTGCTCATAAGAATAAAATGGAAACGTTAAATTCCAGTGGGGCGAAGCACATTGAACTGAGGAAGATAAAAGTTATTCCATGACTTCTACAGAGAAATCCCTTTAATTTTACACCTCAATCATCAAAATCGGTTCATAAATAAAATAGTTTGGCTGTACACAAGAAATTCCTTAGGGAATTAGTATAATAGATACTTGGCCCAGTATTAGTTTTTTTGTACATATACAACCTCCCTAACTTTTCACAAAATCTTGATTTAGTCATGTTTTGATGACTGCTCTTTATGTGTTCCATATCAATTCTTGGTTTTATTGAAATAATTTGTAACTAAACATCAATAAAACAAATTTTATTTGGACAAAAAAAAGAATGTAATGGACTGTGATATAGTATTGGGAGTTACAAAAGTAAATGAAGTAACATCACATACATTTCTTGGATTGCACGTTGACAGTGGATTAACCTGGTGCTCTCACATTGACTATGTCTGCAAGAGACTAAAACCCATATGTTACACCCTAATTAAGACGTCTCTCAAAAATGTGAAGTATTGAGATTCTGTGAACAGTTTATTTTTCACATGTTGAGTCCATCCTTAGATACAGGATAGTATTTTGGGGTTTTTAAAGCATTCACAATTTTAATAGGGTTATATTGCAAGGTTAATACATTTTACAATAAATATCAGTACTAGTATGTGTCTATAGTGTATCTAGTACTGGATAGAGTTGATTATACAGATCTAGCACAATTTGTGGATTGCCTACCATAGGTTATTTTTCTAAACGGTATGTATGCATACTAAAGTTGTGGAATCAAGCATAAACAGTTAGTGGGAGTGATCATTCGTTCTGATGACGTCTGACAGTTGGCTGCACTGACACGACGACGTGACTGCCCTTATCCTGCCTGATTTTTTACCCACGAAACCACCATCGCGTTACTTGGGTCTTGGCTTGGGTGTGGGAGCCGGCAAACGTCAAGATTAATGTTGTGTAGCGTGCATTCTGTTGTGAGTCATGTGTCAATCAGATCTCAGATACAACAGCAGTAGCTCGAGTGAGCGGGGCGGCGAGCTGCAGGCTGAGTAGTGCGTACGTGATGTTACCATGGCAACGAGTGTTTGACCGCGGATCCACTGTGTCCAAGGGATATTATTAGTCATCACACCCTTACCCTATGCAAAAATGATTATAGAGTATTATTGAATTCAACCAAAAATAGTATTATAAAATATTATTTACAGTATTCTTGAGTACCAATAATATTCAATGCATAAATTTGACAATGATACTGGAAATTACTATAGGAATTATCATTAAAAGTATTATTAAAATTGTATAATACTCAATAATATAATAATTTTAATTTTAATAATACAAAATATAACATCTATAATAATGAAGTATATTTTTTTATTTAAATATGGTTGTTTTAGTTTTAAATAGTATGGTTTTTTTTCAATTAAATAGCTTAATAAATCAATAATATAAATTTTAAATACCCCCGTAGCAGCAAACCTGCGTACTCAGTTAATGTCCAATGCATATATATATATGTATCTTAATACCACATACCAAGTTTCATCAATATACATTCATAAATTAACGATTTATGACATTTTAATTATTCTCCATAAGAATAACATGGCGGCTGAGTATGCAGGTTTGCTGAAGCAAGGAACACAAAAAATGGGGTTTTATACAAACATAAATATAACTCATGTAGGTAAAGCCACTTACCAAATTTCATTAATTTATTTTCATAATGAAGGGAGATTATACACGTTACTTATTCTCTATAAGAATAACATTGGGCTGAGTACGCAGGTTTGCTGCTATGGGAGCCTTTGGTAAAAAATTGGTTTTTTTTTGAGCAAATATCAATGGTCCACAACCAGATGAAGCCGTATACCAAGTTTCGTCAGTATACGTTCATAAATAAGCGAGATATAAAATTTTTATTTTCCTCCATAAGAATAACATTAGAAAACGTACTGTGTTTAGCACTTTCAATATCTCGGTAACCAATTGACATAGAGGAATGATCAAAATACCAAATTGTATGTTTTTTTAAGCTGAATCCAATGGGGAAAACTAAAATTTGACTATTTCCAAAATTATATGTTAAAAATTCGAAAAACCCATTTTTGGGGTACAAAACCCCCAAAATACCCCTTCGGATAGAGCGATCTGGCTGGTTTTAGAACTTAAAGTCATAAATGTTGCTTTACACGTTTATACCAAATTTCATCAAAAAAGGATAATTTTTATGAGAGTTATCGTGCTCACAGACACATATATATACATACAGTTTCGAAAGAATGGTGTTTTTGGGGTCTGGGGACCTCAAAACGAAAAGTTATCATGGTCCCGGCCCTAGGACTTACCATACCGACTACGGTAATAGCTTCTTCCTTATAGGGGAAATTCGCTAAAAAGGATTTTAGTTTCAAAAATATCAAGACCAGGTCAGGTTTTGAACCTACGATCTTTGACTTACTGTCCACACTCCTTAACCCCACGGCTGTTCCAACTCATGGGAACACAAGGAATGAAGTGGGATATACAAATTACCAATATATAGTCTACACCTACACGACTCGGACAATACTTTAGTTCTATTTTTCTAATCGAATCTGCTCGTGCACCTCACTGAAATAAAAGTTGCAACAAATTAATTTGGTTCATTTGTTTCATGTATCTATTCTTGCCATGTAATATGATAAACTGGGAGCAAATTAATATAATATTTAAAATAATTATAATAATACTACACCTATAATTAAGATAATTAATACTAAAATAATTATAACAGTGTACCCTTTAAATCTTTTTCTAAGCTAATAATACTAATATAATAATGTTAATATAATTTATACAACAATCAACCAACCTTGGTCCAACAGTATTAAAAGATGATTGCACCTTAGATTATGGCCGTTTTGAGGATATAATTCCGTCCCAAAATAATCCCGAGGTAAGATCAATCCTGCCCGAAAAATTCCCAAAATTTCGGTAATCATGAGCTAAGGAACAACTAAACTAACTTTCTGTCGAACTAGGAGCGCGTGGAAATAAAATTCCCTCTAGCCAATTGACAAAGACAAAGACTTTATTCAACAAAACAAGACAGAGAGCTTGTACAGTTTTCGTCACAGTGATAAATAGAATTTCATCAATAAACATGTAACGACTTAGACAGAACATAATGAAGTTGAGTTAACCTAAGACCTAACAACAAGATAACAATAATAAGTTGACTAAATCCAACATCAATAAACTATAGTAAAAGTAACAGATTAGTAACTGATTTTAAAATTTGAAAGAATACAATTTGAATATAACCTTAATAACAATGATCCAAAATTGCAATTATTCAAAATTTACATCAATATTGGGAAGAGTAAAGTATTCCTCTAAACTGTAAAAAGGATTGTCAGATAGCCACTTCAATAAACAAGATTTAAATTTTTTAAAATTAATAATGTGAGATTCTGGTGGTAGCTTGTTGAACAATTTGATACCCACAAAAGAATAGGATTCCTGCGTTTTCACAAGCCTGACTTGCGGCAAATCTATTTAATTTCTATTCCTTGTTAAATGGTCGTGGGTATCACTTCTTAAAGCTAAAGATCCTAAATTAAGTTTGACATATACCAGACACTTAAATATGAAAAGGTTATACACAGTAAGAATTTGTTCATTTTTAAAAAGAGGTTTACAGTGTGCCCTGTAGCTGGAATATGTAATAATTCTCATTGCCTTTTTCTGCAATAACAATACTCTTTTCATTTCATGGCCACAACCCCAAAGTAATAAGCCATAGCTAATTATACTATTGAAAAAAGCAAAATATGCCATTCTTAGGTAAGATTTTGGAATGCAAATCTTTAATCTACGAAGTAAATAAATTACCCTTAAAAGCCTACTGCATACATTACTGATATGAACATTCCAAGTTAACCAAGTTCCAAGTAACCTCCATTGATCACCGCACTTCAAAGATTATTTAAAAACATCGAGTCCCTTGGTTGACTGGCGCCCTAAGCTGCAGCCTAGTCAGCCTAAAGGTTTACCAGGCCCTGGTTTTCACTTGTGCAACACACTGTTTCATTGTCATTGACTTATAAGTTTGATAATAATCCTCTAAATAAACAATTGTTTATTAAAAATGACTATATTCCTCATACTAATTATCATACTAACTAATTAACTATCCGTAGAGCTATTTCATTACTAATTCCCAATTACATGATTTGAAAAAGTTTAATGATATGTACTACACTAAATATCACCATTGACTATAAATACTGAAGTAGACTTCTCATTGCCATTATAAAATGTGTCCCTAGTTTTGTGTATGCCAGGATTGAAAGAGGTCGTAGTTTACACCAATCACCAACAGAGTATACTGCTGTCAACTATTACTTATCCTCTCAAGGAGGGGATAATACAACAGTTGGTGTGTCAGGAAGCAAACATAAATTGATTATAACTTGCTTTCTGGGGTGGAAATATTTTAAAAGTTAACGTAAATAATTAAAATAAATAGTTGACAGCAGCACAATCTGTCGGTGACCTAATCAAACTACTTCAATTTTAAATTCCTATAGCATCTAGTGGGACATCTGGACCATATGGATGGGATGTCTCCTTCAGTATTTATAGTCAATGATATTACCCTGTATAATTCAAACTATAATTTAGTATTATAGCTTCAATGATACATACTACACTTGATAATACTCTTTTTAATACCAACTATCATATAATAATAGTACAATAATACGTATTTCACTCAATAATACTGTATGATTCAATTATACGGTATTCAATAATACCGGTATTCAATAATACGGTATTATAACAATTGTCTATAGTACGTTCATGTATATAATACCCAATAATATATACAATGATTTCAATGATTCATATTTCATTTAATAATACTGTATAATACAGTTGACTGGTATTATACAATTCTCAATAATACTAAATTTGTTATTATAGCCAATAGTACAGTACTATTACTTCTCGCAGATATCATTGACCATATTATTGAATATTATAAAGTATCATTAATGTATTAATACAGTAACACGCAATAATCATTTTTGCATACACTGTGCATAAACGCTGTTCTGCATTTTCTTAGTTCAGTTCACTTTAGTACATGTTGGGTTTAGCTGTTATTTTTAGTATTTGTTTTTTTAAATTTTTTTATCCTTAACAATAAAAATCGGGGGGTGGGGGGTATTCGACCACTAAGTTTGCCCCCCCCCCCACGACTCTAATGCTGGATTAGAACTGGTCAGAACTGGATATGGATAGACCTAATTCAGGAGTGAGCAGATTTTTCCCAATACTTGGCCAAACCTAATCCAAAATCAGTTTGTTTTACATGTGCCAGCTTATCTAACATCTAATTAGGTCATAAACTATATTACACTGGTAGATCCAGGGATTCAGCTGGGGAAAAAATTCATTGAGCAAAAATGCTACAAGCTCTTGATGGAGACTTGTAGCAAAAATATTTTTCTTTTCACATTTTTATCGTGTGTAATTATACTATTTTTTGGTCTTAAGTTGTTTTTTGCTTGTATTTGTTTTCAAGGTTTAACATTTAAATAATATATAATTCAGCAGAGTCTACTTTTCTTGGTAACTTATCCATTTTAACCAATAAAGTCTGCAATGGAAATATACGAAACATTCTAATAGAATAGGCCTAATATGGCACCAGAACAATTAAAACTCACACACCCCAAACATTACACGCTCTGAATCATAACCTCAAAGCATATCGCGATCGCATTTGCGCATCACCGATTTCGAGTTGTCTGTTTTCGCTAAAGGTACCTCTACACTTCCGCCCGATGGTTACGATTTCGAGCGACTCGTGCTCGTGTAACCGTCCACATTCTGCAGCGATTCGAGGGAGCGGCACTAAGTATGGAGGACCTGCCGCTCGTCTCCTTTGACTAGGTCACAAAACCGACAAGAATTGGTGCGATGGCGAGGCGAGCGCAGTCATCCCTTCGGTTGGGAACTAGCCCTCGTCATTCTCGCATTCGCCGATTCGCTCGGCTAGCTTCGGCTACTACAAAATGCGCGCCAAACCGAGTCACAGCGCATGACGTCTGCTAGGGGGTTATAGCTACTGTCACTACAACTGTCATTTCAGTAACTCGCCCGTTCCGTTTACACGGTACGCAGTTGCAATCCACAGCAACTGTTAACGTAATGTAGGCTCGTCTCCCCTACCACTCGCTCAGAGGCGATCGGTAAAGTGACGTTGTGCAACCAACGCAACGTTAAGCCTGTATACAACATCCCAACTACTCTTCTAATCTTTTTTGGTTGTGGATCGTGATCACGGACTTTTAATACAATTTGTATTGTTAAAACCAGATTTTCTGCAATAAAATTAAAAAATACTTTTCTTTGTAGCAAAAAAGCGACAGCCTGCCCAAATATTGTCGCATTTTTGTGGTGCATGTTGCATTTTACGACAAATGCGACCGCAGCTTAAACCCTGGGTAGATCAAATACAGGAATCCCAATTTTAATCTGATTTCTTCTTTATTGTTGTATGTAACAATTTCCTTATGACAAAAGAAAGCACAGTTTTAATGAGCCAAAGAGTGATGAGGGCAACAATCACAAAGAGTCCGATGACGTCCAACAGCAGCAGCTGATACCAAGGCATGTCTGCGGCGGCGGAGCGCAAGTGTGTGGCCCCGTGATGTCTGATGGCATACTCAGTCCAGTACACGGCTTGTTGTTTGGGTGTCAGGGGCGTGTCCTGCATCTGCGTACCGAGCTCAACTATGTTGTTCTTGTACCTGGAAATAAAATAAATCATATTATTATTATTTTATTCAATCTATTTCTCCCCACCGTTATTATGACTCAGTTTTGCTATTTATATTTTGAGGAGGCTTAACAGGGCTCTGTTAAATTTCTTCTGTGTCCAAATAACTATTTTTCAAACATTCGTCAATTTTGTAAGGGCAGTCAATTAGTAAAATACTCTTAATCTTCTTTTAGCGAATTTCGCATATAGGGAAGAAGCTATTACTGTAATCGGCATGGTAAGACCTAGGCCCGGGATCATGATAACTTTTCATTTTAGGTCCCCAGATGCCAAAAACACGATTCGTTCAAAACTGTATATATATATATATATATATATATATATATATATATATATATATATATATATATATATGTGTGTGTGTGTGTGTGTCCGTGGGAGCGATAACTCTCGTAATAAACGGTATCAGGGAACTGACACATACTTTCTCTCTTTTAGCCCATCTTCAATGAATAAATTACTTTTTATTTACTAAATAAAGAATACAAAGCACGGTCGAATGTACAGAAAATCTTGTAAATTAGTTGTTTTCAAAAATATCCACCCAAATCCCTGTTTAGGAGGCACTACAGAATCCATCGCTACACACGTGGTTTTAAGAGGGGAAATGCCCCCTGTTCCCCCCTCAGGGTTATTAAGGGGCAACATATTTCGAATTTCCTCTATTGGTCAATGCTAACTTGACAAGCATAGCTTGGACGAAATTTATCAGTAAATAAGAGAGAAACAGTAATTTTTGTATTCCCCATAAGAATAACATTGGACAACGTACTGTGTTTACCGCAAAATTAAAATTAAAAATTTTCTCCCCAACCAGCAATCATAGAATAGTAATTCAAAATACTAAATTATTTAGTTTTTGAGCTCTTTTTAATTGTGAATAGTAATTTTTTTATATTTATGTTTTTTATAAAAATTCTAAAAACATAATTTTAATTTTTTAAGTCCTGTAATTTCTGAACCCGAAGTTTTACAGAAATGCAGGTGGTGTCATTTTGTTGGAAAACTAAAGCTCTACAAACGACTATAGTTTAATTAAAATCGTTAGAACCATTTTTGAGAAATTTTGATTTTTCATGTTTTTTGACGATTTTTGGGGGATAATTACCCTAAAAAATAAAAAATCCAAGAAAATTAAAAAAAAACTCCTGGAGATATCATGGTTTAGTACCTCCATATCAAATTTCATCAAAATCGGCCAATTGGTGTGGGCTCTAGCTCTATAGACATCCATACAAACAGACAGACAGACAGACACACATACATCACATAAAAATCACATTCTTGGATTCAGGGAGCACCAAAACAAATATTTCCACTAACAACTCAAATTCGAAAATTTTGACGAAAACAATACTTTCTCCATATACTATGGATAAGGGGGAGAAAGTAAAAATGGTACGATTTTGATGAAATTTGCTACAAACATGTAAAGCAACATTTATGACTTTAAGTTCGAAAACCAGCCAGATTGCTCTATCCAAAGGGGTATTTTGGGGAGGGGGTTAGTACCCCAAAACTGTTTTTTTTTTTAGTTTTAATATTTTAGTAAATCAAATTTTAGTTTCCATCATTGAATTCAACTTAATAAGCAAACAATTTGGTTTTTTGATCATTGCTCTACAGAGATATTGTAAGTGCTAAAAACAGTATGTTGTCCAATGATATTCTTATGGAGAATAAGACAAATTTTATATCTCGCTTATTTATCAACTTATCCTGACGAAACTTGGTATATTGCTTCATATCATTGTGGTCTATTGATATTTGCACAAACAATTTTGTTGCTGATATTTCCCGTAGCAGCAAACCTGCGTACTCAGCCCCATGTCGTTCTTATGGAGAATAAGTAAAATGTTATCTCGCTTAATTATGAACATAAATTAATAAAACTTGGTATGTTGCTTTACCTAGTTGGGTTATATTGATATTTGTATAAAAATCCAATTTTTGTGTTCCTTGTTTTAGCAAACCTGCATACTCAGCCGCCATGTTATTCTTATAGAGAATAATTAAAATGTCATAAATTGATGTATATATTGATGAAACTTGGATGTGGCTTTATGTGGTATTAAGATATATATATGCTTTGGAAAATCACTGAGTATGCAGGTTTGCTGCTAAGGGGGTATTTATATTTTAGGAGGCTAACAGGGCTTTGCTGTGGGAGCCATAGTCTGGAGTGCATTAATGATTACACCATTATGGTCAGGATCACAATGAGTGGAGTAAATACACCTGTAGTAAGGAGGAAGGGATTAAGCGTATCGAAACTATAAATGGCGCTGATTCATAAAGATGAAATGTAGAAACTCAAAACAGAATACTTAAGTAAGGTTTTTATTACAGTCTATTTGCAGTATGTAGGCATATAATTTGCTAAGATATTGAATGAGTGAATATCTTGCTCCAAAAAGAAAGAAAAGAGTGGTATGGATAAGATTAAATTAATTTTCTCCCAAGAATATCTCCCAAAATTTCTGGGGCATTTTGAAACCCCCTGCACATAATTGATCTCTTGGTCTTACAATAAAATCCTTTCTCGGTCCCCCAAACTACTCACATCGGGTTAGTGAGGATCTCGTTGATTCCATTTCTCAACACTTGAGCAGTCAGTTTTCGAACTTCCAGGATTGTTGTGAGTTTCCGCCTCACCAGCTTGGCGGCGTTGTCATGCTGGTCCAGGAACACAGGGAGAGCGAGTATCGGGACTTTCCGCAATATCGCTTCCTGCACGCTGAGGAGTCCGCAGTGAGTGATGAACAGGCGCATCTTCGGGTGCACTGGGACATAGTCAGATGGGTCACAATCTTTTCCTTTTATGTAGGAAAACAACTTCTAGCAACCCTAGATTTAAATTTAGCCTCATTTTGTATTTTTTTTTACAAAAGTTATTATAAAAATATGTTTAATAAAGGTGTGTATAGATAAAGGTTTGAAGGAAGTTTACTACAGTATACTTTGGGAGCCGACACGGACTCATACTAATCACTCATACCTGAGTAATAGTTCCGGATAATGAAAAATTGCATGTAATAAATACAGAAGTTGAAGATCTATTAACTGTTTAGTGATACTGATATTTTTTTAAATTTAACAAAAATAGTTTAAGATATTCTTTTTAACTATAGTTAGCCAGCACATAAGTTATATTCGTAATCACCCATTTACTAAGAAACTTGAACTAATCAAGTATTTTCTCGAGTGTAAATCATTGGCAGCCACAATACAGGTTGAACAAAAAGTAGAGCTTTATTCGAGTAATAAAACCTGACACATTTGGCACATTGTATCCACCAATAACTAAAAGTGTACAATCAACAATATTCCACCAACTTTATATTCATATAGTATCGCATATGGTGTGCCGCAAGGCTCAGTTCTTGGGCCAGACTTATTCTTGGACTATATAAACAATAGTGTGATGACACAGCACTCATGTATGCACATCCAAATTTGCAGGTAGTTTTTGACTCAAAACAGGAAGATCTAAAACTGTTGCGTTAACAAATTTACTATACTAAGTTAGAAAATGAAATACATATTATTTGATACAAAATATGTAAAGATAGAGCACAAAGTTTTAAATGTCAACTTTTTTATCATGATTTACAATGCAGCAATTTCACAGACTGAAAGTGTTTAAAGTTAGAGCCAGTAACTCAAAAGAGGAGGAGGGGGTAAGGCGTAGCGTTACTCCGCATTATTTGGGGGAGGGGGATGTGGCTCAGCGTTAATTAACTCACAATTTTAAATATAATGTTAGGAGTTAAATAATGAACTTTAGCTTTATGATCTGATTTATTTTTGATTTATTACGTGTTTATATAATTTCTGTGAAACTTTCTACTAATCGTTGTTTTGAATTTATTAGAGTTATTACTTTTAATTAGGAGTGTGCGATGCAGCGATTTTATTTCGCAAAAATGTTGATTCTAATCAATGCAATTTGATTTGATGCAATGTGACATGTTTTAATGATTAAAACTCAGCCTATACACCAATTTGTATGACCAACATCGATGATCTACCATCTTGGCCAAAGTCTAGTTATAATTTTCTGATTTGATAAATTAATTCTTCTTCCATCCTATCTTGATCCATCATTTCAATACCTTTTGCAATAAAAACGCAACCTAAACTTAATTGTATTTACTTAAGTTTCAAAGGATGGACAAATACAAACGAGCGCCAAAGTTAATAACGAGTGACGATGTAGACAGTTTTGCCAGATTGTAAAATACCACTATCACTGAGATTGTTATTACCATGTCAGTAAAACTACTGTATTTTTGATAAAATACTATTTTACCTACCATAGGAATAGTTTTGTGAAGGTATAACGTTATTCAAATAACTCACTGTTTATCATAAGAAAATGTTTATTATAAATTCGTAATGGGAAAAAATGTGGTTGTAAGATAATGACTCAAAGAAATAATTTTGGTCAGCCAACTGATTTATTGCTTTCAACTGAACCCCACCCCTTCCCTTCCCTCCCGTCACTTTTCCTTCTTATCTCCAAGGTAAGATTTTTTGCCGCCGACCCAAACACTCCCTGTGCCCTTGGTAGCACGCTATTTTGATTACTACAGCATCGAATTGAATCAAAATGTCGATGCATCGCACACCCCTACTTTTAATTGTTATTTATTACCTGGGATAGTTTTTTTTCTTGTCTGAATCCCAAAAATTATACTTTAGAAAAAAATATAGTGTAAATGATACATCTATGTTGTAGTTTATCTTAAGCACGGATCATAATATAATCTATTTTTATTATAAAAATGTGTGTTTTTTATAATTTAGTTCATCCTATCCTGTACTCTAACATCTAGTTTTGCGTGCGTACGTGCGTGCGTACTTTCTTGCTTGCAACTCTGATCTCAAAAATGGCACCAACAATTTCCTTAAAATTTTAGAAATACCTAATTTCTGGTATAAAAATAAGCTCTAGACAGGTCTCATCCCCAGGAAAAACCAAATAATGTAAAAAAACTAAAATTAAAAGTTAAAAAAATTAACATTGGGCTTATGGTGTTTAAAATCAAAACAAAAGAATTGTAACAGCTGTTCATAATCAACCAGGGAATTGTCAAAGCAATACTCGTGTTGTTTATAAAATTGTTTACAGGGCCGTACTCAGCTTTCACGGGCTCCTGGGCAGGCCTGGTGGTGTGGTGGTGTGGCCCCCTGCCCCCCTCCTGAGTTTGGCCCTGATTGTTAATGTGTGGTTTCCTGAGAGCAGTGACTAAAACTGTTGAGTGAAGATTGCATATATAGAGTGGTCATATCCAAAATAAATCAAAGAGACATTGAGCTATAAATAACAACTGGGGTGACTTTAAAAATGCAGAAAAGGGGCGAATGAGCTATATACAAATCTGATAATCAGTAGGGGGAAGTGGTTAAATATTACTCCAAGTCGTCTAAACAAACTTACTGGCCTTCCCCGAGCAAAGGTCAACCCCCCAGGTACTTTGTTTTTAATTGGATAACAGATCAGTTTTAGATATAAAAACAATATTATCATTGAAATCTTTGCAAAAAGATGACAACAGATTAAAGCTTTTTAACATTTACTATAGCTTACGCCACATAAGAGGGGGTGGCGGGAGGTTTTTCAGGTGATATGGGAAAGGGAGGGGAAAAGACAAAAAATTGTGTTACTTAATAAGTGTGGCCCCTAAATACACTGTCTTTCTGAGATAGATTGAGTTTCAAGTTTAAAGTTCTAGTATTATTTTCATTAAAGGTGATACTGCTGCAGCAGAATGAGCTTCATTTTGTTTAATTAAGATAAAAACTGGTTTACTATGTTTAGTTTCCATAAATATTAATTGTCTCCAGCGCAATTTATTCTTTTTATCGTTTCTGAATTCTTATATATATTATCATATCTTAGTTTATTAATATTTTGTGATGAAGGAAATGGGGCGGGGGGCTGGAGTCAGGGTAAGGGGAGAATTGGAGAGAGCCATCTTCTGCAAGTTGCATTTATATATTACAAAATGTGGGGGTTACAACACTGTAGCCATGTTGGCTACAGCCTTGGTCCATACAATAACTATATCACCTTATAGGTTTAAATTGTTTGATTATTTGGACTTTACCGATAGGTAAAAACTACTTTATTTGTAGTGTAGTTTTAAACACTAGAAGCGATAGCTTCTAGTGTTTAAAACTACACTACATTTCGGGAGGTAAGGAAACTCCTCCCGTTATCAAGTGAACCCTACTTACATCTAAATATCAAGTTCTAACATCTAACTAACCTAATTTTTTTGGATTTTCTTAATCTTTTTCATTTACATTTTAATTACACTAACACAACATTTATATACACGAACAAATGGAAAACTGACAATACATTACCTGTTCTGCATTGTTGCCTCTAGAATAGGTAATGTATTGTCAACTTTCCATTTGTTCGTGTATATAAATGTTGTGTTAGTGTATTGTATTTGAATTTTTGTATATGTATTTGTTTTTTGTGTTAGTGTAATTAAAATGTTAAAGAAAAAGATTAAGAAAATCCAAAAAAAATTAGGTTAGTTAGGTGTAAGAACTTGATATTTAGATGTAAGTAGGGTTCACTTGATAACGGTAGGAGTTTCCTTACCTCCCGAAATGTAGTGTAGTTTTAAACACTAGAAGCGATAGGTAAAGTCCAAATAATCAAAAAATAAATTCAAATCCATCGCTATTATGAGTTTAAAAAATACAGCTTATAGGCTTACCAAGTATATCTCCTTGAGGGAGCCACTTGCTGATTTTTAGGTTTGGAGGAACTTTCGCAGGCACGTTGTCCCATTTCCATAACACTCTTTGCGGGAGGTTCTCAAAAGATTTGAGAAGCTGGGTTTCAAAATCTTGAGCAAACCAAGTCGAGTCCACATTGGATCCGAAACTGATCAGGATGACTCCATGCTCTGCTCCATCCATGAATTCTTGAATATCCTTCAAGACAATCAGCAAATGTTTTTGATCATAGAATATAAATTTATTCACCATATGTTTCTATTTGAATGGACACCTGAGTCCTAATCCTACAAAGCAAAGTCCTAATGTCAGTATAACAGCTCACAAACAAAAGCATAAGATTCCAGATCCCAAAACGTTGTGAAACTTTGTTCTAATCAGCGGAAAAAGTCTGCCATAATTTCTTAAATAACATAAATTCACCATGACCAAAAAAAAATAATTTTAAATCAAGAAAAGATTTTATTAGTTGATTGAACAAAAATTAACTGTAAAACTGTTTGATATCTATCTACTAGCCAGCGTCCCATTCCCCCTACAGGTATTTCGCCAGCATTGATCCTCATGATTTTACAATTTTACATTATAATAAGCTGATTAAGTACATAAAATAACTCTAAGATTAAAACTCTGAAAGCCCATGGTGTGAATACCTGAAGGTGGATAATTATTTGTCAAAACCCTAATAAAGGCACATATAGAGGGCCAAAATGTTGGTTTGATGCCAAACGCATGTATTCAAAATAGTAGTTTTACAGGGTAAAATTAACGAACAAAATATAATTTTAATAATATAGTTTTTTTATATATTTAAATGCTGACTTTCAGGGAATGCATATTCTCAAATTGGAAGTCAGTGGTACGATACCAAATTTGAAGATGTTATCTTGATAAAAGTCTACACAATATAGCAAATTAAAAGTTTGTTATGATTCCTTCCACTTTACTGAGAGAATATTTTATAGAAAATGCCTTAGGGCTTCGTTCTATTGGCCTTTAAGTTCAAAATTTACCTAAAGGAGATGAGGATTTGTTTATCATATGATAAGTTAAACCAATGAATACACTGTATGCATGGTTAAAAAAAGTTTACTAGTTGTAAAAGTAACGGTAAAAGCTCATTAGTTTTTGAATATTCCCATTGTAACTAGGTTTGCCAGGCATAGCCCATGTTACAGTTATTTCCAAATTGTAAATTACTTTAAAAACCTATTTTCAGCTCTTTTAAATTGTCTTAGTCAAAATTGTACTGCCAAAATATAAAGTGAAAAATGGAAAAGCTTTTTTTAAGATAACCACTGTAAGATCCCTATAAATACATTTTAGACTTTCAGGCCAGCCCAAGTTCAAAGTAACAAATTGAGTTAACAAATAGAACCTTGGGCAGAGGAAGAGGCTCTGATATGTGCAGCCCGGCGATGCCCACCACACCAGGCAGGAAGGGGCGAGGTTCGTTGAGGGCCGGGTGGTGATTCACGATGATAATGTTTGACCTCTTCGCCAAGTCCCTCACATGAGGCAAATTTTCACCAAACACTTCTCGCTTCATCTGCTCTTGAAACGGTTCAAATTTTGTTTTGATAAACCAATCGACAAACAGGTAATAAAAGGTGTTTTCACACCTCTGGTAAAACGTCATGTGTTGGTCGAAATCAGACATCATGTTGGGAACGTAGGCCGGGTTAAAGGAGTTCCCGACCCTAGACGTCATCCACTGCGGAGTTCCATACGTCGTCGCCAGAAGCAGAGGGGGGTTTCCGAATAGTGGAACGAGACCCAGAAGAGCATCGACATTTCCATTGTCATGAATGATCAGATCAAAAGGCTTCTCAAAATCTCTGTACTCATTTATCAAGTTTTTCAACGCCTGAGAGCGCATGATCGCTATTGTAGAGCTCTCTGCCCAAAACTGATATAGATACATGGTTGCTGTTTTTGAATCTGAGGATATAGAGGCCCAAGAATCTGTGAGTTCTTCAGTTAGGAAGGCTTCGTACACTCCCTCTGCAATGAATGTCTTGAGATTTGGAATTTCAATTTTTGGCTTGTCCACTCCAAAAACAGTAATCTGGAATAATTTTCATGATTAATTACAATTTTAATACAGTTTACTGCAACTGTATTTTCGGCAACTTTAATTTAACTGTTTTATGTTTTACTTTTCAAAAGACACTTTGGGGCCATACACATATTTCGTAACGCACTTAAGGGGAGGGTATGGCGTAGTGTTATGCTGCGTTATATGAGGGATGGAGGGGGGGTTTGGATCAACTTTACATAACTCACACATATTAACCCTAAGAGCTTGCACACTCCCGTATCTATTGATACTGTTATCAATCTTTCAAAATTAAAAAAATAATCAAATTGATATCTAAATCAAGTTTTATATAACTAACAATCAATGTTACAGTTAGTTATATAAAAAATACTTCCGTCATTGGTACTATTTTAATAACACTAAAACTAAAAATAAATACATAACGTGTTTTGAGTAAGTTCTGTATTGCTTTACACTTATGTTTTGGGTTGTTTTAGAGTGTAAAATCATGAATTGATACAGTACTGCGCAATGCCACTTACATATTTAGTTTTTTAAGTTGTTTTGTATTTGTATTAGTTATAAATTAAATTTGTTACGTTTTAGCTGAGATAGTTTATTTTTTTGTTTATAATATTAGTAAGTCTTGTTTGTTTATATACGAGGGTCATCCAGAAAGTAAAGAACGTTTGCTTGCTGCGTCTAGCACAGCTCCCCCATCACCGCCATTGCGTGTGCGGCAGTCCACTCACCTCTCCACCAAAGTCTGAGCCGAGTCTCGTTGCTGTGCGGTCACACGTCTTATTTCTACAGCAATTCAAAATGGCGGCGGCAATTGAAAATCCCGCCAAATATGGGATAAGCAGTTTTATTCGGTTTCTGAGTTAAAAAATGTCTAGACCATCAAATGTTTTAGAAAAACACCAAATAGAATTGGTGGTGAAAGTGCAAACAAGTCTTCAAGTCGAGTTTCCGGGGTAAAAAATGGTGCAACAGGTTTAATGAAATAAAATCCATTATGCACGACGAGGATCGGAGTGGCAGGTCATTGCTCGCAAAAGACGATTTGAAAGAAAGACTTGAGGGAAGATTGAAGAAAAACAGCTGCTAAAATCTTAGCACATTACATCAATTTTAAGATTTGTTTTTTTTTGCACTTTCATCATTAACTTTCTTTGGTGTTGTTCTACAAATTTCTTCGGTATGGACATTTTTTTACTCAGAGACCGATTGACACTGCTTATCTTAGATTTGGCGAGATTTTTGATTGCCGCCGCCATTTTGAATCGCTGTAGAAATAAGACGTGTGACTGCACAGCAACGAGACTCGGCTCAGACTTTGGTGGAGAGGTGAGTAGACTGCCGCACACGCAACGGCGGTGATGGGGGAGCTGTGCTAGACGCAGCAAGCAAACGTTCTTTACTTTCTAGATGACCCTCGTTCATGTTGCTTTGAAATAAGTTAATAGGGAGTTTTTGCACCATACGTTAAATAAACACGGTAAACCCTATTCGTTATTTTTTCACGTTTTTTAGCGTTTAGCAGGCTAAATGACGTATAACGGGCCCGCTATTTCATCAAGTTTATCGTATTGTTGTAGCTTAACGTTAAAACCAGCGGTTCAATATAAGACAGTCTATTAGGGTAAGACAGGTATCTAAGTGATATATAGACACCCATCACACCTAAAAACAAATAAAAATTAGTAGAGACAAACTTAAGTACTGTACAAATTAAAATAAACCTGCTATTAAACTCTCTCTTGTTATAATATATCAGCTCCTAAAGCTAATGTTAATTTTATAACTTTTCATTTTCGTTTTTTTACATTTTTGATTTTTCTGAGGATGAAACCTGTCTAGGACTTATTTTTATCCCAGAAATTAGTTATATCCAACATTTGAAGAAAATCGTTGGTGCCGTTTTTGATATCAGAGTTGCAAGCACGGATGCACGCAAACCTTACTCATATTAGAATATAGGATTATGAAAAACAAATGGATTATTAAGGTGTATCATCAAAGTATTAATTTAGGTTTGTACTTTATACTGGTGAGACTTGTGGTTTTTTAAAAAGGTATGGGTATTTTGACTTGAACTATTGATTTATAGACGATTCAGAGTATTAGCAAACCTGATGGCCTCTCTCGGCTAGAGCAGCCATGTATTTGTAGCACCAAAGGGAGTGACTGTGAGACGCCACGGTGCAAAGGGCGAGAATCTTGGCCGCAGGAGCAGTCTGTAGGCACTGAGCCGCAACTAGCACCACTGCCAGCCACCTCATCGTGCCTGTAACATGGGATATGTCATAATAAGTCACAACTCATCCAGTTTCATACTGATCACAATACAAAAAAATAGTTTGTCATAGAATTTTACTAACAGCAGTTTAAGTTATCAAGTTTTATTTGTAGTTTTATAATCATCTTGTATTTGTTTATTATGCTTCAGTAATGTCTTGTTCTGCTCAATAAAACCTTGGTTTAACCCTTTGACTGCTAAGCTTCTGAAAAAAGTAGTTGAATCTGTGATGTTTTGTTGATTTTTTAAATGTCTTGAACGCCTGAACTGTTAAAATTAATAAAAACGCTGGACACACACACAGTAAAGGATAGGTAAAAAGTAGCAAAACACCTTATTAGATGTGCAACTCACAAAGAATCCGCCCATCCCGTCAGCTTGGACCCGAGCTGTCCACCGTTTGCTTAAGGTCCGCCCTCCCCTTCAACTCTGCCACAGACAGGTGAACTCTCCCTGAGTTGCACATAAAAACCACCGACTGTGACGGGATTCGAACCCTCGATCCAAGTGTGTTACCCCCGGCCGGGAAGGTAACGCGTTAGACTGCACAGCCACTGATCAGACTAGCAGCTGTAGCGGACCAGGTGGTATTAGAGCCTATAGGCGCTTCACAAGGTGGTTCAGTTTGTGTCTACCAGGTTTCACCACATGTCAGACTCAGACTGCAGACTGACGGTAGAAACGTTTATGAAGCATTAACAGTGTTTATCGATAACAGATTCAAAAGACGATATATCGGTCCATAGCACTGAAAGGGTTAAGGTATCATTCTTTTCTTTTATTCATATCAATTTATTGAGCAAACAAATTCATGGAGAGATTATTAAGGCCTGAAATATTAAACATAGATCCAGAATCCACTTCAGCTCTTCAATAATACCAACACTGGTTTTGTACCTTTCAGAGCTTCACTATCACAAGTCAGGCTAATGAGCAAGAAAAGCTACGGTTGCTTATTAATCACGTGACACTATCCATATATGATTACATAAGCGAGGCAGAGAACTATAATGATGCAATAACAATACTGAAGAATGTTTTTGTCAAACCTGTGAACGAAGTTTTTGCGACACATCAACTTGCAACAAGAAAACAGATCCAAGGAGAGTCAGTCAGCAAATACTTAGAATCATTGAAACTTTTGAGCAAGCAGTGCAACTTGAAGTCAGTTTCAGCAGAAGTTAATCGAAATGATTGCCTCCGCGATGCTTTCATTGATGGTTTACTTGATTCAACTGTCCGACAGCGACAACTAGAAAGTCAAAACCTCAACTTAAATGATGAATTTACTCAAGCAAGATCGTTGGAATTGGCTCAGCACCAGAGTAGATTCTTCCAAGATCCGCCAATGATTGACTTCATGAAAGAAAATGCAGCAGAAGTGTCAGCAAATCGGTCAAGTGGGTCAGACACATTACAGCTGCCATAAAAATTCCATGTTACTTCTGCGGGCAACGTAAGCATTTGAGGATCAACTGTCCAGCTAGAGATGCGGTTTGTCATCAGTGTGGTAAGAAGGTTCACTTTAAAAATATCTTCCAACAATCGTCATAAAAAAGTAAAAGGTATATCATCTTCCACTAACCATGACTGAATAGCTAGTGTAGCATATTCTCTATCAAAAGCTCTAGTAACTGTAGAAACTCACTGCCTCTGGAATTTGTTGGACTTCCAAAAGTACATGGCTGAATACACCACCTGTTAGCCTGGTTGCCAAAACGCTTGTGGCACCAGCATAAGCCAGCCTGCTCCGAACTGTTAGATGAGCTACTTTTGCGATACCGGCTGTTAGACAAACTCCTTTGACGAGGCCTTGATTGTTCGTCACGTAAGGAGTGCATGTCATCACACATAGATTTCATTCGAAGCTGCATATCTGACATTTGTTTTACTAGTTCGTCAAATTGAGAAATATTTACAAATTTAGGCGCAGGTGATGTTGAAGCGACTGCGTTTTCGGAAGTTACAGGTGAAGGACAGAAAGATGCATTAGGTTGTACTTCTAAGATTTTATCAGCAGTAATGGCCAACATGTCAGTTTGGACGCCTGCTTGTCCAGCTTGGGCCTGTAAAATCGCTTGTACATGTGATGGGAGCCGTTGCATCCATATAGTCTTCAACAAACCATCCTGTACTGTGGCAGAACCCACAAGAATATCGGAGGTGGCGTAGGAACTGTGAAGGAGTCCTGTCACCATGCTCCTCCTCCAACAACAATTGACGAACGCGCCGATCCTCCGATACAGACAATCGTCGAATAATCTCGGACTTGAGGGATGGAGTATGGAGTATCAGCAGGAGGACTGACGATGAGATCCTCCACCTCGTTGGCATAACGTTCATCAAGATGTGAAATTACATATGAGTATTTTGTTAGTTCACTCGTGATCCTCGCCAGGGCAAATTGGGCCTCAACTTGGGCGAACCAAAGTTTTGGTTTTTCTTTCCAAAAGGGCGGTAATTTGAAACTTACCCTATTGACTCCCAGATGTTCGAGTTGTGAAATTGTGCGAGGTTAGGATGTTGTTGTATCTGCAGTCAATGTGCATGCCGTAACTCTTCATCACTTCTTTAGCCTTATTCACTATGTTTATGCCGTTGGGGACATTTTCTCTACAGTAGCACATTGTAAATCCTTCTTCCTTTGCTTTTTTCAAGGCTTGTTTGAAATTCCTCTTCTGTGTTTGAATGCACTTGTATTCACAAACTCCGTACTGCTCTAGAAGGGTTTCCCTAATCATCACACAAAATATATGCTTCAGATTTACATCTTCAGGCAACACTGCCACTTTAGGTGTCTGTTCGATCAGCGTTTGATTCATGGATTGGTTTTCCATACACAATATATCATTTGTAGTTTTAAACTCGGAATTTGTTTGATCTAGCTTTCGGTTATTTGTTAGCGACTTTGTAAGTGATTGTAGCAGCCGTTGGTTCTCGTTTATAAGTCTGTACTGACCATTTTTTCTAATGGATGGCAAAACTTCTTCAAAGATCCAATCTTGAAACTTCTCGGCGATGGGCATTTTAGATTTCATAAGTAACGAATATAATCCCGGCTCGTTAAGAAAGATTGAATGTTTCTCGTTATAGGTTAGGGGGAGATTTTCGCTCCCCCATACTTCAGGAATTGTTTTGCGATATTTTTCTCTAACATGTGCTCTGATTGCTTCTTTAGGGTTAGCGTAGTCCAATATTGTAGCTATATCCTTAGCTTTGAACCATGGATTATCGCTGCTGTCAAACAGTACAGACAAAGGCCGATCATTAAACACATAGGCGGTTAAGTGGTTCATTTTGTAGGTTAGGTCAAAACGTCGGGTGATCACTCTGACAGAACGTCACACAGCAACACTATTACACAGCCACACACTTCAAACTCCCGAACAAGAATGAGCCCGTGGGTGTTTGACAACTGGTGTTCTGTTGATTTAATTACTAGGGGGAGATTTTCGTTGGGCAGCGTGATCCGGCGGGAGCTGCGGTGGAAGAGGTTGAAGCGCAGGTTGGTTCACCGCTGCTTGAAGTTGTTGTGGTAAGTCTTCGTCTCGATCGGGTCTTCGATTCAGGTCCTGTAGCTGTCTCAGAAGGTTTTCATTTTCATTTTGTAATTGGGCTAGACGTTACAAAAGCTCTTGGTCCATGTCGATTGAAGAATTGAAGGATGAAAATCAACTGTTGAAGAACGGTTGAAGTAGTGAAGTGGAAGTGATGTGATGGACAAGGAAGGGTCGAAGTTATCTTGGTAAATAAAAGGGCAAACTTGTTCGTCGGGGTCACCAATTGTGGGGTTGCTAAAATGAATTGCCAGATAATGTCAGATAGAAATGATTTTTTATTTTACTCTGGTTGAATGTAAATATAAACAAAAGAATAATAATAAATTGACAGCTGATCTTACAATAAATTAAAATGTGCAGCTGGGTCGCCACAAACTTAATGGATTAAACGTGCAAGCACTCATTGATACTGGCAGTTCATCTAGCTTTATTAGTAGGGCTTTATCACAAAGATTAAATCTTAATGTCAATAAAGCTAGAGGCATTCAAGTCTCAATGGCCAACACATCCTTGCGCTCGTCAACCTAGGGTGAGTGTATTGTCAATATGAAGATAAAAGGACATTCATATGATTCTGTCTGACTCAATGTACTTTCTGACCTCTATATTATTATTGGTCATGATATACTAGGTCGCCATTCCTATCTTAAGATTTAGTTTGGTGGAAACCAAGAAGTTTGCTCTCTGGCAGTAGCAAACTTGAAACCTGCCATTCTCTTCCCTAACCTCCCTCCAGATATAAAGCCTATAGTTGTTAAGTCCCATCGTCATTCGTTCCCGGATTCTAAGTTCATTGACGTCGAAATCAATAAGCTATTAAGAGAAGGAGTTATTAATATCGCCCTGGAGAGCACAGGTCTTGGTAGTCGCTGATGAGAATCACGAAAGGCGAATGGTTGTTGATTATTCTCAAATGATCAATCGATACACCACTTTGGATGCCTTCCCATTACCAAAGATTGATGATATCATCAAGAGAGTAGCTAATTATCAAGTATTTAGTACAATCGATTTAAAAAGTGCAAATCATCAGGTACCCATCCGCGAGGAAGATCGGCCGTTTACAGCGCTAGAAGCTTGTGGGAAGCTCTTTCATTTTAAGCGAATTCCTTTTGGGGTTACTAACGGGATCCCTGTGTTCCAAAGGCATATGAGAAAAATAATCGATGACCAAAAACTAGAAGGTACTGAGATAAGATCTAGATGACATAACAATCAGAGGAAACACTCAAGAAGTACATGACATAAATTTGGAGAGATTTATGTCAGCAGCGCTTAAATACAACTTACCTATCAACATGGAAAAATCCAGATTCTCTTTACAAACAATTCACTTACTAGGATATGTTATTAGTAACAAATCAATTCAACCCGACCCTGAACGTATGAAACCATTGCGAGATCTTCCTATTCCGAAGGACACATCATCCTCCGTCGAGCTCTTGGAATGTTTTCTCAGTATGCAAATTTTATACCACGTTTCTCGGAGAAAATCCATGTCTTGACACACGGTAAACTTCCTCTTAGCCCTGATGCCATAACAGTATTTCAGTCTTTGAAAAAGGACATTGAAGATGCTGTGGTATCATCCATTGATCCTAAATCGCCATTTATAGTAGAAACTGATGCATCCGAGCATACTATTAAAGCTACATTACTACATAATGGCCGTTCTGTCGCATTTTTCTCCAAAACGTTGACATCATATGAGCAACACCATTCCGCTGTGGGAAAAAGCATAGACTATCATCGAGGCGTCCGGAAGTGGAGGCATTATTTAATGGGACAGTACTTCAAGCTTATTATTGGCCAAAAGTCAGTCTCGTTCATGTTCAATGCTTCTAATTTTGGTAAAGTTAAAAATTAAAAGATCCTACGCTGGAGACTCGAGCTATCTTGTTTCAACTACGAGATAATTTATAGACCGGGTAAACAAAATGAAGCAGCTGACGCCTTTTCTCGCTATTGTTCTGCCACCTACGAGATTTCTTTGAAGAAACTCACAGATATACACGAAAGTCTGTGCCATCCAGGCGAGACCCGTCTGTATCATTATGCTCGTAGCAAGAACTTGGCTTATTCGCTCAAGGAAATACGTTAAGTGGTTTCGTCATGTCGTGTTTGTGCAGAGGTTAAACCAAGATTTTTCAAACACGAAGGCCGTCTAATCAAAACCACACAACCTTTTGAACTTTTGAATATAGACTTCAAAGGACCTTTGCCTTCAAATACAAGAAACAAGTACCTTTTGATAATAATTGATGAGTTTTCTCGCTTTTGCATACCCTTGTCAAGACCTTTCGTCGCAATCTGTTATTGTTTCTTTAAAAAATCTATTTTCCGTTTTTGGTACATCTGGTTACATTCATTCTGACCGTGGCTCGTCATTTATGTCAAGAGAATTGAAAGAATTTCTTGATTCGTGTGGTGTAGCCTCAAGCCGCACAACACCTTACAACCCTCAAGGAAATGGGCAGGCGGAATGGTAATGTAATGGAATGGTATCGTATTTGGAATACGATCGAGGTAGCATTGAAATCCTTAAAAATTGGTTCACGAAGTTGGGAACATGTTTTGCCTGAAGCTCTCAATTTAATTCGATCATTGCTATGCACCTCGACTAATACAACTCCTCATGAACGCATGTTTAGTCATGTGCGCCGATCAACCTATGGCACATCAACACCAACATGGTTACTGACACCTGGTCCTGTACTTTTAAAACGGCAAGTACGACACTCAAAGTATGAACCACTCTTGGATGAAGTTACTACCACTTGAGGATTATAAGTTACTTTAATGGAAGCTAATTCTGAGTATGCCCATGTAAAGCTGCCAGACGGTAGAGAGACTACAGTGACTACAAGACACCTGGCACCAGTTGGACAAGAGACGACTGTTTCTTTGCCTGGCGAAAACTAAAACGTTAGGCCTGAAGAAACCATCAGTCACTACACAGAAACTCCGGTCCAAATCCATTCAAATTCTGAGCCCTCAAAAGATCCACCAACATCTCACATCAAAGAAAGACCAGAAAACCGTTATCAAATGGAAATTGAAGAACCACAAACTCAATCATTACGTCACAGCCAACGTACCCATCGCTTTCCTGCTTATCTTCGCGATTACGTTCCCAAACCCTAGAGAGGAAGAACGGAATGTCATCGAATTTTACTAACAGCTGTTTAAGTTATCATGTTTTATTTGTAGTTTTATAATCATCTTGTATTTGTTTATTATGCTTCAGTAATGTCTTGTTCTGCTCAATAAAACCTTGGTTTAAGGTATCATTCTTTTCTTTTATTCATATCACAGTTGTAACACAATCCTCCATAGTGGCATTCGGATCAAGTTGACCAACTGTAGACATATAGGAAATTATAGAAACTGTTTGTATTAAACCTTTGGAGTTCATGTAAAATTATTCACACAGTGGGAATTTGAGAGTAAGAATGATTTAGAAAAATATTATAGAAAGTTTGTATGTTCGAAGAATATATTGAAAAGTCTTAGAGTCTGTTGATGTGAAGTGCTTTGTTCAGCTGACATGCCTCTAGCACGACTGAGTGTTACAGCCTCTTCTCAGATCATGAATCCCAAAACAAGATTAGCTTAAGTTAAACTCAGGATCCTCAGGTCTTAGTAAATATCTTCACTTTGACCGTAATCACTGTAAACAGGTTTTGCTATTTGTTCAAAAGTGACATATTTAATGATGGGGGTTGCCAAATGTGGCAGTAGGATGATTAGAGGGGGAGGGGTAGGGGTCTAAAATTTGTCAAAAACTAATGTTGTGAATTATGAATGGCCCCCTAGGGCAAGGTGGAAAAAATAGTCATTCTGTCATTCTGGATGACTTACTGAGTGAGCATCTCTGAGGACTTACTGGCTGCTGTATTTACTGCCCGGGACCGCTAGATTATTGTTCTGTTGATAATTATTGTGAGACTTGTTTGTTAAAGAAGAAAAAGACCTTGGTCTTAACTCTTGGTCTTAAAAATCAATGGTCACCACCAAATAAAACATATGTCAATAAATGTATGCCAAAGGAACCCTGCAAGTCCCCAAAATTACAGGCAGTCGAGGATTTATACAGCCTTTACATTAGGTCAGAAGAGGAATATCTCAGTTCCAGTTTCAGAGGGACCAGCCTTTAGGAGGACCAAACATCAGGAGGAGGTGTGTTCATTATTCGTTCAAACAGAGTAGTTCATTCGTGCACACCAAATTTCTCATTTCAAGATAGGTGGGTTAAACATGTATCCAAGGAATACTGGCATTTTCTATGTGGAAACAAGATTATAATAAACTAGTATTAGTGCAATATAATTCTAGACATGAATAACCCAATTCTATAGCCACATCAGTCACTCACGTACATGGCCTTTTGAAGTTGAGTGTTATCTAATATATTATCAACAATACAGTGAGGACTATTGATGAATTTAAAAAGTTTAGGAGAAGAATAAAATAATTTTTAACTAGTAAAGCATTGTACAATTTTCAAGATTTATAATAGTTTAGTATTCATTTATGTAATTAAGCAGCATTACCCTTAGTTTAGTTGCCTGACGCCATTCAATGTATACAATGTGTACTTTATGAATAAAGTGATTTTCAATTCAATTCAATTAAATACATATTAAAAAAATAATCATTTTGCTGTTTTAGTTATAAAACCTAATTATTTAGTGTTGATAGACTAGTAGTGCTAATATGTTACCTACCACAATGTCATTTTGTTTTCCCAGCCCCTTTGTCACTGAAGAGTGAAAATATAATGAAAAAAAATTAATTTCATTTGATTCTCCTTTATTTATTATGCTACCAATTCGTCAAGTATAAAGTATATATTCTTAATGTTTAAAATATGTTAACAATTCCTGGTGTATAATAAAGGCAGTAAATTATATATAATGTTAGAAAAACATTCATATAAATAATGTTTGTTGATTATTCGCAAATGATCAATCAATACACCACTTTGGATGCCTTCCCATTACCAAGGATTGATGATCAAGACATCAAGAGAGTAGCTAATTATCAAGTATTTAGTACAATCGATTTAAAAAAAGCAAATCATCAGGTACCCATCATCAGGTATCGTTTTATGTATAATATATTATGTTGTTTCTGATTATTTGTGGGATTTTTTATTGTTTGAAATCCTCTTAATCAAAAGAAATATGAATTGCATTAAAATATTTGGCCTTATTAGAAAAGAAAAGAAAACTTCCCTGGTTCGTAACTTTTTTTTTTTTTTTTTTTTTTTTTTTGAATATATTCATCAAACATTGACAAGGGTGTAGCCAGGATTTTATTTTGGCGGTGCTGAACCAGGGGGAAAGGTTTATAAGGATGTAACAGATAGCAGCTAAATTCAAATTCATTAGGATAAAAAAACGAACATGAAACAAAATAATAAAAAATTGAGTTTTATTATTGCTTGAAACAGAAAACTTATTATAATATAATTAATTGTATAGTTAAAGTTAAGATTGCTTTGATGGCATCAAAAACTACAAGAGCTTCCTGGGCACGCTCGCCATTACATCCAGTGCTTGTTCTGGTGAAACACTGACATTGCTGTAATGAACGGACAAGAGTGCAAGATCAGTTAGTCTTAAATAAAAATGTAAACTAATAATTGAAATAAATGATTAATTCTGTAGTAATTCGTTGTGTATACCGATCATATCACCAATATATGTAGTACAATAACATATCATATCACCAATAACAGTACTGTAGTTATTCTATGCATATACTCTTGTACTGTAAAAAAACATTATAGTACATGATCCCACAAAGTGATATTAATAAACTAAAGAATAATAATTTTTAGTTGAGAGTAGGGCCTCTATATACTATATATAGGCTACGAAGTACCTATAAAGTGATGAAAATTTCATGTACATTCAAGATTGTGAAATCCTCTTAAAAGGCAACTAGGTTACAATTTATGTCCATCCCATTTTTATTTGCAACCAGCGCCGAATTGAGGAGCTGTGGGGGCAACGAGTGGTGCGGGCCCTTAGCACTCAGGTCAGCAAGCCCTTGCGACCTTTTTTTTGCTTGTTTGATGTTGTATGTGGGATTAGTGTGATGCGGGCCCCTAAGCGAGCACCTGTGTAGCCTATGCTTAAATCTCCAACAATTGTTTATTAGATTTTAATTAACAAATAATGTTGGATTAAAGCAGTAATTGTGAGTCTGCGTCCTATAACTATAGTTTGGTTAAAAAGCTACTGTCCGTTTGAGTGTCGCGTTGCGTACAGTCCGCGCCAACTAACCTCGCTCACTCGTTTGATAAACTAACCAGCAAGGCAGCAACACTGAGGTTTATTAAGGAGGTTAAAGAAGCCTCTGTTGGTCCTTGTTAAAAATGTAATTTGATGAGAATTTTTGGGGGTGCTGGAGTACCTTCAGCACACCCCCTGGCTACACCCTTGAACATTGAGATAGTTCGGTAATAAAGATTCAAGATTCAAGATCTTTATCAGTCGTTACACAATACAATAGTGCAACTGACATTGTCAACATTTAATTAACTTACATGCTCACTACATGCTAGACATTCTCAAACCAACTTCTTAGCTAAACATACACATCACCCTCTAAGGGCTAAATAACAAAGTAATTAACATGTACAAATAAGAATCAGAACATTTTATTGCCATTATTTTACTACCTTCATATCTTTAACTAGTCATAAGTCATAGATACAGTATCTCAACGTCTCGTTTGAACAGGTATCTTATAATAAAATATTTGTAACCGTTCTGGAGGACTGACATATATGCAACATAACATCTATTACATCTATATATATATATATATATATATATATATATATATATATATATATATATATAAATAAATAACTTTATTGTCGTTGGGCATTAAAAATAATACATGACAATAGTTAATAGAGCAATGAATTTAGATACATTATAGTACATTTATTTACTTAAATTTCTTCTGGGTCCAATAATCGTTCTTAAAACACTCATCAATTTCGTAAGGGCAGTTATTTAATAGAATATTTTTGATTTTCCTTTTAAAGCTATTTTCACTTATATTTTTCCAATCAGTTGGTAATTTATTAAAAATGTTGATTCCCATTTCACTGAAATTCCTTTTGCTTTTTCAGTATTTGAAACATGTAACTTGAAATTTATTTTTATTTCTTGTTTGATGTAGGTGAATATCTGAATTTAGTAAAAATTTAGAGTGATTTCTTTTAATGTAAACTTTGTAAAATGTAGATTGATTCCAATGTTAGTATGCCTAATCTTTTAAATAATGGTCTGCAATGGGTTTTTGGTTTAACACCACAAATTATTCTGATTGCTTTTTTTAATTTAAAAAATAAATTTGTAATTTGGTCCGTTGCCCCAGATTAAAGTTCCATATATATGTATATATATATATATATATATATATATATATATATGTATACGTAATTTACTGCCTTTATTATACACCAGGGATTGTTATGACATATTTTAAACATTAATTAAGAATATTTTCCTTCATAAACACCAAGATTAAATAAGCTTTGTACTATATACAAAGCTTATTATAATTTTTTTATTATTGAAAATAATATTTCTATGAGAGAATAAGACACATCTGTTAGTTACAATGAACAAAGAAAATCAATTTACTCACTTATGAAAAACTATACATCAGTTACAAAAAAAAAACATATCAATAGTATTCACAGAAAAATGTTCAAAATGTCTCTATAACTCAGGGTATTATATATTCATGGGTTCAAATGCTTCTGGCTTGTTAACAAAAGTTATCATAAAGATCAAATTAGAATATTCAATGCAAAATATTATGTAGAGATATTAAATTTTGAAAAGAATAATGTTCAAAGGCTTTTCGAAAAACTTGCTGAGATTGTATTACACTTGTCCTTTCTTGAAGTTAAAATAGTTGACAAAATAATTAATTAGTAGTTTAGATGAGTCCAAAAGTTCCTATTAAAATCAATAAAGTTCTTCCAAATGGAGCTGAAAAAGGTTAGTTCTGAAAAATGGAGTGATCTCACCAAAGTCCTGTTAATGGCCTATGATAAACGATAAAAGATAAAAAAGGATTCAGGTGGGCTAATACAGCTGGGGGAAACTTTATTAAATTTGTTAAACCGCACTAAATAATAAAAACTGGACAAATTCTCTTCTTCTAAATTTCTGGATTAGAGCAACATGCTCCTTGCCCTAAGACTTCCCAAAGGCAACTCCTCTCACTTCTTGTTCAAATTGTAGAAGAAGGTCTATTATCCAATAGCGTCGCTTGCCAATAATCCAGGATCTGTCTAATTTTTCTATTGGCTAACAGCTGAAAATTACACTTTTAATTGGTTGTACACTTCACTGAATTTATAAAATCATTCTCTACATAATTGAATTTGGAAAAACATGAATTTAGGTCTTCAAAACTAGAAAATATGATTAAGAATCGAAATAGTTACTAAAATATATTAAATTTAACTTAAAATACTCATAATTGCATTTCTACAATGACCATGTCAAAAAACAGCTGTTTAGGGAAATCATACAAGTTTCACAATATTTGCAATGTTTGGTTAAATATTTAATTTCTGCACATATTTAGGTTATTTCTCCTATACCCTAAGTTTACAATTAATTTTAGTTCAATTGTTAAAATATTTACTTTTCATTATAATGTACACTTGAATTTAAAAAATGTAAAATAATGTCTTAAAAATAGCGGTAGGATACAATGTGCTGTGTGGACAATTATACGGTAGTAGTTCAGAGTTTATCCACTAGGTGTCGGCACTGAATGGACCGGCTGGGTGGTAAGTGACAGACGACCTCGTTCAACAAGATGGCTTCCGTGGATCAAAAGAATGGTGTTGTATGTTTACCTATTTACATTTATTTCGTTTTCAATTACATTTGTGTGTAAATCTTATAGTTAAAATGGATAGGAGAAGTGTCCTACTTACTCTTAAATTCCAATCATTATGGTTATATAGTTCGAAATAGTGCTAATCTTCTCAGAAAGGTGCAGTGTTAGAAAGGTTATTTCCGTTGTGAAAAATAGTCGTACATAATGAATTTAAATCTTTCTACGATATTATTTACAAATGACATGGGTTACTTATATCCTATTACAAAATTCTTTTGTTCTGGTATAAAAATAAATAAACGTACCGGAACCAATTTGTAACATTTAACCTTGTCATGGTTATTAAATTTTGTATCCTGAGATAGGCCAATGGATGTTGGATTAACATAATTCTGTGAGTACATCGATTAATATAATGCTTATTATCTAAAGGTTATTACTTCTTTGTAAAATATACTTGTTGGGAATTATCCTTAATATCTAAAAAATTGATTACTTAATACTAAAACAGGATTTACAAAATTGACTTGTAGGCTATGGTCATACTTGTCTAGGTATTCTGTGAACTTAGGCATTGTCTATGGGATTTATTTATGGGAAAAAGTCTTTGTATTAAGCTGATTATTGTTATCACTAGAAAATACTGTAATAAAGCCCCTTTTTGTTTGGCGAATGGTTCAGTTCAAAATGAGTCCAAACAAAAATTACAGTTAACATTTCAATACATATACTGTATATGACTTACCTTAACATTAAATACAATGGTAACAAAACATTAAAGTGGAATATATGGGAATAAGGGATGAACATTTAAAACGTAACCTAACTAAATTGTTTAACTAAATATGACATGAAATTAATAAAAGATCAGGTCGCTTATCTAATATTTACAGGGTCATTATATTTGCGTAGCAGTTGGGTGTGGAAGGGTCCTTCATACAATTCTAGTTGATTTAAGAAAATGGGTTGCGAATTTATTTATTAACTGTTTTAATTGCCCCTTTTGTACTGGGTTTAATGTATCGGTGTAGTGAGTGATCTTGTTGATTTCCTTCTGGATCAGGTGTGGTCTTATGTTTAGTTTGAACTGGTTCTCATTGACTTTGTTCGACAACTTCGACAGTCTGTCATTCCTGTCTGACATTTGCTCTCCTATTTTAAAGGTAGTGGGCTCCTGCTCGTTTTTTCGCTTTAGGGTAGTCTTCTGTAGCTTTGTCTGACTGTGTGGCCTAGTTAGGGTGAAGTTTTCTAGATGAGCTGTGTGGTTAGGTTTGGTTTCTGGTTGAAATTTGGTCCAGTTTTGTTGGTGGTTAGGAAGCAATATTTTCATGGTTCTTTTGATGTTTTGGATGTAGAGTTCTGACATGGTCCTTGGTGGTTGACTGTTAGGTTGTGTTTGGTTGGTTTGTCGTTCGATTTGTTTTTGAATTTGATTAGGTAGCTGATCTTCAAGTGCTTGAATACGAGTTTCCTGTTTGATGTTTTTATCTTCAAAATTAATATTAACTTGTTTTAAGATTTCGTTTTTCATTTGTAGGTTTTGTGTGTGAGTTTTAAGTTCCAATTTAGAGATTTTATCATTCATCCTATCTTCAAGCATGTTTAGATTTTCAGTCATTTTTTGAGTTAGGCTACTTTCTAGGTTTATATTTTGTTGAGTTAGGTTAGTTTGTAATGTCTCTATTTTAGAATGGACAGAGTTGATTTGGGATTTCAACTCGGTATTGGAATTTTCGATTTTAGAATTGACTGTATCAATTTGAGTTTCGATTTTAGAATTGATTGTACCAATTTGAGTTTCGATTTTAGAATTGATTGTACCAATTTGAGTGTTTAGGTTTGTCAGTTGGGTAGTCATTTGTAAGATTAAGTGCTTGAGCTCTGTTTGTTCGGTTTCTATAGGGTTTATGTTGGAAGGGTCTAGATTTTCTGTAGTTTTGTATTTGTCTAGGCTAGGTATTAATGGTTCTCCTCCTACAGCTATGTCGTGTCTATTCTCTTCTGTTTGAGTGTTTGTGGTGTCTATAGTGTTTGTGTTCATGTTGGGAGTTGTGTAGTCTTCTAATAACTGTAAGTGTTGCAGTTCTTCTATAGGATATGTAAGGTCTTCGTCTTCGCCGCCTTCCGCTAACTTGGCACTTTTACGGGGATTTTTTCTAAGGTTATAAGGAGATGTCATTTTCTTAGGGAACACACAAAAAATAGGGATAGGTCCTAGATAAATAATGGGGATACAAAAAAATGGGGGGAATTCCTAATGGGTTTTCCTACTGGGGTTTTCTACTGGGGTTTCCTACTGGGGTTTCCTACTGGGGATATTCTTATCTTAGGTACAAGTAATCTAATATTCTTATTCTAATTAAATATCTTAACTAAGATGCAATTATGAGTTTTGAGTTTGTTTTTTGTATGATAACTTTTGTTTCATAAAGCCACCACGTTGTTGCGCCATTTTATTATAATGTTTATAATAAAATTATTATCTCTTTTATTCAAAATAAATAAATAGTTCTATGAGAGAATAAGACACATCTGTTAGTTACAATGAACAAAGAAAATCAATTTACTCACTTATGAAAAACTATACATCAGTTACAAAAAAAAAACATATCAATAGTATTCACAGAAAAATGTTCAAAATGTCTCTATAACTCAGGGTATTATATATTCATGGGTTCAAATGCTTCTGGCTTGTTAACAAAAGTTATCATAAAGATCAAATTAGAATATTCAATGCAAAATATTATGTAGAGATATTAAATTTTGAAAAGAATAATGTTCAAAGGCTTTTCGAAAAACTTGCTGAGATTGTATTACACTTGTCCTTTCTTGAAGTTAAAATAGTTGACAAAATAATTAATTAGTAGTTTAGATGAGTCCAAAAGTTCCTATTAAAATCAATAAAGTTCTTCCAAATGGAGCTGAAAAAGGTTAGTTCTGAAAAATGGAGTGATCTCACCAAAGTCCTGTTAATGGCCTATGATAAACGATAAAAGATAAAAAAGGATTCAGGTGGGCTAATACAGCTGGGGGAAACTTTATTAAATTTGTTAAACCGCACTAAATAATAAAAACTGGACAAATTCTCTTCTTCTAAATTTCTGGATTAGAGCAACATGCTCCTTGCCCTAAGACTTCCCAAAGGCAACTCCTCTCACTTCTTGTTCAAATTGTAGAAGAAGGTCTATTATCCAATAGCGTCGCTTGCCAATAATCCAGGATCTGTCTAATTTTTCTATTGGCTAACAGCTGAAAATTACACTTTTAATTGGTTGTACACTTCACTGAATTTATAAAATCATTCTCTACATAATTGAATTTGGAAAAACATGAATTTAGGTCTTCAAAACTAGAAAATATGATTAAGAATCGAAATAGTTACTAAAATATATTAAATTTAACTTAAAATACTCATAATTGCATTTCTACAATGACCATGTCAAAAAACAGCTGTTTAGGGAAATCATACAAGTTTCACAATATTTGCAATGTTTGGTTAAATATTTAATTTCTGCACATATTTAGGTTATTTCTCCTATACCCTAAGTTTACAATTAATTTTAGTTCAATTGTTAAAATATTTACTTTTCATTATAATGTACACTTGAATTTAAAAAATGTAAAATAATGTCTTAAAAATAGCGGTAGGATACAATGTGCTGTGTGGACAATTATACGGTAGTAGTTCAGAGTTTATCCACTAGGTGTCGGCACTGAATGGACCGGCTGGGTGGTAAGTGACAGACGACCTCGTTCAACAAGATGGCTTCCGTGGATCAAAAGAATGGTGTTGTATGTTTACCTATTTACATTTATTTCGTTTTCAATTACATTTGTGTGTAAATCTTATAGTTAAAATGGATAGGAGAAGTGTCCTACTTACTCTTAAATTCCAATCATTATGGTTATATAGTTCGAAATAGTGCTAATCTTCTCAGAAAGGTGCAGTGTTAGAAAGGTTATTTCCGTTGTGAAAAATAGTCGTACATAATGAATTTAAATCTTTCTACGATATTATTTACAAATGACATGGGTTACTTATATCCTATTACAAAATTCTTTTGTTCTGGTATAAAAATAAATAAACGTACCGGAACCAATTTGTAACATTTAACCTTGTCATGGTTATTAAATTTTGTATCCTGAGATAGGCCAATGGATGTTGGATTAACATAATTCTGTGAGTACATCGATTAATATAATGCTTATTATCTAAAGGTTATTACTTCTTTGTAAAATATACTTGTTGGGAATTATCCTTAATATCTAAAAAATTGATTACTTAATACTAAAACAGGATTTACAAAATTGACTTGTAGGCTATGGTCATACTTGTCTAGGTATTCTGTGAACTTAGGCATTGTCTATGGGATTTATTTATGGGAAAAAGTCTTTGTATTAAGCTGATTATTGTTATCACTAGAAAATACTGTAATAAGCTGCAGGTGTAATAATCTCCTTAATTTGGACCATAAACCTAAACATTTACTATTATTACTAAATTTAAATATTATATCACAAAATGGTTCTACCAAAACGGTTTTGGAAATCTTTTAATTCAAAATTATTATCTACTACTATATAACACCGAAAAGACAGGGTATCTCTGCATAAGTACACATCAATTGAGGAGGTTTAACGAAATTGATGATCTGAATGTCTTTATTGGGGAGGACATGCTGGATCCTTCCAACTCTTCTGATTTCCTAGGGGTTAGGCTGGACGATGGTTTATCATGGGCCGACCAAATCGATAAAATAGAAAAAAAGCTTGCCTCAGGGCTGTTTGTGTTGAGAAGAGTATGTAAATTCTGCAATTTAAACGTTTCTAGAATTGTGTACTTCAGTCTTTTGGAGTCTCACATCATGTACTCCATCGCCTTGTGGGGAGGGTACAAGACTCACATAGGGAAAGTTTTTACCTGGCAAAAAAAGGCCATCAGGGTCATCTTTGGGCTCGCTCCTTGGGAGCATTGTGAGAGTTACTTCATAAGATTAGGTATTTTGACTGTTCCTGCCTTATATTTTTATGAGTTAGTAATATACATTAGGAATCAAAAATTAATGAATCTATGTCAAAGAAATCATACTCACAATACTCGGTTCAAATCAAAATTTTCCACCTTTCACAGACTGTCGGTCTTTGAAAAAAAACCTCTTTACGCTGGTTTAAAGTTTTATCAAATGTTGCCTAACTTCATTTCATCCATTGCTGATGACAACAAATTTAAAGTAACACTTAAGAATTATTTGATTGTGCACTGTTTTTATTCTGTGGAAAGTATTATTGAACATCTCGGGCAATGTAACCCCCTGTGTGACTCTCTGACCCCTCCCCTCCCTACCAATCACATTCTGTAGTGGCTGAAACTTATTCAGCACTTTGACCTGTTCAACGCCATCGGCCTATGAACGGAAACAACAAGTAACAAGTAACATCTATTAATTACACTGGTATAATTTTTGGAAGATTTTGTTTAATGTAAGCAAACAATATTTCAGGTGATCTACTACATTGAAAAATGTAGTAGATAATGTTTATAGACTGGAGGAGCAAATCACAGTCTAATACCTACAGTCTAGAAACTCAGCTGTCTAAGTTGTAGCCCGGAAGTGGAGTGCCTCAAGGGCGCTCGTAGCGGCTGGCGGCGTGACTACAACCACAGCCATGTCTAATCGCACAGTGACAGATGACAGCACTATCTAGTATTTGCCGCCAAGAAAATCACCTATCCAAAATGCTGGTCTAGAATCAGGCATGTTTGTGCCGTGAGTCACCAGATCGCTAGGATTTTTCATTAGTTGCGTCGCCATCTGTGTGGATCGCTAGTGTTTGACTTGAACTGCGCCGCTAATCGAGTGGATCGCTAGTGAGTTCCGGATGACATATTAACTCATGAATGAGTTTCACAACTGTATCATACCCTATTAATTACATTAGACTGTGACCAAATAAACTTTAATTGAGCTTTTTTCAATAATAATATTTTGTATTACTAATTATACAGGATGAATAAATTACGTCTTACAACACTACAAAGTAAAATTACACTTATACTGTACTTACATACAAGATGGTAAAATATACACAAAAGATGGTACAAGGCCGTGTACGCCTTGTACCACCTTTTGTGTACATTACATACTTACCGCCTTGTATGTAAGTACAGTATAAGTGTAAATATACTTTTTATTGTTGTAAGACGTATTTTATTTATCCTGTTTGGTTGTAACAATACGTATCATGCTACTAAAGAAATTATTTACTAATTATAAACCACATTTATATGGGCTGATTTTTTTAGTTTCAAGTTTATTAGAATTACTTTACAACAATTTTAGCTTGTTTTAGAAGCTTCTAAACAAGTTTTTCTACTCATTCCTATGCACCTAATTTCTAGATGTATATTTATCTAACCAATCTATAAATTCCTGTTTTATACCATCACCATGCAATTCTTCCGTTTACCAATGATTGTAATATTTCTCATTCGCCGTTGTATTAGTAATTACCTTGACAGGAATAGCTAAGTCTAGAGTAATACTTTTAAAAATAATCTTGACAGGAATAGCTAAGTCAAGAGTAATACTTTTAAACAATAATCAAACTTATCATTTATGCTGCTTAGAGAATAAATTTTTACTCAATTAACTTAACATATAACAAAAGTTATCACAGTTTCCTGTTCAAAAAATTCCAAATCATGACGGTACCGACTATATTCCTCCATCAAAATCTTTTATATGTAAAAGAGAATGGTGTCAAATTTTCATTAAAGAATGAAGTACACAGATATGAAACCAGAAATTCATAAAATCTAATTATAAGCAGGCCAAGTAGTACAAGTATTTTCAGATAAACACGTTTAATAAAATACCTGTGGAGTTCTGTAGTTTCTCCATTAACTCTTTCTATTTAAAAAATGTCTGATTGATAATCTATTTTATAATGTAGAGGATTTTCTAAATTTTAGTAGACGACTGTTTTATTTTAATTTACGTGTATTATGTTTGAAAACCTTATTTTAATTTTAATTACCATTTCTTTCCTTTAGATTTTAAAACACGTTTGTCAAGTTAAGTAGTAATCTCATTGACGATATCCATTACACTTGTATTATGTTGTTTACAGACAAATAAATATGTTTTGATTACGTTCTAATGTTCTAAATCATTGTCAGTATTTCCCATTGTAAATTTTAATTCTCATTTATCACAGAAAAGGCCAATTTACACATCACGCGGAATATCTTGGCCTGTGGTTTACTCCATTGCCGGAGTGACTGAGATAACCAGCTGGGCCATATCGAGCTTAAGTTTGACTGAACAGATGATGGAAACAAAAGATGAAAATCTCGCTCTATTCCAACTGTTTGAACTGAAAACACTTCCCACAGGCCAAGGTATTCCGTGTGATGTGTACACCTGTACCTTTTATAGAGCACCATTAATAACATAAGGCTCTAAAAATCAAATTTAGAATAACACCGAATTGAAAACAATATGATTAGCATAACAAAATAATGTTTGTTGGTAAACAGGCAGAACTGACAGATGATAATTTCCTTCAAGGAAGTTAAACAAAATATTGTTCTTTTCATTTGGCACTGAGTTAGATATAATCTATAATATTATAAAGAAGAGGTGGTTTCTGTCTGTCTGTCTGATGTTCCGGGTGAACGCAAAAACTACTGAACCGACTGGGATGAAAATTTACACAAAGGTAGATCTTAACTTAAACCCATGCAACACATAGGACTATTCACTTTCTTAAAATCCCCTCGGGCTACGCTCCGTGAACGTCATAAGTTTCAATGTTTACATTTCAGAAGAAAGTAAACATTCAGAAACTGTAATGCGAACAGCTGAGGACACCTCCATTTGACAGTTTAAAGAGCAGAAGCAAAAACAGCTGTTTCAAGCTAACTTACTTTTCTATCCCGTGCGAAGAACGGGTACATTCAACTAGTCTATAATATTATAAAGAAAAGGTAGTTTCTGTCTGTCTGATGTTCCGGGTGAACGCAAAAACTACTGAACCGACTGGGCTGAAACTTTACACGTAGGTAGAACTTGAACCTATGTAACACATAATCCTACTCACTTCCTTAAAATACCCTCGGGCTACGCCCCGTGAACGTCCTAAGTTTCAATGTTTACATTTCAGAATAAAGTAAACATTCAGAAGTAATGCGAACCGCTGTGGATACTTCCATTTGAAAGCTTAAAGAGAAGAAGCAGGAACAGCTATTTCAAGCTAACTAAACTGCAAATTGCATTGACTAAAGAACGGTTACATCAGCTAGCTATTAATTAATATTAATGAATCCTGGTTGTGGTCTATTCTTATTTGCACAAACAACTATTTTTACCGATACTTCCTGTACCCCCCCCCCCCCGATTTTATATTTTTGCTCCCCACCCCCGATTTTATATTTTGCTCCCCCCTCTTTGATTTTATATTTTTATTTTATGTCCCCCCATTTTACATTTTTACTCTCCCCCGATTTTTATTTTTGCCCCCCCCCCCGATTTTATATTTTGCTCTCCCCCACCAATTTTATATTTATGCCCCCCCCTCCCCGATATTTTTTATTTTTGTTTACTTGAGTTCTTTTATTTCTTAAAGCGAATCCAAAGTGTTACGTGTACTGATTTGGAGTCGTAAACCACACACCGTTTACTACCCGACAGAGTTCCTCTACTTAGTAACAGGACCCAAACTATCTGCCAGTTTATTTCGTTAACTTTGATTTAATTGTACATTAAACGTGTAAAATGTAACTTTAATATTGTACAATAATGTGGATTGTTATTTGTTTTAGTTAATCTACCATTTATATACAACTCGTACGAAGGACGGGTACACAGCTAGTAATGTTTAAAAGTCTAAAGCCTGCCCTCTTATCAGATCTGATCAGAGATACTCCAATCTTTCAAACTTTCCTTACCCAGTGGCCTAATTATTTTTTTTTCACAACTTACTTGACACATTAACACTACCACTTGTAATTGGCACCAAAATAATATTTATTGCACTTTCATACTTTTGACAGTTTTTCTCAATAATAACATGGTAGGGTGAAGTAACGTGTAGAAATGAGAGTTAACCACTATCCTATCCTTCCGGTAACCTGCGCAATATTCCCGCTTGTGGAAGATGTGCTTACCAGCTATGCTGGGATTTCCTACTCCGCAACAATCATGATGACGAGTGTTAACCACTCAATCTCTGGTGCCATTCACCCTGTTCCGAAAACAAGATAAGACTGTGAAACTGTGGAAGTTGAGGTTATCAGAATAACTTATAGATTATTTTTCACTGCCTCTTGTGTCCAGTGACAATAAGAGGCTTGCCTATTACAAATATACTGGTAAGATTTTATTTTACTTCAGTTCGACAATTTTTGACTTCTTAAACCAAATAGCTCCTTCCTCAAGATAAGCCTTTTGGGGTTTGGGGTGAAAAACATCTTCAGAACCCGCCCCATGAGCTTTCAAAGTTTCAATGTTAATCTCATAGAATAATAACAATCAGTTGAACGGAATATTTATCAGCTATTTGTACATTAATGAACACAGCACAACATCCAGAACAGTTTAAGTATAGTGTATATAAAGTAGCTATTGGCACAATATAAATAAATGGATTTAATTTGTAACTACGAAAATAACAAAGAAAAATAGTTCAACAATACCGAAACTTCCCAGATGATCAGAAGTATGTAACCCAGTCAGTTGTTTGCAGGCGACTGAGTTTGGAGTAAAATCATCTACATTGACCTTCGCCAGGCCCCTTCAGCCCAAGGCTATTTTTTATTGTAGGATTCACTTAACCACACAAGTCACTCCTCCCCTTTTTGTTGCCATTAGATAGGTGGTACACCATTTACAAGCTCGTTAATTCAAATTAGTTTTTTTTAGTGATACATTTTATTTCATGATGAACTAAACTTGAAAATGGGTTTGGTTTACTTAATGTGAAGATTTATTTAAAAGTTATCTGTCTCAGAGAAATGTTAATAGCCTGTGCAACAATGTCAATGGCAAATAAATCACCCCATTTAAAGTTACTTATATTACTAGGAGTACGCTCTAATGTCGCGTAAGAGGACGAAGCGAAGAGTTAAATTACTACCTTTTTAGCGAATTCCCCCTATAGGGAAGGTCTCATGGAAATACTTAAGCCCGAGACCATGATAACTTTTTGTTATGAGGTTCCCAAATGTAAAAAACACTATTCGTTCAAATTTACATACATATATATATATATATATGTATATATATACAGGGTGAGTCAGACCACCCGTCCAGCATGTATAACGGGAGGACAATTTGGTCTAAAGTCATCAAACAAAATTCTTCCCCACTAAAACGCATATGGGCTATCTATTAAAAATATTTTCATCAAAATCTATGTACAGAATGTTCCAAAACTGAAGGTCACGGGTTCGAATCTCAAAATGTTCTTATGTAAACATAGGACATATTATACATAATTTTAAAGGTCTCGTTAAAAGGAACATTTTGGCGAAAACAGAATTCACTTATCCTTATCAGTTTCAAAATGACGGCCATTTTTGTGTAAAATATTGACATTTACGGAATACCCTGTATTTTCTAAACCACTACTCATGTCATTTTTCCGACTTAAATTTCTTACTCGTGATAAAGTAGCTTTACTCTGATATGCTACAAGATAGGCTTTTTTTAGAAAATACCATTTGAAATATAGATTTTCTCAAAAAAACCTGTCTTGTAGGATATCAGAGTAAAGCTGACTTTACAACGAGTAAGAAATTCAAGTCGGAAAAATGATATGAGTAGTGGTTTATATAATGCAGGGTATTCCGTAAATGTCAATATTTTACACAAAAATGGCCGTCATTTTGAAACGGATAAAGATAAGTGAATTCTGTTTTCGCCAAAATTTTTCTTTTAACGAGACCTTTAAAATGATGTATAATATGCCCTATGTTTACATAAGACCATTTTGAGAGTCGAACCTGTGACCTTCAGTTTTGGAACATTCTGTACATAGATTTTGATCAAAATATTTTTAATAGATAGCCCATATGCGTTTTAGTGGGGAAGAATTTTGTTTGATGACTTTAGACCAAACTGTTCTCCCGTTATACATGCTGGATGGGTGGTCTGACTCACCCTGTATATATATATATATATATAGTGTGTGTCCGTTAACACAATAACTTGAGTAAAAAACATCCGATTTTGATGAAATTTGGCTCAAATGTGGAAAGTGACATTCATGAGTAATTTCGAAAACCAAAAAAATCGGACCATGGGAAGGGTGATTTAAATTTTCCAAAAATCAGTTTTTTGCACTTTTCACCCTAGAATTTTTAAAACACTCAATTTTGGATTTTGAGCACTTTATAGAGCTTAACAAAAATATAGTATTTTAAATTATTAACCTAGGTTAAGTGGTAGCGGAGAAAAACCAAAAAAACCTGCTCATAAAATCTCCCATGTTAATCTTATGGGAAAAGGTTTTTTGGCTTTTCCTCTTTTAATGTAAACTTCACATTTGCTTTTACCAATCAATCCAGCTCCACAAAATAATCATTTTGGTGTTTAAATTGTGATTCTACGTCCAACTGTTGCAGAGATATTCAAAGTGCTAAACATAGTACGCTGTCCAATGTTATCCTTATGGAGAATAAATAAAATTTGATATCTCCATTATTTATGAATGTATATTGATGAAACTTGGTATGCAGCTTCACGTAGTACTGGTATGTTGATATTTGCACAAACAATTGATTTTTTGTTGATTATGCCAGTAGCAGCAAACCTGCATATTCAGCCCTAATGTTATTCTTATGGAGAATAAGTAAATTTTTATATCTCCCTTAATTATGAACATAAATTAATCAATCTTAGTATGTAGCTTCACCCGGTTGAGTTATATTGATAATTGCATAAAAACACATATTTTGTGTTCATTGTTGCAGCAAACCTGCGTACTCAGCCATAATGTTATTCTTATAGAGAATAAATAAAATGCTATATATCAGTTATTTATTTATGTATTTATATGAAAATTGGTAAGTGGCTTTATGTGGTAGTGAGAAACATATGCATGCATTGGAAATTCACTGAGTACACAGGTTTGCTGCGACGGGGACATTTTAAGGTTAAATTGTTAAGACAGTTATTGGCAGTTTAAATATTGTCTTGCATGATACTAAAATATTGACAACATTACTTTTAGCGAATTTCCCCTATAGGGTTAGCGAATTTCCCCTATAGGGAAGAAGCTATTACCGTAGGTCTCATGGTAAGACTTAAGCCCGAGACCATGATAACTTTTTGTTTTGATGTCCCCAGATGTCCAAAACACTATTCGTTCAAATTTATATATATGTATATATATATCTATATATATATATCTATATATATATATCTATATATATATATCTATATATATATATATATATCTATATATATATATATATATCTATATATGTGTCCGTGAATGCGATAACTTGAGTAAAAAACGTCCGATTTCGATGAAATTTGGCTCAAATGTGTAAACTGACATTTATGACTTTAAGTTCGAAAACCAGAAAAATCGGACCATGGGAAGGGGGGTTTATGGGGGTTTTAAATTTTCCAAAAATCAGTTTTTTGCATTTTTTACCCTAAAATTTTTAAAACACTTAATTTTGGTTTAGACCATGTTATAGAGCTTAAAAAAACAAATAATATGGTATTTTGAATTATTAACCTAGGTTAAGTGGTTGCGGAAAAAATCCAAAAAACATGCTCATAAAATCTCCCATGTTAATCTTATGGGAAAAAGGTTTTTGGCTTTTCCTCAGTTAATTTTACTTTAAACTTCACATTTTCTTTTACCAATCACTTCAGCTCCACAAAACAATCATTTTGGTGTTTAAATTGTGATTCTACGTCAAACCGTTGCAGAGATATTCAAAGTGCTAAACACAGTACGTTGTCCAATGTTATCCTTATGGATAATAAATAAAATTGGATATCTTGATTATTTATTAATGTATATTGATGAAATTTGGTATGTGGCTTCATGTTGTACTGGTATATTGATAATTGCACAAAAAATAAATGTTTTGTTGATTGTCCCCGTAGCAGCTAACCTGCATACTCAGCCCTAATGTTATTCTTATGGAGAATAAGTAAAGTTTTATATCTCCCTTAATTATGAACATAAATTAATAAAACATGGTAAGTAGCTTCACCTGGTTCAGTTATATTGATAATTGCATAAAAAATCATTTCTTATCTTCCTCGTTGCAGCAAACCTGCGTACTCAGTCCTAATGTTATTCTTATGGGGAATAAATAAAATGTAATAAATAACTTATTTATGAATGTATTTTTGTCAAAATTGGTGAGTGGCTTTATGTACTAGTGAGAAACATATCAATGCATTGGAAATTCGCTGAGTACGCAGGTTTGCTGCGACGGGGGGTATTTTATTTAATCCATTGCCTTTAGTACAAGTTGCACTTTGCAGGGTCTTTACTCCAGCTTTCACGGGTCCCTGGGCAGGCCTGGTGGTGTGGGCCGTGTGGGCCCTTGTTGCCGGCCGGATTCAAGTTCACAACAGTGTCCTAAATAAGACACCGGCTGCCCGGGCCTCGGGGCTTAGTTGTCCCCACCCCCCACAGTAGTATAGCCCTGGCACTTTGTATTGACAATTAAGAAACCCACATCAGTTTTTGACATTAGTGGGGTCATAGTTATCTCTGTAATATTGCCCATTAGCGTGCATTTTATTAAAAGTGGTATATTTAAAAGTTACAAATATTGTTTTATTGTACTGTAATACATTTCAAATCAGGAGTTCGACTAAACAATTTTAAACTAACATTTTATAAAACTATGAAATACCCTAGCATATATCTTTATAAATATTACATAAATCAAATATCCCAAAATAGAAAAACTGATATGCGTGTTTCAAAGAAGGAACAACCAAAGCGTACATCAAGTTTCTGGATTGTGATTTTAAAAGAACATGTGACGAAGATAAAATGTAATAACAACCATTGCATCAACAATTTAATTTTTAAATAATAATTTTGTTCTTCCAGAACTATAATTTTACCAATATTTACTGAACAGTACGAATTGGATGGATGAGAAGGCCTATCTAGTGAAAAACAGTACATACAATATTTTTTATTATTTCTCAATAGTGCTTTTGTCGGTAGGACAGAAATCCCATACTTCATCAGATCCAATAACTGGATGAGCTATCATTTTTGAGATTGAACCATCTTATATAAGCACATTCAAATAACTAAAAATACGTGTCCATATCAATTTAAAAATGAAAATGGAAGATTTAGTTAAAATGTTTAATATGAGAGTGAATGCAGTTGCTGGAATTTGAGCAGTAATTTTTGTTTTGGGATTAACCAGCTCAAACTCAGTTATTGCAGTTTCTATTGTGATGGTTGCAGAGGTTAGCTTAAAACAGCTGATCTTGCTCTGTACTGTTTTATTACTCATCAACAGCTGTCAATTGCTCAATTGAATTAATTTCTATCCTTCAATAAGATTAACATTGGAACTTTAAAATCCCAGGGGACAAAGCCCTGAGTGGATGTTTTTTTTTTCAAAACCCCAAAAGGCATATGTAGACACCAAGGTTTACCAAATAACACATAAACAATCATTCAAGGCCTAATAGTTTCGCCAGTAGCCTGCTCACAAAAATAGCCTTATTTTTACTTTCTCCCCCTGTACATAATAATATGGAGAAAGTATTGTTTTTTCCCAAAATTTTTGAATTTTATCAGTGGAAATATTTATTTTAGTGGTCCCTGATTATAAAAATATTGGTTTTCAAATTTAAATCCTGAGTGTGTGTGTGTGTGTGTGTGTGTGTGTTGTGTGTGTGTTTTGTGTGTGTTGTGTGTGTGTGTGTGTGTGTGTGTGTGTGTGTGTGTGTGTGTGTGTGTCTGTCTGTCTGTCTGTCTGTCTGAATGTGTACAAAACTGGATCCCCCACCCGTGGTCGGATTTTTATTAAATTTGGGATGTAGGTAAAAATTGGTCCCAAATAATCATCAGGTCAAACTATGTTATTAGATTCCACAATATCTCTAGGGTTTTTTTAATTTGTAAGAGTAATTATCCCCCCAAAAACCTCTAAAAATATGAAAAATCTAAAATTGTGATTTGTCGAGCTTTAGGTTTTCAAAAAAATGATACTACCCACATTTCTGGGAAAATGTGGGTTCAGAAATTACAAGACTTAATGGTTCCAGAATTAAGTCTTTTGAATTTTCATAAAAACCATGAATATTAAATAAAATTTACTTATCACCATTAAAAAAGCTCAACAAACTAAATAATTTAGCATTTTGAATTATTATTCTACTATTACTGGTTGCAGAGAAAATTTAAATTTTTACTTAGAGGTAAATGCAGTACATTGTCCAATGTTATTATTATGGATGGTACAAACATTACCATTTCTCTCTTATTTACTGATCAATTTCATTAAAACTTTGTATGTAGATAAAGTTAGTGTTCAAAGTAGGTTGCCCCTTAACCTGACGTGTTGGGAGGGGGAATTTTCCCTCTTAAAATATCGGTGGGTTGCAAAGGATTATGTAGTGCTTCCAAAAAAGGGATTTGGGTAGATATTTTGTTAAGCAATTTTGTAGAAGATTTTCTGTATACAGTCTACCGTACTTTATATTTTATAGTTAGTAAATAAGAAATAATTTATTCATTTAAATATGGCTAAAAGGGAGAAAACGTCAGTTTCCTGATACAGCGTAATGTAATAAGATGATGATGATGATGATGATTAAAAAAATGTGTTGCCAATATCGGCTACCCAAAAAAAAAATCATAATAACAAATTATGATATTTATTTAATATTGACAACAATGTATGTATGTTACAGATTATAAAAAGACAATGATACCCCTCCGAGATTCTGTGACAAATGGGAACTTCGCCAAACATATGTGATTGCTGCTGCTGCAGAACCCCTCTTGGAAGGTTAAAAATACATAAAATAATGTGCACTGAATTACATTTTATAAATTAAGGTAATGGAAAAAGTCAAAAATGTATATCAATGCTTAATACAGATAAGGCATTAAAATAAACTGTTATATTTGATTTAATTACAGAATTACTGATGATGTAGAGTCGGTTTGTAAAATGATTAACAAGCAATTCTGAAACTATTATTACCTCCGATATATTTAAGTAAAGTAACTACATTTTGATTTGCCAATGAATAACTAATAGAAATTAATCAAGAGGTTGAATTACCTTTAACTGTCAAGTGATCCTACATCGCCCTTGTGGGCGACTGGCTTCAACCCAGCTAGAGGGCCTTTTCAAGCCGGATGTAAAATTGTACTCACTAAAACGCAGGGTGTCTGGACCTGCACCCCGCGTGTACACCTGCCGCGCTGTGATCAGTTTTTTGTATGGCCAAAAATGTTTTTTGTTTTGTATGTTTGACCGTTCGTCTGCTATGTGTTGTTTGTCTGTTTAACCAACAAACAATCTTTGATGACCTCTTTGTGAGTAAAATTTTACGTCTGGCTTGAAAATGGCCCCCTGTCTGGGTCGAAACTGGTCGCCCACAAGAGCATTGGATCATTTGACAGTTAAAGGTAAGTACCGGGGTACCGAACCATGCTCGGTGTTTGATTCCACAGAGGAGGCATTGAATTTGTTTTATTTCAAATACTCGTTTATTTTCAATATGAGCTCGTTCGCTTCGCTCACTCGCCTCCCGGATGAGCTCGTTCGCTATGCTCACTCGCCTGTCAAAAAAAGAGTTTGAGTTTCCATTCAAGTAGTTTTTTATTTCCATTATGAGTGTTGCCATTCAAGTAGGTTTTTTATTTCCATAATGATAAACAGCGGTTTACAATACTTTAATTTATAGAAGCTGATTTAATGGTTTGTTTTTGTTATTCATAGTAACCGGTGTTATGATTTTAAACTCCATAAGCCCAATGTTAAAATTTTCAAATTAGTTGTTTAGAAAAATACGAGTTTTCCTGAGATAGTGGTTATCACAGAACGATTTTTTAGACCCAAAAGCCCCTAATCCCAATCTTTCAGCAAAATCCTTTCGTTGGATCTCGAGATAAATTTTGCAAACAAACAAACAAACAATCAGACATAGCTCATATTAGAGTATAGGATTTATTGAACCTCTTGATTAAAGTAACTCCTGCAGTTGGGGTTGTATATTGCTAATCCACAGAATATAAGCAACCATCGGTAATGTATATTGAATAAATGGTAGAGTTAAAATAAAAACGAGTTCGCACGCAGCACGCTGACATGAGGGAAGTGAATTTCCATATAAAAACGTTTAAAACTCAAAATCTGTGTAAAAACATACATGTATTCCAATTTTTATTGGGATCTGAAAACATTGATTTTTTGGCTGTTCCTAGTTTAATTTACCTGCAAAGCTGGGAATACAATTTTGCGCATTATAATGTTAGGAGAAGGTCCAGGCCCAGACAGGCTTGAAAGTAGGCGTGAGTTGCTGGGGATGATAAAAGTACTCTAACAAAGGAATAACAGGCTTTTCTAGTGTAAACCCCCCATAAGACAACGTACTGTGTTTAGTCAAAACACATTTTCTTTAATAACTCGGTAAATAATTATGCTAGAATGACGAGAGAGGGCTTAAAACTTTTGCCTCACTAATTCCCATCTTTTTACATGCATTAATTTTGTATCTGGGGCTTTTCTGACCCTTTTTGGGCCCAAAAACTCAAAATTTGAAAGATTAATCCCCAAAAACGGGGTTTAGAGTTTTCCGATTGTTTTGCCCAACGAACTTCTCCAACTGATTACAGAAAGGAACGTCCCTACCAAATTTGAAGTAATCCGGACAAAAAATGTGACCGCTAGAGTGCAAACATATATATATATAAATATAGAATTTTGAACGACCCCCCAAAATGTGTTCAGGGGGTCACGTTAGGAACTTCTATGGTAGTCCTGGGCTTAAGTTTCACCGTTCGGGTCATGCTAATAGTTCATTTTCCAAAGGAAATTCACTAATAAATATTCTGAACAAAGTCTCATAAGACATTAGCACCACAGAGCTTTGTTCAGTTCATTAAATTTCAACTTTGGACAACAGTGTGTCTACTAAAATGAACTGAAAAACTCCCTGACTTCTACCGGGTCTGAGAATTTTTGTAAGACCAAAAGTAATCAGCAAAACTAAGTTGAACTAAAATAAAATTCACTAATAATTGATGGTGGTAAGATCATTATTTCGTTACCAGCTGGCCCGACAGATGTTGTCCTGTTGTAATGTAATTGAATTGGTTTTATGTACAATTACTTCAAGCTACTTCAAGATGAGCTCATTTGCTACGCTCACTAATCTATGTGAAATAATTAATAAGGGGAATTAATACGTAATAAGTTATAGGAATTAAAAAGGCGGAAACTTTAAGCCCTCCCTCATCATTCTAGCACCAATAATGAGTTATTCAAGAAAATTAAGATTGAGCAAACATAGTAAGTGGTCTTATGGAGATTTTACATTTGAAAAGGCTGTTTTTCAAAGTTTTTAATGCGGAAATTCACTTCCCTAACGTCGCGTGATGCATGTAAACTCGTTTTATATTGCAGATGCCATAAGAAGTGAAATTAAACAAAAAGAGACAAATTTCTAAAAGCCAAAATTCGATACACAACTACAAACTGCACTGCTTCAGGCAACACGACCGGAGCGATCAAAAACAAAAAGTTTGATCTCTTTGCGTCGCGTGGAGATCTCTTCGGTCACTCGCTCCACCATGTAGGACATTCCCACCAGAAAACCCAGTTTGTAATTTTCGCATTGCTCGCCCAGTAGGACACTGCAGAGGCTTAATTTATCCATCGCAGGGCCTGTCGGACCTGCTATAGATAAATGACTTTTATGGAAAAAATTAGGTGGAATAATGTTGGTAATTATTCCACCAAATATAAATAGTTGCCACTGGTCCGTATTTGTATTTTTGGTTCTGTGAATGTATTGTTATTGTATAAAGCTTAAAAAAGGAAAACTGTCTGTATTTGGCATTTTTTAACTATCAGGATTTTCCCAAATCGCTTTTGGATAAATTTTTGACATTTGTGTAGAAGGTATCTTAGAAAAAATATTACTTGCATACGCTGTTACTACTGTAGTAACAAATGCAATATTAATGCTCTTCACACACTGGCAATGTGTGATGGATGAACATCTCACCTGATAATTTTATAACATAAGCTGGAATAACATGAGCGGAGGCGAACTACCCATACACAGACTCAAATTCGAATTTGCTTTCCTAAAGGAAAAACCCTGACGTTACAGACATAACCGAGAGAATGTCTTCGATTGTATTACATGTACTATTATTATTACAAATTTGGTGTGCAGTACGGTTTTATCACAATATGGCAATATAATACATATCTCTGACATTTTTTACGCACCGTATCATTTGAATTTAACTATCACCACTCTACCGTTGACCCGTCCACTGCGCATCCACAGGTTGATCCGGTCATCCACAGGTCCACAGCGGGCATTGATCCTGGGTCTACTGTATTGTATTAAAATAAACACAGGCCTAACAAAAAGGAAATCAAAATTTGTTTGGACATGGTGGAATTGGCAAGGAAACTCGCAATGTAATGCATGAAAAACGGGTTTGTCCCCTTACTGTTTGACATCATAACAGCAAATTAGACAAATACGGCCATAAAACCAATACCTAACATTACATTGTTAACTGTAATGTGTGCATCATTAGCTTACTTCATTACTCGTGTCTACATTTTTAGGAGAATTCAATTTGTCTTATATTTCAATCTTGTAATGCTCCCTCATCAATGAAGATAGTCGGAGATAGGCCTAAACAAGTGAATCTTAAGGTTGCTGGTGTGGTGTCACTCCATGAGAAGGGCTTTGCATGATTGAGTCACAGATCATTAAGTTTATTAAACATTGGTTTTATACAATATCGACCCATTAATGCGATATGATCAGCGTTGATTGCGATGCAAGAATATGATTGCAATACGGCGATGCTATTAATCTTGAATTGGAATTTCATTTTCTCTTGCTTTTAAGCAACTTGAAAGGCCCCAAATTCAAAGCTCAGCTATAACCTAGGGGTACAGTTTCATAAGCGGCCACCAACTAATCAGATGCTATACATCGATCTTAAACATTTGATATATCGTATCTCATTTTAAATTGATCTTTAACCTAAATAACATAACCACCCAAACATATGAGTCCTCATGGCGTATGTTGAAACGGTCACTGAAAACTGGGATTATGAGCGATGATGTCAGTTACACATACATTTTAATGAAATATTTAACAAGTAACAAGCAAACGAAAACTAAAATTTAAAAATGCAACAAATAATAAAGAAACGAGCAAAACCAAGCAAAACCAAGTAACCAAGCAAAAACTTAGGTATATTTGCTTAGGCCTATCTTAAATTAGTTTATTCCACTGTGGAATAAAACATTAAATTATGTTTATTCCATTTATCCATGAAAGCAGCCCATAAAGTTTATCCTGGTAAAGATAACTTAAGTTTTTAGCTGAGTTATATGTTTCTTTATTATTTATTTATTTGTTTAGTTGTAGTTTTCGTTTGTTTTTTATTTGTTAAAAGTTTCGTTAAAATATATTTGTAACTGGCATTGCATATTATTATTATTATTGACGATATACAATTTGTTGATTTTAGATAATAACATTAATATAAATACCGAGTAAATAATTTTCTATATGTACTGTTACAATGCGATTCAAAATATCGAGTGTTCCGATTCGATATATCGAATGTTTAAGATTGATATATCGCATCCGATTAGTTGGTGGCCGCTTATGAAACTGTACCCTAACCTAGCATACAATCTTGCTGATAACCAATAAGTTATGTTTGTAAAGGCCTAATGTATTGTATTTTGTATGTTATTAAATTCCTTAAGGTAAATATAAATGTTAACTCTTTGAGTGCCATACAAAGATATATCGTTGCAAATCTTAATCTTAATTAATCATTTGGGAATTATATTAGAATATATTTTTATACTAGGCCTAATAGATCGTAGAACTCTGATATACTGTTATTGAATATATTAGGGCCTATACCATTATATCACATCCGAATATTTAGTGAACGTTATCATACTGCACCCTATTACAGCGCTACAGTTGTTGGGTTATTCTTTACAGCTTTATACAGTAGATTCTCATAAACTCGACTCCCGATAACTCAACACTCTGGGAAACTCGACACCTCATTTACTATACAGTACATGTATTACAGTACTTCATATTTTGGAAACAAGGACATTTAATTATTAATTCTCGTTTGAAGTCATTTATGTAAGTTTTATAGTTTTCTTAAGTTTGTAATACAGTATCATTATACTACAATGTGTTAAGTATAATCTAAACAGTATACAATTTACAGCTAAATAATGCGTTTTTCACCCCTCCCAATGTAATTCTGGATAACTCGACATTCCACAAACTCGACAGGGTCTTAGTCCACATTGAGTCGAGTTTGTGAGACTCTACTGTACTGAAATCATATACTTATCTGAAAATACAGTCGTATGCTCTACTCATTGAAACCTGCCCGTGTGTCCGTGCTATATATGTGTGTCCGTGAGCATGATAACTCTCGTAAAAATGATCCGATTTTGATGAAATTTGTTATAAACGTGTAAAGCAACATTTATGACTTTAAGTTTGAAAACCAGCCAGATCGCTCTATCCGAAGGGGTATTTTGGGGGGGTTTTGTACCCTAAAAATGTTTTTTTTTTGAATTTTTGACAACTAAATTTTTGAAATAGTCAAACTTTAGTTTTTACCATTGGATTCAGCTTAAAAAAACACACGATTTGGTATTTTGATAATTTCTCTATGTCAGTTGGTTCCCGAGATATTGAAAGTGCTAAACACAGTACGTTGTCTAATGTTATTCTTATGGAGGAACAGACAAAATTTATCTCTCGCTTATTTATGAACGTATACTGACGAAACTTGGTATATGGCTTCATCTGGTTGTGGTCTATTGATATTTGCTCAAAAAACAACTTTTTGCAAAGGCTCCCATAGCAGCAAACCTGCATACTCAGCCCCATGTTATTCTTATGGATAATAATTAAATGCTATGTCTCCCTTAATTATGAACATAAACAAATAATACCCCCGTAGCAGAAAACCTGCATGCTAAGCGAATTTCCAATGTATATAATATTATCTTAATACCACATAAAGCCACATACCAAGTTTCATCAATATACATTCATAAATAAACTATTTGACATTTTAATAATTCTCCATAAGAATAACATGGCGGCTGAGTATGCAGGTTTGCTGAAATAAGGAACACTAAAAATGGGTTTTTATACAAATATCAATATAACTCATCTAGGTAAAGCCACATACCAAGTTCTATTAATTTATGTTCATAATTAAAGGAGATAACACGTTACTGATTCTCCATAAGAATAACATGGGGCTGAGTATGCAGATTTGCTGCTACGGGAACTATCGGCCAAAAAATGGGTTTTTGTGCAAATATCAATAGAACACAATGAAATGAAGCAATATACCAAGTTTCGTCAGGATAAGTTGATAAATAAGCGAGATATACAATTTTTCTTATCCTCCATAAGAATAGCATTGGACAACGTACTGTGTTTAGCACTTTCAATATCTCAGTAACCAATTGATGTAGAGCAATGATTAAAACACCAAATTGTGCGTCTTTTTAAGCAGATTGCAATGGAAAAAATAAAATTTCACTTTTTCAAAAATGATGTGTAAAAAACTCAAAAAACCCATTTTTGGGGTACAAAACCCCCCAAAATACCCCTTCGGATAGGTCGATCTGTCTGGTTTTCAAACTTTAAGTCATAAATGCTGCTTTACACGTTTGTACCAAATTTCATCAAAATCGGAGCTTTTTTACGAGAGTTATCGCACACACGGACACACACACACACACACATATATATATATATATATATATACAGTTTCAAACGAATGGTGTTTTTGGGGTCTGGGGACCTCAAAACGAAAAGTTATCATGGTCCCGGGCCTAGGTCTTACCATGCCGACTACAGTAATAGCTTCTTTCCTCTAGGGGAAATTCGCTAAAAACTGGTAAATGACTTCACCTAGTTGAGTTATATTGATGTTGATATTAGCATAAAAATCCATTTTTTATGTTCGTTGATGAAGCAAATCTGCGTACTCAGCCCCAATGTTATTCTTATGGAGAATAATTAAAATTGTATATATCGCTTATTTGTGAAAATATTTTCACGAAACTTGGTAAGTGGCTTTATGTAGTATTAAGACATTTATATCTCCATTGGAAATTCGCTGAGTATGCAGTGCTGCGACGGGGGTATTTTACTGTCAGTTCGTAAACGAAGTAGACATGTAATCATATGTTTTAATATAAACAAAGCAGACGTTTTTAAATTCCCATGCTTTTCTATTGGGGGATGTTTTACGTTAATGCTCGATTGCTAGTAACTTTTTGGAAATACAGTCAACTCCCGATTATCAGGGGTAATGACCGGTTGGAGAGTCACGGATAACCCAAAACCACGGTTAAAACAAAGGGATTCAATAAATTGAATATTACGAAATAATAAAGGTTTATCAACGTTTTTATATTACAATATTGTGTTTTAATGTCATCTATACCTATAAAAGGCAAAGCCCTCACTGACTCACTCATCAAGAATTCTCCACCTTCCCATGTAGGTAGAGAGCTGAAATTTTGTACACTGATTCTTTAGGTCTTAAATAGGACAACTAAGCAGTTTACACGCCGGTATCTCCATAGGGCTCCGCCCCACAGACCTTCAAAGTTACCATGTTATTCTTATGGAAGAAAGATTTGTTTTGATGATATCAGATGACTAATTTAAAATATTGTAAACAGCTGTTGCTATTCTACACAAACAGTAAAACCACGTTAGAACGTTGATTTATAATTCTTTTGAACTGGAGTAAGCCAATAATGTTAAATACCCCCGTAGCAGCAAACCTGCGTACTCAGCGAATTTCCAATGCATATATATGTATCTTAATACCACATAAAGCCACATACCAAGTTTCATCAATATACATTCATAAATAAACGATTTATGACATTTTAATTATTCTCCATAAGAATAACATGGCAGCTGAGTATGCAGGTTTGCTGAAGCAAGGAACACAAAAAATGGGGTTTTATACAAATATCAATATAACTCATGTAGGTAAAGCCACATACCAAATTTCATTAATTTATTTTCATAATGAAGGCAGATAACACGTTACTTATTCTCCATAAGAATAACATGGGGCTGAGTACGCAGGTTTGCTGCTATGGGAGCCTTGGGTAAAAAAGTGTCTTTTTGAGCAAATATCAATGGTCCACAACCAGATGAAGCCGTATACCAAGTTTCGTCAGTATAGGTTCATAAATAAGCGAGATATAAAATTTTTATTTTTCTCCATAAGAATAACATTAGACAACGTACTGTGTTTAGCACTTTCAATATCTCGGTAACCAATTGACGTAGAGAAATGATCAAAATACCAAATTGTGTGTTTTTTTAAGCTGAATCCAATGGGAAAAAATAAAATTTGACTATTTCCAAAATTATATGTAAAAAATTCAAAAAACCCATTTTTGGGGTACAAAACCCCCCAAAAATACCCCTTCGGATAGAGCGATCTGGCTGGTTTTCGAACTTAAAGTCATAAATGTTGCTTTACACGTTTATACCAAATTTCATTAAAATCGGATAATTTTTACGAGAGTTATCGTGCTCACGGACACACACACACATATATATATATATATATATATATATATATATATATATATCTTTCTATTCATGTGGCGTCAATGTGAAAGATTTTCCCTATCTTTGCGGCGTCAAAAAACAATGTGGCGTCGTATATTTGACGTCATATGGTTTTTCCAGGTTATTTCCGAAAAAAAAGAAGTTACAATTCTCAAACTCCTCAAGATTGAAGAGCTGACTATTAGGAACATAATGATATAAGAGTTATCTTTTTTGCTTTACCGATTAATTAGTTATTAATTAGTTTCCCTGAAGTTTGTGACGCCATAACATAGATAGTTTATCTGGCTGTTTTGGACATGCAGTTTCATGAGAACGCCGCAAGGAGCGCTCATGTTGTTTCAGATATACTGTATATTCAATATACCACCATCACGCGTCAGTATACAATTATAATGTTATGGCGTCATGAAATATGGCAACGTTGAACATTCATCAGTTATCATTTACAAGTTTATGTTTCTGGCATCAAAAGCCAGAAGCTTTTCATTTATATACTTTTAGGTACAATATATTGCTGTCATGTCTATGCATAAGCTTCTCAGGTTAAAATAAATCTATCTGACCTATATCAATTTCTGTGTCAGCTTACAATTATTAAGTTCTAAACAGAGTTTTTAGCTTTTCACGTGATTAGCTATTAACATTTAATATACGGCTGAAACATAATATGCTTATACCTTAATTTTAATTGATTATCTATACCTATAAAAGACAAAGCCCTCACTCACTGACACACTCAATTTTTAGTTGTAAAAGGTATACGATCAAACTAAGTTTCAAACTCAAATTCATTCACTAATTTGCATTATTTTGAATGATGTGTGCGTATTTCATAAACCTGCCCTAATCCAATAACAGGCCAGATAAGATCTGAAATAAAACTACTGACGGCAATGTAGAGAACCTTATTTTGCTAAATCGTATATTTGAAATCGGCAATACATGATCATGATCTTGAGCTACAATTTTTAAGCCTATCCCCTAGTCCCTTAATTATTTTTAATATCGGCCATGCTTTGCCGTACTTGGAAGTTTCGGTTTCGTTAAACAGATTTACGTTTGTCGTTCTTTTCCTAAAAAACTCAATATGATATTTTATAAAATATTACGAACAATCAGCCAAACACAAAGTCGTTAAATAATAGTATCAAAATTATAATTGGTTACGAAAGTCAGTTAACGTAGGACACTTGAGTAGTCCTAAGTATTTGAGGTTATTCTAGATAAGATAATACAATTAATAACAAATATAATAATACTGGTAGGATATCTTGTAGCCTCTTTTTATATTCAGTTTTTCTAAATTATATTTATGGATTTGATAATATTTTAAAGGTAAAGATGTTTGTTTTAAATCAATTTACTCAATACGATCAGCACTGCCCTGGTCTCGGTGAGGGTTACGGGGGGTGTGTGCTTATATCACTGAATACTGAATTCTCCGATTATTCCCCCCCCCCCCTACACACACACACCGTTTAAACGTAGGAAGAGACGAAAGCCAATGATGAAGATAGTATGTCATTGTGTCATCATCACGTAAACTTAACTTGAAAATAATGTTCAAACGTATACAATATAACTGACTTTTACTAAACGTTCAGATATTTAAACCTATGTAAGAATATTTTTGAGTGTGATGATATAAAATGTATCCGCAAAAATAACTTTAAAGTTTAAAGTGAAATGTTGCTTTTGAATTAGCATTATACCAGATAGATTAAAAGCTTTAAGCATCCTGAGTATGATACTCTGTGTTGCATTGGCTGTGCATCAATCTATAACGAGAGACCGCCCTATTTCCGAAATTCGACCAAGTATTTTTTTAATGTATAAATTCGACGACTATAAGAAAAAAAGTGGGTATTGTTGCACTCATCTCTCTGTCCCTCTCTCTCTATTTCGCTCTCCCTCCCCCTCCCCCATCATCACTACCAGGTATTTTTTTAACGAGGAGTTAAAATGGATAGCAGAAGGGCATTACCATTCCAGTAATCAGTAGTCTTTTTATTTATGCCTGAAACCTCTCCATCTCATCATCTTCCCGTCCCTCTTCCACCCTCCCTCACAAACAGGTTTATTTTTTAATGTAAAGTTAAAACGGAGGAGTTAAAAGAAGGGTGTTACAATTCCATTAGTCAGTAATATTTTGTATTTATGAATCATCTGTTCTTGCTTTGTTGCTACACATTTATTTGAATAACTCAGCTATTTATCAAATGGAAAACATAACGAAAAGCAGAACGCAAGTTCCCATAAGGATAACATGTAAACTTTGAAGGCCAAACGAGCATAGCCTTAACACCGAATCAAAAAATTATTTGCATTCGACACATCCCCTGATCGTACTAAATAATCGTGCAAAGTTTCATAATTTTACGATACTGCATATCAGAGAAATCGGTACCAGAAAAATCTCCTTAGCCTATAAAATATAGATTATGTCTGAAACATTTGTTCATGTTGTTTTGCTGGCATTTGTTATATCAAGAACTGTCAAAAATACAATTTAATCAATAACTGCTCTTCCATAAGATTAACATTGAAACTTTGAAAGCCTGTCGGGAGTCACTGAGGGCCGATGTAAATTATAATAGGTTTCTGCTCATATACAGGACAATACCTTTCTAACGGCATGCGTGAATTCCTCCTACGATGCGCACAAGCTGAAAACGAGGGACATTTTGTTTCACTTTGAAGTTTCATTCAAATTACATAATGAACTGTCTAAAAATGTCCGATGATCGGTTGCCACACATTCAATCGAAAGAAGTAATAAGAAAAGGGTGAATTGGCATAGGAACTGGGTTGAGATAGCATCAAGACATTCGGTAACGTTATCAGCAGAGTGAGTAGTTGGAACGGTGAACCAGCGATGCTCGCTGCGGTGAACTGTTGTATTGTTAGATAAGACGCAGATGTGTGATAAGGAGAGGCAACGATGCGTGCAGGCTGCTGGGCCAGCCGATATCATGAGATTCACGGAAGCCCCAGCTTTGAGTTGGGTAACAGTTCCTACTTTAAAAAGGTATTAGACATTTGTATTAACATAATTAGGCGGGGTTTTAAGTGTAGGGGGAATTTGGCTAGCTAAACTATATGCCTTGGTTAGCGGATCAAAATTACGTATGTTCTTTATGTAACAAAAACGAAATAGAGGACTTTTCCATTGTATAGCTATTTGTCCAGTACCTAAGCCAAGCATATTCGTTGTAAATTATTTAAATCGTGGAAATTGTCTGGAGATGATTTCTTTGCTTATCGTAATCTTTGGTATCTCAAATTAGATACCAAAGTAACTCATAATGAGTAAAATACACATGCCCAATAAGGCTTTACGACAGGTGGTTCCTGAGTCCTGAGCTATAATGTATTTATTAAAACATTCGCTCAGCAGGTGCATGTACTCAGCTTTCTTGGCCCCTTAACTTTTTCTTAAGAGTAGTACTTGGAATCATCCTTATATCGTGAATACAATATAAAATAAAATAAACGGCAAGTCAATAATAAGTGTCCACATTTAAATTAAATTCTTAATCAATACAAGATAGACGAGAACAGATTTGTCAAATAGTCATTAACCTCAGTAGGCTAGAGATGCGTACCGTGTAAAAATGCGTATTAAAAATACTTTATAAAAGTTTGTTTTGAAACACAACCTGACGGACCATTTGGGGTTTGATTTTATTTTGTGAAATAGCTGATAATAATGTTACATTTTAAAACCATTCAGCCTAGACCTCCGCGCGGGGAAAGGGACATCAGATAATTCTATATATTAAAGAAACTACTGTTTGTTATCCATCAATTCTGAGTTAACCACTGGATGGATTTTTGTGAATTTTTTTAAGAAATAAAATTTTGTGTAGAAGGGAATGTCGAAACCATAATTTCCACCTTAAATGTTTTACATATTTGGTTTTAATTTTAAAAAGCCTCCAACCGACGCAAACATGTTAAGTTTGTTTTTAAAGAACTTCTTTATATATAAATCTGTAAGCGAAATGTTTAAGTCAAAGATGTGGGAGTTTGGCAAATCGCATGATGACGGGAGGGGCCTCAAATTAAAGGTATTGGTCCCAGGGACTCGGGAAAAATAACAGTGTACCGAAAAAATAACCAGCAAACGATAAATGACGTAAACATACCCCATAAGAAAAGTATGGGAATTTTAAAATGTCTGCTTCTTTTACATTAAAACATGTGATTAATTGTCTACTTTGTTTATGAACTGGCATCATGTGTCACTAATTATATAGCTGTTTTGTTTTCCTCAGTATGGAAAGAGTAAAAATATCAGTTGAGACAGAATATCGGAGCAAGGTTGGGGCTATGGCTCCTTCAAGCCACTAGTCTTTATACATAATTCTGTAAGGGAAATTTTTAAATCAAAATTGTGGTAGTTTAGCAAATCGCAGGATGATGGGAGACGGCTCAAATTAAAGGTCTCGATCCCAGGGACTCGGGAAAAATAATAGTATTTCCACAAAGTTACCAGCAAACGATAAAAAACGTAAAACATCCCCCATAAGAAAAGCATGGGGATTTAAAAACTTCCGATTTGTTTACATTAAAACATGTGATTATGAGTCCACTTTGTTTACGAAATTACATGTATTAAAATCAGATGAGGCTATTGGAGACTATTGGAGCAAAGTTTGGGGCTTTGGCCCCTTCAAGCCACTAGTCTTTATATATAATTTTGTAAGCGAAATTTTTAAGTCAAGATAGCGGGAGTTTGGAAAATCGCAGGATAATGGGAGATGGCTCAAATTAAAGGACTCGATCCCAGGGACTCGGGAAAAATTTCAACATTTCTTAAAAGTTACTAGCAAACGAGAAATAACGTAAAACACACTCCATAAGAAAAGCATGGGGATTTAAAAACGTCTGCTTTGTTTACATTAAAACATGTGGGTATGTGTCTACTTTGTTTACGAACTGACACGTGATATAGTTGTATTTTCCTCAGCATGTTAAGAGAATAGATATCACGCGAGGCAGAGTATTCGATCAAGATTAGAGGCTATTGTCCCATCAAGCCACTAGTTTATTATATATTTAATGATTTTGGATTGTATTGTGTTCTGTACCGCACGGGTCTAGTTCACAGGTATACCCGTGAGTGCGCGTGCGGTCTTTTGGAATTTTGAGATTCGTTGAGCAGGTATCAAACATAAATAATCAGGGTCATTCTGGAATTTGGGAATTTTTACACTTGGTGATTTTGAAACTTGAAATTTTGAGCAAATTTCATCCAATTTAAGAAAGGATTGGGCAAAAAATTTTGTCCGAGGCATATTTTCGTAGATATTTAGCAAAATTTTAAAAAAGTGCAAAAACTGTATTTTGCTACTACGCCAGTAGCACAGGTCTTTCGAAGCTGCAAACTTTGTTTCTTACTTGTGGCATAGGTCCTAATAGCATACTAGAACATTTGAACTACATGACCTTTTGCACGGACGGGTGTTTTTTTTGGACTGGACTATTTTGAGAATATTATTATAGTTTAGGGAGGTAATAATATAGTTCCATCGATTTGAAACTGTCTACCGTTTGCTCTTTCTCTTCCAGATACCAACGCAGGATACAGTATTTTAGTGTTTTCCAGCCACGCTGTATTTTTATCATTTCTGTCATAGTATTCCTCAAGCGAGGTTTTTAAAAACAGGGGCTCCCGAATTTCACTTCACTGATAGTTTTCCATCACCACTGGAGGCATAGTAAATATTGATTTAAAGGTACTGTAAAGTAATTTGAATCAGGAGTAGAACCCTTTAAACTATACCTTAAAGTGTAATTTGTTTAAATATTTCAATGAATTCAACATTTATTGTAAACATAATAATCTTTATCATGTTTACGTTTGACTTCCTCTATTTAACAAAATTTAAGCCATCTTGGTGACATTCACTCGTAATATTACCATTGAGTATAAGACAAATTTGTTTCGCCTGCATGCAAAATATCCCAAAAAGAGGGTCAATTCTATGGTTAAAACTTTGTTGTTAGTTCAGTTTTGATTATTGAATCAGATTTACAATCACTTTAAGTCAAACTATGTTTCTTAAAAACTAAATTAAGTTTTATTATTTTTTACGAAGTTGTTCATCCAGCTTAAAATCTGAATAAAAATCAACGTAAATTCATTATTTTGTTTTTATAACGAAAAGATAATTATAGTCTTTATATATACCAACATTTTATCGTAAAACCATCTGAAGACTGACCAACAAAACACATAATTAGCTAAAAATTATGGATGAATATGTGTATTCCATGCTATACAGTAGATCGATAGCCCGTAGTTTTCTTTTCCATTTTATCACAGTTCTTCCCAGAGTTTCATTAAATTTCACCCAATATTGATTTTCAATACTCTGTGAAATCGAAATAAATTCTAAAATAAAAAATGTACTAAATCGGATTTTTTTATTTAAAATGTTTAACCGAAATATAGTTTGCTGACTTATATCAACTGCCTTAATTTTTAGCTTAGCGATTGTTGTCTACATAACATAGATTCCCTTATTTTGTTATTAACGCTGCACCTTATTTTACGCACGCTGAAGTAATTGTTGGACCATTGTTGACCAACTCACTTCCCATAACCTCAATGTCATGAGTTCTACCAGAAGTGCGATACTGTATCAGTTTTGAGTTATACTTCAGTATTTATAGTCAATGGTTATGCTAAATCCTTTCACTAATGTGATGAAGTGGTAGGAAACTCTGAACCTGAGCTCACGATAACTTAGCCTTAACTTCCATAGAGGTGTACACTACTCCCATAAGAAAGTGACCTCTCTGATTCTTTCTTCTCTGTGGTATTAATTATACCTTACATGGCATATGGTATAATACGCATGCCGAATTTCAAGTTTAACTTCAAGTGGTTCCTGAGCTACTATTTATTTAATAAAAAAGTTCTCAATAAGTGCATGTACTCAGCTCTTTTGAACCTTGGCTTTTTCTAAAGAGTAGTACTTGACGTAACGTAAAAAAATATAAAAAGATAAATGGCAAGTTAATAATAAGTGGCCATATTTAAGTTAATTCTTAGTAAATTCATTTAATATAGTCGAATTTTAATGTAACATCCTTATAGTGCAAAAGTGATCTATCATTGCTTTAAGTTTCTGTACCGGACGCGGTAGCTCAGAGGTAAAGTGCCTGACTAGTAAGTCGGACTGGCTGGTTCAATCCCGGTCCCGGCCGACTCCTGTTAGATCATGAGCGGTCATCTCTGGCTTGCCCATGTGACTAATGCCATTACGGTACCTCGCTGTATTTAGTTCACCTCACAGGTCAATAGCCTGTGACAGTACTAAATTTAATTTATAAGATAAGCCTACTGCATCAATTCTGCCTAATTGTGTAATGATCATCACTTAATAACTATAGTGGTCATATTGCTTGAAATCGAGTTAAGTCATTAATAACTATTTCTCAAGTTGTGAATACAAGTCAGTAGTTTGAGTATATCCAGTTAATAGCATATTTTACTGCTTCAGAACTGCGTTCTACCATTCTACTAACTGAATAAAGAGCAGTCTTATACCGCCATTTAATTTAAGGGCAATTTACAGATATGCCCTTGAAAATTAAGCACGATTCATTTTATTATTAATTTTCAAATAATAATCGTTTACATTAAATGAAACGTGAGCTCTTTATGATTTAGTTTAAAACTGTACTTTACATAGTTATGTATTTTAATTAGTTAAGTAAAATGCAGTTTTTGTGTTCTACAGTTTTCCATGTAAGCGTAATATTTTAAATTTATAATCAATGGAATCACTCACTCATAATGGGGCCTACAATTAAGGGTTTTAAACAGGTGATTCCTAAATACCCCGCGGGATATTTCACCTCCAATACCGGAACTGACAGTATAAAATAGCACATTTTTCAATTTATTTTATCTAACAGATATTAATTTAAGTAAATAAATTATAAGTTTGCAACCATTGTTATAGATTAGCTTGATTAGCTTCACTAATATTTGCATTAACGTAAAAATAACCTAACTTTATTAGTTTATATATCCTGTAGATCTATGGACATTGTATTTGTGTACGCCAAGAATCGCAACTGCACGGTCCTACGCATCGCCAGAATTACGAAATCCTAGGACAGGCCATAAGACTGTTTGGAATCGGACGGAGATTGACATCGGACAATCCCTAAATCCCGGGATTGTTAATTAGGCTCGAGGTTGAAACTTCTACCTACGATCTACGATATCTAACGTGTTTCCATAAACTTTAGCTCACGTGACTCTATGAGGCCAGATTGCATTAATTTATGAATTTAACTTAAAAGTATTTTCAGGTTATTATATTATATTGTCTTACCAATATAAAAATCTATTAAATTAGTTATGCAAACCATTCTAATCAGGATCAAAATATGAATTCAACGATGTACTTCTCGTTGTATTTCACGTCTTAAAGTGAAATACATCCTGCAGGTTTGTAAAAAATCATTGACCTTATACTTCCATGGCTGAGGCGATTTTAATATAATTTATCCATCTTTGTTGAACTTATTTATATTTTAAAAGTAATTTATTCAACCCGTAAAGACATGTTAAGAAGAGAAACAGCTAATTTCAGATTTGGTTGGAACATAACATTCTTAATTTGATATAACTTTTAAATCACGTACAATACGTTTATTTTAACCCTTTAGAAGAGTCACGAGACTTAATAATAGAATGCGTGGAAAGCATTTAATGATAATAGATATTTATATTGTACAGTCAAGTGGAGAGTCACGCGCCGCGCCGCTGCGAAGTTACGCTACCCAAGGGTCGATGGCGATAGTGAATAGACCACATTACTTGTCTAGGCTACTAACCGTAGTCTACAGTACGATGGCTCTGCCCGTTTTTTACTTGTATTTTACTAGTTATTGAATCGCAGGGACTTATTACAACACAATATAAATGTTGGGTTACCGTTTGAATAAGAACATAAATGATCTTGTTGATGAATTGTGTTTACTCTATTCAGTGTTTTAATTACAAATCAAATGTGCCCTGTTCCAATTTTAATCTTACAGACTAATATAATCTTCTCGCAAATTAGATGATTTTAAAAATGTGAACAGCGATGTGATTTTACGCTGAGCTCTTCCCAACGACACCGAAAACATTAACATCGGTTAAAACTGAACAAGTCCTGCTCACAAAATAACCACTAGCACGTTAAATTAGCGTCACGGTATTTTTTTAAAATTAATATTATCAGAAAAACTGATTTTCTTGTTGCGCCACATTCCAGCATATTGTAAATATTTTTAATCGATTTATTCTCGTAATTTGTTTTTTAAGGTTATATTTAGAAGATGTAATTTCTCTGCTAACGGTCACAAAGTCGTCAATCCACACGAAGGACGGGTACACAGTTATCGTTAGTATATAATACATGTTTAGTGAATCATCTTTGGTTGAGTGTAGGCTATATATACTTCTTGACTCTAATTACAATGAATAAATTCAATTCAATTTTAGTTTATTAATTTAAACCTAATGCCTTTTTAAAACGGATGATTGACAGAATTCCAAAACTCAAGCATTAGCAGAGCCTTGCAATCTCAATCAAACCTCTGTGTCGAAGTTTTCAATCTGGCAACACTGCATGATGCCATAAGGTATGCATTCCAGAAAGAAAAAATACAGCACGACGCCTCAGTGGTACTAGACTAGATAGAAATATACGAGTGACGCTGTAAAGTAACTTGTTTCAAATGAGTTCAGATTGTTAGAGAAGTAGTTAAAATCTTATTTTTTGGAATTTTAAGAATCTGACGTCAGCAATGTGTTACTAGAGAGCTTAAATGTAATATACTTTAATAAAATATTAATATACATGCCGATTAAGGCATGAGGCCGCAGGGTGGTAGTTTAAAATGACGCCTGATAGATAGCTGGATTAGAATATATATATATATATATATATTAGATATATATATATATATACAGTTTCGAACGAATGGTGTTTTTGGGGTCTGGGGACCTCAAAACGAAAAGTTATCATGGTCCCGGGCCTAGGTCTTACCATGCCGACTACGGTAATAGCTTCTTCCCTATAGGGGAAATTCGCTAAAATGGGCGAGTGTCTTGCAAACTCTACATTACCACCTGTTTCTTTAAAATTTTTTACAAACAGCTGTTATTATTCATTGGTTTGTTTATGTTTATGATTTTTATTTTGTGTTGTGGTGTGACAGGTTAAAAGCTAATTTATTGAATTTGTTTATGTTTATTATGATCTTTATTTTGTGTTGTGGTGTTACAGGTTAAAAGCTAATTTATTGAATTTTATGATATTTTAGTTTTTTTGTTTTTAGCAATATTTTAATTTTTATTGGTTTCTTTTATATATATTTTTTTTAATTTTTGATATGGATACAAAATTAACACTATTTGGACAAACAGACTCACAGTTTAGAGTTATTCACATGCCTCCAGATGGTTCGTGCCTCTTTCGTTCTATATGCTATTCAGTTTACAGAAATAATTTCTACAGTGATCAAGTAAGAGAGGAAATTGTTAACTATGTTTCGACTAATTGGGCAAAATTCCAAATTTTAACTCATGATGTTAAAGGGGATAATTACATCTCCCCTGAACACTACCGTCGCGAGATGTTGAAACCATGAACTTACGGATCAGCATGTGAGTTGATTGCCGCATCTGAGCTCTTCCACTGCATATTCAAAGTGTACCATGATGGTCATTTACTCCAGAGCTTTGGTGTAGAGGGAACAGCATCTGATCGTATAAATTCAAACGGGGCGAAGCCCGCGGGTAACTGCTAGTTTAAGATATATTTATGTAAATTATATACTTCTGAAAATCTTTAAATTGTGATAACATCTACAAACAATGAAGATAATACTAGCAATGGTTGATAGCAGTAAATACTATCCAAAACGCCGAATGATATTTAACAGGTTAAAAATCTCTAAACACTAAACTCTCTAAACTACACCGAATACAGTGATAATTAATTCCGCACTGGGCGAAAACCCAATGAGGGTGAACAAAGGCGGGAAGGGTGATCGTTTAGGCGTCCGCGTCCGACCTTCCGTGCAGTGTCAAGGTCATCGCTCCCCACCACGCGCCCACGGCTCATTAGCGAAATGACAAGACTCTCAGATTATGTTGCTTTACTTAATTGTTTGTGTAGTATTTATTCTGATAAACAAAGTAAATTAAATATGTTTCTGGGGATAATTTAGCAAAATAAATTGTTATTATTGCTCTATTTATGTTTAGAAGGGGATAAATAAAAATAATAAAAATAAACCTTTCGTGACCCCGGTTAAACCGCAACCCGATTAACCCGCTCCCGGATAATCGGGAGTTGACTGTACTGCTATTTTTCCCGGGACCCTGGGATTAAGACCTTTAATTTAAGCCATCTCCCATTATCCTGCAATTTGCCAAACTCCCACAATTTTGACTCAAAAATGTTGCTTACAGAATTAAATATAAATATATGACTCAAATCAGATCTGGGATGGATAAATAATAAATTAACACAATGTAAAATGAATAATTTATTAGATTTAGTCATCAAAATACACAATTATAAAACCATTCAGAGGGGGCAGTTGTTCAATATGATGTCTTTCTACCCGTTTATCTCATTAGTGCAATGTTATTTTTTCCAATCCTAGCTGCTTAATGCCGCGGGGTCCAAACAATTTTGATTTTGTATTCAGGACCTGGTTGCCATTTGAAAGAAAGGTTATAAAAGTACCTTGTGAATACAATTTTGGTGTAGCTTATGGTTACATTATGAAATGTAACGATTATAGTACAATGTGATGATTATTCGCGGTGTCCAAATCTTCTTTACTTCGAGCAAGTACGAAGTTTTAACTCAACATTACTTTTACATAAAAGACAGATAGAAATCACAATATTTTTCAAAACTATCCTTGAAAACCTAACGTATACATTTTAAACCACTGTGCATTTCATTAGATCTTAATATCACAATTTGCTTTTCAGATGGTTTATTTCATGAGAATGCACGGACACTAAAAGTCACTTTTCCATCAGATACATCTTATACAATTTCTTCAGCTGAGGATCGGAAAACGAAGGGATGAAATTGACATTGACAATTTGAGTGAACCCTTCATCCAGACTGGGAGCCTCAAACTTGTTCCTGAAAAATATTAAAGGATATAGATGGAACAAACTATGATGAACAACAGAAGGTAGAGAAATCTTAGATTTTACTCGTAACACTTTTCCTCCAAGTACAGTCTGAGCAAGTCCAGCGTCAGTCCTGAATGTACTGTAATGGGAATTGAGCCTCAGACTTAATTTCCTGCTCTCACTTCATCTTAGGAGGCATGTTTATCTGTAATGCTTGATAGTAACAATATTCATTTTACAACAATACACCTTATTGAGAGGGTCAGCAGACAAATTAAAATTAAACTGATAACTAAACATAATAGTAAGTAAAAATTTATGATTTCTTATTATGTTTACAGAAAGTTTAAAACTAAACAAGAACCAAAAATAATGATAATAAAGTGATAGTGTGTATTGCGTCAGTCACTCACACATTTACTCATAAAACAAAAATTCTAGTCACAAGGGGTAGATTGTGAATATGTAACACAACATGAATAGGTAACCAACAAATCTGTATTTATGTTTTGAAATATTTATTTATTTAGTAAGAATCACTTTTTCCTTTGAGTAAACATTACTGTATGATATTTTTCATAATTGTTAATATAAAAATACATTCTAGATTTTCTTAGGGGCTTAACTCTCCTTATTTATCCTTACTCCTTAATATATAAAAATGGGATAGTGTGTGTCAGTCTGTCTGTCTGTCTGTCTGTCTGCTTTTTGTTCCTCAATCACTCAAAAACTACAGAACCGATTGGCATGAAAATTTACAGGAATTTTCCTTATATACCAAATAAACACATAGGCCTCTTTTCATTTTTAAAATCCTTTAGGGCTTTGCCCCACGGGAGTTCAAAGTTCCCATATATTCCTTATAGACATCCATTTTGGTTTGAGCTGATGAAAATACAAACAGCTGATCTTGATTCGTAGTAGTTCTACGGGCTAACCACAGAATGCAGCACACATAATTGCTTAGTTTTCTACCCTGAAATTTGTCCCCGTTGCGAAGTACGGGATTAGCAGCTAGTAAATAATAATTCAGGAAAAGAGATGTGATAAATTATATAAAGGAGAAGAAACAAAAGGGAAGTACCAAGTGTCATGAGTTGTAGAAACTTGTTTTTATATGAAAACATCAATCACAATGAAAATTGTGAAATAAAATGTGAAAACAGGAAGAGAGTGAGCTGACTGTAAGATATGGAGGGACATAAAACAAGTCAGCAGCACCACTGAATGCCAGGTCACACCACTGAAATGTGATAAAAGCGCGTATCAGCTGTTATCACTTGACTTAACTTGGTTGAGTGATAAGCAATGTTATTTTGAGTGAACAATTTTGAGTGTTACAGAATTTCCTTCAGTATTGAGTTTCAATGGAAAACAATTCTTGAGAAATCCAAAGCAAAGGTAGCAAAGCATCACTAATACCCTAACAATTTGAGTAATATCAAGACTTTTGTAACTCACAATACATAGTTACAAAAAGTTATAATAATATTTATTACAACTTTCACTTTGAAGGAAAAAATTGTATTGATTGATCAGGGTTGCCCCCAAAGTTACATTTCATTATTCCCGGTTTTCCAGGTTTTCCCAGTCGGTGGCAACACTGTTTTAATGCTGTTGACACGTTCAGCCCGATGTGTACCACTGGTTGTACACGTCGGAATTTTTTAAATGATTAAAAGTAGGATACAGCACGATACAGCAAACAGTAATCTGAGCAAAAAGACGGAGTATTATTTTTCATGAACAATTCTGACGAAAAAATTACACGTGCGCCACTGGTGGCCACGGTGTGTCTTTATAAACCTAAACCACAAATACATAGTTTAAATAACTCAGCAAAGTTCCGAATGCACTTTAAAAAGGCATCGAATCAAATGGAAACAGTGTGTCAGGGGTGGTACACGTCGGAATTTTAGAAGGTTTGCCGTGCGCCACCGGTGGCGCATGTCGGGATTTTTGGGAAGTTCAAAAACTGACTATTATTTTCCATCAGGCTGAACGTGTTAAAAGGCTATTACACGAGCAAAATATCTCCTGAAAATTCATCCAATAACACTGTTTCTCACTTATCACAAGAGTTTACTTACTTATAGCTGTTTATGATCATCTCGTTGACAGGAACATGTTTCGAATCTGTTAGCTCTCGAAACTGAAATATGAAAACATTTTTTATTTATTTATAATCTTCACATTACATTGACATAGTTGACAACTGATTTCTCCAGCATTTTTAACCCATAATATTAGATAATCTTAATTTATAAATACCCCCGTCGCAGTAAACCTGCGTACTCAGCGAATTTCCAATGCATAATATATGTCTTAATACCACATAAAGCCGTACACCAAGTTGCATAAAAATATACTCATAAATAAGTTATATATACAATTTTAATTATTCTCCATAAGAATAACATTGGGGATGAGTACGTAGGTTTGCTGAAACAAGGAACACACACAATTGGTGTTTATGCAAATATAAATACAATTCAACATAGTGAAGCCACATACCAAGTTTCATCAACATTCATAAATAAGCGATATATACAATTTTAATCCTCCATAAGAATAACATGGGGGCTGAGTACGCAGGTTTGCTGCTATGGGAATAATCCTTAAAAATTGCTTTTTTGTGCAAATAACAATAGACCACAACCAGTTGAAGCTGTAAACCAAGTTTTGCTAGTATACATTCATAAATAAGCGATATATAAATTTGTTCTTATTCCCCAAAACAATAACATTGGACAACGTACTGTGTTTAGCACTTTCAATATCTCTGTAACCAAGTGACGTAGAGAAACGATCAAAACATCAAATTGAGAAAAGGTGGGATACACAGCTAACTCACCTGAAGAAACTGGTTCAGATTAGCACAGCAACAAAGAAAGTATTTTTACACACATATTACAAAATATTTCGTCTCCATTTGAGACTTCTTCAGATGTAGAGAGAGACTCTCTACATCTGAAGAAGTCTCAAATGGAGACAAAATATTTTGTAATATGTGTGTAAAAATACTTTCTTTAATGCTGTGCTCATCTGAACCAGTTTCTTCAGGTGAGTTAGCTGTGTATCCCACCTTTTCTCAATTAAATTCCCAAGCCAAGTGCTTTTCCTTTGGAAACCAAAACATCAAATTGTTTTTTAAAGCTGAATCCAATGGTGAAAAACTAAAATTTGATTTCAATAAATATTACATGTAAAAACTTCAAAAAAACAATTTTTGTGGTACAAAACCCCCCAAAATACCACTTTGGATAAGGCGATCTGGCTGGTTTTAAGTCATAAATGATGCTTTACACGTTTGTACCGAATTTCATTAAAATCGGACCTTTTTTACAAGAGTTATCGCACCCACAGACACACACATATACATGTATACAAACATATATATATGTACACAGTTTCGAACGAATGGTGTTTTTGGGGTCTGGGGACCTCAAAACTAAGTTATCATGGTCCCGGGCCTAGGTCTTACCATGCCGACTACGGTAATAGCTTCTTCGCTATAGGGGAAATTCGCTAAAATTAATCCCTATTTCCCTTGGTCACGCCATCACTTGAGAATGAGTGCACCAAATTGAATAATCTTTTTTTGTTGTGTTCGTAAATGTCAGGATAAGGTTCTTATAAAAAAAAATGTTTAATCCGACCTAAGGGCTGTCCTACTGGCCTTCAAAGTTCCCATTGATTTGATCAGAGTTCATTTAGTTACACCAAACAACTGTAAACATACCTTGAAAGGCACAAACATATGTTCATTATGGAAATACAAAAACTACTTGAATGGCAACTCAAACTCTTTTTCCGATACGGTAAGCGAACGTGCTAATCCGGGAGGCGAGTTAGCGAAGCGAACGAGCTCATTTTGAAAAAGAACGAGTATTTGATATAAAACAAATTCAATGACCTTAGGATAGGACAACACCTATCGGGCCAGCTAGTATGCAATAAAAAGAAATTTATGATCCTTCTATATATTCTTCTTGTGAATAAAAGGCCTTCTCAATTAACCATTTCTTTAAAAGTCTTTAAAATTTAAACAAGAAGTCAATGTCTCTAATAGAGGAAGATAACTGATGTCATTGACTAATTGTTGTACTATCCCACCTGTTGTTGTGTCTCTGGTGTGGGTGTTGCTTTTTGTTGTGTTTTTGCTCAAAATTCCTTTCCACCCATTTTTTTCTATCAAAGATTTAATAGGGTTTTTAGTTTCCATCTTTATATGTATTGTGCAATTGTGCAGTGCATTGTCATTCCACAAGTTATTTACTAACCATTTTTGGGGTACAAAACCCCCCAAAATACCCCTTCGGATAGGTCGATCTGTCTGGTTTTCGAACTTAAAAGTCATAAATGCTGCTTTACACGTTTATACCAAATTTCGTCAAAATCGGATGAATTTTACAAGAGTTATCGTGCTCACGGACACACACACATATATATATACAGTTTCGAACGAATGGTGTTTTAGGCATCTGGGGACCTCAAAACGAAAAGTTATCATGGTCCCAGGCCTAGGTCTTACCATGCCGACTACGGTAATAGCTTCTTCCCTATAGGGGAAATTCGCTAAAATGATATTTACTTTAAGAAAAACTGTAGATTTTTTAATTGCTAACAATATGGTTTCAAATGCTAAATTATTGGGAATTTGTATTGATTGCAAGTTAAACTGGCATCCACATATTGACCATATATCGTCTAAGATATAAAGAGTTATATTTCTTTTAAAACAGCTTACATTTTGTGTACCAATTCAGTATCTCAAAACAGCTTACCACGCCTACTTTCAGTCGATTTTCAGGTATGGTTTGATTTTGTTTGGAAACTGCTCTAGAACTGGTGAAATATTGATTCTGCAGAAAAAAGCAATTAGAATAATAACTAGATCAGAAATAAGAGCTCACTGCAAACGTTTCTTGGTCCAACTTGAAATTCAAACCATTATCAACTTGTACATCTTTGACCTGATCTTATACATTTTTAAACATCAGGACAAAATTATTCCAAATAGTAAGAAACACAATTATAACACCCACAATAGATATAAAACAGCGATTGAGTTCAATCGATTGAGCAAAACATAGTCTTGACAAGTTGTATTATCCTTGAAAATATATAGTAAGGCAAATCATCTTATTAATATATATTCAGTTAGTGTTTAAAAAAAGTTTTATGATTGGCTGGCAAATAATAATTTTTATTCGATTAATGAATTTTTCTTGGTGCCTAAGATTGAATTTTAGTAGGGTAGTTATAGCTAAGTTTTTCTTTGTTTAGTGTATATTACTTTTTGTTTTTCTGTGACATCGTGTATAAGTTGAGAGTGTGTCCAAGTGTTGTTAATTGTAGGAAGATGATGTATCCACGGAGTTGTTTTCACGGAACAGCGGCAGTTAGTTTTTATTACATTAATTAAATTTTTTTAGCTTATTGCATTGTTATTGTTTGAACTGGGGAATATTTTGTATTTACCTTTGACATGTACTAGGCTAAGCAGATTAATATTTTTATTTCATAGGTTATGGGATGTTATTCCATTTGAGTATTTCAAGTCAGCCTCAAGACCAGCCTCAATAACTTTAGCCAAGTACAGACTGGATCAAAGCATAGTAATGCTTTGATCCAGTCTGTACTTGGCTAAAGTTATTCTTATTAGTGAATTTCCCCTATAGGAAAGAAGCTATTACCGTAGGTCTCATGGTAAGACTTAAGTCCGAGACCATGATAATTTTTTGTCTTGAGGTCCCCAGATGACAAAAACACTATTCGTTTAAATAAATTTATATATATTTATAAATATATATATATATATATGTGTGTGTGTGTGTGTGTGTGTGTGTGTGTGTGTCCGTGAATGCGATAACTTGAGTAAAAAACGTCCGATTTCGATGAAATTTGGCTCAAATATGTAAAATGACATTCATGACTCTAAGTTCGAAAACCAGAAAAATCGGACCATGGAAAGGGGGGTTTATGGGGGTTTTAAATTTTCCAAAAATCAGTTTTTTGCATTCTTCACCCTATAATTTTTTTAAAACTTAATTTTGGTTTTGACCATGTTATAGAGCTTAAAAAAACAAATAATATAGTATTTTGAATTTTTAACCTAGGTTAAGTGGTTGAGGAGAAAATCCAAAAAACCTACTCATAAAATCTCCCATGTTAATCTTATGAGAAAAAAGTTTTTGGCATTTCCTCAGTTTATCTTAATTTAAACTTCACATTTGCTTTTAGAAATCTGTTCAGTTCCACAAAACAAGCATTTTGGTGTTTAAATTGTGATTCTATGCCCAACCGTTGCTGAGATATTCAATGTGCTAAACACAGTACGTTGTCCAATGTTATCCTTATGAAGAATAAATAAAATTTGATATCTCGATTATTTAAGAATGTATGTTGATGAAACTTGGTATGTGGCTTCACGTAGTACTGGTATATTGATATTTCCACAAAAAATTGATTTTTTGTTGGTTATTCCCATAGCAGCATACCTGCGTACTCAGCCCCCATATTATTCTTATGGAGAATAAGTAAAATGTAATGACACCCTTAATTTTGAACATAAATTAATAAAACTTGGTATGTACCTTCACTTGGTTGAGTTATATTTATAATTGCTTAAAAACCCATTTTTTTGTTCCTTGTTGCAGCAAACCTGCTTACTCAGCCCCCATGTTATTCTTATGGAGAATAACTAAAATGTTATATAGCGCTTATTTATGATTGAATATTGATGAAACTTGGAATGTGGCTTCGCCTAGTTAAATTATATTTATATTAGCATAAAAATCAATTTTCTGTGATCCTTGTTTCAGCAAACCTACGTACTCATTACCAATGTTATTCTTACGGAGAATAATTAAAATCACTTATATATGAATATATTTTTATGAAACTTGGTATGCAGCTTTATATGGAATTCAGACAAATATTATGCATTGGAAATTCGCTGAGTACGCAGGTTTGCTGCGACGGGGGTATTCATCTGTTCTTGATGTTGTGTTTTTAGCGCATTTCCCCTGTAGGGAAGAAGCTATTACCGTAGGTCTCATGGTAAGACTTAAGCCCGAGACCATGATAACTTTTTGTTTTGAGGTCCCCAGATGACAAAAACACTATTCGTTCAAATTTATATATATATGATATATATATATATATATATATATATATATATATGTATATATACATATATATATATATATGTGTCCGTGAATGTGATAACTTGAGTAAAAAATGTCCGATTTTGATGAAATTTGGCTCAAATGTGTAAAGTGACATTCATGACTTTAAGTTCGAAAACCAGAAAAATCAGACCATGGGAAAGGGGGTTTATGGGGTTTCAAAATTTTCCAAAAATCAGTTTTTTGCTCTTTTCACCCTGAAATTTTTAAAACACACAATTTTTTTCTAACCATTTTATAGAGCTTAAAAAACAAATAATATAGTATTTTGAATCATGAACCTAGGTTACGTGGTTGCGGAGAAAATCCAAAAAACGTGTTCATAAAATCTCCCATGTTAATCTTATGGGAAAATGGTTTTTAGCTTTTCCTTAATTAATTTTACTGTAAACTTCACATCTGCTTTTACCAATCAGTTTAGCTCTACAAAAAAATCATTTTAGTATTTAAATTGTGATTCTACGTCCAACCGTTGCCGAGATATTCAAAGTGCTAAACACAGTACGTTGTCCAATGTTCTCCTTACGGAGAATAAATAAAATTTGATATCTCGATTATTTATGAACGTATATTAATGAAACTTGGTATGTGGCTTCACTAAGTACTGGTATATTGATATTTGTTCAAAAAATTGATTTTTTGTTGATTATCCTCTTAGCAGAAAACCTGCATACTCATCCGTAATGTTATTCTTATGGAGAATACGTAAAGCTTTATATCTACCTTAATTATGAACATAAATCATTAAAACTTGGTATGTAGCTTCACCTGGTTGAGTTATATTGATAATTGCAAAAAAAAAAACATATTTTATGGTCCTCGTTGCAGAAAACCTGTGTTCTCAGCCCTAATGTTATTCTTATGGAGAATAAATAAAATGCTATATATCAGTTATTTATTTAAGTGTTTTTATGAAACTTGGTTAGTGGTTTTAAGTGGTAGTAAGAAATATATTCATGCATAGGAAATTCGCTGAGTACGCAGGTTTGCTGCGACGGGGGTATTTTGTTAGTGTGTCAACAACTGTTAAATATATAACTCAATTTATTTATAATCTTTCATACGATTTACATCAAAGTTTTGAATGCCTGTGGGGCGGGAGCCCTAAATATGTCCTGTAAATTATAAGGACGTTCATATAATCTTCACCTCAAATTCTTTTAATTAACACATCAAGCATCAAAATCCGTTCAGTAGTTTCTTAGACCTCGCTTGTGTATTAATATATAGGAAGTTGAATGTACACAACTGCGGAACTTCTAAACATGTAGAAATGTACATAACTTACATTAATCATATTTGTGGATATTTATTACATCGTGTCAGATAATAATTATTTATTTATTTAAGTATTTACTAAAGATCAATAGTAGTTATTAGCAATTTCATGTCTATTCAGCCTTGACAATGGTCTAATATATTGAAAAATTGAAATAAAAAATCAAGCGACATCAAACATTTCTCAATGTTTTTATTTGTGCAGTATCTGTTAATACATTTTTATGTACCATAAATAAATTATGTACGCCAGTTTTAGTAGCATATTTTTAAAACTGCACAATATCATGAATTCCACTCACTCTGATATTATGCCTGACGTGTTCTATGGTGGTGGTCATCACAAAGCATCTGATGGGTGTTCCTTTGCTGCTTTGTATGTACCTAAAACAAATTGAAAAACAAATTATCCAAAAAGTGTTTGCACTATAGAGGTACTAATGTGAGAAAATAAATTCTAAGATCAACTTAAAACGTGATGGGTCTCATATCAGCCCATCTCTCTCATAAATAGTGTAGCCAAAATATTTGAGGTATTTATTAAGGAGGAACTTTTAAAATATTTTATGAGCAGAAATTGTTTTTCAGAAAATCAATTTGGGTTCCTACCAAATCGTTGTACAGATCTAGCAATAGAACGTCACATAGATGAAACTGATTCCTCAATTGAAAAAAATAGATGCACCTTGGCTGTGTATTTGGATTTTAAAAAGGCCTTTGATGTTGTAGATATTAATATATTATTAAAAAAATTTAAGGGTATGGAATAGGAGGAAGTGCATTTAAGTTATTGGAATCTTTCTGTGTAAATAGAAGACAAGCAGTTAAAATAAACAGTGTGTACAGGTAGTTACTATCTATTAATTTTGGGGTGGCCCAAGGGGGGTGGTTGGCCCAATATTGTTTACTATATATATTAATGACCTGTTAACTAGTCAATTAAGTTAAACAATTTTTGCATATGCAGATGATACCCATTTTCATCTGCAGTTGAAGCCTTGAAAGCTCGAATTAGCAGGGATTTGGATGTTATATCTCAATGGTTAATATGTACACAGACTTTTAATAAATAGCTCTAAACCCAAATGTATTTTTTTTTAGTTCTTCCTCTAATGGGGAAGATCTCACAAAAAGATTAAATTTAGTGTGTCACAATTACCAGTGTTTGTACGAATGCTCCTGTTTAACTATTGAGGTAACTGACTGTGTAAAATATTTATGAGTTTATATTGATTGTAATTTAAAGTGAAATAAGCATGTCGAGTATTTGGCGGCCAAACTAAACAAAAAAAACTTTGCTTTGTATTATATGAGAAACTTTTTAAAAATAGATCACTTGAAATTGCTGTACATTATTTGGTTTGAAAGCAAGGTTCGTTATGGAATTATAATTATTCATTATGGTGGGACTTTCCCTACAGTTTTAAAACCTATTATAATGATCCAAAGATTTGTAACTGGAACAATCCATTTAGTAAAAAAAAAACAGAAAGAATGTCACATTGGTTTGCAGATAACAATTACCTCACAATCAATCAGTTATATTTACTGGCTAGCTCATTGCATGTGTATAAGTTTTTAGTAATTATAGCTTGAAAGAGTTTGGAGTTAACACTCGTTCATCACAATTTGTAACAATTGAAATAGGTACCTTTAGAAGAGATTTTTGTAAAAGACAATTTTATTGTTGTGGTAAAGTAATGTTTAATAAAATCATAGCACATTTTGGTAATGATATTTTAAATGAAGGCAAATCACGATTCAAAATGAGTCAAAAGCGCAATATAGAACAATGTAATTGACATCTAACCGTAGTGAAGAGAGGAAAAAATATATATGGATATATATATTGAATATTTTGGTTCTATTTCCTGCATTGTTTGTTCTTGTTCATATCATTGTATGGTATTTATTTATGAATTTGTTATTATTAATTTTTGTTGTTGTTATGATAGCTTGTTAGATCTGTATTTGTCTTGATCAATTTGTCGATGTACCGTTGACAAAGTTACCTGTTATACAATTAAATGTCTTTGCATATTGAAGTACATAATGAGTGAAGTGCAGTGAATTATTAAATGATATTCTTTCACAAGTAAACAAGAAAATGTCATTAAATAATCTAGAGTGATTAATTTGGACTGCCTGATAACCATTTTGCATGTAAAATCTCTGCATAAAAATTTCCGCACAAGTTTTGTAAGCTCTTGGAATGTGAATGAAAAATGTAATTGTTTCGGAATAAAGAGTTTGTCTATTGTCTATTGTCAAAAAGGAACAACTTTAACTCAATAACACGCCAGTTACGTAAGTATCAATATCATCATACAATCGCTCTGCTCTTTTTTTTAACACGAGCTAGTGATGTGCGATCTGTATTGTATTGTATCTAATATGGCAGTTCACGATACAATATTTTTTAAATTAAAAGTATTATAAGTTTCAACATTTAAATTTGTATCGGCACCTAGAAACAATATTTTTTCAGGAAGTCTGTAATTGTTTGTTTTTATTTTGCGAAACATTTTATCTAAACTAACTTGTCAGTGTTTGTTTTGGGAAAAAACAATTATAATTATATAAAAACTCCCTTTTATTAAACCTCCTAATCCATTCTACAAGATATATCAGTACAATTCAAATGACCAATTACCAATACAACATACGTCAAAACCAATACAACATAAAAATCAACATATGATGAATTATGTCCCAGGGCTACCATAAAACTGGTCTATACCAGTTTTGAGGCTAACATTGGGTACAGCAAATGAAGTTGTCATTACATAAGTTAAGTCTTTTGGCTGTCCATTATGACAAACTTCCCTTTCACCTTTGGTCCCTCCATTTGCAGTGGCTAGGGACAGAATCTCTGGGTTTGGTCCCCACCTGCCAACCTGAGAATGGATGGTCCCTGGCTGTTGTATATGGATACCCTGTCAGTTGAGTTGACCAGTTTGAGGGCAGAATGCGGGTACCCTGTTTGAGAGCCTCATCCCAGCTGTCACAGGGGCATGGGAGTTGGTCCTCTGAAGGGTCGATTTGGCTGCCTTCCCATCCCACCCTTTCCTTTCCAGCTTTATCCTGTCTTTCCGTAACCTGCGCAATATTCCCGCTTGTGGAAGATGTGACTAGTAGCTATGCTGGGGTTTCCTAATCCGCAACAATGACGATGAATTATTTCTGGCCCCCATAGCTTCATCTCTTGGGCCAGTGTGCTCCATCTATTGGTCTTACGTGAATGCTACAAACAACCAATACTTACCATTGATCTGTTGAGGCCTGTATCTAAACATGTGTAACAAAAGAGTATACTTACTCCAAGATAAACTTAAATACCCCCATAGCAGCAAACCTGCGTACTCAGCGAATTTCCAATGCATATATATGTATCTTAACACCACATAAAGCCACATACCAAGTTTTATCATTATACATTCATAAATAAACGATTTATGACATTTTAATTATTCTCCATAAGAATAACATGGCGGCTGAGTATGCAGGTTTGCTGAAGGAAGGAACACAAAAAATGGGGTTTTATACAAATATCAATATAACTCATTTAGGTAAAGCCACATACCAAATTTCATTAATTTATTTTCATAATTAAGGGAGATAACACGTTACTTATTCTCCATAAGAATAACATGGGGCTGAGTACGCAGGTTTGCTGCTAAGGGAGCCTTTGGTAAAAAAATGTTTTTTTGAGCAAATATCAATGGTCCACAACCAGATGTAGCCGTATACCAAGTTTCGTCAGTATACGTTCATAAATAAGCGAGATATAAAATGTTTCTTTTCCTCCATAAGAATAACATTAGACAACGTACTGTGTTTAGCACTTTCAATATCTCGGTAACCAACTGACGTAGAGAAATGATCAAAATACCAAATTGTGTATTTTTTTAAGCTGAATCCAATGGTAAAAACTAAAATTTGACTATTTCCAAAATTATATATAAAAAATTCAAAAAACCCATTTTTGGGGTACAAAACCCCCCCAAAATACCCCTTCGGATAGAGCGATTTGGCTGGTTTTCGAACTTAAAGTCATAAATGTTGCTTTACACGTGTATACAAAATTTCATCAAAATCGGATAATTTTTACGAGAGTTATCGTGCTCACGGACACATATATATACATATATATATATACAGTATTGAACGAATAGTGTTTTTGGGGTCTGGGGACCTCAAAACGAAAAGTTATCATGGTCCCGGGCCTAGGTCTTACCATGCCGACTACGGTAATAGCTTCTTCCCTATAGGGGAAATTCGCTAAAAAGTAATGACTTTAAAATAAATAACACGTATGCTACGTAAGTATCAATAACATCATACAATCGTTCTGCCACGAGTATTGTGTGATCTGTATGGTAATGTACATCTGATATCACGATATGGCAGTCAACAATACAATATTTCAATGCAACATTCATAAAATGATTTACATCGGGCAACAGCGCAATGTCGCAACGCAGGTACTGCTCAGCGGAATTGTATCATCAATTTCTAAATTTAAATTTAAGGTTATGATTTTATGGGAAAAACTGGTTTTATACATTTCAGAGAAGGAAAGAAATAGGACACAGCTAACTCAACTTGTGAAAGAGTGATGAGTTGTACAGAACACTAAAACACACATAAATCAGTAATATTTAGGCTAGCTGTGGAGCTTTTTCAAACTTAAAAAGGAGTGTCAGTTATACTCTTTTAACTGTTCAACTCGTCATTCGTTCACAAGGTGAGTTAGCTGTGTCCTATCTCTTTCCACCTCTGAAATTTAAATTTAGATTGGCACTTACTTTAAAACAATATCATTTTAAGGAAGTCTATAATTGTTTGCCTTTATTTTGTACAATAATGTGAGTGTGAACATGGTTAAAGCAATCACTTTGTGCACGAGTTTTAGTTGTTTTCTTAAAGTAGCAAGAAACAAAACGGGCCTTGTACTTCTTATATGTGTATTTACCGCTTTATATGTGAGTATATATAGTATGAGTGAAAATATATTTTGAAGCACTGGAATACATTTTATATCTATTACAACAAAATCTGATTTTTCAGAGCTTAAAATTAAAAAAATTTGTTTTTGCGCTGGGGACATGAACATACCTCTGCCTACTCTCGCGGTCAGGATTTGTATTATCCACCACCACAGAACGGCCTAAGGCCAAAGCGGCCTCCATGGCCTGAACACACTTCTGCCAGGAACCGAGAGTGTCGCGGTTAACGTGGATGTAGCCGGCGGTTAACAGATGCTGGTGGACAAAGTAACTCTTGCCTGACCCTGGGTAGCCTACCATCACGACCACCTGTACACAAGGACTGGGATTAATGCAATGTACCCTTTGTAGCAAGCTGTAACTTATGGATAGTTATGATAGAAATTGCAATGTGAAATAAACGGATTAAACAACACAATAATAACCCCTAGATGTTGTATAGACTGGTTTTCAGCACACCAGGTTTTTACACAAATTTTGTCATTTTACATCCTTGATCTGTTTCTTAACCATACATTGAGGAAGTTGTGGCTCAAAAGGGATGTATGAAATACACAGGAATGTAGAGAGGGAAGAAAGTCAAACAGAGGCTGTAAAGGGAAGCACGAGTATTTTTTTTAATTACTGAAGGTATTTACAGTTATCAGTATACAGTAAAACCTCGATCAACCGTCACTCTTTAAACCGTCACTCTCTGTTATTCGTCATCCGTCTATGAGAATATTACTATTTATTAAGAATCAGGATTTGCGCCGAACGGCTTAGTCCTGAGCGTCTGTATGAGCTACTATATTATTTAAAACAACATAAATATGTGAGGCGGAAAGGAAAAAGGGACCTCTTCGCGGCAAAGTAAAAATTTCAGTACGGGCAGTTTTATCGATTGAGGTAAAAAATATTGATTTTCGGTTGTTTGCATTTTAATATGCTCCATTTCGTCCTTTACCGGTTGAAATCGATTACAAAACTGTTGTAATCAAATAAAACATTCAAAATAATGATTAAAGTAGTCGATGTCTAGCTTGAGAAAAGGTACCTCTTCGCGCTTATGGAGAAATAACATTGCCGAGAACAGGTCCCTTTTTAAAACCAATCAGATAGCTATGCAACACTTTGAAAACTGCACTCTGACGAATTCTAGCGGTGACGAGGTGAACTACTACAAGTTTATTGTAAATCTAGAACATCTTCTGTTAATAAAAATCCTTTTCTCGATCCCAACTACCTTTTCTTTACAGGTTTAAAATCCAAATATATTTAGTAGTTGTACTGACACACCTAAAACTGCATGTTAAGCTTTGATTATTGTATTATTAACTATTGATATTATTATTAAGTAATACATTCTATTTTTGATAAGTTTATGTACTGTCAAAACAATAAAATACGGGAGTTTTGCGCGACAGTAGGGAGGACAGTTGGCAGCTCTGCGAACCGCTCTCGGCTGAACCACGGCGATGCAGACGATTTTGATGTTGTTTACGTTTTGTATGTGATATCAAGCAGTCTTATCGTTGTGACTGTCTTGCGGAAATTGCCGCTAAGAGGTCGCTTTCGGGAGTTTTGCGATTTGTTATGGAGAAATAACATAGGGCCGCGAAGAGGTCCCTTTTTTGAAATATCACTTTTCACGACATGCTTCGATAAAAACATTATTTTCTTGAAAACTACTGTGAGTTTAGACAAAAATAGGTACTCCCATTACAGACGACATTTAGGGCTTTCTTTTGATACCAAAATCATTGCTTAAATATGAAAAATATATGTTTTACGCTTATTTGAAATTTTCAAATTGATTTTTCTCAAAAATGGCCCTTTTCTCTCACTTAATTTCAAAGTCCTATAACTTTAACAAAAAAATCGTAGACTCATGGGACTTGCGCCAAATTGTTAGAAATTAAATGAGGAATTCAAAAATATGAATAACTCAAAATCAAAAATTGCCGCGAAGAGGTTCCTTTTTACTTTCCGCCTCACATAAGATGTTTCTATTATCCGTCTATTCAGTTATCCGTCACAGTCCAGGTCCCAAAGGTTAATAGAGGTTCCACTGTACCTACATTTTCAGCTAGCCTAACAAATTATTGTGTTAAAACTATTTTTGTATTCAATACATATTCATACCTCTCCAGGAACACGTTACACTTTAAAACCTAGTTTCTCACTATTCTCCAAATAATGCATTCTCTCTGTGACGTTTCATTTAATCAGTGGTCCGAGGTTTTTTTTAGAATCCATTACAAAATGCAAAATATCCATGTGCCAAATATCTGGTAACAAGGAATGTTATGATCAACCCTTCAACCCTTCAACTGATCACATGGCTGTCAACATTTTCTTTTTCAGAGGACATAGTGGAGAAAGACATAGTGATAACTGATAAAAGAGTAGAGAAGATTACTCCTTCTAAAAAGGCTTTGTTCGACAATGAAAAGGCAGAGCAGACAGTCCTAAGCAGCAGGAGTTTATTTCCGGAACAAGATACAATTGTGAAAAATTTAGCACAGACTTTTATTTATATGAAGATTAAAAGTCTCTGCAAAATAAAATTTTACTAATAATTCATATCGTTCCTAAAGCAATCTTTTGTGACACATGGGATATTTTCTGGGGTCGATTGTCACAGGGTAGAGAGTAAGACTTCTTCTTAAGAAGTATTCATAGGCGTAATTCGGAGGTGGCAAGGGGGGCAGTTGCCCCCCAATAATTTAATAATTTAAGAGAATATTATTGCAATATATGAAAAGTCACAATAATCACGATCATGACCATGTTTGCCCCCCCAATCAAAGTACAGAAATTACGCTTATGAAGTAGTTGTTTTGTTTCTCAATAAATTACAATATTTATCACGGTTATTAAGGTAGAGAAAGATCTCCAATACGGAGGAGAAATTCTCATTGTCTCAGAGACCTATTCATTCTTTTTATAGGTGGGTGGACCTACAGATAAGGTGGTTCCGAACCTCCGGCCTGGCTCTATCACACGACTAAAAACCTCGTGAACCTAGGATCCAAAAAAACACACTCTTACCACTACGCCAGGCCGTTCCCAATGTATAATATACATAAGAAGTAAATAAATTTCACATCAAATTACAAAAAGACACCAACAGACCAAACAGAGAACATCTTAATGGCACAGGATTTCAAAAAACTTCCTTCTCAAACTCTTCTCAGTCGATTTTATACTCTTACCAGATTCAAATACTTACAAGACTTTTATGGTAACCAAAACTATTTTTCTTAGTTCCGACAGTTTGACTCACCTCCTTGGTTTTACTAACAATGTCACCATCAGCCAGAGGAGCATTCTCATCGAGAGCACCCGGATTGAACGGTGGAAGAACAAACTTCGCAGGACGTTCATTCAAGAAGTGTTCCTCTGGAGTGTAAAAACGCAGCTTCAAGTTCAGTGCCAACAGTCGATCTGCACTGGAGAAGTCTTTCTTCTTCCCCGGGGCCCAGCTGACTACTCTTCCAGCTGCATCCCCCACGTAAAAAGACTTGGTCATGTCTATCTTGATGCCATTGTTTTTCTGAAATATAATGAATTCAAAAGGTATTCTATCATTACATTATTACATATTTTTAATTCTGTTATTAATTTCAACAAATAACAGTGCTGATCTTATCTTATTATTTAAAGTTTTGTTTCATAACAACATTAAATCATGAAATAATCAACAAAACTTTGTTTATGAAATGACAGGTATGATATACAGTGGAACCTCGATAACTCGAACCTCAATAAGTCGAATTCCTTGATAACTCGATTTTTTTTCATTCCCCTTGAACTTCCCTACCTAATGCTATGTATTTTACCTCTATAAGTTGAAGGGTTAACAGAAAACACCTCGATAACTCAAATTTTTGCAGTATTCTTAGCCAGTTGCCGCACCTCTATAAGTCAAAGTTTTATCTGTAGAACCTCTATAACTCGAATATAATTGCCGTACCTCTATAAGTCGAAGTTGTTGATTCACCAAACCTCCAGTGACTTTGCAGCCGGAAATTTCAACCCTCCCTCCCCACTAAATCTCTTTCCCGGGTGCTCCTGGTGTTGGTAAAACAACTGACAAATTTATGTTGATGAGCAACACGCATATCAAACACACTCATCCTCACGCAAGGGTTTCACCTATGTGAGGATTTCATTTCATAAATAGAGAACAGTCTGATATTGTTGTAAATTATATGTATTTTTTAAATAAAATGGTTTTGATTTGATTAGGTTTGTGTGAGTTCAGAGGTTCTGGATGTAGTACATGAAACATAGTTTTTAGGTTGCTTTTACAAAGTGTTTGCAGTTTGGTAAACGTGTTGGCAAAACTCTACCCCATGAGAAGTACAAGACTATTTGAGGCTATTGACACCGGAAATAAAAACAGTGACATCGGGAAGCAGTTTGGAACACCAGTGAACACTGTCGACAATTTTAAAACAAAAAAAGTGTCGTACTGCTTCACCCTAATTCCAACAATGCTCTGCAATTTTAATTGTTATCATGTTTTGTTCCCTTTTAGTTTTGCAAATTATTTTAACAGCCTACAGTACATTAATGTTCAGCTAAATTAAATTGATGCGTAGTTGGTTAGAACCTGGACTGACTTCTGTAAACTGGAGGGATTTGATTGGGGCAGGTGATAAGAAGTGAGCAAAAAAGTCTAGAAAATAGACAGGAAGTGGTCGAACGGGAAAAACATCACCAAAATGCCAAACTGTGAGTCATTATTTGTTTACTTTCCTCATCTACAATATTTTCACTGAAGGAAGTATTTCGTCCTCTACTACGTTAACCAAAGAAGCTATACAATATATATTTCCAGGCTTATTTTTTAGACATTTAAAATTGTTCAAATCTATTTTAATTTTAATAATAATTATTATACGGTATGATTATTTTATACATAGCTCGAACTTATGTAAGGATTATACCCTTCCATGATCCATCTATTGTGTTAGTGTGACCCTCAATAAGTCAAAGACTGTGGAAAATCACCTTGATAAGTCAAACCTCGATATTTTTAAATATTCAATAACTCAAATGTTTGCCGTTCCCCCTGAGGTTTGAGTTATCGAGGTTCCACTGTATCTTTCATTAGGTTATAAGCATAATCCATAATGTGCCAAGAGATTTTCAAGTAATTTGTGAAGAAGGCCAGTTTAGTTTTTTTACAAAAAATCAAATAATCGTTTCATCAAGTTCAGTAACAGGACCAATTAGTATTAGTATTTCAAATAAGATCAAGAGGACACGGTTCCAAGAGATTACTGCACAATCCAGATCTATTTGCAACTTGTACCTCTTCTACACTCATGTTTAGCCAATCATCCGTGTTCTAAGTTTCACTGGCCAATGAAGAAACTTAGCTTTGTTAACTTGGTTCTGTCTTAGCTCTGAAGAAATTTAGTTTCACTTGGCTCTATTTGGTTAGAAACTCACAGATAGTGCATCAGAATGGGGCATGGCATTGCAGCATGTGGTGTAGCAACTCAGAAAGAATATAATAATTGAAGATTGAGTCAATGCATGCATAAAGCAGCCTGCAGCTAGGCTTTTTGTAGTATAAATATGTTGTTAATACGTCCGTGTTTTAAACTTAAAAGTTGTACAAAAGCTATTCAGAACGTAATCTACTTCTAAATGTTTTTTGCTAAGGGGTATACTGTATACTATAATTTATTTACAAGATAATGCATATTACAACAGTCGTACCAAACCGTAACTGCGAGATAGTCGTGCGATCGCTAGATATTATTTCGTAGCTCATCAAAGTGTATGCTGCAACGGAAATTCCTGCCAAATGCAAAGCATGATCTATTATTAAATTATTCAGGACTAAACAACATAATTATCTGAAACACAATAATTCACCCAGATCTTACTGAACTCACTGGCCCAGAACCCCAAGAAAAAGGTTAGGCTGTTAAAAAATTCTATGATCGATGGGTCTTAAAATTCTTTTTGAAATTCATAAAACACCGTAAATGAACTCTGCTCATGCTATATCCATTTTTACCACTTCTTACGTCATTGTAGATGTTTTATTCGATTACTGTGGAACAAACAAAACCCTGTTTCAAGCAACTAATGTGCTCAAACCTTTGTTCCATTTACAGAAGTTCTGGGTGAAGTACTTTGTGGTTGTGAAACATCTTATAACATAACGAGACACACACTTGGCGGGACCTTTAATTGCAGCATACACTTTGATGAGCTCCAGAAAAAGATTTAGCCATGTCACGTGCATTTCTGTTCAAGAATTCTTTAACAGAAACATTAGAACAATAACACTAGAATTTCTTGATGGCAACACTAGAGGTACAGGCCATATACTGCCCGGGAGCTATTTCTTCTTGTGAGACGGCGCCGATGATTGTTTCTGACTAGCTGTTTCACTCAGCCTGGGGTCTCAGGGAGCATTACAGCCTATCTCTCTACTACGTTGACTGTATAACGTTCTCCTACCACTTTGTAATGTACTTTAATTCATGTTACTTATCAGATGAACAAGTCGCCTTGAGTAAACTAAAATATCCCTTGGTGGTAACTATAGCAGATCAATATGTTATTTGCAGTGGAGGGGTGGCTGGACCCAACGACGTCACCCTTTTATCTTTGTACAATTTTAGGATTGAAACTCTGAGGATTCAATTAAATAAAGAATGTTCAATAAATAAATACTATATAATTGCAAGTTCAAAACGGTATATTACAGGTAGGTTCAATCAGAATTAATTAATTTATAACAATTAATGCAAGATGTAATTCAAATTCTGGAACTTCTGTTATATCAAAACACACTTCAGTAAGGAAATATTATATCAGAACAATTTTAGGGCCTGGCTTTTAATACTAACAAACTTCAAAACTGTATTATTGAAATATTGTTATTATTGTACTATTGTTAGATAGTGAGGAATAACTGTCTCGTTTCGCTCAGTTCGTTATTATTTTACAACTGATTGTTATTAGTTTTTTTATATTTTATTTTACCCTCTAACTAACACAAAAGATCATACATAAGCGCTTCTTGAGGGAGGTCTTAAGAGGTCTTAATCCTTCCTCCTAACCTTAAAAGCAGCTCCTTTGATACAACCCCTCCCTTACTTACTATATAAATTAGGGGTGTGCAAGTACTCAAAACTTCAAGTTTTCGGCCAAGTATTTTAATACTCGAACTCGACTCAAAGTTTTGAAAACTACTCGAAAGTTCGAGGGAGTATTTCCCGCCGATTTCCGGACGATCGCTAACGATTGTGACCGGCCAAAACGCGTAGTAAACACGATTGCCTTTTGCAGGGCAAAAGGCAATCACATCACGTAAAATCGACCGAAAATGACGACCGCGAACGATCGTGACCAGCCAAAACGCGTAGTAACGGCCGCAAAAGGCAACCGCATCACATAAAATCGGCCGAAAATGATGACCGCGAACGATTGCGACCGGCCAAAAACGCGTAGTAACGGCCGCAAAAGGCGATCGCATCACGTAAAATCGGCCGAAAATGACGATCGGACCGCGTAATTTCAGCCGTAACTAACGATTTCGTCATTTAATATTGATTATAAGTGATGTCTGACCAGGTGAAATTGGCCAAATGACAACCGGACCCTGTTTCATTGGCCGGAAATGAAAGTCAAACCATGTTTTGTTTGTTAATACGTAATCCAGTTTGACTGTACTGGCCAAAACTTTGTATTGCTACTCATGTATTAGTTAGAAACTATGTTTAGGTTATCAAATCTAGGGTGGTATCCAAATCCCATTACACTATTTTAAACTACCAACTGATGGCAAATACTCGCTCGGAAATATTCGAAACTCGAAAATAATTGGCACTACTCGACTCGACTCGAATAAAAAAAATCACTACTCGCACACCCCTAATATAAATGTATATTTTTGTATAACAACCAACTGTAGTTAATGTTGCAAAGGTGAAACACGATAACCAGACCTAATTTCCTTCATTGATCTGAACAAAAAGCATAAATTAAATTCCCAAAAAATATTCAAAATAATTACAATTTTATTTCCCTTTTTTAATTATTTGTATTTATAAATTTCTACTGAACAACAATACTCAGAAAAATACTTAATAGCTTAAATTACTTACACAGTTTACCTTTTTTGGCACAGAACATAGACATGATTAGACATATTCTCATACCCAAAATACACTATTTTAACATAATTTCTAAATGATATGAATTATCTAACACTTCACAATTATTTGAAAAACCTTTGTAGTATTCCTAAATAATAATACTTTAATTTTAATTTAATTTAAAAATGGCCGAGAAGAAATTTTGATTAGGTTGCAACCCGAGAACGTTTCTCTATTCGCTTAAAAAATAATTTAGAATGCTCTTGATTTCAAATTTGATAAAAATATGTAACTACCAGGTTCGCGGACGTATCAAAGGAGTCAGAAATAAACGATTGTTGAGGGTTTAATACTAACCACTCCAAAATTTAATAACTGATCTGTTAGTCACGCTACAACCGGTGTACGCAAAAATTAAGATTTGATTTTAGGTATTCATGAACCCATGGCAAACGGAGAAATGGGGCGTTCAGTGTCCCGAATCCTACTTCTAACTTCGGACTGGTCTCGTTAGCCAATGAGGTTCCCGCATCTGTCTCGCGTATCCTTTGAAACTGGTACCATATATTGAAACTCACTTGAATATTCACATTTTGCTTCTAATACAGATCAGGTAGCATGAAATATGAAATTTATAATGTACAGAAAATGTAAACAAAATTTAAACAATGGTCGAAAGGTTACTGATTAGGAGTATTTTATAGCATATTTTTGAGGATGCACTAGGCCTATTATGTTAAAACCAAAAGTTGTATAGTATAAAATTAACTACCTGCCTTATCTTCGAGGTAATTCCACATGCCTGGGGCAGGTTTCCTGTATATGGAGGTTGATGTGGCGATGAAAACCTGAACAGGAACACCTAAAGCACTAACAATGCCCTCAATTTTGGACTTAAACTCATTTATGTTAGTTTTACCTCTTCCGATACCGGCTTGGTTTGTCAGAATTACTATTTTATATCCTTCACAATCAAATTTAGCGAGTTTTGTTTTCACAGCACTGCTCGCTATTTTCCAATCATCTTTATCCTTTGGGAACACCCTTCCTGACTTGGTTACAATCAGTGTGCCATCCATATCGTACGCTGCGATCTAGAAATAAAAACATAGGCCTACATTAAAGGTTTCTTTAAGTGTTATGTTTTGAAATTTATATAGGAAATTAGACAATAGTAATTAAAACCAAACAATTCATAATGGTGTTAAAGAAGAACAAAATATACCTATATTTATTGATTTTCTTGTTTTAAACAGTGTTCAAAGGATTGCTTGTTTCTCTTTTGTTCCTTCTCAATTGCACCAGTAATATTTATTACAAACCACGGCAACTAAAATGGTTTGATCACAAAGTTTAATAACTTAATAATTACACAATCAGAACCATGCTGTGTATGGGGGGGGAGAGAAACTAAAAATGATGTGTCAGTATAAATTTTGTACCGTATAGGCCCTTGGCCTACTATACATTTTTGTAAACAAAATAAACTAAAGCAAAAACTATGAAGTATGAGTAAACCATGCAACAACGCTTATAAATATTATTATGAATCATATTACAGAAATACATCCAATTAATTATCACAAAATTAAAATACAACTGTTACTACCTTGTTTACACAATTAATTATAACAAAATTAAAATACAACTGTTACCTTGTTTACACACTACGGTAACTTACACTATTTACCTTGTTGCTGCTTTTTGCACCAATACTTGTAAAAATGTATAATTTCCCATCCTCAATTTTCTCCCAAGTATTTTTCTCACAACACTGAGCATCTGATGGAGTTTCAGTTCTATTACAAAAACGTTTAGAATCCGAACAACCACTATCACTGGAATGTTGGCTAACTTCAATTTTTCTTTTTCCCATTTTTTCATCACTTGCTGTTTTTCTGGGCGAGGGTGTGAACTCCACCTTGAATGGATATTTTCCGACTAGAAACTCCAGTATTTCTCCATGATTTAAACTGTGTTTTTCTTTCTTCAATATTACACCATTTGCGCTGCAAGCATTCTCTCCTATGTGCAAGATGGTGACCGTGTCAGAGATGAAATCGGCGAGTAAAGAGACTAAAAAAAACCAGAGTGTTGGTGTAAAATTAAAAACAAAAAAAGCACAGAAAAAGATCAATCCCAAATTTGGTTTCCACAATTTCATTTGTGATTTAACTAGCCTATTTTATTTTAATGGCCTATTATCTAATATTCTCAGTAATTAGCCTAACAAAATAATTCATGCACAAACTAAATTGCACAACAAAAACTCTAGTAATTAGTTCAACCTTCAGAGCGATCATTAAACAGAATTGTATTGAGTTCATATCTCTACTTTGATGTGACTTACATCATCACTAAAATTAGGTTGCTTTCTAACAATAAAGAAAATCATTCACAAATGCTTGTTAGTTAAAATATTATAGATCAATTTTATAATATTCCCTAGAAACTATACATATTGGTGAGTGACTACCTAAAACAAGCACAGGCCAATAAAACGTGTTCATGCCGCCTGAAACAGCAAACGGATAAACAAAATAATAAATAAATTATAGTATACAGTGAATAAAGAGAGAACAGCTGAATATTTCAGTACTGAGTGACCGTCTGACTAATTAAAAAAACTCTCCTTGAAGTAAAACTTATTTGTCACCGCTTATCATTGAGTTTATCTATTAATTTATACAGCTTTTATAATAGCCCACCAGATAAACTCCTCTGTTATACGCCAAAAAAATAATTAAAAGTATAAATAACCTGATTGAAATTAGCATTTATTGTATAGGCTTACAAGGCTCTGACATTTCTGACAACTACGGTATATTCTTGTTCTTTTATTTTTTATAATATTTATATTGTTTATTAACTGTATTAAATTACTATTACTACAACAATATAACAACAATATTAACAACAATATTAGCTAAACAAAAAATATAAATTTCTGTTTTAGCGAATTTCCCCTACAGGCAAGAAGCTATTACCGTAGGTGGCATGGTAAGACCTAGGCCCGGGACCATTACAACTTTTCGTTTTGAGGCCCCCAGATGCCAAAAACACCATTTGCTCAAATTTATATATATATATATATATATGTGTGTGTCCGTAGGCACGATAAGTTAACTTTCGTAAAAATAGTCAGATCGTGATGAAATTCGGTACAAACGTGTAAGGCAGCATCTATTTTCATAAGTTCGAGAACTAGACTAGTCGCCCTACTTTAAGGGGGGTTTTGTACCCCAAAAATGGGTTTTTTCAACTTTTTACATATAATTCTTTTTAAACCCAAATTTTGGTTTAACTTACACCATTAAATTCAGCTTTAAAAAAATTTGGTATTTTGATCATCGCTCTACGTCAATTGGTTACTGAGATATTGAGAGTGCTATAAACACAGTACGTTGTCCAATGTTAATCTTATGGAAAATATGTAAAATTGTATATCTCGCTTATTAATGAACATATATAAGTGAAACTTGGTATGTGGCTTTATATGGTTGGGTTTTAATGCTATTTGCATACCAAACTCATTTTTTGTGGCCTCCATGGCAGCAAACCTGTGTACCTGCGTACTCAGCAGCTATAATGTTATTCTTATGGAGAATAATAAACATGTGATATTTTGTTTGTTTATGAACAAAAATTGATAAAACTTGGTATGTTGCTTCATCTGGAGGTGATCCATTGGTATTTGCATGAAAACCAGATTTTTTGGTCCTTGATACAGCAAAACTCAATGCCGGTAACTCAGTCCTAATGTTTTTTTTATGGGGAATAAATAAAATTTCATATCTCGCTTATTTATTAATATTCTTTGATTAAAGTTGGCAAGTGGCTTCATGACTTAGTGAAGTAACATTTGAAATTCGCTGAGTATGCAGGTTTGCTGCAAAGGGGGTATTTTTCCATTGATAGACAACATTATTTGTTGTATAAGGCTCTGACATTTCTGAGACTACAGCATGTTCTTGTTCTTTTATATTTTTAATATTTATATTGTTTATTAACTGTATTAAACTATTATTACTATGTAGTCACGCAAAAAGTATTATTTTATGTTTTTCTTTAATTGATAGACAATATTATTAGTTGTTGTCATTTCAATAAAGTGTTGTTGTTGAACATTTAATAATACTTTATAATATTCAATAACAAGGTCTGTGATGCTCATGAGAAGTAATAATAGAGCTACTGGGTATCATACAAATACAAGTTCAATAGAAAATGGTTAATACTAGTGAACTGTATTACAGTGCCAGCACTTGAATTGCTAATGTGCACTTGTTCGATATATCAATACACAGTTGATTGTAAAGTATTTTACTATCTGTATATATTAGTTATTACTTCATGATTTTTAATTAAATAAACATTACTGGTGTATCAAAAAATCATTTAGGCCTATTTACGAACATAAAACTAAAAACAAAACAAATATAAAAGGTTTCTAGGGTAGGCTTATAGCTTTCTGGTACTGTAGCAAGTAAAAAAAACATAGGAGTACCATTTCCATAGATCCGTTACAATGGCTGTTCCTGGCAGTATTAGGGTTGTTCCATTGGTATTAGTGAAATCAACGTTTATTATCTCGACAAATTTCAATTTGTATAGGAGTAGGCCTAATGCTTTTATCACAATTACCTTCAAGACGATATCTTCTACGTCTTAGAGACTGAATATAACCGAAACCATAACAAAATAACCTAAATAATCTATATACCGTATCAATATATCAAACAATTTCATTCGGTTTTTTATATCGGTCCGCTTATGAGAGAGTAAGTTAAGTTACCCAAGGTTTGGGCCATTCCCTATGAAAACTTTAAAAAATGGCACTAGCACACACACATTATAACTAGGTCTTATGACCCCTTTCTTTCTCCTCCCTTTCTACCAAGTTAGACCTAACTTAGGTCTACTTAGTAGCCTTCTTTATACAATCTACCATTAAGGCTTTTTAGTGAATTTCCTTTGGAAAGTGAACTATTAGCATGACCTGCACGGTGAAACTTGCCCGGGACCACCATAGAAGTTCCTAACGTGACCCCCTGAACACGTTTTGGGGGTTCGTTCAAAATTTTATATATATGTATAGACTTATATATATATATATATATATATATATATGTGTGTGTGTGTGTTTGCACTCTAGCGGTCATATTTTTGGTCCGATTTACTTCAAATTTGGTAGGGACGTTCCTTTCTGTAATCAGTTGGACAAGTTCGTTGGGCAAAACAATTGGAAAACTTTAAACCCCTTTTTTAGGGGGATTAATCTTTCGAATTTTGAGTTTTTGGGCCCAAAAAGGGTCAGAAAAGCCCCAGATCTAAAATCAAAGCATGGAAAAAGATGGGAATTAGAGAGGCGAAAGTTTTAAGCCCTCTCTCGTCATTCTAGCATAAATATCAACCGAGTTATTAAAGAAAATGTGTTTCGACTAAACACAGTACGTTGTCTTATGGGGGTTTTACACTAGAAAAGCCTGTTATTCCTTTGTTAAGAGTACTTTTATCATCCCCAGCAACCTCACGCCTACTTTCAAGCCTGTCTGGACCTTCTCCTAACCTTATAATGCGCAAAATTGTATTCCCAGCTTTTCAAGTAAATGAAACCAGAAGTATCGAACAGCCAAAAAATCAATGTTTTCAGATTTCAATAAAAATTAGACAAATGTATGTTCTTACACTTATTTTGAGTTTTACAAGGTTTTATGTGGAAATTCACTTCCCTCACGTCAGCGTGCTGCGTGCGAACTCATTTCAACGCAAACCTACCTTGGTTCTTGGAACATTTCTTATCTCGTATGTTGGTTTCTGGACTTCTTCCTAGAATAACCTCCTTATTGTTTTCAAGTAAAATTACTATGTTTGCATCATCAATACTTTTGAGCCAACATTGTTTGTGCCCCGTCATGATTAGGATATAGCCTATTTATGAATTTTCTATAAAGACTAATAAAATGTTTTGCCAACTGCGTTTGAAAATATTCAATAGTGTCAGTCATAACACGAATAAGACAATGTTTAAATCAATACGATCGGTGGTTTATACTTGATACTTGATAGAGCAGATGACAAACATCAATTTCCATAACCTAAGATTTTAGAAATTCAGATCAACATTCAACAAACTGAACAAATTCGCCAATTCTAAAAACAGAGTACAATGGCAGCGTACAGCAACAGCTGGAACTAGAATTCGGAATGGAAACATGACATTCTTTCTTTGGAACAACAGCTGTACTTCCATATAGTACAAAGTAAACTTGATTTATTCCCATGAAGCTGTGATTTTTCTCTGTTTCTTTTAATTACGGTATAGTATGCATAAGGGCGTATTATGTAGAGGATTTTATGTGGTACCGTAGTTCCCAATTTCTTTGTAAAATAAATTGAACAACTTTATGAAAAATTATCATCGGGCGCATTTTAAACAGTTATTACAACTTACAACTTTATATTACAGTGTTAAGATGGCTTTTCCCGCCTAACTTTATTTTAATCCTTCTGAGGGCTTATATCAAAAAACATTAGGCATTTTACCCCCAACAAGCTTTCTTCCCCAACAAGATCAAAGTTAATTTTCAAAGCAAGTCCCTCTTCAACGGATCATTTGATATCGTTGATTTATGGCTCGTTTTAGAGAGCAAAAAACACCTAGCAATTTTAGTGAGTAAAATGTCGATATCACGAATAATTTTTCAACAAAATTCCAAAATGTTCAATATTTATGGCTTGTTTATAGGTTGAATTTTGCTCGCTGGATCGTTGAACAACTTAGGATAATCCGCTGATGAGGAGTAGTAGATAAAAACCATATGGTAAAAAACCGTGTGGTAGAAACATAAAATGTTGCGTGACTGGAACCCCATCTTAACCCTTTTAGCGAATTTCTTATATAGGGAAGAAGCTATTACCGCATGTTACATGGTAATTAATACCTAAGCCCGCGAACATGATACATTTTTGTCTTGAGCTCTCCTGCTGCCTAAAACGCTGTTCGACCAAATTTATTCAGTACTTTGGTATTATACGGATGCCACTATTTTTGGAGGTTAAATTTTTACCGGATACAAAGGATAACTACATAATTCGAAAAAACGTACTTTTATTGACTTACTGTACAAATTTTACATCATTCTGATGAGCGGTCTTTGTGTTGTGCCTCCCAAAAGGCAGCGATGTCCGCTAGGATCGTGTTGAATGCGTCGCCGCCGCTAGCAGCCACACCCGATCGCCACATGTACTCCGCCAAATATACAGCGCGCTGCGGCAGTTATGTTAGGATGGGTTATCATAAAAATACGTACGGTTTCATCTTCATTTCGAGGTAAATCCCACACCAAAAGAACGTCACTCCATTATGAAAACAAATGTAACGTAGTGCACGGCAATAAATCACTCATGACACAGACCCAGATACAGGCGGTGACAGGTGATGCGCGCGCTCCGGTCAACGACCCGACCTTGGCCTATTTGGAGGGGGTTTGGCGGCCGGAAGTATGACTCATCAGGTATCATTCGATTCGTAACGAAACAAGGAAAGTCCTACAATCATTTTTATGATAACCCATCCTAACATAACTGCCGCAGCGCGCTGTATAAGGGTGGCATCCGTATAATACCAAAGTACTATTTATTCAAAGACATTTACTTCTAAGTGTCCGATAAATTTGGAAACAAACGTCCAATTTTGGTTATATATATGTGTGGCATCAATGTGTTAAAACATATGGCGCGCCCTGAGTCCGCCCCGGCCCAGCCCACCCTGTTTTAAAATTAAAAATACACGTAATCAAATGAGACGCCGCGCACTACACTGGTCCGCCCCGGACCACCCTCAAACGCAGCAAACCAAACCGGCACCGGCCTCAGTCGGCCCTAGGAGCGACAGGGGCCGGGCCCGGGCCCGGTTGGGTAGGGGGAACGGCAGTGACTCATTCCTCCCTTTAACCGGCGTTTTCCGCTTTGTATTTTTGACGTATTTTGTAATAACCCTAGGAGTGCCCAATGCCCAGTGTAGCCCAATTCTGTAATGCTCAGCCCATTTTCGCAAATGGTTGTTCATATACCCTTCTTGTATCAAAACCCAACTTTTGTATAAGCCTTTCTCTAGCACAGCTCGTCACCCCTTACCTATCTATCTATATCTATATATCTATCTATAAAGAAGAGGTGATTTCTGTCTGTCTGTCTGTCTACCTGATGTTCCAGGTAAACGTAAAAACTACTTAACCGACTAGGCTGAAAGTTTACTCAAAGGTGTATATCTTTAACCCATGCAACACATAGGCCTATTCACTTACTTAAAATCCCCTCGGGCTACGCCCCGCGAATGTCCTAAGTTTCAATGTTTACATTTCAGAAGAAAGTAAACATTCAGAAACTGTATAATGCGAACAGCTGTTGATACTTCCACTTGACAGCTTAAAGAGCAGAAGCAATAACAGTGGTTTCAAGCTACCTAAAATGAAAATTCCATTTGACTATAGAACGGGTAAATAAAACACCTGTGCGAAGAACGGGTACATCAGCTATTTTGAATTAAGCTTGACCACAGAGATTGATCCTTCGTAAAAACCGCCATTAGACTACAAATTGATCCTGCCAAATGCTGCGGTCAAATTTTAAAAATAAAAAGTTATAACATATAGCAGACGAAATTTTCAATGTTGTCATTAAACTATTACATTGAAAGTAAATAACATAATTGCATAATAGTAATAAATAACAAGTTGCATAATAACATAACAATAGTTAGAAAACCCTTGTGAAAACTGTAAGGAAATGCCTTTTTCTTGATCAAGATCCATGTAGGGCCTAATCGTTTCAGTGCCATTAGCGCGTGTTCAATATAACTCCTCGTTACTGTTAACAATTTAATATGTGATAATTAAAAAAATTAATATAGTGCTGAACACAATTGATTCAAAATGCATACGGTATATGGTATTATAGAACCCTCACTTCCAGCACCTCGCAGGGACCAAGGCCCAAGTTTCATAGACTTGGCTTGGTGGCCTTTCGTCGGGCCTGGCCATTCTGCCTACTTAGCTGCATTTTCCAATAACATAGTAACATAGTGGGTGGCTCGTATTTCGTTTATTACTCTCCGCTATCTCCGATATATTTGACTCGTGGTATGATCAATTTGATAGCGTGAATTCCATTTGCTTTCTAGTCTAATAGTGATTGTTCGTCAGGTGTAAACATTAATGTCCGCCCATAGCACAGCAGTAGTATTGATTATACACCCTATTCCGTAGGATGTATAATCAATGGCACTACACTGTATTGTGGAGAATATCGCCTTCAGTTGTAAGAACGCACCTCTGCGCAGACCTGTACTGCAGTGAGTGTTAGGCGCTGCAGGCTACAATGAATTGGCAAATAACGTTTGGCTTACGAGTTCGAAACATTATGTTTATATTTGTTTAGTGTAGTTTATTTACGTCATCATTTTGTAGAGTCCCTAGTCGAGCTTATTTCTGCTATGAGGAAATTAAAGCGTACAGATTCGTTAAAACCGTTTGCGGTAATAGAAATAAACGGTTAACATTTGAATTAAAAACAAAAACAGTAATACCTAAAATTTCAAAACCATATTAATGTGGTCTAATGCACCTTAAATGTGCTTTTTACCTAACGATAATTTAATAGAAAAATTCATTTTAGCTTTAAAAAAGTCCGTACATTTTCCTGCTATTACGATAATAAGACAAATAAATGATCTTAACTCGTATATCTTAATATACGAGTCTTAATATATCTTAATATATCTCTTTAAGAAGCCAACGCAACCTGGGCGTATTTTAAGGCGAATGTTGAGTGTAGAATGGGTGAGATGCCTTGTGTAACCTTGTTATACTGACTAAGACCGACTGATTCTTTAGCCAGGATAATTAATTAATAGTCCAATGACCAATCTGATATAGTTTCTCTGGAGGTGAATAAATAAAGCGATCCTTTCCTGCTAATTAGAATACTACAGCATCCCTTACCCCTTAGCAAAACGTCGGAAGGTTGTAAACAGAAGTTGAACTATAGATAGGGAAACAATATGAAGTGCATCTCCCATAGTAATAATAACGCTGTTTGAAATATTAATAAGTAATTCAAACAAAAAATAGTTTCAGCACGCCATCGGTCACAACCACAACCGTGCTTCGGTGTTCTCCAAATCAGTAGAGGATGATGCAATGAGACCTAAGCTTGCATAGTAACAAAAGTTACATATGTAGACCGAGCCCTGGCAATTTTAGGCAGGGTTAAGATTGTTTTGTCATGATTTTTAAATAAGTAAGTGAATTATGATAAATTTAGCTGATTATTGTATTTTACAAAACAATACAATTTATGAAATTGTTTAAACAAATTTGACATAAAAAAAGATGTCAATTTTGACGTGAAAAACATGACTAGATAAATATATTTTACTTCTTATGCATAGAACACTTAGCTGAGGTAAAGTCTCTTGCAAATTGGTATATTATAGACCACTGGACGGGCTTATTCTTATAAGCTACATTTAAGCTTTAAACCATGGGATAGAAGGAAATGTCCTTCTGATTGTATTATATTATATAAACAACATTAGTCACTCAAGCGAAGTTTTTTATGACAATTTTATATGTTTTGTTACGTAGTCTATTACTGTCTACTTGTGTTTACAAATAATCATACAACTCAACAAACAACTACGGTACCGATAACTTGTTTTACAATGTTTATTACAAATTTTAGCTGTGTTGGCAATTATGTTAAATTTAGACCGAGATAAAATGGCTGATAAACAAATGTAAACATCTAGCTAGTTTGGATTTGAGTATCCCCTCCATCGAGCCGAGTTGGTTCACACGAGTGACGTCACAATCGTGATGTTACGGGGTGGAGTAACCTTGAGTTTAGATCACTCCGCGTCCTCTCTTCCAAAACATCTTGTTTACATTTCGTTAAAACGATATTATCTGTCGTGAAAGTACTCAAAACCTGAAATAAAAATGGTGAGTGAATAATTAGTTGTAGGTTTATTTGCATTAAATATTTACAAAGTGTAATATCACACACGAGTCTAGAGAACTACTTGGCGCGGAGCAAGGTATCGCCGGGCGCAGCACGTGAACGTTAGCAAAACAATAACAGACCGTCTAGTCGTCTGACCCATTCAATATCCAGTTTCAGTAGAGTGAGGACGTGTGTTGTGGTTTCGTGTGTAAAATGCCAAGCATCGAGGAAACGTGTGTGATCTCTCCTGCAAACGCTTCTACAACACAAGATTTTCTGTCCCGCGATATGGAAGAACTCGTATCAGAAATGAAGGAAAACCTCAGATTAACGGGATATAAATCTAAACACGCTCAAAGGACTTCACGACCTTCACCTTACCAAATTCCTAGTCGGTGGGGGGACAGCAGTTGTAAATCGTGCATGTTGTCTTCCAAGTGTAGTGTACATTCCTGTTACAATAGAAAATCGAAAAGTGCAGACACGGACAATCCCTACGAATTACTGCAGGACTTGATACGCGACGGTAGCCTAATCAAGGAAGCGGTTCGCAGACTTCAGCAAGGATTATGGCCCAAGCAGAGGTATATGTACGATTCCGACGAAGATTCTTCTAGGAGCCCGATGAAGCTGTGTCAACAATGATACGGCATAGAGCGGTTTACCGAAGTTCCTCAATGTTTCCAGATCTGTCCGCTCTTCGGAGATTCAGCTGGAATTCCTGCTACACGCAACAACCGAATTTAGTCCAGTGTTTTGCTGTTCGTTGTTGTTATTGTGATACGAGTTTGGTGAAGTCATTGTGAGTTTGCCATGGCCAAAGGAGCTGGGTGGGAGCTGTTTCGCGGGAGAGAAGGGTAACTTATCATCATCGACCCTAGAGTGTTAGTCAGTGTAGACCCAGTGCAATTTTACGCTTAATAAATTAATGTTCTTCATATCTCATACAATATGTTGTCAGAATGTGTACATTTCAGCTGTTGATTTGCCGCATTTAGTTTTGATATTTAAAATTTTGAGTATGTTTTAATATTTAAAAGTTTTTGTTTTGTTTAATTTAATAAATTTAAAAGGGGTTATTGTTTATTATTTTATTGGTAGTATTTGTAGGGATATTGGAAATTGTAGGCCTATATATAATTAAAAATCAGTATTAGGTATAATGGTTTCTACGATTTTATTTTGAACTGCAACCAACCATTTCGGGCTCTTTAACAAATATTTTTAGGTAATCAAATTATTAAATTTTGTACACGATATGATTATAATAATATCTATCCGGTTTGGTCTTAACAGATTTGCTAGATTTTAAGTTAATCGATCGTTTAAAAACGCAACAGAATAATAAATCTTTTTGCCTTTTTTGCTTCTATATGTTAACTTTTTGGCGTTTGTTTTCCTGTGTAGGCGGTATAACCTATTGAAAATGGCCTATCCCATGAGTTAAAAATCAGGATGTATTTTAGACAGGTAACAATTTTAACTGTGAGTCAAGTTTTATTGATTTTGCCGATTAAAGTTTATTATCAAGATAATACCTGGACGTAGTAAATAAACCAAAGTTGTTTGGCTAGTCAATGATCTTTAATTCAATATTACTTGGTGTATTTATTTTTTGGGCCACTAATTGAAACCAGGGCACACACAATTCCAACAGCTACCTATTTATGTTACTGTTCAGGTTTTCTAAGGTTCGTTAACTTATGTTATTTAAAAACGTAAAGAACAAATCTCAACAATCTACTTTTAATAAACTCCTTAGGTGTGTAGCCTGATTGTGTAAAAACTAAATATTAATACCTACATTGTAAATAAAATTAGTCACAAGCTAAGCTAGTTATCAAGGGGTATTGTTTGAGAACTGTAGCAACTGTGTAGGGTCCATTGTTCTGGCTTTTATGTTGTTTTTTTCTCTCTTCGTAAACTGTATTCATGTTGATTTGGTTTTGGAAAACGCCTTTTAATTTTTAACTGTTATCAGTGTAATCAATCAAGGTTTTCTTAAATATATATGTATATTCTGTAATTTATGTATCTTTGCTCCAATTCTTGATTAATTTTACCAATATATGTTATTTTGTTGAAATTAAAAAAATTGTATGGTTAATTAAGATTATAATGAGATCATCCCCAGCCTTTTTTAGGCTACAAAATTCAAAATCAGGTTTAACATTATATACTATTTTTAATAATATACCATCACAAATTGAAGAATATTTATAATTTTATTTAATTTATAACACGTCATTACTGGCAATACTTTTAACACTTTTTGCCTATTTGTATATGATTGAAGCCCATTTCATGCAGTGTAACTAAAATTGGCCTAATATTGCAACAGATTTGATTGTAATAGGCCTAGTAAAATTTAAATGTTACTGAGCATATCCCTGATTTTAATATATGTAAGGTGTATACTGGATTTTGTGAGTTTTGCATTTCATTATTTGGTTTTAGTACCTCGCATAGTAAACTTGATAGCAAACAGTCAGGCCTAATTGCATTTCAATTTGATTTATGGTAAGCAAATAAAGTGTTTTTAATTTTACAAACTCGATGTTATTGACAAAACAATGTTTTATAATATTGGAAAATGTCATGCTCTGATTTCTATTTAAGTATTTAACTTGTGCATGTTTTAATGCATTTAAATAATTGTTTAAGTTTTTACTAAGTTAAAAAATAAAATGGCATTTCAGATTAATTCCGATTTGTTATTTTCTTCCTTTAATCTAACTCAGCAGTTGGACTTATAGTTTTTGTTCACGTTTTGAATACTTTTGCTTCTACTAAAGCTTTATTATTTAGGTGTTGGGTTGATTTATGTTAAATCAATTAATAATTAACTTATTTAATAACTTTAGTAATGTCACTAATCTTCAAAAATCAATAATACTTTACTGAAATGAAAATGGTTCCTTTTGATTTTAAAGTAACACATACATCAATCAATAAAATTAAATTTATTTTAACATTTATTTTATTTATTTATTGATTGTTGTATGTGTTAATTTAAAATTAAAATCAAGATGAATCCTTTTCATTAGTTTGATACAAAGGTTATTTTCTAAAATGAACCATAGTATTATAATCATCAGCTGGAGCAGGCTGTAATTACCAATGTCTCAAGGTTTAAATGAAACACAGTGTTGCAAGCACAATACAAACATATATGTATGTTCAGTGAAGGAAAGTAAATTAGAAAGTCTCAGTTGATAGCATCTTGAACTCTGTGGTGAGTCAGCTGACTGCAGTGGGGAGGCGGCTGTGTTGTTGTTTATTCGAAGATGGCCGCCAATGGAACTAACACGTAAGTTTCAAGGGCTTGCTTTTCATATCGTTTTTACGTTGTTTTAGTTTTGACAGTTAATAAATACTCTTTCATATCGATTTACGTTATACTCTGCATTCTTTTTACATCACAATAACTATCCACCCAATATTGTTGGCCTAGAAATTATTGTAATACTATTTTTTATGTAGTCATCTGTTATTACCGGTACCTTATTAAGAAGTTTTTCGAATTTTGAAAGTTAAAACTTTTACTGAAGTAAAGTGCCACAACTGCAAACAATTTTTTTGAGCGAATTTTCCTTATATGAAGATGTTACGTAGTCTATGCAGGCTTCACGTACCATGCGGCGCATGGTAATGTCGAGGCCTGGGATCGTGGTAACTTGTAGTTTTGAGGTCCCCAGATGCCAAAATAAGCACTCAATAAAATCAGGCTTAGTATTTAATTGATATTTACAAAATATAAAAGTAAACACTTAGTTGTGCTTGGGCAGTCCCCTTAGCATCAATCGGTACTCAGCACTAAAAGTGACCAGTTGTATGCTTATTTATTTATGAATTTAAGTTAAAACAATTTGTTATGTTTGGGTTCACCTAGATTATAGTTGAGGGCTATTGATATTTACGCCAATCCAATTTATGCATTGCCTACCACAGGTTATTTTTCTAAACGGTATGTATGCATGCATACTAAAGTTGAGGAATCAAGCATAAACAGTTAGTGGGAGTAACAATTTCGTTCTGTTCAGTTGGCTGCACTGACGCGACGACCCGACTGCCCCATAGAACTCTATTAATACACCATAGAGTTCTATGGACTGCCCTTATCCTGCCTGCTTTTTACCCACAAAACCACCGTCGCGTTACTTGGGTGTAGGAGCCGGCAAACGTCAAGATTAATGTTGTGTAGTGTGCATTCTGTTGTGAGTGTCAATCAGATCTCGGATACAACAGCGGTATCTCGAGTAAAGGGGCGGCGAGGTGCAGGCTGAGTAGTGCGTGTTTACGTGACGTTACCAAGACAACGAGAGTTTGACCGCGCATTCACTGTGTCCACGTGATAACATCCTTACACTGCGCATGAACGCTGTTCTGCCTTTTCTTAGATTCCCCTTTGTTCAGTTCACTTTAGTACATGTTGGGTAACTGGTATTTTTAGTAATTGGTTATTTTTTGATTTTTAGTTTATGCGAGGATTAGCCATTATTGAATCTTATTTCCAAAATAGATTTCAACGAGTTGAATGTAGTCTGAAAAAATAACGATGTTTCATCCTGGAAAAAAGTTAATATAGGCATTCCACAAGGATCTGTTCTGGGACCACTTATATTATGTGGCAGACCTTCCCTCAAATATTAGAAACTCAGTTTGCAGATGACACATCTGTGGTGGTTGCCAATAAATCAACCCAATCTCTAATATTATCATTAAAATTGATTTTAAATGAGTTAAATTCTTGGTATAGTGCAAATGGTCTATTATTGAATAAATCCAAGACGAATATTCTTCAATTCCAGTTTAAAAAATCTAAAGACAAATTATTAAATATCGAATTAGAAAATGAAAAAAATTTCTGAGGTCTCTGAAGTAAATTTATTAGGGATAACTTTAGATAACCACTTAAACTGGAATACTCAAATAAATAAAATCATCGACAAATTAAACTCTGTCTGCTTTAATCTGAGAGTATTAGCAAATTGCTTTAATTTTGAAAACCTAAAAATTGTTTATTACTCTTATTTTCAAAGTATATTACTATACTGCCTCCCTTTATGGTTCGGCACATCTAAGGAGAACCAAAAGAAAATTTATAAATTACAAAAACGAGCAATAAGAATTATTACGCATGCCAAACACGATGAGCCAAGTCGGAAACTCTTTGAAAAGACTCAAATTATAACAATTTTTGGACTTTATACTATAGAAATTTTGAAATTATATGTAAATGACCGAAGCGAAATAAAATAATTACCACATAATCATAATTATCACACTAGAAAACAATTCATCGTTCAACATCAAATCCACAGAACCACTACATATGGAAATTCACCCCAATACATGATGGGAAGAGTCATAAATCAAATTTTAAAAAATCACAAAATGTAAGTAATTGGAAGAACAGAATTAAGAAAAGTAAAATAAATTATAATGAACAATCCTTTATTTTCATTGGATGAATTTTTTAAAGAACCAAAAAAATTAAAAAAATAAGATAACATGAAAAAGTAGAAAATTTAAGCTGCAATATTTTTTAGACTTAAGATATTTTTTGTAAAAGCCTACACAATTTATAATTGTTTTTCGGCAAATAAATATTATTATTACTATCCGTAACAATAAAGGGGGGGTATAAAACCACTACAGTACCACTAAGTTCGCCCCCCTGATTCTAATCCTGGATCCGCCGCTGCATATGAATCCATTATTTTGGTAGTCCATGTTGCAGCAAACCTATTCAGCCGTTATGCGATTATATTGGAGAATAGATAAAATGTTATCTATTCCCATTTTATAAGCGAACTTTTGAGTGATAGCTGAAGAGTATGTTTGAAAAATCACAGAAAGGTGGGAGCGGGCTCAAATAAAAGGTCTTGACCCAGTGAGCTTTGAAATTTGAAATGGTTATAAATGTAAGCATGGAAGCAAGAAATAAGAAAACATCGTTCCCAATAGAGAACATCATACACAACCATTGCTTTACATCAGTCGTGCAATGAATGCATTACTAAAATGAGATTAGGGGCTATAACAACCCCTCCCTACATGGCTTTGGATTGTTATTTTATTAGCAACGGAAAACTGTAGTTACGACGCACTTAATTGTTACAACAATCTTCTAGTTTTCAGTTAACCACGTTTTCAGATCAATGTTTTAATGTCGGAGCTATTTTCGTTGTTAAACAAAGTTTGACCAAAATTTACAAAGTACATTTGTATTTGTTGCATCATGAAACATTTTACATTAAACGTAACAACATTTTGAAATCAACCAGCCTTTCGCAATAATCTCTGACCTGAAAACAAACGAACAATAAAACTGTAAAAAGTTGTAATGGCAATAAAATGAATTTGAATTATTGAAACAATAATGCTCCACATTGTGTGAGTATAGGGATGTTCTTTTAATTTGGGTCACCGATTATGTCTTGGAAACCACGACTTAAAGAGGAAATTGATTAAGGGGGGATATCCCCCAAGGCCTTTAGAGCGCTGGGGAGCAAAGTATGCCCTTTTTACGGACCTTAGATATCCCCTACTTTTAAGTGGTTATTACAAATCCGAATTCTGAATTTTTAAATTCGACCGCCATTTTACAATATGGCAGGTAGCATAAAAATGTCAAAGCAGATCCCCACTTTTTATGAGGTTTTAGATATTAGACTATTTAAGACGTTTTATTATTTGGTATTGTTTGTTAAGCAGAAAGGCCTAACTTGTGATTAAACAACGATATCAATCACATTGCTGAATCAATATTATAATAGCGGGCAAATAAATTGCCAGTTGTGGGCGTGGTTTACCGGGCTATCAACCAAGATCAGCCAATATTAGACGTGCTGCATTGTCAAAACTCCGCATCAGCTGATCGGAATAACATTCGAGTGATATTTTCCTACAGCAAAATGGCGAAAGCGTACAGCCAGGCTATTGGCTACAGCCCAACTGTCAATTTACTTGTCCGCTATTAAAAATGTTTTATATGTTTAGTTCACAACTCTAAAGGACGATCACACTGAGGAACTTACCCGAAGAGATGGTCATGGGACTAATGTTACGCAATTAGAAAAAGTCAACATAATCTAAGAAACTTCGTTTATACACAGAGAAGAAATAATTATTATTGCCTTATTATTATTATTAATAATTAATTATTATTCTTTCTTCTCTGTGGTTTATACTAGATTTAGCCTCTGATTTGCACTAGATTGTCTGCAATATTGTGTTCAATATTTTGTAAATGGCAGAAAAACATCCATTATTTTTCTTTTGAATGGAGCAATAAGAGTTGGAGCAATGTTAAATTTCATAAAATGGCATTTACGCTTGGACATATTCAACTTTGGAACGGATTGCTCAATTGATTTCGTGAATGATATAACGAAGCATTGATTGGATGAAAAGTTGTATGGCTTAGTTTCCCAGGGTGATTGTCACTTAGAGTTAGAGAGATCTATGAGGAAGTTGATTTGGATATTGCTGACTATTTCTTATATCGCGCAGCACGAGCTGTATGCCCATTCTATAGGCCCTACCTAGGTTGCGTAGTGTTATTATTGAATTTAAACATTTGTCTCGTGACTTGCAACAAGAAAGCCAAGAAAACTGATAAAATGTGGTTACGTTAAACTACTGCCACATTTTCTGCAATTGTTACAACTACGAGTAGATCACAGTTAAGCATTATCTGCTGCCATCACTATGACTGAGGCAGTTGGCATCATAGGCGTGCGCACGGTGGGTGCCGCGGCATCCACGGTAACCATAACGAGAGCTTGAGGGGGGCGCCAAAATTGATGATGAAATAAATGTTTATATTAAGGTATTTTCAAAATACCCCCGTCGCAGCAAACCTGCGTACTCAGCGAATTTCCAATGCATATGTATGTGACTCACTACTACATAGAGCTACTTACCAAGTTTCACAAAAATACATCCATAAATAAGTGATACATAGCATTTTATTTATTCTCCATAAGAATAACATTAGGGTTGAGGACGCAGGTTTGCTGCAATGAGGAAGATATGTAATATGTTTTTTTTGCAATTATCAATATAACTGAACCAGTTGAAGCTATATACCAAGTTTTATTAATTTAGGTTCATAATTAAGGGAGATATACAACTTTACTTATTCTTCATATGAATAACATGGGGGAGAGTATGCAGGTTTGCTGTTACGGGGACTATCAACAAAAAACTTGTTTTTTGCTAATATCAATATACCACAACTAGTTGAAGCCACATACCAAGTTTAAACAATATACATTCAAAAATAATCGAGATATAGAATTTTATTTATTCTCCATAAGGATAACATTGGACAACGTACTGTGTTTAGCACTTTGAATATCTCTGCAACGGTTAGACGTAGAACAATGATTAAAACACCAAAATGTTTGTTTCATTGAGCTAAACACATTAATAAACAGAAATGTGAAGTTTTTAGTAAAACTATCTGAGAAAAATCTAAAAACCTTTTTCCCATAAGATTAACATGGGACACGTTTTTTTGGATTTTCTCCGCAGCCACTTAACCTAGGTTAATGATTCAAGATACTAAATTATTTGTTTTTTAAGCTCTATAAAATGGATATAACCAAAATCTAGTGTTTTTAAAATTTTAGGGTAAAACGTTTAAAAAACTGATTTTTGGAAAATTTTAAACCCCCATAAAACCCCCTTCCCATAGACCGATCGATCTGGTTTTCGAACTTAAAGTCATAAATGTTACTCTCCACATTTGTGCCAAATTTCATCAAAATCGGGCGCTTCTTTCAAAAGTTATCGCGGTAACGGACACATATATATATACATATCTATAAATTTGAACGAATAGTGTTTTTGGCATCTGGGGACCTCAAAACGAAAAGTTATCATGGTCTCGGGCTTAAGTCTTACCATGCCACCTACGGTAATAGCTTCTTCCCTATTGGGGAAATTCGCTAAAATAAGTTAAATTTAAGAAATAAGTACAAAATATTATGTACGTTTTTGTTTAAATAGTAAGTAATACTGCGACTGGTAGTATTATTGTAACACAGTTAGGTAATATTTACAATTGCAAATTCAATTCATATCAACGTCCAAAATAAGAACTGTCATCTTACCTTTCCCGTGACGATCGACAGATTTCTTGGAAACCTAGTTGGAAAACCGAGTGCCGGATGTAAGTACAATACCAATACCCCTTCGCCGTCCTTTTATTAAGGAAAAGTAAATGGCATATAATGGTTTAAATTTTGGAGTATATATAGAATAGTACTTTAATATCGCTGTTTATTTTAGCGAATTTCCCCTATAGGGAAGAAGCTATTACCGTAGGTCTCATGGTAAGACTTAAGCCCGAGACCATGACAACTTTTTGTTTTGAGGTCCCCAGATGCCAAAAACACTATTCGTTCAAATTTATATATATGTATATATATATATATATATATATATATATATATATATATATATATATATATATATGTGTGTCCGTTACCGCGATAACTTGAGTAAAAAACGTCCGATTTCGATGAAATTTGGCTCAAATGTGTAAAGTGACATTCATGACTAAGTTCGAAAACCAGAAATATCGGACCACTGGAAGGGGGGTTTTAAATTTCCCAAAAATAAGTTTTTTGCATTTTTCACCCTAAAATTTTTAAAAAACTTAATTTTGGTTTTGACCATGTTATAGAGCTTAAAAAACAAATAATATGGTATTTTGAATTATTAACCTAGGTTAAGTGGTTGCGGATAAAATCCAAAAAAACCTGCTCATAAAATCTCCCATGTTAATCTTATGGGAAAAAGGTTTTTGGCTTTTCCTCAGTTCATTTCTATGTAAACTTCACATTTGCTTTTACCAATCAGTTTAGCTCTACAAAACAATCATTTTGGTGTTTAAATTGTGATTCTACGTCCAACCGTTGCCGTGATATTCAAAGTGCTAAAAACAGTATGTTGTCCAATGTTATCCTTATGGAGAATATTTAAAATTTGATATCTCGATTATTTATGAACGTATATTGATGAAACTTGGTAGGTGGCTTCACCTAGTACTGGTATATATATATTTCCACAAAAAAATGATTTTTTGTTGATTATCCTCTTAGCAGCAAACCTGCATTCTCATCCCTAATGTTATTCTTATGGAGAGTACGGAAAGCTTTATATCTCCCTTAATTATGAACATAAATCATTAAAACTTGGTACATAGCTTCACCTGGTTGAGTTATATTGATAATTGCAAAAAACCCGCATTTTTATCTTCCTCGTTGCAGCAAACCTGCGTTCTCAGCCCTAATGTTATTCTTATAGAGAATAAATAAAATGCTATATATCACTTATTTATTTAAGTATTTTTATGAAACTTGGTAAGTGGCTTTATGTGGTAGTAAGAAATATATTCATTCATAGGAAATTCGCTGAGTACGCAGGTTTGCTGCGACGGGGGTATTTACTTTACTTGTCACTTTGAGCGCAATGGGAAAATTAAAATAATATACAAATATTAATATAAATAATAATTTCATCGCTATCATCAGTTGATTATCAATTCTGTGATGATATCTTCTTGTATTTTTTTAATGCTTGGTACCAAATTTCAGTTGATTGCTAATTAAGGTTTTAAAAACCTTTAAGATACAATCTTTTACTGAGAAATCGGAGTGGCATGCATCCGCCAGGCCTGAGCGTAATCTAGATTTTGTTAGAATATAATACAAAACCTGTAACATTATAATATTTTGTAAACTAAATGTACCAGTGCAGATTTAATATTGCATCAAATGAGATTAGCACTTAGGTATTTATTTCAAGGAGCAGTAAACTATTAGATTACCTACAATAATTGACATATTCTATTATTTAGCAGATAAATAGGTTCTTAGAGCAGCTTGATCGGGTGGGGGGGCGCATTTGTGGATTCCGGCACTCACGCTGACCGGACTCCTATGGCACGCCTATGGTTGGCATATATGGTGAAAATTGTGCCAGAATAATGACGCACAACTCTACATTAGGAATCCAATTCTCCAATTCGACTAAGAAATTAACGAATTATTATACAGTAGAACGACACAGTGGAAAAACTTTTTTCAATTTTCTGTTTAAAAAATCTAGTCTTCACCACCAGCATCTTGGAGTTTCCTCCAGAAAGAGCAATGTTGCATTACTTTCACCCGACCGTTCGAAAATTAAATTTGATTTTAGTAGTCCTCCGAGTTAATTCTTTATTTTAAAACGGGCGTTCGTATTTTACAGTTTGTTTTGATTATTTGCAATTTGATCGACAAACATTCTGTTTTGTTCATTTGTAATTTAACTGACGAATTTTGTCTTATTAATTTGCAGATAAATTTTAAAATACCCACTTTAACCTTATAAGATCGAAGGAGGAACGCGAGCCGATAGTTGACACTGTATTTCAGCAGTTTCGGATGATGAAGAGGTGGACATTCTGTTTTCATTAAATGGTCGTTTATCGTCATTTAACTGATTTTGTATAAAATAATCTGCAAGGACATCACTGACAACAACAGTGCCCTGCGTAGATAGGTGTAATTGGCTGATTGATTTACACAGGGGATGTTTCTCGATGGGGGAACACACCCTCAGTGTGCCCATGGAATTGTTCGCCCTCAACCGCCGCCGCCTGAGGGAGAGACTCCTGGGGTTGGCGCCCAATGGCGTAGTCGTCTTGCAGGGCGGGAAAGACTCCCCGATTCACGACACCGACGTCAATTTCGTCTTCCAGCAGGTTAGTGATTTGTGAAATGTGTATCTTGTAGCATGGATTTCAGGGAATGTGTACCGATGACTGGGTTCTGGGTTAGCGGATGTGTTCCCTTAACTTCTGAAGTTGTCAAAGCAAAGATCGTCAAGCTTTTGACTAGAAATTACTGAAATTACTAGGTTGTCCTTGTGCAGAGATATAATGAACTATAGCTGGTCCGTTTACAGTGTCGGAAGTGATCTAGACTGTAAACACTCCGCCCAGTCTTTACCTCGAGGAGTTGCACGTTTTCCATACTATATACAATAAGTTGCCAGAGCTGAAATCGTCATTGGTCCTTTAGCGAAATGAATGAATGAAACCGTATAAGAGGTGTATTCAACGGTTAGCGGGCGACATGTAAATGGAACGCGCAAGTGTCAAAAAGTATGTTAGACACTTGTAATAAATGCAAGCCGCTTCCTCCTTCCACGTTGCAGTTCGTTATACTTGATGCTCTTGCCATGCCGTATCGCGACACGTTCCCATACAACTGAACTGAAGCAAACCGTGCAAAGCTTATCCGACATAGAGGGGTGGACCGATGCTTCTAGGAGTCAAACGAGGCAACTCGTAATTGTAATTTATTAGCGTGCTAAAACAGCCGTCTACAACAAAACACAGTTTTCAGGTCCAGTTGAATATAATATCTTTGAGTAATAATATAGATTAGTGGTTCTTAATTTGTTACCACACCAAATGTAGTAGGCTACTGTTAACATCAATAGTATGTGCAGTTTGTAGCACGGATTGATAATGACAAACTGGTTGTTAATTTACTTAGCCCTACGTCGTCAATCCAATTTTGTTCGTGATGAACGCGTTTTGGCGCTAGGTTTTACAATAGTAGTCTATTTTTGTATAATCGCGTGTATGTTCGTAATGTGTGTAAATAATCGTTTTATTAACAACATGACGCAGTTTGCTACTATCACAGAGAAACGATCCTTTGTCTGTGCTACTATAGACCTACGCAACGCAGATCGTATGAGTAATCTGGTGTGCATTGTATGGATGCTGATGATGGCCTAGCGCCGAAACGCGTTCGTTACGAACATAATTAATTGGATGGACGAAGTAAAAAAACAACTGTTTATTTTTGCTCACTCGTGCAATTTTATTTAAAAGAGGACTTACCATTGTAGCCTATTGATTAGTTTTAAGTTTGTTCAATTTCTACTTTATTCAATGGGACGACGATCAACTAAAACAGCCGAATGTATACAGTTCATGTTTTACGGCAGCTTTGGAGGCACTACATATAGTTGCTCATCGCAGCGCCGCGCACAAATTACACCGCATCTCGGGGCAAAGGTACCTCGGAATATCACCGTCTGTTGCTCCCGCCTAGTTTTCCCCGTTGTAAGAGGTTTGTTTACTTGTTTGCGGTTGTTGACTAACACATCTGAGATAGAAGAGTTGTTATCTCGTGGGTCGTCGTCGTCGGTGACCTGACGAAGATCTTGCCTCTCCTCGGCCTCGCAGCTTGTTTGAAGACCTATTTTCGCCTCTAGTTGATAAACTGACAGATTGTATTTGATCGGCTTTAGTAAAAATATTCCACTCACCGTTTTTGATAGATTTCGCTCCTGCTAGCGCGCTATTTCAGTGCAGTTTTGACGACGTATGAAAATTATATTAAAACCTTATTACATTGAAACAGAAAACTTAACTTAAAACCATGAAATTTTAAGATAAGATCAAAGATAAGTAAAGCATCTAACGAGACAGGCGTTCGTAGTTTTATTTTTTGACTGGTTTTGTTGAAATCAAACCGATTTTAATAAAAAACGATACTACCGGTAAATGTCCCAAAAATGTTTCCATTTCGTGATATTGCTTTGATTTCTTAATTTCCGTTTAAAATACAAAGAAATTAAAATCTCGAGGAAAAAATTACCTGTCACACTAAATTGTTGCCACTTCGGTTCAAGTTGCTGTTAGTTCTTTTTTCCCAGTCAATACAAAGACAAAACTTTAATTTGTGCGAACCTCTGTAATGTTGTAATCGATTTTATTTTCGATGTACATTAGAATCTCGATTATCCGACCTTCGGTTATCCGACCTTCCGTGTCATCCGACCGTCCCTGTTCACGGACAAACGATCGATTTCCGCGTGCCTATTAAAAAAAAGAAAATATAAATTTTTAACATTGTTTTTATTATTTTCCGTGTTATCCGACCTTCCCGCTTATCCGACCTTGCCGCGGCCGGTTTAGGTCGGATAATCGAGACTCTACTGCATTCAACCCACCTGCTTTCCTCTCCAGACTCCGGAAGTGCCGGAAGTGTAAAGGAAGTGATTTATTCCCTCCAATAACGAAGCGGTCTTTGTCTTGTAGTTCAGTCACTGTCGCGCTGGCGGCTCTCTCCATTGTTTTGTATCGTGTTACGTAACTCTCCGGTCTCACTCTTTGGTTCAATGGGGTTTAATTAGCGATACGTCAACAGTTCCTTGGTTTTATTGGTTTAGGCGAGAAAATAGCAATTCAGTTTAAAGTTGGCGGTGTAAACCAATAGATATTGCTTGGATTAGCCAGTACTTAAAATAATGCAAAATAAAAGACAAAATAGGAAAACAGACTTTTAATTTAACAATATTCTCTATTTAAATTCCGAGGCGTTTTGTCACTTTAATAACTTCATGTTTGGCTCGGTGGATTTCCTATTTGATTTCAAGATTCCAAAACTATCGTTTTAAATACAGAATCAGTGTTTGCTGTATATATTTTAAATACAGTAAACGGCTGAATTTTCGGAACAGTGGCCCTATCCGACGGCGGGAGTCTAAAACTATGTGTTGATTGAAAGTACGTTGCTATCATCCTTTTTAATGTAAAATGTTTGTTATGTTTGTTTACAACTGAACTAACCTTTTGTTGGGTACAAACTTGCTCGGATTCGAGCAACAGGACAACTAGTAACATTAAAGAGAGCAGATTATCTAAAACCAGACTTATGCATGTTCGACTCATCAGCTATCTATCAAGCTATATTTGGTGGAATGAGACTTAAGAATGTTTGAGACTCACCAATGTTATAACAGTGCGTTTGTCAATCAGTATTTGATTAATAGTTTCGACCACTTCCACGCCTAATTTGTACGGTTAGCAAGCGTCAGTCAGTTAATTCTCCTGGTGGCTTGAAATACCCAGCATACTAGACTCTCAGCCGCGTATCTTCATTGTGTAACAATATTATCTCTGCTTATCTTCGCCATCCGTTCTTAGTTTTATGGCGAACACTTGCAGTGGATGTAAAATCAACTTTTCCTCTAAAATACAAACGGCTTTGTCATATTATTTATACTTATTTATAATTAATTTTTACTACGGAATTCTGTGAAATATGTCATCGTTTCATATCAACACGATTACTCTCAACAAGAAACTCAGATTATTAGGCATTTTTCGCAATCATTATTTTATATTGGTAGAAATGTGTTTCGTATAATGTCTACCATCAATCACCCATGTACGTTTTATATAGTTTAAAATTAAATATTCTTGCGACTTCTGCGATAAATATAGAAAGTTAAATTATTATGTTAATGGCCCTTGGATCATTAATGGCTTTTATCAATGGCTTATTTTCAGTTGCGAGCAAAAATCTTCTTTAGTAATATGAAGACAAAAAAGTTACAATTTATTTTACTTTTCTGAGTTTCCCTCTGAAATCCACCTGTTGTAGTTCCCGGATCTCTTATTCTGATGAAAATTTCAAGACCTAGTTCGTGTCTGTCTGTGTTTGTTATTGTTTTGTTGTTGACTCCGTGTTTATAGGCGGAGAACGCTGTTTCGTTTCCCCGACACTTGAATATCGATTATCCCTCTTCTCCTTAGGCTTCCTTCTCCTGGAAAACAAACAGTGGTTTGAGAGTTTTAGAACTCTTACTGAGGGTCACGAAAGTAAAATATTTTAATACGGAGAGCCGCTTTTGGCGATTGCAAATATAAATTTGTACTAAATTGAGTGATTGTTTTAGTAACTTCCTCTGTTTCAAAACGATTTTGGTTATAAAATAGAACGAATTTGAAAATAATAATTACTAGCCGGAGTCTCGTTCTCCGCACGGGGATCTCGCCAGTATAGAGCAAGATGTTTTGATAATTTACATTTTAATCAGCTGACTACCTAAAGACGGCCACACACTACCGGACTTTTCCCTGAACAAGACATCGAACCGAGCAGGATTTGGCTTCGAACGGAGAAAATCCGGTAGTTTGTCGGGCCTCCGAACCAGACATCGAACAAGACATCGAACCGAGCACCGAGCGCTCTCGAGGGTTTTTTTTGACGAAAGATCAAAGAAAGATCGGTCCAATGTCTTGTTCGGGGTCTGGTTCGGGGTTCGGTAGTGTGTGGTACCTCCATACGCTGCTCCGAGCGCCGTCACGAGCCCCGCCGCTAGGAGCTATGTTACAATCCTCCTACATAGTTAATAATATCTAGGCCTACTGCTTTTGCAAGAAACAGTGATAGATATTTGATTTGTTAACAGATAAATCTGCTAAACTAGTTTAACCTAAATAAAATTAATAATGTTAGTAAAATCAATTCATATGCAACTATAAATTAATCTCTACTACATAACCCCAGCCCCCAACCACCCTACCTGCATCCCCTAAACCCCACAAGTACATGGCCGACCTGTAATAAAACCGACCTGTAATAGAAATAAAATATCTCTACAAGATTAACATTACAACTTTGAGAGCCCATGGGGCAGAGCCCTGAAGGTGGATGTTTTACAGAACCCAAAAAGGCACTTAGTGATGCTTTTGATTGATATACATGTATACAACATAATATATTTAGCAGCTGTATTTTTGAAACTCATAATAGCGATGGATTTGAATTTATTTCTTGATTTATTTGGACTTTACCTATCGCTTCTAGTGTTTAAAACTACACTACGTTTCGGGAGGTAAGGAAACTCCTCCCGTTATCAAGTGAACCCTTCTTACATCTAAATATCAAGTTCTTACACCTAACTAACCTACATTAGGTTAAGAACTTGATATTTAGATGTAAGTAGGGTTCACTTGATAACGGGAGGAGTTTCCTTACCTCCCGAAACGTAGTGTAGTTTTAAACACTAGAAGTGATAGGTAAAGTCCAAATAAATCAAGAAATAAAGTAATATATTTAGAGGCCGAAAATTGCCAATCAAAAATAAATAAGTTCTTTTAATTAATAACGAGTATACATGTGTGTTTAAATAGCTCATTATATAAAGATAAGACAAGGAGTTCTATTGGTAATACTGGAGGCAACACTGATGAAAAAAATTGCGAGACGTTCTTTGCCAAATTTTGGTGAGGCCAAACTACTCGCTGAAATCGGACGAGTCGACAAAGTGACTCAAACCAATACATACGCATGGTTTCAACATAATAAACATGTGTTTGTTTTTTGCTCATAATTTATCATATTTCATGACAAGAGTAGATGCCATAAATCAAACGAAAAATGAATTTGTTCCAACTATTATTATTGTACCTACTTTTATTCCAGTTATTTGCATGAGTAGATTCACTTATAGGAATAAATCAACCAATTAGGATGGTTCAAAGAAAAAGATAAATTTGCCTCGCCAGTGTACCAACCTGACAAAATCACCGACTCGCTTTTTCGACAAAAATAGTGAAGCAGTGTTACCTCCAGTTATACTAATAAACCTCCTTGCCATAAGACTAACATTGACTCTTTAAAACCCGTGAAGCGTTACGCTGAAGGTGGATGTTTTTTAAAGCCCCAAAAGGTACATCTAGAGGGTAAGAGATTTTGATGATACCAAACATATGTACAAAATAATAATTTTAGAGGTCGAAAACCTAGAATTATGAGGATGGCAATAAATCCACATTTCTATTCAGTTAACCTTAAGCGCGTGTAAAACATTTGTATGCACATGTAAACGTACAATAATTATATGATCATCGCATTGACGAGTTGTACGTTTAAATCATACTGGTAGAGCATGACAGTTTGACTCTTGACTATAGAACATTCTTGGTGGGCGTGTGGAATCGTGGAATGTACACTAGCAAAACATGACAGTGAGTCACCGCCATTGGATGGTATGTAATCATTGCTCATTGCTCACACATGCTGGTTATCATCATCGCTGTAAACGAGGAGCACAAAGACCTATAAAACGGAGAAATAGCACTATGTGGTGACTGTAAAACTGTTCTTATCATGTATATCTGTAATACCCACGCTAAGACGATTTTTGTGAACATAACCTCTATCCGTAGTAGCTGTGCAAAGTGGTTTTAGATTTTCGATATACCCATTCTGAAGAGCACGGGCCACCTTCAAAGATCGCTGATAAGGATACCATGGAGATAAATTGTCATTCAATTGCATTCTTAAACGGCTGTCTGTACAACAAAACAAGCAGTTTACAGTATCAACATAATATTGTTGGAGCCGAGAACAAAACGACTAAAATGGCAAGGCCGACAAGAACAACTTTGCTTGATTTCGAGCACCATGAGGCCGACTATTTTTCATATTCGCTTTTCATTACAATTACAACATTCATTATGAAGAAAAAGTGACCGATCGGCAATAGTGGACAATTTTAAAACGGGTTTTGACTTTCTACACTCGTTTGAATGAATAGTAATCCTATTATAGAGTTGATCCGTTATATCGCGTTTCGTGTTATCTACTGTATTTATTTATGACCTTCCCAAACCAAGATGGAATGATTGTTGGTGTATACGCAGCCGTTAGGTCCATACGTAGACCGTAGGAGATCCATTCTTGTTTCAAAAAACCATTAGGCACTTACTCCTGAATAACATTTAACAATAACAATATTAGAAATAACTCATTTTCATTATAAATTATATTTGAAAATTGCGTATTTTATCTAAGCAATACGTGACTGCATGATTCCTGACTACGGACTAGAGGGTGGTTGCGGCGACGTTGCCGGTGCTAGGGGTTTACAGTAAAATTCTGCTTCCTTTGTGGCTGTAGCGCCAGCGGTGATGTAGCTATAAGCCGATAGTGTGGTGGCGTGTCAGGCATTAAGTGCGGCTAATTCAACTGTAGCGCGGAGGTGGCGGAGCGTGTCGCCTGCTGGTAGCTGTGCGCCTCGCAGGATCCCATTCCCAAGGTCCGACGGACCATGGCCACAGCAACGGCGCTGACCCCGTCAAGCAGTAAGCACGGTCACTCCAGTTCCCGTAGAACATAAGCCTTCCTTGGGTTAAATAGTCACTTCATTACTGGCTAATAGATGAGTTCAAGCCTCAGGGCGTTTAGGATGGCTGTCCATCAGCAAAATAACCCTGGAGAGGAAAGAATATGAGGCTTTTAGTACGAAACAGGTGTCTAGTCACTCGCATGAATATGATTAAATCAGGTTTGAACAAAACTTATCAAATTTGATCAAACTTTGTCAAGGGTCCAAATAAAGCTTGATTGGAATTGAGAACTTTATACAGCTGATTAAATTTGATCAAGGGCTACTGTATTCCGGCCTGATCGAGATTGACAACCCTGATCAACTTTGAACTGGGAATGTCTTATAATCCAGTAATTTGATCAACTTGGATGAAAACTGACTGAAAATTTGCATTGCGTGAGGCCACAATGATGGGGACAAACTTTTACGGGGTGTCCACTAAATGTTTATCGTTTTGCTTCTGTAATGTTCAACATTACACTTATGCATTACACACTTATGTTCAACATTATCCCGGAATAAAGTTACCCCTGATATTCTTTTATTGCGTTTTCCACGCATTGGCTTCACGCGAATTTAACTTAAGAGGACGTTGGAGAAAGAAGAAATATCGTCGCTGGCCCTAGCGCTACGAGCTATTTCAATGTTAAAACGCACAAAACATGTCTTTACTGTAAAGCATATTTTTTTGTTACTGATTGACCTATTTATTTGGAATAAATTTTGTTTGAATCTTTATAAAGTTTTGATTAGTGTTTGCTGGGAGTTTTATTTTTTAATGACTAGGAAAAACTACGAAATATGTATAAAAATGTAGACTTTAAATTACTATATTTTTGGAAATGAATTATTTTATTTGGAAAATAGCGAGCAAAACACCTGCGTCTTCAAAATACCTTTAATTTGAGACATCTTTCATAATCGTATGTTGATAAATAAGCAAGATATATGGTTTTAAGTTTAACAATGTTCTTATGGAGGTAAAATCCAACATGGCCGCTCTCCAACGCCCTCTTAAATTCTAGAAATAAAATACTGAAATTTTGAAAATATCCGTCATAAATAAACAAACACAAGGTAGGTAACTGGATGACCCCGGTTCCTGGCCCTGCCTGGTCCTTTCTAAAACCTTTTCTTTGTAGGCTTTCTTTATGCCTATAAGGATGCGGCCAGGATACAATGACAAATGAAGAGAATGTTTTTACAACAAAGGATCTGGAGAAGAGGGCAGGAACCTTCCACGTATTTGCCCCCAAAAGAGTTTTTATACCGGCAAGAAGTAAAATAAATGACACAATGAAACTGTTGTTAAAATTATTTCCAAGACGTGTTCTTTAACAGCATTTATAAAATCTTTATACTTATTATTGCTGTTCTATTTCAGTTTTGTATTATGTTTTAATCTCGATGAAACATTTTTGATGAGCGCGCCATTTTCGTCGCTTAGGCTATCACCGATAATTAGTCGCACCCGAACGGAACAGCGGAACCGGATGTGATGATTGAGTCTAGCGGAAGTTGATAACAATACTACATTTAAACTCGTTGTTATAGAAGGATAAACATTCGTTTTACTCGGTTGATGTAACGGTAAATTAAACTTACTGTGTAATCAGCTTGGAAATTAATTAATTAATTAATTAAAGACTGCATAGGGAAGATCAGAAAGTAACAATAATAAACGAGTTCGCACGCAGCACGCTGACGTGAGGGAAGTGAATTTCCAAATAAAAACTTTTAAAACTCAAAATCAGTGTAAAAACATACATTTGTCCAATTTTTATTGAAATCTGAAAATATTGATTTTTTGGCTGTTCTGATACTCCTGGTTTCATTTACTTGCAAAGCTGGGAATACAATTTTGCCCAATATAAGGTTAGGAGAAGGTCCAGACAGGCTTGAAAGTAGGTGTGAGGTTGCTGGGGATGACAAAAGTACTCTAACAAAGGAATAACAGGCTTTTCTCGTGTAAAACCCCCATAAGACAACGTACTGTGTTTAGTCAATACACATTTTCTTTAATAACTCGGTAAATATTTATGCTAGAATGACGAGAGAGGGCTTAAAACTTTCGCCTCTCTAATTCCCATCTTTTTACATGCATTTATTTTACATCTGGGGCTTTTATGACTATTTTTGGGCCCAAAAACTCGAAATTTGAAAGATTAATCCCCAAAAAATGGGTTTGGAGTTTTACGATTCTTTTGCCCAACGAACTTGTCCAACTGATTACAGAAAGGAACGTCCCTACCAAATTTGAAGTAAATGGGACAAAAATTGCGACCGCTAGAGTGCAAACACACACACACATATATATATATATATATATATATATATATATATATATGTCTATATATATATATACAATTTTGAACGACCCCTCAAATCGTGTTCAGGGGGTCACGTTAGGAACTTCTATGGTGGTCCCAGGCTTAAGTTTCACCGTGCGGGTCATGCTAATAGTTCACTTTCCATAGGAAATTCACTAATAAAAAAATAATTCAAACGTTGTGAATAAATCCTCTGACATTGTTCCATTAGAGATTTTTTAACTAGTTTGTCAAGAGAGTGATTTAAAGGTCTTAATAATAACAAACAAAATACTTTATCTTTTTAAAGTTACGATATCCATCTTGTCTAAAAACTTAAATAGATGGCTCAAACTATAGAAAGTTAGGTTTAAACAACAACAACAACAAAAAAAAATATATATATACATAAAAAACAAATACACAAATAAACTTCATAAATTTATATACAAAAAAAAACAAATAAATTTATATACATAAATTTAAACTTCGCTTTCAGAATCTTGTAAAAGGTATATTGGTTGGAAACAAATTAGGCCTGTGTTTTATGTTGTTCAAAATTTAAACATATATTTAATTTGTATTCAATCTATAAAGCCAACAAGTAGGAACTTTAGAGAAGCCCTTATAGGTCGGCCACCCGTTAACCACAAACCTGAATCAAAGGACTCAAAATGTAAACGAAACATAAAACATACAGATTTTGTACAGTTTAAAAACAAATTAAAAAACAAATGTATTCATTTTCTAATATGCAGTATCATTGAGTACACTCTGTATTCAATGGTACAGTAGTATGATCGATGTTTACTCCTGTAATTTGTTTAACAGTTAAAATAATTTATTTTGTTAAAATGTTTAAGATAAACATGTTGGTGTTAATAAAAGTTATTGTGCTGTATTTATAGTTTAGCTTATTTTAAACGCATTCGTTTACATTATACATGTATGTTTTGGAAAAAGAGAATTTGATTTGGTTTTATAATTGTTAAACAATACAATGCCTATTTGAGAATATTATCGTTGTACAGGGTTTTTTTTCACTTTAAATAAGAAAAATTACACTTAAACCATGTAATGTACAAATTAAACATGCATGAATATTGGCCGCACATAGCGTGCATGTTTCAAAGTTGTGCTGGTTTAGCGATGGTTTGTTCGCCATCGTTAAACAAACCACTTAAAAACAACCTTGATGTAGCCATTTTTAATCGCCAAGAAATGATTTGCGTTCTGATAAGAGATTGAAGGGCATTGAATACATTGTTTACAAATAACTCATCAAGCTTGAAACATATCGTAGTGTAGGCTAAATAATTACTGTGTGCTATGTTTATCGTGTATTATTTGATAATTTGTTGATATTAACCAAAACAAAGTTTCCTGTAGCATGGCTGGTTAATCAAACATGGAGTGAGAAGTAACGAAGAGTTGGGTTTGCGCAATGCATCTTGTTTTTAACCGATTAACCTACAAGGTCAATGTGGGATGAACAACTTTTTGATTAGTACGGCAATTTTGTTTCATAATTACGGGCTGTAGTTAATATCTCTCATTGGGCCTTATGATGTATATTTTAAAGTGTTGTAAGACGTCTTTCTTTACATCCTGAAATATCGGGCAGCAACTCAATGTTACACTTAGCATTCTTTAAAAGCTTTTCGCTAGTCTTCGTTAGAAGCTTTTCGCTAGTTTTCGTTAGAAGCTTTTCGCTAGCCTTCGTTAGAAGCTTTTCGCTAGCCTTCGTTAGTATTCGTTAGAAGATTTTAGCTAGTCTTCGTTAGAAGCTTTTCGCTAGTCTTCGTTAGAAGCTTTTAGCTAGTCTTCATTAGAAGCTTTTCGCTAGTCTTCATTCGCATCACCCAATGTTAACTTGCCCCCCTTTTAACCATCGTAGCTTGGAAAAGAATATATGAAATGAATTATATATTTTGTAATTGACGACCTCATAAACACGCAGCCGAGAAAATGTATGACGTTTTAATAAAGTAAATGTTTATCCTTCAAAAATAAAAACTTTGTTTATATTAGAACTTTTCCGAAATATGTTTTAATTTGTGATGTTAAAAGTATTGTGCACACTGTGCCCTTAAAATGTCTCCACTTTTGAAAGCGCCCGTCAATCCTAGGCTTATGACTTTTCGTCGAGGAGTGACAAGGTTTGAAAAAACATTTTTCCTTCGCAAGTTGCAAGAAATACAAAATCTAGTTAAATGGTGTACTTTTCAAACTTCAAACGTTGATTTTTCTGAGATCCTTCGTCTTAGAAGACAGTTGAACATTCCGCCCACTAAAGTGATATATATACAGTGCTTCTTTCTGACAAACATTTTTTGCATTAAGCCTTAACACCTTAACCTTTAACTTTAATTAAACATTTAACATTTTTTTCAACTGTAAATATGCAGATAGTCACTGATTTACATCCTTGACGTGGTAGAATGCATTTTTTCTAAAGAATCGTATAGTAATTGTTTTATTGGTATCTATAAATCTATAAAAAATACGTGAAGCGTCTTTTAAGAAGAAAGGGATTTTTTATAAGAAGCGAAAAATATCCTCTAATATATTTATTTATTTTGTGTAGTATATTTGAAATCAACAACATATCTTAAAAAAAAAGTAATTTTGAGGAAGTACGTGGATTTTAAAAGGGTTTATTTTAGAACTATATACTGAAAGTAAAATTAATTGCAGTAATAACAGGTAATGTGTTAGAGAAAACGAGTTCGCACGCAGCACGCTGACGTGAGGGAAGTGAATTTCCACATAAAAACTTGTAAAACTCAAAATAAGTGTAAAAACATACATTTGTCCAATTTTTATTGAAATCTGAAAAAATTGATTTTTTGGCTGTTCTGATACTCCTGGTTTCATACTTGCAAAGCTGGGAATACAATTTTGCGCATTATAAGGTTAGGAGAAGGTCCAGACAGGCTTGAAAGTTGGCGTGAGGTTGCTGGGGATGATAAAAGTACTCCAACAAAGGAATAACAGGCTTTTCTAGTGTAAAACCCCCATAAGACAACGTATTGTGTTTAGTCGATACACATTTTCTTTAATAACTCGGTAAATATTTATGCTAGAATGACGAGAGAGGGCTTAAAACTTTCACCTCACTAATTCCGATCTTTTTACATGCATTGAATTTATATCTGGGGCTTTTATGTCCCTTTTGGGCCCAAAAACTCGAAATTTGAAAGATTAATCCCCAAAAAAGGGGTTTAGAGTTTTCCGATTGTTTTGCCCAACGAACTTGTCCAACTGATTACAGAAAGGAACGTCCCTACCAAATTTGAAGTAAATCGGACAAAAAATGCGACCGCTAGAGTGCTAACATATATATATATATATACAATTTTGAGGGACCCCCCAAAACGTGTTCAGGGGGTCACGTTAGGAACTTCTATGGTGGTCCCGGATTTAAGTTTCACCGTGCGAGTCATGCTAATAGTTCACTTTCCAAAGGAAATTCACTAATAATACTGGAATTTAAACAAATAGTTGATAAATAATTGAAAAATGTACACTAATTGTTTAAGTTTACTGATTTAGAGAAAATAATACTGGAATTTAAACAAATAGTTGATAAATAATTGAAAAATGTACACTAATTGTTTAAGTTTACTGTGTTGCTAATATACAAAAACAGTGGAAACATTTGTTGAGTCAATGACACGTGGTCGGAATCGTTTGATGTAAACAAAAACTTGTTTTTCTATTTCCAATATATTGAAACACGAGTGGCTTGTTGCTTCATTTCAGACGATTGTTAAATGTTGTGTAATAAGTTCACCATTTTTATAAAATAATTTAAAACAAAACTAAAGTATAAAATATAAATAATTTTTGCATAATAATTGTATTTGTTGTATTCATTTGAGTTATTTAATCATCGTTAAATATATAAATATATTTTTAAACTCTTTATAAATAGTCGTATTTGAAATCATACGGGTGAGCAAAAAAACACATTTTTGAACTGTAATTTCTCAGCTTTTGTAACAGCTGGAGGGTTCATTGTTGCGGCAAATGAATTCTATACTCTAATACGAGCTATGTCTGTTTGTTTGCAAAATTTATCTCGAGATCCAGCGGAAGGATTTTGCTGAAAGTCTGGGATTAGGGGCTTTTGGGTCTAAAGAATCGATTGGTGAAAACCACTACCTCAGGAAAACTCGTATTTTTCTGAACAACTCATTTGAAAATTGACAATTTTAACATTGGGCTTATGGAGTTTAAAATCATAACACCGGTTACTATGGATAACAAAAACAAACCATTAAATCTGCTTCTGTAAATTAAAATATTGTAAACAGCTGTTTATCATTATGGAAATAAAAAACCTACTTGAATGGCAACTCTCATAATGGAAATAAAAAAACTACTTGAATATACGTTTGACAACTCAAACTCTTTTTTCGATAGGCGAGAGCGTAGCGAACGAGCTCATATTGAAAATGAACGAGTATATATGAAATAAAACAAATTCAATGCCTATTCTGCGGAATCAATCACCGAGCATGGCTCGGTCCCCCGGTACTGTTTGTTTAATGCCATTTAGAGGTTAGTTAACACGAATTGTCAGTGGTTTTAGCGCATTTTAGTGATTTTTTCATAGAGTAATTTTTCACAAGTAATAAGTGTGATTTCTACACAACGTCGCGCGTCGCGTCGGTTTCGAGCTCACTTCAACGGTGTCAGTCATGGTGCCAATCCAAGCGGAAAAACTATTCTAAGGTGGGTTGATAATTTCCGGAACATGCACTCAAAATCAAACCTAGTGGCAGACCTCGGACAGGTTGAACTCTGGAAAACATTGAAATGGTCAGCGCAAGTGTACTGCTACATCCACAAGCTGCAATAGTCTATGGCACACATGGTAAGGCGTGAAACGAAATCCATCTCTTTTACTTTCTGTGCCCTTCATTATTTTATAGAGGTGGAAATTTAAAACCAAATGCAATATTCCGCAGACAGAAGTATTCGAAATTGTCAAGCAATTGATTGTTTACGGGCTGAGCGCTTAGGACTCTGCAGCATACTTGCGCGAATCATTTCAATGTTTTCCGGCGTTCAACTGCCCGAGGTCTGCCACTTGGTTTGATTTTGAGTGCAGAAGCTGTGCCGGAAATTACCAACCCACTTTTGAATAGATTTTCGATTTGGAATGGCACCATGTCGGCCGACGTTGAAGGGAGCATGAAACTGACGTGTATAAATAAAAGACTCATTATTCTTGAAAAATATCTCTATGACAAAGGCACGTTGATGCGCTAACCACTTATGAACCATGGTAACTAACCTCTAAATGACGTTAAATCAACATTCATTTGCCGCAACAATGAACTATCCAACTGTTATAACAGCTGAGAAATTACAGTACAAAAATGTCCCTGTTTTTTGCCTCACCCCGTATGTTGCTTATAACAGGTGACTGATACAATACAACATTGATCAATAAAACTATTATTTTTCTAGGCTGGTATAAACAAAATCTTTTAAAATATTCTTTTATACAAAATGTACATTTAAATATAGATTTTAGTAACTTTTCTATAAAATATACTAGAAACCACCCAATGGTCGAAATTCGACCAAATATTAATTGACAAATATTTGAAAAAAGTTTAATAGTTATAGATTGTCCAAACAGCCGTGCGCCCTGAAGGATTAGGGCGACCCTCGCTCCCCCACGCGCGGCCCGGCCCACCTGCCTCTAATGGTTCTTCTCTATGAATCACCAACTAGCCCTTGTGCTGCAAAATCACAGTTTTCTAATGTTAACTTTATTTAATTTGAACTCTAATTACTGAACTCGAAATATGATTCCTTGCAAAATGAGTCCAAACGCGGTACAATTGTGACAACCCTAAGCGGTTTTATGGTCAGTAGTTTACAAAATAATAAATTAGACTACTTAAAAATGGTTATGGACGTTTTATTTGAATTTGCACGATCACAATAACATACATCATTTCAGTAATTCAAGTAGTGATTTCATACGTATAACAAAATAAACTAGATCAGAATTAATATAACAGAGAACATGTACCAAGGGTAAAATAATTATTAATACAAATTCATATAGATTATATATCTAGATAGATAACACAGATTTCTCATCCCTTAAGTGTGAGTCACTTTACAGATTTGGCTTCTGTTAAGTGTGAGTCACTTTACACTTATGACGAATGCCGGGGTAACGACCGGAATTCAGCACTTATAGTTCCCGGTATTTGTCCACGAGCACAATCAACTTAACCTCATCCTCTCCCCAACCTTAATCCTCTTTCCATCCCTCATCCTCCTCTCTCAGAAACAGGTTTAATTTATTTTAATGTGGAGTTAAAATGGATAAGAGAAGGGTGTTACCATTCCAGTAGTCATTCATATTTTTAATTTGTGACTGAAACCTCCCCACCTCATCCGCTCCCCGTTTAATGTGGAGTTATAACGATAGCAGAAGAGCGTTACCATTCCAGTAGTCAGTAGCCTTTTTATTTATGTCTGAAACCTCTTCACCTCATCCTCTCTCCGTCCCTCATACTCAACCCCTCATAAACAGGTTTAATTTATTTGAAAGTGGAGTTAAAACGAATGAGAGAAGGATGTTACCATTTCAGTAATCGGTGGCCTTTTTAATTATCTCTGATACCTCTACCCATCCCTTATCCCTCTCCCCTTACAAACAGGTTTAATTTATTTTATTGTGAAGTTAAATACCCCCGTCGCAGCAAACCTGCGTACTCAGCGAATTTCCAATGCATACATATGTGTCTCACTACTACATAGAGCTATATACATTTATGTATACATGTATATACGTTTATTTATATGCATTGTATGTGTGTGTGTCCGTTAACACGATAACTTGAGTAAAAAATGTCCGATTTCAATGAAATTTGGCTAAAATGTGTTAAGTGACATTCATGACTTTCAGTTCGAAAACCAGAAAAATCGGACCATGGGAAGGGGGGTTTATGGGGGTTTTAAATTTTCCTAAAATCAGTTTTTTGCACTTTTCACCCTAAAATTTTGAAAACACTCAATTTTGGTTTTGAGCATTTTATAGAGCTTAAAAAACAAATAATATAGTATTTTGAATTATTAACCTAGGTTAAGTGGTTGCGGAGAAAATCCAAAAAAACCTGCTCATAAAATCTCCCATGTTAATCTTATGGGAAAAAGGTTTTAGGCTTTTCCTCAGTTCATTTTAATGTAAACTTCACATTTGCTTTTACAAATCGATTCAGCTCTACAAAACAATCATTTTGGTGTTTAAATTGTGATTCTACGTCCAACCGTTGCAGAGATATTCAATGTGCTAAACACAGTACGTTGTCCTATGTTATCCTTATGGGGAATAAACACAATTTAATAACTCGATTATTTATGAATGTATATTGATGAAACTTGGTATGTGGCTTCACATAGTACTGGTATAATATTGATATTTGCACAAACAATTGATTTTTTGTTGATTATCCCAGGAGCAGCAAACCTGCATACTCAGCCCTAATGTTATTCTTATGGAGAGTAAGTAAAGTTTTATATCTCCCTTAATTGTGAACATAAATTAATAAAACATTATGTAGCTTCACCTAGTTGAGTTATATTGATAATTGCATAAAAACACATATTTTGTGTTCCTTGTTGCAGCAAACCTGCGTACTATGCCTTAATGTTATTCTTATGCAGAATAAATAAAATGCTATAGATCTCTTATTTACTTATGTATTTTTATGAAACTTGGTAAGTGGTTTTATGTGGTAGTGATAAACATATGCATGCATTGGGAATTCGCTTGAGTACGCGACGAGGGTATTTATTTATTCATTAAACCTCTCCACCTCATCCACTCCCCGTTTAATGTGGAGTTAAAACGGTAACAAAAGGGCGTTACCATTCCAGTAGCCTTTTTATTTATGTTTGAAACCCCTCCACTTCATCTTCTCCCATCTCTCATCCCCCCCCCCCTCATAAACAGGTTTAATTTGTTTTAATGTGGAGTTTAAACTGATTAGAGAATGGTGTTAGCATTCCAGTAGTCAGTAAAATGTTTTATTTATGAATCATCTGTTCTTGCTGTTGTGCTACATATTTATTTTAAGTTGTTATTCCTTAACCAACGTGGCAACCAATAAGGCTAATGATATTTTTTCAAATTTCAAATTTAATTTTCTTAATTTCTCAGAAACTAATGTAAATTACGATAGTATTGTGCACATCTACAGAAAAATACATTTCTAAAGGTGTGCTTAGATTCTTCCTACGATGCGCACGAGCTGAGAAAAACGTGCGATAAAAATCCTGCTTGCCTATTAATAATATATATATTTATCCATCAAATATCGCTCTTACCAACGCAGCCGTTGTATATGACTTGCATATTCATACATTTTAATCCAACTTTGAGGTAAGTAAACATATAATATATCTCCTCATCTTCAAGAGGTCTTTTTTACTTTCGTCCAAGATTGAGGCCGTAGTCTGGAATAATGTTATTTATTAAAGCAGCAAATTACCAGTTTTACATTTTTGCCGGGAGACTTGACGTTAGTACGCACAGCTGCAACATGCTGCAAAATGTATCGTATTGACTTCCTTAACAGATTACAATACACTAGGCAGGCCAACAACTCTCTTGATCACCTGATGTCAGTCAAGTAGTCAAATAAAATCGCACAGCTTACCAACTTAATGATATCCTGTTATTATGTTAATTATGTAAGAAATTATGAAAAGTTTAATAAACAAACTATTATTTTTAATCATATTTAAAACCATATACCATTCATTAAAATATGCCAATCATCCGATTGACGGGGATCAGACTACACTTTCGTCGAAAGTTGTTCGTACTGTTTAACTACAGGTATATAACTAACTGTATTTAAATAATACAACACCAACAATTTAAAACAAATGCTCGTGTAAATCTAGTCTGTAGTAATGTTGTTTTACTGAGTGCCTGACTCTCTATCTGATACCATTACAATGCAGTTGGATTGTACGCCAGCAACAAACTGATTCTTATTGGTAGTGAACCGAAAGTATTCAAAAACAAAACTGATAATCACACTGTACTCGTGAAACGATCGCCGCCGTCAGTCTACCCTCTACCCCAAGGTAGGATAGGTCGTTAGCTGTTGCCATAGCAACCTTGTTTGTTTGGGCGGGCCGCGCTGGTAGGTGGGGAGGGCAGCAACTTGCCAAACAGCCGTGTTGTCGGCTAGGTCAGGCCGTGACCTCCCCCCTCCACTCCTGAGTAACGCGTTAGTCAACAACCGCGCCGCGTGACGTCACACAACAATTTGTTGATACACTTTGTCGCAAGTAACTCGCAACAATCTCTGGTACAGCCTTGAGACTTGGGACTCGAATGGTTTGGTGATGGGAGTTGTGATGCGGTACGTCCCTGGCACAGTGTGGGACGATTGTGTTTCAATTGTCAACAGTTATCGTTTTTCGGAGCTGTGGCACATAACACATTTCGTGGCTGTGTGTTTCGGTGTTATGAAACCTCCCCTAAATTACTAGATAAATTGCGCTACTTGAAAGAGCAGTATTCGCGGTGAATTTAGCAAAGAGATGGGAGACTAATAGCGGACAAATAAGTTGCCAGTTGAGGGCGTGGTTTGCCGGGCTATCAAACGAGATCAGCCAACATTCCAGTGTTATTTTTTCAAGGCAAAATGGCAACAGTGACAGCGTACAAGCATTCTATTGGTTACAGCCCAACTGTCAATTTATTTGTCCGCTATTGGTCACCCATCTCTCTGCTAAATTCACCGCGAATACTGCTCTTTTCTGATTTTTTTGATTATAGTTAGACTTTTTATTTATAGTCAGTTGTTGCCTTTTCCGCAAAATTAACACTTTATTGTAGAGAACTTTGTTGCTATCGGTAAGATACAAATTAAGCCCAAAGGACTTTTGGTGTGTGTGTAAAGTCCAGTAGCATTATTTAATTAGCATAAATACGGTTGTTATGCAGTAAAACTAAAACTAAACACGAAACGTTATATGTTCGCGAGATGTTCGAAAGGGGGTTTCTGAACAGAGAAGTCAAATGAAAAAATGTATTACTTATTTAATTTGTGGTATCCATAAGTTAATCTTACAACCCATTTGCCTACGGTTAGCACACAAAACAATATTTTACCAAAATAAAAGAGTCCTGTGGCTTGAAAAATTCAATGCACAGGAAAGAACGATGCAAATATGATTAGTTAAAGAACATTGGGAAATAGATTTTATGATTTATTTGTTAAGTTTCAAGAATAACATTGTTGTGTTGCAGTTTATTACTCAAATTCAAGTGAATTGAAAGCTACCAGTTTGTTGAGTCATGGTGACTAATGTGGTGTCAGTGCCTGCCTAGCCCAACAGTGGGTGATGCAACTTGGTGAATCAATTCGTATGCCAGATGTCTGCATAAAGCTTGACTTAAGTTGTAAAATGGTGAAATAGACTGGTTAAATAACTTGAAATGGTGAAATATCTTAATGTGGTGAATTAATTAGTGAATTAATGTGATGAGTTAATGGCGATCTCAACCAATTAATTATTATACTAAAAGTTGTCCCCTTTATTGCTACAGCAGTGATAGTAGAACGGATTTGGATCTAAATATTAGCGATTTTGTGCGTTATAACTATATTCGTAAAATAAAAATTGTGCTCACTTAAATTTCTAGTTATTTATTTTAATTTTAAATGGGCCAAACATCAATGGTTTCAAGGAATCCGTTGTGGTAATAGAACACAGAGAAGAAAGAATTCTTTCTTTTCACAGATGAGTTAATGAGATTAAAAAGTAAAAAATTAAGTCTTATGGGATAAAGGAGAAAAGTTACTCATGTAATATTTTGGGCCTAGGGCTCCCGCTTGATCACATAGAACAACCTATTAGAAAACTAGCAACTTATAAATTCTGCATAACAGAAATCAAGTAATTAATTCGAGTACATCAACCCACTTTTTACAGTAACTGTAAAAGAAAAGTGTTTTAAATTGTTCGTATATTACATCAAATCATACTGTTACTGACTTTTGGGCCGTTATTATTTTTCTGATTATGCTAAGTTTCAAACTGATTAGAATAAACTCTCAAGGGGATATTTTCTAAGTAAAAAGCCCGCTAAACATAAAGGCGATTCTTTGAATATCAATTTAGGTGGATCTCATATCGTCCAATAACGCCGCAATGACAACCAAAACCAAACAATTTAGCTGCATATTCTTGTTACACAAGCCCCATTATGAGCTCCTGCCAGAGAAGTTGACAAACACGTCGTGTAATTTGATTTGAACCGACAGCCTTCTCCAAGCCTGTTTGTATAACGCGTTGCCTAACTCTAACTATATCACCGACTCGTTGTTTATTTGAAGCCGGCGAATATGTTGGGATTGCAAATAATGCATGCATTTTTCATGTTTCGATAAACGACTTTATTTGTTGTTGTGCGCAAAAAGGCTATCTCTGACGCAGCGAGATGTAGATTACGGTGGTTTTCGACGGATGTGTTATCCTCCGACCCAGAGATCGACGTTTTGACAGACTATCGCAGCACATCGCTCGGCCATCTTTCGTGGCGTAGCGCCAAGGAGTTCAAAGCACCGGGCGTGACCTTGGGGTCGATTTGCGTCTCGTTGACACGTGAGGCTTTTTCACGACGCAAAATCTGGTCGGCTTTCCCGTTTTCACCAAAACTGCGTTTTAAATTTGAGACCAAATGCTCATCTACCATAAAACTCCAAGGTCGTCTAGAATTTTATTAGGGAACGCGATGTTGCGTTTGATGATGTGAGATGTAAGCTACTTGTGGCCCGGTCTAAGAGTCGTACCGGCGTCCAAATCGGTAGTCCAAAATAAACGATAATATTCGTTTTAGCGAATTTCCCCTATAGGGAAGAAGCTATTACCGTAGATCTCATGGTAAGACTTAAGCCCGAGACCATGATAACTTTTTGTTTTGAGGTCCCCAGATGCCAAAAACACTATTCGTTCAAATTTATATATATGTAAATAAATATATATATATATATATATATTAAATTAAATTCACATAGAAGGGCTACTATATGATAGATGAAAAATAAGTAACATGAGTACCCTGGAGACTCCAGGGTACTCATGTTACTTATTTTTCATCTATATATATATATATATATATATATATATATATATATATATATATATATATGTGTGTCCGTTAACACGATAACTTGAGTAAATACCCCCGTAGCAGCAAACCTGCGTACTCAGCGAATTTCCAATGCATATATATTTATCTTAATACCACATAAAGCCACATACCAAGTTTCATCAATATACATTCATAAATAAACAATTTATGACATTTTAATTATTCTCCATAAGAATAACATGGCAGCTGAGTATGCAGGTCACAAAAGGATCACAAAAAATGGGTTTTTATACAAATATCAATATAACTCATGTAGGTAAAGCCACATACCAAATATCATTAATTTATTTTCATAATTAAGGGAGATAACACGTTACTTATTCTCCATAAGAATAACATGGGGCGGAGTACGCAGGTTTGCTGCTACGGGAGTCTTTGGCAACAAATTATTTTTTTGAGCAAATATCAATGGTCCACAACCAGATGAAGCCGTATACCAAGTTTTATCAGTATACGTTCATAAATAAGCGAGATATAAAATTTTTCTTTTCCTCCATAAGAATAACATTAGACAACGTACTGTGTTTAGCACTTTCAATATCTCGGTAACCAATTGACGTAGAGAAATGTTCAAAATACCAAATTGTGTGTTTTTTTAAGCTGAATCCAATGGAAAAAACTAAAATTTGATTATTTTCAAAATTATATGTACAAAATTCAAAAAACCCATTTTTGGGGTACAAAACCCCCCCAAAATACCCCTTCGAATACAGCGATCTGGCTGGTTTTCGAACTTAAAGTCATAAATGTTGCTTTACACGTTTATACCAAATTTCATCAAAATCGGATAATTTTTACGAGAGTTATCGTGCTCACGGACACATATATATATATATATATATATATATATATATATATATATACAGTTTCGAACGAATGGTGTTTTTGGGGTCTGGGGACCTCAAAACGAAAAGTTATCATGGTCCCGGGCCTAGGTCTTACCATGCCGACTACGGTAATAGCTTCTTCCCTATAGGGGAAATTCGCTAAAAACGTCCGATTTTGATGAAATTTGGCTCAAATGTGTAAAATGACATTCATGACTTTAAGTTCGAAAACCAGAAAAATCGGACCATGGGAAGGGGGGTTTATGGAGGTTTTAAATTTTCCAAAAATCAGTTTTTTCATTTTTATAAAACTTAATTTTGGTTTTAACCATGTTATAGAGCTTAAAAAACAAATAATTTAGTATTTTGAATTATTAACCTAGGTTAAGTGGTTGCGGAGAAAATCCAAAAAAACCTGCCCATAAAATCTCCCATGTTAATCTTATGGGAAAAAGGTTTTTGGCTTTTCCTCACTTTATTTTAATGTAAACTTCACATTTGCTTTTACCAATCTGTTCAGTTCCACAAAACAGGGGTTTATGGAGGTTTTAAATTTTCCAAAAATCAGTTTTTTCATTTTTATAAAACTTAATTTTGGTTTTAACCATGTTATAGAGCTTAAAAAACAAATAATTTAGTATTTTGAATTATTAACCTAGGTTAAGTGGTTGCGGAGAAAATCCAAAAAAACCTGCCCATAAAATCTCCCATGTTAATCTTATGGGAAAAAGGTTTTTGGCTTTTCCTCACTTTATTTTAATGTAAACTTCACATTTGCTTTTACCAATCTGTTCAGTTCCACAAAACAATCATTTTGGTGTTTAAATTGTGATTCTACGCCCAACCGTTGCAGAGATATTCGAAGTGCTAAACACAGTACGTTGTCCAATGTTATCCTTATGGAGAATAAATAAAATTTGATATCTCGATTATTTATTATTGTATGTTGATGAAACTTGGTATGTGGCTTCAAGTAGTACTGGTATATTGATATTTGCAAAAAAAAATGATTTTTTGTTGATTATTCCCGTAGCAGCAAACCTCCGTACTCAGCCCCCATGTTATTCTTATGGAGAATAAGTAAAATGTACTGACTCCCTTAATTATGAACGTAAATTAATAAAACTTGGTATGTAGCTTCACTTGGTTGAGTTATATTGATAATTATATAAATCCCATTTTTCTGTTCCTTGTTGCAGCAAACCTGCTTTCTCAGCACCCATGTTATTCTTATGGAGAATAACTAGAATGTCATTTATCGCTTATTTATGATTGAATATCGATGAAACTTTGTATGTGGCTTCGCCTAGTTAAATTCTATTTATATTTGCATAAAAACCAATTGTTTCTGTTCCTTGTTTCAGCAAACTTACATACTCATTACCAATGTTATTCTTATGGAGAATAATTAAAATCGCTTATATGTGAATATATTTTTATGAAACTTGGTTTGCGGCTTTATGTGGAATTCAGACAAATATTATGCATTGGAAATTCGCTGAGTCTGCAGGTTTGCTGCGACGGGGGTATTTTGTTTTGTTTTTACTGGATAGAGAAAAAGGAGTGGCCTATGTATGGTTGTTGAAGGGGCACATAACAAACAAACGTCGGGGCGGCCGGCGCGGCGCGGCGCGGCGCCGGCGTCCCGTTCATCATCTGCTTTTGTATTTGATTGGACGAGGCCTCTGGAATTTATGAAACTGTACAAATATAGCAAAGCTTTGATAATGAGTTTAAAACGATTCTGGTCATCGGTCAAAACATTGTTACAAAACAAGTTGCAACTTTGTTACACAACTGGTCGAACAAAATTTAAACAACATTTTTTTATTTTTAGGGATATCTTGTAACAATTGTTCACAATGTATTCTGTCATGTTTTGATCAACACTTGGAGGATTCACCTTTGTGTTTTTTTATTATATATAAATCTAAAAATAATATGTTAATTCACAAATATGGGTTTAAATATAACTAGTCGATAAACTATACAACACAGTATACAACACAGTCCATAAACTGAAAATAACTAAATATTGTAAGATCTCTTAACGAAATTTGTCAATTCAAGGAAAGATTTTCATATTTCAATAATGTTGTTGATTTTAACACTGCTGATAATATTGTCAGAACTAAACAGTAAACAAGGAATAATTTGTATGAAGTGATATTATATTTTAAGTTTGCTTTGTTATTTTATTTATATTTTAAAGAGTCTAAACTGCATTATCGCCTACGCTAATTATATTTGTTAAAATAGATGTAAAATTTAATTAAGGCAAAATTTGTTGAAGTAGCCTAGAGGGCATTCATTTGATTTTAATACATCAAGCCGTAAAGATTTAAGATCTTAGGAGAATGAATTTAGGTGAATTGTATTGTAAGTCGTGTTGATCACAACTGATGTATTCCAAGAAAATCGTCCAAGAAAGTAAATGTCTGCGGGTTATTTTTATGTCACAAGGAATTTAATCACAAGTTGGTTTTACATGACAAGGAATTTAATCACGTTGACGTTATTTTGTGAGATTGGATTAGTTTACCGTTTTACTCGGAATGTGTTGCGTGTACTTTATTGCTTTACTAGCTGCTATGCCCGTGCTTCGCACCGGAGTAGAAATTCAGAGTAGAAAAATTGTAAACAAAGCAATGACAGTCTGTAGTTAAATATAATCCTTATATTAGCTGTTTATTTAAATTAATTGATTTAATAAAACTCACATGTGACATACACCAAATAAAACTGTCCTCCATACGAATAACATGGGAACTTGGAAGTCCTGTGGGGTAGAGCCCTGAGGACCTTTCTAAATGGCAATATGCCTATGACACTCCTGGGTACATATACTAAATTTGTGCAAAATTTCAGTAGCATTGGTCCAGTGATTTTGGCATGATGGAACATGATTATAGACAGACAGACACAGTCACCACCTCATTTTTGTAATAGCAGTGATTAGATTGCACAAAACTGTATATTTCGGTGTGTAAAGAATGCAGCGATATATGAGATTAAACGTCACCTGAAGGCTTTCCTTTAGGTTGTAATCAGTTGGTTTCACGTTATAGTAAATATACTATTTTTTAAACATTTTAGATATGAATATTATTATTAAAGCATATTTTTAACTTTGAACAAATTATTTTCACTGGGTTATACCGGGTTAGACCTTCACTTGTGTTATAGAAGCTGCAAAACATAGTTGAATCTCAAATGTTTGGGTGGAAGACTTAATCCCCAACTTAACTGATTGTGTATAAAAGTTGCTTGCATTATCTAGGATTTATAAATGAAAAGTTTGCTCAACGTTTTCTTCCAAACTGTCGCGGCTGATTGGTAAACGAAGCACTAGAAAACAGCAACAAAATGTTCGTAGCGATTTCATTTAGCAGAATTTTGATATCAAAAACAACAATCATTCGATCTAAAGTAAAAAACAAGGAGTTATTTCAGTCTTGTAATCAAAATACACGTTATAGCTTCAGAAACAATCTTTCCCTTTCCATTCCACGCCATAACACAGCTCATTTTGAAAAACAAACATACTTCTCATCTATAAAATTGTTCAACTCTTTGCCCATACACCTAAAACAGGAATCATATGTTACTAAATTTAGACGTCAGACAAAGATTTTTCTCATAAATAAGGAATATTACAGTGTCCATGATTTTTTCAATGACAATTTTGTAATTTAATTAAAAATGTTTTTAGTTATTATTTCTGTTTGGTTGTTTGGTTTGGCCTCTGTTATACAAGCGACAACAACTGTATGACAATTATATATTTGCCACCTCGCTTGTTGACATCTCGAATATGGTGAATGCTTGAATCATAACCGCGTTATACTAGCGACAACAACTGCATGCCAATTATATATTTGCCACCTCGCTTGTTGACATCTCAAATACGGTGAATGCTTGAATCATAACCGCGTTATACAAGCGACAACAACTGCATGACAATTATATATTTGCCACCTCGCTTGTTGACATCTCAAATACGGTGAATGCTTGAATCATAACCGCGTTATACAAGCGACAACAACTGCATGATAATTATATATTTGCCACCTCGCTTGTTGACATCTCAAATGCGGTGAATGCTTGAATCATAACCGCGTTATACAAGCGACAACAACTGCATGACAATTATATATTTGCCACCTCGCTTGTTGACATCTCGAATGCGGCGAATGCTTGAATCATAGCCGCGTTATACAAGCGACAACAACTGCATGACAATTATATATTTGCCACCTCGCTTGTTGACATCTCAAATGCGGTGAATGCTTGAATCATAACCGCGTTATACAAGCGACAACAACTGCATGACAATTATATATTTGCCACCTCGCTTGTTGTCATCTCGAATGCGGTGAATGCTTGAATCATAACCGCGTTATACAAGCGACAACAACTGCATGACAATTATATATTTGCCACCTCGCTTGTTGACATCTCAAATGCGGTGAATGCTTGAATCATAACCGCGTTATACAAGCGACAACAACTGCATGACAATTATATATTTGCCACCTCGCTTGTTGACATCTCAAATGCGGTGAATGCTTGAATCATAGCCGCGTTATACAAGCGACAACAACTGCATGACAATTATATATTTTCCACCTCGCTTGTTGACATCTCAAATGTGGTGAATGCTTGAATCATAGCCGCGTTATACAAGCGACAACAACTGCATGACAATTATATATTTGCCACCTCGCTTGTTGACATCTCAAATGCGGTGAATGCTTGAATCATAACCGCGTAACTCGTTGAATAAGAGAACGCCGAACCTTGCCGCCTTGTTTACCTGCTCAGTTTAATGTCGTATTGAAATTACTCTCAGATATCGACTATCGAATTCGATATATTGCTATTGAATTCAGAAATAGCAATTCCAGTTGTGTCATGACAGTTTTTGAGGACAAATTGATAGATGTGTTAAAGTAGTTCTCTGGTATACGGTTTGAACATCTGTAACAACTTTTTGAATACTAATATCACGACTACATTTATTTTTACCCTCCCTCCCCAATTAAAACGCTCAAATTATGCTCATGCAAAACCAATCAATATGTAGCGAAGTGAACTCCAAGCTCGTATTCAGAGTCGAAGAACGAACATGCGATATGATCTTCTATATGTTTTCCAATTGATAATTTCGGTAGCGTAGAAGCATCCTGAACCGCAAGTGTGATACTGCTGTGAGGTGTTCTTTGAGAGATAATTAGAACGAGACAAAAAGTCCGGGTTATCGTTTGAGAGGAGTGAGAATAAAGACGGAGTATTTGTTTGGGAGAGAGAGGGAAGGGGTCACCTTGACGGAGAGACTGGCGAGACCGTTCACCTTCTCAAAGTGACCAGAAACTTGAAACACCGGCCGTCACCTCACAACTATGTGTCTGTGATTGCATTTAATATTTTCAGTAAAACTGTTGTCAAACAACTAAATTAATTTGCAAATAGACTAACTCCTTATACGTGTGTGGATAAGGAATTTTGATACGGTGGAAAGAAGGCTAGGTAGTTGAAAACTCGCCAGGACATGGCTGAATATTTAATTAATTCAGAGAGCGTCGGTTTTCCCCCCATTAACTTCCAGTTCCACCCACAGTAGTATGGCATTTCAGTTGGAGGTGTTTGACACTTCCAGACGAAAAGTTAAGCTTGCCTCTCTAATAAAGAAATCTATATACAAATTGAGCTTTTTATCGAAAATACATGGAAGATCTAAATTTTACACTGTGAAATTGTTCTGACTTTGGTACTCCGACATTTTACTTCTTCTTCTCTAGCTTGCGGTAAAGCCGGACATCCGTTACGGAGTAGCTGCCAATGCGATCATTGCCCATACAAGAGACTGGTGTAGGACGAGGTATCAAAGTATCTAGAGCAAACAAATGTCGTATCGGGTCAGTATATAGTAGTGGAACACGTACTGTAAATGTTTTATGTGATAGATGACTAAAATTCTAATATGAGAAAATATGTGAATTTTGCAACCCCTTCCTCTAAATGTAGTTATCGGTTTGTGATTATCGTATCATCTCCTATCGCGTTGCGACATTTCTATACGATACTTGTCGAACATCGACAGACCGGATGACCGGATGGCTCGGTGCGATACCGGAGCTTCGCGGCCATGCCGAGGAAAGTGGAGTAGAGCTGTGTGATTATTGGTGCGGCCACTTCCGCTTCTTAGATCACTTCCGCTCTCTCCCTCGCCCCCCTTCTTGTGATATACGCCAAGCTGTTAAAAATGTCTTGATCTTTGTTTGGCATAGGTTCAGTGACTATTAGCAGCTTCATAACTTTCTATATCTACCACGTCAGCGTCTCCAGTTAATCACATTTACTCACATAGGCGTTTGCCGGATTTAGTCAGTTATTATTATACGATATCCCTTTCCCCCCAAAATTTAAATTATTGGATTATTGAAATACCCCCGCCGCAGCAAACCTGCGTACTCAGCGAATTTCCAATGCATAATATATGTCTTAATACCACATAAAGCCGCATACCAAGTTTCATAAAAATATATTCACAAATAAGAGATTTTAATTATTCTCCATAAGAATAACATTGGTAATGAGTATTGGTATGAGGTTTGCTGAAACAAGGAACACAAACAATTGTTTTTTATGCAAATATAAATAGAATTTAACTAGGCGAAGTCACATACCATGTTTCATCGATATTCAATCATAAATAAGCGCTATATAACATACTAGTTATTCTCCATAAGAATAACATGGGGGCTGAGAAAGCAGGTTTGCTGCAACAAGGAACAAAAAATGGGATTTATATAATTATCAATATAACTCAACCAAGTGAAGCAAGTGATATAACTCATACCGAGTTTTATTAATTTATGTTCATAATTAAGGGAGTAATTACATTTTACTTATTCTCCATAGTAATAACATGGGGCCTGAGTACACAGGTTTGCGGCTACGGGAATAATCAACAAAAAATCAATTTTTTGTGCAAATATCAATATACCAGTACTACGTGAAGCCACATACCAAGTTTCATCAACATACATCCATAAATAATCGAGATATCAAATTTTATTTATTCTCCATAAGGATAACATTGGACAACGTACTGTGTTTAGAACTTTGAATATCTCTGCAACAGTTGGGCGTAGAATCACAATTTAAACACCAAAATGATTGTTTTGTGGACCTGAACAGATTGGTGAAAGCAAATGTGAAGTTTACATTAAAATGAACAGAGGAAAACCAAAAACCTTTTTCCCATAAGATTAACATGGAAGATTTTATGAGTAGGCTTTTTTGGATTTTCTCCGCAACTATTCAACCTAGGTTAATAATTCAAAAAACTATATATTTTTTTAAGCTGTATAACATGGTCAAAACCAAAATTAAGTTTTTAAAAAAATTTAGGGTGTAAAACGCAAAAAACTGATTTTTGGAAAATTTAAAACCCCCATAAATCCCCCTTTCCATGGTCCGATTTTTCTGGTTTTCGAACTTAAAGTCATGAATGTCATTTTACACATTTGAGCCAAATTTCATCAAAATCGGACGTTTTATACTCAAGTTATCGTGTTAACGGACACACACACACATATTTATATATATATATATTTATCTATATATATATATTTATCTATATATATATATATATATATATATATATATATATATATATATATATATACATATATAACAATTTGAACGAATAGTGTTTTTGGCATCTGGGGACCTCAAAACAAAAAGTTATCATGGTCTCGGGCTAAAGTCTTACCATGAGACCTACGGTAATAGCTTCTTCCCTATAGGGGAAATTCGCTAAAACCCCTCTGAAAATGTCAGCGTTATTATTCCTTTTTTCAGTAGGACCATTGACTATAAATACTTCACAATCTATAATAATTATAGTAAATTGTCCGATCAAATAAGGCAGTAACATTCATTAATGGTTTTATGATATAACCAATAACTGAAAATACTTCAGACGAAACAGGGAAGTATGATTATCGTCACTAGATGATACTGTGCTCAGTATAGGCTCCTAACTTCATTTCCTAATATTCAAAGAATTAAAATTATGAAATCATTGTGAAAACCATTGCGAATCTCCAGTTTTGGAATTTATAGGACGGGAAACATAAGAAAGCAATTATCAAGCCTAGATTTGCTCATTATTTCTCAACACACTGTAAACGGCGTTTTAAAATACAAGCACTGGTATAAGAGTACGTGTATAATCTGATATAGAGTTTTATTTTAACCTTAAAATCGCAATACATCAAACATGAACGTTATTTTTCATCGGTAAATCGTAAGACAACTGGAACAGAGTTTATGGAAGCTTCATCCGATGTGTGAACATTTTCACCACCAGGTTTTGATACATCAGAAGCTGTTGTTGGAGGATGAGAGTCTTACGACTAATTATGGCTATGGTCCTCCTACTCACTCTATGTTTGCCAGTCCGGTCGACGGACGCATTCCTAGTCCTGTCTGGCCACCGTACAGTGTGCAGGGACGCATTCCTAGACCTGTCTGGCCACCGTACAGTGTGCAGGGACGCATTCCTAGTCCTGTCTGGCCACCGTACAGTGTGCAGGGACGCATTCCTAGACCTGTCTGGCCACCGTACAGTGTGCAGGGACGCATTCCTAGACCTGTCTGGCCACCGTACAGTGTGCAGGGACGCATTCCTAGACCTGTCTGGCCACCGTACAGTGTGCAGGGACGCATTCCTAGACCTGTCTGGCCACCGTACAGTGTGCAGGGACGCATTCCTAGACCTGTCTGGCCACCGTACAGTGTGCAGGGACGCATTCCTAGTCCTGTCTGGCCACCGTACAGTGTGCAGGGACGCATTCCTAGACCTGTCTGGCCACCGTACAGTGTGCAGGGACGCATTCCTAGACCTGTCTGGCCACCGTACAGTGTGCAGGGACGCATTCCTAGTCCTGTCTGGCCACCGTACAGTGTGCAGGGACGCATTCCTAGACCTGTCTGGCCACCGTACAGTGTGCAGGGACGCATTCCTAGTCCTGTCTGGCCACCGTACAGTGTGCACGGACGCATTCCTAGTCCTGTCTGGCCACCGTACAGTGTGCACGGACGCATTCCTAGTCCTGTCTGGCCACCGTACAGTGTGCACGGACGCATTCCTAGTCCTGTCTGGCCACCGTACAGTGTGCACGGACGCATTCCTAGTCCTGTCTGGCCACCGTACAGTGTGCACGGACGCATTCCTAGTCCTGTCTGGCCACCGTACAGTGTGCACGGACGCATTCCTAGTGCTGTCTGGCCACCGTACAGTGTGCAGGGACTTTAATTAGCCGAAACGGCCGCCATAGCCGTTGAGCATGAATCTGCAACGCATTTTAGCCAGATCTTTACTGAAGCAGTACAAGTGTAGGCACAGTGTACAGTGAGGAGGCACCGTCTGGTCTTGCATGTACGGTCTTCCTGGCGACTCCCACGTCCCACGCGACGACCGGACCGATTTATACAAAAACGTATAGTATTTGTATAGGATATTCTCAAATTTTCCAAGAGTTTTCTCAACTATTACTAAACTAATGGATTTAATATTTTTTTTAATTTTCAGGTTTTTAGAAACTCGAGAAGATTCTGTTTTTTATGTCGAAGAATCGTATTGAAACAGGTTGCTGAGAAAATGTGTTTCACCACGGAAAAACGAATCGATATCTTTAAAATCCTTTGTCTGTGGTTTCACGAAAGATAGTTTTTTACATTTTTTACGGTGCTGTATATTAAGAGGGCGTTGGAGAGTGGCCATGTTGTATTTTACCTCCATAAGAACAATGTTAAACTTAAAACCATATCTCGCTTATTTATTAACATACGATTATGAAAGATGTCTCAAATTAAAGGTATTTTGAAGACGCAGGTTAACTGCTCGCTATTTTCTAAATAAAATAATATATTTCCAAAAATATAGTAATTTAAAGTCTATATCTGTATACATATTTTGTAGTTTTTCCTAGTCATTAAAAAATAAAACACCAAGCAAACATTAATAACAACTTTATAAAGATTCAAACAAAATTTATACCAAATAAATAGGTCAAACAGTAACAAAAAAATATGCTTTTCAGTAAAGACATGTTTTGTGCGTTTTAACATTGAAGTAGCCCGTAGCGCTAGGGTCAGCGACGATATTTCTTCTGACTCCAACGTCCTCTTAAGTTAAATTCGCGTGAAGTTAATTGTTTTGTTACAATGCAAGTTATTTTGAAAGAGTACTTCACGCAGAAACTGTGGATAAAATTATGTGAGGAAATCGTCGAGGTATAAATGTATCCCGTATACAAGTTTAGTTGTATATTGCCAGTATCAGGGAAAACTGCAGATGAAAATATAAAATAATAACTCAATGGAATAATTCAGCGCCACTTATCAACCGCGTCTTTCAGAGTAATGAGATACGGCTGTAGTCGGTCGTATAATGTAGACACGTGTGACTTTCAATGACATTTAATGAATCACTGACGCGGCCTTGCCACGGCGCGGCGCGACAGATGCAGTTGATAGTGCAGTTACGGCCTAACAAGGCGTGCTCTTACAGGGAGATAAGCGGCGTCGTAACTATAGTGGAATTATTTCTACTTGGTGCCTGGAGAGCTAACTTACTGCATGCTTTCAGCTTGCGCCAGGCTCAAAGTTAAAATAACTCGAATGAAAAATGGTTTAACTTGACTACTTTGCCCTGAGTTTTATTTTTTAATAGAATGCTGATTTAAAGGTTTGTTGGTGGAAGCGGGAGTAGGTACATAGTTTACAAAGTAGTAAGGTGTGTGTATAGTTCCTGCTTTGTTACTTAAAACGACGGAAGCGAGCTTTGCTCGGAGAAGGTCGATGAGTTAGTTTTTTTTAGGCTCTGACAAACTGTTCACCACGTCGTTTCTACTTCTAGCGAGCGTACACATTTCCATCGTTTACTAATTGTTCTACTCATGTCGAGTGGTTTGCTGTGTTATAATGTAAAATTACTTTTGTTGCATACACTCATTTTAATTGTTCATCACAGCTGGCATCTCCCGTGTGCTCGCTTTACTTATTTATATACACAAATATATTATGTCTATTGAATCTATTTACGTGGTGATACCTTGCTCCCTGAAAACAGTATATTCATTGGAATTCTACACACAAAAATGGACACATTTAAAAAATGTTATACCGGTATATAATTCCTTTTCTAAAAATTAAATACTACAATAACACAATATTTATGTTGAAATGTTAGTTATTTCAAAAGAGGAAAAAAGGCAAGACTGTGATGACACATGGCACGGATGCATACTGTGCATTGCACTTTGCACTACCTTGGGGTTAGGCCTTGAGTGATATGACGGTAATGCTATGAGCTCGCCGCCGCACCCGCCACGTGATACCTCCACGTGGAGTCAATGGTTGCGAATATGTTTATCAACAACGTTTGCCCTACCAGCTGCGCCAACTACCGAGGAGTAGGTGGAAGAGAGCGTGAAACAAGGCAGGGGACGGCGGGGACGTTAGGATGATGATGTTGGGTTTTTGGATTGTTGTGGTCGCCTATGTCCCGTGATAACAAAGAGCAAAATCCGGGGACTAAAGAGCAAAATGTAAATAATAAAAAATTCAAAATATGATTTTTTAAGACTTTTAAGATTAGTTGTCAAAGAAACCGCTGAAGGGTTAAGAGGGGGCTCCAGTCCTCTTTTACCGTCTACTGCTCCTCCCATTAGACCAATATTAACTTTCAAAGCCCGTCCCTCTTCAACAAACAATCCGAAATCGATGATTTGTGGTTAATTTTAAAGATATCAATTTGGAGCGATTTCTGTGAGACGACACTTGGGACATAGGCTCTCTGATCCACCCATTATTTCAACAACTCGCGTGTCTCTCTGTGCAACTCCAGGATCTGATATTCCAATTGAGGCGTGTGGTCGTTGCTATTTTCCCAGCGGATTGTCTACTGCATTATCCTCGCACGCGACCCTACTCCGTCACGCCAAAACCTCATCGATTTGCAACTTTGGCTCGATTGCCGGTCCGCCGATTCGATGGCGGTTGGCGCTTTTCATTATGTAAATAAATATACAACGGCGGAAACAAATGTCCACTCGGTTAGTTTAGATACTGCTTGAGCGGTTTAGAGTTGAAACAGTCACAGATGTGTGTGAAATGCAACATTCTGACGCACGAAGCAGGACACTGAAGCGAGTTGTTTGTCATGATTTATTTACAGAAATCCATGCTGTTGTTGTAGTAGGATTGATTGTCAAAACATTTGCTACGTGACAACATGAGTGAATGAAGCTGGTCAGGGTTGCTTTTAAGCGACGTATTTTACTTCAATGGTTACTGCTAACTTTAGGGATCTTTATCAAACTAAAGCGTCTTCGGCGTCTTTAGGACTTCGAAGGACACAACGACTTTCAAATACTTTAAAGGAGTTCCGCCAATAGCTCCTACTGAATATTTGTCCTATCTTTTAAATACATTTTTAAGCATTTATATTTAACTTAAATTTAAACATTTGGAGTTCTTTGGTGTCTTAAATTGACATCCTACATGTGATTGGTGATTATGGTATGTTGATTTAATGGATTATAGCTGACTTGAAATATTGTGCTATGCACATTTTATTAGTCTTGACATTCCATCAGGATGTTTATTTCCACAGTCTGGTGACGTCTGTATAACTTAAATCCTGGTATGATGCTAGTAAAATATCGACCAATATTCGTATTTAAATGTTGTTAAAAAAATACACTCTACCTGACTGCATTTATTTAGAGAATTTATTGCTTCTAGCGTATTATTCAGCACTTCCCACACTATAACGTTTAACTGTAATTTAAACACTCCTAAAGGAATGCCAAGTGAACCCCTTTGTGCCGGGTTTCTGCCATGATTCATATTCGCACCATGATGGCGGCACACGCGACCCCAGCCATCACGCAACGCCACGCAGGGTTGACACGCAACGTGGCAATGGATCACGGCAAACAGCGTGACGAGAAATGGAACAGGCAGTGGTGGGCGTCTGAGGGTCTGAGTACATACATCATGCATACTATGAAGGCGAGGACAAATCTTTGCTGACATGTTAATTTTTAATTACACCCTTAATACTGATATGAAAATTAATTCAAAGGAAAAATAACATCGATGAATATTTTGTGGCCAACATGCATCGGGTCATCATCAAACACGGACGTAACGAAGCATTTTTTGTTTGTTTTTTAAGCGGATATGATCGTAGTAAAGAAACCTTTCTGTCTGTGTTTTTAAGAGTATTCTCTTACCTTGAACAACAATCTTCCTTCTAACCCTAAAAATTCCCCTAAATAAGGAGGGTAGATGGTCGATGTCCCAGGACGAATTTCAGACTTGTCTATACCATTTGAGATCGAAATTGGGTACAGCAAATGGCACAGTATGTGGGTAGTCCTTTGGCTTTTGGCTATCCATTATGACAAGCTTCCCTTTCTCCTTAGACCCTCCATGTTTGTAGATAGCAGGGGTCGGGACGTCTTCTCAAGATTGTGGTCCCTAGCTGAACATGGACTCCTTATCCCGTCCCACATTTTCCATCCCTGCCATTGTAGTTGCTTTCCTTCCGGTGACCTGCGCGACATTCCCACGTGGGAGACGTGTCTAGCGGCTCTGTTGAGGTTTCCTAATCCACCAATCTAACATATAACGAGGATCCCATCCCTCAAATACCCGACGTGAAATGTTGTTTTATTTTTCTTTGTAGTATACATTTAATAGGTTGTCATAAATGAGGAATTTATGATTTACTAGCTGTTACCCGCAGGCTTCGCTCCGCGAATTATTTACAAAAACTATGATAGTTTTGTGTGCTGTATTCTGTGGTTTGCCTGTGGAACTACTACGAATCAAGATCAGCTGTTTGTATTTTCATAAGCTCAAACAAAAATGAATGTCCATAAGGAATACATGGGAACTTTGAACCCCCGTGGGGCATAGCCCTAGTGGAGTTTCAAAATAAAAATAGGTCCATGTCCATCTCTGGTATATTGGCTCTATTCCTGCAAAATTTCAGCTCAATCGGTCCAGTAGTTTTCACGTGATGGAACTTCAGAGTTACGCACAAACATCCATACCTTCACATTTATAATATTACTGTAGTATGATTTGTCAACTCCTACTGTTACAGTAGCTTCTAAAATTCCATCCCCCTTAATCTGGATTCACCTCAAAAGGTAAAGTGGTTTCCCGCGCGACAACAAAACACATCTACATTTCCTGGAGCCTACTACTAACAGGGAAAAATCAATTCTGTCATAAGTGTTTCAAATTGGGCATTTTTCTTCGGTCACGTTACATCGTGTCCTTCTAGACCGTGTTATCGGCAATGTCGCCATACCTCGGATACATATTTTGGTAGATTCATTTCTCAGTGGAATTAGCCTACTGACCCTTCCTATTGCAAGATCAGGGGGCGCGTGTCTGCGACACCAGTAGTGTTCAAGATAGTCGATGTTGCCAAACTGGGCATTTCCAAGTGAATCGTCGCCGCATTCAGCTATAGTTGAGTGACACAGAGTACTGTTTGTGATTTGGCAAACAACTGAAGTCTCGTGAATGCTGTTGACCTGGATTTTTAGTTTTACTGATTTATTCAATCTCTATGTGCCTCATCGTCGGACCCCCTAAACGGCTGCTCGTGAGCTCATGCATGGTTCATCCCACCAGCAAATCCACCGTAGTTCCCCGATTGCCGGTTCGACAGATAACGGTACCTCTGTGTTTGTACCTTCAGAGGTAACCGGAAACGGCGCTGTGACGAGCCGGAAGCGCACTGTTGGCGGAAATGCCGTGGAAAGCGCCTCTGAACGCTTTCTCACCAGAGCCGTTTGTCAGTTACGTCAGCGATGCTCCGGGACCTGACCCGAGGCCCTTCACCACGTCCCGGAGTCTTCCGTGTCCCAGGGAAGAGTAGTCAGACCCGGGAACGCTAGGGAACGTGGAAGGCATAGTCTTCGCCACTGGACAATTCCTGAGACTATTTTGGAGTTTAGCTGTTTTAACTTAAAGTGAATGTCAAAGTCCGTTTTTAGTAGGCCTACGCCGATCGTCTCAGGAAAAGGTGTTGTGTAACTTTTGATGAGGTGTATATTTTTGTGTAACCTCTTAAAAGTTATAAGAATCTGAGATTTTCTGAAAATAATTAAGATAATACTTGCTAATCACGCCGCCAATTCATAAGTTTATTGTAAAATCTTAGTTCCTGTTTTTTGTTTGTTTTATAAATTACTTTGCTCACTATAAGAGCTCTACTACACATTCAGCTTTATACGAAGGACAAATTTCTCAGGCAATAGAATGAGAAGTAAATTATACTGAGAGTTAACATCACTCTTACGGGACAAATTTCCAAGATGACTTCCGGGAGCTTTCCGGTGATGAAGACTCATCAAGGCAGTTGGTACGATGCACCGGTCATTTTGAAGTGTGCTGTTGTTAGCAGAATGATTTGGGAAAAGTGGAGGTGCAAGACACTAGGAAATGTCAGGGGAAATGATAGGCAGTGCGATACAATGAGTGTTGAATTGTAGTTCAGTGTTACCATAATGAGTTATAGGAAAGGTGGAGGAGAAACTAGGCAATGTTCATTAGTATCATTATCATAACAATTATGAAATCAAACGTCGATCTGTTTTCAATTTACGAACTATCAGAAGACTATCAGTTTACAGTATCAGAAGACCGTTTTGTGAAGTGAAGGAAGTAAAACAAATATTGCAAAGTATTTATTAAGTGCAAATAAAAAAATATGTGCGAAAGGAATGTATGAGTTTTTTTTAGACGAAGAACACTAAACGGCATCAAGCAAAAATCAAATTCAATTTGATAAAATTTATATACTGCGTTTTCAGTGTATTTCACGGAATCCTCATTTCTTAATGTTTTTAATTCTTCTCGATTATTGAATGTTGTAATGTAATAACTGCTTTGTTATTATAACTTCAGCGCTCTTTAAATTCAGTGAACTTCTGCAAACTTCAGCATAGAGTTTCTCCCGAGTGACTTTCTACATTCTGCGCCGTTTGTTGTGGAGGTGAAAGGAGCTGAGGAGCTTCCAACGAGGATTCACGAGCTCATGACCTTGTTGTGTTCGGATTGCGTAAACATTGTAGTTGTTCGGATGCTGTGAGAATCATCAGACCGTGGCGTGGTAGGCCATGGGCACGGCTCACTCGTCTATGCCGGTGTGTAAGGTTACATTGGATGCCGAGGTATTCAGGGAGGTGGAAAACTAGGTATTACACGTGTTACATTTTGTAATAATTACTCTTATTTATTAAAAAACTATGTGCATATGCTTCGCTACATAAAAAACATAGGAATCAGTCAAATCTCAACTTAGGCACCGGCATTGTCAAACGACATTCTCAAATGGCCAGGGATACAATTCACACTTCTGCAGGAAGTCAGTTGGTATACTGTAAATAACTAATTCCTCCACTTTTGAGGTTTGGACTTGTATCTCCTCCTTGGTGTAGCCAAGTATTCAGTGTTATGAAACTATTGCCACCATAAAATCAGTATTATTACATAATTTACAACAGTGTTTTAAAACAGGTAGTTTTATCCACCCTGTACATGCCTACCCGGTTAACGGAAACGTCCAGCACTGTGGAAAATGTCCGAAAATCCAAGTTTTGTGATACAACTTAGTTTATTGTCAAGGCTAGTTTGTAAATATATGCTATGCAATTTCGTCTTATCTAAACGGTTAAAAGTCGCAATGCAAAAAACTAAAATTTTAGTTGGAAAAATACCGGTTTTGTAAACTCATCGATCTAACTTACGGTAACCCAGTTTTATAATCCCGATTAATATAAAAATACCTTCACTTAAAACAAGTATATTTACGATTACTTTCTTATTTACCATCATTCATTGACTTTACTTTATTGGGTGTTATTTTTTAACTTCGTGATACACTTCGTGAGTTAGTGTATACGGTTTTTATACCATAAGCAAGTGGGCATGATGAAAGTGCTATAATAAGGCAAAGAAAAACAAGGTAAGGTATAAAGTGACGTGACAGTGGCGTCCGCTGGTTCGCTAATCCTTTACCGATTTTCCACTCACAGGAAGTTGTTTACGAAGGTTTTAGCTAATTCAGTTCTCTTCATAGTGATTTACGTCTAAAACAGCTTGAGGAACACACCCGGCCACTCAAGTCAAAATAAACAATCTATACCAATCTTCTACACATTATAAAGACGAAGCTCCGATTACCACCCAGGCCAAACCACACATAAAAAACGAAATTTCTATACGCATACTTTCTATAACATAACAAAGACAGTATTTTGTAGCATATTCATATGTCTCCGCCTCACGGATCTTCAAAGCTCCCGTCTGTTTTTCTTCCAGAGGATTACTGAAACAGGACGATCATATATTTGAAGTAGTTTATAAGGTTAACCACATAACGCAGCGCTCACAACTGCCTTACACCTTGGCAAAATGCGGGAACTGAACCAGTTATTTAATACGAAATACCTGTAATATATCTCAAGACCAAATGTTAAAGGTGTAAATAATCAAAAGCGTCTTTTAAAAATTAAATTCACGTACAATAGGAACTTCGATCAAGTATCGAACCCAATTCATTTTTGGGCGGTTTCGTTAAAAAATAATGATTAGTTTGTTCCCATATAAATAATATTTTATTCTATCTAAATCAATTTACGATCAAGTTATTAATAAATGTTCGATGACGCAGCGAGGAATGCGGATTTTTCTCGTGTGGCTTTTCCTTATGTGTTCCGAGAAGGTGCACAAGGCAGTATTTAACAGTTCCCGGTATTGCGGGACTTTGTTGTTGCCAGGGTGTTCTGGTAAAAATAACGAAGTGACTACGTACACGTCCAATGTAAGGGCAAATTCACTTCTCTGCCTCTTAGGTTAGGTTAGGTTAATTTACGTTACGTTACGTTAGGTTAGGATAGGTTAGGTTAGGAGGTTTTCTGGCTCTCAAAAAATCACAGGAAACGTAACATACGGTGCATAATTTGGAACGGACGTGAACTGTAGCGGCTCACGTCGTACGTGTACGTAGCCTCTGCCAAAAAATAACCATTGTTGTAGTGTGTTAATATAATACTAAAATACTGTAATTTCTTGATTTTTGTTTGGCGATTTTCTATCCCTGAAATCATTATTTTGAATAAATATTTCATATTTGGTGTTAATCAAAACATTACCCTCTGGATTTGCTTTTTGAGGGTTTCAAAAACATCCACCTACAGGGCTCCGCCCATGGGTCTTCAAAGTTCCAACATTAATCTTATGGAAATATGTTATCTATCTAGTTAGATCAGCTGAGAAAAAGTAAAATTGTCAAACTATTTGGCTCTGTAAAACTGTAAAACAGTTTTATAAATGTCCAACACCTGTCTTTGCGACCCATTATCAAGTCGCTGCGAGCACAACCTCAACTTTCATCACTGTGCAAAGCTTGCGCAGCTTGTAGAGTGTGTGTTGTGTTTTTCACTGTGCAAAGCTTGCTGAGAAAAATTAAGTCAAAAATATTTGTATCGTCATTATTTTTCTGTATACTCTTTATTCGATTGCTATAGTTACAGTAATATTTGTATCTCATTATTTTGCTGTATATTCTTTATTAGATTGCTATAGTTACAGTTTCAGGACTGTTCTCTAATGTTTAAATAAATTGCCTAAAAAACCGATAATACGCCGTTTTATTTTAAAAGGAGACAGCAAAATTATGATTACTTATGAGTTAATGAAATATTACTCATTTTCAAAGTATAATGCATCGATGGGCATAAATAATACAATTTCATGGTTTAAAAAACTCTTTGCATTTAAAAATTCTCTCCCATTTACAAAATGTACTATAACCGCTTGGTTTCCAATCGATTTTCTCGTGATACAACACTGTTTTCCCTAGAAAAATATAGAGCCTGATAGAACGTAATCGCGAACAATAACCTGATAACCGAACCTCAGTCACATGTTGTAAAGTTGTAAATCAACAGCTGATAATTACTGGTTCAATTACCTCGGTATAAAAACTACCTTGCGGAGGTCACCGCACGAGTTATCTGCACACTGAATTTGTTACTTTGCAACAACTAACTACGCATTTGTTAGTAACATAGTATTTTATTTTATCCTATACTCTAATATGAGTAAGGTTTGGTTGCTTGCTTGCTTGCTTGCGACACGGATCTCAAAAACGGCTCCAACGATTTCCTTCAAATGTTCAAAATAACTAATTTCTGGGATAAAAATAAGTTCTAGACAGGCCTCATCCCTAGGAAAAATCAAATAATGTAAAAAAACTAAAATGAAAAGTTACAAAATTAACATTGGGCTTATGGAGTTTCAAATCAAAACAAAAGAATTGTAACAGCTGTTCACAATCAACCAGGGAACTGTCAAAGTAATACTCATGTTGTTTATGATTATTAACATGTGGTTTCCTGAGAGCAGAGATTAACAGATTTGAGTAAAGATTACATATGTAGAGTAGTAAAATAAATCAAAGGGACATTGAGCTATAAATAACAACTGGAGTGACCTTAAAAATGTAGAAAAGAGGCAAATGAGTTATACAAATCTGATTATCAGTAGGGGGAAGAGGTGAAATATTACTCCAAAGTCATCTAAACAAACTGACTGGCCTTCCCCCGAGCAAAGCTCGGCCCCCAGGTACTTTATACAAATATTTGTATAGGCGAGGAGCACTATGGACGTCAATGTTTGCGATGATTGTCTGTTTTACGTTTTATAATACTGTATAACAGTGTTGGGGAATAGCAGGCTAGTGCAGCGGACATTTTTAAGTCCTTGAAAAGTCCTTGCAAAGTAGCATGTAGCTGTATCGAGCTACACTTTAGACTTATTTTCTCACTACTTTTACAATTGCAATGCAATTGTTTTAAGATAAGCATTTACCTTTAATTAATTACAAATTGATCCTAGTAAACATGTTTCTTTACTCTTTGAAAGTTTTTACATCGATCCTTTATTTAGTCAGTCAACTAACGACCATCAAACATATGAGGAGAAGATTTGAATGCGGTTACCATGGTAGCAGATGGGACAGAGGGGGAAATGGCGGTCATCATGTAGACTCCACTTTTTTAACCCTGACGAGAGCTCTAGATGTAATAACCTCGTTGAATCTAACTCCTGCCCCGAGACCTTTTTTAAATCTAGAGTGTCTCCATCGCTGACGTTTAAAATTCAACCACTGTAATAAGGTACTGTAATAGCCTGATGATTCAAGTAGGCCTAAGCCTACGATAATTTTGTAATAGTTTAATGAATAGGCATATTTTAATTACCATTTTTTGGTTTACTGCCCATTTCAAACTTAGATGTCTCAGCTCTGTAAATATTACTCATGTTACTCATGTTTTACAACCGAATTTTAAAAATTATGCCCCACCCCAGATGTCCAAGTAAATTGTAAAACCCAAATTCATTTGGTTTGTTGTGTGAGATATAATGATACACATTCTATGTGACTAAAATTGGATCTCATAATACCCGAGAACAACAAAGATGTATTTTAGTCCGCCATTTACACGCGTAGTAAGTAAAAAGGATACGCAAGTAGTATATTGTATTAACTCGTATTGGGACTGCGATTGCTAATGTTTTGAATTATACTCCCTTAAAAACTCCATATGTGCGTGTAAAAGGAAATATGTATGTAAAAGAATCTTCGTACTAGTGTGAAAATGCGAGCCATGTGCGTCACGTCATTTGTATGCCATTGCCAATTAGTAGTCCACTGTTGACACTTGGGAGGACTTGTCACGTGGTGCGGCAGGTGGTATTGCAATTTGATGTATAGTAAATAGGAATCCCATTAATCCCAACTTGTTTATACATTCTCACAAGGCTGATTTCCAATCTCCTATATATACAGAGGGGTGCAAAAGTAGGTATACAGTTTATGTTGGTTGGTAATATCCAAGTTAGCCACCTGAAAACGAAATGATTGTCGCGCAGACCTATGTTCAAAGCCCAAAAAATCAAGTAATAGGGCATCTTTTGAACTGGGCATTGACCTTTAGGACGCCTAATGAAACGGTTAGGTTTGAAAATGTACATTCCAAGACTTATTCATTAGCTACTGGAGGTCGGCCCTGATCGTCGACTGTAGTTTTGCGAGAAAATGTTAAATGAACTACAAGGTGCTGGAATTATTCCAAAAATTGTTTGGAGCAATGAGGCTAGTTTTAAGCTCTCAGGTGCCGTCAATAGACACAACTGTGTCTATTACTGTTTTGATAATCCACACATGACATTCGAAGAACAGCTGAATCAACCTGGAGTAACAGTTTGGGCTAGCATATTCATGTAAAGGTGTCATTGGACCTGTAATTTTTTATGACACTGTAGACAACATGCATACAAGAACATGCTGACCGACGTTATACCACAAATCAAAATTTAGCAGGTTAATGAGGAATTCTACTTCCAACAAGATGGTGCTCCTGCCCATTATGTGAAAATCGTGCGTGATCTACTGAATCGGGTGTTTCCTAACGCATGGATCGGTTGAGAAGGATTGGTTGAATGGCCAGCAAGATCTCTCGATCTGACACGGGTGGATTTTTTCTTTTGGTGAGTTGTTAAAGATAAGGTGTTTCCGAAGAAACCTCGTGATCTTAATCAGATGGTTGAATTCATTCGCCAAGCTTGCCAAGACATAGATGAAAATAAAGAACCTTGCTGAAAAGTGTGTTTAAGCGTAACTTCAAGGTTACAGCAGTGTGTTGACTGCGAAGGCAAACAGTTTGAACACAAAAGGAAGTAAGTGTAGTGGTCAAGTACAACACCTTTAAGAGTTCATTTTTGTTTCTTAACACTCTTAAAATATATTGTAAAAGTTTGGTTTTTGTATAAACAAAACATCTTTTTCTATAAAATATTTCATTACTGTATACCTACTTTTGCACCCCTCTGTATATGTAGTAATGTGATGAGAGAATAGGCATTTCAGATAATAATCAAAATTGCCAATTTTCAAAGTATTGAATTTGTTATCAATTCTTACTCTCAGAAAAGCGAGTACGGGGAGCGAATCGACCATTGAAGAATGGGCGAGGTGACGTGGTTTATTTTTGGGATGGCGTACAAATCTCTATACATATTTGTGTAATTTTTGAAGTAATTCTCGGTACAGTATTTGCTACTAATCAATCTAATAATTCACACGGCCACGATTTTTTTATTCAGTAAATACCAATTGGCCCTATTTTTATGTAATATGGAGGTTACGCAATAATTTCAATAATATGCATCGTAGTTATAAATATAATAGTGCAATCTGCAACGTTCACAGAAACAACTTCTTTGATCCATCCATAGGAATAGTTCTATTTTAATTTCTTTACAGTAGGATTTTATCAGCTACTAGCTGTAATAGAGTCGAAAACAATATGAACTTCAAGATCAAGATTTAGCAGTGTCGATGGTCAATATGTACAATACGGCATATGATTTACAGCAGATTTAAATCACCTGTTTTAAACCTGTGTAAACCTTGAAGCGTATATTGATTTTGTAGTGCAGTACCCAGTTTCACCAACGAGGTTAACATATCTAGAGGTCTTGTCTCATGTAAAAAGGTGCAGCCTACATGGTCGACCACCATTTTGCCCCTCTGTCAACTCTGCTCCCATGGCAACCAACATGGTAACCAATCGAATCCTCTCTTCTCAAGTTACTTGATTGTCAGTTGATTAACATATAACTTGTGAAGTAAAAAGAGGATTTGATTGGTTACTTGAGGGAAATGGCGGTTAGCATGTAGACGAGATCTCTAGATATATTGACCTCGTTGGGTTTCACCCGAGGAATAAAAAAAGATGTTTGCACTGCATTCTATGGTTAACTTTTTTTAATTATTAAGGACATATATTTGAGCTATCGTTTGACAAAATGAATGTTCAAAAAATTACATTGAATTTATTAGGATTTATGAGCTTGGGGCCGATTCCGAAGTAAAAATCGGAATACAAACCCTCAAGACCTATAATTCAATTTTTAGACCTAACGAATCTCTGCCAAATTTATCCTCTCCAGGATATTGGAATGAGGTTGGTGAATTGGTGATGAATCCTTAAAAGGCATTTTCGCTTGTGTTATGAAAAGTCACAATAATCACGATCACGACCATTTTTGCCCCTCCAATCAAAATACTGAAATTACGCTTATGGCTGTGATTAAGAAGAGAAAATCCTGGTGCATTATGATAACAGAAAATGTATGTTTACAGGCAAATGTTAATCGTAAAGACTGGTTATGTTGTCAACAAAATGAGTTGGCGGTGGCTATTTCTATTTCGCACTCCATGATCACGCGTTGTACACATGTGGCAGACACATACACGTACCAGCACCAGTCACAGTCACGGAACCAGTCTGTGTAGGTAGAACCAACAGGTGAACAGGTGCACCGTATTCTCTGTTATAACCTTGGCCGCAATTCCACTCTCAATTTATCCACTAGATCCCCAATAACGGTTGCAGCTTGACAAAATGTTTCTAAATTTTTCTTCTTATTTGATGCTGAAAATGGCGCATTTTAAATTCTTTGGCATTTAATGCCAGACTGAAATCAGGCTAAAAAATAATTTAACATGTTGGAGGAGAGATGTACGATCTAAGGTTTATTAGCAAATGGTTTTGTTTATTCTGGGTTGCGGGGGACGAAGTACTTTGGGGGCTGAGCTTTGCTCTATTTTATATTTGTCCACATAATCATATTTTCACTTTCACCACGTGAATGCTACTTTTACTTTTCACTTGAACTGCTGTTATGACAATTTTGCTTTAATTTAAGACTCAATCATAAGCTCTGTGCAAATGTTCTAAATTATCTAACAAAACAGATTTGTTGTGGGAATAACTTCTGTAACTTTTATAATTATGATGAAAGTATTAAGCTTTTCTACTCCTTGGGGCGTGAATAAAAAGGTCATCTAAACTTTAAACTCGTTTAAAAATTGTAATCTCGGTACACCTGTGCTAATTGATTTAACTGTAAAGCCAGACGAATGAGCGCAACTCTTGTAGTTCTACGGGCCAATGAGCTTGCGTCTAGAGCTCTCATACACATGTTAGTATCCAAGAATAAGTGAAGTCTACATGGTGGCCGCCATTTTCCTCTCTGCACCCTTCGTTCCCATGGCAACACAACTAACCACATGCTATAAAGTAATTATCTAATCTGCAATTTTGTACACGCGTTTTCCTTACATAAAACAATAACAAGTTTTCCTGAACACCATATTTTAAATTTAAATTGTTTTTGAGATTAAATAATTTAAATCCGTAATTATGTAACACAAGGAAAACAAAATAAATATTTTCTTTCAAAATACAAATTTTATGTCAAACACATTTTCGACCATAAGTTTGCTGGAAACCTTTGTTGTCTGTGGTTTCATTACAAAAATGTTATCCAGTGAGGCTTCTCTTTTTCACCCCGGATGAGAATTCTATATGTATTAAGCTCATGCTTGGGCTCAACTCGTAAATTATTTGATTATGCTTGCAGTACGCTAACGCTAGCACGCTGAAACCTATTTACATGGAGAGCGCCGCACGCGATACCATACCGCGGTGTCAGTCACCCCGGCTGCAGAACGCCACCTTTTCATAAAAAGACACGACTAAACAATACGGTGGCGAATCGAGGGCATCTGTCGATACAGAAAAACATGAGGTTTTGGCAGTTCCACCGAGAAGCGGAGTAGCAGTTTGGTAAACAAGTTGCCCAATCGACGAGCCTAATAAGTAAACAAGAGATCCGTGTCACTCGCGAGTGCGGCGAGCTTACACAGCAGACGCAGTGCAGTTGGCAGTTGGCACACACGAGGTCAAAACGCAGTGTGTACATTGAGGGAAATTACGAAGTTCGACGTATTGTACAGCGGTCAACAAATCTTCCTCACTATTATTTCGTTGTGTAAACCTTCCCTGAATTATTTGAGAGTTTCGAGTTTGTAACACATCTGTAACACTAAAACTGTTCGTTGTTTCATACCTCGTCGTTTTACACTGACCCCTGATTATTCCTTGAACAATCTTTGATTCTTTGCGGGTTTTAAGTAAAACGGGACAAAAATCCTTTCAATGGGAAACGCTGCCTAGACGTGAAGAAGGCGGCATTGGTTTATTGACCAATAGTTGCATTGTAGCGAGGCAGAGATGCCGGTGAAACAAAAATCGTTTCATTTGCAGACACGAAATACTTGTACTACTATTAGTTATTTATTAACTATGCACTATGTACTGTAATTAACAGTAATTTACTGACGAATATAAGTCAAGTACTATGCAATGCAGCATGTGTACAATGCAGCATGTGTACGGTATGTCAAAATGTATAATATTTATTGAAATGCATTTGTATAATAACTGTAAGATAATACTTGTCCAAATGATGAATACAAAATTTGGTGATAAGTCAAGAACAAACATCGTTACTGGCAATAATCCAGACAAAGCTAGAAAGAGATTACAAACAAGCTAAATAGAGGAGTGTATAGAGGTATCAAAGGGTTCAGAAAAACCATAAACTGTAACTTTCTTAACGTTAACTCTGCATCACATCTACCAACTTGAACCTAAAAAATTAAATTAGTATCTGATGTTTCGGCTAAGATATACAAGATTTCATTAAACTATCATAATAGTCCTGTCCTCGGTCTACAGTAAATGATGTTGTTACAATACAACGAGATCACAGTCAATTTGGCGACCTCCACTGTCGGTGTCCGGGACTTGACCCAGATCGGGGACCTTGGTAGCAGACACTCCGTCTGTAGGCTCGGCTCTCGGCCTCCGGTGGTGCCGTGGAGGGGGTACAGGTTGAGTCAGAGACAAAGGAGGTGCGAGGTCGAGAAATGGGTCGGAAATCCAAGTTGGAGTATCTTGTAACCCAGTAAGAATTTGAGGTTAGGACGTCCTAATGGTTGTTGGAAGGAAAGGCTCGTACTCGCCCCTTTTTACTTTAACCTTTAACCCACCCTTTCCCATACACTATACAGATTAAAGTCCAATTTGAGAAACTGAGCTGAATTATCGGATCAGTTATGCACTTTATAACACATTTAGAGAATGTTAGGTCTTGCATTTTCAAAAGGGAAGTTAAGGGGGCTCCAATCACACAGCAATAAGCATTTCTACCTCGTTCTCCCTTAAGGCCTGTTAACTTTTTAATCCAGTCTCTCTCCTCCTCTGATTATTCAGTGGCAGTCGTGGGTCGAGTACTGGCCTACCACCCAAAAGACCCGGGCTCAATTCCCGGTGAAATATCCATTTGACTTTTGAAACTCAGACTGCCACCGTGCTTCGGAAGGCACGTAAAGCCCTTGGTCCCGACTATATAAGTAAGCAGTCGACAGGTCATGTCAGAGACACTAGTGCGACCTGAAAACTATGACAACCTACCCTGGTCAGAATATTACCCGAACTTTACTTTATCGGATTATTCAGGATCACTGGTCTATGGCTTATCTTAAAGAAAGAAAAAATACCTTGCTATTTAACAGAGCAGAATTGTAATACAGAATCACAAATAATACTCGATCAGTAACATTCCAGAGTCTTTAGTATTTTCGACTTCTGATATGGGTTAACTATTTGTGTTATCAACATTCTGGGTTACTGAAATCGCTAGATTTATTTGTTTGCTCTATAAAGTTAGCAAATAAATGAACAATTCCGGATTATCCGTTGAGGAGGGACGGAATTTTAAGGTTAATATTGGATTAATACAAGGTCTTATGGGAGAAAGCACCTGCAGGTAGAAGCAGGTGACTGGAGCCCCCTCACCCTTCGATTTCCTTTCCTTCACCCTTACACATCAAACCAGCTTAAAATCCAACCATATCGGATTAAAACTAAACTGAGTTATATAATGGATTAGTGAAGCCCCTATATAATACATTTGGAGATTCGTAATTAGGTCTTACGTTTCTAAAAGGGAAGTTAAAAGGGTCATGGCTAAACGCAGTCATAATATTTTATCTACACTTTCTTCATATACGTTTTTGTCAGGCTTTGAAGATATTTTAAACGGGTTTCTCACTCAGGTAAACTGAAAGTCTTGGAGTTCTCAAACACAACGGCCAGGGAAGAAACATTAGTCACTAAGATATCGAGTTAATTAAGTTGCAGGAACATGCACATGACTTACTTCATTGTTTAAAGTTGATTAACTAGGTCCTACAACTAATTACCATGGACCTAGCCAGCGAGCTTGGTTGTTACAATACTAGCTTTTTGTTACACAAATATGTCATGCTCTCAAATGCAATAATGTGTGGAATGTTCTCGTGTGGTATGATAATCCTGTGGACAAAAGCATTGTAGATCTGAAAGGGGGTTTGACCTCAGAAATACCATAGTAAAAGTCCGATGTTCCTTTGTAAAATATTTAGAGGATACAGCACTATCTAAACCAGGACGTGGCAATTGTGCTGCTGGTTTATCATACTATCACTCCACACCTCTTCCAAATGAAGTAGACTTTAACGTATGGGAATAAACTAATAGATAAAATATATTAATGAGAATTTTATATTTTTCAATTCTTAATTTTTCATAGAAGAGCTTATTATTGTAATATTGTTCCAAACAGCTTGAACAGCAATAAAGCAAGTTAATCAGAAATTGTTCAAGTGGGGACTTACACAATTTCTGATTAACTTGCTTTATTTTACGTTACTTTCGTTTATTGTATTGCACTTCGTTTAAAATCAGTAAACCAGTATTCATGTAACCTAAATAAATTCAATTGCTTCATTTCACAAGCCCTTACCTCCGCCTTCGCTTGAGGTACTGTATTATCTGAGCCAGTAAGCCATTAATTTAGATCGTCTGTGATACGCCACGCAGGTCGCTGCGGGCGGAATCCTTTCACCAAAACATTGCAGTGGAGGTCAGAGACTCGGCCTGGTACACAGTATAGTCGACGCCGTTCTGTGGCTTGGTTGTTGGAACCTTGGTGTACTTACAAGGTTGGAACCGGCTACAAACATATGTTCGACCACGCCTGTACGCTACACACGCTAGACGATGGGGTATTACAGTCTATGGCATAACCCCTTCCTCACTAAAGTGATGAGGCCATCCGGGATTACTGATGAGTCAGCCCGAGCTCGTGGGATGAAGGGATTGTCATGTGACTCACGGCCTCGAGTCTGCGGGGAAAACTTCACGTCATCTGGATTATAATCCCAACTGTACTTCGTGGAATCTTTATATAATATTTCTCTAGGGTGCTTTTCTTTCGGTAGGCCATTTTTACCTTAATACTCCTTTAAAACTAACAATTGAGACAACCATTTTGAAAGTTACCTTCACCGCTAAATACGAGAAATGATCAAACAATTCAAAACCATAGAAGTGATAATTTAGTGGGTGATTCTCACTTATCTGTCAGTGCCCTGATGTCACATGTTATACCAAGTTCAACTAGGCCTAACTCAAAGCAGGTGTTTCAGTGGTTAAGCTGTGCATGGGCAATTCTAGTATTCTAGTATGATTGATTGCACAACGTGGTAACAAAAAGACAAATTGCCAGACGCTGATTATCATCTAAGAATACGCTTGTCACACTGTCCAGTAGAGTTGTCTCGACTTGGAGCCTGGCTCGTAAGCTAAACGAATGCAGTTAGATGTCGCGCCGGTAAGAAGTAGGAAGAATTCTACGGTAAGTGGGCAGACAACAGTGGGCAGTGGCAACGAGGCCGCCGCAACACTGACCCGTGTCCGGGAATGAACTGTAGTTTACCGTACCTTCCACAAGGAAGTGTGGCGCAATGACCGGCTGGTGAAGTTGTGGCACACACGTCACATATCCTCCAATATAGAGTCACATTTAGTCTGGGGAACTAATTTTTTGCCAACATTGCTAAAAATTTATAAAATTCGCAAGTTTGTTTGAGACATTTGAATATGAATAGAAAACGTAGGATGTAATCAAGACTTTTGAATTTCAGAGTTTTGGTAAATTGAGCTCGTCCTTTCATATGTATTAAGAGGTGCTTTAAAATTATACTCGTATATGCTTGAAAATCAGAAACATATTTTAATCGCTTTAAAATACACTCTCTGTTCTTATCTTTCTAGTCCACGTGGTTGTTCCAGCAATTGCTATAACCCCTTTTCCCAACTGTTCACCCAATTGCTGTATCTCCACTGAATTTAATCCAATTTGAATAATTCTTTCAAAACGTATCGAAAAGGTATGATAAATCCTCGTTTGTTGTTAATTTTAACAGAAACATTATTGTTTAAACGTTCTTATTTTCGTATATTCTTCTTTTTTTGATGTTATCAAAACTTAGGCTTTGCAAATCAGATGAGGACTTAACAGTATTTAATTGTGTTTGTTTAAAATACAAACCTTATAAATGTGATGGGTAAATACAGTATATTTTCCGATTTTTTCCCATTGAGCATTCTGACCAAAATTATAATATCTTGGAAATGAGAAAACTGGTAAAATATAAACTTTCTTCAATTGTGAGTGAAAATTAGTTTGTCATCTCTACCCATAGAACTCGATATAGGTTATACCCGTTGGCACCTTTGTGTGTGTTTCGCATCTGATTGGCGCCCCGCCCACGTCTACTTGGCTCTGCGCCGCGTTTTTCCGAAACAACTGTTTATTCCTGGCACAATCAGAAGGTTTAAACTTTTGACTTTTCAATACTACCTATTATCTTTTGTTTATTACATTACAATACTTTGATCTAGTTAAACAAAAGGGCAAAGATTTAGTATTTGGCAATGATGTAGTTGTTTTAAATTGTTTAAGGGGAGACAATAGAATATCCAATTTAGCTGGGTGATTTGTTGTTTTAAGGTCTAGCCAGTGTCTGTGCTTTTTCTATGTCTGTCATTACTGTTTAAAATAAAACCTGAATTTACTGGGCGTATTTACATACCGGATACTGAATTAGTAAGGCTTATGTATGCATTCAGACAAACTTATATGGCTAGACATAATTATTTGTTATACATGTTTATCTATATAATAAGACTCATGTTGCCAGACTATTGAATAACGTAAATCATTTCTTACTCAACTAATCGTATTCTGTACTATAAAATAAAGTAACTATCTCTCTCTACTCACTGTTTGAACTGAAAACAGTTCCCACAGGCCAAGATATTCCGCGTGATGTGTAATTCAATATCTTGTAAAAAAATACCACAGAAATGAAACAGCATAGGCCCATATAGGTTGAGTAGGGGGCATTGGATGGGCATAATCCAGCAGGAGCAGCAGGCAAGTGGCGGTGGCGTCCCCCCCACGACACCCCCCCCCCCCCGACGCCCCCCCGACGCCCCACCCCCAACGCCCCCCCCCGGTCGTCTGCGGCACTTTTCGTGATGACCTTGACTATGAGGAAAAAACTTTCGAAAATTAATAACTAGCCCATTTGCCCACCGATTTTCACGGGACTTTTTCCACAGTGTAGGCCTACCCTCAAGGAAGCGAATGACGAAAGAACCCCATAGATCCACCATCAAACAAGCTCGCTATTAATTTTTAAACACGTTTTCCTTATGGGATCTTGGCTGTTTACCGACCGATTTTGACGAAACCTCACCACATGTCGGGTGGCGGCCGAAGTAAACCATCGCTTAAAGAAAATTGAAAATCCACCGTTAAACGGGCCCGCTATTAATTTTTAAACGCGTTTTCCTTATGGGATCTCGGCTGTTTACCGACCGAATTTGATGTAACTTCACTACATGTTGTGTGCCGGCTTAGCCAAACCAAACTGCAAGCGGCTCCGCGCTTTCACGTGTCGAGGCGCGTGCTAGGGCCTACGTGACCGCCCCAGGCTGTTTACTCATTAGTGATTCCGAGAATTGTTTACCGCCTAAAGCACTATGGATGCCTAAATTCCACTACGAAACTTCTAGAAGCTTCTAGAATGTTCTAGAACGTCGTGGACCGCGGTGACGTCATCCCCGTGCCTACGTGTCCGCCTCAGGCTGTTTACTCATCAGCGATTCCGGGAATTGTTTACCGCTTTCGCCGCCTAAAGCACTAAGCGCTTCCACAGGCTTAACGACTTTCACCTGCTGTATGGTCCACTGTACGGTACGTAGCTTTGTTATTTAAGCGATTGACGTCGCTTCCTTTATTCCGGCTGAAGAGGGCCCAAGCGCCCTAAAGCAGCCTCAGTGGGCCAGGGACTTTCCCGCCCACTGGAACCTCACAAAACAACAACATTCCTTTATTCAGTTCGTGTTTGGAGTTCAGTGTATGTGGACGTGCTACTTCAGTGCTGTGCTAGTATTTATTGCACCATATTCTGAGATTGTTAAACGTGAGTATATTTCATTCTTATTAGTTGTAGTGTGGAAGACTATTACATTTACATAACTTACGAATAGAAATATGGCCCGTTAATACAAGTCTTATGCTTTTCATTATGTTTTAGGGAAAACGATTCATTATTGCTATGTGTTCAGTCTAACTCTACTCAAGGGAATTATCGACTTTTCTTAGAACGAGTTTGATCCATTACACAACCACTAGGTTTTTCCAAAATATAAATAATCCATAGAACAATCTACACATCATTTTCAATTTATTTTTGACTAATTTTTCCAAACTTTTATTACATAGCACTGATGCAAATTTTATTTTTTTTCAGATGGATGATACTCACCGCTGCCCCGACTGCAATCGCATCTTCATGCGTAGATACGATTTAGCACGACACGTTATTAGTATTCATGGTGAGAGGCAGCAGCACGTGTGCGTTGTATGCGGTGCCACTATGAGTCGCAGAAATGCCCTCCAACGCCACATGGTCAACACCCACGGCGGAGCCACCCCACGACAACAAGGTTCGGGTGAAGGTCCTGGCCCCGACTACCACGTGTGTGGAGAATGCGGATACCGTTTTCGTCGCGGAGCCAACCTACAACGGCACGTGGATTCCGCTCATAACCGAAACAACCGTTTCCTATGTGACGCGTGCGGTGTAGTGTTCACCAGGAGAGACAACCTACGTCAACACACCAAACAATTTCACAGTGACGGAGAAGAACGTAGTTTCTCTTGTGTGTACTGTGATCAGAGGTTCAGCCGGCAGTTCAATAAGGACCAACATGAGCAGTTCAACTGCAGCGTTATGAGGGATTTAATCTGGAACCGAGTGCCGATGGAAGAGGAGCCTCAACCCGGACCCAGCACTGAGCCTCAACCCAGCACCGAGCCTCAACCCAGCACTGAGCCTCAACCCAGCACCGAGCCTCAATCAAGCACCGAGCCTCAACCCGGACCCAGCACCGAGCCTCACCTGGGACCCAGCACCGAGCGACGATGACAAGATGGAGGGTAGCGGCCTCCCCGCGTTCCAGCTCGTGCACCGAGCCTTCCGCACTCGTCTCCTCACCTACCGACTGTCGCAACCGATGGACGCCTTGCTGACTGTCGAGGAGGCGCTGGTCTTCTTGTTCCAGGAGGTTCTCGACCTGTTGACCGATGTCAGGAGCAGACACCCCAGCATCAAGGTGAACATGGTACTGGAGTGCGAGTTCACCAACATCCACGGGGCCACCTGCTTACGTTCGTTCAACACCGTCAACGTCCCGCTGACCGAGGCCTCCGACTTGAAGAACTTCCTCTCGACCACGTTCAACATGATCATGAACAAGAAAGAGCAGTGCGAGTTGGTGGGTAGCGGGTGGACCTACCTGCGCATACGCGACCTGGAGATCCGCGTGAACCAGTACACGGCGCTCGGAGGCAGAGCCTTTATCCAGCTGCCAGAGGCCATCGCGGATATACGCGCTGTTGTCAGTGTGCAAAACGCCGACGACATGTGTTTCATGTACGCCATCCTGACCAAGTTCGTCCCGGAGCATCGAGAGAGACCCGAGGAGTATGCCTTGGATGTCATCGCCCGCTACGACTGGACCGGCCTGCACTCCCCCGTTACACTGAAGGACATCAAGTCTTTCGAGCGCAAGAACGCCATCAGCGTAAACGTTTACGGGTTCGAGCGGGCGATGGTGGGGAGACGCCCTGATGGAACGCCAGAGTTCAAGGACCAGGTCCACCCGTTGAAGATCTGCAAGCGGGAGCTTGAAGACCACAGAGACCTGCTGTACGTGACCAACGACGGGGACAGCCACTACGCGTACATCACGGACCTGGATCGACTGGTTCGGCCCCAGCTCACCAAACGTGAAAATAGGATCTACATCTGTAAGCGGTGCTTCGCTTACTTCGACAATCGGCCCAACAAGCTCGGCCTGACGGGCGCTCAGCGTCTGGAGGAGCACAGGCGTTACTGCTACGCCAAGGCTCCCCTCCGCTTGGACATGTCGAAGAAGGAAAAGATCCGCTTCACGCACCCCGAGTACACAAGGCGAGAGAGATTCTGCATTTACGCGGACTTCGAGTGCTCTCTGCAGCCCGTGCCCGACGACCCGGTGGAAGCACCGCGCGGCACCAGACCCCTGCGCATGCACGTCCCGTACGCCTTCGCCTGTTCCTGTTCAACATGAGAGCTCTGCACCCTTCCCTGACCCGGCAAGAAATGGACGAGTACCTCGCGGTGACCCACTGCTACCTCTGCGGCGACGAGTTCACCGAGTCGGACATCAAGGTGCGGGGCCACAACCACGCCCCGCCTTACGAGTACCGCGGGGCGGCGCACCGCTCGTGCAACCTGCGGTACAGGGAGCAGCGGGTCATCAACTGCTACTTCCACAACCTGTCCAACTACGACGCCCACTTCGTAGTGCGGGAGCTGGCCATCGACCTCGGCGATGTGGACGTGTTGGCGCACACCGAAGAGCGCTACATCGCCTTCACCAAGCGGTTTCACTTTGGCCAGCCCGAGGACAACCGACGACAGACGTCTTTCGCGGTGCGGTTCCTCGACACCTACAGGTTCCTGTCAATGAGCCTGGCCAGCCTCGCAGCGGGATTGCCCACCGACAAGATGCGCGAGACCAGGAAGCGATTCCCCGACGACCGGCTCTTCGATCTGGTGCGCAGGAAGGGCGTGTTCCCCTACAGTGTGGAAAAAGTCCCGTGAAAATCGGTGGGCAAATGGGCTAGTTATTAATTTTTGAAAGTTTTTCCTCATGGTCAAGGTCATTACGAAAAGTGCCGCAGACGACCGGTGGGGCGTCGTGGGGGGGAAGTTGGGGGGGGGGGGTGACGCCACCGCCACTTGCCTGCTGCTCATGCTGGATTATGCCCATCCAATGCCCTCTACTAGGTTGTTACACATTAGTTGATTTTGAAAGATCATATGTTTATAACATGAGAGAAATATTTTATTTCAATAACTGGGGATTGTCGAAAATGGAGGTTGAAGGGTTTTAAGATGTTAAAACACGCGACTCCATACAACACTTCCAGGAGCTACTGTATGGGGGATTTATTATTGCGTAACTTTCCGGATATTCTGTAAAAAGTAATGATATTGTATTTACGTTTAAAGGTGCGCCCTACCCCAGATTGAATGATCCGCACGATTTTGTTTAGCGCCGGGCGCCGCAGGGCCATGCATATTTTACACTTGAAGACCTTTTTGTTTTCCTCAATCGCACTGTTATTTTACAGATTTCTAACTAACTATTTGCATTTTTACACTTTTCAGATTCAAATCTAAATATTGTATGGTTCCTTTTTTCCAAAATAATTTTCCTCCTTACGTTAGGAAGCTTTAGAAAAACGCTTAATTTGAACACTTTACTAATGGCCTGCCACTTATTTTGAATTAAAATCACGATTTTTAAATCGTATGATACATAGATGAACATTTAGTGAATTAAATAACAACAAATTGTTTTGAATCGGTTAACGATTGAGTCTACAATGTGGGAGATGCAAAACTCTTATTTTAGCGTGCGTAAGGTAGGTAGGGCGCAACCCTTAATTAATTGTTTAATCAGTCAGACAAAGCTCCACAAGAATTATTAGATCTTGAGATTTAAGTATTTATCACAGGGACAATGTAATGGCTCCAATTTTTATGAAGAATTTAAAGAGTCTGATGATGACATAAATAATCTCAATATTCATTCAGAACAACTCAACATTCAGTCTGATGATAATCATAATATAATCTCAACGAGTTCGCACGCAGCACGCTGATGTGAGGGAAGTGAATTTCCACATAAAAACTTTTAAAACTTAAAATTAGTGTAAAAACATACTTGTATTCCAATTTTTATTGAAATCTGAAAACATTGATTTTTTGGCTGTTCTGATGCTCCTGGTTTCATTTACCTGCAAAGCTGGGAATACAATTTTGTGCATTATAATGTGAGGAGAAGGTCCAGTCAGGCTTGAAAGTAGGCGTGAGGTTGCTGGGGATGATAAAAGTACTCTAACAAAGGAGTAGCAGGCTCTTCTAGTGTAAAACCCCCGTAAGACAACGTACTGTGTTTAGCCGAAACACATTTTCTTTAATAACTCGGTAAATATTTATGCTAGAATGACGAGAGAGGGCTTAAAACTTTTGTCTTGCTAAGTCCCATCTTATTACATCCATTAATTTTACATTTGGGGCGTTTTAGACCCTTTTTGGGCCCAAAAACTCAAAATTTGGAAGATTAATCCCCAAAAAAGGGGTTTGGAGTTTTACGATTCTTTTGCCCAACGAACTTGTCCAACTGATTACAGAAAGGAACGTCCCTACCAAATTTGAAGTTAATCGGACAAAAAATGCGACCGCTAGAGTGCAAACACATATATATATATAAAATTTTGAACGACCCCCCAAACCGTGTTCAGGGGGTCACGTTAGGAACTTCTATGGTGGTCCCGGGCTTAAGTTTCACCGTGCGGGTCATGCTAATAGTTCACTTTCCAAAGGAAATTCACTAACGATTCTTTTTTGCCTGTAGAAATTTGACTTATTGGCGGAACAAAACAAGTTAAATAGTTATTTTATTGGCTACATTTCTCGTTGGTCGCATATGGGAGAAGCAGTTAGAAACAGGTAATTTCATGAGAGAAAGTCCCAATCATAAATTTTGTCATAACAAACTGCTCTCCTCGTGATATTGTTAAAACTAACCCGTCTACGGGGTCTACACTAGCTGTGTGTTGTGTTGTGTGAGTGACTCGGCAGGTGTCGTGTAGTGGCGCCATGCGCCATGTGCTGTTGTGTGTGTTGTGTTACACCCGTCCACTGTCTGTGTGTCAGTCACCTGTTCGCCCCCACGGTCTGGGGGGGCGGGGGAGGGGAGGTACCCGCATACCTTTGTCCCGAGCAGGAGGCGACGCCGACGGTACGACGATCCTTCCACGCTCAGGACAAAGGAATTGATTCATTCCACTGCCGGGGGTTTCCAGGTTTCCAGAGTTCTAGGAAAATGATCTCCGCGGGTGTTGCGGTCTTGGAAAGCACAAAGTCAGGGGCTGCAGGCTGACTGGGTCGTACTGAGGACTGAGAGCAACTGTGGCATTTTTTCCCATGAGTGTTTTTTTCGCATAGAACAGGTATTTTTGAACTGTTCAGGGGGCAAGAATGTGGAAGCTCACACCTAAAGATAGTCGTCCGAAAACAATATAACACTTTAGGACTTTTGATCATTGCTGATGGGGGATTGTGATTGTAGATTAAACCAATTTTATTTCGAACTGTCATACCGAAGTGACTGATTGTGGAAACGATTGGTGAGCTCATTAGAAACGAGTTCGCACGCAGCACGCTGACGTGAGGGAAGTGAATTTCCACATCAAAAAAACTTGTAAAACTCAAAATCAGTGTAAAAACATACATTTGTCCAATTTTTATTGAAATCTGAAAACATTGTTTTTTTGGCTGTTCTGATACCCCTGGTTTCATTTACTTGCAAAGCTGGGAATACATTTTTACGCCTTATAAGGTTAGGAGAAGGTCCAGACAGGCTTGAAAGTAGGCGTGAGGTTGCTGGGGATAATAAAAGTACTCTAACAAAGGAATAACAGGCTTTTCTAGTGTAAAACCCCCCATAAGACAACGTACTGTGTTTACCCGATACACATTTTCTTTAATAACTCGGTAAATATTTATGCTAGAATGACGAGAGAGGGCTTAAAACTTTCGTCTTTCTAATTCCCATCTTTTAACTTGCATGAATTTTACATCTGGGGCTTTTCTGACCCTTTTTGGGCCCAAAAACTCAAAATTTGAAAGATTAATCCCCAAAAAATGGGTTTACAGTTTTCCGATTGTTTTGCCCAACGAACTTGTCCAACAGGTTATAGAAAGGAACGTCCCTACCAAATTTGAAATAAATCGGACAAAAAATCCGACCGCTAGAGTGCATACATATATATATATATATATATATATATATATATATATATATATATATATATATATATATATATATAATTTTGAACGACCCCCCCAAAACGTGTTCAGGGGGTCACGTTAGGAACTTCTATGGTGGTCCCGGGCTTAAGTTTCACCGTGCGGGTCATGCTAATAGTTCACTTTCCAAAGGAAATTCACTAATAACTGACAGTTGGCGATGATCGTTTGTAGCCCGCTTTTAGTGAAAAAGAGTGCTTTCTCCATAGCCATCTCAAGTTTGGATTAAACATGTTCAAATTTTAAATAAAATGCTATTTCGGTAAAAGCTACGCTGGTGAACGTGAATTTCATGAAAAATTCAAAATAAATTAGAAAATAGTTTAACGGGCACAAGCGGATGTTAAAAAAAACGGATTGCATCGGGTATTTATACTTAATAATACTTTCTGGTGATAAATTAACCTCATAGTTTTACTACCTTTCTATAATTTTTCCAACATTCGGATAAGAACGTTTTATATCCCAATCTTCATGGAAAAAAAATAATTGGCGGTGCGTTAGAACCAGCGAGCACAGAATAGATTTCTAGGAGAAATCCGAGTAATCAAAAGCGTTTCGCTCGTCATGTAAAAAGCCCGTGACATTTTATCTACTGAACAAAAAAGTCGACTAAACAATCAGACTGATATTTTTCTAGAACTCTTCAACGTGGTTTAGCCTTATGGTACTAAATATATGCAAATCAGGTTATGGTAACAATCTTAGAAATCAATTGCATTCAGTATTATAATTTTACCTACAAGTAAACAAGGCTATTTATATTGTAAGGAATCCGGTTACTGTACCCAAATATAACTCAAGCCTCTTAAGAAATTGTCCAGTAAGAAAGTTTAATTTCAATTAATAAAGGTCGGTGACATGAGAAGTCAAGGGCTTGTTTGCTGATTCGGAGATGTGCCTTGTCGGCCACATGGATAGGAATCACGTGCCACGGCTGTAGTAGCTACCGAGACTGCGGATCACATGAAATATTTACCAAAAGATACAAACAACTGTCCTACGCTCACGTGTCTCCTTGAGCCTTACTACTCAGTCTACATTTGGTTGGTCGCAGCTCACCTCCGTTCACCAAGTGGAAATACTCTCAAGAATTTACCAACAGATATCCTGACACCGGTTTTACGCTCACGTGTCTCCTTGAGCCCGACTGTTCTGTAGACATTTGGTTGGTCGCAGTTCACCTGCGTACACCGACTGAAATATTCACAAGAAAGTACCAACAGATGCTCCGAATCTATCTTACGCTAACGTGTCTCCTTGAGCCCTACTGTTCTGTCGACATTTGGTTGGTCGCAGCTCGCCTACATACACCGGCTGAAAAATTCTCAAAAAGTACCAACAGATGCCACGACATCTGTCCTACGCTCACATGTGTCCTTGAGTCCTACTGTTCTCTCTGCAATTGGTTGGTCGCAGCTCACCTGCGTACTCCGGCTGAAATATTCACAAGAAAGTACCAACAGATGCCCCGACATCTGTCCTACGCTCACGTGTCTCCTTGAGCCCTACTGTTCTGTCGACATTTGCTTAGTCGCAGTTCACTTGCGTAGGCACCGACTGAAATATTCGCAAGAAAGTACCAACAGATGCTCCGAATCTATCTTACGCTCACGTGTCTCTTTGAGCCCTATTCGGTCGACTTTTGGTTAGTCGCAGCTCACCTGCGTACTCCGGCTGAAATATTCACAAAAAGTACCAACGATGCCCCGATATCTGTCCTACGCTCACTTGTCTCCTTGAGTCCTACTGTTCTGTCGACATTTGGTTAGACGCAGTTCACCAACGTACATCAGGTGAAATAAAGTATCAACAGAATCTCACGCGGCTCCTTAAACTCTACTGTTTTATCAACATTTGGTTGGTTTTCGGCTGACATTAATAAACTTTGTGACTGCGGCTATTTCTATGAAGATTGTACATTTAAACACCATCTGATGTAACCAAGAATGTCTGGTCATCTTGTGTTCGCTTGCTAATTTTCCACTTGAATACAGAGAAAACTTGAAGGCACCTATTAGGTTTCATGTGTTTACATGATAGATTTATGTTTTTTTTATATAAAATAAAACGCAATTTACTATTATCATACCATTTACAATACGTGTGAGTAGTGCAATAAACATAACTCGCTTGCTTATGCTCGTTAACAAACCTTTTATATAAAATAAGTGCATGATTGAAAATGCACACCATTGTGATTAAATTTGTCATACGAATGTAAAACATAATTATGGTATTCTGCTTGTAAACGGTATGCATCTTGATAAGTAACCTTTACAGTTTTAGATTGAAATAAAATAAACAATATGTCAAGACAACGTCGTTACTGAGACATCTATTTAAAAGGGACATGTCGAAACCATTTTTAATGTCATACGTTATTTTAGACAAATTTCTTTACAAAATCTTTACATTGGGCTTACTTTGTTGCCGAAGTAAAAACTTATATTGAGAAGGAAATTAAATGAAAAAGGCGAAGCAGTACATTATCAGCTGGATCGTCTCGAACAGGCATTAAAGTTGGCGTTGACGTTGTCATCGAAACAGACATTACATAACGTTTGACATTTCGCTATCGCCGACATCTTTAACGAAATTGTCACAGAGTTTTGAGGCCTTTGACCTTTCTCCCGTCTTTATTGACCTTTGCTCTGCGGCGGCAAAGGTCTTGCGATAACCCGCAAGGGTGACCTTTTATTTGGCAACACTTGCTCTGATAGATTGTTTGTCGTTGGGATTCTCAAACTGTACAACTATTCGTAAAGTAACTGTTGTAATTATTACTTTATAATTACAAGCGGGGCTAGACAGATGGTTAGAGTTTATACTTTTTAAAGATTTATTGCTATACTTTGCATAATTGTGTAAAGCTATTGGATTTATTGTTAATTATTTTAAAATAATTAATCCATTACTATTATCACAGACAAAGGAATATAGATGAATATATATGTCTATGGATTCCTTTGTCTGAGATATTATATATGTGAAAGTTTGGATATATGTGTGTATGGATGGATGGGTGTTCAGACTTCCATCACGCAAAAACTGCTGAACCGATTAAGCTAAAACGGTGCATAGCTTACATATCACATTAACATACTGGCATACGAATGTACATCCAACCCTCGGGCTCTACTCCATGGGCCCTGTAAGTTCCAATGCAAATCTAATGGGAGGATATCGTTTATAAAATTACCAGCTGTAGTTAAGGTGTTTGACTGTTACTTCAAAGAGAGTCATATGGTAAGTCAGATGTGGCACTGTTGGTCAGGTCAATACTAAAGGTTTGCGAGTGTTGCCGCGGGTAAAGCTAGTTTTTTCCATTTATTATACCTTGTTTTACTCTGGTAGGAAATCCGGATTTAAAGTTAGAAGCTAATCTTCAGTCCTCCCTACTGATTTCCCAAATTAAATATGTTAAGTAGGCTATATAGGAAGGACTGAAGAAGAGCTTTCGAGGTCGAAATCCGGATTTCGAGTTGGGAAAAGTTAAAATTGATAGGGTACTGTAATAACGGCATTTATTAGTTGATTTTGTAATTAAACTGTTGTTATGTTTCATTTTTTGTCCACCAAGTTCAGAATTACAGTTTACTTTTCGATTACTTAGAACCTAGAAATGTTCATAATTCTGACCTAGCTTTGCATAAAGAAGAATTCTAAACCATCATCATCATTATATTAAAAGAATAAGGCGATTTTTGTGCAGAAGATTATGATCAAACTACTGGGTCGATTTTGATGATTTGCGTGTAGTTTGAAAACCCTTAACATCTAGATGTGCCTTTTTGGGGTCTCAAGTCAAGTGCGTGGAGCCATAAACTCTTGGGAAGCCCTCAAAGTACGGTTATGGCCCATTTAAATAACATTGGACAGAAAATCAAAACAGAAGAAGCAGAACAGCTGGGATTAAAGATACAAACATATAGTTTGCTAGTATTGTATTTATTATTTTATAATTTAGAATGGTATAACATAATCATATGCTAAAGCTATGATCTTTAACATACTATAAACTATACTCTTATTACATTTACAATTTTAACAGATAGGCTAGTACGGGGAGACCGAGCCCCCGGTGATATTTGATTACGTTTGTGGGTGAAAAAGATGTCTATATGCAATCTTCCTTCAGTGGTTCAAGTCACTGTTTTCAAGAAATCACCTGTTGATACCTCACCATGTGCAAGTGCTACTTTGATAGTTCACTGGATATTTATTCATAGCTGCTTTGATTTGAAACTGCATTATCCCAATGTTAAATTATATAAATTTAAAATTAGTTTTTTAAACAAAATAAGAATTTTCCTGGCGTTGAGGTTTCTCCAATTGGCTTTTTATGTCCAAAAGCTCTAATTCCAAAGTCCTTCCGCTGGAAATTTTACAAACAAACATTGCTCGTGTTAGAGTATATGATACAACTTAATTGTGTATGGTTTATAGTAACTAATATTTATGCAAAGCTACGCTACATGTAGTAACCTAGTTGCTTCTGGGTTCTAAGTAAAATGGTTGTCTATAACTGTACGCTATAACGCTATATAATCACTTCGGGCAGCATTAAACGCAAGGATTGCAGATAAAAAGAGTAACACCTGCCAACTATGGGCAAGGAAGTAGTGCTCTGGTGGTGCACCATTACCCACTGAGGTCACACCCTGTACACTGTATTTTTTCATTTAATTACAAATCTTGTAAGGAATGAAGTACATTTTTGGAATTAGCTGTGTGAAAATTAAAACCACTATTGACACCTAATTATAAAACTAGTATCACTGTTGGTACTTAATTAGAAAACTATAGTATCAATATTAGTACTTAATTAGAAAATTAGTAGCAACTAGTGGCTTAAAGGGGCAATAACTCCTAACCTTGCTCCAAGTAGGAACACATGTCAGTTTGTAAAAAAGTACACACTTAATCACATGTTTTAATGTAAACAAATGCAGACGTTTTTAAATCACCAAGCTTTTCTAATGGGGGAAGTATTACGTTATTTCTTGTTTGCTGGTAACTTATTAGAAATACTGTACTGATATTTTTCCCGAGTCCCTGGGATCAGGACCTTTAGTTTCAGCCGTCTCCCATCATCCTGCGATTTGCCAAACACAATTTTGACTTACAAATTTCGCTTACAGAATTATATATAAAAATAGTAGTACTTAATTAATTATAATTCTAGTAGTCGTAAATACGTAGCCTGTCAGGTTACACATGGAGTATAAACACATGTTTTCTGAAGGACGAGCATTTATTTTGAAATATTAAACGAGAACGCTCCAGACTCGTGGAAGGTCTTTACGAAACCATATAACTTATAACTGAATGTGAATACCTTAAGGGGGTATAGAAACATTCAAGTATTCTTGTATGGTTGGAACTATAATATTGAATCACCCTTTGAACGTGGCAAAAAACTTGTACCACTTATACTTTATTAGTGGATTTCCTTTGGAAAGTGAACTACTGTATTGGCATGACCCGCACGTTGAAACCTAAGCCCGGGTCCACCATAGAAGTTCCTAACGTGACCCCCTGAACACGTTTTGGGGTGTCGTTCAAAATGTTATATATATATATATATATACATATGTATATATATACATATGTATATATATATGTGTGTGTGTGTGTGTGTGTGTGTGTGTGTGTGTGTGTGTGTGTGTGTGTGTGTGTGTTTGCACTCTAGCGGTCGGATATTTTGTCCGATTTACTTAAAATTTGGTAGGGACGTTCCTTTCTGTAATCAGTTGGACGAGTTCGTTGGGCAAAACAATCGGAAAACTCTAAACCCCTTTTTTGGGGATTAATCTTTCAAACTTAGAGTTTTTGGGCCCAAGAAGGGTCATAAAAGCCCCGTATGTAACATTAATGCATGTAAAAATATGGGAATTAGTGAGGCGAAAGTTTTAAGCCCTCTCTCGTTATTCTAGCATCAATATTTACCGAGTTATTAAAGAAAATGTGTTTCGACTAAACACAGTACGTTGTCTTGCGGGGGGTTTACACTAGAAAAGCTTGTTATTCCTTTGTTAGAATACTTTTATCATCCCCAGCCACCTCACGCCTACTTTCAAGCCTGTCTGGACCTTCTCCTAACATTGCAATGCGCAAAATTGTATTCCCAGCTTTGCAGGTAAATGAAACCTGGAGCATCAGAACAGCCAAAAAATCACTGTTTTCAGATTTCAATAATAATTGGAATAAATGTATGTTTTTACACTTATTTTGAGTTTTAAAAGTTTGTATGTGGAAATTAACTTCCCTTAAGTCAGCGTGCTGCGTGCGAACTCGTTTAGCTTTGTTTTAGCGTTGGTGCTAAAAAAGTCTTATCTAAATGGACTCTGCATGTTGTTTTTTTATGAAATGTCTAGAGTTGTTTTCTCTATGATAATGATTTGTTGTCATTCAAACAATAAGAAATATTCATGGTGTGTACTTGAATTTGTTAATCTCAACAACCATTTTGATGGTGAAATTGTGGAAGTTTGCATCGAATTATGGAGTTGCACTATTGAATTGTGGAGTTTGCATGGTATATAATAGAAGATGCCAGCACAGAAGCATCTTCGACATTTATGTGGAGTTGTAAAACTGAAGGCGCAATAATGTACATTTTGCCTACACACTTTATTCCTGTTTATTGTTTAGGTAACAAGTTTACAATAGTTTTGCTCCTGCAAAAAAATGTTGTGGTAACACAACAAGCGGGAATTTCATGCAAGCTACCAAAGTGTTTATTTACAACTGCTAATCGTTACGTAAAAGACGGATGTTTATAACAAACATTCTCAAAGTGTCTACACCGCGTTGATTTGACATGCCCATGGATTGTTGAGATACAAGTAGTTGCGTGTAGTACCTTCAGTTAAGGATTTGCAGTGGGGTATTGCGAAATGAGGAAAATGTTCCCCGTAATCTCGTAATCTCGACAGGCGCCGGCTGGTTGAACTCATCGCAAACGTCACAGTTATAGATTGTATGCGGGTTGGTAGGAGGTGGAAAGGGGGAATCACATGTGAAGTCGTTGACTGGTCGTTCCATTTATTTATACCACTCACTCCAGCAGCGTAATATCACTTTCAAAATAACCCCCCCCCACCCCGGGCTTCTTCCATCTTCCTCTTGACCATGTTCACTAGTGGATAGAAAACAAAAGAGGTTGACGACCCGATGGTGTTAAGCCGTGTTACCCCGTCTCCTGAAAACAAAGACACACAGCTGTTACAGTTTCGTGTCTGGTAAACCGTACCGCATTTTTAGAAACTAATTCTCACTACACCGGCTACGTTTATTAAATTAGCCTACAATGTTACACAACCGTTACAACATACCAAATAAAACAGGTTTAGAGTTTAAAAAAGAACAAAATTTTCGACAGACTTCCGCATTTCTTTCTTCGTTCCTTGAAACTTATTAACCGTGAATAAAGTTATTGCTTGAAACTGTTAAACACTTCAACTTCAATTTATAAATTACAGTAGAATAATACTTCAGGGGATGGAATAAGGACTCAGTGAACCATTGCATTACATTTTTTATACGTACTTGCATATTTTTTCCTCTTTGTACTCACAATGATTATATTAATGCTATAGTGTGTTTGGGGTTGACTATATTTTTGCATTGGTAAATTGAATTAAATAAATGTATCACTTTAAAAAAATCGACTCTTTGCTAAGCCTATGTTGATTAGTGTAAAACGGTAGCATTGTTTTTGTATGTTGATATTTGTATCTAAGAACATAGTGTTTATCGATCAACTTGCTCAACGTTGCTCAATATGCTCAAAGACCGACGAGCACAAATCATAAAAAAGTGGAGCAGGCTCTACTCAAATGAGTTACACATTATCATATTTGAGTACCTCGTCAATTACTTTGACCGACGCAAGCGTCTTTAGTCATCGTATTTTCTCAGTAAGAATAACAAGGCAACTTTAAAGGTCAGTGGGGCGGAGCCCTGAGGTCAGGGGGAAATCGTATCCAACGTGTTGTGGTCCCGTATGACGTGGTCTAGTACGGGAGCAGTTTTTGAAATCTCCTGGACACACAAACACACAACTAATTTATTAGTACAAATTTATTAATGAAAACATTTTCTCAGAAGTGCTTTGCATGTTTAACAAATTACTAACAACTGATTGAATTTCATTTCAGCCATTTCGTACAAGAACAATATTTATGAAACAGTTGACGCTGCCTATCTGCATCTATCTTTCAGCCCACCTACTATCAGAAGTTGGTAATCTGAGACTGGTTATAGGGTAATAACGTCAATGGTAATATGTAATCGCAATAAGGGCCAACTTCTTTATTATATACAGTAGTATACATTTCCTTAAACATTCTAAACAATACCCTCGTCGCAGCAAACCTGCATACTCAGCAAATTTCCAATGGAGATATAAATGTCGTAATACTACATGAAGCCACTTACCAAGTTTCATAAAAATATATTCACAAATAAGTGGTACTGTATATACAATTTTAATTTTTCTCCATAAGAATAACATTGGAGCTGAGTACGCAGGTTTGCTGCAACAAGGAAAAATGGGTTTTATGCTAATATCAATATAACTCAGTCAGGTGAAGTCGTATACCAGTTTTTATTCATTTATATTCATAATTAAGGGAGATATAGCATTTAATTATTCTCCATAAGACTAACATGGGGCTGAGTACGCAGGTGTGCCGCTACGGGAGCCTTTGGAAAAAAATTGGTTTTTTTTAGCAAATATCAATAAACCACAACCAGATGAAGCCTTATACCAAGTTTCGTCAATATACGTTCATAAATAAGCGAGATATAAAATTTGTCTTTTCCTCCTTAAGAATAACATTAGACAACGTACTGCGTTTAGTACTTTCAATATCTCGGTAACCAATTGACGTTGAGGAATGATCAGAATACTAAATGTGTGTTTTTTTAAGCTGAATCCAATGGTAAAAAACTAATATTTGACTATTTCAAAAATTATGTGTAAAAAATTCAAAAAACCCATTTTTGAGCTACAAACCCCCCCCCCCAAAATACCCCTTCAGATGGAGCGATCTGGCTGTTTTTCGAACTTAAAGTCATAAATGTTGCTGTACACGTTTATACTAAATTTCATCAAAATCGGATCATTTTTACGAGAGTTATCGTGCTCACGGACACATATTATATAATATATATATATATAGAGAGAGAGAGAGAGAAAGAGAGAGGTATACCCCCGTCGCAGCAAGCCTGCGTACTCAGAGAATTTCCAATACATTTATATGTTTCTCACTACTACATAAAGCCACTTACCAAGTTTGACAAAAATACATTCATAAATAAGTGATTTATAACATTTTATTTATTCCCCATAAGAATAACATTGGGACTGAGTACGCAGGTTTGCTGCAACGAGGAAGATAAGAAATGAGTTTTTATGCAATTATCAATATAACTGAACCAGGTGAAGCTACTTACCATGTTTTATTAATTTATATTCATAATTAAGGGAGATATAAAACTTTACTTATTCCCTATAAGAATAACATTAGGGCTGAGTATGCAGGTTAGCTGCTACGGGGACAACCAACAATTGTGCAAATATCAATATACCAGTAAAACGTGAAGCCACATACCATGTTTCATCAATATACATTCATAAATAATCGAGATATCAAATTGTATTTATTCTCCATAAGGATAACATTGGACAACGTACTGTGTTTAGCACTTTGAATATCTCTGCAACGGTTGGACGTAGAATCACAATTTGAACACCAAAATGATTGTTTTTTGGAGTTAAAGTGATTTGTAAAAGCAAATGTGAAGTTTAAAGTAAAATTAACTGAGGAAAAGCCAAAAACCTTTTTCTCATAAGATTATCATGGGAGATTTTATGAGCATTTTTTTATATTTTTTCCGCAACCACTTAACCTAGGTAATAATTCAGGATACCATATTATTTGTTTTTTAAGCTCAATAACATGGTCAAAACCAAAATTAACTGTTTTACAAATTTTAGGGTACAAAATTCAAAAAACCGATTTTTGGAAAATTTAAAACGCCCATACACCCCCCTTCCCATGGTCCGATTTTTCTGGTTTTCGGACTTAGGTCATAAATGTCAGTTTACACATTTGAGCCAAATTTCATCGAAATCGGACGTTTTACTTCTCCCCCTATACATAGTATATGGAGAAAGTATTGTTTTCGTAAAAATTTTCGAATTTGAGTTGTTAGTGGAAATATTCGTTTTGGTGCTCCCTGAACCCAAAAAAGTGGTTTTTACGTGATGTCTGTCTGTGTGTGTGTGTGTGTCCGTGTGTGTGTGTGTGTGTGTGTGTGTCTGTGTGGATGTGTACAGAGCTAGAGCCCTAACCAATGGGCCGATTTTTATGAAATTTGGTATGTAGGTACTAATCCACGTTATCTCCAGGCGTTTTTTTCATTTTTTGGAATTTTTGATTTTTAAGGGTAATTATCCCCCAAAAACCACCAAAAATCATGAAAAATCAAAATTTCTCAAAAACGGCTCTAACGATTTTGATTAAACTTTGGTCGTTTGTAGAACTTTAGTTTTCCAATAAAATGACACCACCCGCATGTCTGTAAAAATGCGGGTTCAGAAATAACAGGACTTAAAACATTAAAAATTAAGTTTTTTGGTTTTTTCTTAAAAATACATAAGTATAAAAAAATATTACTATTCACCATTAAAAATAGCTCAAAAAACTAAATAATTTAGTATTTTGAATTACTATTCTACGATTGCTGGTTGCGGAGAAAATTGGAATTTTAATTTTGCGGTAAACGCAGTACGTTGTCCAATGTTATTCTTATGGGGAATACAAAAATTACTATTTCTCTCTTATATACTGATAAATTGCATTCAAACTTGATATGCTTGTCAAGTTAGCATTGGCCAACAGTGGAAATTTGAAATATGTTGCCCCTTAATATCCCTGGGCGGGAATAGGGGGCATTTCCCCTCTTAAAACCACGAGTGTAGCAATGGATTATGTAGTGCCTCCAAACCAGGGATTTGGGTGGATGTTTTTTAAAACAACTTGTTTACAAGATTTTCTGTACATTCGACCGTGCTTTGTATTCTATATTTGGTAAATAAAAAGTAATTTATTCATTAAAGTTGGACTAAAAGGGAGAAAGTATGTGTCAGTTTCCTGATACCGTTTATTTTACTCAAGTTATCGCATTCTAGCCGTATAACATTACCGTAGGTCTCATGGTAAGACTTAAGCCCGAGACCAAGATAACTTTTTGTTTTGAGGTCCCCAGATGTCAAAAACACTATTCGTTCAAATTTATATATATGTATATGTTATGTATATATAAATTTATGTATATATAAATTTGAACGAATAGTGTTTTTGACATCTGGGGACCTCAAAACAAAAAGTTATCATGGTCTCGGGCTTAAGTCTTACCATGAGACCTACGGTAATAGCTTCTTCGCTATAGGGGAAATTCGCTAATATATATATATATATATATATATATATATATATATATATATATATACCATGCCGACTACGGTAATAGCTTCTTCCCTATAGGGGAAATTCGCTAAAAACTTACCTAGTTCCTTCATGATTTTCATAAAGTTAGACCTGGTTACATTTTGTTTTGAATAAATGAATGAATGAATGAGTCTACATGAATTAAAATGAATGAATTAATTGAATGAGTATACATTTCCATAACATCCATTATAAAAAAAAACTTATCTAGTTCCTTTATGATTTTTATTTTTTCAAAAAAGTTAGATTTTGTTAAATTTTGTTTTGAATGAATGAGTTTATTCCAATAAAATAACAGTGTTTTAAATCGTGCAAAATTTGGTAAATAATATGTATCGGAAATATAAATAGAATAAATAGAACGAAAATTGATCTTGGAAATATTCAGCTCATATACCGTCTTATTAGTTTACATCGAGATGCCATTTCGGGAGCTTCCTTAAAACAGCTCTTGCTTCTGTGCTGTTTATTAGTATCAACAGACGCTGTTAAATTACATTTATTTTCATTCTTCCATAAAATTAACAGAGGGCAGAGCCCTGAAGGAGGACGTCCTCCAAACCCCCAAAAGGCACAAGACGCCAAAGACGCCAAGTGCTTTCAAATAACACATCAACCATTATTTTAAACCTAATAGTTTCGCCGGTATCCCGTTCACAAAAATCGCGTTATTTATTTTAACGAGTTCGCACGCAGCACGCTGACGTGAGGGAAGTGAATTTCCACATAAAAACTTTTAAAACTCAAAATCAGTGTAAAAACATACATTTGTCCAATTTTTATTGAAATCTGAAAACATTGTTTTTTTTGGCTGTTCTGATGCTCCTGGTTTCATTTACTTGCAAAGCTGGGAATACAATTTTGCACATTATAAGGTTAGTAGAAGGTCCAGACAGGCTTGAAAGTAGGCGTGAGGTTGCTGGGGGTAATAAAAGTACTCTAACAAAGGAATAACACGCTTTTCTAGTGTAAAACCCCCATAAGACAACGTACTGTGTTTAGCCGATACACATTTTCTTTAATAACTCGGTAAATATTTATGCTAGAATGACGAGAGAGGGCTTAAAACTTTAGCCTCTCTAATTCCCATCTTTTTACATGTATTAATTTTACATCTGGGGCTTTTCTGACCCTTTTTGGGCCCAAAAACTCGAAATTTGAAAGATTTGAAAGAGTTTTCCGATTGTTTAGCCCAACGAACTTGTCCAACAGATTATAGAAAGGAACGTCCCTACCAAATTTGATGTAAATCGGACAAAAAATGTGACCGCTAGAGTGCATACATACATATATATATATAAAATTTTGAACGACCCCCCAAAACGTGTTCAGGGGGTCACGTTATGAACTTCTATGGTGGTCCCGGGCTTAAGTTTCACCGTGCGGGTCATGCTAATAGTTCACTTTCCAAAGGAAATTTACTAATAAGATGATTATGATTATAGAAGAAATAAATAACAGAAAATGTATGCTCTTGAGAAATTATAATACAACCTTTATTGTTATAAAACAAATACAAATTAAGGGCATAGGAATAAGTCGATAAGGGCGCTGAGGCCTGTGCGTATAGGCTTTGAGTTGTGTCCAAAAGAAAAATTACCCAATAATTGATATTTTTTCAAATATATCAAAGAAAAGCAAATTATAAATGCCAGTTTTATAATTAGGTTTTGTTGTTGTATAGGTAATTTGGTCAAAGAGTACCGCTTTAAAAGCGAAACAAGCTTTCTTCATAAATGTATAAATACAGACGTTTGTGAAAATATTGATAATGACGCTGCATGACTGGCTATTATTTTTAATGTTTATGTTTACTAATTTAGACGAGGAAAGTGGACAGCTGGCTTTCCACCCTAATAATGCGGTGTTTTCCACATTGTACAAGGTCCTTGTGGTGCTAATGTTTACTAGGTGTTTGTCGGCGCTGGCGTTAACACTAAATGTCTGGGACAAGTCGTTAATAGTTCTCCTTAATTGTACTCAAAACTTAAATTTGTATGTGGATTTCCTATATATATATATATATATATATATATATATATATATATATATATAACAGATAACGTATGCGTAAAAATATCCAGGATGTATGTTGAAAAAGGTTATGATGGTGGTTAAAAGGATAAACGCATGTTATTTGTAATCAGACTTATCTACTCAAATTTTCTTATCTTCACAAATCTACTTCCGTCATATCCTATAACTGTTTGTGTACAAGTGTGTACATACTTTGTTGGTCAGTTTTCTTGTTCCCATAAGACCTTGTATGTTGGTCTAGTTGTTATGTCCTCGGCATAACACAACAACAAATGATAGACAGATTAATTTTGATCAAAAGTTAATTCGTCTTGCTTTTGGATACACAAGTATGGATAGACTTTGTGAAACACATTAGGCGATGAGTTATGTTTTATGCGATTCACGTGAAGACAAAGTATTTACTAAAGCCTGTTCTTCTCTACTCGCGAATACCGGCCGAATATGTGTCCGAAGGTTCACTGAATATTTGTCAATACCAATAAACAATGCGAAAATTCAGTGTTCAGTGTTCGTGCAGCTTCCAAACTATTCACGAGTATGCTGAACATTCGCAGTTTTCATACAAGTTATTAATATTTTATACCACGGAGCACAGAGAAGTAATGCACTGCTAAACAACTGTCATACTCGTGGAGCACTAGAAGGTTATCTGTAAACATATCTTCAGTGTATAACCGCCACTCCATCTGTGCATTCGTCAATATTGTTGTTGGTGAATCATGTCTGTTTATGCCACTAGAGGTCACTTGATTACAACTAGAGGTCTTTTGATAGAGGTCGTGTTTGACTTTATTTATGCCATATGCACACTTATGCTTTCTATGTGTTTCTATACGTTATTGAGAAATGGGCCACTATCAAATTATAAGAAAGAGTCATCAATATTCAAAATGCAGAATTATTCATATGAAAATGAATGGTAGACACATTTCAGTTTCAATCCTATACTCTAATATGAGTAAAGTTTGCTTGCTTGCTTGCTTGCGACACTGATCTCAAAAACGGCTCCAACAATTTCCTTCAGATGTTCGAAATAACTAATTTCTGGGATAAAAATAAGTTCTAGACAGGCCTCATACCCAGGAAAAATCAAATAATGTAAAAAAACTAAAATGAAAAGTTAAAAAAATTAACATTGGGCTTATGGAGTTTCAAATCAAAACAAAATAATTGTAACAGCTGTTCATAATCAACCAGGGAACTGTCAAAGTAGTACTCATCTTGTATATGATTATTAACATGTGGTTTCCTGAGAGCAGAGATTAAAAGATTTCAGTGAAGATTACATATATAGAGTATTAAAATAAACCAAAGGGACATTGAGCTATAAATAACAACTGGAGTGACCTTAGAAATGTAGAAAAGAGGCAAATGAATTATACAGATCTGATAATCAGTAGGGGGAAGTGGTGAAATATTACTCAAAGTCATCTAAACAAACTGACTGGCCTTTCCCCGAGCAAAGCTCGGCCCCCAGGTACTTATTTATGATTCTTGATATATAAATTGCCGCTCAAAACATACTCTATTTGCAACTTTGTGGTTCCAGTTTGCTCTATATGATCGTTTTTACGGTTATTTCATTAGTTTCTTTGCGTGGATAAATCATCGAGTTAAAAGATTGAAACGGCAGAGAAGTTTCAACGAGGTTAATCTAGAGCTCTCGTCTTGCATGAAAAAGTGGAGTTTACTTGGTGACAACCATTTTCCTCAGGTGACCAATCAAATCCTCCCTTCACAAGTTATGTGTCTATTAGCTCAAATCAGCTGTAAAGAAAAATACCCCCCGTCGCAGCAAACCTGCGTACTCAGCGAATTTCGAATGCATTTATATGTTTCTCACTACTACATAAATCCACTTACCAAGTTTGACAAAAATACATTCATAAATAAGTGATTTATAAGATTTTATTTATTCCCCATAAGAATAACATTAGGACTGAGTACGCAGGTTTGCTGCAACAAGGAAAGAAATGAGTTTTTATGCAATTATCAATATAACTGAACCAGGTGAAGCTACTTACCAAGTTTTATTAATTTATGTTCATAATTAAGGAAGATATAAAACTTACTTATTCTCCATAAGAATAACATTAGGGCTGAGTATGCAGGTTAGCTGCTACGGGGACAATCAACAAAACATTTATTTTTTGTGCAAATATCAATATACCAGTACAACGTGAAGCCACATACCAAGTTTCATCATTATACATTGATAAATAATCGAGATATCAAATTTTATTTATTCTCCATAAGGATAACATTGGACAACGTACTGTATTTAGCACTTTGAATATCTCTGCAACGGTTGGACGTAGAATCACAATTTAAACACCAAAATGATTGTTTTGTGGAGCTGAAGTGATTGGTAAAAGCAAATGTGAAGTTTAAAGTAAAATTAACTGAGGAAAAGCCAAAAACCTTTTTCCCATAAGATTAACATGGGAGATTTTATGAGCATGTTTTTTGGATTTTTTCCGCAACCACTTAACCTAGGTTAATAATTCAAAATACCTTATTATTTGTTTTTTAAGCTCTATAACATGGTCAAAACCAAAATTAAGTGTTTTAAAAATTTTAGGGTGAAAAATTCAAAAAACTGATTTTTGGAAAATTTAAAACCCCCATAAACCCCCCTTCCCATGGTCCGATTTTTCTGGTTTTCGAACTTAGTCATAAATGTCAATTTACACATTTGAGCCAAATTTCATCGAAATCGGACGTTTTTTACTCAAGTTATTGCATTCACGGACATATATATATATATACACATATATATAAATTTGAACGAATAGTGTTTTTGAAATCTGGGGACCTCAAAACAAAAAGTTATCATGGTCTCGGGCTTAAGTCTTACCATGAGACCTACGGTAATAGCTTCTTCCCTATAGGGGAAATTCGCTAACATATAACTTGTAAAGGGAGAATTTGATTGGTAACCATGGGAGCAGAGGGGGCAGACGGGAAAATGGCGGTTAGAATGTAGGCTTCAGCATTTTAGCCCAGACGAGAGCTCTAGATGTAATAACCCTAACCCAATACATTAACCGCCTTGAGGAGTGCGAGAAATATCAACTAGTAGACTAGGTGTTGACTCGTATGACTCATTCGCAACTGATCAAATTCAAATCAGCTGATTCATCTGTACATCTGTTTGGTGAGTCTCCCCCCCTATAATCAGCTGATATGTAATCAGGGAGCCATTAGAGGAGTGATTCGCCTTTGTTTGTCCCGCCCTATCACGCGGTGACTGCGACATCGCAGTCAGTGTGTCAAAAATAAACTGGGATTATAAGATGATGTTTGTTTTCCCTCTTTTGATATGAAATATTCTGCTTACAAAAACTTATGTCTATTATAAACTGCTTAGTTGTATGTTTGCATCTAAATATGGCAGTTCTCGTACAGTTATTCTGGCCTACAGTATTTATTTAATCTTCTATTCAGTTTAGTTACTCTAAAAAGTCCGAAAACCGTTTTTAGTCTTCTTCGAGTAACTTTCATGATTCCAATTTTCATTTAATTGGAATGGCAATTTTATTAGGTCATATTCGTTGCAACATCAATTGTAAATGAAAATCGGCATCTTCAGCTGAAGATGCTGATGTGGCGAAAGCATGCTCCTGCGACCATCAATGTCAGTGAGTGCAGTTCGACGGAAGGCGACGTTAGTGAAGTTAAACGTGGATGTTTACATGCTTACTAGAATGTTTCTCTGAGAATCAACAATGTTGAGGTTGAGAGTAAATTAGGTAAATAAAATTCTAAATTAAGACACGTTTTTCCGAAAAGGTGAATGATCAGATCAGAATGTAATCGTTAGTTCAAGTTAAATCTACATAACAAGTGTTCCTTCTACGCTTTACAAAATGAAAATGAGCGCACCAAGTTCATCCTAAAGCTATACAAAAAGAGCGAATAAATTATCTCTACCTAAAATTAAGTTGTGTGTATTATACCTTCCACAAGTTGCGTTACGTGACAATCCGACGAATGGGTAATGGAGCTTGTGTTTATAGTACCAAACAATACCAGACCGAATGAAACATTCCCGTATTAAATTAACATGTACGACGTGCAATACAAAACGCTTTCGGCATTTTCTAAATTATTTGCCACGAACTGAGTGCATTTAGGCGTCTTCAAAAGCCTGCACAGGCCAAAAATAGACATGCTAGGATGGTATTTGAACTCTTTCACCTTTGTACATATTGGCTGGTGCAAGCCTTGCTCGAGAAAATATTGTCAGGAGATCTCCGGGAATCCGGGACTCGTGCATGGGTCCTGGTCAGAGAGAGGACATAAATAGCGTCACGAGCGATGCCGCCGAGCCATACTGTACAAGTTGCTAATGGCCGCCATCACCAGATGGCCCCGATTTATCGAAGGGGCGGACCTCACTGGTGCTTAGCGGTACGTGACACGAGACGCTTTACCAATGAATACTTAAACGTTTATGTATTCATTGGCTTTAATGCTCAGTCGACGAGGATGTATGATTCAAATAGGTTGTTGATTCACAAATCAGTTTAATTTATGGGTTAAACGAACTCATATTATTTAGTGATGTTATGAAAGTTTTTGCTATTCCTCTTGTAAGAAAATCTTTGAAATCGACTTTTTTATCCGTCTATATTTTTTCTTGTACTTCTTCCCTTTGTATTACTTCCCGTAAATTGCTCTTGGCAAGTCGACCTGTGCTTGGACAACCTCGCAGGTCGAGTTCCTACAAGAGTGGCAAGGACGGGTTGATTGTAGAGCCACGAACTATTGCGACACCGCTGCAGGTAAACTGGGACGTAGCCTACTTCTATTGAGCTATACAGAGTTGCCGTAAGTTTGCACTTGATTGCACAACTTGACAACGTCGTCACCACCCTCGAGTGACTCGACATCGTCCACCCCAGGTTGTCACAGTTATAGGACATTTTATAGGTCCCTATTACACCAGGTGATCTGTTGCATGAAACCGATATCAGCAACTGGCTATCGGTTGCACTGTCAGACAAGCGAGCGATTACATGCGACTGTTATTCAGGTAATGACATATGTATGATTCAAAGTTGCCCGGTTAATTGCATGCTATGAAACTGGTCTGCAACAGACCGGGCGGGGGACGAACTGTGGCACATCGTTAAATATTATTTGCATTATATCAAATAGCAGAATAAGTTGTACTTTCAAAATCTTTGTTTACACAATATCTATATATAATGTTAAAATATTTTTTTAAAATTTTGTTCGGCGATTTTAGGCTCTAAATCTATTAATTTTCTTGAATTTGTTGCATCAATTTGTATCTTGTATTTTGTGTCAATAGCTTCCGAATAAAATATAACTCCATAAGATTAACATTGTAGCTTTTAAAGACCAAGAGGTGGAGCCCTGATGGTGGATGTCCTTCAAGTACTAACATCTTGAGGGTAAGAGCTACAAAAAATCCAAAAAATGTAAGAAAATTAATTAGAGGCCTAAAATCTACCAAAGTTTATTACCGACAAACCCCACCACTATCCTTTCTGCATTCCTAGGTGGTGGACTTTGCCTTGGCCGGCCCCGACAAACTCTACCACTCAAAAGTGGCAGGGTTTGTCGCTCGTAGACTTTGTCGTTGGTATACTTTGCCGCGTCCCCATTTTATTCTGTCAAACAACTGATTATGATGTAAAAATGTAAAAACATCTGATCGTTAGCATTTGAGGTTCTCGTGAGAGCCATGCATTGCTCCGAAATGCTCCGATAGGCATTACTCCGAAAATATTTTCGGAACAGTGCATTTCGGAATACTGCTTTCGGAGTAGTGAGTGCATTTTCGGAGTTACGCATTTCAGCCTAATGCCTGAAAAACTGTGTAATTGTTCGGAGTACTGTCTTTTGGAGTTACGCATTTTTGGATTAATGTCACATACCGGTACTTGATTTTATCACTCCGAAATGAACTGCTCCGAAAAGCAATCCTCCGAATAAAATAAATAACTTTATGCACAACTAATAATCAAGACAAATATTTTGATAACTCAACTGTCACAGTCACTTCAGAATTGTTTTTAAAAAACCTATTAATATGTAAGATTATTAGTTTTTTAAAATAAGTAACACACACACGCATAAGTAAGCACGTACATGGTGTAGGATAATAAAGACAATTAGATATTTATTGGCACCTACATCAATAAGCCAATGTAGGCTTCATTATGGATATGACAAAGATCCTGCGTGTCAACATTCGTGGGTGGGGCAAGTTAGTCTCTTTTCATTGGTCAATGTCGCCATTTAAAAACCTCCTGACCCCTTTCGACCCCTCCAAATGAAAATGTACCGCAAATGCATAGCTCCGGAAAGCAGTATTCCGAAATGCACTGCTCCGAAAGCATTACTCCCAAAGGCATTACTCCGAAAACATTTTCGGAACACTGCTTTTGGAGTAGTGCATTTTCGGAGTAATGCTTTTCGGAGTTATGCATTTCGAAGTTATGCTTTTCGGACTAATGCCTTCGAAAGTACAAATTTATTTTGGAGGACTGCCTTTCGGAGCTGTGCATTTTCGGAACAATGGCGCGCACCGGATTCTCGTGTGGAGAACATAGGACGCCGCGCCGCCGTCTAACGATGACATGTTACCTTGTACCTTAATACCTTGTTACTGATCCTAATAATAGTATCCCTTCGTAACTCTCAACCTACCAGAATAAAATATTGTGCAAAGAATATTTATTTTTCTGATATGTATAAAGATAACTAATCCGACAGTCTTCCACTCTTACTCATCTAACATTATATATCAATGGAGTTCTTTGCCATAATATTAATCAATACCCGGTTTACATCTACGGACGACACACACAAATAACACAAATATGATAGTGTGTAACTTCAGAAAATAAATAAATTATACTGTGCACAATTTTATTGGACGTACTGTATTTTGAATTGAAAGGTCTTTGTGTTTTACAATTCAAATTTAAAATGTACATAGTAACAAATAGCGAAGGTTACTTCGCTTGTGGAATTTGGACTGGATGTATACGATTAATTTTCAAGATAAGAATAACTGCTGACATTAGTTCTTTTGAGTCAGATTATCTGTTTCACAATTTGATGTTTACAACACGTGATAGAACCTTAGTGGGAGTGAAAGTCAACGGGAATTTGATAAGGCCAATTTACTGTCGAGACTGATAAGGTATCATCAAAACAACGTTTAAATTAGTGTAAATATGGAAGTAGGTTTTCGGCAACCCTAACCTAGTTGGGTTATCAATGTTGTGATATTACAAAGGAATCAATTATCTTGGAAAAATATTAATTAGCTTGTAAAATAAAGAGTTGTAATGCCATCAGCCAGTAAACACACAATGATTGCAGCTATTACCATAACATCACGGTTTGGTAGAGGTTGTCGTAGTCAACATGTGTTGTTTTTGGAAACCATCGTATCATCGTATCATTATGGGTTTTATTTTTTTGGGAAGGAGTTATATTACTCAATCACCTTGACTTTTTTGCAAGTTTTAGAAGATCGCCTCCAACATGTAATAGTGGTTAATTTTTATAAACACTATTTGATTTCTGCTAATCATCCTATTTGAGCATGTTAATTTGCTAAAATATTAAATGTATGCATAATAGTTTTTAATCATCAGTTCAATCACATTCAGAGACGAATATTTGTAATGAAGTCTTCATCCAGATATTTTCAACCTTAGAACGAAAGCGAATACATTTTGAGGTTTTTAAGGCTTCTATTGTTGTTATATTTCACTTTTGTAATAATGTTCTACAGTTGTACCTTTTTACATTAATTTGTATTTAGATTGGAAATAATTTGGGCAATGTACGTTTTGCTACGTTCAAGTTAAGGTAGTTGTGTTGTAATCAGGGTATCAGGGAATATAAGTGCAAATAAAATCGAGCTACTACCTCATCGGAAAACATATTTAGTATTTAGTTGACAATTTACAACCAGTTTTAGCGAATTTCCCCTATAGGGAAGAAGCTATTACCGTAGTCGGCATGGTAAGACCTAGACCCGGGACCATGATAACTTTTCGTTTTGAGGTCCCCAGACCCCAAAAACACCATTCGTTCGAAACTGTATATATATATATATATATATATATATATATATATATATATATATGTGTGTGTGTGTGTGTGTCCGTGAGCACGATAACTCTTGTAAAAATTATCCGATTTTGATGAAATTTGGGATAAACATGTAAAGCAACATTTATGACTTTAAGTTCGAAAACCAGCCAGATCGCTCTATCCGAAGGGGTATTTTGGGGGGTTTTATACCCCAAAAATGGGTTTTTCGAATTTTTTACATATAATTTTGGAAATACTGTAGTCAAATTTTAGTTTTTCCCATTGGATTCAGCTTAAAAAAACACACAAGTTGGTACTTTGATCATTTTTCTACGTCAATTGGTTACCGAGATATTGAAAGTGCTAAACACAGTACGTTGTCTAATGTTATTCTTATGGAGAAAAATAAAAATGTTATATCTCGCTTATTTATGAACGTATACTAACGAAACTTGGTATACGGCTTCATCTGGTTGTGGACCATTGATATTTGCTCAAAAAAATTTGTTTACCAAAGGCTCCCGTAGCAGCAAACCTGCGTACTCAGCCCCATGGTATTCTTATGGAGAATAAGTAACGTGTTATCTGCCTTCATTATGAAAATAAATTAATGAAATTTGGTATGTGGCTTTACCTACATGAGTTATATTGATATTTGTATAAAACCCCATTTTTTGTGTTCCTTGCTTCAGCAAACCTGCATACTCAGCCGCCATGTTATTCTTATGGAGAATAATTAAAATGTCATAAATCGTTTATTTATGAATGTATATTGATGAAACTTGGTATGTGGCTTTATGTGGTATTAAGATACATATATTAAGATATATATGCATTGGAAATTCGCTGAGTACGCAGGTTTGCTGCTACGGGGGTATTGTGAAACTTGGTGAGTGGCTCTAGGTAGTAATGATACCAATATATATATATATATATATATATATATATATATATATATATATATATATATGCATTGGAAATTCGCTGAGTACGCAGGTTTGCTGCGACGGGGGTATTTTTTTCTCTTCATGGAGAAAATTATCACATTAGTTCCTTCTACGAAATTCCGGTCACCAGAAATCTTTGAAGAGAACGTTATTTGATAGGCTACATTTTGACCAGGGTGAGTTTTTACTCAGGTCGGCCAAATTGTTGATGCCAACTTGTACAGCTATATTACCAGATTGTGACGTCACCAAGTGCATCGTACGCCTACCGTCCCAGTTCCGGCCTGTGTCAACGCTCTGGAGAGGTCACGTATTTGTGTGACGTGGCTTATCCAGGGTAACTTTCTCCATCACCCACACTTTACATACGCACGCGCACGGCTGGCTCATTTGTCACTGTTCTGCGAACAGTTGCTAAACTGCGATAATGACGCATATCCCCGCCCCATCGACGCCGGCGACACTTTAGCCATCGGGGAATCTCTTTGGTCAAAACTTTTCGACGGGAGGGGAAACTCCGTTAAGACGTCCAGCCACCTGCTTCTCCCATCAAACCAATGTTAACTTTAAAATTCCATCTCTGCTCGACGCGTTATTTAAAATCGTTGATGTATGGATAATTTTATAGAGCAAAAAAATTACCAAGTCATTTCAGTGAGCAGAATGTTGGTATCGCAAATAATAATCGCTCAACAAAACTCCAAAATATTCAATATTTGCAATTTTCATGGATTGACTATATGTGATATCGAAATTCCGCTCATTGAAATCGTTGGGTATATTTTGCTCCTTAAAATGAGCTGAAAATCAATAACTTCAAACAATCCGTTGAATATGGACGAAATTAGGAAATTAATATTATTCTTATGGGAGAGTAGGTGTAGAAACGCGAAATTTTAGGAACACTAACAAAATCTATTTAGAACTGTGCAGGAGCTTAATATGGACTTTTTTGTCCATATAAAACCAATGAGTACGAGTTTATAAAGATTGTAAAAAGTAAAAACGAGTTCGCACGCAGCACGCTGACGTGAGGGAAGTGAATTTCCACATAAAAACTTGTAAAACTCAAAATCAGTGTAAAAACATCCATTTGTCCAATTGTTATTGAAATCTGAAAACATTGTTTTTTTGGCTGTTCTGATACTCCTGGTTTCATTTACTTGCAAAGCTGGGAATACAATTTTACGCCGTATAAGGTTAGGAGAAGGTCCAGATAGGCTTGAAAGTAGGCGTGAGGTTGCTGGGGATAATAAAAGTACTCTAACAAAGGAATAACAGGCTTTACTAGTGTAAAACCCCCATAAGACAACGTACTGTGTTTACCCGATACACATTTTCTTTAATAACTCAGTAAATATTTATGATAGAATGACGAGAGAGGGCTTAAAACTTTCGCCTTTCTAATTCCCATCTTTTAACATGCATTCATTTTACATCTGGGGCTTTTCTGACCCTTTTTGGGCCCAAAAACTCAAAATTTGAAAGATTAATCCCCAAAAAATGGGTTTAGAGTTTTCCGATTGTTTTGCCCAACGAACTTGTCCAACAGGTTACAGAAAGGAACGTCCCTACCAAATTTGAAGTAGATCGGACAAAAAATGTGACCGCTAGAGTGCATACACATATATATATATATATATATATACATATATATATATATAAAATTTTGAACGACCCCCCAAAACGTGTTCAGGGGGTCACGTTAGGAACTTCTATGGTGGTCCCGGGCTTAAGTTTCACCGTGCGGGTCATGCTAATAGTTCACTTTCCAAAGGAAATTCACTAAAAATATTTTACATAAGTTGAGAAGTTGTTTTTAGTGTAGTGTAATTGAAAGAGTAGAATACAATAAAGTAGGCCTACACTGTGCATAATGTACAGTAGCTGTTTAAAAAATACGCAAACAGGTTGTATCCCAACCTCACAAAATATCTCATTAGCCTTGGCACGTCATAAATAGGTTGTATCCCAACCTCACAAAATATCTCATTAGCCTTGGCACGTCATAAATAGGTTGTATCCCAACCTCACAAAATATCTCATTAGCCTTGGCACGTCATAAATAGGTCGTATCCCAACCTCACAAAATATCTCATTAGCCTTGGCACGTCATAAATAGGTCGTTTAAATTCGTTTAGTTGCCCTCTATAACCTAAAGGAATGTTTTAGTCATATTTTAAAATTGTATTTTTTGTATTTAAGCGTTGGTCTTTTGATTTATCCACTTTGATTTTTTCCTTGCCCTGGAAAAGTAGTAATGACTGGAACTAATGGACACTTCTTTCTTTTGCAACAAGTTATGGGACCAGGTGTCCTGGACATTCTTCAGCTGATTTATACATATCACTTTGTCCGCCACTTGACGTTTGTGTCAAAATACACAAGTAAATTTCTTATAAGCACATTTTCCAACCTACATAAATGTACGAAGCTTTACTATAAAAGCACCTTACATAATTTAAAAAAATTCTTACCCATACATTCACTTATTTTATTTTACCGTGTTACCTTCTTCTTTAAACCGCAGGAGACCAGGTTGTATGTTAAATAACAGCACAGTTTTTTAATACTCGGGGCTGTAGCCTTGGAGACTAAAACTGATAAAGAGTTCACTTAATAGTGGTACATATCTTTGCTTGGCCACAGGTTAGCTTTACTTTGTATTTTACACGTATAAACATCATCCATCGTCATTTGACCATTGTTTTCGTTCTGGTACCCTTCAAATTCTATTATGGCTGTTTATATCAACATATGTGATATGGTGTTAAAATTAGAGGCTATGAGTCGTCAAAAACTAAAATAATATCCCGCATGCAGAAGAAGGTTGTTAGAATTATTTGTTGGATACAAAAGCATACATAGTTCATGTAGGATACGTTCTGACATTTTCTAGCATTTATACACTTGAACGCCCTACATTCCTTCTGAAAGACCGATATGTATTCAATGTTAAAAACTTCAATCCTTTCTACCTTTGAAAAAACTATCCCTAGTCATTCTACAGCATAAACCCTCTTTCTTCGAACATCAGACTTACTATTCTCTAATAGGCATGTTTAACGCTATACTTAAATGCCTTAAAAAATATAGTTAGATGTAGGTCTTTTTAGGAGAAAATTAAAATTGTTTCTTATATAAAATGAGTTCGACAAGGCAAAGATTTATAACTTTTCAACAAGTAATGTTTATTTTTTATTTTGTTTTAGGTTTAGCCACATTTGACGTTTGCCAGTGTTATCCTGTATAGTTTTTATGGCAATAAATTAATTTGTATTTGAAATCAATCCATTTTCCTGCCATGCAGCATCTAAACATCTGTATGTAGCTTCTAAACGCACCCGTCTTGAGTCTTGAATAAATGTCGAATACAAAATGCAAGAGTTGAATAATTATAAATTGCAAGGCACTTTTCTCGTTCAAACTTAGGGTTCTCATTGTTACATCTGATAGATAATATTGTTCTACAATCTATTACCCAATTTCAGGAGTCCTACTTCCAATGGATGTTCGGAGTGGAGGTGCCCGACTTCTACGGCGCCCTGGACGTGGCGACGGGTCGCAGCTTCCTGTTCGCGCCGGAGGTGGACGAAGAGTACGCCATCTACATGGGCAAACTGCCGTCAAACGAGGAGCTCAAGGAGAAGTACGAGGTGGACCATGTCTTCTACATCAGAGAGGTGAGCATCAGCATCGATGATAAACATTTCTCAGGATCGATCTGGCGAACTTCATATTATGAAGCGAGCACGCTAACCACTGGTACTACCCAACCCAACCAATCATATCCTCAATAACGTAGTTAAAATTTGTTCTAGAATAAATAGCGTATGTTATGGTAAATGCTAATTTTCAGTTTTCTTCATGGTGCGTTTTACCAACCCAACAGTGCTTTCACTGAAGTGCGATATGATACTGTATTTGTATTCTTAATGATATTGAATTATCTGTTGAAAAGGCAATGCCATTCGCTCTGCAGACTAGATTTTTCAAATGTTTTACACGAACTTGAAAACTTTCCACTGTGACTTTCCATGTTGAACCATCATTTTACCTGCTTTGACAAAATGCACGATTATTTGTATGAGGGCTGGGGCTGATTAGTTAAATCAAAAAGTCTCCAAGCGATAATTTGTATATCTTTATTTTCCAATACCGACGCAATTTTGTCATTGTAATTTTCCGAAAGTAAGCAACCGGCCTGGAAGGTGATGCAAGTTATTCTTCACTTTGGTCCTTGTCGGCAATACGTCTTCGGTTGATACTGAGGTATTCTCCATCCGCAGTTGTCTTCAGCTAAAGACGACTGGTGGTTTTCTTCATTCTCTGGGGGCCATTGACCATCGCCTAGCAGTCGACGGCGGATGGATGAGTCGTATGTAACGGCGCGGAGCGGTGATTCGTGATGAGGATATCTAGAACAGAACTGAATGTTACGTTCTCTCCGCGATGCGCTACATTCGCGTTCGTGCCAGGTAGGGTCGTGACTACGCCGCCGTCGAGCTGTAACAACTGGAGCTACAACGTAAACATGCGTGAAACGGTTAGCTGGCTGACTAGAAGTTGGGAGTTGTTGAAACTACTCAGATCTTTTTTACCTGTCAGAACACCTTTTTGGGTTGTAACTATAGCTGAAGGGGTAAACGTGATGTACTACACAAACGTCGTGCATTTCGTTATTGTGCGGTTGCAACCAATGAGTTAAATATATCTCGTCTCATGTAAAAAAAGTGAATCCTGCATAGCCGACCGCCATTTTCCTCAGGTAACCAATCAAATACTCTATACACCGAATAGAGGATCAGCTGACATAACATTTAACTTGTGAGGAGGGAATTTTATTGGTTACTTGAGGAAAATAGCGGTCAGCATGTAGGCTTCAATTTTTAACCCAGATGAGACCTCTAGATATATTTTACTCGGTTGCAATCGCCCAACCCGGTCACCTGTTGGCTAACACCAGCTGTCACCAGTCACAGCTGCGAATCATGGTTGCGGTTGTAGCCAGTTAGCCCTCACCAAGGACAATCCAGTTGATAGCTAGCAGCTGGTGGTGCTGTTGTGCGAAGTGAGAAGCCTCCATCATCATGCATGTGTCATTACGATAAGCGAGTTGGTCTCCTTTGAACTCTTGAAAAATTCAATATACGAGTTGACAATTATTTGACGGATACCGTGAATTTCCAGTAAATGTTATTTATCAATGTATTAATCGATACAGTAATGGATATTCCTACATCGCAGTGCTCTTGAAAAGGGATATTATGGGAGGAGTAAAATCCCGCAGACAACCACGCGATGGAGATGATAGATTTGTTATTATTATTAAACAATCCTTTTCTGTGAGTCTGACACAAAAAGGTGTATTTATTAGACAGTTTTATTACAAGAAGTGTATGCAACTCTAGTTATCTGGACAGTAAATAAACTCCGCAATATCAAAAGCAAATTGGATTAAGGATATGGCCCCATAAATATTGCACTAGAGCTTATACTAAACTATTCTCATTGCCTGGATATGAGTTTCAGAAATTTTAAATTCCACAAAGTAGCATTGCCGCTTGCATGTATAATTTGCAGTTTGTTCTATGACCACTTGCATAGTTTTTTTTATATATACATACCACTGCTTGCGGATCAAGTTGCGAAGCAATGTTGCCGTTTTGTAAAACGCACCTTTAACCATTATACAGTACGGAATTAAATCAAAAATATTAGCCGTTTGAAAACTAAGATTTAGTGTAGTGGAGCGTTGAATTATATTAATTTATCTAAAATTTAATTTTGTTTGACCAATAATGGAATTGTAAAAAACTGCTTTCTTGCTCCATTTTATTTCGGGAATTAAATAAAACTGGATTAAACCATCAAGATTGTGTCGGTATCTTAGAAAGCGATGAAGCATATTATCTTAGCTGCTGTAAAACAAGGTATCCGTAACATTATTACAGTATAAACCGTTAAGTTGATTTCACAAGGGGAATTATTCGGTATTATTTACAATTTCCGGCTTTACCCGCGGGAATGCAACATCGATCGGTTTGAGTAACCTGATCAAATAAAAGTAAATTTAAGTATAACATTACAACTTAAAAGACCAGTGGGGTGGAGCTTTAAGAGCCTATGCAGAATGCAAAAGCCCGTATAAGTTTACTTCCTTGATGCAGAATTTTGGTTCAGAGGATGTAAAAGTGTTGTGAACTTTTCAATGGAACATACATGGTGACAGACACCACTTTCCTTTTTACAGTATAGTAATGTAATATTATAGTATAGTACATTATAGTAATTTAATGGTATTGATGATGGTTGGGTGATTGATATTATCATTTTTCTAACAGAGTAGGGCTAATTCTATATAAGCTAATTGTCCCTTCTCTTGAAAACAAAAACGCTGGTTCAAAAATCACTGTTAATAACTTTCCGCAACTTGCATGCGAGAGCTTTCTGCAAGTCCACGCTGTCCGGTTGTTGGGGAAAGCTGGAAATATCTTGTTTGGTAAATAAGGTAAAATCGAGTGACACTTATCTTGGCACTATAGTGTGAATGTTTCCGGGAACTATGCCGCCGACACAGGCAGTATAAAGCTGATCTGAACTCGACTCGACGGATTGTAATGGTTTGTAAAAAATGTACAGTACTTCTAAGTGAGTGTGCCTGAACTATAAACTTTGTTATACGGTTATAGAGGTCTGCCGCTTGAAAAGATCGATGAGGTCGAATACATTCTTGTTAGTGAATTCCATTAGAATAGCTAATCTCTCAGTTAATAAACGGTATCAGGAAACTGACACATACTTTCTCCCTTTTAGCCCAACTTTAATGAATAAATTACTTTTTATTTACTAAATATAGAATACAAAGCACGGACGAATGTAAAGAAAATATTGTAAACAAGTTGTTTTCAAAAATATCCAACCAAATCCCTGTTTAGGAGGCACTACAGAATCCATCGCTACACACGTGTTTTTAAAGAGGGGAAATGCCCCCTATTCATCTCCCTCAGGGTTATTAAGGGGCAACATTTTATTTCGAATTTCCTCTGTTGTACAATGCTAACTTGACAAGCATATCAAGTTTGAACGAAATTGATCAATAAATAAGAGAGAAATAGTAATTGTTGTGTTCCCCATAAGAATAACATTGGACAATGTACTGAGTTTATCGCAAAATTAAAATTTTCTCTGCAACCAGTAATCGTAGAATAGTAATTCAAATTACTAATTTATTTAATTTTTGAGCTATTTTAAATGGTAAATAGTAATATTTGTTTACATTTATATTTTTTTATGAAAAATCCAAAAAAACTGATTTTTATGTTTTAAGTCCTGTAATTTTTAAACCCAAATTTTTCCATTAGGAATAGGGGGCATTTAGCCTCTTAAAACCACGTGTGTAGCGATGGATTCTGTAGTGCCCCCTAAACAGGGATTTGGGTGGATATTTTTGAAAACAACTTGTTTACAAGATTTTCTGTACATTCGACCGTGCTTTGTATTCTATAATCAGTAAATAAAAAGTAATTTATTCATTAAAGTTGGGCTAAAAGGGAGAAAGAATGTGTCAGTTTCCTGATACCGTTTATTTATATTGTTTTACTTTAGCAATCCCTACCTTATAGCATTGAGTATGCACTAACTCTATACACTGTGCGCTCTGTATATTCAATGCTTATAGCGTATTCCTTGCAAATTGCTTTTTATCGGTTGAAATGTACGTGCATGTATCACTTAACGTGGAAAGGAAACAGAGGTTTGATTTATTATTTGCAATTTACATAGTAAATACACTAGAACTGCGCTAATCCGAAATAATTGGGACTGGGCCCTGTTCGGATTACTGAATTGTCGGATTATCTGGAAACCAACAGTTTAACTGTGGAAATTAATTAAAATAGATTTATATTACATATTTTAAACACGTTACATTATCTAATGTCTTTAGCATTCAGAAGTAAACTTTGCAATCAGTTTTTAATCTTTCAACTTCTATTTTGGTAATGTAGCTTACGAGTATTTTTTATTTTTAAGAGGGAAAACATCCAAAAATTAAGTTTTTCAATAAATAACAATATTGTTCAATATTTCCAAATATTATAAAACAATGTTTATGTAATCATTTGTTAACATTAGTTTTGCTCCTTTTATTATTTAACTTACACATACACTTACACTTTTGATTTGTCCCAAAATTGTGCTCGGATCAAGCGGATGGCAGGGAATTTGTTATATCAAAGCCTGCACGGAGAAAAATTTAGTTAATAAATTCAACTTTAAACAAATTCCGGAAGGAATTATAATTACTCTACACCAACGCACTCTCTGTCACGTGGGTATTCTCGTTAAAGGCCCTGTGCAGTATTATAGAGTGTCCTTTTGTACATATGTCCTTCAATATAAGTTCTGAAGTTTATGAAATGATTTATTGTGCAATCGAATTTATTATTACTACCATCCATTTTACAAACAGTAGGGCAAAGCGTGTAGTCATTGTCGCTTTGCAAATCAACTAGCCGATAATAACGTCCCCAGTTGACGTGTTATGTTTGTATGCAACCAGGTGACAGTTTATACAGACAGGGTCGCGGTGACGCGTCGTGGGTATAGGGCGGTGTTGCAATTGGAACCAGTTATGTACCAAGTCAGTCACCTGACAGTGGCGGCGCGGCGTTGCGACCATGGTTGCCACATAATAGGTACATCGCGTCCCCTGCCTACAGTGCGAGCCGATACTTTTCACTTGGGAAATCTGGGGTCGAGTGTGGAAATCGGCAAGACCCCAACGCTTAGCTGTGGCGAGCGTCCCCCGTCGTATACCATAGGCTTGCAGGTGCACATCCTGGAGAGGCTCTTAGGAAACTACTACAATATTTTCTCTAAAGATAATTTTTAATATATTTTTAAAAATTTTATTGATCGTTAGAAAATCCGCTTTAAGATGCATAGTTTTAACACACTTTTAATTCACTAAAGCGTTATTTTCGCTAGTCACTGTCCATCCGGATACTTATGGGATGCGTTGCCAAACTGTGAGAATCCCCAGTGAAATGTCAAAGCGCGCGTACTTTATATAGCCATTGATTTTGATTATGGTCACCCTGTACCTATCGAGTGTGGGAGTGGGAATGGCATCGCCTATTTTGCAAGGAACTTGTTATTGTTCTTAGTAGTTGTTTTGTCCATTTTACGAGGCGTTTAGTATTTTCTTTTTAGTTAGATTCTCGTTAGTTTTGGTGTCTGGCGCGCTGTACCAAGAAATAGGAATTCCACTATATATACTTTCATCACTTATTTTTGGTCATACACGTGTTTTATTTATCTACATCTATATTTTTATAAAAGGAAGGTGGTTCTGCCTGTTTGTCTCTACGTCAACACGGGATGGGTGCAGTATTTTTTAAATTATATTTCAATTTGTACGTCTACGAGTTCCGCACTTTCTTATGAACGCTAAGAAAAAACATTGGGATTTCGGTTCAAGCCTATCAGCGGTTGCTTGATACGTTACTTCGGAATTTCGCACCCTCCATCCCATTTATTAGCTACGCACACCCCTCACCTCGGTGCGGAACTTGAGAGTGGAAATAATAACCCCTCGCTGACTTTTGGCGATGGACTGATTTGGTGCCGAACTCGAGTGACGCCGTTACAACTCGAGAGTAGTCATCAATCCAGCGGTGGGATGCGGTTGGAGGGAAAGTAGAAAACTGTTAACCTACCGCAGTACTCTACTACGAACATATGGCGCTAATTTCATCAATTTGTGTGTACAACGAAATTAATCAATGCTAATTAGGAACATATTTAAGGAAACGAACGTTTATAAAGGAGATGAAGAAGATGAGCCACTGTCATCTTGTGGCTATTTACACACTTAGGCCAATAATTTTTGTGGGTCTTCGGGCTCTACCGCGCAAGGCCTACGATAACTCCGCACTCCCTCGATGTTGAGATCTGCTATTCGAACACGAGTCTGATATGACGCGAAAACTGTAATCTGGCTCAAATTGAAGATTTTATTATGAAATACACATGTTACAATCCTCTTAAAACAAGATATTGGAAACTTTAGGAAAACTAGCGAAATCGACATCTTAGAATGCGTCATCCTCATTGTGGGTTTGTTCTATAACACAGTAAAACCGTTGCACCTTTGTATAGTAACGTATGACATGTTTTAAGAAAATGCTGAGTATAGTAAAATTAATTGAATAAATACAGTAAAATTGTATACGTCTGACCGTACTTTACTCGTTTAAGAGATCAGCCAGTTGTTTTGCAAACGACGTATTAATTTTTATCGCGGTTTTAGCGAATTTCTCCTATAGGGAAGAAGCTATTACCCTAATCGGCATGCTAAGACCTAGGCCCGGGACCATGATAAATTTTCGTTTTGAGACCCCCAGATGCCAAAAACACCATTCGCTCAAATTCATATATATATTTGTCCGTAGGCACGATAACCAGGTTTATTTTTCCATGCTATTAATGACGTAATGGAGGTTTAACAATCAGTTTTTTTTTTTTAAATCGTGCAATAAAAACCAAATCAAATCACTCTGTCCAATGGCATAATCAAGGAGATATTGTGGTGGGGGTAACTCTCCCCTCACCACTTAGTTTACTAGCTGGCCATCAAGTCATCCATGTACAGTATAATATTGAGAATAGTATAGTAAAACCCACAGCATTTAGAACGAGTTCGCACGCAGCACGCTGACGTGAGGGAAGTGAATTTACACATAAAAACTTGAAAAACTCAAAATAATTGTAAAAACATACATTTGTCCAATTGTTATTGAAATCTGAAAACATTGATTTTTTGGCTGTTCTGATACTCCTGGTTTCATTTACTTGCAAAGCTGGGAATACAATTTTGCGCATTAAAAGGTTAGGAGAAGGTCCAGACAGGCTTGAAAGTAGGCGTAAGGTTGCTGGGGATGATAAAAGTACTCTAACAAAGGAATAACAGGCTTTTCTAGTGTAAAACCCCCATAAGACAACGTACTGTTTAGTCGATACACATTTTCTTTAATAACTCGGTAAATAATTATGCTAGAATGACGAGAGAGGGCTTAAAACTTTCGCTTTCTAATTCCCATCTTTTTACATGCATTGATCTTACATCTGGGGCTTTTATGACCCTTTTTGGGCCCAAAAACTCGAAATTTGAAAGATTAATCCCCAAAAAAAGGGGTTTAGAGTTTTCCGATTATTTTGCCCAACGAACTTGTCCAACTGATTACAGAAAGGAACGTCCCTACCAAATTTGAAGTAAATCGGACCAAAAATGCGACCGCTAGAGTGCAAACACACACACACACATATATATATATATATATATATATATATACATATATATATATATATATATATATACACACAGTTAATATACAATTTTGAACGACCCCCCAAAACGTGTTCAGGGGCTCAGGTTAGGAACTTCTATGGTGGTCCCGTGCTTAAGTTTCACCGTGCGGGTCATGCTAATAGTTCACTTTCCAAAAGAAATTCACTAATAATTATACGGTAGGTATAGTAGATCAGTGACGTCAGTGGTACCCATCAGCTGTTTGCAACTCAACAAAGCTCCCATCTGTCAAAACTAGACTGGATGCTGTTGTTTTGACTTTGCCGCGTCCATTATAATCCTGTGTTGATCTGGAATGTAAACAGTATGACGTCACTGGTGCTCAACCAACAGCAGACGATATACAAAAGCCTCGCGTGATACCTGCCGTATAATTACGCTAAACACTGTGAGTAAAACTCCTTTTATGAATATTCGTTTGATATATTTTTTTACTAAAAAAGAGGAACTATCCGATACAGCTGTTACAATTCCAGCCGTTCCAGCTGTGCAGGTAAGCTTGGGTGATGACACGCACAGTTCACAAGGAGAGAAGCTGCGGCGGTTTAGCTACAAGGTCGGTTTCGCCAGTCATGCAGTAATTGCTCAACTTGTAATTCAACAGTCTTCGACCTCCCCCGTGGAATTACAATCACCTTGGACGTCTGTAGGAAGTCCGATGTAACATATACACGGTTTCTGATGCAATCCTACATTCAAATTTCCAGACGTCAGCAGGGTTTGGACAATTTACAGGCTGGCACCATGCGACCAAAAAATCTCAACATTTATATAGTAAGATTGATATTTAGACCTCATAGCAAAATTCATAGACTTATTTAGGATTATCGCTAGTTTTGACCTCGATGACCTCTGGGAACATTGTAGCTGCTGCATAATTTGGACAATAAAAGGGTTCAATTTATAGTCGAATATCTCTCATGTTTTTATTATTGATTGTCTAAGGATTTTATTCAAGTTCCTTTTAAAAGGAACAACGAAACACATAATGTAGTTGAAAAATATATTTCTCTTAAATTTACGGAATTTATTTTGTTGCCCAATATTTTATCCTCATCAATGAATCGTTCATTGAAATAGCTGATGCTTTAATTTGAATTGAATACTGAAAAAAATATTAAATGCAGGTGTCAATTATTTAGCATTAAATAACCACTATCAGCAAAGGGAATTTGTTATAGTATTCTAGGATAAACGATCAAGAAATGTAATACTATAAAGTTTCTCGGTCACACTCGTTTTTATACAATACTATAGCTGATGGCCCGTGCACAAGGAGGTTTATTAGTAATACTGGAGGCAACTCTGTTTCAGATTTTTGTTGAAATAGCGAACCGGTGATTTTGTTAGGTTGGTACACTGGTGAGGCAATTTTTTCGTTCTTTGAATTATCCTTATTGGTGGTTTTACTCACATAACTGAATCTACTCATGCAAATCACTGGCATAAAAGTAATAAAAGCTGGAACAAATTAATGGTTTCGTTTGATTTATGTATCTACCCTTGTCGTGATGCCGTGATATATGATAAAATATGAGCAAAAAGTTTATTAATGTTCAACTCATGACTAGGTAGTTGTTTGATTCACTTTGTCGACTCTTTCGATTTCAGTGAGTAGTTCTTTCCCTCACCAAAACTTGGTAAAGATCGGCTTGCAATTTTGTTCATTATTGTTGTCTCCAGTATTACAATAGTTATTACTTTAGTTGTGTCAAGTACCTAGACCGAGCGCCGTTCGTCGCTCCAAGAACAATATTTTCACCACAACTTTTTAGGTCACTGGTGTGAAGTCATATGTTCGGAGTTATAAAAAAGGTATCCAAACGCTATATATCAACAACAACTGTCTATAATCGGCAACAAGTAAAAGATAAAAAATAATAACATAGGAACTTTGCCAGAGGGCGGAGCCTTAAGGTTGGTCGGCGAGACGTATCGACGACGTTGAGGCTTCATTCAAGAAATTCTGTTTTAAAACAAATCTAAATAACCACATTTCACGTGTCACATGTCAAAATCTGAGGTCGGGAAGTGATAGGAGAAGCCAGTGGGGTGGAGCCCTGAGATTGGGAAAAAATAACCGAAGTTTGTTATCCTCCTAACAACCTGGTATGGTCCGGAAACAGATTTGAGGGGCCTTTTTCGCAATCATCTAGAGTACTCTGTTCTCCATAAAAATAACATGGCAAGGGCAGTGCGGCGGAGCCCTAAGGTTGGAGTCATAAAAAACGAATCCAAATGATGTTATGGTTGGATGACAATTGGCTAAAATCGTAAATACAATCGGAAAGAATGTTTATCTTCCTAACAATTCTATAGATAATTTCAAAGATAAAATAATAAGATTTAACTGGACATTATGAGAACACTTTCTAAAGATATTTTAAGAAACGTTACGTTACTACGATAGGTGAACCTTTCAAAATATTTGATAAGATAATATAAAGATGATTTAGCCTGGAAAATCACTTTTAAATTTCTTCAATTGTTTATAGATTTTATAAAAGAAAAAAAGTTATTCTGATTGAAAATGCTTTGAGATTATAATAAAAGTCCGACTAAACGTTTTTATTATTTGCTGTATCAATATCAAGAATAGAGGTAATAAATTAAATGTTAATTTAGAATTTACAAAACAATTACAAGTTAAACATAGATTTATCATTAACTCTGGAACACTATTAAATTGTGTACAACAAATTTTGATAACTATTATTATTGTGTTTAATTTGCTCTAGGAACTAAAATACTATCTAAAACAAGGATTGAATTTTTAAAAAGTTAATAGAATTATTGATTTTGATCAAGACAGTCATATGGAAAGATATATTAAATTGAATAAAACTGAGAGCAAAATCTAAATCTGATTTTTTAAATATTTATTTAAAGTGATGAATAATTCTGTAATTGGTAAAACTAAGGTAAAAGTTAACAATAAATGTGTTATAAAATTAGGTAATGTAGAATATTTACTAAAATCAAAACAATTTAAAAGAATTATGTTTGATAAAGATCTTATAGCAAGTCATTTGAATAAGGGGAAGTAAAGTTTGATAAAACAACTTATATTTGATTTTTAATATTAGAATCACCAAAGTTATTAATGTATGAGTATTATAAGATATAGAACCAGTTTGATCAAATGTAAAATTGTAGTTCATGGATTCATATAGTATTTTGTTGAGTTAAAGTTAGAAACTTACAAAATTATAAAAGAAAATATAAATAAATCGATAAAAGATCACATGCTATAGTAAAAAAGGAAAGACAGTTTTAGGAAAGTTTAAAGATGAGTTAAATAGTGTTGCATTAAAATAATATATTGGTTTAAGATTAAAATTGTATGGTAAAAATCTTTTAAAATTAAAAGGAATAAAGAAAAGTGTTCTCGATAAAAAAATTATAAGAATGATTTAAAGAAATGTTCAAGGTACTGAGCAATATAGAAAATTCCAAAAGTAAACCTTTAACTTGAAGTAGGATTAAATGTTCTTTACAATATCTAGTAACGTACTGAGATATTCCAACTCTAATTTCTTTTTCAATCATTTAATACATATTATAATCTCTTATCTCTTATTAATTCTAACTAAATATTTTATAATTTAAACATAAAATCCTAAGCTAAAGATGGTAATGTTATATAATGAGTTCGATTTTATGAATATTTTTTTAAACATACAAATCTAAAAATTGTATAATATCAGCTAACAACAACACATATTGAATAATATATAAATCTGTCTAGGCTTTAGTTTATACTAAACTTTTAAACCATATTTATACCCACCATAGATTTTCTCCTGCCTAGCAACTGTAGAATGTATCTTTGTCTCGTATTTGATCATGATTAAATATTTCAATATCATCTAAAAATTTATATGGAAAAATTACTCTTTAAGACGTTATATAAAATGTATCATCATCTGTATCAATTGAATAATTTAAATTGTCTTTGATGAATTCGTTTAAATGTTAGAGCTGCTGTTTCTCTTTAAGTTGTTTTTAGCTAACCTTTCAATATATTAAAACATAACTTTTACTGTATCAACAGATAATAATTTTAAACGATTACTGGTAAATATTCTTGAAATTCATACCCATATCCAGAATTAGTTGTATAATATATGCATTTTGTCGGTATTTGCTATTAAATAAGTCTGACCATACTTCTTAGATAGTTCTTTTATAAACAAGTGTTAATAGTAATTTAAACTCTGATAATATAACACAAGAATGTTTTGAGGTAATTTTTGGATTAGATTTCAATATAAATAAGCTATTCCTCTGTATTTTACAGTTAAATGTCAGCGATCTCTTACTTCAAGTATATAATTTACCTTTTAAATTTCTCTCTATAAAATTGCCATCTTCACATATGATTAAATTTAATAAACCTTTTAAGAAGATTTGTACTTTTACGCTAGATCTTATAAGAAAAATTGTGTAGTGCAATCGATACAAATTATACATCGATAGATTTAAACGAAAAACAGCACAATTATAAATATTTAAAAATTCAAAATATTGTATTTATTTGGTTACGTATTAAAAAACTACGTGTACTATATTAATTTTGAATTAAGTTTGGAAGGTGGAGAAATTATCTTTATTTTGTGAATATTCTTACGGTTTTCGAAAAAAGGTTTGTTTAATTAACGATTTTAGCCAATATATTTAAATCAAGACTTTAGTATAAAACCAGATTATGACGATGGATGAAATTATAATATTTTTAGGTACATCTCTTAATACCTAGTATGGGGGAGATGTACTTCTGATTTTTTATTTAAAACTTCATAATTAAAAATTGTATACAAATTTAAAAAATAAGATTTAGAAAAATTAGAGGTTTTAATTTTAAAAAGAATTCTTATAAATGGGCTTGATAAATGAGATTAAAAGAGTTAGTAAATTGGGAAAAAATTGTTTAAACCAATAAAGAACTTATGTAAGATTGATTAGTTCTAAAGAACAAAAGACAACTATATATGGGTATTACTAAATTAGAAGACTGTAAATTACTCTAGATGGTAAAAATATTAAAGAATTCAATATAAAATATTCGTTCGATCGTATATAATACATTTTTTTAAATAGAGAATTCGTTATATTAGATTTTAAATTAAATATTTAAGAAATATAATATATTTTACATTTGTTCATTATGATTGTAGATTAAAAATATTCACAACTATTTATTTAAAATCAACTAGTTTATTTATTTTAACTATTTTTTTAAAACATTGTACAAACTGGTTTTTGTTTTAAATGTTCCCGATTGTTTAAATATTTTCCCTTAACGATATGCTGATCTTTCTTAAAATTATGCCCAAACCTATTTGAATATTCGGAATTTAAAAAATGTGTAGGAATAAAATAGAAAACTGTTGTGATATAATTGCACAACGATAATTTATGGTTATTGAACGGAGATTTTGCATTGAGTATCTGTTAGTATCCGAATTGTTTTTTAATATATCTATCTACTTATGTACACCATATTTATGAATCAAAATATTATTGACTAGCAATTAAGTACTTTATACTATAGAATATAAATCACTAAAGCGTTTTTAAACTATTACAAAATTCTTCGCATTTTTTTGAAAAACAATTATCCAGATAATAAACAAATATCAGTGGCTAGCCAGAGCCTACGGTGGCAATTCAACTTGTGCTACCGTGTAGACCCCGACCGAGCCTGAGCACGAGATGCAGAGCGTTGTTCGTCTGCCCACATAGTCGAATGATAATTTAAACTGTGCGTCTCCCCATATAGTCTAAAAACAAATTACCTGGTTTGTCTCCCCACATAATCGGGAATCAGCTTGAACAGTGCGTCTCCCCAAATAATCCAAACCTTACGCAAAGAGTGCGTCGCAGTGTGCGAAAGCGATCGCGGCACAACGTGGTGGCGGGCGCTGGAACTAAACGTGTAAGTTGTATATGATTTGACTATGACAAACGGGGAGATTTGCCAAAAAAATAGTTATTTACATTTAGGTAACCCTAAATAACCCCGTTATGCTGAAATTTTACCATCAACCAAACGGGGTCTCCCCGTTTTGTGTTGTGCGTACTTGTAAATCTTCCCGTTTCCTACTCCCTACAACCACACTCGTACACCCTTAACGTCACATTTGGCGTCAGTGTCGCTTCAGATGATCTATGGCACCACCCATTAGTACTGGAGCTAGGAAGACAAAAATAGATATTCTTTCTCAGCTCGATCTCTACATTAAGAATATGATAATACACACTTCAATATATCATGTTGAAAATCGTGTGTATACCTTATGACGACACGTGTGAATGCGTAAAGGCGACTTTGTTCTTTTGGCGAGACGTGTTCTCTACATTATAAATAACGACAGTAAAGGAATTTAAACAAAGTTAGTTGTGGGCCCATCTGTCATACAAACGTCTGACCAACATACACTGTGCGCTATGGTCACAGTTGTTGCTAAAGTATGCAGAGGCGACAGTGATGTTACTTATGGCAACAGTTGGGTGTAATAATGCTAAGTCACAACTATTTATCATTTATCTTAGCCAGCAATCCGCTCAGAATCTCAACTTTAGTTTCCCACGAGAAAATTGTCTTGCCCAGTCTCCCATATAATGTTATAAATACTATGGCTGAAATACAATAAGGACATTATTATTTTCTTTAAAATAAATTAGACATTACTTTAATTATGTCTCGCTGTGAGCGATTGTTAATATCGTAATCAGTTAAAACCTTGTACTAATTTATACTATTTATAAGGAATCTAATACTTGAAATGTATTTTCTCAAATAAAACCATGTTTTATCTTAAAAAGAATTTGGATTTTGCGCGCCAAAACCGAAGCCGCAACGTTACTTCTATTACGACCAGCTGTGGGATTTTGGTGGGTTTAAAATTGTAATTGAACCCAAATTGTCTTTAGAACCAGCATGTAAATAGGTAAATAATACTGTAATATAAACAAATGAAATCATAACTCCATTTAGTTTGGAAAACAATCAAATGTACGTATTGTATAGCTGTTTTGTCAGCAACCAATGCCTATGAGGTTGAGTTTCCGATCTTCACCACTGGAATATAACCTATGATACAGCCTCTAACAGAAGTACACGACCTGCCAAGTTATCAACAGCAACAGATGTTAAAGCCCCACACATTTCTTTATCAGCAACAAAAACCCAAAATAAATATTCATATCTAGTAACAAACTGTGTGTAATTTGTCTGCACACCGTATCTGACAAACGCTTAGACAGACTGTGTAGTAAGTGGTATCAGCGATACTAACGAAATCTGTTGGATTAACAGTAAACTAACTATTATGAAATGTGTGTACATTTTTAAGGCACTAAGACGACACCTAAGAAAATAAGTGGCTGCTATCGCCACTGAGTGTGTTGCCATAAGTAAAACTGTTGCCACAGGTCTGCTTAAGAACTCTAATATGGTGTCATTTGTGATTTTATACACACTCACACACACACGCACAACTACTTTATTAGAGTAGACCGCATGCAAATGGTCCGATGGTTGATTGCCCAAATAATTTGCCCCCCACCCCCTCTCATTCAACACTGTTGCCATACGAATTTCACAAAAAATGATTCCGTCTGTTTGGTTTTTTAATGTTGTGTACGATAGGAACGGATTTCAAAACAGACGACAGATATACTTTACCATATGTTTTATTAGACCAGAGCGATTTGGCAACAATGTATTAACTTCCATCGGACTACTTTGGTGCTACTTACTCTAGTATAGATAGAACTCCTTCCCCAGACACAACGAATGCAGGAAATAATAGCTGATTAAAATTCTTGCTGCAACTACATCTGTTTCTGACCCATTAAACATATTGCCCATAAGAATAACATTGTTACTTTAAGGGCCACTGGGGTGCAGCCCTAAGGAATCGCCAAGATGGGAGTAGGCCTATATGTAGCCCAGATAAATTATCTACCTACATGCAAATTTTCAGCTCAATTGGTTCAGCAGTTTTTACTTTAAAACGGAACATCCAAGTTGGCAGACAGACAGACACCACCTTTCTTTTATAGGGTAGGATAGAAAGGATATATGATGAAAAGGTTGTATCTCACTGTCTTGACTCTCGTTGGGGGTATTTTTTTGAGCTAAATACAAACATAAAACCACTTGAGACAGCTGATGTTGACGTAACGAGATTATATAGATTGTTTTCGTCCTAAGATACGAAATTGTGCTAAATTTCAATTTCCTATGTCGGGTTATAAGGTCATGTGTCCATATCACACACTATAAACCGTAGACATAGCATGCAGTTTTATGTTTATGTCGGAACAAGGAACATAACAACAAAACGGGACCAGTACTCCCCTCATTTATTATCTAAAGTTAAATAGTTTTTTTAGTGAATTTCCTTTAGAAAGTGAACTATTAGCATGACCCGCACGGTGAAACTTAAGCCCGGGACCACCATAGAAGTTCCTAACGTGACCCCCTGAACACGTTTTAGGGGGTCGTTCAAAATTTTATATATATATTCAAGATACCTTGCTGAGTTAATATTTTATTTACCTGGACCAAAACATCCTGGAAGGAAATTTTACGAACTTCGAAAGAAAAAGCGTGATTTTGTCCAGGACAATAGTTACAAGAAATCAACAAATCCAGAAAGAAAAACTAAAAATGATAGAAAAAGGAGGAAAGAAAAATATGAGTATGAACTTTTACAGTTTGAATATTATAATAGGAGAAGAAAAGCCGTTAGAAAGGTAATTGATAATGAAACCAAAAGATTCTCAATGAGTTTAGATCACATACATGAACAATTTTCCTCAAGATTCTCTATAAAAAACGATAAAGAACGTAACTTGTACCAAACTTCATCTAACGAACTAGACCCTGAATATGACTGTACGATATATGAAGAAGTTCAATGGTCAGTAAATTCAATTAAAATTGATACAGCCCCTGGACCAGATAGAGTTTTGATGAGATCACTTAAACTAAAGAAAGTAATAAAAATACTGACTTTATTGTTTAATACATTTCACAAACAGTCGATTATACCCAGTTCACTAAAAAAAGCAAGAACTGTACTGCTTGATAAGGGTGGTAAAGAATGTGAAATCAATAACTGGAGACCAATAACGATATGCTCTGTCATACGTAGAGTTTTTGAGAAAATCTTAGACAAACGCATGAAGTCATACATTCACTTTAACAGATTCCAAAACGGGTTTACAAATCGACCGGGAACCCATATAAATACAAATATTTTAAATGAAATCTTAAAAACATCAAAAAGAAAAAAGAATGATGTTAGCATATTATTTTTAGATATAGAAAAAGCTTATGATAACATAGGACATGATCACTTATTAAATGTATTGAGATCCTTACCTTTACCATCTAAACTCTCTGATACAGTGGCCCAGTTACAGATTGGAAATACTACACAAATAGAAACTTGGAAAGGGAAAACTAAAGTAATTGATATTAACCGAGGAGTATTGCAAGGTGCACCGCTTTCTCCTACGCTTTACAACCTTTGTGTTGACCATGTTTTAGAAGAATTGTCAGAACTATCAATCAGTGAAGAATTTGGCTATAAACTGCATAATGATCTACCATCAATCAGTATTTTAGGGTTTGCGGATGATACTATTCTAATTGGAAAAAATAAAGAAAGTGTTTTAACACTGTATAACATGACAAAAGAATTATTTGAGGAGATAGGTTTAAAAATTAATCAGGCCAAAACTAAAATAATCAATATAAGCAAAGGCAATTTAAAATCTGATGACTACATTATCAATGGGGAGAAGGTTAAATCAATAAATATGGAAGAAAAAATTAAATACCTGGGGGTTAATTTTAAAAACCAGATTGTTTTTGACTCAGAAAATACTATAAAATCACTAACAACTAAAATAAATAACCTGATTTCTTCTCCTTTTTTCAAAGCTGAGCAAAAGATGTTTGTACTTAATCAATATTTGTGGCCTACTCTTATATTCCCTTTTCAAACTTCTCCACTTCATAAAATTAATCTAACATTTTTCCATGATATAGATAAAATAATAAGATCTGCTGTAAAAGAAATATTTGATCTGCCTGATGACACTCCCACTTCAATGTTATACAGTAGTACAAAATGTAAAGGGATTGGTCTTAACAAAGCATCTTGGGAAGCAGCTTTACAGCATATAAATATTTTGCAAGTACTTAAACGTATTAATGACCCATATCTGGATAGGTTAAAGGATTTTAAATTTGAAGAAATATACTGTCTTAAAAAAATAAACCTATTCGAGATTGGACAACCAGTTATTTCAAATACAAGAGCGCTTAGAGAAAAACTTAGAGAAGCTGAGTTTAATGCCTGGAACCGATTACCGTACAAAGGCAGAGGTACCAAACTTTTCAGCGAATGCCCTAACATCAATAAAACATTATCGAAAGGCCACGGTTTGACAGAATCTGAGTTTAAATATTATTTGAAAATGGTCGGTGATGTAGCTCCAGTTAGGAGCCTACATGGAAGATCCAGGGACGGCAACCAGTGCCGGCATTGTTCCGGCACTGAGAATTACATTATTGAATCCTTAGCCCATGTCCTTGGTCAGTGCCCATGTAGTAGTCAGATAAGGAATACCAGACATCACCAGATAAGAACAATTATAGCTTACCAATTCAGAAAAGAAGTAAAGTATGAAGTATATGAAGAAGTCACCGGTTTAGAAGAAAATGGATCCATCAGAAGATGTGATATTATTGTCATTGACAGAAAAGTTGATAAATGTTTTATTATTGATCCCACTATACGATTTGAAACAAATCTTGATCAAACCTCAGAAGTACACCAAGAAAAAAAGAAAATTTATGAACAAACATTTAAATATTTCAATGAAAAGTACAACATAAGAAACTTTGAGGTCATTGGTATTTTAATTGGTGCAAGAGGAACAATTCCAAGTTTTGTTCAGGAAATGTGGAGAAGATTTAAATTAGATAACAAAATTTTGATATTAGTTGCTCAGACTGCAGTAAAATACTCAATTAGTATATTAAAAAATCATCTATACAACCAAATTTAAATACCAAAATTTTTGTACAAGTATTCTTTGTCTTGAGGCAATTCACATTGGTGAAAAGATGTTAATTTTTAAATAAATTATCTGTAATTATATATATATATATATACATATATATATATATATATGTGTGTATGCACTCTAGCGGTCGCATGTTTTGTCCGATTTACTTCAAATTTGGTAGGGACGTTCCTTTCTATAACCTGTTGGACAAGTTCGTTGGGCAAAACAATCGGAAAACTCTAAACCCAATTTTTGGGGATTAATCTTTCAAATTTTGAGTTTTTGGGCCCAAAAAGGGTCAGAAAAGCCCCAGATGTAAAATTAATGCATGTTAAAAGATGGGAATTAGAAAGGCGAAAGTTTTAAGCCCTCTCTCGTCATTCTAGCATAAATATTTACCGAGTTATTAAAGAAAATGTGTATCGGGTAAACACAGTACGTTGTCTTATGGGGGTTTTACACTAGAAAAGCCTGTTATTCCTTTGTTAGAGTACTTTTATTATCCCCAGCAACCTCACGCCTACTTTCAAGCCTGTCTGGACCTTCTCCTAACCTTATAAGGCGTAAAATTGTATTCCCAGCTTTGCAAGTAAATGAAACCAGGAGTATCAGAACAGCAAAAAAAACAGTGTTTTCAGATTTCAATAAAAATTGGACAAATGGATGTTTTTACACTGATTATGAGTTTTACAAGGTTTTATGTGGAAATTCACTTCCCTCACTTCAGCGTGCTGCGTGCGAACTTGTTTTTCTTGAATTGTTTTGGAACCCAAAGGGATAAAGCTATAGCACACGAAGTTTAAATGGCCCACTTCAGGTAGAGTGAGAGAGCCGATACCTACCTATTAAAGCGCTGATTGTTCGCCCCAACCCCCAAAGGGATGGTTCCGATTCAATTTAGACCCCATTTGCCGCCTTACCGCCTTAATAGTTGTAAGTGTGGTATAAGCTTAGTTTTGAAGATTAAGTATTTAAAGATGTGATCTAATTTTACTCTTAACGATTTTAAAATTTGACATTTTGTATTGCATCCACACTAGTTGTGGCAGAGGGAGTTTCAATTATTCTCCTGAAATCCTAACTTTTTACAACACTCGCTCTTTGTAGGATGCAAGTAAAGCGTATATATACTTAATAATTGAAAATCTGTCTTAAATTCATTTGTCCAGGTTCAAATATAATCAATAATTCTTGTGTCGTTTTTGTAATCTGCTAATTTTAACCAAGAAAAATGCTTTTAGAATTAACTAATCGTATGTATTTACCTGGAATCATATATCCAGTTATTTTGATTTTAAGTTATAACTTTAAAATGTAATATTTTAGTTAAAAAAGAACAAAAACGTTCCATATCAAATAAACATTACTGCAGTGTTTATTCAGCGTTTGAATACACGCTAACAAAATACCTCTGGCGTGGGTTCGCAAACAAATGGAAATGCGGTTTTTTTATGGATGGAGTGTAAAATGATAACACAACACGTAGTTTCCCTCCATCCTTTATAAAATAATATACAAGAGAATTGAGTCGAGAGGGAGGATTTACGTGGAAAACATTGCTGAGAAATGGACGAAAATATCGCATCCAAGCCCTGATCACGTAAGAGCTGCTTTGCAATGTTACATTCTCAAATATCTTAATATATAATTATGATAGGAAATGTATAAGTCTTGGCTATAAACACACTTTAGTGCGATTATCTCGCAACGTTTTGAATAGCAAATAATTTGCTCCCATTTTATTGTCAATAAAGTTTACATGAATGAAAACTTATAATTACAACATTATATTTGTATGTTGTAAGTAACGTATTATAAACAAATTAAAACTCAACAAAATTCAATTTTTAACGAAACAAATATTTAATATTTACTTTCTCCCTGAATTCCAGTTCGTAGAGAAATTATTGTTTTCAGCATGATCGAATTTGAGTTGTAGGTAAACGTATTCGTGTTGGTGCTGCCTGAATTCAAAATAGTGGGTTTTGAGGTGATGTATGTTTGTCTGAAAGAATATGCATATACGTAACGACTACACCAATGGCCGATTTTGATATATAATAGCTTTGTATTAATCTACGGTATCTCCAGGATTTTTATTTGTTTTATTTTTTTATTTTTAAAGCTAGCCAATTTCTAACTGTGAGAGCTAATGATACCCGCGTCTTTTTTGAATCCAGAATATCCACAGATTATTCTTTTCGCTGACTAATCCTAAACATTTTCCAAATCTTTGGAAACAATGTTTGTTATTGCTCTGTCAAATTCGTTGAAGCATTGCCTGGTTGCCTCAGGGTGGAAGTGCCACTGACTAAATTTAGGAAGGCCCTTAAAGGCCTATTTTCTGAGAGTCACGTTTTACACTTATAATTTAGAAGTGATGACGATTTCCTTGTTTTATCATAAACGTCATTGATTATTGTACGTTTTGAAAATGACTCTTGCCAATGTATGTAAACGTTTTCATGCAATAAAGGAATAATAATTAATTTATTGATTGATCGATTGATTGAATTATATAAAACGCTATAAAACAGAAATAATGTTTCTAAAAAAACTATACGACCTGCGTTTCATGGTCAAACATTGTAGCACTTGAAAGGTTCCAAAAGTCAGTAATATGTTATAGCAACCCTCTGGCAATATTACTCATACAAAAATTATCAAATCTAGAAATTGTTATAACTCTAAAACTATTAAATACCAGGGATTTTATGGTCCAATTTAATTTAACTGGCATGAAAAAACTAATTGGGTGTTGTCTGACATGAAACAGTTAAATCAAATATTTGTTGTCTGGTGAAAACAAAAAAAATTGTAAATCGTTGTCGTTGTTTATTGAAATGTCGTTCTGTTTTTAAATCCTGGGATGGACAAATTAAATGAAAATGAGGTCGTTGTCTGTATTAACAGAAAACGAGTTCGCTCGCAGCACGCTGACGTGAGGGAAGTGAATTTCCACATAAAAACTTTTAAAACTCAAAATCAGTGTAAAAACATACATTTATTCCAATTTCTATTGATATCTGAAAACATTGATTTTTTTGGCTGTTCTAATGCTCCTGGTTTCATTTACCTGCAAAGCTGGGAATACAATTTTGCGCATTAAATGTTAGGAGAAGGCCCAGACAGGCTTGAAAGTAGGCGTGAGTTGCCGGTGATGATAAAAGTACTCTAACAAAGGAATAACAGTTTTTCTAGTGTAAAACCCCCATAAGACAACGTACTGTGTTTAGTCGAAACAAATTTTCTTTAATAACTCGGTAAATATGTATGCTAGAATGACGAGAGAGGGCTTAAAACTTTCGCCTCACTAAGTTCCATCTTTTTACATGCATTAATTTTACATGAGGGGCTTTTCTGACCCTTTTTGGGCCCAAAAACTCGAAATTTGAAAGATTAATCCCCAAAAAAGGGGTTTAGAGTTTTCCGATTGTTTTGCCCAACAAAATTTTCCAACTGATTAGAGAAAGGAACGTCCCTACCAAATTTGAAGTAAATCGGACAAAAAATGCGACCGCTAGAGTGCAAACAAACACACACACACACACATACACACACACACACACACACACACACACAGACATATGTATACATATATATATATATATATATATATATATATATATATATATACATATATATATATATATAATATTTTGGGCGACCCCCAGTGTTCAGGGGGTCACGTTAGGAACTTCTATGGTGGTCCCGGGTTTAAGTTTCACCGTGCGGGTCATGCTAATAGTTCACTTTCCAAAGGAAATTCACTAATGATATAAATCAATACTACTTGCTGTTATAAATAAATCTGCGTTAAAAACTTCAGCCACTGTTTCTTAGACCTTTTAAAATAATCACAGAGACACTAGTCTGTAATCTACCAATCGATTTACATTACCTTTTGTCCGTGATATAATTTTCTTTAAATGGTGGGTTATTTATATTTGATTTAATATAATTCAGGGGTGACTGTGTGTATTGTCAATAGTATATTCATCACTGGAGAAGAGTTCGTGGGAAAATAATTAATTCCCCCTAGACGAAGGCATAGGGGAGAAGAGGGGAGAAAACTAGACTCGTGAGATACAAATTCCTCCGCCTGATAAACTCCTGGGACGGGACATTAAGATCAATAGTTCATTGCACATTTCTATCCTTCGGTCGATTTACAAATTTACATCCATATAATGTTTATTTCAATATTTATGTTTAGTTCCCCCTTTCTAGAGTTCCATACGCTTTGTAATTTGGATAAACTGCGTATTAATTTTATTTGCGATTGTCATAGGATTACTGTTACGAGATTGTTGTCAAAATCCCAATTCAGTATTTCCAGACAAGATTTCGGAAAAGAGTAGGTTAGCCATATGATTGGACAAAAATCATTGATTTTAGAAAAGCCTATTTTAAAATAGGTTAAACTTTTATATAAAAGCTATACTTATATTAAACTATTTGTAAAGGGAATGAAATGTAACGCAACACTTAAAAATACCCCCGTCGTAGCAAACCTGCGTACTCAGCGAATTTCCTATGAATGAATATATTTCTTACTACCACATAAAGCCACTTACCAAGTTTCATAAAAATACTTAAATAAATAAGTGATATATAGCATTTTATTTATTCTTTATAAGAATAACATTAGGGCTGAGAACGTAGGTTTGCTGCAACGAGGAAGATAAAAATGCGGGTTTTTTTGCAATTATCAATATAACTCAACCAGGTGAAGCTATATACCAAGTTTTAATGATTTATGTTCATAATTAAGGGAGATATAAAGCTTTCCGTATTCTCCATAAGAATAACATTAGGGATGAGAATGCAGGTTTGCTGCTAAGAGGATAATCAACAAAAAATCTATTTTTTTGTGCAAATATCAATATACCAGTACTACGTGACCCCACGTGCCAATTTTCATCAATATACATTCATTAATAATGGAGATATCAAATTTTATTTATTCTCCATAAGGATAACATTGGACAACGTACTGTGTTTAGCACTTTGAATATCTCTGCAACGGTTGGACGTAGAATCACAATTAAAACACCAAAATGATTGTTTTGTAGAGCTAAACTGATTGGTAAAAGCAAATGTGAAGTTTACATTGAAATGATTTGAGGAAAAGCCAAAAACCTTTTTCCCATAAGATTAACATAGGAGATTTTATGAGCAGGTTTTTTTTTGGATTTTCTCCACAACCACTTAACCTAGGTTAATAATTCAAAATACCATATTATTTGTTTTTTTAAGCTCTATAACATGGTCAAAACCAAAATTAAGTTTTTTAAAAATTTTAGGGTGAAAAATGCAAAAAACTGATTTTTGGACAATTTAAAACCCCCATAAACCCCCTTCCCGTGGTCCGATATTTCTGGTTTTCGAACTTAAAGTCATGAATGTCACTTTACAAATTTGAGTCAAATTTCATCGAAATCGGACGTTTTTTACTCAAGTTATCGCGGTAACGGACACACACACATATATATATATATATATATATATATATATATATATATATATATACACATATATATAAATTTGAACGAATAGTGTTTTTGGCATCTGGGGACCTCAAAACAAAAAGTTATCATGGTCTCGGGCTTAAGTCTTACCATGAGACCTACGGTAATAGCTTCTTCCCTATAGGGGAAATTCGCTAATACACATGCATGCAGGCTCCGTAAGTATATTTTTTAAACAAAAAGACCAGGTCTGCTATAATTTACGGACTTTATGCCATTGGTTACTGCCCCCACTTAATTATGTACAGTTTCCTTTTGGTTCTTAACAAATCTGAATTTCCTGTTGTTTTTTTTAATCAGGCAAAAAGTCTTTGTTATAGGGTAGGAGACAAATTGATGGCAGCAAAAATAATTTTTGGATTACATTTTTTACGTTTAAGACGTCTTTGCATGTGCCGGGAATAATAAGCTATAGAAACAGAAGCATAAAAGTAACCTAGTTGTTTCGATACTTAAGCAATCGATTTGAAAAAGCTGCCGATACCATTCATGTAGCCAATCGAGGCGAACATTTTTTCAGTCGAGATCGTCAACACAACTCAATTAAATTTGTGTGCCGCAAACATTGGGGAGATTATTGATGAAAGATAAGTCAGAAAATAACAAGTCTGGTTTCAAAACATAAGAAACCACACTGGTATAATTTATTTTAAAGTAACACTAAGAAATAAATAATGTGTCTGAGTATATTTATTACTTATTAAACAAAGTACCTGGGGGCCGAGCTTTGCTCGGGGGAAGGTCAGTCAGTTTGTTTAGATGACTCGGAAGTAGGGGGCATTAGATGGGCGTGAACCAGCAAAATCCTCAGTAATCCTCAGAGGATCAATCCTCCCCCCCCCCCCCGTCACGTGACCCATTAACCTAACTTAAACCTGGCGCCTGGCGTGAGGAGCCTGAGGAGCCCCCCCCCCCCCGACGCCCCCCCCGACGTTCATGCATCCTCAAACCTTAAACCTAACCTAAACCTGCGTCTGTAAACCTAACTTAGACCTGCGTGCACTTGTCTGCAGACTCCAGGCTTGCACCTGACACACACGCACACGCACACGCACGCACGCTCACGCTCATGCACACGCACGCTCACGCACACGCACGCTCACGCACACGCACGCGCATTGTTAAACCTAACTGTACGTACCGTAACGAAAACACACTATGATGAACACGTAGGCGCGGGGGATGACGTCACTGCGGTCCGCGACGTTCTAGAAGATTCCAGAAGCTTCACAGTGTAATGGAAGCGGTAAACAGTTCCCGGAACCGCTGATGAGTAAACAGCTCCGGGCGGTCACGTAGGCATGGGATGACGTCACCGCAGTTCACGACGTTCTAGAACATTCTAGAAGCTTCTAGGAAGTCGCATGCTCATTACATTGTGTTTCAAGGTGCGGGATCAAACCTATCTTAAACCTGCGTCTGTAAACCTAAACCTGCATGCATGCACGCACGCATTGGCCTACCTTAAATAGTGTAGTCGTGAACCGCGATGACGTCATCTCCCCGTGCCTACGTGACCGCCTCAGGCTGTTTACTCATTAGCGATAATTGCCGCGATTTGGAGAATTGTACACCGCCTTCTACTGTACGGTACGTAACTTTGTTACTTCAGTGATTGTCATCGCTTCACGCGACGTTCATGCATCCTCAAACCTAACTTAAACCTGCGTGCACTTGTCTGCTGACTCTTGACCTACCCTAGATAGTGTAAGCAAATGCGGGTACTGTGATTGGTGAAAATATCCTGCCCTCTTAGTGGCTAAAATTAGACGTTCTGCCCTATGATTGGTTGAATTAAAGAAACACTTCTTGAGATGGATTTTGTGAATATAAATGCAGACGCGCACCTTCAGTTTGTTTAGTGATGTTGCAGAGTAAACACCACTCAGCGACTATGTGCAGCTCTTCGACCCGGTCGTTCCCACCATCAACGACGCACTGGTCTGCAGGCTCTTCGACTCCATCTTCGCTTAAGACTACTTTTGTGTTTCAATAATTTTTTTTTGTTGTTTCTCGTTAACTGTTGTTTTCACTTGTCCTTCTCTTTAGTGTTTAAGAACGAATATCGAATTTTTAACAATTTTGAAAGTTTTGTTTTGAAAACATGATAGTTTTACAATTTCATAAAAGGTTAATTTTGAATGTAGTTTCGACAAATTCGGTTTGCATTAGAGGAGTCTTTTGAAAGTAAATGTCAGGGAAATGCAAGGGGTAGTAACAACACAGATGTATGCTGTAAACTAAACTGTTTGACTATATTTGCTTACGAATACTATTTACAAAATATTTACAAAGTTAACCTAGTTCTATTTACACTTAAATCTACACCGGGAACTCTTCGTCCATGTCCTCCTCCTCGTCCATGTCCTCCTCGTCCACCTCCATAGGCCCGCCTTGTTGCTCCTCCTCGGGATTGCCTCGCCTTCTTGCTGCGGACAGTGGTGGGATGTCCTTATGCCCCCAAGGTAAGGTGTTGATACCATCGGCCAGGATGTAGCGTTTATCATCGGCCGGGCTCAAGGATAGCTTTTCTACTTGTACGGTGAAGACACGGTGCAGGTACGACTGGAAACGGGTGTTGACGGTGGTTTTCAACACCCCGTCGAACAGACATTCCCTGTAGTCGTCGGGGGTTAGGACGTTTTTAACAACCCCCTTAGCGACTCCCTTGGCTCGCTTGATCGCCTTGGATCCGTTGTCTTCGTCCTCAACGTCCATGAAGTAGAGCTTTGAGCGCAGGCCGAGGTACTCGAACAAGGATCGGCCGTTACACTCGTCCTTGAACTTGCCAATCACCTTGGCGTTGGCGGGGCTGTAGCAGGGGTGGGACCTCGGGTAGGCGCTGGTATCGAAGTCGTCCAAGTGCTCCATCATCTCCCTGTAGATGTTCCGGGATAGGATGTCGAACACGAAGCTGTCAGTGTCCATGTAGTCTACGTTCAAGCGGTCACCGTAGCGGTCCTTCATCTTCCGCAGAAACTCGTACATGAGCCACTTGCTCAGCTCCAGGACAGACATGCCGACGTAGATGGGCTTTTCCAGGACGATGTTTACCCTGGCGAGGTGCACGAGAGCTACGTCCTCCGTGTAATACGTGCGGTCCAGGAAATTGGACTTGGCCACGTACTTGGAGAACTTCTCCGGAGTGCAGACCAGCTTGACGTTCAGGCGCTTGCGGACGTTCTCGATGGTTTTGCCAAAGACCGCGTTATTCATTAACTTGAAAAAGTCTTGCTCGAACTTGGTCTTGGCCTTCTTCCGCAGCTCGGTGTTCATGAGGATGTAGGGCTCTAGCCACCGAGACTGGCGAAACGAGATCGCCCTGTGCACAGCCGCAAGCTCCAGTCCGTTGTTCAGCGCCTGCTGCAAGACCCTGTAATGGCAGACGTAATGCATCTTGTCGTCCAGGGTGGTCATCAGTTTGGGGTATTTCCCTGTTGGCGGACGCTTGGTCTCGCAGCAGTAAGGGAGGTCCTTGTGCAGGTCGTGGAGGTGGGTGGGGTAGCGGAGGTCCACTTCGAGGATGTAACCCCGTTCCGCTTCGGCATCCAGCGCACCAATGTCCAAGGAGTCGATCTCCTCACGGCTGAGCCACTGGAAGTCTCCGGTGGGCAGGTACTGGGACATGGCCCAGCCGTAGAGGTTGTTGGCGTCCAGGTACAGGAGGTGGCGTGTCGGCTCGTCGGGGCGGTAGTCCGGGCACCGATCGTGGTTGGCCTTGGCGTAGCGGGTGACGGCCTGGGAGATGCCTCCTCGGATGCCTTGCTCCACGAAGAGGTACATGTCGAAATCCTGCAGCGTGTCCAGCTCCACGTCGCAGGTCTTCAACATGACATGCCAAGCGTAGGACGGTAGGGTGTAGTAGTGGGCGGGGTCCAGTCCGTACTCGGCCAAAGAGGTGTCACGGAACTGCTCGAAGACGTCGGTGAGGAGCGCGATGTCACAGCGCAGGTACGTGTCAGCGTAGTCCTTGAGATGGCGACACTCGAAGGCTCGCCACACGTTGAGGGCGTGTTGGTAGTCCTCGTCCTTGACGTCCTCCAGGGTCATGGTGTTCCTAAACGCCTCCTTGGGCGGCAGCTCCCTGGTCCTGTACAGCGTTTCGTACGATGTGACAAAGTCGTAGGGGAACACGCCCTTCCTGCGCACCAGGTCGAACAGCCGGTCGTCGGGGAAGCGCTTCCTGGTCTCGCGCATCTTGTCAGTGGGCAGTCCCGCTGCCAGGCTGGCCAGGCTCATGGACAAGAACCTGTAGGTGTCGAGGAACCGCACCGCGAAACTGCTCTGTCGTGGGTTGTCCCCGGGCTGGCCAAAATGAAACCGCTTGGTGAAGGCGATGTAGCGCTCTTCGGTGTGCGCCAGCACGTCCACATCGCCGGGGTCGATGGCCAGCTCCCGCACTACGAAGTGAGCGTCGTAGTTGGACAGGTTGTGGAAATAGCAGTTGATGACCCGCTGCTCCCTGTACCGCAGATTGCACGAGCGGTGCGCCGCTCCTCGGAACTCGTAAGGCGGGGCGTGGTTGTGGTCCCGCACCTTGACGTCCAGCTCGGTGAACTCCTTGCCGCAGAGGTAGCAGCGGGTCGCTGCGAGATACTCGTCCATTTCCTGCCGGGTCAGAGAAGGGTGCAGAGCTCTCGTGCTGAACAGGAACTCCCACAGGCTCAGCACGTCCATCTTGAGCCGTTCCATAAAGACCTTGGACGCGTCAGCTCCGAAGTATACCCGCGGCTCAAACTCCTCGAGGCCGAGCGAATCCACGATCTGATAGGCGAAGGCGTACGGGACGTGCATTTGCAGGGGCGTCGTGCCGGGTGGCGGTGCTTCCACCGAGTCAACAGCGACAGGCTGCAGAGCACACTCGAAGTCCGCGTAGATGCAGAACCTCTCCCGCCTAGTGTACTCTGGATGGGTGAAGCGGATCTGCTGCTTCTTCGGCAAGTCCAGGCGAAGGGGAGCCTTGGCGTAGCAGTAACGCCTGTGCTCCTCCAGACGCTGAGCGCCCGTCAACCCTAGCTTGTTGTGTTGATTGTCGAAGTAAGCGAAGCACCGCTTACAGATGTAAATCCTATTTTCACGTTTGGTGAGCTGGGGCCGGACCAGTCGACCCAGGTCCTTGATGTATGCGTAGTGGCTGTCCCCATCGATGGTCATGTACAGCAGGTCTCTGTGGTCTTCGCGCTCCCGCTTGCATATCTTCAGCGGGAACACGCGGTCCTTGAACTCTGGCGTCCCATCGGGGCGTCTCCCCACCATCGCTCGCTCGATCCCGTAGACGTTTACACTGATGTTGTTCTTGCCCTCAAAGATCTTGATGTCCTTGAGCGTCACGGGGAAACGCAGGCCGGTCCAGTCGTAGCGGGCGATGACGTCCGGTGTATACGCTGCAGGTCTCTCTGCGTGTTGTGCAACGAACTTGGTCAGGATGGCGTACATGAAACACATGTCATCAGCGTTTTGCACATTGACAACAGCGTGTATATCTGCGATAGCCTTTGGCAGCTGCATAAAGGCTCTGCCTCCGAGCGGCGTATACTGGTTCACGCGGATCTCTAAGTCGCGTATACGCAGGTAGGTCCAGCCGCTACCTACCAGTTCACACTGCTCCTTCTTCTTCACGATCGTCTCGAACGTCGCGGAGAGGAAAGCCTCCAAGTCGGAGGCCTCGGTCAGTGGGACGTTCTTTGTGTTGAAGGAGCGCAGGCAGGTGGCCCCGTGAATGTTGGAGAACTCACATTCCAGGACCATGTTCGCCTTGATGCTCGGGTGTTGGGTCATGACGTTCTCCATCAGGTCCAGAACCTCGTCAAACAACAGGGTCAGCGCATCCTCAACGGTCAGCAAGGCGTCTAATGGCCTGGCCAGGCGGTAGGTGAGGAGGCGACTCCGGAAGGCCCGATGCACGAGCTGGAACATGGGGCGGCCGCCACCCTCCATCTCGTCATCGATGGTCTGAGGCTCGGCGCTAGGTCCTGGGCGGGGCTGGGGCTCGGTGCTGGGCCCTGGCTGTGGCTCGGTGCTCGGTCCTGGTCGTGGCTCGGCGCTAGGCATCTGGTGCGATCGGGGCTCGGCGCTGGCTCCTTGGCGCAGCGACTGGTTGTTGTGAGGAAGAGGAGGAGAGGACAACCTAGACAGTCGGTCTTGGGTCAGGTCCCTCACAACAGGGCAGTTGTGAGACTGGTGATGGTCACGGTTGAAGCGGCGAGTAAACCCCTTGTCGCAGTACGCGCAGCGGAACTTGGATGGTTCTTGAACCAGGTTCCTCACAACAGGGCAGTTGTGAGACTCGTGCTGGTCGCGGTTGAAGCGACGGGTAAACCCGCGGTCGCAGTAGGCACAACGGAACGTGGGAGGATGGACGGTCCGGACGTGTCGTCTCAGTTCCAGGTCTCGGTCGAAGCGTCCACCGCATCGCTCGCACTCCACGTGACGATCGGGGCTCGAGGAGGAGGAAGGAGCTGCTGCTGGCATCGCGGAGTGACCCGCTTGCATGTGGCGGCGCACGTCCTCCAGGCTGGCGAAGATGGCCGGGCACAGTCGGCAGGCATGGTCCGCTCGTTGCGGTTGGGGCTCTGCCGCGGCGTGTGGTCCGTGAACCGTGGCGACGTGGCGGTGGAGGTTGTCGCCTCTTGTGAAGCGCCTACCGCAGACGTGGCAGTCGTGACGTCTGGCGTTGTGGGCGGACTCCACGTGTCGCCTCAGGTTTCCGAGCAGGCTGAAGGCTCGGCCACAGACCTCGCACATGTGTTGGTTGTTCATCTGCAACAACGAATATGACAAGTCTCTTGCATTTACAATTTAGTCGCAACGAGAACACTTCATTGGTAACATAACACATACTTTATGCGTGGTAGACAAGAGTCAAGGCCATGGCAAATTTAATGTTAGTACACGGGTTTCCTCGTTTATTAAATTGGTTTTAGCAAAGAACAGATTATTCAACTTCTATTAACAAGCCAGACCTCTCTTTGCACATTCTGACTTCAAAGTTGCTGAACGATCATACCTTAAATGAGAATCTTACTATAAAGGGGAATGTAATAGTCTTCCACACTACAACTTCTAAGAGCTACATATACTTACGTTTAACAATCTCGGAATATGGTGCAGTAAAGGCTAGCACAGCACTGAAGTAGAACGTCTACACACACTGAGCTCCAAACGCAAACTGAATGAAGGAAGCGATGACAATCACTTAAGTAACATAGCTACGTACCGTACAGTAGAAGGCGGTGGAACATTTCTCGAAATCGCGGCAATTATCGCTAATGAGTAAACGGCCTGAGGCGGTCCACACTACAACTTATAAGACTACATATACTTACGTTTAACAGATCTCGGAATATGGTACGGTAAGGACTAGCACAGCACTGAAGTAGAACGTCTACACACACTGGGCTCCAAACACAAACTGAATGAAGGAAGCGATGACAATCACTGAAGTAACATAGCTACGTACCGTACAGTAGAAGGCGGTGGAACATTTCTCGAAATCGCGGCAATTATCGCTAATGAGTAAACGGCCTGAGGCGGTCCACACTACAACTTATAAGACTACATATACTTACGTTTAACAGATCTCGGAATATGGTGCGGTAAGGACTAGCACAGCACTGAAGTAGAACGTCTACACACACTGGGCTCCAAACACAAACTGAATGAAGGAAGCGATGACAATCACTGAAGTAACATAGCTACGTACCGTACAGTAGGCGGTGAAAGCGGTAAACAGTTCTCGGAACCGCTAATGAGTAAACAGTTCTCGGAACCGCTAATGAGTAAACAGGCCCGGACGGTCACGTAGGCATGGAGATGATGTCACCACGGTCCACAACAGGGGTAGCGGAGTGAAGGGGTAGCGGAGTGGAGGAGGAGTGGAGGGATAGCGGAGTGAAGGAGGAGTGGACAGGCTGGGACAGTCACGTAGGCCCTAGCACGCACCTCGACACGTGACGCCGCGGAGCCGCTCGCAGTTTTGGTTTAGTCAAGCCGGCATACAACGTGTAACGAAGTCACATCAAATTCGGTCAGCGAACAGCCGAGATCCTATAAGGAAAACGCGTTCGAAAATTACTAGCGGGCCCGTTTAACGGTGTATTTTCAATTTTCTTTCAGCGATGGTTTACTTAGGCCATGGTCCAACACGTGGTGAGGTTTCGTCAAAATCGGTCGGTAAACAGCTGAGATCCCATAAGGAAAACACGTTTAAAAATTAATAGCAAGCCCGTTTAACGGTGGATTTTCAATTTTCTTTAAGCAATAGTTTACTTAGGTCATGGCTCGACATGTGGTGAGGTTTCGTCAAAATCGGTTGGTAAACAGCTGAGATCCCATAAGGAAAACGCGGTTAAAAATTAATAGCGGGTCCGTTTAACGGTGGATTTTCAATTTTCTTTAAGCGATGGTTTACTTAGACCGCTGCCTGACATGTGGTGAGGTTTCGTCAAAATCGGTTGGTAAACAGCTGAGATCCCATAAGGAAAACGCGGTTATAAATTAATAGCGGCCTTGTTTAATGGCGGATCTATGGGGTTCTTACGTCATTCGCTTCCTCTGGGATAGGCCTACACTCTGGAAAAAGTCCTGTGGGAATCGATGGATAAATAGGCTAGTTATTAATTTTCGAAAGTTTTTTCCTCATGTTCAAGGTCATCACGAAAAGTGCCGCTGGCGACCGGGGGGGGGGGTCGGGGGGGGGCGTCGGGGGGGGGGTCGGGGGAGGGGGGGGTCGGGGGGGGGGGCTCCTCAGGCTCCTCACGCCAGGCGCCAGGTTTAAGTTAGGTTAATGGGTCACGTGACGGGGGGGGGGGGGAGGATTGATCCTCTGAGGATTACTGAGGATTTTGCTGGTTCACGCCCATCTAATGCCCCCTACTCTCGGAGTAATATTTCACCACTTCTCCCTACTGATAATCAGATTTGTATTATTCATTAGCCTCTTTTCTACTTTTTTAAGGTCCCTCCAGTTGTTATTTATATCTCAATGTCCCTTTGATTTATTTTACTACTCTATATATGTAATCTTTACTCAAATATGTTAATCTCTGCTCTCAGGAAACCACATGTTAATAATCATAAACAACATGAGTATTACTTTGACAGTTCCCTGGTTAATTATGAACAGCTGTTACAATACTTTTGTTTTGATTTGAAACTCCATAAGCCCAATGTTAATTTTTTTAACTTTTAGCGAATTTCCCCTATAGGGAAGAAGCTATTACCGTAGGTCTCATGGTAAGACTTAAGCCCGAGACCATGATAACTTTTCATTTTGAGGTCCCCAGATGCCAAAAACACCATTCGTTCAAATTTTTATATATGTATATATATATATTTATATATATATATATATATTTATATATATATATGTGTCCGTAAGCACGATAACTCTCGTAAAAAAGGTCCGATCTTAATGAAATTTGGTACAAATGTATAAAGTACCATTTATTTGAACGAGTTCGAAAACCAGATGAATCGCACCATCCGAAGGGGGGTTTTTGGGGGGTTTTGTACCCCAAAAATGTGTTTTTTGGGGTTTTCACATGTAATTTTAATTTAAATCAAATTTTAATTTATACCATTGAATTCAGCTTAAAAAAACAAACAATTTGGTATTTTGATCATTGCTCTACGTCAATTGGTTACCGAGATATTGAAAGTGCTAAACACAGTACGTTGTCTAATGTTATTCTTATGGAGAAAAAGAAAAATTGTATATCTCGCTTATTTATGAACGTAAACTGGCAAAATTTGGTATATGGCTTTATTTGGTTGTGGTCTATTGATATTTGCACAAAAATCCATTTTTTGCCCGATAGTTCCCGTAGCAGCAAACCTGCATACTCAGCCCCATGTTATTCTTATGGAGAATAATTAACGTGTTATCTCCTTTAATTATGAACATAAATTAATAGAACTTGGTATGTGGCTTTACCTAGTTGAGTTATAATGATATTTGTATAAAAGCCCATTTTTAGTGTTCCTTGTTGCAGCAAACCTGCGTACTCATCCCCAATGTTATTCTTATAGAGAATAATTAATATTTTAAATATCGCTTGTTTGTGAATATATTTCTTATGAATCCCTGTTAAGTGGCTTAATGTGTTATGTTATAATTCATTGGAAATTCGCTGAGTATGCAGGTTTGCTGCGACGGGGGTATTCATTTTAGTTTTTTTACATTATTTGATTTTTCCTAGGGATGAGGCCTGTCTAGAACTTATTTTTATCCCAGAAATTAGTTATTTTGAACATTTGAAGGAAATCGTTGGAGCCGTTTTTGAGATCCGTGTCGCAAGCAAGCAAGCACGCAATCAAGCAAGCAAGCAAGCAAGCAAGCAAGCAAACCTTACTCATATTAGAGTATAGGATATATTTTTCAAGTGCATGTGATCAACTTGGAAATCCGCGGTATCAAATTTTGAGGCATTATCGTGACAAAATCCTATCATATTTGTTCCCTGCATGTGTAAAAATTCATAAAATATTCGAAACCCCCTAGGAGTTTCATTCTTAATTAGCCTTTAATATTTATTTTTACTTTCTCCCTCTATACATAGTATATGGAGAAAGTATTGTTTTTGTCAAAATTTTCGAATTTGAGTTGTTAGTGGAAATATTCGTTTTGGTGCTCCCTGAACCCAAAAAAGTGGTTTTTACGTGATGTATGTCTGTGTGTGTGTGAGTGTGTGTGTGTGTGTGTGTGTGTGTGTGTGTGTGTGTGTGTGTGTGTGTGTGTGTGTGTGTGTGTGTGTGTGTGTGTGTGTGTGTGTGTGTGTGTGTGTGTCTGTGTGGATGTGTTCAGAGCTAGAGCCCTAACCAATAAGCCGATTTTTATGAAATTTGGTATGTAGGTACTAATCCACGATATCTCCAGGCGTTTTTTTTCATTTTTAGCGAATTTCCCCTGTAGGGAAGAAGCTATTACCGTAGGCCTCATGGTAAGACTTAAGCCCGAGACCATGATAACTTTTCATTTTGAGGTCCCCAGATGCCAAAAACACCATTCGTTCAAATTGTTATATATATATATATATGTCCGTAAGCACGATACCGGTAACTCTCGTAAAAAAGGTCCGATCTTAATGAAATTTGGTGCAAATGTGTGAAGTACCATTTATTTCAACGAGTTCGAAAACCAGATGAATCACACCATCCGAAGGGGGGTTTTTGGGGGGTTTTGTACCCCAAAAATGTGCTTTTTGGGGTTTTCACATGTAATTTTTATTTAAATCAAATTTTAATTTTTACCATTGAATTCAGCTTAAAAAAACAAACAATTTTATATTTTGATCACTGTTCTACGTCAATTGGTTACCGAGATATTGAAATTGCTAAACACAGTACGTTGTCTAATGTTATTCTTATGGAGAAAAAGAAAAATTGTATATCTCGCTTATTTATGAACATTAACTGACAAAATTTGGTATATGGCTTCATTTGGTTGTGGTTTATTGTTGTTTGCACAAAAAACAATTTTTCGCCTGTGGTTCCTGTAGCAGCAAACCTAGGTACTTGGTCCCCATGTTATTCTTATGGAAAATACTTAAAATGTTATATATCGCTTATTTATGAATCTATATGGATGAAACTTGGTATGTGACTTCACTTAGATGAGTTCTATTGATATTTGCATAAAACCCATTATTTTGTGTGCCTTGTTGCAGCAAACCTGCGTACTCATCCCCAATGTTTTTCTTATGGAGAATAATTAATATTTTAAATATCGCTTGTTTGTGAATATATTTCTTTTGAATTCTGTTAAGTGGCTTAATGTGTTATGTTATATATTCATTGGAAATTCGCTGAGTATGCAGGTTTGCTGCGACGGGGTTATTTATTTTTAAGGGTACTAATTATCCCCCAAAAACCGCCAAAAATCATGAAAAATCAAAATTTCTCGAAAACGGCTCTAACGAATTTGTTTAAACTTTGGTCGTTTGTATAACTTTAGTTTTCCAACAAAATGACACCACCCGCATGTCTGTAAAAATTCGTGTTCGGAAATTACAGGACTTAAAACATCAAAAATTCAGTTTTTTGGATTTTTCATAAAAAAACATAAACATAAAAAACATTACTATTCACCATTAAAAAGAGCTCAAAAAACTAAATAATTTAGTATTTTGAATTACTATTCTACGATTGCTGGTTGCGGAGAAAATGGGAAATTTCATTTTGCGGTAAACGCAGTACGTTGTCCAATGTTATTCTTATGATGAATACAAAAATTACCATTTCTCTCTTATTTACAGATAAATTTCACTCAAACTTGATATGCTTGTCAAGTTAGCATTGACCAACAGAGGAAATTCGAAATATGTTGCCCCTTAATAACCCTGGGGGGGATAGGGGGCATTTCCCCTCTTAATACCACGAGTGTAGCAATGGATTCTGTAGTGCCTCCAAAGCAGGGATTTGGGTGGATGTTTTTTAAAACAACTTGTTTACAAGATTTTCTGTACATTCGACCGTGCTTTGTATTCTATATGTAGTAAATAAAAAGTAATTTATTTATTAAAGTTGGGCTAAAAGGGAGAAAGTATGTGTCAGTTTCCTGATACCGTTTATTTTAAATATATGGATATATACATAAGAAATTCTGTGAAACAGTTTATTACCCGTGAAAGTTCACATGGATCGCCACAGAACACAGCACACAACTATTCCTCCATAGAAAGTGCATAAGGCAATTTAGTTGCCCCGGCGTGGCCGGAGTCGCCACGTGACATTTACACCTCATTCTTTAGTCATTACATAAGAGACGCGTTCGCTCAAATCTACTTACCTTCTCTCTAAAAAGGATTGCCTTAAACCCACACTTTCGCTAGGTTTTCACTCGTTTAAATTTGTCCCATCAACTGCAAACAGCTTCCATGCAAATCAGGCGAGACAAAAAATGCAAGTATTACGTAGAATTTAATTCAGTGTACAAAGCATTACAGATTCTACTTTCATGTATAAAATTGTGTTTATGAAAACGTAACTTGTTAAAACAATAAGTAACAAAGATCATTAAAAGCAATTGGGTTTTAATTTTAATCTACAAACAAATAATATTTTGAGTAAAACTAAACCGTGATAATGGGATGGAAATACGAAGTTACAAATTGAAATGTAATTTCTGCGAAACCGTGACATGGAAAAAGTCAGGAGGACATTTTACTAAACAGATGTCTGTGTTTATTTTTTCGCAGGCTCATTGACATGGAGATATTTAATCGCACCCCGTTTGGTTGATGGGCGTGGGTTTTATTTGTCATGTTATTGCATTCTCTGAGGTATTTACATAATGCCCGATATATTGGATCTCAAAACCCACGTTGGTATATTTGTTGTGTAACTGTTTTTGTTACGGCTCGAATGATTGTTGGTGGCAGCTTAAAATTAAGTTATTGCGTAATTTTCCGGCACTGTTGATATTTTAATTGGATTTTATTAGTTTAAAAATGTTTTCTATATTAACTCAAACCACTTAATTGTATTACATAATATCATGTGTAAAGAGTTTTGCTTGTGAAACCAGAGTCTTTCCCCCTCCCCCCTTTATGGTGAGAGATACTCTTTCGATTCTACGCCCAAAATCTCCTCTAATTGAAACAGGTTTACCCAGGGAATTAAACCAGGTGTATCAGAATAGCATTATATAGTAATAGTGTGTGATACATTTGGAATCTTCTTGTTTTCTAATTCATGAAACATTAAACGCCGTTGGAGAGTCGTAAGTTAAAGTTTGAACAAATAACCAATCAAAATGTCTTGCTTCCTTACTGTTAACCAAAATACTGTGATCTAAATTGCCTCCAATCATAATAAAGTGGGGACTAACATAATTGTTTACGGCCAGAACTCTTAAAATAGGCGATTGAAACAAACATACAGGTTGTCCAACCTAACGAGGTCGAATAGATAACTAAATGAGTCTAAAGGCGTCTAAAAAAGCGTTGTCGGTATCGAAAAAAATCAAAAAGTCGTCCTGAAACTCAAATCTGTAACCTCCTATGTTCAGCCCCCAGAATTGTACGGATCGTTGGTTGATCTTCTTGCAATTGGAAATTGATAATTTTCAGTAATTTTGTATCTAGTTAAACAGGAAAAAACAGACTGCGGTACTTGCAGCGTGGTCATATCATCTGTACCATGCGTATAGTACAACAAAGCAACCATCCATATAGTAGTTGGGATTGAGTTTGGGCTATCTACTCTCAACTAATTGGCCTCCCTTTGTGACAGTATGACATAATCAATGATTAAACTTGGGACAATTCGTAGTCAGGTTATGCAGGCTTTTCGAACAGTACCTAGCCGAGGTATACAACTTCGCGAATGTACGGACTTATATATTCATTATTATTATCACTGTTATAATCAGTAAGGTTAAAAATAATAATTCATTATAACTAAACTATCTGACTGATATAATCTTCTAATAACAATAAAATATTAATACACAAACAAATAAAAATGCTATTCTGTTAAAAAATTTAAACGGTTTCGGTTTTATTAAAATGTATCTATACTTTTGAAATAGTAATAACCTGGAAAGGTTAAAACTCAAGGTTGTCAAATGCTTCCATAACAATAAAAGTTTCCAAAATAAGCTGGTGATGCTGTGAGAATGCAATAAAACAAATGAGAATGTGAAAACAGTTTGAAAGGGCATTGCTCCACAATAAATTAAGAATGCGGCCTATTTTTGGATAGTTACCTAAGGGAATCAGCACACAATATAATCCGCCACACGCCTCTGTTAAACGGGGCTTATGCACGGCTGTGGATTCTCGCCTACGAATCTGTTTCAGAACTCTCAAGCCCGTTTCTCTTGTTGCATTTTTGTATTTAAATATAGCATGTTAATAATTACTGTTAAAGAAAATCAAGTGTTATGATTTTGTTTTCATGGATTTTACGTAATAATATACTGTTAATTCCATATTGTTTATGTTTGTTGGATTTTTGGTGTATTTGGTTAAATAGTTGGTTATAAGGTTCAATAATATTCGGACAACGTGCAGTAGGAGTGGAAATAGTAATAGTCTGGTATTTACCTGAACAGGACCTTTTGAGTTTAATTTTAGTTTAGTGTAGTTTAAGTTTAGTTTTAAGTTTAATTTAGTTAAACTCTTATTTATTACTTGTAATTCTAAAACTCCGCTCACTGAAGATTATAGGGTTTTTATTTTCGTTCTAATCCTATGGTAATATTATAAATGGAAAAGTTGTCGCTGTATGTATGGATGGATGTTTAGACTTCCATCAAGCAAAAACTACTGGGCCGAATAAGCTAAAGTTTTACATGAACATAGTATGTTATCACAGTAACATATAGACCTGAAAATGTCTAAATCCAACCCTCCACCCCTCGGGCCCTCTAAGTCCCAATGCAAATCTTATGGGAGGAATATCGTTTATAAAATGACCAACTGTAGTTAAGATGGTTGACAGTTAATGTATAGAAAGTCATATGGTAAAATGTAAACAATGATTTGATAGTGCTGGTCACGTTTTATTGAAGTTTCGCGAACGAAGTCGTGGGTAACAGTTAGTGAGCCATACATAAATCAACGAAATTCAAACGTGTTCTGATTATCTGTCGTATGATCATGGATTGGCTGCGGACACTTTCGTGTGGGCACTCGCCTGGGCACATAGTGTAAAACTCGATGCTTTCAATACAAACTACAGTTCGTGAACCACGAAACTGGGCTCTTAAATTTACAATGTGTGCCCACGACATATTCATTCCCTGCAGTGTGCGGTGTATGTTTCGCGGGATGAAGGACGGTGAGGGGTTTTGAATTGGGCGATGAATTCTCCCGGGATGAAAGGTCGGTCGGCCTGTGTAATCGTGTCAAGGGGTCGTGTGGCCAAAGAAGGCAGCGTAAAGAGTTAGCCACAACGGAGTCGCTTCATTCCCCGTGTCACAGAATGCACGGCCAGAGGTGGAGGTAGGACCGTGCTAATTTTACCACCTCCGTGCTAAAACCAGCCGGCCCTCACGCCCTGCAGCTGGCCGACGATGTAGTCTTTTGTTAGACCGCCTCTTCGATCGCTTAGATTGTTATGTAGAGGATTCCAACGAGTCTGCGAATGTGAAGAATAAGGGAAACTCAATGTGTCTTGGATATATGCAGTGGAAGCAGGCGAAATGAAAATTTATTCAGACGTTGTGGGTTTAAAATCGCGAAATTTTTAACTTTTTAGAATTTTATCGAACGATTACTGTTTCTGATTTGGAAATTTTGCTAAATAAAATCGCTATACATTTTTTTCTCTTTAAAATGAGCAATTAATCATCGATATCGGATAATCAGTTGAGAACGGGCTTCGAAAGTTATCATTGACCTAAGGGGAAGCAAGTAGAATCGCCAAATAATGTCAAATCAAATTGTTGAATATCATAAAAGTAAACGTATGAAAGGTGAATAATACCGACAAGTTAGTATACACATTGAAAGTAAAATAAATTTTTTAACTAATATTGTTTATTTTTCCTCTTTTCAATGGATAACATTTAGCATTTTCCCCTCGATGCAATGTGTATCAAGGATTTCAACAGTGTAACATTATATTTATTAGTTTTTGTTCCTGCGGTTTCCAAAGACTCGCTGACTCCACCAAACGATGCCCCAGACATCGACCTCTGCTCCGCCGTGCGACCCCCGTAACAGCTGCGAGGGCGGTAACGGTCCGCCGGTAACGGTCGCCACTCCGTGCTGGAACTAGAGCTGCAGCCGGGCTAAACATCGTGACACGCACTTTACTGTGGATTACTGTATCTTGCGGTCTTTTCCTGGCGAGCCTGCAGTTTGAATAAAGGCTCCTGCGCCTGTAGAACCCAAGTATAAAGGGGGGACTCCAGTCACCTTCTCTGTTTATCCCGTAAGACCAATTTACTTTCAAATTCCGTCTCTCGTTAACGGATTATCTGAAATTGTTGATTTATGGCTAATTTTATACAGCATCAAATTCCCTAGCGATTATACAGCGAGCTTATTTTTGATGCCACAAATAGTTAACCTAAAACAAAAATCGCAGACATTGGATATTTTGGAATTTGTATTGATCAATAAAATGTTGTTCCTTTATTGTTTGGAATTCATTGTTTTGGTGAGGGTGAGTATATGCTATTTATGAAACGATTGCGGACACCGTAAAGCTTGTTTTTCCCATTCAGAGATTGCAAATGTCCACTCAAATTTATTAAATAACTAATGGTATTTTTTGCTTTGGAAATGAGCCATGGATCAATTATTTTGAATTCGTTGAGGATGGCGGGATTTTAAAGTAAACATTGTAGCCTTCTGGGAGAAACAGGTAGAAAATCAAAATGCTATGTGATTGGAGCCCCCTCTTAAGCGCTGATTGGAGTGACACAATGCTCTCAAGTCAGCTGAGCGTTAGACCGATCACTGTTCTCTTCAGTCCACACAGTCAACAATTTGCAGCGTTTCTCCATCGTCCCCTGCTGCTGTGAGGTGCTAACCGGAAACATACTCTATGGAAGGCGGCATTCCCCCTCCCACGGTGCTTCCGGTACAGCTATCACAATGACATTGCCTCTTGTCTTGTATCTTGTGGTTTCACTCCCGTTGTGAGTCATAGTCTTCATAGTCAAGGGCTTGATTCAGTTACACAATTTGTTTTGTGTTGTAGTCACGGCGACAGGGAAAGGCTGTATAGTCGGGTTCTTTGTAGTTTGTGCCAGTTGCGGCATGCTATTAATTGGCGCGACGGAAAGTGAGAAGGATTCTGCTGTAGTACAGTATGAATGCAGTCGACCATTTATATACTACTTTCATACTGAATTTCGGTTAGTTTAATTTAATCATACTTCTGAACTGCAATGGCTGGTATGAATATAAAACCTATGCAAATCATTTATTCATTACTAAATGCATGAATGCAATGGTGAATTTTATAATTCACTTAACGCAATGTGAAAATCGTACAAGATTAACTGGCAGTCAAACAAAAGCCTTGCGAGTTACGCGAATGCTGTCTTCAGAAAAAAAACATAAAGAAAAACTAACACAATGGTACTAAATAACTAAAACTTTCATGCATTTCATTCCCTATAAACTCCTAATCAGTAAACATAAAGCTTTGAATTGTTAAAATTCATCCAGTAATATTTGACTTCCCTTAAGAGCCGGCTACCCTGTCGGTCATATTGGTTTTATCGCCCATTAGAATAATGGTTCAGACCCCAATTTTTTGCTTATCTCTTGAGATAAAATTTTGATTTTGGTGTCAATTGAAAGATATTACTCACTACCGGACTTTTTCCCGAACAAGACATCGAAAAATGTATGTCTAGGGTTTTCCCTTGATTTCCAAACAGTATGTCACTAAACGACTTTCCGCATCTGCTTGTGCAAAGACTAATCCTGAATTTATTCGGATGTGTGGAGTTTTAACCACATCACATCCAGAGTTTAACATGATTCGAATGGCTGTTGATGTAAAAGAAAACTGAGTCAAAGGAGTATACTACAGAATCCCGTTTTTTGAAAAAATAAAACAATATTATTTCCCGATCATATGAGCCTTGCAAGTATATAAATTTAGTACCTAATATAAATCAAATGAACGCTCGATATTTCTTAATTGTATGGATATTGTTTCAGATTTCTAACTGTCTTGAACACTTGAAGCCGGACCAGATTTTGACCTTGGTAAGTGTCTTCCAGTGAAATCACATCCTTGCGGTACCTACACTATGAGTTTTATAAAATTGAAAATTTTATATAGGAACTCTATTGAATATTGTTCGATGCCACTGCACTAACTATAGCCTTGTACAGCGTATTGTTGTAACTATCGACTCTGTCTGAGTGGCGCGATGGCGTGATGGGCGATTGTTGACACGCAAGGGCCATAACCGATGCGCGGCACCGGAAATAACTTTTGTCTGTCGGAGGGGGTCGTGGGGGGAGGGGGATAAGTGTGGAGCAGACAACTTTATCGATCGTCCAGGCCTCAACTTCTGCCGCAGTAACCTGTGTTCGCTAATGTGCGGTTTTTAAACCGTTTCCTGGACAAGTTGTATTTTGGTAGCAAATTCAGACATTTGCCCATTATAGGGCAAATAACGTTCAAAACGTTAACGTTCAACAACGTTTACATCTTCGATTCAAAAATCTAATATGCGCAGTGTGCAATAGTTATAACGCCCAGTTTTGTATTTTTTACCATAGACGTATAGTTAAAGCGGTCCCACCACTTCTCGCGAATAGGCCTGAACATTCGGCCGAACATTCTCCCGAATGTTCACTGATCATTCAGTCCCGTATGTCCCTGTATGTATTCAAAAGTTCGTGCAGCTCCCACACTTTCGGGTGTGTTCGCGAGAAGTGTGGGACCGCCTTTAGAAAAGAATGAGGACAACAGAGATTTCGCAACTTTCAGGTTGTTGTGGAAATGACAACGCGCATTTTTTGTAGCATTGCCACTGCCCCCCCTCAACAAATCATGGATAATCAATTGTTTATTTGTGTATCCTACAAACTAGAATATTCTCAATGCTAGTATTAACAGATTAATCCGAAATATTATACAAATTGCAATAGGACGACATTTGAATTGAGGGTGAATCCCACATTATTTTATTTAAAAGGTTTTAAATTTTTCTCAAAAGATAATTTTAAAAACAAAATACGGAACCGCTATATAGTGAACGGAATCGGTGCCGTTTTTAGTGGTTTTATTATCTCATTACTTATGCATTTGGGCTCTAATATTTCCACGAGAGCGAAAAGTAAAATAAGATTTGTTATCAAACACTCCGATACAGATTCAGATCACATTTAGCTATACTTGTGTTATTTGGAAGGACTTTGAGAGAACTCTATGTAATATATGTAACTAAGTTACATGTAATGTACATCATCAGACACCTTCAGGTATTTTCTGATTAAATCCAAGTCCCTCGTTCGGCCTCATTCTCCATTCTCCACAGCAATGCGACCGCCGAGTCCGCTATGAAAATATTCTTCGGGCAAAGCTCGGCCCCCTGACGGGAGCGTAACGACGCGTCAATAAACAGCAATGCGACCGCCGCGCCCGCCGTAGCTACGGATATATTCCCCGGGCAAAGCTCGGCCCCCTGACGGGAGCGTGACGACACGTCAATAAACAGCAATGCGACCGCCGCAGCTACGGATATATTCCCCGGGCAAAGCTCGGCCCCCTGGTGGGAGCGTGACGACACGTCAATAAACAGCAATGCGACCGCCGCACCCGCCGTAGCTATGGAGACATCTGTTATCCCCACACTCCTGATTTATTCAACAGCAACGGCGGTGAAATATTTCTCAGAGTCTGATTCGCTGGTTATTTAAAATTTAAAATTAGGTGTTTCATAATTTGTCAAATAAGCAAGGAAACTCAGGAAAACATGTTGTTGAAGAATACATTTGAAATTGTGAAATGATAGTGAAGTTTACGCCCGAGCCGCGGCAATTTCTTATTTTGGAATTCCACAACCTGATAAATTTCCCTTACAGAGTGTTTAATGTATGTGCCTAAGTCTGGGGGGTTTATTTAGGTTTTGTAAAACCGTTTAATAGCTCTGCTACACTTAACAAGTACATTCTTCTTGTGTTCTTTCATCAGTGAGAAACTAATTCTCAGGCAACGTTTAACTTAAGTGTATACAAGAATCTGTCCCGTAACGAGTAGTTGGGAAATTTATCGCGTCGCGGACCAACGGTTGGCAGCACTGGTGAAAGCATGTGCTATACCAATACAAAACAGCTAGCTAGTAGCTGTGAGCGGCGATGGAGGGGGGAGTCATTGACCACGGCAGGTCGACCTGTTCAATGATACATCAAGGTCATTTACTTTATGGAGCGAGTTTGTAACATTACTTTATTAATTATTGACAACATTTATATCGGTATAATCATTGATTTTAAATGTGGTGATCAAGTATACGAGTACACTTAACATGTGTTATATATTTTGTTACTTCAAACAATCTGAATGTTCAATATATAAGGCGAGGGTTGTAAGGAACATTGCAAAATCTCGCATAGTTGCCACTATTGCCAGGTTTTCCTTGACGTCTGCCACATTCTCATTGTCGTTCCCCGTTCGTCGTGTTGCAATCATTAGACACCGGCGACGACGACACACATGGTTGATCTGTGAAGTGAAACGTTGGTCGCTTCCAAAAGAAATTTAAATTTACATTTGTCTTGTACCGCATGCGTTAGTAGAGGATTGTTTTTCAGAAAATTAATCAATAATCGGACTGCTATGGAATCCTTTTGGAAACTGACAACTTTCTATTGTTTGAAAATAACAAAAATGTATTCCATTTTCGGATAAAAACCCATTTGTTTTCAATTTTCTCAGTAAGCATCCCGTGGCCCAAGGATTAAAACCTTAAAAGAAAAATTAAGGGAGAAAATATCATGTGTCTATGTTTATCACTTTTTATTGATACAGTTTGGTGATGTATTAAATATACAGTAATACTAACGTATTTTACTATACTAGGTTTAATACTAATACAATCATAAACTTAATGAAGCGTAATACTAATGTAATTTATTAAATATATAATACATTTCCAAACGACAGTTGATTTGTAAGTTTCTAAATAATTAGTTTACACGACTTGGACACTTTAAATTTGTGGTAAGGAAATACAAGTTCAGAGCTTGGACAATAAAGTTAAGGATTAACTCTCATTTGAAGGGCTCACTCGTTAAATAAAGGGATTGAGTCAGGTTTTCCAAACTAATACTAAATGTTCAGAAAATCTATTATAAATTCAAACTTACTATAACTTTATGAAACAGCGCTTTTCTCACGCAATTTGTTTACTGTAGTGCTTCCTTTATTCAAAAATAGACTTAATGCAAGAGCAAGTCTACGTTAAAATCACTCCAAATTACACTTTATTGTACTGTTGAAACTTAAAGAAATGGCCAACCCATGTATTCCATTTGACCTCCAGTCCATTCTTAACTCAGTTGAGAGAAAAAAGTTAAAGTTTTAAATTGCGATTGTATATATAATACTGATATTATATAGTTTTAGGGATCTATCTATGTACTTGATCAATGAGTAAGCTATTGATTAGTAAGCTATTATCAATTATAAAGCTTAATTCCTCATTGCCGCATGACCATTTGGTTATTATACATGGCCACTTCAAACTTCAAACCCAGACATATGATGGCTAGTCGCTAACCTAACCTCAAAACGCCGCCGCCGCCGCATTGACACGGATTCTGATGTGGCAATTGTCGCGTCGCCAGGTTGGCAACATTGCCGCCGCGCCTTGCCGGGAATGTTGCTTTGTTTATAAACAGAGCGCGCCCGCCAGCCCGGGAAATGGAGCGTGTCAGGCGGACCAACCTTTCCTATATCGATGTCCCCGATTATCCCCGCCGATTCCCACATTGGGTTTGTTAGGTTTTGTTAGAAATTTTACATTTTGTGGCTATGTGACAAGTTGTCGTGATGTAGCGATATGGTAGCTAGTATCAATTATAACTCACCGCATAGAATATATACAGAGTATTGAAACATATAAGGTTTCTCTGTTGTATAAGGACAAACACTTGATAATTTAGGATGTGGTTGCTCACGTAAAAATTAGGAAAAAATTCAGGAATCTCCTAAAATGCTTAGTTTTTCAAATGTATGTACCTATTTATTTATTTTTGAATAACTGTTATTGTTTTACTTTAGAAAACAAAGATGAATCATATAGCCTATGTGTTACCAGAGTTAAGGTAGTATTTAGTTTAAATAAATCAAAATAATTTTCTTTACTCGTTACAAAATGGCGGACATAAAAAAATAATAAAATACAAAAATATACTTAAACTGCTTATTTAATTGAATGTATAAGAAAAAATCAACGTATTCTTTGTATTTCGTTATAGTATTCTTTTAGCAAATTTCCCCTTTAGGGAAAAGGTTATTACCGTAGTCGGTAAGACCTAGGCCCGGGACCATGATAACTTTTCGTTTTGAGGTCCCCAGATGCCAAAAACACTATTCGTTCAAATTTATATATATGTATATATATATATATATATATATATATATATATATATATATATATGTATGTATGTATATATATATATGTATATATATATATGTATGTATATATATATATATATGTGTGTGTGTGTGTGTGTGTGTGTGTGTGTGTGTGTGTGTGTGTGTGTGTGTGTCCGTGGGTGCGATAACTCTCGTAAAAAAATCCGATTTTGATGGAATTTGGTAAAAACGTGTAAAGCAGCATTTATGACTAAGTTCGAAAACCAGACAGATCGCCCCATCCGAAGTGGTATTTTGGGGGGTTTTGTACCCCAAAAATTGTTTTTTGAAGTTTTTACATGTAATATTTATTGAAATCAAATTTTAGTTTTCACCATTGGATTCAGCTTCAAAAAAACACACGATTTGGTGTTTTGATAATTTGTCTACGTCAATTGGTTACAGAGCTATTGAAAGTGCTAAACACAGTACGTTGCCCAATGTTATTCTTATGGAGAATAAGAAAAAAATTATATCTCGCTTATTTATGAACGTATACTAACGAAACTTGGTTTACAGCTTCATCTGGTTGTGATCTAATGTTATTTACACAAAAAAAGCAATTTTAAGGATTATTCCCGTAGCAGCAAACCTGCGTACTCAGCCCCCATGTTATTCTTATGGAGAATAAGTAAAATGTAATGTCTCCCTTAATTATGAACATAAATTAATAAACATTGGGCTTCACCTAGTTGAGTTATATTGCTGTTCACATAAAACCCCATTTTTTGTGTGCCTTTTTGCTTCAAACCTGCGTACTCATCCCCCATGTTATTCTTATGGAGAACTGGACACGGCCACTTCAGGAAACATCTCCACACTCTCGGACTCAGAAATGAAAGTCAGGTGTGTAGGCTTTGCAATCAGTCTGAAGAGACTGCCAAGCACATCATACTGGACTGCGAGAGACTCGGGGCAAGGAGAAATCCGTTTGGTTGTAAGCAACCAGGTGAAAAAGGACGTTAGTATTGGTAAAAAACTCCTGGATCTCGTAAAGGGGACGGGCATTGGTTTGCCAAACTAACGGACTAGGGACACACAATAAGCTTCGGTTGACGTGTGAGGATCTTTGAATCTTTGGATCTCTGAATCCGTCTCTTCAACAACACATAAACATATGGAGAATAATTAAAATTGTATAAATCGCTTATTTATGAATGAATATTGATCAAACTTGGTATGTGGCTTCACTTTGTTGAATTATGTTTATATTTGCATAAACACCAATTGTTGGTGATCCTTGTTTCAGCAAACCTACGTACTCATCCCCAATGTTATTCTTATAGAAAATAATTAAAATTGTATATATCGCTTGTTAATGAATATATTTTTATGCAATTTGGTATGCGGCTTTATGTGGTATTAAGACATATATTATGCAATGGAAATTCGCTGAGTATGCATGTTTGCTGCGACGGTGGTATTTATATTTCGTTGAGTAATTCAAAGAAATCTGATGAGAAATTCTGAGATCAAATATTCAAACAGTGCAGATTACAAATTATTTTAATCTGCCATTTTATAATTGGCGATGGTGCTGCTCCTTTATGCATTTTTACAACATATACTTTTATAGAAGCCTGTTTATTTTTTGTTCCTTGAATAATCATGTCCAAAATCATTAAGGGGTTTTCCTGATTTCCCTGTTATTACTTGCTTTTCTGTAATCTCTTTCCCCTCCTTTTAAGCCCTAGAACACTATTAGGTACTAATAGGTACTATAGTATGTTTCAAATCATTTATGTGGTGGCAATAACAATTTTCAAAAAGTGTTCAACGCACAATATGGATAATAGTGGTATATTGTTTCGTTGGTATCATTCACTACGTAGCAAATACAGACTAATAGCTAATTATTCTATTCCCTCGATCTACCTTATTGCAAATCCTTCAATTTCTTTAATATACAAATACAAAAATTAATACGTAAACATTGTTATACGGTGTAAGCTTGAAAATTAGTGTTTTTTTGCTACGCACCAAACGTAGGTACCCATACGTAATAGAAAGCTAATCGTACGACACAGAATGAACTAAATTTCCAGCTGACTCAGCGTGTATAACGTACTTGTTCGCAACGAGCGATAATCCACGCGCTAGCGGTTCATAAAACAGGTCGCCCGGCCCTCGAACCCCCGCCCGGCCTGGCGTTGTTATTGCGAACCGTGTGAAAATAATGTCAACGCCGACGCCTTGTTTACATTGATTGTCAGCAAGTCGCGTGTCGTGGCAGATGTAAGTGCGTTGCGCGAGTGAAAAACCAGGCCGTCCATAAGCCCTATGTTACAACAAACACTGGTGTTATGGGCGGCCTGGTTTTTTACTCGTGCAACGCATTGTAAGTGCGTTGCGCAATGTGCGCAGTTTTGGTTTGAGTACAGTATTTCGATTGGGGCGACAAAGAGGACCTAAACAGGACTCTAGATTTTGAATTTAACTTGAAACAAATTCCCCACACCGCCGTTGTAACCAGAATTGTTTCTTTTTGGTTAGCATTTTATATTAAATACATTAGTTTACAGATGCATATTTCGTCGGGCGAGGTATTTACTAGGGTCCAATATCATAAAAACCAAACATAAAATATGGGGGAGTTTATAAAGTTTTCTGAACTAATTCATTCATATCACATATTGTCGTTCATGTCCACCAAGAGAATGATTTCGCTATAGTGAAACAATAACTATTTTGATACAAAAATACTCGTAATGCCCCATAGCAGATTCTGCTCGCATGCTGAGTAGGGGAATGCGAACGCAATATGAGACATTCCGGAGTCCAACCCGTCGTCGTCCGTCGTATTGTCGTTATTGACTGTCTATTGCCGTATGCGTCTGCTTACCACCCCTCCTTTCACTCACTATTTCGAGTTTTTACTTGAAGAAATTCAAAGCCACTGAGACTACTCGTAAAATGCACAAGACGGGGCGTTACCGTTTCTGTGGTGAAATAATTATGGATTTATTTAATTCCTGATACAAGTACAAGGACGTTAAACATCTAACCATCAGTGAATTAAAAGGGCCGTTGAAACCTAACCGCCAGAATGCCTCTATCTTGAAGTTCTAATTTTAGTAGCAAATCTCACGATTTCGGTGTTACAAGAAAATTAGATTACCGGATCGTGACTGGCATTTTTATATCGAAAGAAATTTTCGCCACAGCTCCAGCTCTCCGTTTTTATTTCGAAACAGTAGTGGTGCTATCTGTTGCCTTTAGATTGTTTACATTCTGTAAATTGGAAAAAAGCGAGTCAGTTATCAAACTGTTAACGTTGGTTAGATGGCCGATTAAAAACCCAGGTTTAAATTCAGGTTTTATTATTGCAAAACGTTAAATTGTAAAAGAAATTATCAAATTAAATTAAATGATTTTGCAAAAGTGCTGTATCGATCACAGTTGTTGCACAATGTTTACACGACACCGACGCGTGATTTGGTTTCCAACTTCAGCTTTGCAGTGTTGGTAGCGCCGACGCAGGTGTGGCAGTGGCGAGGCGAGGTTGGCAACACTTCCCTGCCACAATCAATACGGGCCTACCCAAACATCCTGCTGATAACGCTCGACACTACTTTCTCCCCTTCCCCCATCGACGATGACTGGCGGACTCATTCAAAGAATTGGTTGTGCAAAAGCGTTGGATGGTAAATAAAAAACTCTGCTGAGTCATGCAATGCGAACTAACATTTCGTCAAGGGGTTGTAGGTATTCAGAAATTGTTGAAATATATGCTCTTAATAATAATACCCCCGTAGCAGCAAACCTGCGTACTTAGCGAATTTCAAATGCATATATATTTATCTTAATGCAACATAAAGATACATCCCAAGTTTCATCAATATACATTCATAAATAAACAATTTATGACATTTTAATTATTCTCCATAAGAATAACATGGCGGCTAAGTATGCAGGTTTGCTGAAGCAAGGAACACACAAAAATGGGGTTTTATGCTAATATCAATATAACTCAACTAGTCACTTACCAAATTTCATTAATTTATTTTCATAATTAAGGGAGATAACACGTTACTTATTCTCCATAAGAATAACATGGGGCTGAGTACGCAGGTTTGCTGCTATGGGAGCCTTTGTCAAAAAATTGTTTTTTTGAGGAAATATCAATGGTCCACAACCAGATAAAGCCGTATACCAAGTTTCGTCAGTATAAGTTCATAAATCAGCGAGATACAAAATTTTTATTTTCCTCCATAAGAATAACATTAGACAACGTACTGTGTTTAGCACTTTCAATATCTCGCTAACCAATTGACGTAGAAAAATGATCAAAATACCAAATTGTGTGTTTTTTTAAGCTGAATCTAATGGGAAAAAATAAAATTTGACTATTTCCAAAATTATATGTAAAAAATAAAAAAAAAAACATTTTTGGGGTACAAAACCTCCCCAAAATACCCCTTCGGATAGAGCGATCTTTAGCTGGTTTTCGAACTTAGTCATAAATGTTGCTTTACACGTTTATACCAAATTTAATCAAAATCGGGTAATTTTTACGAGAGTTATCGTGCTCACGGACACACACACACACACACACACACACACACACACACACACACACACACACACACACATATATATATAGTTTCGAACGAATGGTGTTTTTGGGGTCTGGGGACCTCAAAACGAAAAGTTATCATGGTCCCGGGCCTAGGTCTTACCATGCCGACTACGGTAATAGCTTCTTCCCTATAGGGGAAATTCGCTAAAAGTAAATCAAACTGCCAGAAAAGCTTTAGAATATATTGCTTTGCTCATGTCATTTGTCCCAGCGTTGTTTACTGTTTGGTGGACCGCTCCAGGCTGCTTCAGGTTGAAAAAGTTGGTAAATACTGTACTTGACACCGGCCCGGCCGCCGGGGCCCCCCCCTGACGGGCCCGTCCCCGGGGCAGTTGTCCCCCCCTGCCGCCCTGAGTACGGCCCATCGTACGATCTATCATATAAAGCTGAGACTAGGAACATCCAAAGAAAATTAGATGGAGAAGAGCCCAATTGTAACGGAGCTGCACACTTTTTGTTTTAGCCCTTATTTTCAATTAACAACGTCCAACAACTTTACGACATAATGTCCTTTATGTCCAGTACAAAAAATATTATCAACACGTTAAAATGAAGCAATGTTCAGCAGTATTCAAATTGTACATTTTTTTAAATCTACGTGAAATGTAAATATCTACTGTATTGATTTACTTTCCATTAAACAGTAGCCTACATACAATACAACTTAACAGAAGCTTAGCGGCTATAGTCTGCACAAGGCACTAGTATAATTATACTATTCATCATTATTATGAGGCATGATAATTATTATCATGTCAGCTCTATATGAAATCTTCATTCAATGGTGCTTATTTAGTCACTATTCTCCGAAAAATCACATCTATCAAGTGTCATTCAGAGAGTGATACCATTGACTATAAATAGTCAATGGTGATACTTTTGACAGTTGACTGGTTGTTTTTTTAACGTATGTTATAAATCTTTTGCTTTTAGATGCCCAATTTCAAAATTTTAAAATCAGTGTTTTACAAAACTAAATTATTTGTTTAGTTAGGACCTGAAAGTTGCCTTCAACCAAAGAGAAGTCCTGCTCTGTGCTCCAACCGGGCAAGCAACCAACCTGACTCAGAGAGTATAGGATTACTATAAACATGCAAGGCACAAAATTCAAACCAGCAATTTGGCGATTGTTCGACCCAAATTGGGTTTTTCCTTATTTCTGACTAAGCTGCGTTTACTCTGAGTAACATGTTTATAAACAAGTTCAATGTAGCATGTTATACGAAAATGTTACAAATTATTGTAACATGTTACACAAAACATAGTGTTATAAAACAAAAAATCGTGTTATGTAACAAGTTTTTGGTTTCCCGTACGAAGTTGGTAAGAAATAACTTGTTACATGTTTTTAAACATGATACTCATTGTAAACGCAGCTGAATGTATAGGTTACAAATTTGTTTTTGACAGGTCTTAAGTCTTCATCACCTTTGAGAAAAGTTCGACCGTACAGTCTGGTTTGATTCCAAAGGACCTCGTATAGTCAGGTGCGCCAGGCTAGGACGAGGGGCGAAGAGGGGGCTCTTTTCTAAAAACATCAGACCATCTACCACCGCGCCGCCGGCCGTCGCGGTCGTCTCAATGGGTCGTCCTTCCCCGACTGCCGAATGCTACGCTACCCCAGCTCGCCATGTAGAGCTCGCCAAATGGAAAGAAAACGGTCCGCGGCATTGTCAGGCCAGACGATAAGTGAGTAATCCCGAGCGGTGTGCGCGTTGTCGTTTACACTTTCCTGTACATCGTAATAATAATAAAACTACAATGAAACTTATATATTCATTGTCTGCATAGATTTCCGCATCCAACAGTAAAAATATATTTTAGTTTACAATTATGTGTAATTTTTAATAATAACAATACTAGAAAGCTGTAACAGCATGACATGAAAAAGTCAGCAAGCGAGAAACTTTTTTATTTTTGAGGTAGAAACAAACTTCCAGCGAGAAAGTTGTAGCTAATTAGATGATCTTAAATTTTCATTCAAAACAATTTTCGATATAACTTATAGTTTGTTCAATAATCCGATCTAAATAACCGCTATGTTCAGTTATAAGCGCGCCGTCGTCGCGGACCACGGCTCCACGCTGTTCTACCACATCCAGCATAATTAAATGATCCTCATTTTACTTAGATTTTCACCTGTAAAATATTAATTATGTACATTTTACTCCATCTTGTATTGAGATTACCGTTTTTTAACATAGCTTTCGATTTTGATAGAAAACTCAGTTTTCGAGATGTAATTAGGCTCATGAGGAATCTTATACAGTAATTTGATTTGTAAAGTAAATTAGACAGTAAATAATAAGAGACTTACTTGTATGAAAGAATAACACATTATTTGATAAGATAAACGTTATCCGATTAGTGATTGATTATATTTTACTCGTGAAGCAAAAACTTTTTTGAATCAATAATGAAATAAAATACTTCAGTAAGAAAACATAACGTTGCATTTAATAAAACAAAACTTACATCCTTTTAAACTATCTGTTACTTAAACATTTATTCCCCCTCCAAATATGAAAGCTTCTTAGTCGTAAATAAAATAGCTACAAATTTGATTCAAATGACGAATAAATATATGTTTTATATCAAAACTTAAAACTAATCCTAATGTTAACTAATCCTAAACACTAAAACTAATGTTTAGTGGAATTATACTTGAAACAGCTGATCGATGTGGCTCACTAGCAGCGATGTCACATGATAACAGTTGATATTGACAAGAATGCAATATCTTAAAAATGGATTTTCTCCGTTATTTATGAACCGATTTCCGTAAATTTGGTGTCATTAGATTTGCAATTAAATTCTCTAAATAAAACGTAATTAACGCAATTTTTTACTATGAGCGGTTTTTAAGTTATTTACGTTTGAAATTTTTAGGCAGCCGCCATTTTAAAATTAATGATAGTAAAAAAATTATTTTTTCCTGTAATTAGGTATTTAGGGAATAAAGCTAAATACCAAATTTCATTTAATTATAACTAGCCGTTCTCGAATTAAAATTTCCTATGTGAAAAAAACAAAATGGCGGCTATACGAGTAACTTTTGAGTTTTCGAAATTTTGAATATGATATTTTGGCTTGTCTATGGTCCAGGAATAATACCTGAAAAGGTTGTAGAGGGTTCAGAGACACCCTGTATATATCTACATATTTAAAAAAAATCCTGATTTTTGTTCACTCACTTCCTGAAGTTAATACTTAACCGATTTTGATGATTCTTTTCTATAATCAATTTGAAGTTCCAAAAAGATATTGTACTGACATTTCATGTGTTGTTTCGAAACACTAACTAAATTGAACCTTTTAGACGGCCACACACTACTGGACTTTTCCCGAACAAGACATCGGACCAGACATCAGACCGAGCAAAGAGCGCTCTCGAGGCGGTTTTTTGACGAAAGATCAATGAAAGATCGGTCCGCTGTCTTGTTCGGGGTCTGGCTCGGGGTTCGGTAGCGAACTGTATGGTACCTCCATGCGCTGCTCCGAGCGCCGGCGCCGTCACGAGCCCCGCCGCTAGCGCTACGCATGATTATTTTATATATGAATAAGTTTTGTTGTAACATTTTAAATGTTAGAAAAGTTATGGTATTTGTTATGTGTTCCTTTATTACATTCAATTTATATGTATTTGTTACCATATTCAATTTGTTATAAATTGCATGTCGCATTAGTTTTTTATTTACTAAATTATTACAACCTCGTTATTGTTGTTACAATTCTTCTACAATTAACAATATATAGTTGATGAAACCCTTATTTTAATATGTGGTCAGATAAACCATATGTTTCAGTTTAAAGTGTAAAAAGCGGATTATTGTAAAAATCAACACCAACCAAAAAGCGTAAATACCAACCATGTAGGCCGATTGTAAACTAATCTATGAATTTTCATTTACTAACTCACCTGTTACGTTCTTTGTGACCATTACAAAAATATTTGAGATTCTTGCACTTTAGGTGTTCCCCAAAAAGATGTCAGAGCGTCTCAAAGGAGGGTTAGGGGGTCGAAACGGGCTGTTTATAGCGTGATGTAATTTATGCATGGCCCCTAACCTAAACATCAGGATGAAAAGTATTGTAATCAAACAGTATTCAAGTATTTAAGGGATGATCTCAACAGTTTGGGGTGAAACCGTCTGATTACACTTTTATTTCTAAAATTACTCGTTCTGCTGAATTTATAAATGTATTGAGTAAAAAACTAAAATACACTCACCTCGTACGTTGTTGTTGGCGCAATTTGCACAATACCAACATTTATAATTATTTGTTTACGCTTGGCCTTTAAAAATACCCCCGTCGCAGCCCCGTCTGGGGATTATTTTTTTGAGCAAATATCAATAGACCACAACCAGATGAAGCCATATACCAACTTTCGTCAGTATACGTTCATAAATAAGCGAGATATGCAATTTTTCTTTTCCTCCATAAGAATAACATTAGACAACGTACTGTCTGAGGTCTGGGGACCTCAAAACGAAAAGTTATCATGGTCCCGGGCCTGGGTCTTACCATGCCGACTACGGTAATAGCTTCTTCCCTATAGGGGAAATTCGCTAATATATATATATATATATATATATATATATATATATATATATATATATATATATATATATATATATACAGTTTTGAACGAATGGTGTTTTTGGGGTCTGGGGACCTCAAAACAAAAAGTTATCATGGTCCCGGGCCTAGGTCTTACCATGCCGACTACGGTAATAGATTCTTCCCTATAGGGGAAATTCGCTAACAACCCACCCTTTTTTACCGTCTCCTTCCCATTACATCGACAAAAACTACAGGAAATAAAATAGAACTGAAGATCTGCGAACTGAGTACACTTCAGACTGCACGTTATCCACGGCACAGAAGGAAATGCCTCTGTAGCAGCAAACCTGCGTACTCAGCGAATTTCCAATGCATATATATTATGTATCTTAATACCACATAAAGTCATATATCAAGTTTCATCAATATACATTCATAAATAAACGATTTATGACATTTTAATTATTCTCCATAAGAATAACATGGCGGCTGAGTATGCAGGTTTGCTGAAGCAAGGAACATAAAAAATGGGGTTTTATACAAATATCAATATAACTCATGTAGGTAAAGCCACATACCAAATTTCATTAATTTATTTTCATAATAAAGGGAGATAACACGTTACTTATTCTCCATAAGAATAACATGGGGCTGAGTACGCAGGTTTGCTGCTACGGGAGCCTTTGGTAAAAAATAGTTTTTTTGAGCAAATATCAATGGTCCACAACCAGATGAAGCCGTATACCAAGTTTCGTCAGTATACGTTCACAAATAAGCGAGATATAAAATTTTTATTTTCCTCCATAAGAATAACATTAGACAACGTACTGTGTTTAGCACTTTCAATATCTCGGTACCCAATTGGCGTAGAGAAATTATCAAAATACCAAATTGTGTGTTTTTTAAGCTGAATCCAATGGGAAAAACTAAAATTTGACTATTTCCAAACTTATATGTAAAAAATTCGAAAAACCCATTTTTGGGGTACAAAACCCCCCCAAAATACCCCTTCGGATAGAGCGATCTGGCTGGTTTTCGAACTTAAAGTCATAAATGTTGCTTTACACGTTTATACCAAATTTAATCAAAATCAGATAATTTTTACGAGAGTTATCGTGCTCACGGACACATATACTAAAAGTTATCATGGTCCCGGGCCTAGGTCTTACAATGCCGACTACGGTAATAGCTTCTTCCCTATAGGGGAAATTCGCTAAAAGGCGGGAGCAGGAAACTACTGTAGCGCGCCCCGTGGCATTGTGTAAAAGCAGCCCTCGGCCCTCGATAGATTTGTCGGTGAGGTATTAGGAAGTATACTTATATTACGACAATCACTGTCTATGAAATGTAGCAGAGCGATTTAATGAGCAGGAAGATCCAGACGGAACGTTTACCCAAACCTGTCAGACTTATATATTCTTTAAAACATAAGAACTAGCTTTTTATAGACATTTTTTCTATGGTAGCCTTCTAGCCTACATGTTTGGTTTGGAACTAAAGCAAAATCTCTTTGCACATTATTTTATAGCTGAGATATTTGAAATAAAACAACGTTTTTAATTAATTACTGGTTTGTAAATAATTAAAATTAATAAAATAAAGATTTTATTTAAAAATTAATAAAATAATACATTTACGTAAGATGAATCGCAACCATAGCACTGACGCAGATTTGTAATCCTCATATCCAACTTTGGAATACGGACAATGAATCTCAGAGATTTCGAACGCGTGTAGGATGTTTAAATCAATCTTTGTGTGCTTGTGTGAGTGAAAATGACAATGTTTGTGGAAAGGCTAGTAGCGCCATAGACGGCTTTGTTCGCCGGCCCCGTTTTTGCCTAAAACACTCTCTCGTAGTACCCTGTTTCCGTCGCAACCTACAAACAATTGTTGATGGGATAAATTTCTGCGTACATTTCGAATCTTACTGCTTCTTTCTATAACCTAAAAATTTCAAAATTATTTATGGAAGTATTTTTAAATAATTATGAAAATCAAGTAATTTTGGCTAATTTTGATAGATTTTCTCGATGCTACATTATATATTTTTCAATATTATGAGGTTATATAAAAAGAGACACACTCTTCGTGATAAGTTTAAGACTATTTATGAGAAAATCGGTTGAAAAATGGTGTCAGAAACAGGGTACTACGAAAGCATGTTTTTAGCTTTTTTCGCAAGGGTGATGAAGACTCGTTAATCGATAGAGGTCTCGTCTGGGGTAAAAAACTGTGCCTATACATGCTGACCGTCATTCTGACCCTCTATACCCTCCGGTCTCCATGGCAACAAATATGTTAACCAATCAAATCCTCTCTTTAAAAGTTATGTTAGTCTTTATTACTCTTTGACCAGATGATTTGTTTACAAAAATATCCTCCAAGGAGGCTTCACGAGAGCTCTATATTTATTTACATCTCGTTGGTCTTAATCCCCAGGAAAACTCTGATTATGAAAATAAACTAATTTGAAAATTAAAAAAAAAAAACAATCCTGGAAGTTCTTTATGACTGTTCAGATAATGTTTATTGGAAAACACATGCGTCACGTTTCTTGGAATCAACGAGTAAACAGGATCACAAATAGAAATGCCCTGTAAGTCTTGTACATGGACATAGTATCTCCCGTGGGCCCCTCATTCGATTACGGGCCCTGGTCCCACGACCAGTGACGCGCCCCCTTTTTGCAGTCGCGTGTTAAAGTATATAATTGCATGATATTTTCGTTCCCTTAATTCAATTATTATTATAATTTAGCTCAAATTGAAAATAGAGAGCACGTTATTTTACTTAAAATGACATAATGACATATATTTGTTGAACTCACTAGTATTAAAATAAAAATTAAGGTCAGTGACAGACTTAGAATAGTTCATTAGTGTTTATCTGCCACTAAGAACACTATATAGTTAGTTACTTTAACACTACTGAATAATGATTTTACGAGATTTCTTCTGACTAAAATGATCAATCACGTCAGAATAGTCATTCGCCTTGGCCAACTCATTCTCAATCGACAGAAGTGCTAAATGGTTTCGGCGACTTTGGCCTGTTGTAGTTCTCTGCCAGGTTTTGAAGGAGATCGCCAATTTACTGAAATACCTTTCAGCCGTAGACACAGTTACTGGAATCGTACAGAAAGCTGTAAATAAATTTATTTACAAATTATTTAAGCTGTAAATAAATACAGTAGGTCTACTGTATTGCATACAAATGTTTTAAATGTATATTTCTTGTTTGAATTTAATTATAATATTTTGTAATACAAATAAATAAATTGCGTTCCATGCCCAGGCCCGGCCCCCCAGGCCCGGGCCCTGGGGCCAGGGGTCCACCCAACCCCACCTTTGTAGGAGCCATGGTATCTCCCCAACCCTAAAAATATTGGCGGATTGAATGTTATCCTTTATTTCACATTCATCGGTATATTCAATCATTGTCAATCATGTGTTTCTGTCGTAGACTTTCACTCCGCAGTTGGGTTCGTCAGCTCAGCACTTCCCACGGAAAACTCATATAGGTCGACCTTCAGTCACAATCGAAGCGGAGAATTACAATGTACAAAGGGGCCTGTGTACAATGCTTGTTCAAAACGGACCAATTCTCATTCCCATGGAATGTATGAGAATGTTGCCCCCTTTCCCCCTCCACGCCCGTTGCAAGGTCAGCTGTCTGGCCGTTGCCATTTCCCCCCTCGCTCGTCACACCTTCTCTCTCGCTCTCACCCCCTTCCCCGTCCCCCCGCACAACAGGGTACTGTTTACGTTTCAAAAGGTGCCATGTCGGTGTCGGTCTCGGGGCCGCCTAGCCTGACGGCGCGGCGCATCGTCTCTCCCGGTCGCTTCGCTCACATTCCATCACAACAGCTGTTCAAATCTCCTTCCCCTCCCCACGAGCGCCATCTTAGTTTCCTTTCTTGTCCTGGCTTTCGTAAACAAAGAGGATCGAACGCTTTGTTCTTCAAAGGACATCAGCATTGGATTGTTTGGACGTTACGAAATTTGTATATACAGTATTAGCGGTTGAGAAAGTTTATGTACTTGTTTATATAGTGGTCGACCTAGAGACTAGAAGCACGGCTAAACTTAATTACAGTCACTGTATTAATATTGAGGAAAATACTCGACGAGTTGTAAACAATCACAAGTCGGACTTTCACAATGACTGATTCCACGGTCCACTGCTAATATTATTTTTGTTTCTAGGTGACTCACTGTTGTGCATGTTATTATATACCTATTTACAACAGTGGACATATGGTGTTGAACTATTAAGTGCGGCGGCGAGGGTATACCCGTGGCCAGCTTTGGAACTTGGAACTTCAAACAATAGCGTAGTCGTAGTCGTTGCGTTGTAAGAAGAAGAAGAAAAAACTGTGTATACGATGGCCTATCAATGTATTAACAAATAATAATTTACTTGCATGGTTTCTAAATCTATTTAGTCAGTCGCTGTCGCTGAAAAATATTGACTTAAGCTGGGGGCTGACCTATAGGCCTACAGCCTACTGTGGCAGAAGGTTTTATATTGTATTTGTGACTACTATTTCAGTATTTCAATGTACGCTGTACGCTCGATTTGCAAGGAAATTTGTTGATCTTAACAATTTATCCTTATGTAAAAGATCTTCTAATTATATGCAATACTTGGACTCGAATTAGTACTCAACTCACGTCCATATTCACCAAAAAGGTGTTGCATCTATAAACTTATGCTACCGGTGTTGAACGGAACAAATGTTCTGAATTGTTATAGTACGAGTGTTCAGACGCGAAACTGCATTTACAATTAGGAATTTCAAACTACAAATTGTTTCATATTAGCTATTAACTCTACTTCCTAAAAATTAAAAAAAATATTCCTTTATACGAATCAATCCTATTGCTCAAGTGCGAGCAAAATCCATAAATGATGGACACAGTCCATATAATTAATTCGTTGTTTAGCTGTCGGTTTTCTAGGTGGTTTATTGTTATCTGCACAAACAACCAATATTTTTGCAGATGGTTCCCGTAGCAGCAAACCTGGATACCCAGCTCCATATGTCATTCTTATGGAGGATTATTAAAATGTTGTATACCGGTATCGCTTATTTATGAATGTAGTACCCGGGGGTCGAGCTTTGCTCGGGGAAGGTCAGTTTGTTTAGATGACTTGGAGTAATATTTCACCATTTCCCCCAACTGATAATTGGATTTGTATAGCTCATTTGCATCTTTTCCACATTTTTAGGGTCACTCCAGTTGTTATATAGCTCAATGTTCTTGATTTATTTTACCACTCTATATGTTTAATCTTCACTCAAAGCTTTTAGTCTCTGCTCTCAGGAAACCAGATTGATTATAAACAGCTTTTATGATTATTTTGTTGATTTTAAACTCCATAAGCCCAATGTTAATTTTTTAAATTTTCATTTTAGTTTTTTTTACACTATTTGATTTTTCCTGGAGATTAGACCTGTTTAGAATTAGTTTTATCCCAAAAATTAGTTATTTTCAACATATTTTAAGGAAATTGGTGGAGCCGTTTTTGAGATCAGAGTTGCAATCAAGCATGCAAGCAAACGTTACTCATATAGGATATGGATGGATGAAACTTGGTATGTGACTTCTATTGATATTTGCATAAAAGCCTTGCACTTTGTGTTTTTGTTGCAGAAAACCTGCGTAATCATCCCCATTGGTATTCTTATGGAGGATAAGTAATGACTTATATATCGCTTATTCGTAAATATAGTTTCTATAAATCGTTCTTAATGTGTTAATTAAGACGTACAGGGTGAGTCAGACCACCCGTCCAGCACGTATAACGGGAGAACGGTTTGGTTTGGTCACCAAACAAAATTTTTCCCCACTAAAACATATATGGGCTATCTTTAAAAATATTTTCATCAAAATCCATGTACATAATGTTCAAATACTAAAGGTCACGGGTTCGAATCTCAAAATTGTCGTATGTAAACATAGAGTATTATACATCATTTTAAAGGTCTCGTTAAAATAAAAATTTTGGCGAAAACAGAATTCACTTATATTTATCCGTTTTAAAATGGCGGCCATTTTTGTGTAAAATATTGACATTTACGGAATACCCCTGTATTTTGTAAACCACTAATCGTATATTTTTTCCGACTAAAATTTCTTACTCGTGATAAACTCAGCTTTACTCTGATATACTACATGACCGGGTTTTTTTTAGAAAATCTATATTTCCAAAAAATATTTATTTTGAAAATACCTAAAAAAAAATAAAAAAGTAAAATAGTAGCACATGATAAAAAGCATACCATTGACAAAGTCTTCTAAATCCTAGCAACTTTCTAGTTTACACCAACCTTGTATCTCTTTTAGCGAATTTCCCCTATAGGGAAGAAGCTATTACCGTAGGTCTCATGGTAAGACTTTGATAAAGAGACCCGAGACCATGATAACTTTTTGTTTTGAGGTCCCCAGATGTCAAAAACACTATTCGTTCAAATTTATATATATATGTATGTATGTGTCCTTGAATGCGATAACTTGAGTAAAAAACGTCCGATTTCGATGAAATTTGGCTCAAATGTGTAAAGTGACATTCATGACTTTAGTTCGAAAACCAGAAAAATCAAACCATGGGAAGGGGGGTTTACGGGGGTTTTAAATTTTCCAAAAATCAGTTTTTTGCATTTTTCACCTGAAAATTTTTATAAAACTTAATTTTAACAAATAATATGGTTTTTTGAATTATTAACCTAGGTTAAGTGGTTGCGGAGAAAAACCAAAAAACCTACTCATAAAATATCCCATGTTAATCTTATGGGAAAAAGGTTTTTGGTTTTTCCTCAGTTCATTTCAATGTAAACTTCACATTTGCTTTTACCAATCAGTTCAGCTCCACAAAACAATCATTTTGGTGTTTAAATTGTGATTCTACGTCCAACCGTTGCAGAGTGCTAAACACAGTACGTTGTCCAATGTTATCCTTATGGAGAATAAATAAAATTTGATATCTCGATTATTTATGAATGTATATTGATGAAACTTGGTATGTGGCTTCACGTAGTTCTGGTATATTGATATTTGCACAAAAAAATTCGTTGTTGATTATCCCCGTAGCGGCAAACCTGCGTACTCAGCCCCATGTTATTCTTATGGAGAATAAGTAAAATGTAATGACTTATCCCTTAATTATGAACATAAATTAATAAAACTTGGTATGTGGCTTCACCTTGTTGAGTTATATTGATATGTGCATAAAAACCCCTTTTTTTGTTCCTTGTTTCAGCAAACCTGCTTACTCAGCCCCATGTTTTTCTTATGGAAAATAAATAAAATGTTATATAGCGCTTATTTATGATTGAATATTGATGAAAATTGGTATGTGGCTTCACCTAGTTAAATTCTATTTATATTTGTATAAAAATAATTTATTGTTTTCCTTGTTTCAGCAAACCTATGTACTCAACACCAATGTTATTCTTATGGAGAATAATTAAAATTGTATATATCGCTTATATGTGAATATATTTTGATGAGACTTGGTATGCGGCCTTATGTGGTATTAAGAGTATATTATGCATCGGAAATTCGCTGAGTACGCAGGTTTGCTGTGACGGGGGTATTCGTTTTTCTGCAATCAGCAAAAAACGTGATTTTCCATATGAAATGCATGTTAAGTTGCATAACACTTGCATGAATTCTGTGGCTACATTCGTTTTATGTGTAATGTACAATTATTAACATGCTTTTAATACTGGAAATTAATGTTTTCTGCTGATTGCAGAAAAACGAAAATACCCCCGTAACAGCAAACCTGCATACTCAGCGAATTTCCAATGCATATTAATTTATCTTAATACCACATAAAGCCACATACCACTTTTGATCAATATACATTCATAAATAAACGATTTATGACATTTTAATTATTCTCCATAAGAATAACATGGCGGCTGAGTATGCAGGTTTGCTGAAATAAGGAACACTAAAAATGGGCTTTTATACAAATATCAATATAACTCAACTAGGTAAAGCCACATACCAAGTTCTATTAATTTATGTTCATAATTAAAGGAGATAACACGTTACTTATTCTCCATAAGAATAACATGGGGCTGAGTATGCAGGTTTGCTGCTACGGGAACTATCGGGCAAAAAATGGGTTTTTGTGCAAATATCAATAGACCACAATGAAATAAATCAATATACCAAGTTTCGTCAGGACAAGTTGATAAATAAGCGAGATATACAATTTTTATTATCTTCCATAAGAATAACATTGGACAACGTACTGTGTTTAGCACTTTCAATATCTCAGTAACCAATTGACGTAGAGCAATGATTAAAACATCAAATTGTGCGTCTTTTTAAGATGATTCCAATGGGAAACAATAAAATTTTACTTTTTCAAAAATTGTATGTAAAAAACTCAAAAAACCCATTTTTGGGGTACAAAACCCCCCAAAATACCCCTTCGGATAGGTCGATCCGTCTGGTTTTCGAACTAAAGTCATAAATGATGTTTTACACGTTTGTACCAAATTTCATCAAAATCGAACCTTTTTTACGAGAGTTATCGCACCCACGGACGTATATATATATATATATTCAGTTTCGAACCAATGGTGTTTTTGAGGTCTGGGGACCTCAAAACGAAAAGTTATCATGGTCCCAGGCCTAGGTCTTACCATGCCGACTACGGTAATAGCTTCTTCCCTATAGGGGAAATTCGCTAAAAGAGATACAAGGTTGGTGTAAATTAGAAAGTTGCTATGATTTAAACGACCTTTTCAATGGTATGCTTTTTGACATACGCCACCATTTGACCTTTTTGAATTTTGGGCATATTTTAGGAACTTTCAAAATATATTTTTTTTAAATACAGATTTTCTAAAAAAAAAAACTGTCATGTATCGTACCAGAGTAAAGCTGGGTTATTCACGAGTAAGAAATTTAAGTCGGAAAAAATATACGAGTAGTGGTTTAGAAAATACATGGTATTCTGTAAATGTCAATATTTTATACAAAGTTTGCCGCCATTTTGAAACGGATAAAGATAAGTGACTTCTGTTTTCGCCAAAACGTTTATTTTAACGAGACCTTTAAAATTATGTATAATATTCCCTGTTTTTACATAAGAAGTGACAAGGGGGTTTTGGAACATTCTGTACATGGATTTTGATTAAAATATTTTTAATAGATAGCCCATATGAGTTTTAGTGTGGAAGAATTTTGTCTGATGACTTTAGACCAAACCGTTCTCCTGTTATACATGCTGGACGGGCGGTCTGACACAACCTGTATATGCATCGGACATTCGCTGAGTATGCAGGTTTGCTGCGACGGGGTATTTTTAATTTGGCCTAAAGGCCTATACGTTATGGATAGAATGAATGAATTGTTTCAGAGCGGGGTCAATTCGGACAGCGGCATCTCGGCCAAGGAAGCGGTATTCGATGGAATAAGCAAGTAAGTGTTGGTGTAAGTTTTAAGGGACTTTGACAGGATTTGTAGCTTTTTTATAATGAAATCTGTTGTGTGCTATTTTCTTCGAAGAAAATAAAAAAAATATAACGTGTCACAAAAAGTGGTTTCCCAGATGATAGTTTATATATAGTTTATATATTTTTACCCTTCTAAAAGCATTGTCTATCGTCAATTTTCTCCCCAAGATAAGCATTGGCATTGATGTACTCGACATTTGTACTTTTCCCATAATTTCGCTCAGCAAAGTGTTATATGGAATGTACTTCTTATGTTTATAATATTAATATTATTTAATTTATATCCATAAAGCATGAGCTATGTAACTGACTATTCGTTACGATGTAACTTTTGTGTGTTTCGTTACATATGGACACAGGGACGGATTTAACATTGGTTACATAGGCCCGCGCCTAAAGGGGGCCCCACCACACAAAAACCACATACAAAAGCCTCAAACAACAAAAAAAGGTCCATTGTTTAGGGGCTTCAACAATAAATTTTAATTATTTTTTTAAAAGGTCCCCCGATCTGGGTGGTAAGGAGTCCGCACCACTGGAAGCGCCTCCAGCTTCAGGTCCTAAATCCGACCATATATGGGTAATCCATCTCAATTATTGAGATGTACATTTTGTCAAGTTTGTTGGCTGCACTAAATACAAAATATGCTACACCCAATCTTAATATATACAAATGAATGCCTGTTTTCCTTTGTAATTCCATAACTTGAGAATGAGTGCACCAAATTGAATAATTTTTTTGGTTCGTTAATGTCAGGACAAGGTTCTTATAACAGAACATTTTTAATCCGACCTAAGGACTCTGTCCCACTGGCCTTCAAAATTCCTATTGAGTTCAGTTAGTTACACCATTGACTATAAATATAACAATATATTTATAGTCAATGGTTACACCAAATAGCTGTAAACTTACTTGAAAGGCATAAACATATGTCCATTATGTAAATAAAAAAACTACTTGAGTGGCAACTCAAACTCATTTTTCGATGGCGAGTGAGCGTAGTGAACGAGCTAATCCGGAAGGCGAGTGAGCGAAGTGAACGAGCTCATCTTTAAAATAAACGAGTATTTGACATAAAACAAATTCAATGATGTTAGGACAGGACAATGTCTGTCGGGCCAGCCAGTAGTAATCTTAAAATATATACTGTGGTAGCGATTTTCGTTGTCAAAAGTTAAAATTGAGGTTTTTGTTGCAGATACAAAGTTGACAACAAAATCCTCTACCCTGAAATCACAGAATGGTAAGATCAAGATCTCAAAATAGTTCGAATTAAAATACTTGTAGATATTAATAAATTACTTCAAAAAGTTAAAAACGAAAAGAGTGGATAGAGTCTGTAATTCAAGGTAAGAAACTGTGAAAAACAACATGTTTGGATGCCTTTACATATTTAACGTAATTAGGAGTTGGATCGTACTATGACAGTTTATATCACTCGCGTTATGTTTTGTTGTATTTTATTTACATAGTAGTTAAACCAATTTATATATGTAACTACTTACCGTCAAGCGTTTTGTTACTCCATGAGTTTTAACTCCTTGACTGCGGTAAGTCAGCTGACCTCGAAATAGCTGGACTTACTCAACTCAGATGATACTGCTAGCTCGGGCTCGAGCAGAAGAGAAGAAGAAGAAGAAGAAGAAGAGATGAAGTGGATTTGGATGACGCAAAGTATTTATAATTTATATAAGTAGATGTACGTAATTTCTAATTTGTGTGTTTAGTGCCAAGGAGAACATAATAAATACGCTTTACCGAGTGTTTTAATTGTGTTAGTGAATTATGCAAATCTAGTTTTTAGTGACAGATGTGTTCATCCCCACAGCAATATAGAACTTTATTTTCGTGAACGAAGATGCCTAATTGAGTGTTGTTTGCCTGCCACAAAATGTCTAGAGCTTTGCTTCATAGTATTACTTTGCCTAAATATTGTACAAATTTTACCAGAAAAGTTGATGTTAGAAGAATTCCAGCTTCACTAATTCAGTCTGTGTCAAAATGCACTCGATCTTGTGATCTTGGACAAACCATAATTTTACTGGAAGATGGCTATAATATAAGGGAATTGCCAGTCATAGTTAGGACAGTTTCCAGCAATTCTACCATTTTCTGTGAAAATAAAGGAGGGACCAGTAATGCCAAAGAACTAATAAATCCAGAAGTTAATATCACTTCCACTGACGATTTAGAGTCTAAAGAAATTGTAGACTACTTTAATAAGTGTTATACTGCAAGAGGAATATTTGCAATCTTAGAGACAATTCCATCAAATGAAGTAACACCTGCAGTAGCATTATATGCTTTAAAGAGAATTGTTACTCTTGAAAATAATAAAACCATTAGGAATTCATCGTTAGGTGAAGTTTACCATTATCTTGACAAAGAAACTACATCAGCTGAAGGGTTACATGAGAACGAGACATTCACACGGACTGCTGTGCTTACCCAGTTGGTCGATAAAATTGTGTCAAGTAATGATACTGATATTTTGTTGAGTGGCTATGTAATTGTTAATCGAGATATTATTGGGAAATACATCAAGCAAGACATCAAAGATAGATTTGTTAATGAAGTATTATGTAGAGTAACTGATGGAAAGTTTAGTGTCAAACAAACATGTGAAGCTATTAAAATCTTCAGTGATATTGCCCCGAAGTCCAAAGAAACTACTGACAAGTTGTGGGTCGGCATAAGTGAGAAAGCAAATAATATTGACCAGAGTAACTTCATGGAGGTTGTGCGTTCTATTCCATTCCTACATCAAAGTAGAAAACTAATTCTTTCTGTTATCGAGAAGAAGTTGTTAGATTTTTGGCATACATTAAATGGTTATAATGTTGCAGAAATTCTCGTTATTTTGAAACAAGTAAATAACACGTCCCCCAGAATTTTAGGAGTTTTAGGACAGTGGGTAAACAAAAATCTTCACACAGCCACAGAAGATGATCTCATTGAAATTATAAATGGATTTTGTTCAGTCTCCTACAACAGTCTAGGAATTGAACATGCTTTAGAACGTTATGTGAAAGCAAAGGGTGTTTCAATAAAGAACCCCTTACTAATGGCAAGTATAATGGACTATTGTGGAAAATTCCGTGTCAGATCCCCCACTCTTCTACAAGGCTCAGCAGAATATTTGGTTGCACATGGAAATTCACTATCACCTGTTCTACTTCAAAGGATATTTCTTCCTTTAGGAGAGCTAAATTATCACCCCTCAAATGGACACAACTTTTGGAGAACTTTGGAAATTGTGTTGGAAGAGAAATTTGTTCAGTTTCGTCCAGAAGAAGCTATTGATATGCTGTTACATTGTGTTTATCTCCAAAAACATCCTCTGAATTTTGTTAAGAAGGTATTCAACCCTTATTTCTTAGACAGGCTGCATTCATACAAAAACCATGATGTAGTTGCTTTAGCAAGATTGAAACTTCAGCTTTTAGATATGGCTATGACCCTTGAGAGTACACAGTATGAAGGGCCAATTCTTCCGAAGCCGATGAGCTCTCCTCCGATTTGGCAAGATGGTAGAGTTAAAAGGATGGCAAACAGTATAAGAAGTTATTTGAGTGATATCGCAGGTGGGCCTGATAAAGTTACTTATAATCTCATACCAGCCAAATTACCTTCTGCAGACGTCTATGTTATTGATGCTCTTGTTTTAAATAATAACATATCGTTAAAAGTGTTTCCAATCAACCTTGAAAGAGACTACAATATGCATACAGCTGTCATCATACATACCCCAGAACACTATTGCAGCAATAGGCAGCATCTTATAGGTAAACAAGAAATGAGAAAACGGCATTTTCGCCATCTGGGATTGAAAGTTGTTAGCTTGGACGTTGATAATCTCGCCAAGTTGAGGGTACATCATAAAGCATTGACAAAATATCTCGAAGAAAGGTTTTCCCAAGCTGAGCCACCATTTCCAAAAGTAAAAACCTTTTGATCTTTAAGATTGGACTTAAGCTAGCCTAGACCTACTTAATTCAGTTTTTGCTAAACCATTTATATAGTAGCACAATATTCTATGCTAACCAACTAAAAAGAGTGAGATTATGTCTTTCAATAAAAGGCTATGTCTGGTAGCCAAATAATATTTTTATACCTATCAAAGAACTGGTGATAGTTAATGTTTTACATTAATGCCTGTGAAGTAAGCCTAAATTAGGTAAAGGGAATTTGTATAGTATGCATGTGAAAGAAGACAATAATAAGTTATCCAAACCCTTGTACATTATTAGGATTAAATTCTATGATTTAGGCTTACATTTTATGAAACAAATTATAATGTGTAAAATGGACGATGTGGAGTGTTCAGTGGCTGGTGTTATGGACAAAGTAAAATACAGTATTAGGTGAGTGTTTTTCAGTTACGTTATTTATTCAGCTAGCCTAGGCCTAACTAATGCTTTTAAAGGTTAAAAACATGTTGAGTTCCTCCTGCTACAACAATCAACACTTGCCTGGTATAATTCACAGATCTGTCAATCGTTCACATTCCTCATTTATTTGGTGTATCGGTCAATCATTCAATTGTAGGCGTGTTGGTGACTGTAAGACGAGGTTAATGTTAGATAATGATAATAATTGCCATTGATTTTTCAACGGGTGTTACGCTAGTATGAATATAAATAAGTTCTCAGTAATAAAAATAAATAGTAGGTAACTTAATTAATACTTAATAAAGAATCATAATAACTATTATAAGGAAAATATAGCTATGCTACGGATTACGTTAACTATCAATTTACGTCGGGCTGAACATGAAAAGATTAATAATTTTTTTAATTTAGTTTATTATTAAAATTATTACATCAGCTTAAAATTGTTGAATAGGTAGGTACCTATTCAGCTTAATGTTTTCAAATGGACAGACAGGGAAACTAAACATTTAAAACCTGAATTGATGCAGGAAAGAACATTGTCAAAGTCAGCTAGTGTGGTGTTAAATATGTCAGCTAATCTTACACTGAGATAATTAGGTTAGTTTGTATTCACAACAAGGCATGATTTAAAACTAAGTACCGTTTTTAATTTCCCCATTGCAGTTCTGCAATTGGCATTCCTGCTTCCTGCACTGTGTTCCTACATCTATTGGCAAGCCTAATATGCCTCTATAGAAAAAATCGATCATGTTTACGTTTGTTTGTTAGTATTAAAAATGGCACCACCGATTGAGAATAATGCTTACTATGAAGTCCGCGCTGTGATTCAATTTCTAAGTGTTAACAGTGTGAAAGCGGCTGAAATTCATCAGCACATTAGGGGCCTATTGAAGTGTATGGCGAAGTGTTTGACACCTCTAGCATCAAAGAGTATTTATTTGCCTGTGAGAAATTGGCTTGAAAAAAATCACCTTTCACACCCCGTACCTCTCAAGAAAAGTCAATGCACTCCCCAAACGCATGGTTTTGTGTACCTCAGTATCATTTTTGCAGCGTGAACACAGCTTTAGATTATTTAGTCGTTATGTCACAGCTGCATAAAGAACACGCTTATTGACACTAGACTATATAAAACTCATAAGATAACGATAAAATCGTAAACCGTCTATTTCCTCTTACGTTTTGATCAACTTTATGCACCAAATCTTTAGTAGCCCAATGACAGAAGGTCAGTAGCCTAATGACAGAAGGTCGCCCACTTTGCTCCACGTCATGAACATTTATGAGGCCACCTAAAAATTACAAAAATGCTATTATCCCATTTGTGTAGGTACCATTCGATTGCTCATTATGTTTTTTCCCATACTCCTCGTTAACATGCCGGTGCATTTCAGCTCCGTGTTCACACTGTTAACACTTAGAAATTCAATCATTCAATCGGCGGCGCCATTTTGAATGATCACAAACAAATGTAAACATGGTAGATTTTTGCCGTAGTGGCTTTTCAGGCTTGCCAATAGGTGCAGGTACACGGCGCAGGATTCAGGAATACCAGATCGCAGTACAGCGAGGGCAGGATTTGAAAACGGTAGGCCTACTTACTTTAAAAACACGCCTCGTAGAACAAAAATATCCCAAATAGTTAGGATTAACCCTAACCTGCCCACCCCATTGCACTGTAAAGATGTTATCTAGTTGTTAAAATACAAATTATTAGTTCCTTTTTATTAACCAATTCATAGACCCTTAACACATGGTTGAAACCCAACCCAAGCGCCGAATGTAAAATTGGTGGGATTTGCAGCAGAGTGATCAAAACCCCATTGGAGCTGGATGTCCTCCGCTACGTCAACAGAGTTTCGAGCGACGCCCACAAGCTGGTGATGAGAAGCATGAAGGCAGGGATGTACGAGTATCAGGGAGAAGCCATCTTCCATCACTACTGCTACTACACTGGCGGGTGAGTACACCAACAGATCACTTAATCACTGTTTAAGAGTCTTCATCACCGGAGTTGCCGGACGCCATCTCGGGAGCTTCGTCCCACAAGACCAATGTCAACTTTTTGCCTCCGTTACGCCTCACCTGATCGTCACATACAATACATTTTGGCGTCAAATTGAAGGTTTTGTCGTCCTCTAATGAAAAACAATGTTTAATTTCAATTTTGTTTATAAATTAACAAGAATATGTAAAGTGTTGCAGTTGAAAGTGAAAACAAAATATTATGAAACCATAACACCCAAATTAAGGAATTCAACATTGTATTCCACTAGAGAACGACAAAATCTTTAATTTGAAACCACAATTAACGATCAGGAAAGTAGCGGAGACACAAATTGGTCTTAATGGAATAAAACTTCCAAGATCACATCTGTCAACTTCCTGTGATGTAGACTCTTAACACTTAAAGGGCTTGTTGTAGATGAACAGATGGAGTTGTACCCTCTCCCCCTTGCGAAAAGAACGTGCTGGCGGAGAATCTGATTTTGATTCTTGAGGTCAGTAAGGGAAGACGGCGTCCTTTCGGATTCTCAACTTCCGGTGCAGGTAAAGTTCGGCAGGAGATTTACCTCAGGCGAGAGGAGTTGCCCAATACCGCATCAGAATGTTTTGAACTTTTTGTGGCATAGGAATGTTTTCAGTAAAAGAGGCTTTGAGACGGTTATTCAACGTTTGAACTGAGTGCTCTGCTAGACCATTGATTGCTGGATGGCCTGGTACGATGAATTTTTGAAAAATTCTGCAGCTGCAGTAAGCATGGAAAGTGTCACTCTGGAAGATTGTAGCGTTGTCAGATACAAGAACTCTGGGGTATCCATGAGTAGCAAAAATTTGTTCAAGCAAGTGAATGCTGTTTGAGTTGGATGGTGCATCCTTTGATCTGATGCCGATACATACAAGAAAGTTGAATCCGGCGTAATCTATATGTACCCTTTCCCAATTTTCATTACGGGGATCCCAAGGGTGAACTGTGGCTTTCGGTGGGTTTTATCGGGTTAGAGCACAATTTTCGCATCGTTTTACAAGACGTTCAATATTCTTATCGATATTTGGCCAATAGACATACCGGCGTGCAAGCTGCTTCATCTTGGTTATTCAAAGATGTGTTTCATGAAGTTCATCGAGAACCTTGGATCTGAGGACGGCTGGAACATAGACCCGGTTTCCTCGAAAGAGAATTCCTTCAACTAACGTAAATTCTGAGTCAATTGAGCTAGTTAGAAGGTTGTGCATGATCTTTGAGAGCTCTGGATCTTTCTCAGTTTCGATTTTGATATTTTCAGCTGTGATTGCATGACTTGAAATCTGAAAAATCACTTGAGCGCAGATTTGATTTACCTCTTCTCCCACGCCCTTTTCAGTAGATGTGCAGACGTTTTTGAGAGAAGCTCTTGATAGACAGTCCACGTTTTTATTTTCAATGCTCTTCTTGAATTTAAGTTTGTAGTTGAGCCCTGAAAGATATGAAGCATATCAGAGCAAGCGGGCTGAAGTCATTTGAGGAAGAGCCTTGTCGTGTCTGAAAATTCGAGAGATTGGTTGGTTATCCGTAACTAGCTGAAATTGAGTCCCAAATAAGTAATAATAGAAGTGTGACACACCAATTATTATGGCAAGAGCTTCCTGGTCTAGTTAACTGTAGTTGCACTCAGCAGCAGTGAGTGAACGCGAGGCGAAGGCAATGAGTCTCTCAGCTCCCTGGATCGTATGGCTGAGGACAGCAGCTGGTCCTGTAGGTGAGGCGTCCGTGGTGAGGACTAATGATAGTTCCGGGTCGAAGGGTACGAGTACCCGGTCACTACAGAGCTCAGCTTTGATTTTTAGAAAAGCTGTTTCACATTTAGAAGTCCATTCCCACTTGATACGTTTTCGCAACAGGTGTCATAAGGATGAGGTGAGAGATTATGCGTCTGGAAAGAATCGAGAATAATATGAAACTAACCCGAAGAAACATCTAACTTTCTCGACGTTTGAAGGGCAGGGCATTTCCTGGATGGCTTTAATTTTCGCTGGAGATTTGCTGATTTTATTGAACTCCACCACTCGTCCCAGGTATTCGATCTTTTCTTTGAAGAAAGAGCACTTCTGCTTGTTGATGTGTAGGTCGCAGTCAGAGAGACGTTGAAGGCAGGCAGGTGGAAGGTTGATTCTGCATTCTTCCATGGTGGAACCATGGCAGAAAATATCAAAGTATGCTTCAGTTTTCGGTAAACCCTTCAAGATCTGTGCAAGGATTCGGTGCTAGTGATTAAGACCTTACCATCTGGCGTGATGATGTCACCAGAATAGAATAAGATCAAAAAGCCTAATTTCATGGTTCAACAGGGATGTTCAAATTCAGGTTGTCGAAGTCGTTCTTTTTAAGAAGAGAAAATTTTGCTCCGCTGTCTAGTTCAAAACGTTGAGATTTTCCATTCAAGTTGGCAGAGACTATGTACTTGTCTGAATCACAGCCCATTTCAAACAAGTTGACGGCATTGAAGTTCTGGTTGATTTTTTTGATTTTGTGCAATCCATAATCTGACGATTCGCTGCTGGAATAGTCGTCATCGGAGATCGATTCTAGAGTATTGGTTGAACTGGATTTGTTATTTTTTCGTGAATTTGACATCAGCATGGTTATGCATACCCTAGAAACATGTCTACATTTCAAACACTCTTTACAGTGAAGATTTGATTTGTTTACTTTGCAGTTTGAGGTAGTATGGTTGCCTCAACACACCTAAGACAACGATGTTCAATTCCTAGAGCTTAAACTGCCGGAATTGGGAGAACGATTGGCAGAATTCTGATGGGATCTGAACTGTCTGGAGGACTTATTAATTTTGTTGATGTCTGTGGAATCAAAATGAGATTGACTGGCACTGGCATGTTGTTGAAATTCTTTGCTCTCTATTTTTGATGCTTCAAAAGCAATAGCCTTCTAAAGGATGTCATCAAACGTTGTTTTGTCTGACTGTAAAATCTTTTCTCTAAGCCAATCGTCACGTAACCCTCTGATAAATTGTGCACGTAAGAAAACATAGGCGATTGGTACCAACTGTTTACAGGCAGGATTCGAACAATCAACTGCAAATTCACAATTTGACATATCTCGCCTTAGGTCAGCAACAAACTCGGAAATCGACTGGCGATCTTTTTGAAAATTTGTCAGAAAATAGTGTTGGGAAACAACAATAATCTTCTTTGGAATTACAATAGACAATAGGCAATATTCTTTATTTCCTTTAAGCATTTAAAAAATGCAATAGGACACGTCAAACAATATGAACAATATGAACAAGAGATCACAGAACATAGTATGTACAATGTAAATGTTTCAGTCAATACCTAAACTTATTCTAAATACAAAAGGCAGAAGTTTGCATAGTAATAGGTTTGTAGCCAATGGTCACTAACAAAAATTTACAATCCCAGAATTCATCAGTTGAGTAGAAAACTTGATTTTTGATACAGTTGTTTAGAACCTTTTTAAAGCTGTTATATGGTAGGTTTCTAATAGCTAAGGGTAATTTGTTATATAATTTGAGCTGTTGGTACATATGACTATTCAAGGTCTTGGAAAGTCTTACATGAGGAGTTACAAGATTGTTTCTTTGTCTAGTTGAATAATTATGACAAGAGTTTTGACAATTAAAAGAAAAAATATTCTGTTTGACATGAAGTAAATTACTTAAAATATATAAAGATGGAACAGTAATGATATTCAGTTTCAGAAAACTTGCTTTGCATGATTGTCTACTTTTAGCGAATTTCCCCTATAGGGAAGAAGCTATTACCGTAGTCGGCATGGTAAGACCTAGGCCCGGGACCATGATAACTTTTCGTTTTGAGGTCCCCAGACCCCAAAAACACCATCCGTTCGAAACTGTATATATATATATATGTGTCCGTGGGTGCGATAACTCTCGTAAAAAAGGTCTGATTTTGATGAAATTTGGTACAAACATGTAAAGCAGCATTTATGACTTTAAGTTCGAAAACTAGACTGATCGGCTTATCCGAAGGGGTATTTTGGGGGGCTTTTGTACCTCAAAAATGGGTTTTTTGTGTTTTTTATATATAATTTTTGAAAAAGTAAAATTTTATTTTTTTCCATTGGAATCAGCTTAAAAAGACGCACAATTTGGTGTTTTAATCATTGCTCTACGTCAATTGGTTACTGAGATATTGAAAGTGCTAAACACAGTACGTTGTCCAATGCTATTCTTATGGAGGATAAGAAAAATTTTATATCTCGCTTATTTATCAACTTATCCTGACGAAACTTGGTATATTGCTTCAATTCATTGTGGTCTATTGATATTTGCACAAAAACCCATTTTTTGGCCTATAGTCCCCGTAGCAGCAAACCTGCATACTCAGCCCCATGTTATTCTTATGGAGAATAAGTAACGTGTTATCTCCTTTAATTAAGAACATAAATTAATAGAACTTGGTATGTGGCTTTACCTAGTTGAGTTATATTGATATTTGTATAAAAACCAAATTTTAGTGTTCCTTATTTCAGCAAACCTGCATACTCAGCTGCCATGTTATTCTTATGGAGAATAATTAAAATATCATAAATCGTTTATTTATGAATTTATAGTGATGAAACTTGGTATGTGGCTTTATGTGGTATTAAGATAAATTTATATGCATTGGAAATTCGCTGAGTATGCAGGTTTGCTGCTACGGGGGTATTTAAATTATCCAAGACTCTTATGGCCTTTTTTTGCCATATGAAAACTTTAGATGCATGAGAAGAACTACCCCAAAGGCGAATCCCATAGCTAATAATTTCTTAATATTTCTAATTAATAATAGCTTAATAATTTCTTGAAATTATCTGCAAGAGTTTTGTATAATGAAATGATTTGAGTGGTTTCTCAGGCAGGACCCAGAAAATCAGAAAGACTATTGTAATGTTTACTACCTACAGAAGCACATAGAAGTTGAGCAATGTTTTTATCGTCTCTTAAACCTTACGTGGTATAATAATTTTCGAAACGTTCTAGGTAGCTTATGAATTTTTCCCTTCTGATATCGAAAATCGCAAAAGGAGCTACATTTCACATGTTTGACATATACTATGTATAGGGGGAGAAAGTAAATGATTCTTATTTTTTGTTTGTATAAAATTGTCAATTACTTGACGTGTAAATTGTTGTTTAAAGCACTCCGTTTTATGAATAAAATATAAATTTAAAAATTATTTGAAAGATTTTTGTTTTATTTTATTTGTTATTTAAAACTAATTATTCTGGCCAAAAATAGCCCAATTACAAAAAATATGCTATATAAAATCAGAAATTTATTTCGGTACCTATACCATAATTTGTAATAGCTCAAAGCCACGTAATAATTCACCACTTTAAGGGTTAAACTAGTTATTATTTTTCTGACGTCGTCAATCTAATTTTGTTCGTGATGAACACGTTTCGGCGCTAGGCCATCATCAGCATCCATATACTGTACACTATATAGTGTACTATATGGAGTTCTGAGCCAGCTCCCTTACCCGTGCGCACGAGGTTTTATAATTGTATTTTTGTTTTGTCATGTGTGTTTTCGTAATGTTTGTAAATTTTAATTTTTTTAACAACCTGACACAGTTTGCTGCTAGACCTATGCAACGCAGATGTCATCAATAATGTAGTGTACACTATATGGATGCTGATGATGATGGCCTAGCGCCGAAATGCATTCATCACGAACAAATTTGGATTGATGTCGTAAGAAAAATAACAACTAGTTTGTCATTATCAATCCGTGCTACAAACCGCACATAATTTAAGGGTTAAGACGCCAATGCAACTATGGTGTGTTTTATTGCAAATACCAATGATTGCCATGTCAAAAACATTTCATATTACACAAATCTTGTTTGGTTAAGCCATCCGACAGAATACTCTGGTTAGGTTGATTTTGGTTACTAGCCTATTGATTTTTCAGGCAATAAAATGAGAAATTAATATACATACCCTTTTGAGGGACGAATATAGACAAACTTTTTAAAGTATTTGCAAGATAATATTTGGATTGTTGTGGGAACATTTTGTTTTCTCAATAAATTGTCAAGCTATTGGTAGAGCTATACCAACAGAGGTAACAACCAGTCATTAATATTTAATGAACTATACATATTAATACTAAGGCAAGTATGTTGATATGTCATATATTTGTTGTTTGAAAAGATCCATAAATTTATAAGTTTGGTACCTACATTGTACACCACATTTCACTCACCAAAACTATATGGTTCCATAATGTACGTGTTGCCAAAGAAGCTGCCAATTCATTTTTTCCGTGGCATTTATGTTTCTAAAGCATAATTATTTAGCACTTCGGTGGGCATAGAGTTTTGTTACTCAAAGCTACTGTAAACAATGGCTTTGTATTGCTCAGTTGCACAGTTGTTCACCTGGGCCATGCTGACGCCATTGAACGTTCTTGAGAGAATTCAGCACAATTTTGGTTTATTTATGAAATTATTAAGGAAATTAAATTTTGGAGTGCATTTGACATGTTTTTATTTGTGGACTTCCAGTAATCCGGCGTTTTCACTTGTCTGGCACTACCCCAGTCTGTTATCTGCTGGAGTAGTGAGTGTATATTGTATTTGTGGTCTTCCAGTAATCCGGCGTTTTCACTAGTCTGGCACTACCCCAGTCTGTTATCTGCTGGAGTAGTGAGTGTATATTGTATTTGTGGATTTCCAGTAATCCGGCATTTTCACTAGTCTGGCACTACCCCAGTCTGTTATCTGCTGGAGTAGTGAGTGTATATTGTATTTGTGGACTTGCAGTAATATGGCGTTTTCACTAGTCTGGCACTACCCCAGTCTGTTATCTGCTGGAGTAGTGAGTGTATATTGTATTTGTGGACTTCCAGTAATCCGGCGTTTTCACTAGTCTGGCACTACCCCAGTCTGTTATCTGCTGGAGTAGTGAGTGTATATTGTATTTGGTTTTTAATCTTTAACCTTCAGTTGTTGCTCTGGGTCAATAGGCATGTGCGGCAGTCTAAAGACAAGTTGAGGTACCATAAACTAATGACCTTCCTTATCTGTCAGCTGGGATCGAGCTATGACTGACCACGTCTGACTTATGAGTTCCTCAACTTTTGAGCTACTGTGTCTGGTAGTGCCAGACTTGTAGTACCTAATAACACCCAAACCTAAATTTACTTTATCAATATAATCACGCTATCACAACAGAACCAGAGTTGCAGTATTAGCATAAATATATCAGTTATGTCATCCTTCTTACAAACTATTGCTAACCGTAATAGTGTTACTATTGACAATGCTTTCTTTCAGTGTTTTCCAATGGCTTACTCTAACTCGAGCGTTTGTTTGACAGATGTCGAGACGTTGGCTACACCTGCATCTGCACCTCTGGAGACAACAACTCGGTGCTTCACTACGGACACGCGGGAGCGCCAAACAACCGGCAGATTACAGATGGAGACTTGCTGTAGGTGTTGGGAGAACCGGAACCACTATTTGGAAACGTATTGTGTTAGAATAAAAATGGAAAATGTATATTTTTAACGTGTTGGGCTATTGTCCGAATGGGCCGAAATAGCCGGTTTCTAAACAAAGTAAAACACAGTTTATTTTACTCTTTAGGTTGATAGGCTGACATACTTCTCTTAACACTGAACGTGAAGACAGAAAGAGTCTGTTTACCATCATTGGCTGCCACTAAATAGGGTTTCTTCAAACGGACTCGAACTATATTGGATAAAAACTAAAAATTATGAAACTTCAGACACACTTAAATTAAACACTCCAATACAAACCATTTTTTCCCAAATTTCTGATTTTTCATTAATAGAAATTGAGTTAAAAATTAAGTAGTTTATTTAGGCCTAATAATATGAAGGTTACCGTGTTATGATTCAATTTCCTTGCTAACAAAATACATGCTGAGTATAACATTATATGGTGAACTTACAATTTATGCTTGTTCTATGCTGACATATAATTTATTTTACAAACGGCACATAATGAATTTATTTTAGTTTTAACAATTGAAGAATTTAAAACAAAACTTTTAATTTCGAGGTTGTTATTAAAAACCTCAATTAATAAACCATGTCCAACAAAGTTAACCATGTCCAACATCAATTTTACAGTTCTTATATAATTTATTTTATTGTTAGAAATTGAGGAATGTATTAAAAACAGGAATAAGAAAGCAAATAGATCTTAAATAAATTTTTCTGGCTACAAATCTAATTATAATATGTGAGCGACAATGATTTTATACCGACAAAGTTACTTTTGCTGTTACAGCTCAGATACTTGTGAAATATAACTCATTCTAGCATCAAAAGTTCTAGAATTCATTGAAGAGTACAATTATGGAAGCATTTGGCCATTAGAAAGTTCCTCACATTGAACATTAATTTAATTCAAGTGGGCACATGTTTCTTTTCCCCCTGTATATTACATATTTATTTAGTTACCCTTAATTTAGTTTGTATCTCACGAGAAGTGGTTTCCAGGCTGTTTGACATGGGTGGAAAATACTGTGGGTATGTTGCTGACATCACAGTCACGTTCCCTGTCATCGGCAAGTTCACCAAGCTGCAGGCTGCAGTCTACAACGCAGTGTTGGACGCGAGGAACGCTGTACTGGCCGCAGTCAAGCCAGGTGATCTAGCCATTGTTTATTTAAAGTTATCTTAAAATTGTCTCCGGTGACACCTAGCAGAATTTGTATAATTCGGTAAAACTCATAAACAAAAACAGAATTTAATTTAATATTTTTTCCTTTCTTAGTGTAAGGTTTTGTCCTTGAGTGAAGATTGGTGGTAGCCTATTGAGTGAACATCATGTAATAAAAGTTTGATATTGTAAGGGCGTCAGGACGACAACAATATCCGCTAGCTACTGCTACTGTCTGTATACATTTGGATTAGGGATGAGTCAATTCCAATTTTTTCGATTCCGATTCCCGTTCAGATTTTTACAAATCGATTCTCGATACCGATTCCATCATAATAATTCCTAATAATAGGTGAAATACGAGGCATATTTTTTAAGTAAGTACCGTTTTTAAATTTCTCCGCTCCAGCGCTGCGATTGGCATTTTGGACATTTGCGCTGTGTATGTGCATCTATTGGCAAGCCTGCGCCGGAAATTCGACAACAATCGGCCGTGTTTACATCCGGTATAAGGCATTCAAAATGGCGCCACTGATTGAGACTGCCGCCGACTGTGAAGTGCGCGCTATAATTAGATTTTTAAGTGCTAAAGGTGTGAAAGCCGTTGAAATTCATCGTCAGATTAGTGAAGTGTATGGCGAGAACATTATGAGTGACGGAATGGTACGCAAGTGGGTAAGGGCATTTAAAGACGGCCGCACCAACGTTCATGATGAGCAACGCACTGGGCGGCCATCTGTCATTACTGATGAATTGGTGCATAAAGTCGATGACAAAGTGAGAGAGAACAGACGGTTTACGATCTCATCATTATCTGATGAGTTTCCTTTGGTTTCCAGAAGTGTCCTTTATGATATTGTGACTGAAAAATTAAAGTACCGAAAATTGTGCTCACGCTGGGTGTCGAAAATGTTGACAGAGGTGCACAAAACCAAGCGTCTAGGCAGTGCATTGACTTTTCTTGAGCGCTACGATGAGAAAGGAGATGATTTGTTAAGTCAGATTGTGACAGGCGATGAAACATGGGTGTCTTATGTTACGCCAGAGTCAAAAAAACAATCAATGGAATGGCGGCATTCACATTCGCCAAAGAAACTGAAGTTTAAGCAAACGATTTCTGGTAATAGCTATTTTCAGTTCAATTGGTATACAGTTCCTTGTGCGTTATGGGGCAGCAAATGAAACAAACTGATATTCAATTTCATAATTCTTAGGGTTATGATATGTGACTTGAACTAGTTGAAAAGTCTTAAGTTTCAGTTTAATCAGTTAGTGGGTTTAAACCGTGTAGCTAGAACTGATTTATTGTGATCTTTTGAAGGTAATAAGGTTGATTTTATCTTGCCACAAGAATATTATCCGTAACCAGATCAACGTTCACCTGCGGTGTGGCCATGTGGCCAGGACGTCAGCCATTGCTTGTGCAGGACCGGTACCTATTTATTTATATCATCTTATACGCCTTTACATGCAATGTTTGCCTGGGCAATGACTTGTCATTTTCACATTTAAATTAAGGTTAAATTTCTATTCTATCTCTAAAATAATCAGGTAACACATCATGAAATTGATTCAAGCTGTTCTGTAATCTAGGATGTAAAATTAGGAGCCAGCTAATGAAAACTACCCATACTGACTTCATGTGATCAGGCAGTCTGACAAATGCAGTCAAGATACTCAAGAGACGCTGTAGAAACAGTTCTGAAATAGAAATCCAGTAGCAAGCTTTTTAAACTTTTTGAAACAGGTCTCATTTTTAATGCGGTTGGGGCAGTTATTGTAAAGTTTTGAACAGAAGTATGATGGAGATTTTTGGGGCAGTTATTGTAAAGTTTTGAACAGAAGTATGATGGAGATTTTTCTAGGAAAGTTGTTTTATGTATAGGACACTGTAATAAGGCAGAATTTCTAGTGGAGTATTGGTAAAAATGATTCCTTCCATAAAATATTTGAGAGTTGAATTTAACGAATAAAAGACATTGAAGGATAAACAATGAAGTAAGCGGAAGAATATGAAGCTGCCTAAAGCTTCTCTAACTCTAACTCAATATTATATGAATTCTAACTCAATGCCCATCTCCTGGAAAGGGACGACAAAGGAAACTTAACCGAAAATCCAGCAGTGATCCACTTAATTCTGACGGATCTTCTACAAAAACCATTAATCTTTTTTTTTTCTGACAGCCAAGGGCGACACATCAATCAATTATTAGAGCAAACAAGCTTAAACTTAAAAGTAAATGCTACTGTCATGCCCAATGCCAAACTTCAACAGGTAATAGATGCAGCCATGAGTTCCACAGAAAGTGATGCAATTGTTCTTATGGGAGGAACCAACAATGGACTCTAAAATGATCTAAATTCATGTACAAATCTCTTGAAAATTCATTGGTTTTGCTGAGCGCCAAGGCTCCTGTTTTCTTTCGTACAATCCCAAACCGATATGATTTAAAGCCCACAGATCCTATAGATACCAAGGTTGATTTAATAAATAATTATATCAGGGAATTGGCCTCCCGCATCAAATCAACTTACTCCATAGATCTAGATTTTTTTAAAAGATACCATCACACTCGACAGGGACTCTACTTAAATAAAAGTGGAAAGTTGAAAACATCTAGATTAATCTTAGAATCATTGGAAACTGTATTTTCTGAGAATTTTTACCTAAACAAAATAAATGTTATCGAAGGTAACATGAAGAATGTCATAAAGAGGTTTGAGTCTGACACATCAATTGCCTTTTCACATTGCATTTCTGGCGACTTTGGACATGTAAAGTAAATGAGTGCAGGGGTGGCAAATACGTTTAGGGACCACTTATGTAAACCAAAGATATCTGACTGTTTAGCCAAAAACCTGTCATTCCAAAAATCCAAAACTGGCTGTTCAGTTTATGGACTCATTACCAAACAACGGTACCTTCACAAACCTACAGAAGAAGATTATAACATAGCTTATAAAACACTAACTGATGACTTTAAATCAAGAAACTTCAAGAGCCTAGTGTGCTCCCCGATGAGTTGCATTCAAGATGAAATTGCACCAGAAGTCTTTGCTAAAAATATAGTACATTTTCAAAATGAGACAGGAGCCCTTGTAAACATCATTGTCTAAGACAAGCTTACTTCCCACAAGTTAAAAAATGGTTCTACATATAAAGAACTCACTGTATATATTCACAATTTGGTTACCAAACTTTATTCCGAGCAAAATATTTCCCTGAACCAGACCAAAAGAACATAAAAGGCACTTTCAAGAATACTATATCGAGTGAGCAACGCTCAATCTATCTTATGACTACGCAGACTTGTGCAACCACCCCGGATGCCAGTGGAGAGGTCCAGAGGGAACCTGTGAGCAGCAAACCACCTACACCTACCAACCTGTCACCATCAGCTCTACCTGCTGCTACTGCCTGTGGTGTTAGTGATGTGAGTGAAGGTCTGTCTGATGAAAATGTCAATGGTGTCTCTTTAGTGCAGGAAAATCAAAATAGTGATGGTGAAACAAGTTTTTTTGATCAAACATCTCTCACCTCTCATCCTTTGTAAATAATAATATAAGTCTGTATAGTTTAGAAAATGCATCAGAAAGTTTTAAAATTTTGGAAAACAACCTTGCTAGCATTGCTGGTAACTCTAATACAGAATTTCTGTTAATTTTAATATTCAAGGTTTTAAAGAAAAATTGCATCAGAAAGTTTTAAAATTTTGGAAAACAACCTTGCTAGCATTGCTGGTAACTCTAATACAGAATTTCTGTTACATTTTAATATTCAAGGTTTTAAAGAAAAATTACATGATGTAACTATGATTCTTTAAAATGTTGACAATATATCTTTTTTATGTTTTAATGAGCATAAATTGAAAAATCAAAATATATTTATTTTAAACAGTTTAAACAAATTCTATGTTGCTCACTTTTATGCGAGACAAATTGATTCCTCCAGTGGAGGTTCAGTTATTCTTTAAAAAAACCTCAATTTTAAAATTTGAAGTTTTTAAATGAGGATTTTGTTATTGAATGTTCAATAGTTGGGATGACTAACCTTCCAAAACCTACACTCATTGTATCGTTATATAGGGTTCCATATTTTTGCACCCTGAAATAATTTTTTAACAAATAAGATTTATTTTTATCAAAACTAGAGAAGTACAAGGGGAAAATTTATATAGCTACTGATTGTAATGTTATGTATTATTATCAAACGACAAATATGTAAAAGATTTTATTGGTATACTTGATAGGCATGGATTTGTTATAAATTTCAAGGATGTAACTAGAAGAGCTAGGTGGTTCATGCATAAATAACATACTTGCTAGTAAATTAACTTAACAACAAAGAAAATGGTGAAAGATATTGCTCAAATTATTAAAGACGGTATTAAATACAATTCAAAATTTTGAATTAATAAAGTCAGGGATGCCCCAAGGGTCAACCATAGCATCAACACTCTTCATTTTGTACATCAATGACCTGCCATTGAACATGCAAACTCAAACAATATGCTGATGATACCACTGCCATAATTTTAGCAGAAACTATGAAAACGCTCAAAACAAAAGTGACTGAAGCTCTGCTAGAACTAGACAGGTGGTTTAGGGCAAATTAAATGGCTCTAAATGAATCTAAAACAAATATAATTCATTTGCGCTCCAAAGATTCATAAATTGAACCTTTAGAATTGGATTTTAAAAATAAGAAAATTAACCGCTTCAACCATGCAAAAGTACTAGGTATATTCGTTGATGAATGTATAACATGGTCTGAGCATATTAATTTTTTGTCAAAAATTCTAAACTCTGTTTCAACATGAGTTGTTTGACAAATATAATAAGCATGGAAACTAAATTAACCCTATATTACGGTTATTTTCATTCTCTGGTTAGTTTTGGAATCACAATTTGGGGAGGAGCATCCTCGGTAAAAAAAGTCCTTAAGGAACAAAAGAATATTTTGAGGATAATGACTATGACTCCACCTAGAAAATCTTGCAAACCGATATTTAAAAATCTGAAAATTTTAACTGTTCCTTCCCTATACATATACATTCTCTTACAGCAAGTTTTTATGAATAAAGGAAAATATTTTAACAATAATTTTGAACATAATTATAACTTGAGGAACAAAATAAAATTCTTCAATATCCTCTGCACAGTTAGGGAAAAGTACTTTTTATATGGAAAGGAAATTTTTTAATAAAATTCTAAATTATTGTAAGATGATGCAACCAAAAAGGTTTTTTAAATTATTGAAGGAGTTTTTGATAAAAAAGGCCTACTATTCTGTGGAAGAGTTTTTGAAGGGTGATATTACTATGATTTAGTTTTAAAACTTGAATTGTATTTTAATTAGTCTTATTTTGTAAAAAAAGAAGAAAATCCTTTATCTATTTTTAAGAGATAAACTGAACTGACTAGTCACCTGTTTGAGCAGGACCTTGCCTGTATATCAAATGTATTGTGACACTGCAATAAATTAAATGAAATGAAATTACTAAAGTGCAGTTTTCGTGTTTCTCTTGGTCCCAAACCAGAGATCAATCTGATGACTCTTTTTTGCATCTTAAAAACTCTGAGAGCCTCCGTGGAGTTTCCCCAAAATATGAGACCATAGGAGATGAGGGAGTGAAAGTACTCAAAGTACACCTGTCTCAGGATCTCAAATTCCACAGATTGAGTTAATGACAGCAACGCATAAAAAGCTTTACTAAGCCGAGGGAGTAATGAATTGACATGTTGACGCCAGGAAAGGGTAGAGTCAATTTCTAGGCCCAGGAAATTGGTAGAAATTACAGAGTTGAAGTGAGAAGGTAAGTAAGATGAGTCAGATTGAGGAGTTTTACTGTAATTTAGATGGAAATTGATAAACTGTGTTTTTATGAGGTTTAATTTTAGACCATTTATATCACACCATGTATTAATTTTATCCAGCATTTCAATCAAAGTTTGCAAAAGCTCAATCTTGTTAATGTTGGAAGCTACAATGGAGGTTTCATCCGCATTCATTAAAACCTGCACATTTGATGCTAAGTCAGGAAGATCATTACAATATACCAGAAAAAGAAGAGGTCCCAGTATTGAGCCCTGTGGGACTCCAGAAACTACTTTGCGGTAGCAACTCTGAGCTCCCGAATTCACCACGATCTTCTGTTCTCTGCCTATCAGGAAAGACTGCAACCATCCAAGTGCAGTGCCTGCCACTCCAAAGTATTTCAGCTTCTCAATGAGGATCTCAGTATTGACAGAGTCGAACGCCCTGGATAGGTCCCATAAAGCACCAACAGTGAACTGTGACCCATCCACGGCACCTGCAATCCGATCCACAAACTCATAGATACCCCCGTCGCAGCAAACTTGCGTACTCAGCAAATTTCCAGTGCATAATATATGTCTTAATACCACATAACGCTGCATATCAAGTTTCGTTAAAATATATTCACAAATAAGCGATATATACAATTTTAATTATTCTCCATAAGAATAACATTGGGGATAAGTACGTAGGTTTGATGAAACAAGGAACACAAACAATTGGTGTTTATGCAAATATAAATATAATTAAACTAGGTGAAGCCATATACTAAGTTTCATAAATATTCATTCATAAAAATAAGCGATATATAACATTTTAATTATTCTCCATAAGAATAACATGGGGGATAATTAATCAGGTATGCTGTAACATGGAACACAAAATAGGGGTTTTTATGTAAATATCATTATAACTGAACTAGGTGAAGCCACATACCAAGTTTCATCAGTATACATTCAGAAATTAGCGATATATACCATTTTGATTATTCTCCATAAGAATAACATGGGGGCTAATTAAGCAGGTATGCTGTAACATTGAACACAAAATATGGGTTTTCATGTAAATATCATTATAACTGAACTAGGTGAAGCCACATACCAAGTTTCATCAGTATACATTCAGAAATTAGCGATATATACAATTTTGATTATTCTCCATAAGAATAACATGGGGGATGGTAAGCAGGTTTGCTGCAACAAGGAACACAAAATAATGGGGTTTTATACAAATATCAATAGAGCTTATCTAAATGAAGTCACACACCAAGTTTCATCCATATACATTCATAAATAAGCGATATATAACATTTGAATTATTCCTCATAATAATAATATGGGGACCGAGTACCTAGACTTGCTGTTTTGGGAACCATAGGCGAAAAATTGTTTTTTTTTGTGCAAACAACAATAAACCACAACCAAATGAAACCATATACCAGGTTTCGTCAGTTTATGTTCATAAATAAGCGAGATATCAAATTTTTATTTTTCTCAATAAGAATAACATTAGACAACGTACTGTGTTTAGCCAGGGCCCTACAGCAAGGGCTATACCATTTCTTTGTTCGCGGCGCGTTGCCGCCGTGACACCTTCCTACCCCGCCGGACAGCGCTGTGACATCACTGCGCTGACAGCCGCTCACCACGCGCTTGGTGCAAATGCTAAATGAATACTTTTTCTCAACAGATTTCTACGAATCTGTACATCTAAATCTATTGTCCAAAGGCCAACTGTTCACTCGTTTCCTCTCGTACACGTGTCCTGATTTATTTTTGAATATCCTCAAATATAATCTTGGTATTTGGCTCAGAAAGTGGAAAGTGTTTGCTTACTAAGCACAGTGAGCTTGATCAGTTTATTTACTTCTTGTATTGTTTGTAGTGTTGTAGTGTTATGCGTGTACTTGTGATTGCCATGAGTTTAATTATTTGTAGTTATTGATTTAGTTTTCACCACTATTGTTTGTAAGATTAGTTTAAAGCCCTGGAAATCATTAATGAATTCCGCAATTATTTTTGTAAATATTTATGTATAACTAACAAATGTTATGTGTACATACTAGGTATGACGAGCATCTAAATATGGAACATAGGACGCATTACTGATACATACAATAAAACTGTCTTTTGAAATAATTAATACATTTTAAATTAATATTTAACCTACTTTTATGTTTGTTTTCACTAAATCTGTATTTGATATAAGTCTGTTTTATATATAGCAGTCAAAGTGATAAACATTTCAAAAGTTTTTACAAACAGTACTTAAAACTATCATACATAAAACTATTCTTGTGGGAAAATGCGTGACTGTGGGAGGTGTGGTCACCGTGCCTATATCGTGTTTTCAGACATCACAGCAAATACAGGGTGTTTAAGAGTGTACAGTACTAATATTGTATAGCTTCTTTGTGACATAATTTACAGTAAACACGTTCTGGTTGTGGTCTATTTGCATTAAACCCCATTTCTAGTCGGCCTCATTACAGCAAACCTGCGTAATGAATCAGTCATCCTCCAAATTCTTATGGAGGATGACTAAAACTTTAATATCTCGCTAATTTACCAATATATTATGATTAAACTAGATAATATAGTTTATTTCTTGGTTTATGTTTGCATTAGAAATTCCCCTAATGAGTGGGAGTAAGCAGGTTTGCTGTTTTCAGTGAAATCTGGCTGTTGCATAAGAAAGATTGATGAAGAGTGCAAAATCAAATTAATTCGTAAATAGTTGTATGTTAACATTTATTTAGAAATATTTTATAATGAGTATGATCTCCATCTGCATAAATATAAAATAAACTATATCAAGTGAGTGTTTCTTTTTCATTACTGGTATCTAAGCGCTTTATTTTTCTTTAGCAAAGTTGTTTCTTAAATTCTCCCATGACTCCGCTGCCGCTAAAGGAGGATTTTTTTTTAAACAATGTGACTTAAACTACCTTCCTTTATTTTTAAATTGATCAAAATCATTCTTCTGATCATAGTATTTAAGTTTTATTTTTATATACTGATAAAAAACTAATGGTTTTTCAACGTGATTCCATTTAACTTAATAAAAACCTCTATTTCTTACTAAATCATGTTATAAATAGTTTAGCTGCCAATCCTTTTGAAAATTATATCACAATAAAGCCTGATTCATCTACAAAATAATGGTGAAGTCATATAATCACATTGTCTAATAGAACACAAGTTTCAGCCGTGCAAGTTGTAGGGGTAAAGCACTGGTAGCTCGGTGCTTCGAGCCGGCTGTCAGCGCGGTGACGTAGCGGGTCACGTGACGGGGGGTCCGCTCACAGGCGAAATGTTACGGCCCTTCTTACCTGGCCCTGGTGTTTAGCACTTTCAATATCTCACTAACCAATGGACGTAGAGCAATGATCAAAATACCAAATTGTTTGTTTTTTTAAGCTGAATTCAATGGTAAATATTAAAATTTAATTAAAATAAAATTTTATGTGAAAACCCCAAAAACCCATTTTTGGGGTACAAAATGCCCCTTTGAATGGGATTCATCTGATTTTCGAACTCGTTCAAATAAATGGTACTTTACACATTTGTGTTAAATTTCATTAAGATCAGACCTTTGTTACGAGTGTTATCATGCTTATGGACACATATATATGTATAAATATATATATACATATATACAAATTTGAACGAATGGTGTTTTTGGCATCTGGGGACCTCGAAATGAAAAGTTATCATGGTCTTGGGCTTAAGTCTTACCATGCCACCTACGGTAATAGCTTCTTCCCTTTTGGGGAAATTCGCTAATAGCATCAGCTGTGCTCTTACCCTTGCGGAAGCCAAATTGAAAACATGATAACAAGTTGTTTTTCTCAAAAAAGTCATAAAGTCTATTAAATACAATTTTTTCAAATACCTATGAGAAAACTGACAACAGATAGATGGGTCTCAGGTTACCCATAGCGTGCATATTGCTCTCTTTAGGTATTGATTTAATGATCGAGAACTTTAGGAGATCTGGAAAAATGCCATGCTGAAGTAAACTGTTAATGAGAAAGGTCAAAGGTTTGGTTAGTACATGAGAACAGTTTTTTAACACAAAAGGTGAAACCTCATCTCATTCAGCCGATCTTTTTGGTTCAAGGGATCCGATTACCATAGAAACCTCTCTCTACGTTGCCAGCCGAAAACATGTTAGAGTATTCTTTGGCTTTGCACTATTTTGAATCAACTTTAAAGCATTTGACTGGTTTGGCTTTAGGTTTAATTTTTCGGTAACATTACAAAAGTGTTCATTGGGAATATTAGCTATGTCTCTTGTTTGAAATTACAACACCATTGTCCTTTCTACCACTCTCCCTAGCCACAACCTCCCAAACTGCTTTTTAGCGAATTTCCCCTATAGGGAAGAAGCTATTACCAAAGTCGGCATGGTAAGACCTAGGCCCGGGACCATGATAATTTTTCGTTTTGAGGTCCCCAGACCCCAAAAACACCATTCGTTCGAAACTGTATATTATATATATATATATAGATTAGTGATGGTCAAAACCAGAAATTTCGAATCTCGAAACCGAAACCGAAACTTACAAAATCGAATCTCGAAACTCAAATTGCGAAACCCTATTTACTTGCCTGGGTATGGTTATGAAAAATAAATCCAGAAAAATTAATTAAAACTAATTATATATTTTGGTTAGAGTTGTTCTTTCAGAAATAAAAGATCAATAATCCGAAAAAGGTGAAGGTAGACGATCGATGACAGCATTACCGGTGACTGCTTTTGACCTTTGCATTATTGATCGAAACACGGGTGTGATTTCTGTTAAAAAACAACAATAAAGACACAAAAAATCTCAGCAGTTTCGAGTTTTGATTCTCGAAACTCGCCGATCGAATCTCGAAACCGAAACTTTTCCAAAGTTTTGGTGGTTTTGAGATTCAAGGTTTGGTTTTGACACATCACTAATATAGATATATATATATATATATATATATATATATATATATATATATATATATATATATATATCTATATATGTCCGTGAGCACGATAACTCTCGTAAAAGTCTGATTTTGATGAAATTCGGTAAAAACGTGTAAAGCAACATTTATGACTTTTAAGTTCGAAAACCAGACAGTTCAACCTTATTCCGAAGGGGTATTTGGGGGGTTTTGTATCTCAAACATGTTTTTTTTTAATTTTTTATATATAATATTTTAAATAGTAAATTTTTAGTTTTCACCATTAAATTCAGCTTTAAAATAGACACAATTTGGTGTTTTGATAATTTCTCTAAGTCAATTGGTAACAGAGATATTTAAAGTGGTAAACACAGTACGTTTTCCAATGTTATTCTTATAGAGAATAAAATAAATTTTATAACTCGCTTATTTATGAACGTATCCTGACAAAACTTGGTATATGGCTTCATCTGGTTGGGGTCTATTATTATTTGCACAAAAACACAATTTTTACCGATGGTTCCGGTAGCAGCAAACCTGCGTACTCTGCCCCCATGTTATTCTTATGGAGACAAAAAGTAAACTATTACATCTCCCTAAATTATGAACATAAATTAATACAACTTGGTATGTGCCTTCCCCTAGTTGAGTTCTATTGACATTTGCATAAAACCCCATTTTTTGTGTTTCTTGTTACAGCAAACCTGTTTACTCAGCTCCCATGTTATTCTTATGGAGAATAATTAAAATAGCATATATCGCTTATTTATGAATGTATATTGATGAAACTTGTTATGTGGCTGGACCTTGTTGAGTTTTATTTATATTTGCATAAAATCCCATATTTTGTATTCCTTGTTGCAGCAAACCTGCATACTCAGCCCCTATGTTATTCTTAAGGAGAATACAGTAATTAAAATGTTATATATTGCTTATTTATGAATATATATTAAAGGAACTTTGAAATTCGCTGAGTATGTAGGTTTGTTGCGACGGGGGTATATATATATATATATATATATACATGTGTCCGTGAGCACGATAACTCTCGTAAAAATAATCCGATTTTGACGAAATTTGGTTTAAACGTGTAAAGCAGCATTTATGACTTTGTTTAAAAACCAGACATATCAACCTATCCGAAGGGGTATTTTTTTTGGGGGGGGGGTTTGTCCCCCGAAAATGGGTTTTTTGAGTTTTTTACATATCATTTTTGAAAAAGTCAAATTTTAGTTTTTTTTCACTAGAATCAGCTTAAAAAGACACACAATTTGGTGTTTTGATCATTGCTTTACGTCAAATGGTTTCAGAGATATTGAAAGTGCTAAACACAGTACGTTGTCCAATGTTATTCTTATGGAGAATAAGAAAAATTGAATATCTCGCTTATTTATCAACTTATCCTGATGAAACTTGGTACATTGCTTCATATCATTGTGGTCTATTGATATTTGCACTAAAAAACATTTTTAGTTCCCGTAGCAGCAAACTTGAGTACTCATCCCCATGTTATTCTTATAGAGAATAAGTAACGTGTTATCTCCCTTAATTATGAACATAAATTAATAAAATTTGGTATGCGGCTTTACCTACTTGAGTTATATTGATATTTGTATAAAACCCCATTTTTTTGTTCCTTGCTTCAGCAAACATGCGTACTCACTACTCAGCCGCCATTTTATTCTTACGGAGAATAATTAAAATGTCATAAATCGTTTATTTATGAATGTACATTGATCAAACTTGGTATGTGGCTTTATGTAGTATTAAGTTACATATATGCAATGGAAATTCGCTGAGTACGCAGGTTTACTGCTACAGGGTTATACTTTATTCTTTGATTTTAAAATGTGATCGTTATTATTTTTCAGCTTTGCTGCTTTTACACACTTTTTGAAGATGATTTTGTATTTTTTTTATATGTAACGAAAATTCAGTTTCATTATATAATTTGCTCTTCCCAGCCTATAGTTCTTGTGGCCGGGTTATTCATCGTTGAGTTGTGCAGTTGTGTGGCAATTTGCGATTGCTTATCGTTTGATAATAACTGCCTATGACGTGTAAACTCTTCAACTATTACTATTTAATAATTCTTGACAGGTTATTGTTGAATAGGTAACGACATTTAATGTTATTACAATAGCAAAATTTGCTTTTCAGGTGTGAGTTGGGTTGATATGCATAAGCTGTCCAACCGGACAATGCTCTCGGCTTTGAAAGATGCGGGAATTTTAACTGGTGATGTCGATTTGATGATGAAGGTATGTACATGTCACTATTAAAAGTTTCTTCTGTTAAAAAAATTTTTCTTCTTTTAGATATTTTATTTGTGAATCTTTAATACAATTCACACTGGTAATATATAAATGCATTCAAGTCTCATAAACTCAATATTATTTTATGAGAATGAAATTCCACGGTAAAGTATGAGAATTGATTACTCCTAAAGACTCTGTAACAGAATCGGTGTGTTTCCCAGGCCAATCTGGGAGCCGTATTCCAGCCGCACGGCCTCGGCCACCTGATGGGGTTGGACGTGCACGACGTGGGCGGCTACCTGCCCATCCATCCCCCGCGGATCAACCTGCCAGGACTGCGGAACCTGCGGACTGCACGGACACTGGAGGCCGGCATGGTGCTCACCGTGGAGCCTGGGTGCTACTTCATTGATATGGTGGGTGGCTTCATGGAAAAGTAGTTTGAGGTTCAAGATTCTATGAAAATTAATCATAGTATTGTATACAAAGTGTTTATATCGATAATCAAATTATATGAAAATGTAACGAAGGTTCAAATCTGGTTCCAGCTCCCATTGTTCATTGGGCTCTTAATTAATGATTGTATACAAAGTGTTTATATCGATAATCAAATTATATGAAAATGTAACGAAGGTTCAAACCTGGTTCCAGCTCCCATTGTTCATTGGGCTATTAATTAATGATCCTGGCTGAAGAATCAGTCTGTCTTATAGTCAGTAACAAGGCTACACAAGGCATCTCACCCATTATACACTCATCATTCATTCATAACTTACAATATTCCCCAGTTGTACCGGTGCCTTACACAGTGTTTAAGTGATGTATTTGAAAGTACCTGTTACCTGCAGCTTCTCTTAGGAAAAATTAAAACATATTTAAAATATTAACCTGTTAATAAATGCTAGACTGTTAGACTTTACCGTGGGTACTTTAACATCTGAAAGTGACTTTGGAGGAACTATATCCATGAGTGGTAGGCTTCTTAACAGATAGTAGACTAGGATTACTGTTATGACTACAACTATTTTTATGTGTATTATTTAAGTGAGTGAAAATATCTCTGTTGCGGCAAAACAGCATACTCAGCGATTTTCCAATGCACATGTGTCTGATTACCATATAAAGCCATGGTTTCAACCATGTCGTTGTACTCTTCATTTGGTATAAACATCCCAAACCATATTCATCCTCAAATTTAGCCAACGAGAATGCACCTTCACATTAAGGGTGACGTGTGTCAGTACCATGAACACTGCAACACAGTTGAAACCTAGAGAAGAGGGCTTTATGTTGTATGTGAACAACATTTCAGTTTTAAGGGGTAAAAATCGCCGTGCAAATAAATTATAAACTAGGGGCTTGTAGGGGCAAAAGCCCCTAAAAAACCAAAATACATAAATTTTTTATCAACCTTCATTGGTCATTTATAAATAAGCACTGATTTTCTAGCATTATAATATAATATTATTATACTGTCTTATGTTTTTAATAAAATGTCCATTCCTAAACAACTGTTGTAGTTCATTGTTATTTTCAGGCTGTGGTAGATGTATGAGACCGTTATGGCAGCAAGAGTTGTAGTGACCATTTGTAGACTCTTCAACAAAGTGCAACGCACCACAATGCATACATTGATCATTCATCAGGCCCAGATTGTGTGTTGGTATCTCGTTTATAAGTGGTAATCTAAAAATAGGAGTATCTTCGACGTCATGATGTGGTTGTTCATTCCTTTCCTCATTATAAATTTCTCGCCTACGCTGTCGTCTGTCATGCTGATTTCGAAAGCCAACACCTCGGCGACGCGGCCTTCCTCCGTTGTTCATTACTATTAAGGTAGAAAAGAAGAAATACGATAAGATATAACTATAGATCACCATAACTAAAAATTATACATTGCTGTAGTTTAAAAGTAAACAAACTGAATAAGTACAGCTGGTATCAATATCAAAGGCTAATTTAACTCTGTGGCACAGCTGTTTTAATTTCAAAAGATGTAAACAAATTAAACCCCATGTTGTTTTAATGGGAAAAGTTTTATTCTGTTGCGAATTTATGGTAAAAAAATAAGAAAAATGAATAGTTTTCCCTCAAAATTCACGTCAAGACCTTTAAAATGATACCCCTCCCATCCTTCTACGGCCATCCAGTCACTCACAATTTCTTTACAAAAATTTGACTTACGGAATTATATATAGAGATATATTGGCGAAAATTGTAAAAAACATTACAAATAAAATCTGAATCAACCCATTGAATACTTTTCACTGAACGGTTCCGAGACAGCTGTTTTGGCCCAAAATCTTTATCACAGAATGGTTCAGTAATGGGAATACCATAGGGCCTATGTTTTTTTAGCAAATTTCCCCTATAGGGAAGAAGCTATTACCGTAGTCGGCATGGTAAGACCTAGGCCCGGGACCGTGATAACTTTTCATTTTGAGGTCCCCAGACCCCAAAAACCCCATTCGTTCTAAACTGTATATATATTATATATATATGTCCGTGAGCACGATAACTCTCGTAAAAGTGATCCGATTTTAATGGAACTGGGTGTAAACGTGTAAAGCAACATTTATGACTAAGTTTGAGAACCAGCCAGATCGCTCTATCCGAAGGGGCATTTTGGGGGGGTTTTATACCCCAAAAATGGGTTTTTTGAATTTTTTACATCTAATTTTTGAAATAGTCAAATTTTAGTTTTCACCATTCGATTCAGCTTAAAAAATACACAGTTTTGTATTTCGATCATTCCTCTATGTCAATTGGACCGAGATATTGAAAGTGCTAAACACAGTACGTTGTCTAATGTTATTCTTATGGAGGAAAAGAACATTTTTATATCTCACTTATTTATGAACGTATACTGACGAAACTTGGTATACAGCTTCATCTCGTTGTGATCTATTGATATTTGCTAAAAAAAATTGTTTGCCAAATCATCCCGTAGCAGCAAACCTGCGTACTCAGCCCCCATCCTATTCTTATGGAGAATAATTAAATGCTCTGTCTCCCTTAATTATGAACATATAAATGAATAAAAACTGGTATACGACTTCACCTAGTTGAGTTATATTGATATTAGCCTAAAAACACTTTTTTTGTGTTCCTTGTTGCAGCAAACCTGCGTACTCAGCCCCAATGTTATTCTTATGGAGAATAATTAAAATTGTATATATCGCTTATTTGTGAATATATATTTATGAAACTTGGTAAATGGCTTTATGTAGTATTAAGACATTTATAGCTCCATTGGAAATTCGCTGAGTATGCAGGTTTGCTGCTAAGGGGTATTTTATTATTTAATATTTTTTTAACCAGTGTTTACGTTAGTCTTATACCCAAGAATGATTTTTATAGGTAAAATATTGTATTGGGATACACTGTCTAGCAAATGGGTAAAAATCCAGGTTATTCAAAACAAATTATGTTTACTAAAAAAAATCATAAAAAATTGTTTTTTTTATTAAGGTAAAAAAAACTAAAAATGTTCACCTAAGGAAATAGTTTTTTCATCATACCCACACAATAAACTATAGTTTATACTATCAGCTGTGATTGAAACCAATCGATTCCCGATAGGCCGGATAAACAGTCCGGGTAAAACTGCAAAAAGGACTAGGCTGGGTAAGAAGGTTCCAAGATTTGTCATCACGAGCGCTGCTATTCTACTTACAGTATCCCATTACATAATTCGTAAACAGCTGACTGTTTCTAGCAATATAAACAAATGAAACAATAACAAACCTCTGATTATGATAGTTTATTATCCTATAGACTATTGTAAAAGTGTAAAAGTTCTTAATAATGGCTGATTCAAATATTAATATTCCTGAATCAATAATGAAAATAAAAGGTGGTACGATAAAACTGTTCAGCTATACCGGTGCTTGATCGAATTCAAATATTCGGTTTCACCTTGTACTTGAAACTCAATCGTGCACCGGCAACGGCCACTTTCCGGACTTGTGACAAAATATACTGTTGCACTTAACAATATAAATGATTGGACATTTATTAGTGAATTTCCTTTGGAAAGTAAACTATTAGCATGACCCGCACGGTGAAACTTAAGCCCGGGACCACCATAGAAGTTCCTAACGTGACCCCCTGAACACGTTTTGGGGGGTCGTTCAAAATTTTATATATAAAACTCTAAACCCCTTTTTTGGGGATTAGGTCCTAATCTTTCAAATTTCGAGTTTTTGGGCCCAAAAAGGGTCACAAAAGCCCCAGATGTAAAATTAATGCATGTAAAAAGATGGAAATTAGTAAGGCGAAAGTTTTAAGCCCTCACTCGTCATTCTAGCATAAATATTTACCAAGTTATTAAAGAAAATGTGTTTTGACTAAACACAGTACGTTGTCTTGTGGGGGTTTTACACTAGAAAAGCCTGTTATTCCTTTGTTAGAGTACTTTTATCATCCCCAGCGACTCACGCCTACTTTAAACCCTGTCTGGATCTTCTCCTAACATTATAATGCGCAAAATTGTATTCCCAGTTTTGCAGGTAAATGAAACCAGGAGCATCAGAACAGCCAAAAATCAATGTTTTCAGATTTCAATAAAAATTGAAATAAATGTATGTTTTTACACTGATTTTGAGTTTTAAAAGTTTTTATGTGGAAATTCACTTCCCTCACGTCAGCGTGCTGCGTGCGAACTCGTTTTAATTTTAATTTTTACCATACACTTGCTTTCAGAAAAATTTCAAATTTACGTTGTTATTTTTATAAAAATAAATTTAAAATAATAATTTAATTTTTTTTTAATTTTCTATTAACAAATTAAAAAGGAAAAGTATCCAACTTCAAGAAAAACATTATGTTTACCCTCTTAGTAGCAAAAGCAATTTGTTTACAGTTAATTTCCTAAAATATGGAAACTAATTGGGTTTCTGGGGCCGTACTGTAATTCAAAACTAAGTATCCAATAGGTTAAGTTGATGATTAATATTTTTTAAATCTAATTCAAACTCTACATTTATTGCCTCAGTACTAATTTAATCCCCTTTGTTTTGGCAGCTGCTGGATTCGGCACTGAAGGACTCGTACCAGTCCAAGTTCTTGGTGCCGACCATAATAGACAAGCTGAGGGGCTCAGGCGGCGTGCGTATCGAGGACGACATCATCGTGACGGAAACAGGCTACGAGCTCATGACTCAGGTGCCACGCACGTAAGTAATTCTCGTACTTTGCTATGAGCAATGTTTGTTTTGAGAGCTAAAAAAGTCAAGGGCCATTCATTTTGCAAAGGTTACTTACGTACCCCATTTATGGTACGATTTTATTTTGATATTTTCTATTGACGTATAGATACTTTTTTTACGAAATGTTGATTGTAAATATCCAATTGGTGGAGAAACAAAATAGTGGCATGCAGGGTATGAATATATTAATATATAAAACTCAAATACCACTGATTTACTGACTCACTCACTCATCACAAAATCTCAAAAAACACACAACGGATTGCAATGAAATTTGGAACATGCCTTCCTCTTGGGTCTTAGTTGCTCACTAAGAAAGGGTATCCTGATCTGACCTTAAGGCTCTGCCAGAGACCCCAACAAAGTTCCCATGTATTACTTATCGACATTCACTTTAATTTTGAGCTGATGAAAATACAAACAGCTGATCTTGATTTGTAGTAGTTTCACGGGATAACCACAGAATGCAGCACACACAACTGCTAAATACATAAATAGATTTTTTGATATTTAAAGAACAAATATCAGCTGTTTTTATAATTTACTAGCTGCTATGCCCGTGCTTCACAACAGGGTGAAGATTCAGAGCAGAAAAATTGTAAACAAAACAATGACAATCTGTAGTTAGATATAACAGCTGTTTATTTAAATGAAGAAAAAACACATGTGACGTAAACCAAATACACTTCTCCTCCATATGAATAACATGGGGACTTGGAAGTCCCGTGAGGCAGAGCCCTGAAGACTTTTCTAAAAGTCAATAGGCCTATGACACCCCTGGGTACATAGACTGTATTTGTGCAAAGCTTCAACAGAATCAGTCCAGTGGTTTTGGCGTGATGGAACAATAGGCAGACACCACCTTATTTTTAGCGAATTTCCCCTATAGGGAAGAAGCTATTACCGTAGTCGGCATGGTAAGACCTAAGCCCGGGATCATGGTAATTTTTCATTATCAGATGCCAAAAACACCATTTGTTCAAAACTGTAAATATTTTTGTGTCCATGGGTGAGATAACTCTCGGAAGAAAGGTCCGATTTTGATGAAATTTGGTACAATCGTATAAAGCAACATTTATGACTTTAAGTTCGAAAACCAGACAGTTCAACCTTATTCCGAAGGGGGATTTGGGGGGTTTTGTATCTCAAAAATGTTTTTTTTTGGAATTTTTTACATATAATATTTTAAAAAGTCAAATTTTAGTTTTCACCATTAGATTCAGCTTAAACAACACACAATTTGGTGTTTTGATCATTTCTCTACGTCAAATGGTTACAGAGGTATTGAAAGTGCTAAACACAGTACGTTGTCCAATGTTATTCTTATTCTAATGGTTCCTGTAGCAGCAAACCTACCAGCTGTCAGCCTATATTAACTATATTACTGTCAAACCTATATTACTATAAATTAATAAAACTTGGTTTGTGGCTTTACTTAGTTTAGCTATATTGATATTTGCATAAAAACTCATATTTTGTATTCCTTATTGCAACAAACCTTACTCAGCCCCCATGTTATTCTTATGGAGAATAATTAAAATGTTATATATCGCTTATTTATGAATGTATATTGGTATGTGGCTTCACCTCGTTTAAATTATATTGATATTTGCATAAAAACTAATTGTTTGTACTACTTCTCTCAGCAAACCTACATACTCAACCTCAATGTTATTCTTATAAAGAATAATTAAATCTTGGCGACTTTATTTGGTATTAAGACATATACTATTGGAAATTCGCTGAGTACGCTGGTTTTCTGCGGCAGGGTATTATAGTTTGTTGTGATGTAATTGTGTATCTTTTGTTACAGAATTGAAGAGATTGAAAAATTCCTTTGTGAAAAGAAGGTTGAACTGCCCTAAGGACCTCCGTTAATGGAAATTTTGGATTTAACAATGACTGATAAATATAAAATAATTATATAGGTACTGTGGTTATTTAATTAAAAATTGATTGTGCTATTTGGAATGATGGGGTTTCATCGTATGTTGTGTATTGAATATTACTATATTTTGAAATAAATTTGTTGATATGCAAGTGTGATACATTTATTCCTTTGACGTACCTTTTTTTATCAAATCTCCCTTATAGGGAAGCAGCTATTATCATAGGTGGCATGGTGAGACTTAAGCCCGAGACCATGATAACTTTTTGTTTTTAAGTCCCTAGATGCCAAAAGATGTGTGTCCGTGAACATGATAAGTTTTGAAAAAAAAGTCTGATTTTGATGATACATGGCACAAATTTGTAAAGTGGCATTCGTGACATTGAGTTAATGGGGTTTAAATAAAATAAAATTACCTCAAAATTTTAAATTAACGTAAATAATTTTTAGTAAAATAAAGGTTCAGAATACAAAATATTACAGTAGCTTATACATATACAACTAATAAATCTAGTACATAATAATGTCTGGAGAAAGCATTTTTAAGGTTGGCTGTTCGCCATCACAAAGGGTCGCGATAGACATTAATTTTAATAACAATTTAAATTGTGCTGTCTTGAAAAAACCGACAGTAAAAAAGAAATTCATTCAAACAACATAAAAAATTCCTAGACTTAAGATTTACTTTTGACCTTAGGCACTTTCCTTGAACTTGTTTAAGTCATTGAGTTCAAGCACGCGGATTGCGGCTTCCTTCTCCGTATGATTCTCCACTTTGCCACTTCTCCGTTTTTTTCACTTTGCCATTGGTGAATCCAGCGTAGTGCAGTTTCCCTTCTCGCTGCAGCCTCCGGGCTCGACCTAGCAGCGTTTTGTTGTGGGGTGTCAGCTGCTCGTTAATGTACATGGAGGCCACGAAGATGAGATTTCCAACGCCTTCAAGATCCGTTTTCCCTTTATCGCACTAATCCACATTTCCTTGACACTTAGAGAAAAAAACTGCGCTGTAATAAGTGAACGTGCTTTTGGGAGTACTGGTGCCAACGACACATCCTCACGTTTATAGTCCACTTCAATCGCCCCTGCCAATATCCCAAGCACAGAATATATATTCTCTCCTTATGTGAGAGGGATACCGGTGATATCTATGTTGGCGCACCTAGTATGTTGCTCCGAGTCGCGGAGTTGGAGGCGCAGCTCACGGACCTGGTCGCCTAGCTTATCTTTTTTTTGCTCCAAACGTTACAGTGTTGATCGAGATCGTTCTGTTTAGTCTCTTAAGGATATAAATTTTGTTTCTAGCTTCTGGAAATCCACTCGAAGCGACTTTATTGAATCCATTACACACAATATCTTCTTGTCGGTATTAGAACTTATGTCCGTTTTCAAAGACTTAATTGCTAAAAAAAATGTGATGTTACTAACAACTACAGTTTTGCTAGGTTTAGCCGTATTTGGGTCACATTTGTCACACCTCCACGATTTGATCTTCTGTTTAGTCAAGTTCGGGGGTCCTAGACGCATACACGCAGGATGATAGGACAAATAGCAATCACTGCATTTCGCAACAAACTCTGCTCCGGAAAACTCTGACTTACCCTTTGCACACTTTTCTGCCATATTTAAAATAAACTAGGAGTACGCTCAAATATTCGCGTAATGGGATGACCGAACTCAGAAATGGTAGATGAAAGTTAATGCTGTTAACGTAAGTTCCAATGAAATTGCATCACAAAATATTAAAATAGTCTTGATCCTGGGGACTCTGTAGGAAAATATCTTCTTTTTTTTATTTTGGTTAATTTTAGGTCAAAGAATAAATTCTTCTTAACACGTTCGCTACCGAGCGACGCATATTTGCATCAGTCCGGTGACTCCCGCAGACCAAAAGAAATAATCTGAAAGTTGCAAACAGACCGGAAGGTACAGGCAGGGCCGTACTCGGCTTTCATGTGCCCCTGGGCAGGCCTGGTGATGTGGGCCCTTATTGCCATCCGGATCCAAGTTGGTGACCTCTTTTTTAGACAACAGTGTAATACACCCTTTCTATTATAGAATAATTATTAAACGTTAAGGTGTTTATCTCACAAACAATATTTATTTCAAAGTTACATAAAAACAGATGATACGAATTTTGGGGCTAACAATGAATAGTACAGGCAGATGGGAAATTTAAAATGTTAAAAATGATACAATTAAAATGGCGGCCATGAACTTCTCTTAAATCTCAGGGGTGGTAGGGATGGTTGATCGAGCTGGCTCAAAGGTTATCGAACATTTGATCAAATTAAAATACATGAAAATGAATACCAATTGTTTAAGATTTGTGCTGAATATAGCTTTATCAATATGGATCGCTGAATGAAGTTAATTTAGGTTAAAGTCCACTTGATTCTTGGTCTAGTAAACTAGACCAAACACAAAAATTGTTCTTTGGAAAATTACTCTTGACTTACGCTGATAAATAGCTTGCTTCTATTGAAATTGATTTGTACAATGATATTAACATTTGATCTTGATGAATTTGTTAAAAAAAGTTGTCCAATAAATTTAGTTGTTCTTTGAATTTCTTAGTTGTAAGGCCGAATGTATATGGAAAGTTCTTACCAACTGGATACTATTATATTCTTCACTCAGTAATAAAATTTAGCTTGAGGTGGCAAAAAGGATGGATAATTTACTGAGCTCTAGTGGCCTATTAAAGATTAGGTTTTTGGTACCTAATATACTGATTTTTATTGGGAGGGGAAGAAAAATAATGAGCAATGCTCTTACTGGGGTGCTTTCACTGCCATGGTTGGATTCAGAAGGAGGAAGAGGTCTCTGGGCTTGGTGATGGATCTTCAACAATGCTGTTCACATGTGTTCTTAAAGTGTTTCACTGTTGTACACTGCACTTTGGTTTTGGAATAACATTTTAATAGAGATCAATTTTGAAAATTATTATATATAAAATTATTTATCTGAGACAACCTTTTAAATTAAGTATTATATCTAATCATTTGATTAAATGACTAAATCTAATAAACTATGTTTGAGTAGGTGATTAAAATTGATAAATTGTGTTATTTGAGATAGTGGCAGATCTGAGGGGTGATGGGTGGTGGTGATATAGGCCTATTATATTAAATGATCCTTTGAGGGAAAGTAAGTATTCAGGTATAGCCTATTTTACATAATTAACATTTAAGGAACAAATTATAAAAAGATTATTAACAAATTATAAAACTAAAATGAATATGGATGTATAGTCATGTTTATGTGACATTGCAACAGTGTCTTAAAGAAGACACTGACCCGGCCGCCCGGGCCCCAGGGCAGGTGTTCCCCCCCCCCCCCGAGTACGGCCCTGGGTACAGGAATAACATTAACAACAGACCACGAGAGAAATTGGGTTTAAATGGACTAATTCACTTCATAATAACCTATAATGCATTTGTAAACAATATCAATTATTTTTTATTTTACTTTGAGCAATTTTAAAAACGTTGCATATATGTGTGCCGGTCAGTCTATACAATGGAAAATAGTAAAAAAGATGTAGTAAAAGATGTATTTTTGTTCAATAGACCGAGCGATGCACATTTGCACTTTTTTTTATGTAAATTTGATAATTTGTAGGCCTATTCCGTTTCATTGTTAATGTTCTGCTCAATAATCAAACAAACACCACTAAAGCACGTCCAAAAACTGTAAGGTTAGCCACGTGGATAGTTGTACAGTGATACATCGAAAATGACAATGTAAACAACAGTTCTGCCAATTGTAATGTGACGTCACCAATCATCATACCCACAGACCAAGCAACGTGCATGTGCGTCAGATATCCCTGCAGGCTGATACAAGAGATCAGGGCTTTAAAATAGACCGTTGCTATGAAATACACGTTTGAATAACAATGGGACACTGACGCAGATTCACGTTGTCAGTCTATTTCAATGTGACCAGCCGACGCAAATATGCGTCGATCGGGAGAAACCACTCGACACACAGCTGCGTTGCTGGTCTATGTGAATGATAAGTTCCATATAATTGTGGTAGCGAACGTATTAATTATATTAGATTATATTATAGGTGCAAATTCTTCAACAAAAATAACCTAATTTGCCTATGCAGTGAGTATATATTTTTAAATTGGAAATTTCATGGCATAATAATAATAATAATAATAATAATAATATTATCTTTATTTGTCTTTGAACACAAGTTACATTGTGTTATGGACATCGTCTGATAATGGCAATTATTGTTATAAAGGTTTGGCAGGTTTGCTTTGAAGGGGGTATTTAAATATTATAGACTCACACAAGAACTTTACCTGACGGAAGTAAATAGAAATAATGGCTGCTGCAATATAGCAGATGAACTACTAACTTACTCAAATTACTCACATTATAGGAGAATGTTATCTTTAAAAACTGGGATTAGTTTTAGCAAATTTCCCCTGTAGGGAAGAAGCTATTACCGTAGTCGGCATGGCAAGACCTAGGCCCGGAACCATAACTTTTCGTTTTGAGGTCCCCAGATGCCAAAAACACCATCTGTTCAAAACTGTATATATAAATATATATATATATACCGTGTGTCCCAAAAGTCCCACACCTGCATTATTTTTTTAACAACTGTATATAACGACATCTTCCGGGGAAGTCTTAGTGACCCAAAAAAGAAACTTTTGATGAGTCAAAACGTTCAACCCCCTCCCCCAAAATAGGTGTTTTAGGGGGTAGGTCAAAAAATTTAAATTGTTTCATTTTAAAGGGCGTAAATAAAGAAGAAGAATGGCGCAAGTTAGGGGTTTCTAGCTCTGTTCTATCAAACACAGCGTTCGATTCAATTTTTGAATATTTGCATTATTTTTGCATATTAATCATTTAACACGTTCACTGCGTTACAGAAAATTTGTATGTGATTACGGTGGTGCGTTACGAGACATGGTTCTCGTTTGGTGTGATTACGGCTGTCCGATACGAGACCTTGAGATCTCATTGTGCAGACGATCTTTTGCGCAGCATAACATTGAAACGAATAGAAACAGAGCACTCTGTGGTGTACTTTGAGAACTAGCACACTGTTGCCAACTTACAGCCTGCTCAGGATTTGAATATGACATAATAGTACAAGGCACCGAGATCTCGAATTGACAAGGAAAACACACCATAAATCAATTTAGGTTATTGCAATAACAACAAACAACTTTTTGCGCAATGTTGTGAACGGAACGTACTCAAGAGCTCCAAGTGGCGCTCTGACCAACTAAGCTTTGTTGCAAGGTCCGGGGGTCTCGTGTCATATAAAAGTAATCATTTATTACTTCAGTGCGTTAAGAAATCTGTAGATCTCGTTTGTTGTCATGGTTACCAAATGATCCAGCAATTCACAAGCTTTATGGGCATATATATATATATATATATATATATATTGTTTCCCTTTGTCAATTTACATTTACATAGAGTTATCGACACCGTATGTGAGGGAAGAATATCATATTATGCAAGCGCACCAAATATAGCTTATGGTACAAGACCTCGGGACCTCGTGACGCAGTGTACGTGTTTAATTCACCAATAACGTTTTGAAATAATAAGATTTTTCGATGGGAACGTTTAAGTAACCAAGCCGTTATCTTTTAGTGAGTGAACAAGTTTGGGCCCATCCCCCCAAAATAGGGTTTTTTGGGGCTAAGTAAAAAATGTAAAATAGCAACCATTACTGAGTGATACAGTACCTCTTTTAAAAGGTCTTAATAAAATAAGATGAATGGTGCAAATTAGAGGACTCAACAATGATCCTCTAAATCATCACAGCTTATTAAATATAATTTCAGCAATGAAAGAGAGTCAACAGCCACTTCAATTACTGAGAAGAGGGAGAAGGTTTTCTCCTCCCCACCCAATATTGAATCTGAAAATATCACAGTTGTTGAAATGGATATGAGGGATGCAATTAGAAAATACCAAAATGACAAGGAGGTGGCGTTTGCCCACACCATCTCAGCAGATCTCAGCTGTCCAAGAAATATCTGGCGTGGCAGTAACGTTTCGAAAAATATTTGGGAGACTCAAAGTTACAGATTGTATGAATATTATCTTGCCTACCAGAAAACTGAGGGAGATGCGAGTGTTAACAGCTTGATTACGAAACCTGAATTTAACGGGAAACCTACACTGTTAGACTATGACACTGCATTTTTTCACCTGTCTGAAGATTTCAAAGCCAAAGGATTGAAAAAGTTAGTCAATTCAGCTATGGGCTATGTCAGAGATCAAATTTCCCCTGATAATTTTGTCAGAAACATTTTATCTTTTCAAAGAATAGCAGGAGCTACAATTTAAATAATAAGTTTTCATCAAGAGTCTGCAAGAACACAATGGAAAGGAATGAATCACAAAAATACTTTATTAGACGCTTGCATCAAACTATTGCTGCGGACCGAAATCGACAAAATACATCACTCATCAGTACCTTAGACCTCACAACAATGGATACAAATGAACATGCGTCAGACATGATATTAACTGCAAAGAAACCTCTTCTACCAACCAGTCAACAGGGCAGTCCAACTACTCCTCAACATCATCTACAACAAAGGTGAACATCAACCAGCACAGTCGAGAGTGGTGAAGTGGGCAACATGTGTTCTAGTATTGTGAGTGAGGGTGGGGCAGGGCAAAGCGGGTTCAATTCTACAACATCTTGTGAATTAAGTCAATTAATTCTTTTAGGAACTCCAAGTCACTGGCCTCCTGTAATATTAAGCTTGTAAATAGCTCTTCCTCTCTATCAAAAACTATAATTAATTCAAGAACAAATAAAAGAGAAGGTTGTGTGAAAATTTTTCAACAGAATATCCATAATTGCTTATCTCGAAAAGATGCATTAGAAATAGTTCTTGAAGTGTTGAATCCCAATTCAGTAGTACTAAGTGAACATTAATTAAATCAAATTTGTTAAAATTAATAATTATACTGTGATATCCAGTTATTGCCGAGAAACTTGTGGAGGTGGAGGAGTTATGATTTTTAGCCATGACTCTGGATTTATTCAGGGTAAATAAATTAATATACCTCAAATAAATAGATTATGTTCAGAAAAAGAGTTTGAATGTTGTACTGTTGTATGCAGAGCTTTTAAATTTAGTTTTGTCTTAGTTGGTTTGTATCGAACGCCAGGCACAGCTTATGACACCCCTTTTTTAAACAAACTTGATTTAGTTCTGATTAAGTTAAAAAAAACGTATGAAAATATAATTTTAGCTGGTGATATCAATATTGATGCTTTAAATTATTCTAAAAAGAGCTGTATTGGATTATTTATATTTTAACCCAGCATAGCATGCAATACCTTGTAAATTTTCCAACCAGAATAACTTCTGAGTCTGAAAGTACTATTGACAACATTATTACCAATCTACCAAATGAAACAATGCTAATTGAAGGCTTGATTACAGAATTAATTGATCACGATGCTCAGTTAATAAAAATAAATAAAAATAAACTGTATCAGGAAACTGACACATACTTTCTCCCTTTTAGCCCAACTTTAATGAATAAATTACTTTTTATTTACTAAATATAGAATACAAAGCACGGTCGAATGTACAGAAAATCTTGTAAACAAGTTGTTTTAAAAAACATCCACCCAAATCCCTGCTTTGGAGGCACTACAGAATCCATTGCTACACTCGTGGTTTTAAGAGGGGAAATGCCCCCTATTCCCCCCCAGGGTTATTAAGGGGCAACATATTTCGAATTAATTCTGTTGGTCAATGCTAAATTGACAAGCATATCAAGTTTTAATGAAATTGATCAGTAAATAAGAGAGAAATAGTAATTTTTGTATTCCCCATAAGAATAACATTGGACAACGTACTGCGTTTACCGCTAAATGAAAATTTCAATTTTCTCCGAACCAGCAATCGTAGAATAGTAATTCAAAATACTAAATTATTTAGGTTTTTGAGCTCTTTTTAATTGTGAATAGTAATATTTTTTTATATTTATGTATTTTTATGAAAAAACCAAAAAATTGAATTTTTGATGATTTAAGTCCTGTAATTTCTGAACCCGAATTTTTACAGGAATGTGGGAGGTGTCATTTTGTTGGAAAACTAAAGTTCTACAAACGACTAAAATTTAATCAAAATCGTTAGAGCCGTTTTTGAGAAATTTGGATTTTTCATGTTTTTTGGCGGTTTTTGGGGGATAATTACCCTTAAAAATCAAAAAATCAAAAAAATGAAAAAAAACGCCTGGAGATATTGTGGTTTAGTACCTACATACCAAATTTCATCAAAATCGGCCCATTGGTTAGGTCTCTAGCTCTGTACACATCCACACAGACACACACACACACACACACACACACACACACACACACACACACACACACACACACACACACACACACACACATACACACTCACACACACGGACACACACACACGGACACACACACACACACACACACACACACACACACACACACACACACAGACAGACATCACGTAAAAACCACTTTTTTGGGTTCAGGGAGCACCAAAACGAATATTTCCACTAACAACTCAAATTCGAAAATTTTGACGAAAACAATACTTTCTCCATATACTATGTATAGAGGGAGAAAGTAAAAGTTATAAAGCATCTGTAAGTAAAGTTACTAACATGAGTAGAAAATTTACACAGGGAAATATTAGCTTGTTTAAAGATATGTTATCTAGTAGAAAATTTACACAGGGAAATATTAGCTTGTTTAAAGATATGTTATCTAATAAGAATTGGATTGATGTGTATAACTCCAAGGTAGATTAATAAGTACGATGTTTTTCACAACATTTTTATGTTTTACTTCAATTCATGTTTTCCTTTGCTTAAAAGTAGAGTCAACTTTAAAAGTGAAAAGTGGATAACTTATGAGTTAATAAAGGAGAACAATTAAATTAGAATCTTAAGCCAAACTGCTAGACTTAAAAAGAATGCAGGATTTAAGAAATTACTAAAACAGAAAAAAAGTCTTATAATAAAAATATATGGGCAACAAAAAGAGAGTATTTTGAGAATAAAATTAATATTTCTGATATTGTTAGTAAATCTACCTAGAAAGTAATTAATAAGGAGATTAGAAATGATGACACTGGTGGATGTGTCAAATTAGTTGTTAAGGGCAAGGATTACAGTGATCCAAAAGATGCTTGTGAAATTGTTAATAACCATTTTATTAATGTAGTTGATAATTTGATAATACCTAACCTGTCACCAAATAATAATGTAGCTGGTACTACTTCGGAAATTAATACTATAAAAGGTTTACTGCTAAAACTATTAGTGAGGATGAATTAGATAAAATTATTTCTTCATTCAAAAACAAACGATCAGTGGGCTATGATGAAATACCAATTATGGTTATAAAACAAGCCAAAATGGTCTTGATAAAGCCAATAGTTCATGTTGTAAATTCATCTTTAATATCAGGTATATTTCCAACAAAATTGAAAATATCAAAAATCATAACTGTATTTAAAAAAGGTAATAAAACTGAACCTGCTAATTATCGGCCATTATCTATTTTGCCATCAGTATCTAAAATTTTTGAGCATGTACCTGCAATAAACTGAATTTCTGGAGAAAAATAATTGTTTTGATAAAGAACAGCATGGCTTTAGAGTAGGTAAATCCTTGTTAACAGCTGGAATCGAATTGGTGGAAAATGTTGTTGATGCTATCATTGATTTTGAATAAAGAATAGATATCCCAAGACTAGTTAATTTTTGGACCCAGGAAAATGAACCAGCTGGTCCACTAATCAGACAACTACATCAGCTGCGTATGAAACAAAAATAACAAACCCATTTTTCATATAAAAAGAATCCCGTTTTATCCCTTTGAATCACATTAAAAAATCCCTTTTAATCCCACTTTTAATCTGACATCACAGATTGCACTAGATTGCAGAATCAAATATTTTTCTATTTACTTTTACAAGCTGCTCTCTTTTAATTGTATATATGTTTATATTTACCTATTTTTCGTGCTAGAATTAAATTATTTACACATGTTCTACTCTTTCAAATACCATTTTATCTCTTTAAACATCTATATTATGATCGATTTTAATGGAAGCAATCAATAACATAAAAGAGTAGTTAGAATTTTATCTCTATATACAAATTTTGTCCAGCTAGACTAGTCAATTAACCAACAACGCGAAACGAGTAGTGTAAGGGGTGAAGAAGGGGTTACCTTCGTACTGGTTTTCTTAGAGTAAGAAACAACGCACATACTACTACTTCGTTCTACTGCTTCTAAGGCTCCGTTCTAGCTAGGCGACGAGAATTCTGTCGGCGATATGACCGATATCACTCCTGCCGACGACGAAAACGGTGTCCAAACTATTCAAAACAACGAATTATAACAGTGACGACGCGATGTGTTCTCCATTCTACATATTCATGGTATCGCATCGCACACCCAACTAGGACACGCTCACGCTCATGCCCAAGTGGTGGAATTGAGTAAGGAGGGGTTCAAAGTACTTAAAAGTAAGGGAGTTTGGGATCTGTAGGCTTCTAGACTCAACCTGTGGTATGTATCCCCTTACCGCCTATTGCCAAGGTCAACAATCTTTTTTATGTATGTGGTATTAGGTTTTAGTATTCGTTTAGCAAATCCCACAAATTGAAACATTCGTTGCCAGAGCCTTTTCTTGAGATGGTGTGGCACTAGTTTCATGGTATATTTTTCGGGTTACAGATCGGCCATAAGCTCGGTTCATCTATTCTGGTATTCAAAATCAATGGTAGTAGTAAATAGCACGGTACGACATATAGGTACTAGAAATGGCAAATATTTTACTTGTTAGTTCCAACATGGCCAGGCCAGCGACATTGATGTGATTCATTGTGCGTTCTGTGATGTTTATAAAATAAGAATAATAGGTGCGGACAAGGCTCAACGATATTTTAAAAAAGGGAATGCCCGCTTGTGCCAAGGTGCTCTGTTCGTAAGGAAACTAGCAGACGTAATGCTGATTTCCAAAAAAAATCCCACTTTATCCCACAAGCAGTGAAATACCCCATATATGGGATAAAAATCCCTTAAGAGGAAACACTGCTGGTAGCGCTCTGGCGGCATCTCACATCAAACTCGAGCAGCGCAGACAATCCCGAGGCACGCTCGGCCCGTAAGCTAGGTTTATCTATTCCGTAGGATGTATAATCAATGATGCTATCGATTGAGGAGATAATGCCATAGGAATTTCCATGGACCTTTCAAAAGAGTTTGATAGTGTCTCAAATGAATTTTTGCTTTCAACTTTAAAAAGCATTGGAATTGCTAATATTACTTTAAATTGGTTTAAGTCACATACCGGTAAAACAGTGAATGAAGTTGAGGTTATAGCAAATGATGAGCTTGAGTTAATTACCTCAGCAGTAAAAAATTGTTACCAAATTTTGACAAAACAAACCTTATATCTTTCCACACCAAACAAAATAGAAACAAACCAAAACTGGATGTTGCAATAGATAACTATAAAATACTCCAATCTAAAGAAACAACATTTTTAGGATTATCATTAGATGAAAATTTGACTTGGAACAATCATATTATATCATTAAGGAAAAATATTTCTTCTGGATCATGCTGTTAACGCGATGTCTAGATATTGTTCATTAGAAACATTAAAAACTATTTACTATGCTCACATACATTCTCACATATCTTTTGAAGTTGTATTGTAGGAGGCAACTAGTATCAAAAATCTGCTGGCAATGTTATGGATTAAAAAAAAAAAGAAATAAGAAATGTATTCACAAACAAGCGATATTTAAAATATTAATTATTCTCCATAAGAATAACATTGGGGATGAGTACGCAGGTTTGCTGCAACAAGGCACACAAAATAATGGGTTTTTATGCAAATGTCAATAGAACTCATCTTAGTGAAGTCACATACCAAGTTTCATCCATATAAATTCATAAATAAGCGATATATAACATTTTAAGTATTTTCTATAAGAATAACATGGGGACCAAGTACCTAGGTTTGCTGCTACAGGAACCATAGGTGAAAAATTTTTTTTGTGCAAAAAACAATAAACCACAACCAGATCAAGCCATATACCAAATTTCGCCAGTTTATGTTCATAAATAAGCGAGATATACAATTTTTCTTTTTCTCCATAAGAATAGCATTATACAACGTACTGTGTTTAGCACTTTCAATATCTTGGTAACCAATTGACGTAGAGCAATGAGCAAAATACCAAATAGTTTGTTTTTTAAGCTGAATTCAATGGTATAAATTAAAATTTGATTTAAATTAAAATTACATGTGAAAACCCCAAAAAACACATTTTTGGGGTACAAAACTCCGCAAAAACCCCCCTTCGGATGGTGCGATTCATCTGGTTTTCGAACTCGTTCAAATAAATAGTACTTTACAGTTTTGTACCAAATTTTATTAAGATCGGACCTTTTTTACGAGAGTTATCGTGCTTACGGACACATATACATATATAAAAATTTGAACGAATGGTGTTTTTGGCATCTGAGGACCTCAAAATGAAAAGTTATCATGGTCTCGGGCTTAAGTCTTACCATGAGACCTACGGTAATAGCTTCTTCCCTATAGGGGAAATTCGCTAAAAGGTGTTTAAAAATATTTTTAGTAGAAAGAGCGTTATATTCATTTGATGAGCTTACTTTAGATTCCTCTTTGTATTAGTTATTATTTTTCTTTACTTATAGTTTATTTTAAGATGATGCCATTCTACATCTGTATGATTTCATGTAACAGTTGTATTCGTAACTGTACAGATATCATGAATAAAGATTATTTGAATTGAATTGTACAGTTTGATATTTAATAAGCGGCCATGTTTTAGGGGGAGGATCATCGTAGAGACCTCTAGTTTGCACCATTCATCTTATTTTATTAAGAAATTTAAAAACAGGTATTACTCAGTTAGGGTTGCTATTTAACATTTTTGACTTAGCCCCAAAATTGCCTATTTGGGGGATGGGGCCAAACTTGTTCACTCACTAAAAGATTAAGGGCTTGGTTACTTAAACGTTCCCATCGAAAAATCTTATTATGTCGAAACTTATTGGTGAATTTAAATTATTGATATGCAAAAATAATGCAAAATGACGATTTAAAATTCAAAAATTTAATCGAACGCTGTGTTTGATAGAACAGAGCTAGAAACCCTAAATTTAGCCATTCTTCTTCTTTCTTTAAGCCCCTTAAAATGAGACATCACTCAAGGGGGGTTACCATTTAAATTTTTTACTTACCCCCAAAACCCCTATTTTTGGGGAGGGGGTTGAAAATTTGGACTCAACAAAAGTTTCCCTTTTTGGGTCACTAAGACTTCCCCGGAAGGTAAACTCGTTATATGCAGTTGTTAAAAAAAAATAATAGGGGGGTGGGACTTTTGGGACACATGGTATATGTGTGTCCGTGGGTGCGATAACTCGTAAAAATGGTCCGATTTTGATGAAATTTGGTACAAACATGTAAAGCAATATTTATGAATTTAAGTTTGAAAACCAGCCAGATCGCTCCATCCAAAGGGGGTATCTTGGAGGGTTTTGTACCCCAAAATTTTTTTTAGTTTTTAATATATAGGTAATCCTTTAGTAAATCAAAGTTTACTTTTCCCCATTGAATTCAGTTAAAAAAAAACAACAATTTGGTGTTTTAATCATTGCTCTACGTCAATTGGTTACAGAGATATTGAAAGTACTTAAGACAGTACGTTGTCCAATGTTATTCTTATGAAGAATAAGAAAAATTGTACACCTCGCTTATTTATCAACTTACCTTGACGAAACTTGGTGTATTGATTCATATCGTTGTGGTCTATTGATATTTGCACAAAAAACTATTTTTTGCCAATAGTTATCGTAGCAGCAAACCTGCATACTCAGCCCCTTTGTTACTCGTATGGAGAATAAGTAAAATGTTATCTCCGTTAACTATGAACATAAATTAATAAAACTAGGTACAGTATGTGGCTTTATATGGTAACAAATGTGTTCCATTTTTGAACTGGAAGTGTGAAGTATCCTGGAAAATATTTGTGCAAAATCTGAAAACGATCTGTGCAGCCGTTTTCATGTTATTGCATTACACACACACCCACACACTCTGACGGACAACGAATCATTGTCTGCTAAGGGGCCAAGAATAAATTACGTCCCACTATTTTTTGCCCCTTTTGACCCCCTTCCCCCCGTGTCACGCTGCTCATTACTCCCCCCGTCATGTCACACTTATTAATAAGTTTTAGATTGTGGCGTACGGTATTTCATCACTGTAAATGATGATTTCGCAGGCTTTTACGCCATTAATTGTGACGCGTCACGCAGCCATTAACCCTGCCCCCCTCCCCCGTGTCATGGTTGACCATGATGTACCGCACCCCCCCCCCCCCCCCCCGGAAGGTGTGACGTAATATACGCACGGCCCTTAATTAATACATAGATTCCTTCACTTCGTTCTGTCATCAATTACGTATCAAGACGAATTATAGTTAAAACGGCTTAAGTTTAATTAGAATAACCTGACCGAGCAGGCCGACTACCGTTTGGCCATTTACCTGGCTTAGGTAAACGCTACCGTTGAAATAAGCAATCCGTCCTGGCTGGCTGACTTTCAAGCCGGCCATTAAATTTCAATGCTGTTTTTATAGAGACCAGGGCTAACTATTTTTATGTTAGCACATAATGATCCTCTCTATATAAAGCAATGCCATATATATTGTCAATCAATCTACAGTTTATAGATATAAAAGAATAAAAACTTTGTGTATTGATGTAAAAAAACAGAAATTTAATTTTTTATTAACTAAATAGTAATATACATAATACTTTACATTTAATAAACAATTTTAATATTATACAAAATAAAAACATAATTATACTACACTGAAATGAATAAAATTATATAGTATCAGAAATGTCAGAGTCTCTAATACAATGTTCATTTTAATCAGGCTATTCATTCCATTAATTATTTCGGAATCAAGTCGTGGTCTATGTATTCGGACACACATGATAAAATAAAAGTTGTATTAACCCATTGGCCTAGTAATTTTATTTTATTCATTATAATATATAACGAGCTCCTATTGGTGTTGCACTCTAGCAGCAAAAGTTGTAACTATTGACTGCGGGTAGCTATGGGTTCTCTCTGCTATGGGTGTGGACTGCCTATTGACCTTGACCTACATATAACACTGCTGGACAACCAGTTGTGGTGGCCGAATGGTCTAAATCGTTTCATGGGTTTAATTCCTGCACACAACCTAAACTGACCAGTCGTACAACTCTCAAGGAGTTAACCAATCTAAGGCAATGTTGGTGGAAGGGCCCAAGTAAAAAAATAAACGGTGGCAGGCTTGCTTGGAAGTTGACGGGGTTGGTTAATTCTTTGTGAGTTGCACATGGTCAACACTGACTTGATTTTACTACTTGCTTTTTACTTATGTTTACTGTGTGTGCCAATTTGACTCTTTAAACTATAAGGGCCGAACTCAGGGGGGACAACTGCCCTGGGGCCCGGGCCCGTCAGGGAGAGGGGCCTGGGCTCGTCGGAGGGGGCCGGTGTCTTATTTAGGACCAGGGGTGGCCCGTCAGTATATGTCAGCGCCCGTGCAAAGACCACATTTTTCCGCCCCCGCCCCCCACCCAATAGTTCTGAGATGTACTAACACGTGCGCACCTCGCTCCCTCGCTTGTTGTTGCGTTTGCGATGTTTCTGGTTCGGTGCTATGCTGATCACCTGAAATTACAAGCTATGGAACACATTCAGATAAGAGACTTGTGTAGTTCAAAATCTTGATTTCATATATTATTATCCTGGAAATGTATCCCGTTTCCGATCTTCCGTGCCACTAAAGTTTTGCCATAACAAAACTCAAAACCTCAAATAATTAAAAATCTAAATAAAAAAAACAACAAATGTACACACTTGCAGTCAACGTATCACAATACACTGTGTATCATGAAACTATTATGTGTTTGTTTAAGAAAAATAATAATGAAAAAAAAACCTTAAAACTGAGTAGGAACGGTGATATACTGATAACATACATCTGTTCTGACCGTGGGAAAGATTTCGTCCAGGGGATGAACCAAAACAATAATCAAAACGCTGATCAAAACCGACCGTGATTCTGACGGTTCCTGGAATATGTGAGGCTGAAGTTTGCGATGGATACAGCAAAGTTTGTTGTTAGAGTAATTTTTGTTTTTGAAAAAAAAGAATGTATTCCGAATATAATATTTGTTCTGTAATATTTGTTGTGTAATATTTTTCTGCCATACCGAAGCAGAGGAATCCGCTTCCCAACGTGGAATAGTGTTGCGTGTAGACGGCGATGACGGTAGATTCGTACAATGTATACATAAAGTCTATGATGCACGGCACCCGTGATCTGGCGGGCCAGGCCATAAAACCTGCCGCACCTCGCGCCGTGTATTATAGGTACGTCCGTGGTTGTCCTCTTTTCTATAGACCAACGCGCTCCGCCTGGCACCGCCAGGGCCTGGACAGACCCGCGCCGTGTAACTAACCCTCGTAGCAGCGTTGCGTTTTTCAGTGAGTCAGATTAGTCAGATAACCAGAACCTAGTTGAATTGATGCAATATCATCCAGTTTATCTGGAGTATGACAGGTATAATTAACCAACTGATATTTAAATCATTAACAAATAAATGTACTTTTAAAATAGCTCTAAAAGTTGTTATGTAGTGTTATTATTTTAGCATAAAAAAGGCAGTGTTGCTGTGTTTTAAAAGTAAACTCGCAATTGAGTAAAACTAAAAAAGGTTAAACTTTTCTTTCTGTTCTTTTACATATTATATACGGCATCTTCATGTTAAGCATCTTTTTTACACTAATAGCACAGCATATTATATCGCCTAAAGTTATGAAATTTAGGGATTTTGACATAAAATTAAAACAATCTGATTTTAGTTTGCACCATACATCATGAATAATGGCTTCAAGAAATATTATAAGGTATAAGTAGAAATATAATGCTTCACTTTTTCAACATGAGCCGAGATCTCTATAGGTAGTGGCTACGTACACGTCCGACGTGAGCCGCTACTGTTCACGTCCGTTCCCAATTATGCACCGTACGTTACTTTTCCTGTGATTTTTAAAACAAATTGAGAGCCAGAAAACCTCCTAACCTAACCTAACGTACCCTAAACTATCCTAAACTAACGTAACATAACGTAACGTAACCTAACCCAACCTAACCTAAGCGGTAGCGAAGTGAATTTGCCCTTACATTGGACGTGTACGCAGTCACTTCGATCTCTATACAGATATACACCTCGTTGTTTACATTATGTATCGTCATATCGTGTGCTTTTATATTTTGACTGTCTATGAGGATTTTATTTTAGTAGCCGATGGCTGCGCGTGCGCCGTAAACAAATTGCTGTTTGCGCTCATGGGCGTAGCTTGGGTCGATCGTTTTCTCTGCTTCACCGTTCTCTTTCCTGCTCGCCGTTGGACGTGGAACATCTCTTAGGGTATTCTGTGAAATGAATTAATTTTATTCTGCAAAATGTTGCGTAATCTAGTCCAAATTTGTGGCCCAAGAGCTCTGTTTAAACCCGTAGAATCAAAATTTAACGTTATTGACAATGTTTCCACCATTCAAAAGCATATATTCAGTAGTATTCATGAAAATTCTATAGTGTCCATTGTTAGGCAATACCATACTAGTTTGCCACGTAACAAAGACGATAAAAGAACCCTGATTTCTTCAGCTCCAAAGAAAGATGATGGGACAGGAGGGGAGAAAGCGTTGAACATAGATGCTCTAATACAAAGGTATAACATTTTGAAGCTAATAGTAATAAGTTAAAATTAGTTTTATCCTTATATATTATAAGTTCATTATATGTATGACCTTCAGTAATAATTGAGGTCAAACGAAAGTATCCTTAGCCTTAGGACAGTTAATTTGTCTCCTATATCCATACATGTATTAGTATGTGACCCTTTCTTCTCAGAAAACCAGAATAGCTCTTTATTTTGAGATATATTTATCTGGTACTTTCACTATACAGCATTTACCATTCCTTACAGCATGCCGTGGCGGGGAGGTTATGTATGTTTAACATCAAAAACCTACCTCGGCACACGTTCCATAGTGAAAACACAACTCTCAGGAAAAAACAATGAGCAAAACCCCATAAATCGAGTGAGACGGAACAATTTGCTTTGACAAGACGCTGTGAGCTCATTCCTGCCTGGCAATGACCTTACGACTCATACCAAGTGGGAGGGAATTTGGTGACCTGAAGTATGATTTATGGGAGAGGAAAGGTGCCATTCAAGAATTGAAAATATGATAAGCATGGCAATGACCGCACGACTTGTACCAAGTGGGAGGGAATTTGGTAACCTGATTAATGGGAGGTGAAAGGTGCGGTAATTATATTGACCTCCAGACACCAGAGGAGGTTCTCACTTTCAATCTTTTTACTATTTTAATATGATGTTCCTAGGACTTAACTAGTTCTAAAAACAGCAAAATCAACTGTCGGCAAACGATATAAATACGCTAAAATAAAAAAAAAAAAAACTTATTTGGTGGTTTCCAATCCAGTCTATTTACAGGATATTTACAAGACAATCGGCCAGTTTATTTACAGGACAGGTGAGATTTCTGGTTTATTGGAAGGAGAAATCTGGAGACAAAGGTGAAAAGATTAATACAAATTGATAACAAAACTTTAATGTGATAATTAATTAAAATGTGTACCGTTAAATGGTAAAGACTGAAAAATGACGAATGCAGTGTTTCACCTTACCCAAAATACATTACATAAGTTATGATAACTGCAACCTTTTATAGTACAAGTGTTGCCAACCACAAAATAATTTGTTTTATGAGAGGTTACATTAGCGCACACCCCCGCTCCTGCAGGGGTGGTGTGGGACTACTTTACAAAACATTTGTTTAATGGAAGGGTAGCATTTTCGCACACCCCCGCTCCTGCAGGGGTAGTATGGGATGTTCAAGTGTAGACTCCCTAGCGCGTCAACATGTGGTGTTAACCTTTCTACGGCAGAAGACCAATACAAAATTTAAATAAACAGAACGTAATAAAGTGTAATGCTAGAATTATTCTCTGTATTTTTTATTTAGAATTGAAATAAAATAACTCCTATAAAATAATCTAGGAAAATTTCCCATACAGCACTCTGCAGAGTTAGGTTAGAATGTATATTTATCATAACCTAACCTAGCCTAACTCCGCAGAGCGCTGTATGGGAAATTTGCCCATTTTCAGGAAATTTCCCCTGAACGGGAAATCTTCCATACAGCGCTCTGCGGAGTTAGGTTACGTTATTATAAATATACAACCTAACCTAACTCCGCAGAGCGCTGTATGGGAAGTTTTCACTTTTTCGGGAAATTTTCCTTATTAGGGAAATTTCACATACAGCGCTCTGCGAAGTTAGGTTAGGTTGTATATTTATCGTAACCTAATCTAACCTAACGCCACAGAGTGCTGTATGGAAGATTTCCCTAAAAGGGGAAATTTCCCTAAAAGGGGAAATTTCCCTAAAAGGGGAAATTTCCCTAAAAGGGAAAATGTCCCATACAGCGCTCTGCGGAGTTAGGTTAGGTTATGATAAATATACAACCTAACCTAACCTCACCTAACTCCGCAGAGTGCTGTATGGGCAATTTTCCCTTGTTTGGGAATTTTTCCCCTTTTAGAGAACTTTAGAAACCTATCAAAACCTAACCTATCCTATCCTAACATAACCTAATCTAATAATGAGTATGAGGCAAAGTAAAATAACTCCGGGTGGTTGGTTGGTGAGGTTATAACATGGGTACTTATTAGGAAGTAGCGTTGTCTTAGGTAAGGTTTATAAAGCGGTGTGGTCTGGTGGATTGATTTTAGTTTGTTTGGCAATCCACTAGACCACACCGCCTTATAAATCTTCCCTAACCCAAGCTACTTAACCTAATAAGCACCCATGTCAACCCCACCAACCAATCATGTCTGGTAATAGGTTATGTAAAGGCGGTCCCACACTTCTCGCGAACAGGCCTAAACATTCGACCGAACATTCTCCCGAAAGTTCATTAAACATTCCGTCCCGTATGTTCACGGGTGTTATCAAAAGTTCGTGAAGCTCCCACACTTCTCGCGAACAGTCTTAGGAGTTCGGGCGTGTTCGCGAGAAGTGTGGGGCCACCTTTTGAATCGTTAATGATATGTTAGGTTGCCTTACCTTAGCCTTCTGACTCAGTCTCCTTATTGGATGACTGGTCTTCTGTCTGTTCATTCAAATTGTCATGGTTGTACAATTGAGAAATAAGACACCACAGGTGATGAAGACGTGTTTTGTAGTTGGAAAATTTCCTTATAAACAGGAACTCTGCAATATGGCCATGTAATGATGTTTCATGTTTCCATATCTGGGAACATTTAACCGCACATCCCTCCACATCCGTTCGATATTTTGGGTGTGGGCACCAGTGTCAGGGTCGATAAAATTGTAACTATGGTTTACTGTGAGGTGTTGAAAACCTTAGGTTTGCAGGCAGTTGTATATGCGCCAACAGTCGCTGAACACCGTAGTTCCTGGTAATAAATATTTTTTAATTATCGTAAGAAGGGTTTCATGGCCCTCTAGTTGCTACCGGTACTATAAAGATTTTTTTGGTTTCCCTTTCAATCCCGCCAAACAAATTTCCATCAATTCTCCTACCCCTATTGTATTTTCCCTTTCCTATTTTGGCTTTGTCTATCTCTACCGTTTTTCTAGGTCCCCCAATTGGTTGATTGTTTTTACAGAAAAAATTAAAACAGACTTCCCTTAAATAGTTAGACCAATCCACGATTGTATTTGCCGAAACTTCAAGTTCATTTTCCAGGACAGTTTGACGTGGGGGAGGTAAGAAGCACCAATATGCGGTTATCAAAAAGATTTTTTCAAGAGTTAGTTTTGATTTGGAAAACCACGTTCCTTGAAACTGTGAAATCTTTTTTTTCATTGTACTGATATTCTTTTTTTGTGTAGGTACATTAACAATTGTTTTCCTCTTATGGCAGTTGAATTCATTGGTTTCCTCATTCAACGCCATATCATTCCCACATTCTGGACATACTTTCCTTTTTGGAATCACATTGTGGTCGTAAAGAAATTTTAAAATTACCTCACTGAATAGATAGGATGATGGTACTTAAAGTATTCTCACAGTTTTCGCAAATTCGCCAAGGATTCGCACCTTCAAACTCAGCCATTTTTGAATCACTATTAGCAGTAAATTCACTAACAATGAAAAAGTATGTTTCTGGTTACTATTTAATAACCAATTGAGCAATTTTGTGTTTTTATTACTTAAACTATGTAAAAGAGATGATATACGGGAATATACGTCATTGATGTAATACATTATTATAATTGTTATTTATAAACGTGGTATTTTACAAGTTAGTTTAAATAAACAATAATTATAACATTCCTGTTTCTTTATATTAGGTATTATTATATACATTTTTTATTTTCGATGTATACATTTAGGTAATTGATTATTTGCATATAAGTTTTTACCTTCCTCATGTTGGTACAACTGATTCTAGTCATTTCGTCTTCATGTTGTCTCCCATAGTCCATTTCGTCATCGTTGTTTAAATATGTTAAGCTTAAAAAATACAACTGAAAATCTGTCGTTGATTTAGTCTTAATAACGTTTGGAAAAAGTTTAGTTTGATAGTATTTACAAGTACAATTGGCAAGTAAGTTCCTTTCTGTAAATAGTTCTTTATTAAAATTAGTTGGTTTGAATTTATATGAAGTTCACAGGATTCCCACACTAATTCCACATTTGGACTGTAGGTTATTTTTTTATAATTTTAGCGTATTTATATCGTTTGCCGACAGTTGATTTTGCTGTTTTTAGAACTAGTTAAGTAAGTCCTAGTAACATCATCTTATAATAGTAAAAAGATTGAAAGTGAGAACCTTATACTATAGTTTTACTCAATTTTTTTGGAAAAATGTTCATAATAATATCTTTGTTTCGATAATGGTACTCATTTTTCGCGGAAATGTCGGAAAAAACCGGGACAACGGCCGAAATATATTTACTGTCAAATAGTAGGTTGTGGGTACTCAAAAGATGCAGAATTACGTCCTGAACACGATTATGTAAATATTTTTTGAATCCGATAATGTTTGAACGGGAAAATTGTTGAAAATTTTTGTTTGTATTATATAGGTTGTGGGTACTCAAATTGTGCGGAATTCTGTCCTGAACACAAATATGAAACCTGTTTCGCAATTGAATATGTGTTAAGCAAGCTATTGTCAAAAACGTGTTAAATCCAATCAGTCTAGGGGGCCCGGTGGGATTCCGGTGTAGTTGGGTGGGGAACTTTCTTCAGACTTAAATTTATTAAAAGGAAAATTTTTCCTAAAACGGGAAAAGGTTCTCCTAAAGGGGAAATTTTTCTAAAACGGGAAATATTTTCCTGTTTTGGGAAATTTTCCTCTTAAACGTGAATCCCACCATACAGCGTTCTGCGGAGTTAGGTTAGGTTATGTTAAATATCCACAAAATGTTGAAACCTTATACAGCAAATTTGTATTTATTTATCATAACCTAACCTAACCTAAATTCGAAGAGCGCTATATGAAAAATTTTCACTTTTTCGGGAAATTTTACTGAAAACGGGATTTTTTCCCCCATAAACGGGAATATCACTGTACAGCGCTCTGCGGAGTTAGGTTAGGTTAAGATAAATATAGGCTACACAAACTATTTACCTGATCTTTTGTTAAGTTAAGCAAATTTGTATTTATTTATTATACCATGACCTATTTCCGCAGAGCTCTGTATAGCGTGATTCCCGGTTAAGGGTAAATTTCTCGTTTTAGGGGAAATGTCCCATACAGGTCTCTGCTGAGTTTGGATAGGTTAGGTTATGATAAATAAATACAAATTTGCTGTACCAGATAAATAATTTATGTACATTTATCATAACCTAACTCCGCAGAGCGCTGTATAGCGGAATTCCCGTTTTTGGGAAATTGTCTGGCGTTGGAAATATTTCCCATTTTTTTGGGGAAAATTTCCTGTTTTTGCTAAAAAATTTTCTTTTAATAAATTTAACCTAATCTGAAGAAAATTTGCCAACCAATTAACTTACTCCAAAATCCCAACGTGCCCCCTAAATTGTGTGGATTTAACACAATGTTGACAATAGCTTGCTTAACACTTGCAATTACAAAACAGGTTTCATATTCGTGTTCAGGACAGAATTCCGCACAATTTGAGTACCCACAACCTACATAATTTTAACAAAAAGTTGTCAACGATTTTCCCGGTTTTCCCGCTCATACATTATTGGATTCAACAAATATGTACATAATCGTGTTCAGGACGGAATTCCGCACCTTTTGAGTACCCACAACCTAATATTTGAAAATAAATATATCTCGGCCGTTTTCCCGGTTTCCCCAACGTTTCAGCGAAAAATGAGTACCATTTTCAAAATGATGATATTATTTTGAACATTTGGTGTCTGGAGGTCAATTTAACCAAAGGTGCAATTCAAGCATTGCAAATATGACAAGCATATTGATAGCAGGCTACTTTTCATTTTGTATGGTTTGTCATTTTATACAGCACCTGGTACGTAGGCCTAGTTATGTTGCGTTAGGTTAGTTACCGGTAATGACAAACGCGTCTGCTTTGCTTGAGTTAAACTTATCCCTAACTTAGATCCTTTTTTAAACTTCCAGCCAGTAACTTAACCCTTTGAGCCCCGGGCATTATTCCAAGACTTAAAGTCTTCATCACCGGAACCATTGCCGGACGCCATCTTGGTGTTTTGTTCCATAAGGCCAATGTTAACTTTGTGCCTCCGTTACTCCTCACCTGATCATTCACAATCAATTAATTTTAGTGTCAAATTAAAGGTTCCGTCATTCTCTAGGGAAATACAATAGTCGAATTTGGATTTTCTTACAAATTAATGAGTACATGTACAATGTTTCAGTTCAAAATTAAACTATTTATTATGAAATTATGATACCCAAATTAAGGAATTTGACATTGTATTTCCCTAGAGGACGACGGAACCTTTAATTTGACACCAAAATGAATTGTGACGATCAAGTGAGGAATAATGTAGGCACAAAGTTGACATTGGCCTTATGGAACAAAACCTAAAGTTGGCGTCTAGCAACTTCTGGTGATGAAGACTCTTAACTGAATATGCCCATCAGTTTTGCATGGTAATACTGTAAATGCCCAGAGGTAAATTGCTATTTTTGTAAACTTTTCTTAAAACCCCTATAACTCCCTTATATATAGAGAGATAAATTTATAATTTTTTGTTTGTAGGTAATTTTATTGTACAAAAATAAAATTTAGGTTTTATATAATAAATAGAAATTTTGAATTTATATACATATATACACTTATATAAATTTAAAAAATATATCTTTTTTATATTTTACATGCCCAAATTTGTGGTTATGCAAATTTTCTTGGGTGAATGTAGGTTTGTATTATAATCTAAACAGCAGACACAAATTTAAAACCTTGATTGTAAACAATCAAAACTCGTCATCACGATCTCTCATCAGATGTGATGCCGACGCGGCACCACCTGAGGCAGACTGCGCAGCGCCAAAACCACGGTCTCTAGGTTCTCGTTTCTTTCACTCATCGTAGACTGTTAATACTTAATGTTTGTCATATACTCGAAAGGAAATTTATCAGCTTTAACCTAATACCAAAAATTATTAAAATCCATTAATAAATAGATGCGGGAACTGATGATATATCGGTAGGCGGGCGTTTTTGGGCGACACGACCATGACGATATATTGTCACTCGGGCATATTTTAGCATATTAGCGACTGATGATATATTGGCAGCCGGGGTTCAAAGGGTTAATGAGCTTACAGCAAATTGATAAGTTATGTCTTGCTTAATTAATTGCTATTTATTGATAATTTTTCGCTGCACTTTGTATTTTCATAATCTCGAACAAGTCTTCCCAAGTAGGTAGGCCTACCTATGTCTGAGATATGATGCTATAATGGATATTAATTTATCCTAATTAACTTTTTAACAGAGTTCAGTTGTATGTAGATTAAGTATACCGTTTTTATTTAAGTTGGTCGCTTAATTGAGGTTTTAAAGTTGCTATAATGATATAGTCTAATACATGTTTCTATCTATTAACACATTCGCTGCTGAAAAGTAGTAAATAACTAAGCGACTAAACTATAATGAAAAAACTATAATACTAAGGGCGTCTACAGGCGACTCCAGCCAGAGCCGACCACCAGGGGCGCCAGTGGCGGGAACCGAAAAAGGATGCAACTGAAATTAAGTATAGGACCAGCACAACATGCTGACATAGTTCCCCGATAAACGCGAACCAAAGTAGACCAGTGTTTATCAAGTTGCACCTTGACTCTGACTGGAGTCGTACGCACCCTGTGCCAGTACGGCATGACTCCAATCGGAGTCGTCAGCAGCAAACGTGTTATAGAGTGTTTTAAGTTATTTACTTGGTCTTAGCTGTAAATCTAACTGCAGTAAGCCTACATAATTTGAAAAAATCAAGTTCACTCTTTTTTATTCTTATTGTACCGGTATTATATTTTATAGCAATTTATTTATCATTATTAGTTATACGCTTTAAGCAGCTCCAATCTCTTGCGTATTTTTTTCTCCAGAAATATTAGGCTAGTTCATCTTGCATGTAGGGCCTAACTTATTTGCTTTTTAACATGACGTTCGAGAGTTTCATCCATTCAACTTTTTTATATTAGTTATTAACTTATACAGAAAAACTTATTTTTTTCAAGGACTTACGTAGGCTAAGCCTACATATTAAGCCTATATTTCTTAATAGGTTGGGGCCTACTTAATGAACTTAACCCATTTTACTCAGTTTTTTAATGACCGTATGGCCCCAGTAACCCAATTAAATTTAAATCTTTTAAAATATTTTTGTGTTTTAGTAAATAAACCGTCAAAAATTTACTTTTGCTACTAATTTGGCAAACAGTGTTTTTCTTGACGCTGGATAAATTTTTTAAAAATATGTTAATAGAAAAAAATTCATCATTAACTTTTTTTTATAAAAATAAGTTAATGACAATTTTATTTAAAACCAAGTTGGCCTATATAAGTTTTTAGTAAAAATAAAAATAAATGTTTTAATCAGTTGGATAGGCCCTATTAAAGTGCAAAAACTAATTTCCTTATAATTTTTTAGTTTTAGCGAATTTCCCCTACAGGGAAGAAGCTATTACCGTAGGTCTCATGGTAAGACTTAAGCCCGAGACCATGATAACTTTTCGTTTTGAGGTCCCCAGATGCCAAAAACACTATTCGTTCAAATTTATATATATATATATATATATATATATATATATATATATATATCCTGCAGCACATCGTGACAGACCGTGATACGTGGGAGGGGGGGGGTTTAAGGGCTGCGTGCCGCGTCACGATTAATGGAGTTAATCCTGCGAAATCGTCAGTTACAGTGACGAAATACCGTACACCACAATCCAATACTTAATAATTAATAAGTGTGACGTGACAGGGGGGAGGGGAGAGTAATGAGCAGCGTGATGGGGGAGGGGGGAGTAATGAGCAGTGTGACACAGGGGGGGAGGGGGTCAAAAAGGGCTTAATATAGCGTGACGTATGGCCCCCAAGCCTTTTTATGCATGGCCCTCGAGCCTGAGACTAATCAATGTTCTTTTGGGAAAGTTGTTTTTCATAATTTACGGGACTCCACTACCACAAGCTCCTACCTAAGTTATAACAGTGGGGGATGTGGTATATAGGTCGAGTGTGGTAATTTTTGTTTTTCAGAACATCTGCATCATGTTTTTAAGTTGTTATTCCATGGTAAGAAAGTTTCCCCTCTGGGGGTCTTTATAGCTCCGAAGTAGGCTTTAAAAAAAGTTCAATTTAAATCCTCTTGGATTAGTTGAAGAACAATGAGGAGCATGTTAATCGAACAATGATAGGAGCATGTTAATCAAACATTCAAACTGTTCCCCATAAATACTTACCTTAAATGAAACAATTAACCAACATAACATAGGTTGATAACTCACAGAATGAGCCAAGTAGAGACAACCTCTTACTGTTCATTCCTGTTTTACGAGTATAACTAAGAACTAAATTCTATTCCAATTTTATAAGTAATTTTATAGTTTTATTCCATTAATATACTTTCCTGATTCATTAGTCATGGAAGATTTTGACGTGATTCACCTGCGATTAGTTAATAGAATTTTGTTTATTGGTAATTTTCATCCTAGAATATAAGTGTAATCAACATTTTCGCTGTGTTAAACATGAATCTCATATGTTTCAATGTTGAGCCATGACTCAGTTCCGGGTCACCTGCTTAGAGTGTGTTAACTTGTCACCATGAATAATTTATTAACTAGGAAAATATTTTATTAACACACTCTGTGCTGGTGACCCCGAATGGGGTCATGGCTCAACATTGAAACATATGAGATTTTCATATTTGAACATGTGATAACATGTAATAGGGAACATGTAATAGGGATTCATTTTTATATATTAAGATTAACCAAAACACAGCGAGAGCGTTAATAATAGTGCCTAGACCACTTTTTTGGTGCATATGCCTTGTTCAGCTTCACAAAAAGAGCTTTCGGTTGTTATTGTGCATTTATCAATAAATCAACTATACCATCGTGTACAAATTTGGGAACACATGATAAAGATTTATTCTTCAAGTAATTTTTGAAGCTATCCTGAGAGGAATAAAACTTAATGTGCCTAGACTTTGTTTATACAATTGGTTCCTAAGCAAATCTTAACGAGGAAAGATTTCTTGAGGGGGGGGGGGAAGTATTAACTTTTCTAAATAGGTAGAACCTCATATTGGTTTCCACTTATTACTGAGGCCTTCTCATTTTGTTCTCAGCACTAGCTGGCCTGACAGACATTGTCCTGTCCTAATGTCATTGAATTTGTTTTATGTCAATTACTCGTTCATTTTCAAGATGAGCTCGTTCACTACGCTCACTCGCCTATTTTTATCTATAGGGCTAACTTTGGCATCGAAAAAAGATTTTGAGTTGTCATTGAAGTAGATTTGTTTTTTCCATAATGTACATATTTTTATGCCTTTCAAGTACCGTATGTTTAGATGTAATCCTTGTTAAAAACTGAAGTGTTTGGTGTAATCATCTGAACTTTGAAGGCCAGTGGAACAGAGCCCTTAGGCCGGAATAAAAGTTTTCTTTTATAAAAACCTTGTCCTGACATTAACGAACACAAAAAAACTATTCAATTTGGTGTACTCATTCTCCAGTTGTGGCATGACCAAGGGAAATAGGGATTCATTTTTATATATTAAGATTAACCAAAAGCTTTGATGACCTTTGAAGCGGAATTATAAGTTAGGCAAAATGAGTTCAGTCATTGATTAGATTTTGGCATTCGTGTGTTGCAGTCGAAGAGATATGTTTCCTACTGAAGAGACACCAGATATGCTATTCAGAGGAATTCCGTTTAAAGAAGTTCCAATTGTGAATATACGAGTATCTCGCAATAATACAATATTTTCATTAAGTGACGGGAAAACTGGTATGCATTGATTACTCATTTTATTAAAACTCATTATCCCCTTAGTATTTTAGTAGAAAACTCAGCTTTCAGGCTATCTAATTGTGTTAGTTTCTTAATGACAAATTTAGTCAAGCTTTTTAAATGGTTTCACAAGCTTGAAGGTTGAGTTTGGCTATGTATCTTTCTTCAAATGCTGGAAATTCAGATTTGTTATTAGCCCTTCAAACTGATTCTGTAAAAAAATATTAAACAACTTTTTTATTAGCATATTACGTGTTGTTATTACTTACGGGATGTAATAAAAGACGTCTTACAACACTTAAGATATATTTACACTTATACTGATTCACATACAGATGGTAAACATATATAAAAGCCTAGTACCATCTTTTGTATTTGTTTACCATCTGTATGTGAATCAGTATAAGTGTAAATATATCTTAAGTGTTGTAAGACGTCTTTTATTACACCCCGTAAAAAAATATTGTTAGAGGTTAATTCTTCGGGAGGTAGATAATGTTCTGTGTTGTATTATTTTTCATCAGGCGTACTGTGTTTCAAATTAGCTATACCAGTTCATGTTGTTTTACAATAAAAAATATTGGTCATAGTATTAACAATACACACACACTGTGCTGTGGCATTTCTGGTATCTTGATTAAACTTATTGAACATTACTTACACTTTATTATTATACACTACTGACACCATCTGCTAGAAAAAATATCGCAAGAGATAATAGTACTAACAGTATTTTTTTAATGTACTTATTTATTTATTCCAAGAAAAATATGATAGCCTAGTAAAAATTGGTTCGGTAGACTATATTTTGTTGGAGTTAAATATTTTCTGTAGGCCTATAGGCTATTAGTGAGTTTTAAATTGTGTAAGTGTAAAAATGGATGTTTCTGAGTTTTAAATTCAAAAATACTTTTACTACAAATAGGGATGGATGATGGGATGGGATTTTCATATTTCTAGTTAATTTCAGAAAATTTCCTGTCGGGAGTTTCAACTTAAAAAAAAAAAAAAAAAAAAAAAAAAAAACTGCACAGAAAATAAAATATTTAATAATTAATTATTTAGCCAGTGATAAACAACAAAATTAGGTACCTTCTCAAACATGGTAGGCCAAATTTATAATGTAAAAACGTGAATAAAATAATTTAATTGGTTTAGCAAATTTACATTTGTGGTATAGTTCAATAATAACTTGTTGAACTTAAAGAAAATTCAAACTTCATACAGTAACAGAACAAAATATTATTGGTTTCGGTTCAATCATAACCGACAACTGGATCTTATAACATTGGTCATATTGTGAATTGCTCTGAGAAATATCGCCCATAAATGACAGTCACACCTTACTAAGTCGGTCTTTAATGACAACTGCGCCTCAATTTGCAGATGACTGAATAACGAGGAATTTACTATAAATTATGATCATACCGTGTGATATCGGCAGTAATAACATCCCAATGTTAGTCGTTTTAAATCATCAGAAGTTATGCTTCAACATAAGTTTGATAAGTGACATACCATATCTATTAGTACCATACAGTTCATCAATACAACTTTAAAAATATATACCGTACAGTAGCTGTTGGCCTTTTATGCATTTTATGTTAGTGTTAACTCATTCCTTTCAGATTTTCCATCTGCTGTCCTGAAGATAAAAACGGAATCATTAAATGTCTTACCACTTAAATAGAAAATAAAATCTTATTATTTGTTTTAGGTGAAGTGAAAATTTATCGATCTTGTGGAATTGAAGGATTTAAAAATACCAGAAAGGGTACAAATATTGCTGCCCAAGCAACGGCCATCAGTTTTACCTCGGTAAGTTCAAACTTGACATTTGTCAACCATTTTAATTGGCTTATTATTACCTTAAGCATAACATTCAATATTCTTTAAGCTCACCTAAATCAGTTGGAATCATCTTCACCCTCTTTCATTTTTTCTTTTCCATTGCTAATTAGTGAATTTCCTTTGGAAAGTGAACTATTAGCATGACCCGTATGGTGAAACTTAAGCCCGGGACCACCATAGAAGTTCCTAACGTGACCCCCTGAACGCGTTTTGGGGGGTCGTTTAAAATTTTTTATGTATATATATATAGACATATATATATATATATATATATATATATATATATATATATATATATATATATATATGTGTGTGTGTGTGTGTATGCACTCTAGCGGTCGCATTTTTTGTCCGATTAACTTCAAATTTGGTAGGGACGTTCCTTTCTGTAATCAGTTGGACAAGTTCGTTGGGCAAAACAATCGGAAAACTCTAAACCCTTTTTTTGGGGATTAATCTTTCAAATTTCGAGTTTTTGGGCCCAAAAAGGGTCAGTAAAACCCCGGATGTGAAATTAATGCATGTAAAAATATGGGAATTAGTGAGGCGAAAGTTTTAAGCCCTCTCATAATTCTAGCATAAATATTTACCGAGTTATTAAAGAAAATGTGTTTCGCTAAACACAGTACGTTGTCTTATAGGGGTTTTACACTAGAAAAGCCTGTTATTCTTTTGATAGAGTACTTTTATCATCCCCAGCAACCTCACGCCTACTTTCAAGTCTGCCTGGACCTTCTCCTAACATTATAATGCGAAAAATTGTATTCCCAGCTTTGCAGGTAAATGAAACTAGGAGCATCAGAACAGCCAAAAAATCAATGTTTTCAGATTTCAATAAAAATTGGAATACATGTTTGTTTTTACACATATTTTGAGTTTTAAAAGTTTTTTGTGGAAATTCACTTCCCTCACGTCAGCGTGCTGCGTGCGAACTCGTTTAATTTTAGTCTGTTAATTAGTAATCATTATAGACCTTACATTATAGTTTATATTGTGACCCCATTAACAATAGAGGAAGTTTTTTTGTTTCTCACCTTTTAGCGAATTTCCCCTATAGGGAAGAAGCTATTACCGTAGTCGGCATGGTAAGACCTAGGCCCGGGACCATGATAACTTTTCGTTTTGAGGTCCCCAGACCCCAAAAACACCATTCGTTCGAAACTATATATATATATATATATATATATATATTATATATATATATATATATATATATATATATATATATATATATATATATATATATATATATATATATATATATATATATATATATATATATATATATGTGTGTCCGTGAGCACGATAACTCTCGTAAAAATTATCCGATTTTGATGAAATTTGGTATAAACGTGTAAAGCAACATTTATGACTAAGTTCGAAAACCAGCCAGATCGCTTTATCCGAAGGGGTATTTTGGGGGGGTTTTGTACCCCAAAAATGGGTTTTTTGAATTTTTTACATATAATTTTGGAAATGGTCAAATTTTAGTTTTTACCATTGGATTCAGCTTAAAAAAACACACAATTTGGTATTTTGATCATTTATCTACGTCAATTGGTTACCGAGATATTGAAAGTGCTAAACACAGTACGTTGTCTAATGTTATTCTTATGGAGGAAAAGAACAATTTTATATCTCGCTTATTTATGAAAGTATACTGACAAAACTTGGTATACGGCTTCATCTGGTTGTGGACCATTGATATTTGCTCAAAAAAACAATTTTTTGCCAAAGGCCCCATAGCAGCAAACCTGCGTACTCAGCCCCATGTTATTCTTATGGAGAATAAGTAACGTGTTATCTCCCTTAATTATGAAAATAAATTAATGAAATTTGGTATGTGGCTTTACCTAAATGAGTAATATTGATATTTGTATAAAACCCCATTTTTTGTTTTCCTTCCTTCGGCAAACCTGCATACTCAGCCGCCATGTTATTCTTATGGAGAATAATTAAAATGTCACAAATCGTTTATTTATGAATGTATATTGATGAAACTTGGTATGTGGCTTTATGTGGTATTAAGATACATATATATGCATTGGAAATTCGCTGAGTACGCAGGTTTGCTGCTACGGGGGCATATTTTATATATTTTAATGTATGGACATATACATACATATTAAGTTGCTAAACCAGTTCAAATCTACTACAGTTAAGATAAGAAGTAAATTATGTTCTCAAAATTCGCTGTTCTGTTTATCTTATTGTTCTTTTGTTGACGCCTAATTCTATATTGCAATATTGCAAAAAAGTGAATTTTGGTGCTAGGGGAATCAGGCAGTAAGGTTCAAATGTGTCAATAGTTAAAATATGCACTTAGCTAACTTATTACTCATTCAAAACTTGCACTCAAGAATCAATGTCTGCAATTCATTGAGAATATCTAAATCACAATATTCAAGGATTGATTTTGGCGTCAATCCAATAATTGTACTAATATAGTTTTCCTGTTTACAGATGGTTCTGAAAAAAGGAATGAAGACTGTGAGGGTCAGAGTGCAAGGTCTTGGGCCTGGCCGAATGGTGAGTTGAACATTCCAACACTATTTTATACAAATATATGTGTGCATGTTATCCTGTAATACAAATTTAAAAAATCAAATGATCTAACTCAAATGGCACTAGTCATATTAAAATAGGCAAATTCTAAGTAAGATTACAAATTAAAATTATAAGAATTTACAACTTAAACGTTAGCTGGCTTTACCATAGATTTGTATCATTAAATATTAGTTAAGTTTAATCTTAAAAGAGATAAGGAAGGGGCACAGTTGTTGTCAGAGGTTATAATAGTTATCACATTTTTACTAGATTAGTTTTAGTTAGAGAACTGGTTACTCTGTGGAGGATAAAGTTAGTTCACAATATTGTCAGAAGAGTTCAGCTGTTGTGTGGTGGTCATGCGTCAGTTCCTACCACATGCTAATATCAAACTTCCTGGAAGGAATTATGAGTAGGGTTACCAGATATTTACGAGGCCAACTTAGGACAGATAGAGGTACGGTAGATCAACATATCCCCAGACACTCAATAGTGTAACAAAATTGATAATGAAGGAAAAATAAAAATAAATTCATAAAAGTTAACTTATTTTATATTATATTTTAGTATCAGACTAGCATTTTGTGTAACAAAATTGATAATGAAGGAAAAATAAAAATAAATTCATAAAAGTTAACTTATTTTATATTATATTTTAGTATCAGACTAGCATTTTGGTATTATGCAGTTTACTATAGACAATCTGTCTTCTAGTGCTAACTGCGGGTTTACCAACTTTAGTCTCTTTATATCAAATTAACTCGTTGCTCACCAGGAAAACTTAAAAATTTGAGATACGCGCGATTCTGGATGTAATGTTACTAAAACCCTTTCGAGATAAAATTTATTGTCTTGAAAAATCTAGAACTCCAGACCAGACACCGGACAGAGCCTCGAAACTCGGATTGTCGCTAAACCTGGATGTAATGAGATACGCGCGATTCTGGATGTAATGTTACTAAAACCCTTTCGAGATAAAATTTATTGTCTTGAAAAATCTAAAACTCCAGACCAGACACCGGACAGAGCCTCGAAACTCGGATTGTCGCTAAACCTGGATGTAATGTTGCTAAACCCTCGTAACTTTTTTGAGACAAAATTTATTTGCTTAAAATATTTAAACCTTGGACATGTAGCAACCCAGGGCCGGATTTAGATGTTTGCCGCCCTTGAGCAAAATTAACACTAACCTTCAAGCGGCAAACAGATGCGAGAGCAACCCAATGTTTTCACAGCCACAGCACAGTCTAATATAACTAGAATAATAGGGTATACAGTCATGAAACTCATACCTGAGTAAATGTGTTGCCCGGAACTCACTAGCGATCCACACGGTTGGCGGCACAACTAATGTAAAAACACTAGCGAACCTGGTGGATGGAAGCTAAAACTAATTTAATGCATTAGCAATCCTCATGGTTGGCAGCTTAAACATGCCTGAATCCGGGCCACCATCTATGATAGGTGAGTTTCTTGGCTGCGAATACAAGACTGTACTGTCTTCTGTCCCTGAGCAAGTAGACATGTCACTGGTTGTAGTTGTGCCGCCAACCGCAACGAGCGCTTGTGAGGCACTCCACTTCCGTACGAAAACTTATATACAGCTGAGTTTCCAAACTGTATGCCACAGCTAGTAGGCAACTAACTGACGGACAGCGAGAGCGAGTAGATGGACTTATGTCTCGGCCCTTTCAGGCACCACGCTTACGAATAGTCGGAGATAAACAAATGATTCTGAAGGCTGCGCTGCCATTCCGAACGAACGTTCTCGGATGTAGCCAAAGAGAAAAAAGGCAGGGCCGAGACATAAGTAGTAGATTGTGCACTGAGGCTTGCGCATGCGCTGCAATGACTCATTGCGATGACGACGACAGTGATGGGGATGGCAGAGCGGCGGAACAGAGACACGATTGTTAAGCTTGACTTGTACTTTGTTTGCACTGTTATAAGTGGGCAGTGGAGATTAGCTCAGAAACCCTGAGCCTTTTTGCACTTTTGAACAAAGACGCCGCGTATTTGTTTTCACTCATTTCAATATTGAAATATCACCACTGGTTGTATCACTAAGTATATTTTTTTAATTTGCCGCCCCCCAAAATTTGCCACCCTGTGCTGTGCATCTGCACATATTGCGCATGCCTAAATCCGGCCTTGCGGACACAGGACACAGCCTCAAAACTCGGGACTGTTGCCAGACCCGCTCAGAAGTGGGGGAGGGGCAAGGGGGGCACTTGCCCAGGGGCGGTCACTGGTCACCAGCTTGGATTCGGATCGGGGGAGGGAGAGGTCCTGGGCAAAACCTGTTGTCTATAAAAAGGTCACCAACTTGGATCCAGATGCAACAAGGGCCCGGAAAGGGGGCCCATACTCTAAATTTGCCCAAGGGCCCGAGATTTCTCTGGGCAGGCCTGTCTATTGCTAAACCTGGATGTCTGGTAACCCTAACAATAAGCCAGACTTTTAATTTAGTTTCTTATTAGTTAAGAGACACTTTCAATTACTGTATATCAATATGATTTTTGTCCCCATTCTTTTAGTAGGCTCTTACATTTTACTTCAATACTAGTTAAATCTCGACATTTGAAGAGTTTCAATAGTTGGCATAGCGTACCGGCGTATAGATAGGCACCTATAGGTTAACTATAACCATTAAATAAGTTTTAAACTTTTTTAAATAAAACAAATTAAAGAAACTTCAAAGACTAGTTTTAGGTTATAAACCAACGAGCTCAGTACATAATACATCATCTGGGGTGAAATGTGAAGCCTCACTGGAAGATCTTTTTTATTGTAAAAACACGGAGACAATTTCTTCCAGCAAACATATGATCGAAAATATGTTTGACACAAAAGTTGTGTGTGGGAAACGGTTGTAAGTACATCAGTTGTAGATTACATTATTTTATAGTCCATGGGCTGCCATAGTCGCGGAGGGAAGATGGTGGCCACCATGGAGTCTTCACGTTTTTTTTGTTGGCATTAACATAAGCGCGCACACGCTAGATGTATTAAGCTCGTTGGTTATAACATCAATACTTAAAGGGGGTTGCCAATAAATAGGCCTAAAAATATAACAGTTTCATCCAAAAAAATAGTAATGCTTGTTTTGACTGGGGGCAAGCCTAAAATATTGTTCTTTTAATCGGTTTTTATACATTTATTAAAAGTAACAAACTCTTGTATAATAAACCATACAACAAAATTGGTCATTAGCCTAGACTATATGTAAAGTATTCGGTGCCAACAACTGCACCCTTTGCTACAGTTTGAAATATGATAGTATTTTCAATGATGATAAAATACAAGAAAGTGAATTGATATCATAACTATACAGAGTACATAGCATTAAGAGGAGGTTGGAGTGACAAAAGCTGCTGCTTGTCAAGCTTAAGTCTAGGTCACACTCGAAAATAACCATAAAAAAGTTGTGCCGCCAATGATGTTACGTGCTGTTGCACTGTTAAGGATTTATTTGCACTTATATTTTTGCTATTTGCATTAATATTTTTGCTATTTGCATTATTAAAGATCTAAACCATTTTGACTATGGTCGGGTTTGGATATGCACCCTGGTGCCTAGTGAAACAACGTGGACACTACAATTTTGTGTCTGAATAGTATATTTTTCATTTATGTGTATTAAATTTGAATCACCTGCCAAGAAGTGTACATTTCTACCTGCCGGAAAGGGGATTGCTAATGGGTCAACTGAGCACAGGTCAACCAGTTTCAATGTTACTATTGATTTGCGCTAAACGTGTCTTTAGTAAATCGAATTGTATTGTTATTTCACCAGTTGTTCTTAAAAACATGTCATTTGAAATTTATAAAGTTTTAATTTTTGTTTATGAAGATTTTTTCAAGCTTATAAATATTTGTAAGATTATTTATTTAATTTTATAAAACTATCAAACAAAATTGGTTTAAAATCCTTTAATTTGAGTTTTTGTTCATTTTTAGACTATAAATAAAAAGATATTTAGTGCTTTCCGTCTTACATTAGGTTTTATGGAGTGTAAATCCAACATGGCCACTACCTCCAACGTCCTCTTTATAATAAAGTTACTTGCACTTAATCATGTTTAGGCCTATAACAGGAGATATATCTCATCGGTACAATATTAGAAAATAAAGTATTTATAAGGTTTTAGATTATTTCCTATTTATAAAACTCCAGTTAATGCAATAAGTTTATTCTTAAATAACTTAGCAATCATTATGGTAGCGATATCTTTCTTTGGCTGTCAGGAACTTTGTCTTAGCATATAGGCATAGTTTGTAAAAAAAGGCATACAGTATAGTGAACATTGAATATCATGTGGTAGAAATTTGATGATTTGAGTGAATGTTACTTCAATGAAAATGTCTGCTAGCTAGTGTAACTTTCTCGTATAGTAAATCCTGCTCCAGGGAGCTCAGCTCTTACCCCAAACCTTATCAGCTTCCACACCTCCATAGTTAAGGGTGCTGTGATTGTTGTGTTATCGTTTCATATTTCATAAATACTTTGTATCCCAGTTCCAAAGACATATCATTTGTCAATAGGGGAGTTAGGGGAGGGGTGCAATTGTTACAGTAGGATGATATTTTAGGGAGCGGGGATAAATCTGATCCATATTTTGGTTTACATGTTTGAAGAAGATATAATGTTCTTTTATTGCCCAGGCACTGGGGTTAGTGGCTATCACTTTAGAGTTTCGGCTAGCCGTGGCAAACTAGGTGCCAGTAGGGTACAATTCTAAGTTTACGTGAAGAAGATGCTGCAATTATGTAGGCTGATTAAAATTTAACCTAACCAATACAGTGTATTGTACAAGTTAGCACTGAACAACACACAAATTGGGCAGGAAAGAACAATTTCAAAATTGGAGCCATTATGATATGATTTTTCAAGATTTGTATAATATAGTCTTCAAAAATGACTTTAATATAGTGAATGAATTTAAGTTTTATTCTAGTTATTTTTCTATATATATATATATATATATATATATATATATATATAGTGAATGAATTGAAAGTTTTATTCTAGTTATTTATATATATATATATATATATATATATTTTTTTTAGTGCAATCTTTTTTAACAATCTGCTTTATGATAAACTTATGTCGGCGTGGCATCTTTAACCTATAAAACGTGTATAGTTATTTTCTACCTATAACATTTTGTTCTAATCACCGTTTTCGCCAGTAAATTGTCACTAAAAATATTGTTCGAAATCTGTGGAACTGATTTCGGGGAACATTATTTAATTATTTACTGGCAAAAAAATCTTGAATTATTGTTGATGAATTTTTGATACCTACGGTATGATTTTAATGGAAGCACTGTTCTGTTGTGCTTTGTCCATTGACATTTAAAGTTTTATTGTTTACTTAACGGGAAATAATATTTACTTAACAGGTTCATTAGATGTAATGTTTATTTAGGCTGTCTATGTAATGACACCACCTGCATTTCTTGAGAAAATCGGGTTCAAAAGATTGTGCTAAACGTCCAAAAACTAAGTTTTTTTTTTATTTTTTATCAAACTTAAATCAGGTTTACTTATGACCATACAAGAAAATTAAAAACGACAAATATTTAAAAGTTGCATAATGTTGAAATAATATTGGTCACTACTGGTACTTAAAGCCTGTCCCACACTGTTCGCGAATATGCCCAAATATTTGGCCGACCATTCTCTCGAAAGTATACTGATCATGCCTACGTCATTGCTCAGACTCAAAATACTTTATTCCAAGTACTTATTATTACAAGTTAGCAAGCTTGGCATCGGTCACATAATTTATCTCTACTACAAGTTGACATCGTTAAAAAATCATTTGGGCATAATTTCAAAAGATAATTTGTATTAGCAAGTTTTTGAAAGTAATTGCCTACCACTGCAGAGAACATACCATAATATAACTGAGAATGTATTCAAACAAAATATAAACATTTCAGTAATCAAACTAATCTTTAAATCTATATAACATAAATATACCTTTGGCTAGTTTTTTTTTCAACAGAATCTATCTGAACTTTCTAACAATATGCTTATCAACAATGTAAAAATTTGGTATTCGTGCAGGTCCCTCACTGTTAGCGAATACGTTTTAACATTCTCAATTCAGGCTAACAAAACAATACATAATGGACCGAAATACTTATGGATAATTATGTATGAAAATATAAGTACAGGTGTGTTTTAACATGTTTTTTGACACACAATTCAAATTTATTAGCCTATTATAACTGTCATAGTGAGATTACTAATTTTAAGTAAATATGCCGATTGTAGTTTCCACAAATTGTATCATGTAAAAAAAGGTAATTAAGGCAAATATCGGGTAATTAAGTAATATAAGGTAATTAACAAAAAAACTTGCTACCTTTGCACAGTCAAAATACTGCAGAATATCAGAATATGTTTTCAAATGTGTTGTTAGTTATTGCGTTTATGTTAATAGATTTTTATTTTTCCCCTCTATGCAATATATGGAAAAGTATTTTTGTCATACCGGTAACAACTTTTGGATTTAGTTTATTGGTAATTATATTTGTTTTGGAGCTCCCTGAACTCAAAAAAGCAGTTCTTGAGGTGATGTCTGTCTGTCTGTAAGGATGTGTACAGATATAAAGTCCACTCCATTCGGTTAATTTTTATCAAATTAGGTAGGCCTATGTAGGTACTGTAATACGCACGCGATTACTTTTCACTTGGTATGACCGAAGTTCAGTGTGGAAATGGTATGGGTAAGAGTGGCGAGCGCCTTTCTGCCTTCATCTTGCAGGCTTGTAGGTTTTTTGACATATTATTAAAAATATAAAAATAATTTAAATCAGACAATGTTAAAGCTTTTATTATAATTTAGTTATATTCACTATAATAGTTTTACCAATTTTTTTGACTTGTTTGATTTAAAGATATGTTTGGATATTACTGATTGCTAGAGAACCCCCTTAAAGATGCAGTTTTACTGAAGTTTTTATTCAGTTTTGAATAAAAAGTGTCACTTTCACTAGAAGCCTATTTGTCATCGTCTAACTAGTTATATGGGATGGGTGTTGGATGAGATAGCAAGCACTGCTGCGTTGCTCAACAATGCAAATCCCAAGTGTAAAGTTATAGTGCGCAGGGTATAATTAAAAAAAATTAAATTGAATGTAAAAATGCCATGTTACCCATAACGTTGTGCAATGTTATTGGGATTTAAAAATTGTTATTTGTCTCTTTTTTAATGGCAATTATCACTAAAATCTAGTATGTAGGTCAAGTTAGTATTGACCAACAAATTATACTTAAAATCTTACGCCACCTATGGGGCAGAGTTGGCATTTCACCTCTTAAAACCACTGTGTGTAGCAGATGATTCTTCAGTGCCATCAAAAACAGAATTTGGGTGGAATTTCTAAAAAATTCCATTCTAAGGTTTTCCATAATACGCTACCATACTTTATCCTATACATTTATAAAATAAAGGTGGTGTCTGTCTGTCCCTGTCGATTTGTATGTTCTGTTTTAACATAATAACTACTGAGTTGAAATTTTGTATGTAGGTAGATAATTTATCTGGGCTACATATAGGCCTATTCCCATATTGGAAATCCATTAAGACTCCTCCACCCCAGTAGCCCTTAAAGTTACAATGTTATTCTTATGGGTAATATGTATGTTTAATGGATCAAGATCATATGTAGTTGCAGTAGGAATTTTAATCAGCTGTTCTTTCCTGAATTCTTTGTGCAAACACTGGTAATCAGCTAGTATTCTATATTTAGCAAATTTAAAGTAATTTATTGATAAAATTGGACAGCATCAAGCAGAAAGGAACCATCACACAAAACTAAAATTATTGGTAACCTAGCTACAAAGTTTAATGCTGTTAAATTATTTTACCTTACTGAGTCCTGAAATAACTTACCCTAAATATCAGTATTTTTTACATTTTTTAATGAGATTATGGGCGAAGAAAGTATTATTTTCTCATAAATATAAAGAACAAATCTGTGTTGGTTCCTTTCTGCTTAACTTGATATATGATCTTATATAATCAAGCAAAATGGATCCAGTTGGTTGGTTCCTTTCTCTGGATTAAGTTGCAGAGTGGGTATATGTTTTAAAGGGAACCAATAAAAACTAAAATCTTTTGACAAACAAGTTTATTAAAATGTTTTAAGTTTAATATTTATAGAAATGACAATTATTCAAAAAATAGTCAACCATCAACTTGTTTATGTTAAAAACTCACTTGATTTATGAAAGGCTACCTAATTTATTTTGATTTTGGTCTTAGTAAAGAAGGAAATTTCAGTTTGATGATAATACGCCTAGCTGTCTTTAAAAATTTAAATTAAGATTATTAAACTGTAACATTGACTTTTAATGTTCCTCCTCTTCGACTTCAAAATCAAGTGACCAAAAGACTCCATCGATGTCATCCTCTACTGCCCTCCTTCCAGTGAGATTTTGATAATACGTTTTTGCATCCGCAGGGATAAGATGCATAATACTTTTTAGATCTTTTAGTTTTGGAGCTGCGATTTCTTTTTCCCCAACCCAGATTGGTACCAGAGAGTTTGTGAAGTCAACTTTTGTAGCTTGTTCGCCTTTTTTTTGGTTTTCTTTGAAAATCTACACAATCATAAGAAGATGAAAAGTCATTCCTACACAGGGTCCCCACCCAACCGTGAAACCTTGAATAAGCCGTGAATTTCGTATACCGTGAAAAAACCTGGAATAAGCCGTGAATTTCGATATCAAACCTTAAAAATATATCAAACTTGAAAAACAATAAAAAAATATCTTATCAGAAAATATCACATTTGTTTTCAGATAGGGAAATGTACAACAGAATTATTACCGTTGTTAGTACGTTGTAAATATGGTGAATACCGCGTCGTCTGCCTACTTGCAGATTGCAGCTGTGCAGATGATTTAAGATAGTGATGTGCGATACGGCCGTGTATCGCGATACGGCGATATGATACGTATCGGAGTCAGATATCGTATCGACCGTATCGTATCGGTGCTGTGTATCGCGATACGCGTATCGTATCGCTTAACATATTGTGCCTAAACGATACGACGTATATTTTATTATACACTGCAGTTAAAAATACGGCCATCGAGGTATTTCCACTGGTTTTAATTGTAGTACCACAGAAAGAAGACTTGAAGAATTTTTGTCGAATATAAATATAACCTCATTGTTTTACAGCCAAGAAAATAATATCGAAATATCGTCTCTATGTGCCGATACAAAATCGAGTATCGTTTCAAAAATATCGTATCGTCCCTAGCGTATCGCAACATTCCGATATGATACGTATCGCACATCACTAATTTAAGATTGGTTCTGGTTTCCACGGAGCAAAGGAACTCGGGCCGACTCGGACGACAGTTGTTAAGTTGCTGGGGTTTTTTCACTGTCAACTGACTGCTGACTGACACTTGTGTAAGACCGTTTAAGTGTCTTCTTTACTGTATGTCATTTGCCTACACACGTTTTGTATTAGTCGGTGACAGTAGACAACTACTGTATCTAGACTGTTAACTATACAACTGTCGCGTCAGTAACTCGCCCATTCCATTTACACGGTGCGTAGTCAGCGTTGCCACTTCGAGAGAAATTACCCTTGCCGGTGATAATTTTGAACTTTGAGGGTAAAAAAGGGTAATTTTACTAAAGCCTTTAAAAATATACAAATTTATATTATCCTCTGTTATGTACTTATTATACATTCATTGATGTTTATTTATGATTAAATTAGGCCTACTACATTTCTCTACTTTATCGACCCTTCTGATTTTCGTGACTTTGACGAATACTCACGAACTCCATGGCAGAAATCAAGCTTGAGTAGGGATTACATGTACAGTGATTGTCTCATGTTAAAACTGAAAAAGCCACGAGTGCCAGGACGACAAGAAGTCTGCTAAGTTGCAGTAATGTCTGCAAGTTTTAATGTCAACCAGACAATAAATAACAAAAATAGAAAATGGGGATTATTGTCACCTGTCTCCGCCTACCGAATCCTAGCAGTTGATAGACTGAAAGATAGACAGCGTTAGCTGTTTTATAATTGACGTTAATGGCTGTAAACAAAATTGCATCAGCTGTTAATCATTTATATACTGTGATTTTTTAAGCAGTAAAATAAATTCTGAGAAAAATCTGTTATATCTCTCGTGAAAAAATTGAGACAAAAACTGGCTGGCGTATGCAACGTCTATTTTCATTCTTTATTCTAAACTTTAAAATTAATTATACATCAGTGACATCTATAGGCGGCTCCTCAAACCTATCAAATTTCAAGCACATTTCCTTTGGTACTTTGGTATTATACGGATGCCACTATTTTTGGAGGTCACATTTTTACCGGATACAAAGGATAACTATATAATTCGAAAAAACTTACTTTTATTGACTTACTGTACAAATTTTACATCATTCTGATGAGCGGTCTTTGTGTTGTGCCTCCCAAAAGGCAGCGATGTCTGCTAGGATCGTGTTGAATGCGTCGCCGCCGCTAGCAGCCAGACCCGATCGCCACATCTACTCCGCCAAATATACAGCGCGCTGCGGCAGTTATGTTAGGATGGGTTATCATAAAAATACGTACAGTTTCCTCTTCATTTTGAGGTAAATCCCACACCAAAAGAACGTCACTCATTATGAAAACAAATGTAACGTAGTGCACGGCAATAAATCACTCATGACACTGACCCAGATACAGGCGGTGACAGGTGATGCGCGCGCTCCGGTCAACGACCTGACTTTAGCCTATTTGGAGGGGGTTTGGCGGCTGGAAGTATGACTCATCAGGTATCATTCGATTCGTAACAAAACAAGGAAAGTCCTACAATCATTTTTATGATAACCCATCCTAACATAACTGCCGCAGCGCGCTGTATAAGGGTGGCATCCGTATAATACCAAAGTACCTTTCCTTTATTTCATTAGCACTCTTTACTCAAATACAGGAGTTTAGATTTTGAGGGTAATTTTGACGAGGATCGAGGGTAATTCGGGAAAAAGTGATTGGCAACACTGAGCGAAGTAGAAATCACCAGCAACCGATAACCGATAGACTGATGACTTACGACGACAATAAAACAATAAGAAACTCTAAAATAGTTCTTATTTTTTAAAAGGTTCACTTGGGATGCATGGTATGGTTTTATGGTTCTGTGACATCGTAATTGGAATGTTGGAAAGTTTTAACTAGTATTTGACTGCTGCGCTGCAACCGGTAAAGGTTATGTTTTTTAATATTTTGACCGTGAAATTGACTATTTTTAGACCTTGAAAACCGTGAAAAACCCGTGAATTTGATCATTAAGTTTGAGTGAGAACCCTGCTACAGTCCATTTTCATAGGTTCTTCTTTATTTATACGAATTTCTCTTATTGTCAGCCAATTTATTTTTTTGGGTACTTCATCTTCAGTCTTTTTTCTGGTAACAATTTTCTTCTCCAGTTTCTCTGTTCCAATGAAATTCACCACTCTTCATTGTTACTACTACAAAAGGCTTTTTTCGCCTACTTTGTCTTATAACATTTATGTAGTCATCAGGCAAGTACAAATGCTAGACATGTTTTAATCCACATTCTGTGTCTGAGAACTCTGTGTCGTTAGGCAGGAATGTGTGGCCAGGGATGAGATATTTGATCTGAATTGATTTTAAGGACGGATGGTTTTCCAAACATGACTTTAAAATAAGGACTATTTTAATGTTGCGGTTTTGCTCTCAGCATGAATCGCACCATAACACCAAATTTTCTACATTGTTTGCTACAAAATTTTCGATGTGTTTTTTAGACATGAGCCTATTTCTTGGGATCCTCTGCCACCCTCACATTTGGTCCAGACGTAACAATAACCTGTGTCTGTTTTATAAGAATGCACCCCAGCATTGTATAGCCAAAGCTGTCATTTGTAAAATATTATATTTGTTGGTATTCTTGGTAATGGTAAGGTTTTTTCCAAGTCAAAAGTCAGGCACTCAAAATGTTCATTATTAATTGTTTCTTTTGAGTCTTCTGTTAATTTCTCTCGGGCTTTTTCGCTTAAAATTGGATGGTTGTCGTGTGCTTCTTCCAGAGCTCTCTTTTCTTCAACTCCAACCCCTTGCTGCAAATGTGTCACATTTGTTGCAGGTATCTTTAATTTTTTTTAGATTTCAGATTGAAATAACTTAAAAAAATTCTTCTAAAAGTAGAAAAACTAACTGCTCCTAATTTCTGCAGCAACTCTTTTTTCTGTCTCATTACAATCCATCCACTCCTTCATTTCTTCAATATTTCTTCCATCATCAGAGTTTTTATTTTTGCCTTGTCAATTTTTCCTTTCACATATGTATCAAACATCTTTTGCAAAGTAATTTCAGGAGGAAGAAATTCACAGTTTGTATTTTCTCGACGGTAATGGGACTTATATTTTGGTATCGCATTTATTTGGTCTCTTCTTTAAGTTGTTAGTCAGTAATTTGATGTTTCCCTCCTTGTTTCATCCCTCTCTTGTCCCTTAAATCGTCTGATCTGAGCTTAGTTAGCGCAGTGTTCACTTTTTTTGTATATACCAAAAGTCCGAACAAACTGGTCTCGGCAAAGTGGGATTGAGCGTGTTGTGTATATACGGGAGAAGGTTCTTTTAGATGATTTTTTATTTGTCTATTGACGTTTCTTTTGAGCCTCATTAATACATGCTCCAATGAACATATTCTGTGCATTGTAATCACCCAAATTCCAGAACTTTTAAAATTCAGATTTTTCTTTTTTCTTCTGATACTAATGTGTAAAATGTTTTATTGCACTTACATTTGAAATCTAGAAAATCGTTTGATTCCACAAGTACACCCTTATAGTAATGGTAATTTAAATTACTATTTTTTCTTTTCATTCTTATATCTTTTGTTTTGTCTTCTACTTTTCTTTTCCTTCCTCTTCGTTTTATTTTTGAGGTGTTGTTTATATTATTTTCGATTACATTATTTTGATTTACCATTTCATTGGTTGACTCATGTCTGGATATTCTTAATTCATGGGCATTTCGATCTTCATCAGAGGTTCAGAGTTTTGATTACTGTCAGATGGTTGCCAGTCTAGATCGAGTTTGCCTCCAATCTCCCGTCTATGCTCGAACCATAGAATTGTTATCACCAATTGATATAAGTTGTCCTGTAGTATATGATGTCAGATGTGTTGTTACCTGAATTAAGATATATCAGTGGCTCGTCGGTTGACTAATAATGGGATCACCCTCTGTAATTTGTTCTGACACTATAGCAAACTGTTGTTCAGACAGACTTGTTTTAAGCAATTCCGTCAATGAGATATCGAGAAGAAGATTTGCAGCGCCATCTGAGAATAGATAAAAAAGTTATTAAAATTTGAATAATAAATAAATAAGAAGCCATACTATCAATAATATATTCCAATTGAAACAATGAGGAGGTGAATGAGCGTATAAAACTCACTCGTCAAAAGGCGAATGAGCTTGGCGAGTCCGCCCTCCATGTCAACAAAGGCAAATGAGCATAACAAAGTCGCCCGTCCGTAAAGCAGGAAAGTGAGGCGAATTATTTTTGATGTACCTACATTTATTGACTCATAGCTGCTCGGTTCCCCAGTTCTCTTTAATATTGCCTTTGCAAATAAAAATGACACTCGTAACAAGCCTTAAACAAACTAAAGTTACCTCCATAGCTTGCTGAAAAACAAAAACAAAAAACAAAATAGTACTAAATGGTACAGAACGAGTTAAGAGATCTCACCTTCTCCAGACGCAGAAGAAGATATCGGCAAAATAACATCAACCGGTGTGTCGTTTGTAACTGTTGTAGTTGGTTCAGGTTGCAGGTTGGGACTAGGCTTATCCACTGTTTTATCCGGATTTGGTAGACATATTAATTCATCCTCTCTGTATTTATCTTATCCAGCTTTTTCTTCATCTGTAATAAAAGGAGTAATAGTGTGTTCCTTAACATTGGAAGATAAATGGGTAGTGAACATTAAATCAATTTAGCCGGGGCATTGAACTGGATATCCAGCTTGTCAGGCTGTTAAGCTAACCTTTACACTACAAAATTAAATATGTTTGCTCGGAAATTTGCTTGGACAAAATCTGCAATCTCAACAGTATTACTAAGCGATTCCATAATAAACTGAAAGAAGCATGTGACCGATTAATATTAGCTGAACAGAACGGCAAATGCCATTTATTTTAACTTTAAAATATTTCTACTACATAGCTCTTTTATTTCTTGAGTTAAATTTAAGAACAATATTTTTAGCCTTTTTTTATAATTGAATATAATTAATAATTAATAGAAATATATAAGCCTAAGGATGATAGAAATTTTAAAGCTCAACTAACCTAAAAGTTGAAATTTCAGACTAGGCCTATTGAAATTTGTTATTTATTTAAGTATTTTGCTTACCTTCAGCTTTATTTTCGCTAATTCAACTAAATATTGTCCTCTTGACATGCCACTGGAAGAAGGAACTTATAATGAATAACAGAAAAACAACAAAACAACACTATTTACATCCATTAAAATCGCTTTATCTTGACAATTTTATTGTATTGCAGCTGTTAGACCAATTCAGCTGAAAGGATCCAAGTACAACTTGGTTCTCTTTTGCTTAATTTATAAAGTAGTTTCCCTGTCTAAACAAAAGGAAACCAGCATTGGTTCCTTTTTACTAAATACAAATCCTATATAGAGTTTTCAACAAATATTTCATTATTATTGTTGGTTCTTTTTTTACAGAAAACAAAATATTTCATTGCGAATTCAGTGTTAGTCTTATCTCAGTTTGAAGAAAAATGTGGATTGGTTCCTTTCTGCTTAATGCTGTCCAATTGAGAAAGTAATTATCAGTACGTTATGTTTGTTGCCATGTAAGGATGGTTTTTTTTTGTAATGGAGACATGTTTGGTGGATGATTTTATGATTATATTGACCATGAACATGCGGCTCATAGCTGTTTTATGTTCGCCTATATTCAGCTATAATAGGCGACAAGGGGGGTGGGGGGGGGCGTTTAGGTTGTCCTCAGCTATAATATTTACCAAGATTCGTTGAAATTATGAGCTATAAGTTTTATTTCATTCTAAATGGTGCCAAAACAAATACCAAATATTTATTTTATTTAAGACAATAATAAACTTAGAACATAAAAAATAACAATACATTTTTGGAAAATCTTAAGGCAAGGATCTGTTTGTTATTCAAATAGGTTTATGCCATTTATAATTTCATGAAAATGTCATGTTATTTTAATGTGGTTGGGGTTTGTTTACTTTAATTACCTAACGGCTGAACCAATTAGCACAGTAGTTTTTAAACTGTGGGTCGCACCCCCAAGGGGGCGCAGATAATTAACATGACTTAAAATTCTGTTAAACTGCATAATCAAGTATCATAAAGGATTATATCAGTAGAGGAATTGGATACAGTGGAGTCTCACAAACTCGACACAATGTGGACTGAGACCCTGTCGAGTTTGTGGAATGTCGAGTTATCCAGAATTACATTGGGAGGGGAGGAAAACACATTATTTAGCTATAAATTGTATACTGTATTAGATTTTATTTAAACACATTATAGTATAAATGTATAATGATTCTGTATTACAAACTTAAGAAAACTATACAAAATAGATAAATACTTAAAAGTTGAGAATTAATAACTAATTGTCTTCGTTTCCAAAATATATAGTCTTGTAATACATGTACTGTATAGTAAATGAGGTGTCGAGTTTCCCAGAGTGTCGAGTTATCGGGAGTCGAGTTTGCGAGACTACTGTAGTACGATTCCTATTAAACTGTGTCTGAACTATATCTGAAAATATCATATGGGCTAAGTGAAGTTAAATGTTTTTGTTTCAAAGCAATAAACTAACTAATAATGTACTTTACTCAAAACAACACTTTTTCTTCATTTCTTTAATGTTTTCTATTATCAAAACCAGGAAACTGGGAGCGAATATGGCAATATTGTCAGCATCCACATAGAATTTTGTATTGTAAAATGTGTAACTTGGATGATTTGTTATCTACATTTGGGAAGACAATTTTTGAGCCGCTTTTAGTAATGAGGAGCTTATTTTTTAACTTGCCTACCTTATGATATCATAAATCTTTAGTTATGTACAAATCCTTTCAAAAGCCAAAGCAACCATCACTGAAGAGAATTAACACTAAGCATGAAAAAATATTATTTAAAAAAACTAAACCTTTTTCAAACAATGGCTTTTTTGCATGGTTAAAAAGTGGGTCTATGCCAAAATAATGGTTGCAAATAAGCTATAAAACAATTATCGGAATCCGTGATCAGTGTCTTAGAAGAATTCCTAAACTGGTTAGAACAGATTATTAGATATCATTGTCGATGGTGTTTGCTCGTATACTTTACTATCAAAACAGATAATTTTCAGAGGTTAATAATTCTTCCAACTGGGTCTGTAGATTTTTTTAAAGTCTGGAGTATTCATGTTGCACGACCTAATACGGTGCTATATCCCTGTATACACATTCATTCGTATCCATACAAATTTTGAATGTATATATGTATGTTCCCTATATGGCCATTCAACCACTATTCCTAAACCACTCATCCGAAGTTAATGAAACGTTGCAAGGTCATTCAGGTTGACCCTAGGAAGGTTTAAAGCCATTAATCAAAGTACTAGGCCTTGAGGGTTTGTCCCACTGGACTTCAAAGTTACCATGTTACTCTTATGGAGGAAATACCTCATTACTTTACATATGACTACTTACAAATTTTGTAAACTGCTGTTTATTTATGTAGCGAGTTGTAATGTAAATATTATAAGTGAAGATTTTTAAATTATCAGGTGCAGCAATGCGCGCCGGGAACCGCTAGTTTAGTAATATATAAACGATATAAAAATTTTTAATTTTGTGTTTTTCTTTTAGACTGATAAAACATGTTTAGGGGTTGGTCGGAATATTTTTTTCTCCTTTCACATTGTTGTTAGTGCCCTTCTGCTTGGAAGTTCAATACCTAAAAACAGCACCTCTTACAGCCCCCCTCCCCATCTTCCGCCCCAATCTTTTGCCATTGCAGAAAAAAAGTGTTAGTCCATGGCTAATGTGAATATAATTAGCAATGTTTTCACGTTTAGTAATTGAGTAAAAGCATTTGCTAAGCTTTATTCATATCACCATTTAATTTTAAAATTAGGTTTTCCAGATTTTACAGCTTTGGATTTGTTTTAGCTCTGTGCCTTAAAGCAACTTACAATCAACATTTTTAAGTCTGAAGAAGTTTGTGTTTTTTTTGTTGCAGTCGTCTGTAAAGGGGCTCGTGATGGGAGGTCTGGACATCATATCTGTCACCGATAGCACCAGAGTCTCGGAGAATCCTCCACGACCACGCAAACGTAGACGTCTTTAATCACCTCCCTTTCGTGTACAGGCTATTTTCTAGTGTTGCGTTGTATGATATTAACTTATTTTTTATAAATAAATGATACAATTATTAGTTTTTAGCTTTCATTTCCCCTTGTTTTCCTAGTCCAGTTATATCATTGAATACTGTTAAAGGGGGAATTTTCAACAAAATTAAGGAACGAGGTTTGTTAATAATTTGGTGTTAATACAGTGCTTGAATACAATGAACTCTCAGAGCCTTTGGGAGCTTGAGACACATGGATGTGGACAATTATTGAAAAAAGTTGATTTGTGTGTACTTGTGTATACTATCTGTGTACTTGTGGCTTTGTGTATTTAGTGAAGATAATTATGAAGAGGAGGAGGAATTTACTTTGAGTCCATTTGGTAAGTAGATCTTGAGCTCTTTTTTTATTTTAAGGTGAAAGTAACTATTTTTGCTATTCAAACTCAGTGGATTTTGTTGTTACTACCAGAATATCTAGAACTTTTTTATTATTTGCATGTGTTATTACAGATTCATATCAAACCCTTCATTTACTTTTACTTGTATGCAGGTTTTTAGACATCTTACTCTTTGGCCTTTTTAAATATATATATTTTGACTGCATGTGTCTCAGCTATATCCGTTCTTTAATTCCATAACAATATCACGTGCACCTAAGCTGCAAGACTTTTCCTCAACTGAAATTTTTTTGGACTAGTGGTGATTTAAAAAAAATCTGATTGTTGATATGAATTGATGAGTGATTTATAGTTCCTCTGATTTCCCTGACAGATTCCCTGATTTAAATGTAATGAGTTTCGCGTGTTTAAAGTTTAAAATTATGTTAGCAAGACTGTTAATTTAAAATAAACAATATAGGCCTATTTCAGACTTATCCTGTTATTAACCAACTCATACTTTAGCTTTAGTAATGGCTTATAAACTGTCAGTACTATCCATTGTCTTCTGTTTGGATGACATCATTCTTATTTTTTTAGATTTTCTGATATGTCCTCTCGATGGCAACGTTCCCCTGATATGTCATATTCTCTCTGTATATTTTAGGTTATTGTTTGTGTTTTCCTTGTTTTATTTGTTTTCATAAGGTCCATTGGATTTTAAACCCTTGTAAGGTTTGTTTCTACTAACATAGAATGGTATAAGGTCTTAATCAGCATTTTCACATCTTTTATAAATAACTTTTAGTTGAATCACAGTTCCTAAACTGAGAAGCTGAGTATCGAAAATATTTCTCGAATCGTGGATGGATTTGTATTCTTTTAGTTTTCCAATTCAACATTGACTAAGACACATCTATAAATGTTATTAACTCTTCATCATTGGCATTCTCTTCATCATTACCTGAGCCAAAAGATGATAATCATTGAGGAAACTGGTGTGAAACATTTGTCAACATGGGCAAAGGGTTTTTTAAAAAAGTGTGAATCAAAAACTGCAAAATCTTGGTGATTACCTTGAAAAAAAAGATTGACATATATATTCTTTAAAACTCTGACCCTCCATTTCTGTAAGCTGTGTATCAAACATATTTCTCGAATTGTGGCTGGATTTGTATTCTTTGTTTTAATCTTCCAATATAACATTGACTATCACACCTATAAATGTTATCAACTCTTCATCACTGGCATTCTCTTCATCATTACCTGAGCCAAAAGATGATAATCATTGAGGAAACTGGTGTGAAACATTTGTCAACATGGGCAAAGGGGTTTCTTAAAAGTTTGAATCAAAAACTGCAAAATCTTGGGGATTACCTTGAAAAAAAGATTGTTATATATATATTCTTTAAAACTCTGACCATCCATTTCAACTATAAGCTGATTCAAATTTTACTGCTACTAGATATTTATCCAAAATTTGCTAAAATATAAAAGCTAGAAAATAGGGAATAGTTCTTTAAAGCAACATGATGCAACATAATTTTGTATAAAGACAGTTCAAGCCATCTGACTGGTGGTTATTGGGGTCAATTTTTGTTAAAAGCTAGTATGTACTAAAGTGCTGAGCAAGGAAACAAATTATCAAATATTTAGCAAGTACTAAGTGGTTTCATTCAAAATTATCGTGTTAAAAACCAGCCAAACTCTATTACGAAAAGTTCTTTCGGCAAACGGGAGGTATCTCGGTCCACTCGATGCTCAGTTTCGTTATAGTACCGCTCAAATATATAACTTTTCCAAGACCGCTGTTGTTGCGTTTAAACGTTGGCGCGTTTCAAACTGGGCATGGGCGAGGTCTGGGTGAATCCGTCTCTGTGTTGTGTCACGTATCGCGCTGAGCATTGTGGTACTTTGGTGAGGAAGGAGAACATCAAGATGGCCGTCGTCATTGCGGTGTATATTTTAGCATTGGTGATCATTTTACCTGATTTATAAATATTCCTCGTATTTTCATTAGAATTTTGTTTTTATTTGCTATAATTTTGACAGTGATCCATATTAATACCTTTTTGAGTGATATATCCTTTTTACGGGCAACATTTAATCGAGTTGCACACGAAGGAAAGTTGGCAATAGGCAGCCATTTCGTCTTGACTAGATAAAATAAGACATCGTTAATCAGGTCAAGATAGATATTTTGTAGGTAAACTTATACAATTGCCGATCTTTGTGAATTATTTAATTGGATCGAAACAATTTTACCATTAGTTTCGGGAAAAGTAAGGATTTATTACGCAATAACACTTGATCAGCACGCGTCCTCTGTGTATGATGAACCAGGTAAGTCATGTGAAAAGATTTTTTAATAATTTTATATTAATATATTTTAGCTTAATTTGATATTCCTAGGCTTTATAATTAATGTCCCTAACCATTGTATAAATTTGGAGTGAAAACTACAATTTTTCCTACGTTAAACAAAGTGTTTTTAGCACCTTTTCCCTACCTAACCTAACATTTTTTAGCTTAAATTAAACAATTATTACATTTTTAACCTATTAAAAGTATTTATTAACATGCCCAATTATTTATTTTACCCCAGAAGCATCCCATATGCTGCCAAATAATAGCTGAATAAGCCCATTTTATTTTATTTTGCTCACTCACAGACAGTAAACATAACCTAAAATTGATTGTTTACATCATGTTTCATTGAATATACCCCAGAAATATCGAGTGTTCCACCGATTTTAGTTCTCCATAACGTTCTACAGATTATTTCCTTTCAAACAAGGTAATTATTTTAAAATTTTATTCGGGACCCATTTTTGCTATTTAAGTTGAAAGTTGATGCTTTGAGTTGTTCCCATGTATTCCAGGAAGAAGTATGTTTGTTTTCAGAGTGATATTATCAGTATTTGGCTGCTAAATAGGATTGGATTGTACTTACGGGCTCTTTGGGGTTTTCAGAACCCAGGCCTCTTTTTAGATATCATAAAAATTCTTAACTTGTGACTCGTGGTCATTGTAAAATCAAGACTGTTCCTTATTATCTTTGTTGGCATACAGGAGGGAGACTTAACGAGTGTTTATGTGTCGAATGCAATGGCTGCACTTGAAATTTCACACACTTTTTCCAGCACAACGAACATGGGAGTTAAATATATAACAAAATCTGTGATTATGGCTCTAGCCTAACTTATTGGTTTTTATATTTTACTCATCAGATGTAATGATTTATTTTCTGTGATTCATATTAGAAGCCTACTATAAGTTGAAGTTTATATCCTCTTCGTAAATTGTAAATTGTAGCTCTTGAATGTTATGGGTCTACTTAATTGAAAGGCATTTTGAGAACAATTTGTTCCACAATATCTTATAGTTAAAATATGTGTTCATAGCGAATTGACCCTATTAATTTCTTAAGAGCTTGGGCTATTTAAAATTAATGATAGGCATTTATTGAATATTCATATCTTGTCTTTTAAATCTTTTCTTGAAAATAGTTAGGTCCGTACTATTATTGTCTGCAGAGCTGGCCATTTTTCTCTTTAAGTAAATGTGACCATGATGTTTAGGTGAATGTTACCGTTAGCAATGCTGTTGATATAATTTATATTTCTGCTGACAATCCACATTGTATCCTTTACAAAGTGTAGACCTATTACTAAAGCGTTATGTTTAATAGTCTTAAAGCACCAGCAATAAGCTTAAACTTAGTCTACTGTCAATAATATAACAGTAGGATAAGTTAAATCGTAAATATATCGGCTATCAAATGAATGCTTATTTTTTTCAAACTATGAATTTTGGCCTGCAGTTTAGTTTACGTCCCACATTCATTCGATTGAAAAAAATAGATTAAAATATCTATATATCAAGTGGATTATTTTTTGTTTAACTTAACATTGAAAAGGCCCTATTCTTGTTTATGTTTTTTTTTGATTCATGATATTTTTAAAAATTGTTTTAGAATATATTAACTAGGCCTAAACTTATTTACATTTAAATAAATTATTACATTAAATCAATAGGTTATAGATCTGAGTGAATACAATTAAAAATAACCTGATTAAATTCCAGGATTGCTACGATTGTTTTGCCAGTGTAGTAAAAAAAAATAGTTTTATTTGGCTAAGATAAATCTCAAAAAAACATGACCAAATAAGTATTGAATATTGTTATTTATCAGTTTTTAATTTGAATGAATGTGGGACATAAACTAAACTGCAGCCGAATTTTTATTTCAGAATAATTTAATGGAAAGTTATGATTATCTTTGTATAAATACAGTTACACAAACTTATGTGAAGCAAGTCATTTGGGACCCTTGTTTTTTAATAGAGATTAGTTGTCAGAATGGGGTAGGTTTTTGAAGCCACGGTAACAAAGGCCAAAAAATGTTAACTTAAAAGGCCTAGAACTTACCTCAAGCAAAAATATTAAAATAGGCTCTTTAATTCTGATTTGTGATGCCTATATAAAAACAGTTCTCATTTCTTCGGTGAAGTATTAAACTCATTGATTCTTGACTGAATTTAACATAATCCTCAGCCTTAGTGCTTGGTTCTTGATTTAATTTGTGATTACTGTGTACTATATATTGAGGCTGTTCCACTCAGCACTCTATTAAAGATCGTAGTAAATATAGACCCATCTTAAATAACTTTTTTCTCCATTAGAGGTCTAACCTACTGAAAACCTAATGTGCGTGTCTGAACTGCTGGTCCTGAAATAGCCTAGTAATTATTTGCATGAACACCCCAGCCAGGTCTTCCGAGGGTTGAGGGTTTGATAGTTGTCTACAACTGAAACTGATCCAAGATATGTAACTCACAAAGAGGTCGCCAATCTGTGAAAGGGTTGTTGGGAGGGCTCAAAATAGAACAAAAGAGTTGCAGACCTGCTTGGTAATTGTTGCGATCTGTGGATTTGTACAGATAACACTGATTTTGCTACTTTTTACCTTTTTATTCATCACAAATTTTGGTACTTTGGTATTATACGGATGCCACCCTTATACAGCGTGCTGCGGCAGTTATGTTAGGATGGGTTATCATAAAAATGATCGTAGGACTTTCCTTGTTTCGTTACAAATCGAATGATACCTGATGAGTCATACTTCCGGCCGCCAAACCCCCTCAAAATAGGCCAAGGTCAGGTCGTTGACCGGAGCGCGCGCATCACCTGTCACCGCCTGTATCTGGGTCAGTGTCATAAGTGATTTATTGCCGTGCACTACGTTACATTTGTTTTCATAATGAGTGACGTTCTTTTGGTGTGGGATTTACGTCGAAATGAAGAGGAAACCGTACGTATTTTTATGATAACCCATCCTAACATAACTGCCGCAGCGCGCTGTATATTTTGCGGAGTACATGTGGCGATCGGGTGTGGCTGCTAGCGGCGGCGACGCATTCAACACGATCCTAGCGGACATCGCTGCCTTTTGGGAGGCACAACACAAAGACCGCTCATCAGAATGATGTAAAATTTTTACAGTAAGTCAATAAAAGTACGTTTTTTTCGAATTATGTAGTTGTCCTTTGTATCCGGTAAAAATTAACCTCCAAAAATAGTGGCATCCGTATAATACCAAAGTACCCAAATTTTTTTAGAATGCGCAACTTTAATACTACCCCGATACATTATTTTATTATTTTTTTATTTTCTTGCATTGGCAACAAGAAGACTACAATCTGAAAAACAATTTTCATCAGCCCCATCACAGAGATCAGAGACACAGAGATCAGATAAAGTCAAATTTTAGAAAAATCAATTTTTAAACATTATAATAATTAAAGGAAAAAGTTTTACAAATTATATATTTTGGGGTATCAGTACTGATATAACCTTTTCCATAAAATATATCAATATGTATATAGGACTCCTTCCATGAGAAAAACATTTCTAAAAAGTGAATTTCACACAATCTTGATATCCAACTAACTTAAGTCAACATTTCTGGTGGAAGAAAGAGAATAGACAAAAGTTTTTAATGACATAAAGAGAGAAACTTTAACTTTTAAATGGTTTTTGCTTGATTAATTTAGGATAAATAGTTTATGAGATATTTGTGTTAACATAAAAGATTGCAAACACAAAAATCGGCTTCATTCATTCATTGTTGCTGGGTTAGGAAACCCCAGCATAGCTGCTAGGCACGTCTTCCACAAGCAGGAATTTTGCGCAGGTTCCCGGAAGGATAGGATGATACAGCCGAACACTTAAAACGAGTTAAGATAAAAAAATTCCAAAATGGTTTTTAACTCCTCAATTATAATCGTAACAAGTAAAATATAAATTTGTCTTAAATGGTCAAGCAACCAGCTCTGAATCACCATGACTTGACAAATTTTGTATGTTGATTTTGTAATCTGTGGAACAAAAACAAATTTGAAATATTTTTTTCTTACGAATATGACTGTCATGTTCCTTTTTGCTGTGTGTTTTGAATTCACAAAGGTTTATATAAATCAAACTACCTATTTTCAGAAAGGTAAAAGCTAGATATTTTTAAGTTTTCTAAAATGACAAAAAATTTAAATGAATTTAATCGGAAGATTTGCAATTCACCTTTTAGAAACTACTTGAATAGCCTACTACATTAAGTACCTACTGTTATATGGTATTGAAATGCAGATTGTGTATGAAATAAGTACACTTCCAACCTCCTAGACTTAATTGTTTTGAAAGTTTTTTTATTTATGCAAGGGTTAGCGAATACTAAACACCCCCGTCGCAGCAAACCTGTATACCCAGCGAATTTCCAATGCATATATATGGGTCTCACTTCTACCTAGAGCCACTTGCTAAGTTTCAAAAAAATACATTCATTAATAAGTGATGTATTGCATTTTATTTTCTATAAGAATAAAATTAGGACTGAGGACGCAGGTTTGCTGCAACGAGGAAGATAAGAATTGGTTTTTTCCTACAATTATCAATATAATTCAACCAGGTGAAGCTACATATCAAGTTTCATCAATATACGGGTCATTCCCACCAAATGGGATAATTTAGGTTAAGGAAAATTTTTTAAAATTAAAATTGTCAAATTGTCTTCTACTATTGATTGTTTAGTCTCATACATTTTTGGGAACACTCCAATGCTGCAGCAGAGCACAATTTTCATTTTTTATATGAAAAAAACATTTTCAGTGATCGGTCACACTCATTTAACCTCCCACAAAAAACGAGTTTAAGACATTTTATGCAAACAACTGAGAGAATGTTTAGTTAAATAAACAATATCAAAAACATAACGTGTATTTATTTCCTGATTCCATAATTTTAACCTTTAAAAATTAGAAAATGGTTTTGAAGTTGGAAGTGTATCATAATTTGGTACCTAATACCTAAAATTTATTCATTGGAAAACATTTTTAAATAATGATTTTACTATTGTGAGATGTGAATACATTTTTTCATCAGTTTTATGTCAATATATATATATGAATAAAAATATATTATCGTCGTTTAGTAAGTATTTTTACCCCGTGACCGGTCTGTAACAGACGTGACCGGCGGGTAACAACAGTGACTGTTTGGTAAACTCACGTGATTTATACAACTAAAAGGTAACATAATACATCTAAAAGACAATAAAACTTATTCATTACTTTAAAATATGAAACTTACTATTAAAGTTATAGATTTCCTGAAATATCTACAAAACCAGGGAAGAATTATATCGTATCTCAATTCAGAAACAGTACGGTCACACTTATAAATCATAACATGTTAATCTTTTATGAAAAAGCTAAATATATCATAACAAGTTAACAAGAACTACACACAACCTCAAAACGTGGTTAGCCTACAAAGCTTAACTGAATGACTATTAAACATAATGTCTCGAATATACAGATCGGTCACACATAACAGTACCGGTCACGTGAGAGATCTGTTCGTGACCGATATTTATATTCGAGACATTTTTTTTAATAGTCGTTCAGTTAAGCTTTGTAGGCTAACCACGTCTTGAGGTTGTATTTAGTTCTTGTTAACTTGTTATGATATATTTAGCTTTTTCATAAAAGAATAACATGTTATGATTTATAAGTGTGACCGTACTGTTTGTGAATTGAGGTACGATATAATTCTTTCCTGGTTTTTTAGATATTTCAGAAAATCTATAACTTTTTCTGAAAAACCTACACTCATGAAACAAACTATCAACTGGACACTCCGTTAGTTTTACGCGTCCTTGAACCACGCACATTCGGATACATTACTTGTCAATAGGAAAAATCATTTTCCCACTCATCTTTCTCCAGACCGATGTTAACGTGTAGAAGTACAGGTTACATTGTAATTGGTTATACACCACAGTCGTTGGCAATCGTCTGCTTGACATATTTGTTTTGATCAGCATAACCTCCAAGCGAGTTGGAGACGAGTGACCGATGGGTAAATAAAGACATATTTAATCTTTTACACTTTATTTATTTATTATTTGGAATGTAGGATAGGGTTGAAAGGTAGGAAAAAAGGTTGTTTAATCAAAACAATAAAGGTTTTTAAAATATATAATTTATTTTTTCATTTTTCTCATGGAGACCTAAGTTATCCCATTTGGTGGTATTGACCCATACATTCATAAATAATCGAGATATAAAATTTTATTTACTCTCCATAAGGATAACATTGACCAACACACTGTGTTTAGCACTTCGAATATCTCTGCAATGGTTGGGTGTAGAACAACAATTAAAACACCAAAAGGATTGTTTTGTAGGGCTAAACTTATTGGTAGAAAGAAATGTGAAGTTTTTAAGAAAATCTAAAAACCTTATTCCTATAAGATTAACATGGGGAATTTCAAGGGCACGTTTTTTTTACTTTTCTCTACAGCCACTTAACCTAGCTTAATGATTCAATATACTAAATTTTTGTATCTCTATATAATGGCTATAACCAAAATCTATTGTTTTTAAAATTGTAAGGTATAAAGTTCAAACTGATTTTTGGAAAATTTTAAACCCCCATAAAACTTCCTTCCTATAGTCCGATCAATCTGGTTTTCGAACTTAGTCATAAATTTTACTCTCCACATTTCTGCCAAATTTCATCAAAGTCGGGCATTTCTTTCAAAAGTTATTGAGTTATGACACACACGCACGCACGCACGCACGCGCGTGCGCGCGCGCACACACACACACACACACATTTCATCTTTCACTTGCTAGCGTTATAAGTTTGCATGAATTGTTATGGAAGCCTGATAATGTTGTATCTAATATAGTCTATTTCTTGTTATGAATTTAGAGTTTAGTATTTTTGTTTTAAATTATTGAATATACGTAACATATTTATACTGGTGAATTTTGTTACCGGAGCATGATTAATCAAAGTGGTGGCCGTTGTCTGTGATTTTAAAAAAATTCTGAAATTTGTCATCATCATGCATGAACTGTTCCTGAGAATTTGACAGAAGTGTAAAAGAACTGTACAGCTGTCAGTAAAAAAATAATGTATTAAAGAAAATGTATATTTTTCTGTCCCGCGCGTGTCCTATGTGACACATGGGATTTTGTAATAAACAATAATTTTTCATGAATAAAATTGCTTGAACTTGAACACACACACACACACACACACACACACACACACACACACACACGTGTGTGTGTGTGTGTGTGTATGTATAAATTTGAACGAATAGTGTTTTTGGTATTTGGGGACCTCTAAACAAAAAGTTATCATGGTCTGTCTCAGGCTTAAGTCTTACCATGCCACCTACATTAATAGCTTCTTCCCTATAGGGGAAATCGCTAAAACTGCAAATGTAGCTTTTTATATAGCTTAAGGAAAATAAAAGATGGTTAACATCCAAATGTTGAAATTAATGTTAGATTTCAAAGACCCAACGTATATTCACTTCGGGTGTCAATTGACAAGGAAATTGACTACATGGCTTAACAATGAAACAGATGCAATTGTGTTAATACACAGTAAATGTGCTATGATTAAAATATTTATTAACAATTATATTAGTGCCTGGTGGAAACAAGCTTTGCTCGGAGAAGGCCTGTTGTAAGTATCTTCCAGTAGGTGTGTTCACTCTTTGTGCAATCTTCATTCAGTGGTTCTAGTCACTACTCCATCTACTGCCACATCCTGTAAAAAGAAACTTGCTACAATTTTAGCTACTTTTGCGAACTGGTACAGGTACCTTTTTGTAATGGTGTTTTGATTTTCGTGCAATCAGTTTTTCATTTTAGTGTTTATTAATCATTTGCACTATACACCTTATAAAACCTTTCACTAATAAAAACATATTTTATTCTTTACTAGGCTTACCTTACTTCAACCTAAACTTATTTGTAAATCTGATGTTAATATAAACAGAATACTAATTAATTTTAAGTGATGATTTGCTGAGTAAAAATATATTCGGTAGATGCCCTGTAGGGACTCTACCCACTCTACCCACCCTCTATGGGACTGAACCTTGGGTCAGATAACTAAAAGGGCGATTAAAATGATTAACACCCGAGGAATGGCATATTAAGTACAAATACCCCTGTAGCAGCAAACCTGCGTACTCAGCGAAAAAACTACAATAAGTAAAAAACTCAAAAAACCCATTTTTGGGGTACAAACCCCCCCCAAAATACTCCTTTGGATAGGTCAATCTGCCTGGTTTTTGAACTTAGTCATAAATGCTGCTTTACACGTTTATACCAAATTTCATCAAAATCGACTATTTTAAGAGAGTTATCGTGCTCACGGACACATATATATATAATACAGTTATATATATATATATATAATATACAGTTTTGAACGAATGGTGTTTTTGGCATCTAGGGACCTTAAAACGAAAAGTTTATCATGGTCCCGGGCCTAGGTCTTACCATGCCGACTACGGTTATAGCTTCTTCCCTATAGGGGAAATTCGCTAAAATGATACGACAGTTAAAAGTAGGTACTAAGTTGTCACATTTGATTAACTACAGAAACATATGATCGATTTGTTGTGAGCTGAAAGATTTTTATGATACAGTATCGGGACGTCAGCTGCAGCTGCTTATGTTAGTCATTTCCTGCGGTTACTCCGATGGACGGTTGAAGCAAGGGCCGCTTCTTAACATTTAATGTAAGAAAACTATATAGGCCCTATTTATTAGTTACAGTAGAACCTCGCTACGGCGACCCTCGATAAGACGAAAATCTCGATAATGAGTCTGATTTTCTAATCCCCGCGAATCTCCCATAACACTCAATGTTATAAATACCTCTATAACACGACTCCTTTTCAAATAATTACCTCGATAGCACGTCTTTTTGTCATTTCATATGCCTATTACTGTACTAATAGATAAACCTCTATAGCACGGTTTTTCAAATAACCTAACCTCTACAGCACGACTCCCACCTCAATAACACACTTCTTTGGGTAAGTGAATCTTTATTTCACGACTCCTTAACCTCAATAGCGCATCGTTTTGCGTTACGGAACCTTTATAGCACGACTCAACCTTTCTCACGCATAGTTCCCACGGTTAGAACGGATGTTTTGAAGTAAACAACAACGTCTTGGGCTCAGGTCTCAACAAGAAAACCCCTTCCCCTTCCGGCCTTTCCTTCTCTATCATGGGTCAGATCAGTCGCATCATCGCATTATTTATTATCGCATTAACATTATTTTATTGCGTATTTCACAATAGGTCAGGGTACTATTTTGAGCTTATTAAATCTGTATTTAGTGAACTGAGTCTGTTGATTTTTTTCTTACTGCCATAAGTTCTGCATAGTATTTTATTGAGTAAGAAAACTCATCACAGTAGTAGGCCGAACACACTTACGGTAACATGAATTTTGTAAATTTAATATTACAGCCTAATTATAAACTTTACCAGGCCTATTATTTTTCAATTTTAATAAATGTTTTAATTCCTGAAATTGTATTGTTTTAAGGCAATAATAAAGAAGTTTGTTTTAATTGTACGCGTGTTCTTTTATTTATGACTGATTTATACAGTAATTTTCTACTCAAAACACAACTTATTAGAAATGTTTCATAAAAAATGTGCTTGGTATAGCAAAAAGTCTGTGACCTCGATAGCACGTCTTGTGAAAACCACCTTGATAGCACGACCCTCAATTACAAGTGCACCTCGATAAGAAGACTATTTTAGAGATCCCCTTGAGAGTCGTGTTATCGAGGTTCTACTGTATCAATATAAAAATTACTTGGTACAGTAATTTTCATCGGCATCGGCTTAGTACACTAATAATCCGGCATCGGTCCAAGGATTCGAAACAAAATTTGTTGTACACTGTACAAACCTTTCGAACGTGATCGGCAGAGTTTGCGGGTAATCAGCAAATTTAGCAGGACTCATATATTAAAATATAATACCATAAACCTATTTTGTAGTTGAAATGTTGTTTTGTTATTAAAATGTTTATCACTCACTACTCTCTATTTTTAGCAGCATAACTTAACAGCTGTTTTAGATGGCGCTCAGTAATCCGGCATTTTCTGTAATCTGGCACTGCCAAAGTCCTGAACGTGTCGGATCAGCGAGTGTCTGTGCTATAATCACAATACATATTTTATGTAAAAATGTTTGTTACATTTATTCATATTTAAAAATGACTATACATTTTAAAATGCTGACATAACTATTATACAGGGTGTCACAAAAATGTGTAGCGCGCTATGCAGAACCGGATTCTACATACAAAAACAAGTTGAAAATGTACAGTAACATTTTTGCGATTTCGGATTAGTTTAGTCGTAATCCGCCATTTTGTATTTTTTTGAAAATAATTAATAATTCAAAAACCCTTCGAGATATTTTTTTGAAACTTGGTATAAACTTTAAGTTTCTGGTTTTTAACATTTTCAAAAACAATTTTTATTTAACTTATCAAATTTCAAAATGGCGGCCATTTAAATATTTCAAAGTCAAAATCCATGAAAAATAGCAAATAAAACAAAATTTTACAAGACATAAAATTTAAAGCACTTTGTAATCCAAATCTAATGACATTTTTACTGTAAAAATCGGTTAATAAATAAAAAAGTTATGGTAATTTTTTTATAATAAATTTCAAAATGGCGGCCATATACAAATTTCAAAGTAAAATTCCTGGAAAACTTGCAACTAAAACAAAATTTTACAAGACATAAAATTTAAAGGACTTGGTCAAATGCACTAAGGAATTTGACTTTGAAAATTTTATATGGCCGCCATTTTGAAATTTATTAAAAAAATTGCCATAACTTTTTTGTTTATTAACCTATTTTTACAGTAAAAAAGTCATTGGATTTGGATTACAAAGTGCTTTAAATTGTATGTCTTGTAAAATTTTGTTTCAGTTGCTAGTTTTCATGGAAATTGACTTTGAAATATTTAAATGGCCGCCATTTTGAAATTTGATAAGTTTAATAACAATTATTTTTGGAAAATGTTAAAAACCAGAAACTTAATGTTCATACCAAGTTTCAAATAAATATCTCAAAAAGTGCTTGAATTATTATTTTCAAAAAAATACAAAATGGCGGATTACGCCTAAACTAAGCCGAAATCGAACAAATTTTATTCTACATTTTCAACTTGTTTTTGTATTTAGAATATGGTTCTGCATAGCGCGCTACACATTTTTGTGACACCCTGTATATTTAAATAGCTGACATTCAAAATGTTATAACTAATAGTTATACTTAAGTGTGAAGAAGTGTGGAACATGTCATAGTTTTATTTAATTGTAATAAAGTGTGGAACCTAATCACAGAGTTGAGGCATTGATCGATGGGTGAAATGAGCCTTTAACGTTTTAAGCTTTAATTAAATATAAACCATAAAAAATCTAACAAAGATTTTAGGCCTTCTTGATCCCTACCTTTTATGTAAAAGAATGTTTGATGTATATGCTTATAAGTATTGGTTGCCTACAATGTTTGACTTACACTTTTAAAGGGGACTTTGCCTTTAACAAATCATAACTTAAATGGCAAAGATAGAGGTCATTGTGCTTTATTTTAAACTTGTGATGGCACTGGATTGAAATAAGTGCCACAGACAAAAAATCTAATAAGGTTTTTTTTGGCCCAGCAACCAAGAAGGTAATTTCTCTGCGTGAATCTCCATTCCCTACGTAGTTGTTAACTGCAGTTTCAAGGGACAACTTGAATAACCAAGAGGAGATAGCAGCTGCAGTGATAATTTTAGCGACCTGTTGTAATTTAACTCAAGAAGAAAAAGAAAAAGTGCAAAAGATTTTGCTGAAAAACTTGGTTAAAATGGGATAAGTTGAGTCATTTTTTGCTCATAAGAACGTTACGACTTCAAAATCACACAGGTTTAAATAAAAGCATCTGTTGCTTGCTTACATTTATCAACAAACATACATATGATGGGGACTGCAGTGCACGTGCGCAAAACACGCAGATCGCTTTACCCAAGTCACCAGACACTTAAGCAATCTGGTCATCGGACGATTTCCAGGTTGCTTTTAATCTGGTTGCTCAACTAAAATATTTTGGCAATCTCAAGATTGTTGGGTGACGTGAGATTGACTGCAATCCAATCGAACCGGTCCCACACATTAGGCGATATTAGAGCAATATGATCGCTGTCAATCAGATTGCCGGTTGATGAGCGACCACCATATCATCTAATGTATGGGCACCTTTAGAGAAATACTTTTTCACGTGTAACAACTAGTAAGTAATTAAAAGTTAATTTCCGGTAGGTATTTATAAACAATTAAATCATTATTGTAAAAGGAATAAGAAAATAAATTAGATAATCCGCATACTGCTCAAGAAATGACGTGCAGCTGCAGTTGATGCTACTTAAAACACCTTCAACCCTGGGTATCAGGTATTCTAAGGGTTCTGACAATTTTCTCCAAAAACAAGAAAAGGGTGAGATGAAGATTCATAAATAATCCAAAATCAAGTCACAGGAAAATATATTTTTTATGTCGGGAAACTCCTTGAGGTTTGTAAATTTACTATGGAAGCTTTAATTAATAAAATTGATTATATATTTAAAGTATCTGGGTCTTTGGCACAACTGCTATTTCATTCTGGATGAAGTGGTTTGCATGAGATGCCTTGTTTTTCTCAAAATGAGGTTGTGGCTTTCTAGCATGTATGGTGCTGGCCATTCTCTGTCTTGGGGGCTTGTCTGTCAAAACTAAATATTTTGCCTCTCCAGCAACACTATTTTTTTCTTTCATTACCCATTATTTGTTTATTTTTGTCACTTTTAACCTTCATGTTTCATATATATTTCAAGGTATTAACAAAAATTATTAGTTTTACCTAATTGCCTATTAACTTTATACACAGCAAAAAGTGGCTAACAATAAAATAAAATTGTATAAATTCTAGGCCTAAATATTATTCAAAAATGTGATAGGCCTATTTATTTTAGTGAATAGCTAATAAACTCGAAGTTATTTCTTATCTGATTGCGGAAAGGAAGGTGTCGTTTTGTATGACGTAAAATTCTATCTTCTTTTCATTACTGGAAACCATTTTTGATTAAACTAGCGGATTTTGTGAAATTGAATAAATGGCCACCATCTTGATTCCGATGCAGTTACACTAATCAAATTTTACACTGCGAGTCTCAAGTTGCACATTGGAGTCAGACAGTTAGAAGCTGAGTCGAAAGAAAAGTTTTAAAAATCAAACAGACTGACAGATTGAAAACTAGGCATTTTGGACCCTTGTTTATATGGTGTTTTATGATTGTTTCGACAAATACACAAGTGAATGGCTCCCGCCAGAAACGTTGTAAGCGAAAAGTTTTACAAAATCAAGATTTCTACGCAGTAAGGTTGGAAATGACATCCTAAACTAGTGCAGGGGGGTATTTATTTGTTGATATCTTTTAAGTTGGCAGTACTAGGACCAGTGGAAAACCGTGAGTTTTTGGTCCCTCTCTGCACTAACGTTGCATGTGTTTGGGATGGCAACACCACCGCTGGTGAGTCTTTTGCCATCGGATATAAATCGGCTTAACTGCAATAAAAAACATTCAATTAACATTCAAAACTGGTCCAGGAGTATTTGAAAAGTATACAGGAATGCCGGGGAACCCTGCATCAGTGAAAATTCAAAAACCTGTACCCCGGAAACTGCCACCACGTGAGGTACGTGCAGTAACGTATAACCGCCAAGTGCCCAAAATTCTTGTTTATCATAAAACTAAACATAGCAGTTTTATAAGTCTTAAGGTTAAAAATTCAAGGGCTTAAGGCTGTTAACAAGAAATGTGTTTTATTTAATTCATGTTATACATTAAGTCTTTTGTTTGGTTTACTTTTGCCATCAATTAAATGTAGTTTGAAGGTAAATCTAGAACTTATATTGATTATAACCGGTTTTATATTGTAGGTTTAAGGCAAATATTTGACTTCCATTTTAGAACACATACAATTATGTATTTCTTAGCGTAATAATACAATTTTCTACACATAACAGCTCTTATCCTTGTTTACCCAATAATGTTGCAACCGCCATTAAACCTAAAAAGTAGCAAAAACAATTCTAAAATCCCGTATTTGGTCATAACTTAATTACTAAATATATGAGATATTATTGTAATATTTATTTTAATGACCACTTGTACCATTTAATACATTTGTGGCCAAAATATACATACAGTCCATTGTTATTTTTCCAGCTATTTTTTTTATTTCCTGAAAAAATTACATTTTGTCGCTTACAACGTTACTGGCGGGAGCCATTCAAGTGTGTCCAGAGAGTTTGTATACACACTGAATAATTACAGGGTTAACAATTTAATAAAGAAGAAACAAAATTACAATTCAAAGCAAATTAGTTAATCAGCTTATTTTGTATGTTGACCAATATTACTAGAATAATAATTCCTTGATGATTTAACAAAATGTAATTAAATAATCTGGATATTAGGCTATATACAGTTTACCTATTATAGACATTATTTGTTGTAATGGCTATGCAACACAATATTGCAGTGTTTATGACTAGTGATATAGTGATAAGTACCTGATAATTAAAAATAAACCTACTATATCTGGGTGGGTTCTGTTATAAAATCTGAACAAAATAACTTAATTTTTTTCTTCTAAAGTAGAACAGTGTTTTTCTAATGGTATTTAATAACATTAAATTGCTTATAAATTAAAGTAGTTTTATCCTTTAAGTTTAGTGAAAATGAAATCAATGTTGTATACTTTTGAGCCTGTTGTTTTGATTCAACATTAAGCTGACCTTTGTATGTGAGAGGGAGAGGTGATAATGAATTTCAGTAATGATAAACATTTTTCTCTACTATATCACTCACCTAATTTATATGCCCTATTGATTCCACACAACGTATTAGTCTTGATTTACTATTAAGTGAGTAATTGATTGAGTATTAATCTGTACTAATTATTAGTCAAAGGGAAATTATTAGGCCTACTTTAAGAATCCATAGATAAATATTTAATGACTGTACAGCGGTTTGAGATATTTAGAGGGTTAAAACACACCTTAACACTGAAAATAAGCTAGTTAAAAGTATTTAACAAATTTTGATAAATAGGGTGTGGTGGGGTAAGTGCACTACGTAAAATCGATAGTGCAACTTTGACCAAGTCTGAGCATGTCATTTTTTATGGTTAAAACTTAATATTTTTATGGTGCAATATTGAGGTCGCAATGTTAGATCGTAAAATGTTCATAAAAATACAATAAACTTTTCATGTTGAAAAAAATGTTTAAACTTACAGAGTGTACACTTGCCCCATCTAGTGGGGTAAGTGCATTTTCTGCCTCTATCTTCTATAATAGATGCAGTAAGAATATTGTGAGGTTAGAGCAAATATAACTTTGAGAGCTTTCTAATACTTTTTACAGAACTGAATTATCTCTCATAGTTTTTGAGGTACATACTTTTTTTATGTGACGACTTGATCGTTAAAATGCTTGGATATATTATTTTGATTTTAACTTACCTTTCAAATTGGTTCAAATCAAACTCCAGGTGGTGTTCAATGTTTTTTTATAAAGACTGTTCTCCTTAAGTATTATTCTCATTTTTGCAAATTTCCCCTATTGGGAAGAAGCTATTACCGTAGTCGGTATGGTAAGAACTAGGTAAGACTTTTGGTAAGACTATGGTAAGACCATGGTAAGACTTTTCGTTTTGAGGTCCCCAGACGCCAAAAACACCATCCGTTCAAAACTATATACAGTGTGTAAAAAAAGTCCGTCCCCCCCTTTAATTTGTTTGTCTGTTAAAACAAACAAATCACCTTTGGGGAATGATAATAACTTAACCCAAAGTATCTTTTGACGTTATCGGAAATTTTTAGTGTTCCCCAAAAATGGGGGATTTTGGGGGCAACTCAAAATTTTCAAATGTAAACCCCTTTTGAGTGACCCCTCATTTTAAAGAGCTTTTAAAAATAGGCGAATGGTGGAGATTGGAGGTCTGTAACGTGTTTCTACCAAAAATGGCAGCTTGTCAAAGTTTTGAATACAACTCATTCTTGAAACCTGGCGTCTAAGACTTTTGGAGTTTAAATTTCACCTTTGGTGACTTAAAACTAGAACGACTCTTGAAGAAATGCTATTAAATGAAGAACTGGTCTCTTTTGGTAATATTTAAAATTTTGAGAACCCGCAAAAATAGGGGATTTTGGGGCAACTCAAAATGTCTTAATCTAAACCCCTTTTGAAGGGGTTAAATTTACTTTTAACTGTCACCCTTCGCCTAAGTTTAAAAATCCCTTTAAAATGAGGGGTCACTCAAAAGGGGTTTACATCAGAATATTTTGAGTTGCCCCCAAAATCCCCCATTTTTGCGGGACACTCAAAATTTATTATATATTTATTTTATTTATATAGATAAAGCCGTTCTTTACCTGGATCATCTGGTATTGCTAAGAGTCTGTCCATAATGTATCAAATAAAATTATTCCCCATGTTAATCTCATGTTGTTACAAACGAACTTTGAGGGCAGCCCGTGCCCTCAAGGTTGAAAATAAAAACCTTTATGCACAACTACAAATCAGGATGAATATTTTAGTACCTCAATTGTTAGATCGGTTCATAAATAACGGAGGAGTTCTCTTGATAAAAATCGCCTTAGCGTATTAATATTTAACAAGAGTAAGATTGAAAACAACATGATTTGAGGTTTGAAATTGTCATATTTTTAGGAGTATATGACAATTCTGATGTTTATGTCAGTTGGCATCACTGACAGGGAGGGAGCATCCTTGGTCAGAGGGTGGTGGTCTATTGGTACAGTAATTGTGGTGGCAGGGGGTGTGAATTCCTTTAATCCTCCCACCAAACATTTAGGACTGCTCGGTGTCGTCGACACAACCTGAATTGCCCAATTCTGCGTTCCCTTTTGGGAAATTTAGTACAAATATAAGTTAGTTTTAGACCTACATTGCAAGTTCAAGATCAAACAGACAACAGTACTCATAAATTTACATTATGTTTGCAACAAGTTAAATTCAGACAGTTCTGACCTTGAACCGCAAATTGAATTACAAGTTTACTAAACGAATCAAGGCTGTAGTAACTAAAACCAGAGCAACTGGTTATTTAAAACTTGAATTGCCACAAAACATCTTGTTTAACAAAATATATAATCTGAATCACTGCTGGAAGTTTTCAACCAGCTTATATATAACCTCTTTCTGACAAATAATCTTTAGACATTAAACAGTCAACTGTTCAGATTTTAGTCAGCAACAACCATTTGCCTATGTGAAACGGGGTGTTTTTACACAACCCAATTTAAAAGTACAAAAAGTCACTGTTTAACTTCAGTTCAAGTTTGAAAATTGGTACTCTTTCCTTGACTTCTTTCTCCTTATGATGGTTTGTATTGCAGCAATTACGTTTGCGGCAGAGGGGTGGCGTACACCTCATGGTCGCTTTCTAAGGCAAGAGAATAAGAAGAATTTATTGTCATTAAACATATTTCATGCAATAGACATGGTCAGATATAGTTGAAATGCATTAGCCTAAACAAAATCTTGGAACATCACAGTTGCATCTGAGTACAAAAATTCTTCAATAGAATACAAAGGATGATCATCAAAACATCAATTAGAATTGATTTAAAACTAGACATTGGTTCAATATTTCTTAATCCTATTGTTAACTTGTTATAAATTGTTGTGCCTAGAACCCTGTAGGTATTAGCTAATTTGCCTAGCCTACAGAATGGAACATCTATCTTACTTTGATTTCTTGTATCATACTCAAGTACATCAAACCTACAAGCCAGACTAGGCACATTTTTCTTAATTTCTAATAAAACATTTAAAACTATAGGCTATACACAGTTAAAACATGTTCTTGAAAAAATAGTGACCTACAGTGATCTCTAAATCCAGCCCTGGCTAATATCGTAACTGCCTTCTTCTGGATCAGTAATATATTGCTAACCCCACTAAAACTTCCCCATAAATACCTTAAAGAAGTATGCTTTGAAAAAAAAACTGAAATAAGCCACCTTTAAGTATGTCTTAGAAACATTAGCATTCAAGGCCCTTGACAGACTACTCTAGGCAATTTATTGCAAATTAAATTTGTATGGCTGCTTCTGTATAAAATGACTCCTAACAGTTTAACATCACCTAAGGTCTCAGTTGGATGGGGATCCTTCTTTGGCTAGAAATGATTGACTGAGTTTTATTTTTGTTTAATAAAAACCCATTCGCTCTGAACCAAACAGAAGCTTCCTCAAATGAATAATTGCAATAAACTACTAAGCTATTTACATCCAATACTAGGATTAATTCAAGTTTTATCATCTGCAAAACAAATAAACTTGCAAGAAACATTGCAATCAATATTGTTCACCATTATTTAAAACAGTAAAGGCCTAATAAATGAACCCTGGGGCACGCCCCAAACCACTTTGCTACATTCTGAAAGCAGGCCATTCACACACACAATTTGCTCTCTCTCTTCTAGATAGGACCTCACTAAAGACAGGGAAGATCCACTTAATCCATAATAACTTAATTTGAACAGAAGCGTTGTGTGATTGACACAGTCAACGGCCTTACTGAGGTCACACAACGTGACCCCAGTATCCAGCCTATTTTCAAAATTTACAAGAATGTCATTTACCAACCGAGATACTGCTTGAACTAAGGCGCCGTGTATGGTTATGATTTACAGCGTAGCCAGCATTTGAATACTACGGTGTCATGATATGGTGTTATGTGTGTCTTATTTATTAATTCATTGCGCTTTGAAATTTAAAAAATCCCTTCATCAGTAATAAACTGCAATCAGTGTTTAAAATAACTAAAGATTTTATTAATATAAATTGTTCTAATCAAGTGTGATGTGTTGAAATAATGGAAACAACAGGTAGCCTCACTATCAAGTTTTGCTCTGGTGCTCCCAATTTTATAGTTATGGCCCTGCAACAGATCGTCACAGCCTCGTGATATTAATAAAAATGTGAAATGAACAGTTGAAATTTTGAAACAGCTGTGAATTGGTTCTTTTCCAAATCTTACTTATTAATTAAACCCCTAATGTGCAGGAGGGGTCAGAAGACGAGTCTGGATCGGACAGAAATGCGGCGTCGGAAAAGGAGGAAGATAACGAGTCTAAGAGCGGAGACTCGGGGAAGAGCGATGCCGAGTCGGGTAAGAGTGATGTGGAATCTGACAAAAGTGATGCGGAATCTGTCAAGAGCGAGCCTGCAAGCGTCAAGAGCGAGGCCGCAAGCGTCAAGAGTGAGCCTGCAAGCGTCAAAAGCGAACCAGAAAGCGTCAAGAGTGAAGCAGAGTCAAAGAAGAGCAAAGGTTCCTCTTCTGGATCTGGATCCGAGAGGTTTGATTCTTTCACACTCGTTATAAATAGACTGTAACTCCCTATACACAAATAACGTTGATTGCGAAATTTACAATTGTATGGGTACTTAGTTTTATATTATTTTTTCATTTTAAACAGCTTGTATCTCTCATTTGTAGGCTTCAGTAAATAGGTGTTTAGTCAGTAGTTAACAAGAGAAAGTAAAATGGTTTTGTATAAGATATTTACCAATAAATGATCTGGCATGTTTTAGCAGTGTTGCCATACAGAATTGTTTGAAATAACATCTTCTGACACACCTCGTAGATGACAAGATAATACTGGCTCTGAAGATGGTGCCAGTACCGCTGAAACGTGTGTAATCGAGCATAAAGTATTGTAAAGGATCATACAGTGGACTTGACTGTTACTTTATCTTCATTAGACTATAGTCTAATTCAATCTGAAAACACACTTGATAAAAATGAAAATGATTAGTGTGGAATATTTTTTCTTGCAGGTTTTAGGCTAAGTTAGGTTATACTGTACATAAAACTACATTTGGCCAACTTGGTATCAAAATATATTGGATTCTTTTACTTATATGTATTGTTGCTGTCCCAAAAATAATGGTGAAAGGATTTGTTTGTATGCCGGAATACAAGTTGAGCATAAGTAGATAATTCATTTGTTTAAATATAAGTTTTAACACATGACTTCAATGCAAGACTTTAATAGGCTCAACATTATGCCATATGACCTCCTTACTAGATACATTTCAAACAAAAAAACTGTAGAGTGAGCCAGTTTAGTTTTGTCTAGTTACCTTTACACAGAGGTTTTTACTTATAAAATATTCAGTGTTAGTTACAACTCCCTCTTTTTTATCTGTTTTAATCTTCAGTTCTATCTGTCTAAAGTTGTTTAAATTTGTGTACCTATAATTTATCAATAGCTATCAAATCCCAGGTTAAAGATTTGTCTAAAAAATGTTGTCCAACAATGTATTTATAATGTGGGTTTCAATGATAACCAAGTACTGGTGTCAAAAGAGAGGGTTTCACAAGTGTATTTTAAGAAATGTTTGTTGATATGCTATCACTTTCCCTCCTGGTGAGGCCCCTGACCTGTGAGTCAGCTACGCACTGCTGATCACAAGGTCACAGATTGAACAACTCTCTGCTTTTACAACGATTATTCTTGGATTGCAATTAGTTGAACAGATGGCAAGTTAGCTAAAGTAATCCTTTAATGATAAATTGACTTGGGTTGTTGTCAACCTAAGTATGCGAAAAAATTGATATTTTCATTAAATGTTCAAAGTCAGATTTTTGATAGTTTAAAATTGCATTGAAAAAATTGAATCAATTTCTTGTAACCTCAATCTCATTCAATCACACAAATGTTCCTTAAAAATTTGTAATGTTTTAAAACTTGCATTAAATATTGGATTGTTCATTGGAGTCTGAGAAACATGACAATTTGTTGTTGACTTTTGGACAAAATTTAATTGAAATCAAAAGAAACTTATTTGATAACTTTGACAAGTCAAGTGTAAAACACTCAGTTTATGTTTTAAGAAACCATTTATACGGCCAAAATCAAATGGGCTATATGAAATTTAGTAGTCTTTGTTATAGGAACTTGAATTGATCAAGAAGATGTAAATTTTGAATAAGTTTTCTTTATATATAAGTTTCAGGTCTTGACTTCAGTGTTCAACTTTTTAAATTATTTCAAAATCTGGAAGTTCGTGAAATATCAACCTGGAAACTTAAAAGGCAGGGTATTTCAAACGTAGAGTCTGTTGGACTCCATGACTGTATTTTACCACAATATTCATGTGTTTATTAAACAGACTGTTCCAGCTGATTTTAAGACGATTTTTTACGGATTATTTGTATTTGTTCTAGCGAGTCTGGGTCAGGTTCAGAGTCGGAAGGTTCATCAAAATCCAAAAGCAGCAAAAGTGGAAGTGGCAGTGAGTCAGATGGGAAGTCAACAACAACTAACTCTAGTCCTTCTAAGTCACATCAGAAACATTTAAAGGTATGGTAATTTTAATTGATAACTTTTGTGTTTACAGTACAGTAGAGTCCCGCTATTCCAAACTAATTGAGACCGAATCCTGTTCGGTTTAGCGGGATTTTGGAATAGGTGGATTTCATGAGTAGTATCAACATATTGACTTGATAACCCGTTGCACTCCGACGCCCTTTTGGACATCACTGTTTTTACCAAAAACTCTGTGGTTCAATATAACGGACATTTGCAAAATGTGCAATAAACTCCGACGGTCGATATTTTGAACGTAAGGGAAATAATCTTTTGGCTTTATAAATTCCAAATGAGCTACCTTTGCGAAATATGGTAGCCAGATAGATGTGGAGTATGAACTCGTTCAAATAAATGGTACTTTACACATTTGTACCAAATTTCATTAAGATCGGACCTTTTTTACGAGAGTTATCGTGCTTACGGATATATATAAAAATTTGAACGAATGGTGTTTTTGGCATCTGGGGACCTCAAAATGAAAAGTTATCATGGTCTCGGGCTTAAGTCTTCCCATGAGACCTACGGTAATAGCTTCTTCCCTATAGGGGAAATTCGCTACAAACTGAATGAAAACAGTATTTTAATGAAAATAAACCATTAATCCATTTAAAAACCTAAATTTATACTCTAATTCATAGGTTTAAAAAATTACAAGGAACGAGACCAGCTCGTATGACTACGCGAATGGGTTGATATAAAATGATTTTGCCTTACCAAAAAAAAGAGAGTATGCTAGTATAGTATTGGAAAGTGAAGCATAAACATCAGGGGTGCAGAATATGTCTGATCCGGTGAGCCAGGCTGGGGGGAAATTTTGGGCCAACCAACCAAAATGAAAGTTTTATATTTAAGTCGCAAATAAATTTGTTGGAAAATTAAAAAATCTTAGATAAGGTAACATAACAAAAGCGGTGTTGCATAAGCAATTTAAATAAGTATAATTCCATCGTCATTGGAAGTCACTTAACAGACTACAGCATACTGTCCAGTGTTAATCCAAAATGTTGTTGGTCTCACTGTTATATTAGACAACTAAAGGGGCCCATACACGATTCAACCCGGTTGGGAGTTCTTCCCAATCCGGTCGGGCACCCGACCGGATTGGGCTGCGGTTGGTTCGTGTGTGGCGACGACAGTTCCCAACAATTGTTGGGACGGACCAGATTCTCCCAACCTGTTCTCAACATGGTCGGGACGGACAAAGTTGGATCGTGTGTGGCCGTTCCCAACCGGGTTGGCCCCGACATCGGTGTGCGACTCTAATAAGTAACAAGGAAATATTAATTATTACTAATACTAGTATTATTACTACTCGTCTTGTCTTAAATGATCTTTTTACGAGACGTCTGGACCATCATGTGCGCGACACACCCCAGTTCAGTTTAAGGCAATAGTGAGTGATTATATGTACATGGAATCTGTTGAAGGAATATCTTATTTATTTACCTAGATACAAATAATTTAAAGACATGACTCAATCACAGGCTAAAAACAAAAATTTGAAACCAAAACTACTGATGAAAAACTATTAAACACAGAAGTATTTGCAATACACAGTTTATAATAATTGTCTAAAAACATAACATTATCAGGTTCCCCCGCACAACCGTGAAACCTTGAAAAAGCTATGAATTTCTTACACCAAGAAAAAACCTGGAATAAGCCGTGAATTTTGATATCAAACCTTAAAAATATATCAAACTTTAAAAAAAAATATCTTATCAGAAAATATTACATTTGTTTTCAGATAGGGAAATGTACAACAGAATTATTTAGTACATTGTTAATACGGTGAATACCGTGTCGTCTGCCTACCTGCAGATTGCGGCTGTGCGGATGATTTAGGCCTGGTTCTGGTTTCCACGGTGTAAAAGAACTTGCGCGACAGTTGTTAAGTTGCTGGTATTTTTTTCACTGTCAACTGATTGCTGACTGCCTCTTGTGCAAGACTTCTTTACTGTGTGTCAGTTGCCTATTGTTTTGTATTAGTTGGTGTAAACAAGTGACAGTGGACAGCTACATTGACAGTACAAATGTCGTGTCAGTAACTTGCCCATTCCGTTTACACGGTGCGTAGTCAGCATTGCCAATTCGAGGGAAATTACCCTTGTTGGGGATTATTTTGAACTTCGAGGGTAGAAAGAGGTAATTTTACTAAAGCCTTTAAAAATATACAAATTTATATTATACTGTGTTATATATATATATATATATATATATATATATATATATACTTATTATTACATTCATTGTTGTTTATTTATGATTAAATTAGGCCTACTGCATTTCTCTACTTTATCGAACCTTCAAATTTTCGTTGCTTTGACGAATACTCACAAACTCCATAACAGAAATGAAGCTTGAGTAAGGATTACATGTAGAGTGATCGTGACATGTTAAAAATGTGGAAGAGCCACGAGTGCCAGGACAACAAGAAGTCCGCTAAGTTGCAGTAATGTCTGCAAGTTTTAACGTCAACCAGACAATAAACAACGAAAATAGAAAATGGGGATTATTGTCACCTGTCTCCACCTACCTAATCCTAGCAGTTAATAATAAGACTGAAAGATAGATAGCGTTAGCTGTTTTATAATTGGTGTTTTTGGCTGTAAACAAAATTTCATCAGCTGTTAGTCATTTATATCCTGTGATTTGTTAAGCAGGAAAATAAATTCTGAGAAAAATCCGTTATATCGCGTATGAAAAAATTGAGACAAAAAACCGGCTGGCTTGTGCAATTTCTATTTTCACTCTTTATTGTAAGCATTAACATTAATTATAGATCAGTGACATCTATAGAGGCGGCTCTCTCAAACCTATAAAATTTCAAGCACATTTCCTTTATATTACATAAAGAAGAGGTGGTTTCTGTCTGTCTGTCTGATGTTCCGGGTGAACGCAAAACTATTGAACCGAATGGGCTGAAACTACAAAAAGGTAGATCTTGAACCCATGCAACACATAGGCCTATTCACTTCCTTAAAATCCCCTCGGGCTACGCCCCTTGAACGTCCTAAGTTTCAATGTTTACATTTCAGAAGAAAGTAAACATTCAGAAACTGTAATGTGAACAGCTGTGGATACTTCCTTTTGATAGCTTAAAGAGCAGAAGCAAGAACACCTGTTTCAAGCTACCTAAAATGCAAATTGCATTGACTAAAGAACGGGTAAAGAAAACACCTGTGCGAAGAACGGGTACACCAGCTAGTTTCCTTTATTTCTCTTAATACAGCTAGTACTCTTTACTCTTAATACAGGAGTTTAGATTTTGAGGTTATTTTAGGGTAATTTTGACGAGGATCGAGGGTAATTAGGGAAGAAGTGATTGGCAACACTGAGTGAAGTAGAAATCTCCAGCAAGCAACCGATAACCGATAGACCGATGACATGACTCATGACGACAATAAAACAATAAGAAACTCTAAAATAGTTCTTATTTTTTAAAAGGTTCACTTGGGATGTATGGTATGGTTTTATGGTTCTGTGACATCTTAATTGGAATGTGGGAAAGTTTTAACTAGTATTTGACTGCTGCGCTGCGTCTGCGTTGTTGTTTTGCGACCGGTATAGATTATGTTTTTTAATATTTTGACCGTGAAATTGACAATTTTTAGACCTTAAAACCGTGAAAAACCCGAGAATTTGGTAATTAAGTTTGAGTGGGAACCCTGTTAAATTAGTTTGTTTTTGGACTAACGGTTTTACAATACTTATGTACAGTAATAATATTTAAATTTGAATATACATATTTCAACTTCATTTTCTTTGTAATTAGTAATATACTTTTACGTTTTTAACAAAAACAGTATATGCATATTACACAAGGCATTACGCCATTTGATCGTAGGCAATCTATACGATCACCGTGGTTGGGAAGCGTTCTCCAAACCGGATTGGATCGTGTATAGTGAAGCACACTTCTCAACATTTGTCCGACCCAACATCCTTCCAATTTGGTTGGAAAGCGTTTTCCCAACCAGGTTGGATCGTGTATGGCGAAGCACACTTCCAACATCATCCCAACTTGGTTAGGAAGTGTTTCCAACCGGGTTGGATCGAGTATGGGTCCCTTAACTATGTTTGTTTACCTTACAATTCAGTTGACGAGCGACCAGACATTTTTTGTCCCATTCTTAATGGCTGGTCTATTGTTCAGCATGCGGTCCGAGGGTTGTGGTAATTTATTCAAGAGATAAGAGGTGTACTACTTCAAAATGCTAAAACCGAAACTAATTATTGAACAAAGACAAATTATGGCTCTTTTTTAGTCTAAATATTATAGATTAAATTAAATGTCAATCAAAGTTGTGTGACATTCCGTTCAAGAGATACGAATAATACAATTACTCTTGGTTATCAGTTTAGCCAATTTTTCCGATCAAATGTATTCAAAGTTTGCTATGTTGATTTCCTCCTTTCCCGACATTTTAGCGAATTTCCCCTATAGGGAAGAAGCTATTACCGTAGGTCTCATGGTAAGACTTAAGCCCGAGACCATGATAAATTTTTGTTTTGAGGTCCCCAGATGCCAAAAACACTATTCCTTCAAATTTATATATATGTATATATATATCTATATATATATATATATATATATATATATATATATATATATATATATATATATATATATATATATATATATGTGTCCGTGAATGCGATAACTTGAGTAAAAAACATCCGATTTCAATGAAATTTGGCTCAAATGTGTAAAGTGACATTCATGACTTTAAGTTCGAAAACCAGAAATATCGGACCACGGGAAGGGGGGTTTATGGGGGTTTTAAATTTTCCAAAAATCAGTTTTTTGCATTTTTCACCCTAAAATTTTTAAAACACATAATTTTGGTTTTGACCATGTTATAGAGCTTAAAAAAACAAATAATATGGTATTTTGAATTATTAACCTAGGTTAAGTGGTTGCGGAGAAAATCCAAAAAAAACCTGCTCATAAAATCTCCCATGTTAATCTTATGGGAAAAAGGTTTTTGGCTTTTCCTCAGTTCATTTCAATGTAAACTTCACATTTGCTTTTAACAATCAGTTTAGCTCTACAAAACAATCATTTTATTGTTTAAATTATGATTCTACGTCCAACCGTTGCCGAGATATTCAAAGTGCTAAACACAGTACGTTGTCCAATGTTATCCTTATGGAGAATAAATAAAATTTGATATCTCGATTTTTTATGAATGTATATTAATGAAACTTGGTATGTGGCTTCACCTAGTACTGGTATATTGATATTTGCACAAAAAATCGATTTTTTGTTGATTATCTTCTTAGCAGCAAACCTGCATACTCATCCCTAATGTTATTCTTATGGAGAATACCTAAAGCTTTATATCTCCCTTAATTATGAACATAAATCATTAAAACTTGGTATGTAGCTTCACCTGGTTGAGTTATATTGATAATTGCAAAAAAAAAACATATTTTTATCGTCCTTGTTGCAGCAAACCTGCGTTCTCAGTCCTAATGTTATTCTTATGGAGAATAAATAAAATGCATATATCAGTTATTTATTTAAGTATTTTTATGAAACTTAGTAAGTGGCTTTATGTGGTAGTAAGAAATATATTCATGTATAGGAAATTCGCTGAGTACGCAGGTTTGCTGCGACGGGGGTATTATTAGTTTTTATTCATATTCCCGACTCTCCCAACTTTTCCAACTGCTAGAGACACCCTGAAATTTCTTTAAACTAGAAATTTAACATTACAGTATGATATAAAGGTTAATCTACAATACATTACAATTGTTGTAAAAACAAATTTTGTTTTCTAATTTTTACACCCCAATAACATTCAAAACCATAAATTTAACATTATAAAATTATTTTTGATCGGTCAAGAATAGTTAACATCAAAATTGATAACATATAACATATAATTTGGTTCTTTGGTTAACCCTTTGAGTGCCGCGGCATCATGGCCATTTCTTATGCATAAATTGCCGGGCCAATTTCAATTGAAAATTTAGTAGTTTATATAAAATGTCATATAAAATACAATTTTAGAGATATCTATATAATTGTTTATTTATTTTGTTTATGAATAAATTCTCTATGAAATCGTATAAAGTAACTATAATTATAAAATAAATTGGGACTTCAAATATATTTTTTGATATAAAACAAATTAAAAATTTGTTTTTTTTCCAACTTTTACTTACATAAATTATGCTAACAAATTTAATTTGATATTTTTCAACCCAATAGACAGAAAGGTCAGAAAATACTGATCAAAACTGATGTATAAATCATCAATATGAGTAAATAAATGTTTGCAAAAAAATAAATGAAAATATGTTACAATTCAAAAAAGGCCGTAGGCCTAGTCGATGTGGTTACTAAGCAACGTTGAAGTACAATTTTGTAATATAAACAAATATCATTTTTTAGTTTGTTGTCTGTAAACATGTTTATTATTACTAGTATATAAGCATTAGGCCTACCAAAGTAAATGAAATGCACAATAAACTAGAAAACAAAAGACGTATGTGTATCTTTTACTTTTATAAAAACTTACATATCTACGACAATGAGACTGATCCAAGATCATTGTAAACTAATTCCCGAAGGTTACTCAAGTTGTTTCTATCTATTCTGATAATTATTTTTGTTTCATACGTAAATAGGAAGTAAAACACACTAAAATACAACTTCAATAACAATAATATCAGTGATATTTAAGTTGTTTGCCGGTATAACCTTAAACAACAACAAATACAGACGACATCTGCAGCATAGATAACTAAATTAGGGTCTGCTAACAGACCAAAGGCAACGAAATTGCTATAGATCTGATTGCTAGAAGCTTCTGGATCAAAACAAAATACTTTGGAAGCCAGTACCTTGTTTTGATATGAAGTACTACATAAAATACCGAGAGTCGCTGTCAGTGACCCTGGCACCTTAGACGAAATGCATCGCATCGCTGTGTGCGATGTCGCGGCACTCAAAAGGGTTAATGTACTTCTAGCAAACTTTAGTGTCTAGTTTTTATTGATGACTAGCTGGCCCAACACTCCTGTCCTCTCCTAATGTCAAATACTCAGTTCATTTTCAAGATAAGCTCGTTCGCTTCGCTCACTCGCCTATTTTTATATAGTGCTAATTTCGGCATCGAAAAAAGAGTTTGAGTTGCCATTGAAGTAGATTTGTTATTTCCATAATGAACGTTTATGACTTTCAAGTATGTTTAGATACAATCCTTGTTAACAGCTGTTTAACTGTAACTAACTGAACTTTGATCAAATCAATTGGAACTTTGAAGGCCAGTGGGACAGAGCCCTTAGGTCAGATTAAACATTTTATTTCATAAAAACCTTGTCCTGACATTATCGAACACAACAAAAAAATAATTATTCAATTTGGTGCACTCATTCTCAAGTTATGGCGTGACCAAGAGAAATAGGGATTCATTTTTATACCAAGAAATTAGGCCTATATGAAAAATAAACATGCAATTCAACTTAGATTTTGTTTAATAATTTTTTTCAATTGATTTTACTAGTGACATGATTTTATTACAAGAGGTAATTTTATAAGTACAAAATGTTTTTGTAAATTTAACCTTAATTAATTCAAATAAAAACATTTAATTCAACGTAGATTCCTTATTGTCATTGTTGGGGAGTAGCGCGCTAATTTTTTAGCAGCGTCAGCTGTAGCTCCGCTACTTTAGAAAAAAAGTAGCTTTTGCTGTAGCACGCTACATTTTTAGAGTACATGTAGCGGATTACGTAGCTACTTTTTACACTACTTTTACAGTTTTGATTAATTACGTTTACATACGTGACTCCAATTATTTAATCCTAACATAACCTCAATATCTGACCTTGATATTTTGCATAGTAAAATCTTGCAATAAAATAACATGTAGATGTAAGTTACATTTAATGTACGTACATCATACCACAGGGTACTTTGTATTCTATTTTTATTTTGCTAACTACCCTATATCATGGCACCAAAAGCAAAATTGACGATGACAATGTTATTGATAAAGAAGCTGGTACTACTATAGGGCAGTGGACATATAAAAAGCCCTACCATGACCGGCCAAGAACTTTTTTTCAAACTTGTAAAGAAAAGTAATTTTGTAGTACCATATAAGTTATGGTGGAATTGTGCCCTAACTGTTTATAGAAATTCAAAACTTATTCTGAAGCTACATATTAGGTTCATTCCCACCAAATGGGATAATTTAGGTTAAGGGAAATTTTTAAAATTAAAATTGTCAAATTGTCTTCTACTATTGATTGTTTAGTCTCATACATTTTTGGGAACACTCCAATGCTGCAGCAGAGCACAATTTCCATTTTTATGTGAAAAAACAAACATTTTCAGTGATCGGTCACACTCACTTAACCTCCTACAAAAAACGAGTTTAAGACATTTTATGCAAACAACTGACAGAATGTTTAATTAAATAAACAATAACAAAAACATAACGTGTATTTATTTCCTGATTCCATCATTTTAACCTTTAAAAATTAGAAAATGGTATTGAAGTTGGAAGTGTATCATAATTTGGCACCTAATACCTAAAATTTATTCATTGGAAAACATTTTTAAATAATGATTTTACTATTGTGAGATGTGAATACATTTTTTCATCAGTTTTATGTAAATATATATATGAATAAAAATATATTATCGTCATTTAGTTAGTATTTACGTGACCGGCCTGTAGCAGACGTGACCGGTCTGTAACAGACGTGATCGGCAGGTAACAACAGTGACCGTTTGGTAAACTCACGTGACTTATACCACTAATTGGTAACATATTACATCTAAAAGACAATAAAACTTATTCATTACTATTAAAATATGAGATACTATTAAAGTTATAGATTTCCTGAAATATCTACAAAACCAGGGAAGAATTATATCATATCTCAATTCACAAACAGTACGGTCACACTTATAAATCATAACATGTTAATCTTTTATGAAAAAGTTAAATATATCATAACAAGTTAACAAGAACTAAACACAACCTCAAAACGTGGTTAACCAACAAAGCTTAACTGAATGACTATTAAACATAATGTCTCGAATATACAGATCGGTCACACATAACAGTACCGGTCACGTGAGAGATCTGTTCGTGACCGATATGTATATTCGAGACATTATTTTTAATAGTCATTTGGTTAAGCTTTGTAGGCTAACCACGTCTTGAGGTTCTATTTAGTTCTTGTTAACTTGTTATGATATATTTAGCTTTTTCATAAAAGAATAACATGTTATGATTTATAATGGGTGACCGTACTGTTTGTGAATTGAGGTATGATATAATTCTTCCCTGGTTTTGTAGATATTTCAGAAAATCTATAACTTTTTCTGAAAAACCTACACTCATGAAACAAACTATCAGCTGTTAGAAGAATAGATCAGATGTTTCCTGCTCTTTTTACCGCCACACCTTTTTCTGGACACTCCGTTAGTTTTACGCGTCCTTGAACCACGGACATTCGGAGACATTACTTGTCAATAGGAAAAAACCATTTTCCCACTCATCTTTCTCCAGACCGATGTTAACGTGTAGAAGTACAGGTTACATTGTCATTGGTTATACACCACAGTCGTTGGCAATCGTCTGCTTGACATATTTGTTTTGATCAGCATAACCTCCAAGCCAGTTGGAGACGAGTGACCGATGGGTAAATAAAGGCATATTTAATTTTTTACACTTTATTTATTTATTGTTTGGAAAGTAGGATAGGGTTGAAAGGTAGGAAAAAAGGTTGTTTAATCAAAACAATAAAGAATATATAATTTAATTTTTTATTTTTCTCATGGAGACCTAAGTTATCCCATTTGGTGGTATTGACCCATTAAGGTTAGTTCTTTTAAAATTTGTATGTAGGCCAAGTCTATTAATGCTATGAGTTACTTTACAAATAAATTATTGCAAAGACCAACGTTTTTTCAATACCACAATGATTGTGAAAAGTATGCCTGTGTGCCTAGTATTTGCAAATTGTGAAACCAGTCTGATGTAACTTTAAGTATGCCTATGTTATTTGTCATGGATTATTGAATATATTATGCTTGAAAATTGTTTGGTTCCTCAGCTGTTTCTTTGATGAAGGCCTATGTATTTGAATGAATTTTGAGACGTTATTTTGTCATGTTACTAATCTGTTTACACCAACCATAGATTTAAAAATACATTTTGATTGCATAGAAAACTAGGACTAAAAAAAAAAACAAAATGAGGCAACTTATGTATTTTGTAAAAATTCATAACTAAAACACTATTAGATATGAGTGTGTGGGACATAACATTTTTTACATTATTAAAGAAAGTAAGGACCAGACTGTGAAAGTAGCTAAAATTGTAGCTACTGGTAGCTGTAGCGTTAGCTAGTTTTTAAAAAAATGTAGCTTTAGCTGTAGCGAAGCTACTTTTTTTATAAAAGTAGCTGTAGCTGCTGAAAAAAAGAAGCTTCCCCAACAATGCTTATTGTTTATTTTATTTTACTAATAACATAATGTTATCACAATGTTATAGGTAATTTGACGAAATGATTATTGTGGAATTTAATTTTAATAAATTACATTTAACCCTAGCAGTGGCCTAATGTTGAAGTGGGAAATGGCCAAGCAGATTTGGCGATTTTGCAGACTTTTTTTGAAAATTCATACAAATTCAACCGTACAAGTAAACCTAGCCAACCTCATATTCATTTAAACCGGAAAGAACAGGAGAATCTATAAATACTAAAATAATAAGGATTCAGGAAAATAATTTTTCGGTAAAGTGAAAAAAATAAAGAAATAATTTTTTTTATAAATTTCAAAAACAGCCTCGGTGAAATTTTTTCTACGGATTTTTTATGGAAAATTCATTATATACATTTTGTAGACAATCTAATTCCCTATATAGAAATATCCTCATCCCTAATGTTATTCTTATGGAGAATACGTAAAGCTTTATATATCTCCCTTAATTATGAACATAAATCATTAAAACTTGGTATGTAGCTTCACCTGGTTGAGTTATATGATAATTGCAAAAAAAAACATATTTTCATTTTCCTTGTTGCAGCAAACCTACGTTCTCAGCCCTAATGTTATTCTTATGGAGAATAAATAAAATGCTATATATCACTTAGTTATTTATGTATTTTTATGAAACTTGGTAAGTGGCTTTATGTGGTAGTAAGAAATATATTCATGCATAGGAAATTCGCTGAGTACGCAGGTTTGCTGCGACGGGGGTATTTACTTTCTTCCCCCTTATACGTAGTATTTGGAGAAAGTATTGTTCTCGTCAAAATTTTTGAATTTGAGTTGTTAGTGGAAATATTCGTTTTGGTGTTCCCTGAACCCATTAACCCTAGGAGTGGCGCCATGTTAACGCGTAGTGTGGCGAGCTAAATTTGGCGATTTTGCAGACCTTTTTTTAAAAATCCATATAAATTCAACCGTTAGAGTAAACAAGTTAACTTTATATTCATTTTGTTCAGAAAGAACAGGAGATTCTAGAGATATTAAAATAATAAAGATCTAGACATTTTTTTCCGGTAAAGTGAAAAGAATAAGAAAATTTTGATATTTTTTTTTGAAATTTCAAAAGCAGCCAGGGTAAAATTTTTTCCACAGATTTTTTATGGAGAATTCATTATATACATTTTGTAGACAATCTAATTCCCTACATAGAAATATATAACATGTTGGGGAAAGAATTTTTTTTATAAGTTTTTTGGGGCATAATGTAATAATAAACGGAAACCCGAAAAATGCGTAAACTGTAGAGTGTTAGTTTGTGATGTAAATAAGTAATGTAATATATATGTATACTAATAATGATATATATATATTTGTATAGCTAATGAAGTAAGGAATCCAAAAAAGTCATAGGTTTATGGTAACAAATTATTGTCACTTATAAATACATGTAAATAAAATAATGTTTTGGAATTTTTGCGTATTTGGAAAAAAAAATTTCACAGTTTTTAGTATATAAATTTTTTACCAAATATATTACCCCCAAACCAATATAACCATGCTGTAGTACATTCAATTACCTACATAAAAATGTATAACACTTAGGGTAAATTATTATTTTTATATGTGTTATGTAGCACTAAACAGTCGCGGATTTGGCAAATTTCACTAGGCCTATGTAGGAGTAAACACAACACTTTATAAACACTATTTGTCAAACTTCAGTAATATTTATGCATAATATAATGCATAAAGATTTCTGTTATATACACACAAACACTTCACTAACACTAAAACTCCGAAATACTAAATTATTTAGTAATAACTCATGGATAGAAATATCACAACGCACATAAAACGAAACTCAAAATGGCTGATACAAGCTGTTGACAGAACAAATATAACACAATGGAACGTTTACTCTATCGAGTGCGGCTACATTCAGTGCTGCCATCGCGCAACACCAAATTATTCGCCATTCTTTCTTCTTTCAAATAAGATATTATATGTCATGCAAATATAACATTACACTGGATATATATTTGATTTTGCAATCCGCCGGTTTACGGCGGTTCAGCATTTTACAGAAGAACAAAAATCATCTGTGTTTATAAAATCATATTATCTGTCAAATCAATATATCGATCTAAAACTCCATACCAAAATGAAATATAACTCCTTGGCTGTGCATTGGTACTACCCGCAACATCGTGCGACGAAAATTACCCGAGGTGGGTAATTTCAAAAAAGTCATGTTTTGACATTTCCCAAGTGTCGGCTGCAAGTATCGTGTCGCGCCTAAAATTCATTTGATTTCTAATCGCGGTGACATTGTTATATACCTGCTACAGGGTTTGTTTATGTAATAAAATGAAAGTTCAGAATATTATCTTTCGCATGATATATATATTATTCACTTTTGAGTTGATTAATAGAGGTTTATTTACGTTGCAAAATTTTCGGTCAAAATCCGCCGGAAACCGGCGGTCAGCACAGTAGGCGACACAAAAATCCGCCGGAAACCGGCGGATCAGCACTCCTAGGGTTAAAGTGATTTGTACGTGATGTCTGTCTGTCTGTCTGAATGGATGTGTACAGAGCTATAACCAATGGTCCGATTTTTATAAAATTTGGTATGTAGGTTCTAATCCACGATATCTCCAGGTTTTTTCATTTTTGATTTTTAAGGTTAATTATCCCACAAAAACCGCCAAAAAACATGAAAAATCAAGATTTCTCAAAAACGGCTCTAACGATTTTGATTAACCTTTAGTCGCTTGTAGAACTTAAGTTTTCCAAAAAAAGACACCACCCGCATTTCTGTAAAAATTTGGGTTTAGGTATTACAAGACTTAAAATATTAAAAATTCAGTTTTTTGATTTTTCAAAAAAAAATTAAATATAAAAAATATTACTATTCACCATTAAAAAGAGCTCAAAAAAACAAAATTATTTAGTATTTTGAAGTACTATTATACGATTACTGTTTGCGGAGAAAATTTAAATTTTCATTTTGCGGTAAATGCAGTACGTTGTCCAATGTTATTCTTACGGGGAATACAAAAATTACAATTTCTCTTATTTTTTGATAAATTTTGTTCAAACTTGTAATGCTTGTCAAGTTAGCATTGACCAACAGAGGAAATTCGAAATATGTTTCCCCTTAATAACCCTGAGGGGGGAATAGGGGGCATTTCCCCTCTTAAAACCATGTGTGTAGCGATGGATTCTGTAGTGCCTCCTAATTAGTGATTTGGGTGGATATTTTGAAAACAACTTGTTTACAAGATTTTCTGTACATTTGACCTTGCTATTCTATATTTAAAGTAATTTATTCATTAAAGTTGGCTAAAAGGGAGAAAGTATGTGTCAGTTTCCTGATACCGTTTATTAACTAGAGGAAAGAGATAGTTAAACTAAATTTGCAGGTAGGCATCAGATCAAAGTATCCTAAGGTGAAAAGATCGAGTAAATTTGTTTTTTTCACACAGGATCGGTGGGCAAGTAACTTGTGGCTGGAGTAAGAGAATGCTGCATTTTCATCAGTAGCTGAGTTGCAGCTTGCTACAATGGTCCACCAGTGGGCGGTACACAATTTTTCCTCACAAAAAATACTGCAAGGAAAAGGGTAGCTTAGTAAAGTGAAAACCGCTGTTGGAAAATATATACTTCTTGTTTTAAATCTGGTAAACGACTGCTGGCAAAATGTGCTACAGTCTAGCAATAAAAATTGCTTACTATACGATTAAGAATTCTTGGAATAAACTAATTAATAAATATAAAACACTATCGTAGGTTAATATTTGGTGAAATTATTTCACAAGATATTGAAGGGGCTCAAGAATTTGATAAATTTAAAACCACGTTTTTCAGGCCTGGGATGAAAATCCAGATGTGTATGGGATCAGGAGGTCTGGGCGTAGTCGTAAGGAGCCCGAACGCCTGAAAGTCGCAGAGAGTGACTCCAACACCAGCGACAGGGGGCGAGGGGGAGGGCGAAGATCGTCTACCAACAAGAAATCGCCCAACAAGTAAGATTTGAATAGGCATTTACGATTTGTTTAACCCCTTCGCTTACAATGACAGCGTCCCGCCATCGCAGTCTCATCGGCCATTACGTGAAGCGACGGCGGATCGCCGTCCGTAGCCAATGATATTTATTAACTGTTCGGGCCGAGTTAGTTCCTTAAATATCCGATAGATCACATATGTTTCTTGTTCTGCAAGCTTCAGGCTTTATTTTGGTTATAATTTCATCCCCCATGGCCAGTCGTATCGCTGGAAACAGACTATCGAATATTACGGTTCTTCAGCTGACATCGTCTGCATTGTTGTGTTTACGTATTCGTTGTAAACATTAGTTATAAAAGTAATTTGTGAGATGTTTATGCGTGATATTTTAGCATGTTTTGTTTTAAAATAATTGTAAAATGAGTGGAAATAAGATTATTTTTGTTGATGAGTGTGGGAAGGAGTTGAATGAAGGTGAAATTGAAAGAATTATCGGTGAATGTGATAGTGACAGTGATGATGGCTTGTTTGGTGTTGGGTATGGTAATGAGTTTGGTGACGGTTTTGAGAGTTAAAATGATGAATATTTGCATGAAAAAAGTATTAGTTATAGTTGTGAAAAGGTAAATAGTCCAATAAGTAACTGTAAGACCATTGTTTCAAATCAACCAAGTAGGCCTAAGCTTACAGATGCATGTGATGAACTGCAGCATGAGCAGCCTTCCTGTAGTTATTCTAGGCCTAAGTCCCCACTTGATTTTAATAATGTAGGCATACTTTCTGACTCAAATATTGATAATATACCTATTGTATTTGACCAACAAGCATCATTGGTATTATTGTAGTAGTTAGACAGAATTTTGCATGTTCTATTTTAAAAGTTATGTTCAATAAACAAAATTTTTTATACAAATTTTATTTTTTTCGTATTTTAAAGGTATAATTAAAATGAAAAAATTGGGTTTTTAATTACTAGAAACATGTATTTTGATTATACAATTCTTTCTGAACAAGAAAATAACAATATACTCCTTTACATTATTAGAAATGGTTAGTAAGATAAACAGATTAACAAAATTCAAAATTTCCCCAAATTCAAAATTTCCCCAAAAAAATCGTATTTTTTGGCCAGACGGGTGTTAAAAAAAAGGTAAGTGAAAGGGTTAAAGTTAGTACGAGGGCTGTTTTTAAGTAAGGGTAGTTTTTTACTGAAATTAAACACGCACAAATTTTTCAAAAAACGTTTTATTTTCGGATTCTACATACTTTTCTCTATTTTCTATATAGTTACCTTGCTTGTTTAATCACTTGCCATACCTTACAACCAAGTTTTGAATACCCTCTTCAAAGAAATCAGCCGCCTGCTCGGATTACCAGTTGTTTACAGCCGCTTTCCCTTGTTTGTTCGTCTTTTTCGTAGCGTTTGCCGCCAAGGTGGTTTTTCATGTGACGGAACAGATGAAAATCGCTTGGAGCAAGGTCCGGACTGTAAGGGGGATGATCGATAAAATCCTAAACCTAAAGAATCGTTTCATTCCTTGGTTCGATCAGCAACCTTGTTATGCAGAAGCAAAATTCCTTTTGTCAACGTGCCCTTTTGTTTTGGAACCCAACGGGAGCACAATTTTTTAAGTTCAGGTTTTCTGTGACAATTTTTTTCAGCCTAGACTCCTGAGGGAATTCCCAAACCACCAAGGATAACATGAATTATCCTACCTTCGTGGATTTTTTCATTCACTGTTTTGATTAAGTCGTCTGAGATTACAGACGGTCGGCCTGGAGCGGAGTTCATCATGTACGTTTTCACAACCGTTATTAAACTCTCTGACCAACTTTATTACTTTTTGCTCATTGCTTTTAAGCCCGTACACCTCAGAAATCTGTAGAAGAATATCTACAGCAGACATGATTATTGAGGTCAGAAAACGTATCACAGACTCAATCTCGCACCCGGCGGGCGATTCAATAATCTTAAACATTTCAATGATCCATAGTAAACCGTACAGGTCAGCGACAGAGCTGCAAGTGCCTTCTGGCCGTTCGCTAGGCATGCTGTAAGATGATGCATGTGCTCCTGCGGCGCGCGCCCGAACTAATAGCTTTGAATTAAAAATGGCCCTTTCTTAAAAAATAACACCCGTACTCAGCAGTCAGAGCACTCCCGTCGTATTACATTCAACTATGATGACTTAAGAACTCTCTTTAACAATGAAGCTCTGCAGTCATGGTCTAGTGTTCATTGTGTTGCTTGGTGCCAAGATGTTGTTATTGTAATAATTTGATGTTTTTGGGCAGCTGAAGCTTTTTTCAGGACAGTTATTTAATGTTTTTTTCAAAAGAAGGATTTTTGGACAGTACCAATTTTTCAAGCTAATAAATTTATTTTATCATATTCAACAAACCTTATTATCTTAAATTTCCTTCTATGAAAAGGCTTCCGAGATTAAAAACCTAACCCTCCTGTTTTAGCGGCTCTGCTTTGTTTGTACATTATTTAATCTTTCTTCCCCATCTAACCTTAGACTTTCATCTGTAGGACATGGAACTCGGACTCGGAAACCGACTATGACAGTTCGACAGACAAGGACGTGCCTCGCAGCAAACCTCCGAGCAGAAGAGTGGCACGACCACCGCCCAAGCGATCGCCTCCTAAACGAAGTCAGCCCAAACGCCGGTCCTACTCTTCCTCTGAGGAGTCAAATTACTCATCTGACGATGAGAAATCAAAAAGGTATGGTTAATTTTGAGATGTCATATCTTTCAATTTCTTTCGATCTGATATTTTACCATTGTGATTCCCAACCCTTCATTCTTGAGATTCTACCTTTTAAAACCTAGTGGCAAACTTCTACAGTGGCCATTCCGTTCCTTTTTTTATTCATTGAACATCAAGTAGGATGGTAGGAATTGCTTTGTAAAAGAGAATTTGTATTTTACTGCAGCTAATTTCAAAAACAAAAATAGTTTATGTACAAAAACTGTGTTTTTTTTTCTGGCAAGATTTTGAGACAACCATTTGACAGATGTTAAATTTTTTTCTAAGGAAAGGTAATTTTAAGTAAAAGAGAATGTTGAATCTAAACAGGTTAGAGAAGTGATTTCCCTGCCATTGCCTGTTAAATGTGATAAGTATAAACTGAGGCCATATTGGTTTACATTGTAACTTTTAAATTTAGTTTAACACAGGTGTGGCCGATACACATAGCTATTGTTTTTGTATATAATAATTCAAATGTATTCATGAACATTTGAGAAAACTACAATTCATTCACCAATGAAATAAATACGCAAAGTGATTGTTAGGGGTCTGCGTTACCAAACATTTCAGATCGGTACGGTAAAAGATTTTGTACCTCGGTTCTCGGTAAAAATTCGGTACGGTACAATGTACCGTCATATATACTAATTTGTATTTATCAAAAAAGATATTGAGTAATACTGAAGGCCATAAACAATTGTTAATATTTATTCGATTAAAAGAAAAATAATTATACTATGAATGAAAATATTATTAAAAACGTGCCACTTTGGAGTATTGAGTTTTAATGTTTTGATTACTATTATTAATACAAATTTTTGAAGTATTCATGATAAATGAATTAAAACTACTTGATGGCCAATCAATTGCATAAGTTGCTTAACTGATTAAATGCTTTCAATATAAATAAAAACTAAATTCATGCTGCCATTTCATGAAATTTATTATGTTATTGGTCATTTTTTTAAATACTTTTCAAACATTTGTGAAAACAATTTTGTATATAGGCCTAATTTAAAATCAATTTCACTTAAATAACAATAATAATAATACATATATAAAAACAGTTTAATTTGAATTCATAATGAAGGAAGAACGTGATCAAAAGATGGTATTCCTTTTTTTACTCAAGGAATGATGTTGGACAAACAACAAACTGATGTATTGCCAATGATCGCCCCCTCCCCTCTCACCCATCACGCTTTCCTAGTCTAAACCTTTATCTCAAGGTAAAATTTTTTGCCTGGCCCGACCCAACCCCTCCCTGCTCCCCTCGCCCATCTTTCTTTTCTTCATTCTCGTATAGCTATAAATAACACCTGTCAACGTCTCTTTTCAGATTGAGTTTTGGGCCTTATTTTTCCTTAAAGAAAATTACTAGTTATCAACAGTAGTCTCATTTCAACCACTTATTTTGTTGAACATTCTTCAGCTTATCTCTGTTTATTGTTTGACACAGTAAACTGTAGGCCTACCGTACCGAATCTGTACCGGGGTTATGTTCTGTACCGAACCGATGACGGTAATTAGTTTTGTACCGTACCAGTACTGTTTTTTTTTTCGGTGCACCGCAGACCCCTAATGATTGTATTGATGGGATGCCATTAAAAACTCTTTACAAAATGTATATATACAAAATGCATTGAAATGGGACAATCAGGAGTCAGATGAACTGTGCTGAATAATGTTGATTGTACATACTTAGTAAACGCTAGCTGCCGTTCCCAATTAATTAGTTCTGAATACCATGGCTGAGTTGTTTACAACGCTTAGCTGGTATCATCAGAGTAAATATTTCGTATTTGCTGCTAAAGGCCTCCCACATTTAGCGGCAATTGAGAAAAATATCACTTTAACCTGTCAATGCAGAACGTCAGTTTTTTTGAGTGTATTAACCAAATTTGTAGTGTTTATGGAAAAATTGCACAACTTTTTAGCGAATTTCCCCTATAGGGAAGAAGCTATTACCCTAGGTCTCATGGTAAGACTTAAGCCCGAGACCATGATAACTTTTTGTTTTGAGGTCCCCAGATGCCAAAAACACTATTCGTTCAAATTTATATGTATGTGTATATATATATCTATATATATATATATATATATGTGTCCGTTAACACGATAACTTGAGTAAAAAACGTCCGATTTTGATGAAATTTGGCTCAAATGTGTAAAATGACATTCATGACTTTTAATGGGGTTTATGGGGGTTTTAAATTTTCCAAAAATCAGTTTTTTGCATTTTTCTCCCTAAATTTTTTAAAAAACTTAATTTTGGTTTTGACCATGTTATAGAGCTTAAAAATAATACCCCCGTCGCAGCAAACCTGCGTACTCAGCGAATTTCCAATGCATATATATGTGACTCACTACTATATAGAGCTATTTACCAAGTTTCACAAAACACGTCCATAAATAAGTGATATATAGCATTTTAGCGAATTTCCCCTATAGGGAAGAAGCTATTACCGTAGTCGGCATGGTAAGACCTAGGCCCGGGACCATGATAACTTTTCGTTTTGAGGTCCCCAGACCCCAAAAACACCATTCGTTCGAAACTGTACATATATATATATATATATATATATATATCTATATCTATATATATATATGTGTCCGTGGGTGCGATAACTCTCGTAAAAAAGGTCCGATTTTGGTGAAACGTGTAAAGCAGCATTTGTGACTTCAAGTTCGAAAACCAGACGGATCGACCTATCCGAAGGGGTATTTTGGGGGGGTTTTGTACCCCAAAAATGGGTTTTTTGAGTTTTTTACATACAATTTTTTTAAAAGTAAAATTGTATTTTTTACCATTGGAATCAGCTTCAAAAGACGCACAATTTGATATTTACGTTAATTGATTACTGAGATATTGAAAGTGCTAAACACAGTACGTTGTCCAATGTTATTCTTATGGAGGATAAGAAAAATTGTATATCTCGCTTATTTATCAACTTATCCTGACGAAACTTGGTATATTGCTTCATTTCATTGTGGTCTATTAATATTTGAACAAAAATCCATTTTTTGCCCGATAGTTCCCGTAACAGCAAACCTGCATACTCAGCCCCATGTTATTCTTATAGAGAATAATTAACGTGTTATCTCCTTTAATTATGAACATAAATTAATAGAACTTGGTATGCGGCTTTACCTAGTTGAGTTATAATGATATTTGTATAAAAGCCCATTTTTAGTGTTCCTTATTTCAGCAAACCTGCATACTCAGCCGCCATGTTATTCTTATAGAGAATAATTAAAATGTCATAAATCGTTTATTTATGAATGTATATTGATGAAACTTGGTATGTGGCTTTATGTGTATTAAGATAAATTAATATGCATTGGAAATTCGCTGAGTATGCAGGTTTGCTGCTACGGGGGTATTATTTATTCTCCATAAGAATAACATTAGGGTTGAGGATGCAGGTTTGCTGCAACGGGGAAGATAAGTAATGTGGTTTTTTTTGAAATTATCAATTCAACTGGACCAGGTGAAGCTACATACCAAGTTCTCTTAATGTAGGTTCATAATTAAGGGAGATATACAACTTTACTTAATCTCCATATGAATAACATGGGGGCCAAGTATGCAGGTTTGCTGCTACGGGGACTATCAACAAAAAACTTGTTTTTTGTGCTAATATCAATATACCACAATTAGTTGAAACCACATACCAAGTTTCATCAATATATATTCATAAATAATCGAGATATAGAATTTTATTTAATCTCCATAAGGATAACATTGGACAACGTACTGTGTTTAGCACTTTGAATATCTCTGCAATGGTTGGACGTAGAACAACGATTAAAACACCAAAATGTTTGTTTTGTTGAGCTAAACACATTAATAAACAGAAATGTGAAGTTTTTAGTAAAACTATCTGAGAAAAATCTAAAAACCTTTTTCCCATAAGATTAACATGGGAAACGTTTTTTTTTTGGATTTTCTCTGCAACCACTTAACCTAGGTTAATGATTCAAAATACTAAATTATTTGTTTTTTTAAGCTCTATAAAATGGTTATAATCAAAATTGAGTGTTTTTAACATTTTGGGGTCAAATTTGTAAAAAACCGATTTTTGGAAAATTGTAAACCCTTATAAAACCGAATGACACCATCGACCATATGACCATATGGTATGTAACCATATGACCGATCGATCTGGTTTTCGAACTTAAAGTCATAAATGCTTCTCTTCACATTTGTGCCAAATTTCATCAAAATCGGGTGTTTCTTTCAAAAGTTATCACGGTAACGGACACACATATATATATATATATATATATATATATATATATATATATATTGCTGCGACGGGGGTATTTATTAAAAACCAACTTTCTTGATTTTGTCACCAAAATACTCATAAAATTCCATTCTATTATAAGTACATTGAAGCATTTACAAAAATAAAATGTTTGATGTACTTTTAGTCCCTACGTATATCTGCCGCGGGGTTAATTCTGCTAACTCATACATCTACATCTAACCGTCTTCTTTATCCCTCCAATTGGTTTCTTTACCTTATTTTATTAATTTAGTCAAAATTCACGGTTACTAACAACCTATACAAGCTTTATAAACATTATGTATTTGGTAATATTAATAAGCAAGGTTATGACAATAAAGGAAATGCATCCAAATAATGTGTGGTAGCCGATGTGTTAAATCCATGAATTGACAAGTTTAAACAATGTACTAGCATATGCGCCTACATTTGTTCCACAGAGCGAAAGCGAGACGAGGCGCGACCGCAGTCAGCTACAAGGAGGACAGTGAGGAGAAGACGGACTCCGATGATCTGGTGGACGTGGAGTATGCAGAACCAGACCCTGGGGTCGTGGACAACGCCGAGACGATCGAGCGAGTCCTGGCCCGCCGCAGGGGCAAGAAAGGAGGTAACTTTTTTGCTGGGGTAATGTTCTTAGCTAGATGTAACATCTGTAAATTCATGGGGGATAGTCTTATCCTGTTCTCAGGGCTCTGCCTCACAAACCTTCAAAGCTTTAATGTAAATCTTGGGGAGAATCTAAATTAATGACAATGGTCACGTTCAGTCACACTGATTGTGATTTGCCGGTGGATGATCATAGGTAAGTGCTGCTGAACGCAACAATCCGGGTAACAGTAGATTGGTGAGATTCATCTCAGACTTTTGGACACTCGAGAGAAAAAATATATAATTCTTCTCGCAACAATTTTGGAACAGTGTGTTTTATAAAGTTACGTCATACTTCATTGTTTTTAAACATAAAGCAGCATGTTTAAATATGATTATTTTACTAAAATAATCACAATCAAGACATTCTTTATTCACTTTCAGGCATAATATAAAGTACCTGGGGGGCCGATCTTTGCTCGGGGGAAGGCCAGTCAGTTGACTTGGAGTAATATTTCTCCAACTAGATGACGGAGTAATATTTCACTACTTCCCCCTGCTGATAATCAGATTTGTATAATTCATTTGCCTCTTTTCTACATTTGTAAGGTCACTCCAGTTGTTATTTATAGCTCAATGTTCCTTTGATTTATTTTACTATGTAATCTTCACTCAAATCTTTTAATCTATGCTCTCAGGAAACCACATGTTAATTAATAATCATAAACAACATGAGTATTACTTTGACAGTTCCCTGGTTGATTAAATGAACAGCTGTTGCTGTTGTCTTTTGTTTTGATTTGAAACTCCATAAGCCCAATGTTAATTTTTTTTAACTTTTCATTTCAGTTTTGTTTACATTATTTGATCTTTCCTTGGGATGAGGCCTGTCTAGAACTTATTTCTATCCCAGAAATTAGTTATTTCGAACATTTGAAGGAAATCGTTGGAGCCGTTTTTGAAATCAGTGTCGCAAGCAAGCAAGCAAACCATACTCATATTGGAGTATAGGATTAATATCGTCATAAATATTAACTAAAAGTTAATATTCCCAACATAAAATGGTTTAGAAATATTAACTATGAACTATCTGGAATATCCCCAATTCTATACATTAAAACCCCGCTTAACCGGACCTCGCTAAACCGAAACCCGGGTTAACCGGAACGGTCTACAAGAAATGGATAATCAATAATAAAGAGGTTAAGTCCGGCGTATAACTCATGGCACCCTGAGAGACCGCCCGCTGCGGCGGCCACTGAACTTGGGGGTATTGCCACATGACGGGTTTTGCCACATAGCTGATCCGCCTGCGAGGTGGTGAGGGGTTGACCCATACTGCATTTTCAGCATTCCCAAACTGAACTAAAGAACAGGATCAGTAGACTTTGAATTCTCACACCTGCATAGTGATGTAAAATACCCGGGCGTATTTAAAACTTGGGGTAAATACCCAAAACTCATAAATACCCGGGTATTTTGGGTATTTATTATATTTTACATAAAAACGCCAATGTAATTCACATCTACCATTACTACCCTTGCTATTATCAATGTATAACATTTGAGGATATTTTAATGATTACATTTATTAATTATTTTACCAATAAATAAATAATAACATGGCAATTTTTGTAAAAATACATGTCAAATGTTCAAACCACACCACCGCTATGAACTATGAAGGAGCTGGTTAAATATGATACATTTTATACAAATTTAAAAGTATGTGGCCTAATTTTATAATTTGACAAATACAGAACAAAATTACAATTTAATTGAATTTCAATTCTTTTCCTCCAAAATTTTAAATTTATTAAACACTACAAAAGACCATCAAAGTAGTAAATACCCAGTTCTGAGTATTTATCTCGATCTTATTCAGAAGTTAAATGCTTTTGGTAACCATGATATACTCTTCAAAACAGTTTTTATGATCATTTATAATCTTTACAGCATGGAAATTTCAATGAACCTAGTAAACATCCTCAGTGTTATAAAAATCATAAATACCCACGTTTTGCGTATTTACCCAGGGCTTGGGGTAAATACCCATTTTTACTTTCTCCCTCTATACATAGTATATGCAGGGTGTCTAGCAGTCGGGAAAGTCGGGGAAGTCGGGAATTTGTATAGAAATTAATAAAATGTCGGGAAAGGCGGGAATTAATATATAAAATTGTTATTAAGTCGGGAAAATGGATAAAACTTATAAAACGTGATATCAAGGTACTAGTATTTATAATCAATGGCAATTGAAACAAGATGTACGTTGTGGAACAACCGAAGCAAATGCTTGGCCCATAGTTTTTCGGAGAAATTAAGAAAGCCAGTCAAGTACATGCCGTTACTATGGCAACGCGAAAAGGAAGATGAGTCACGAGGGGGGAGGGGTGGAGAGCGGTGACCTTGAAGGTACCTCTACACTCTCGCCCGCGTCTTTCGCCATCCCTCGGCTAGTGGACTCTGATAGAGATAGACAAGTTCCGATACTTCCAACCCGAGTAGGTATCGAAACTTTGTTTTCGGAACTCTGGGCATCGGTTAACCGATATTATCGTGGTATCGAAAGAAAAGTTGAGTATCGGTATCGGAAAAATAGTACATTTTTACGTTGTTAAAACATAGATTATTTTTGTTTAATATACTTTTTAGCAAAATAAACACAAATAATAACTTCAAATATAGTTCTTGTAACTTATGATAGAGAGAATCGACTCCAAGCTATCTCCCGCGTTCCTCTTAGAGTAATGGGTATCTATACTTCAGTTTCGATTCGTAGCGATACCAAATATCGGGTCCAAGCCAGTAGCCAGTAAGTAGTGAGTGTGAGTAGTATCGTATCGGAACGTCCCTAGACTCCTACTCTGATTCTCACACGCACACGTCGCGTCGTCGTAGTACCTGAGCAGTTGCGCGCATTGACGGACGCATAGTGAAGCATTTAAACCTGTAGGTTAAAGATTACATTGACGAGTGAAGTGAGTTAAAACCGGGATTTGTCGTAAATATTGAATAATGCCTGCAAATTATTGGCGGTACAGGTTAACAACTTAACTATGATCTATTCTTATTTCCCTTTGCATTCCAACAATGCTTCAAATTTTGTTCAACGGTGAGCGTGAGCAATACACACTTAAGTTAATATTTTACGTGTAAAACTTTTAAGTTTACGTTGCAATTTACTTCGAACACGGCCGAATTTCGTCGTCTGCACCGCTTGCACTGTGGCCTGGTTTCCACAGAACGGGGCGAAGTAACTCACCCGACAGTTGTTCAGTAGTATTAAGTTATACAATTTTATAGTTTTAATTACAGTTGTCAACTATTTCTCAGATCACCAGAAGACCATTAAACAGTGGCTTAGTGACATTTGAACAATTTCGTAAATAATATAGCCTACTCACTAAACTAATGAAGTTACTTTACTTTTACCCTTGGAAATATTAAACTGTGGTCTGAACATGTTTACTAATTAACTGTTTATAACATTTAATAAAGTGGTTCTCTATACACATAGGCTATATAGGCATAAATATAAAATAAGCCTAGTCACTGTAATGTTTTAACTTACCTTTGAAATCATTTAACTAGGCCAAAGCTTACTATCAAACTTTGATTTAATCGCCAAATTATGTCAACATGGGAGAAATTGTAAAAATTTAAGTTAGGCCTAGTTTTTTAAAACTGAACTCGATTAAAAATTAATTTAGGTACTGATATAAAAAAATATATAAGTTAGATGACTTCTTAAATATTTTTTTGGCCAGTGATGAGATCGACAGGCCTAGATTTATGCCTAAATATGTTTTCAAAGTTATGAGTAAAAATTAGTTTTACTTTAGCCTTTTATTTTCATATGCCAACCTATTCGAAATTTTGTATTTGTTGCTGTACATGAACAGGCTACTTACTTACCGGTACTGTATTTTATTTTAATCCTCATTGCTTTCCAATGTATAAAGAGGGTACACTTTCATAAGCGGAACGATGTAAAAAACCAAAAGTAATTGTTCATACGGATTATTTAGGTTACAGTTACGTTCGGTCTAAAGAGTTGGAAGATACTTATCGTCTTGAAATTTGTCCAGATAGCAAACTTTGTTAGGAATACGTTCCGAGCACATCACCAACCATCTCTATGTGAATGCTTATTTAGAATTAGGGTGAAAAACTCTGGAAAATATCCTTTTATGTTCTTTTAACATGCTGATATTTTATGCCCTTTTAAATTTGTTGACGTTTTTAGTTTTGTTTCTTTAATTAAATTATTTTGTATATAGCTAACCGGTAACGTTTATTTCATTTGTATTTTAAGTTTAATTGAAAAAATATATATTTATATATAAATATTTATGTTCATATATTATGCAGTATTTGAGTTTTTAATAACAAATATTATATTGAGTTTTGGTTTTGTTTGTGATTTTTCTTCCAAGTGTCATTCTTTTTCACTATTTAAATTTGTTTACCATAGTTTAAATAAACGGTATCAGAAGACTGACACATACTTTCTCCCTTTTAGCCCATCTTTAATGAATAAATTACTTTTTCTTTACTAAATATAAAATACAAAGCACGGTTGAATGTACAGAAAATAATGTAAACAAGTTGTTTTCAAAAATATCCACCGAAATCCCTGTTGAGGAGGCACTACAGAATCCATCGCTACACACGTGGTTTTAAGAGGGGAAATGCCCCCTATTATCCCCCCTCAGAGTTATTAAGGGGCAACATATTTAGAATTTCTTCTGTTGGTCAATGCTAACTTGACAAGCATATCAAGTTTGAACGAAATTGATCGACAAATAAGAGAGAAATAGTAATTTTTGTATTCCCCATAAGAATAACATTGGACATCGTACTGTGTTTATGAAAAATGGAAATTTAAATTTTCTCCGCAACCAGTAATCGTAGAATAGTAATTCAAGATACCAAATTATTTAGTTTTTTGAGCTCTTTTTAATGGTGAATAGTAATATTTTTCACATTTATGTTTTTTATGAAAAATAAAAAAACAGAATTTTTTTATATTTTAAGTCTTGTAATTTCTGAACCCGAATTTTTACAGAAATGCGGGTGGTGTCATTTTGTTGGAAAATTACATTTCTACAAACGACTAAAGTTTAATCAAAACGTTAGTGCCGTTTTTTATAAATCTAGATTTTTCATGTTTTTTGGTGGTTTTGGGGGATAATTACCCTTAAAAATCAAAAATTAAAAAAATTAAAAAATACCTGGAGATATCGTGTATTAGTACCTTCATACCAAATTTCATAAAAATCAAACCATTGGTTAGGGATCTAGCTCTGTACACATCCAGACAGACACACAGACATCACGTAAAAATCACTTTTTTGGGTTCAGGGAGCACCAAAACAAATATTTCCACTATCAACTAAAATTCAAAAATTTTGACGAAAACAATACTTTCTCCTTATACTATGTATAAGGGGGAGAAAGTAAAAATCCAAAAAGTGGTAAAACATGATATTTTTACTCTTATGACGTTTTTAGTATATTTGTACTATCTTGCGAAAGTCTGGAAAATTTTGGAAAAAGTCTTAAAAAGTCTGGAAAAAGTCTTGAATTTTGAGATCAAATATTACTAGACACCCTGTATATGGAGAAAGTATTGTTTTCGTCAAAATTTTCGAATTTGAGTTGTTAGTGGAAATATTCGTTTTGGTGCTCCCTGAACCCAAAAAGTGGTTTTTACGTGATGTCTGTCTGTATGTGTGTGTGTGTGTGTGTGTGTGTGTGTGTGTGTGTGTGTATGTGTATGTGTCCATGTGTGTGTGTGTGTGTGTGTGTGTGTGTGTGTGTGTCCATGTGTGTGTGTGTGCGTACGCATCCATATCTTTGTCGGAACACACACCTGCATGGGAGCAGACAGTCGGGCAAACACCCAATTGTCGGGACTCACACACGTCCCGACAACCAATACTGCATCAAACGTTTTAGTTGGTCTCCAGAAAGACTTAGAAACAAAATTTGAAAATGACCCAACAAGCTCTGTACGAAACCGGTTTCACGTTTGCATATCTTTGTCGGGCCCAAAATATCACTGTACAGTGGCGCGCCAGTGGCGTTGCGGCGAACTAACCGAACTAGAGTGTGTGGCCCGACACTCGCTTCAAATGCTGACTTAAATAAACGCTTGTGACTGGTTGGAAACTATTTACGTAATACAGCGTTGCCAATTCGATTTATTCCCTTGAGAAGGATTGGAAATTGGAAATTTTGCTTATGACAAGTGCCAGTTGGGCAGTTGCCAGTGTCAGTCGTCACTGTTGTAAGGTGAGTAATGTAACGTAATTACCTACTACACTACTGATATTTAATTACATGTCATGGATATGATTTTGCCTATATACAGTGTGTTAATTTTTTACTTTCTCCCCCTTATACATATGGAGAAAGTATTGTTTTCGTCAAAATTTTCAAATTTGAGTTGTTAGTTGAAATATTCGTTTTGGTGCTCCCTGAACCCAAAAAAGTGATTTTTACGTGATGTCTGTGTGTCTGTCTGTTTGTATGGATGTGTACAGAGCTAGAGCCCAAACCAATGGTCCGATTTTTATGAAATTTGGTATGTAGGTACTAATCCACGATATCTCCAGGCGGTTTATTCATTTTGGAATTTTTTATTTTTAAGGGTAATTATCCCCCAAAAAACAGCCAAAAATCATGAAAAATTAAGATTTCTAAAAAACGGCTCTACCGATCTTGATTAAACATTAGTCGTTTGTATAAATTTAGTTTTCGAACAAAATGACACCACCCGCATTTCTATAAAACTTTGGGTTCAGAAATTACAAGACTTAAAATATCAAATATTCATTTTTTTATAAAAAAAAATACTATTCACCATTAAAAAGAGCTCAAAAAACTAAATAATTTAGTATTTTGAATTACTATTCTACGATTACTGGTTGCGGAGAAAATTTAAATTTAAATGTTGCGGTAAACGCAGTACGTTCTTATGGGGAATACAAAAATTACTATTTCTCTCTTATTTATTGATAAATTTCGTTCAAACTTGATATGTGAGTCAAGTTAGCATTGACTAACAGAGGAAATTCAAAATATTTTGCCCCTTAATAAACCTGAAGGGGGAAAAGGGGGCATTTCCCCTCTTATAACCACGTGCGTAGCGATGGATTCTGTAGTGCCTCCTAAACAGGGATTTGGGTGGATATTTTTGAAAGCAACAAGATTTACAAGATTTTCTGTACATTTGATCGTGCTTTGTATTCTATATTTATTAAATCAAAACTAATTTATTCATTAAAGTTGGGCTAAAAGGGAAAAAGTATGTGTCAGTTTCCTGATACCGTTTATTTATGCTCACTATTGGGATCTCGTAAACCTTAATAGTTACAAGGAAGGTTAAACAAGTAAAGTAGTGCGTAACTAAAAACTAAATAAAATGGCAAAAAGAAATAAAAAATATTCCACCAAACTCGTTCGCTACGCTCAAAAAAAATTTTTGACCAATAACAAAAATTGCTTATAAAACTCTTATTTTCAAGATACAAAATACCCCCGTAGCAGCAAACCTGCGTCCTCAGCAAATTTCCAATGCATATATATGTATCTTAATACCACATAAAGCCACATAACAAGTTTCATCAATATACATTCATAAATAAACGATTTATGACATTTTTATTATTCTCCATAAGAATAACATGGCGGCTGAGTATGCAGGCTTGCTGAAGCAAGGAACACAAAAAATGGGGTTTTATACAAACATCAGTATAACTCAAGTAGGTAAAGCTACATACAAAATTTTATTAATTTATGTTCATAATTAAGGGAGATAATAGGTTACTTATTTATCATAAGAATAACATGGGGCTGAGTACACAGGTTTGCTGCTACGGGAACTATCGGCCAAAAAATGATTTTTAGTGCAAATATTAATAGACCACAACGATATGAAGCAATATACCAAGTTTCATCAGGAAAAGTTGATAAATATGTGAGATATACAATGTTTCTTATTCTCCATAAGAATAACATTGGACAACGTACTGTGTTTAGCAGTTTCAATATCTCTGTTCCATTTGACGTAGAGGAATGATCAGAATACCAAATTGTGTGTTTTTAAGCTGAATTCAATTGTAAAAACAAATATTTGACTTTTTCAAAAAATATATGTAAAAAATTCAAAAAAAACATTTTTGGGGTACAAAAACCCCCCCAAAATCCCACTTTGGATGGGTCGATCTGTCTGGTTTTCGAACTTAAAGTCATAAATGTTGCTTTACGCGTTTGCACCAAATTTTATCAAATCGGACCTTTTTACGCGAGTTATCGCACCCACCGACACACACACACACACACATATACATGTATATGTACAATTTCGAACGAATGGTGTTTTTGGGGTCTGGGACCTCGAAACGAAAAGTTATCATTGTCCCGGGCCTAGGTCTTGCCATGCCGACTACGGTAATAGCTTCTTCCCTACAGAGGAAATTCGCTAAAAATGAACACACTGTACACCTACAGGCTAGAAATCTTTGCTCTGAAATTGTATTTGGTCAATTAAGTGCTAATAATGTTACTTTCTGTTGATATTTTAAACTTTCTGATAGTAACCGTAGTATTTTCATATACCTAATTTCAAAGTTCACAAAGAAACAATATTTTTTTAGTTGGAGGGAATATTGTCAGGTTTATTGGTGCAAAAAATTAGAATTATTTTTGCTCTCTTCTAAGTCAGTATTTTCATAGAAGAATATAGCAAGTTAATTTTTTATCTTGGCCTGTAGGGCTATTCTGTAAAAATCTACCAGTTACCAAGTTTCCTCTCAAATTCTCTAAAGAAGGCTAAACTAGAACCTAGGTTCTGATTTATTTTTTATTATTCCCCAAAAGGGAAGTAAGTTACACTATAAACCTCATAGAAGGTGAGAATAACCCTTATTCGAATTTTTTTATCATACAGTTATGTGGTTAAACACTAAGTTATCTGCTTTATAACATTAAAATGTATTGTTAAATTAATATAATATTCATTACAGTGTGTATAAAAGTATTACAATAAATCACAAACATTAGTGTAGGCTATTAAACTTAATTAATAATGGAGTGTGTTAGATTGAACTTAAAAGCTCAAACATAAGGCCTCTGTTGGAATTACTGTCTATTAGGCTAGGCTGTAGTTGGCAATGTCTGTAAATGTACATCATTTATTGGCTCTCTTTATTATTTCATCTGAAGTTTTATAGTTTCTAGGTATCAGTTCTTAAACTTAATTATTAAAGTTGAATGACAGTGAAAAGTGCTAAAGCCGTTTAATTGAAACCGGTGCCAATTTAAAATTGCTAAGAAAATAAATGTGATGTTATCAAACCTTGAGCTTAAAGCCATTATAAGCTGTAACCTATGCAGCCATCCTCTAACTTAAAAAGAGGAACCATCCACAGATCTTGCATTACTAATTTACATCTCTTCTTAACTATCAACAGACGACTAAAAATCTACCCACATTCAAGTGAACAAAAATGAATTTGACCTTGTACAAACATAACCTTTGAAGTGAACAAACATAACCTTGTACTTGGCATCCTTGGAAGTAAAGTTACGTTGGGTTAGGGTTTTTAAGGTTTGGTATGGTAAACTAAACTTACCTGACCTTTTCCAACCCAAGAAACCTAACCTAACAATACCTAACCTAAAATAACCTTTCCTGTATTTTTAGGGTAAACATAGGTCGGATGCAAAAAATAAATTATGATGAGGTTCAGCGTTGAACGGCAGTTTTATTTGACTACCCACATGCCATCCCCCAAACAAATTTTTTGAGCCATTTTCCAGAATTCCCCTACACTTTTCCGGCCATATATCCGTTGTTTTACGTCGAATCGGACAAATTCGTTGATATTCTTAATCTACTCGCTGTCCCGGTATCATTTTCGTGTATCCACATGTGCCATTTTCGACGAGATTTTTTAATATTCCAGGGTGTTCCTAGCTTTTCAGCTAAAAAAAAACTATAATTTCCAGAATCCAGAATCCACTGTGAAATTTCCTACATTTGGGTAAAACAATTTTCAAATTCGAATGAGATCGTTGATCGATGGTTTAACCTCTGAAAAAATTATGGTTTTCTCTCTTTGTATTAATATATTAACATATAAATGTAAGACTTATATTCGTAAACAATCTTTACAAATCCAAAATATGTTTAAGACTATTTTACAAAAATAAATATCTTACGTCTTAATTTAACTAGGGTGAAGTGGAGTGTTGTAATCAGGAAATCAGTCTTGAAAAAGTAAAAACAGCTTCCTAACCTTTCCAAAAATAAAATAGACATAGCCTACATTTTTGAATAAACCAAAAAATATTTCAAAACGATTTGGAAACCATTTAAAAAATGATATAATGGAATAAATACACAGTGTGTCTCAAAACTCCCCCCTCCCCCATATTATGTTTTATGTTTTTATTAATGGAGATAGAAAGCTTAACTGTGAGGAATGTTTATGTGACCGAAGAAAGAGGTTTTTCTAGTATACAATTTTCAAGCCCTATTTTGGAAATGGGGTAATTTGGGGGCAAGTCTAAGTAAACAATTTAAACGTAAACCTCTTACATGTGATCATCACTTTTAAGTCCTTGTTAAAAGAGGAAGAATGGTGCAAATTAAAGGACTCTATGTTGTTCCTATCCAAAATGGCGGCCATTTAAATTTGGGATTTTCTATGCAATACCCCTTAAATAGTATTTTGATAGGGATAAAACCCACGAAAATGTACGTAATTTGCACTCAAAGTACCCAAAGTGACTTCGAGTTGACAGAATCACATCCAGGACTTTATACCATACCCTAAATTTCCTAAATGTTACCTTATTTTGCTTTTTTCTAAATAATGAAAGTTGAGTTACGACCTGATTTGAGTCCTGGGTATGATTCTATCATGACTTCAGGTACTTAACTTGAATGCAATTCACGTACATTTTCGTGGGGTTTACCCCTTTAAAATGCTTTTTATTGGCAATTTTATTAAAAAATTTCAACTTTAAATTAGTGCCATTTTGGATAGGGTCAACATACAGACCTCTAAATTGTGTCATTCTTCTTATTTTATCAAGAGCTTTAAAATTAAGTATCACAAGGTAGGGGTTTGCATTTAAAATCTTTGGCTTACCCACAAATTTTAAATGTTTTTAACAAAATAGGGTTGAAAATGTGTATACTTAAGAAAGTCCCTTTGGTAACATAAAAATTCCACAAAGTAGTTTACCTCCATTAATACAAAATAAAATTATAATGTGGGGTGGGACTTTTGAGACACTCGGTTTAGTGTATTTGTTTAGATTTTTTATCAATAAAATTAATTGTTGTAAAACATACTCTCCACTATTACTGTTACCACACTTCACCCAAATTAACATTTTTTTAAACTCTGATTTTCCTATTCATATATTTAAAATTGTAAGAATTAAAAAGTGAGTCTAGAAAATAACTAAACTGGTTACTTACAAGAGAAACAACACCGATGTTAATCCCTTTTTCATGCCCTTTAACATCCCCTCTTCTCCCTGGTATGATTGCGATAAAGTATAGTTTGTCTTAAAAAAAATTCGGGATATTTTCTAGCTTTACCTTGTTTATAGTTTGTTGAATATATGAACTTAGTTGAAGTTTTTGTAAAACCTATATTTTACACTAGAACATATAAAACACAATTTTAAAATTGTTAGTTGTATGACTATTTTCATTTTGTAGAGTAATAAACTTGTTCTATATGTAAATTTATCTGCATTATTTAACACTTACATTTTACTTCCTGATTCTCCCTCTGTAATAAAAAAAATCAATCATCCTAAACAATTGAGATCCAGTTGTCTGTCCAGTTCAGGTAATCAAATTTCACTTTTTAAGTCCTAATTAATGTTAAGAGAAACTGCAAATTCAAATTTAAAATTTTGAAAAGTTTTGTCTAAGCTCACTCAGACAAAATGGAGGTAACAAAAATCTGACCACACATAAGGAATCTGTCCATGGATCACTACATGATCTATGGATATACTTATATTTCCCTGCTGATAAGATTATGCCACTTTATTCCATTGAAAGAATATGAGGACAAGGAAGAAATGCCTTATGTTTATCACAGTATACAAGAATTAAATACACTGCAAGCTGCTTTTATTTAGCACAATTCAAAATAAATCAAGGGTTTGGATTATTTAAGTTAAGATTGACTCTTCATACTCTCTACCACTGCTACCTTTCATTACAGTTTATTTTTTGAGCCTACAATACAACTCTCATAGAGAACATTTTAGGAGTTAATAAATTGAAACTGTACAATATTTATTTCATTACCAGTTTGGTTTTAGAAATAATAACAATCATCTTCCTGCTTGTAATCTGTTATGAAATTGGTAAGGTTAAAGAATTTTTCATAAAATCATAAGCATACTTCAATAAGTAGGTGTTCTAATACAGTAGTGTATTATGCTGTTAATTTTTTAATCTCTCTTTAAAAAGACACCGAAGGCCATGCTGTGTTATTTTAAAGTGAATACATAATTTGTTTGGCTGTTCTGATGCTCCTGGTTCTATTTACCTGCAATGCTGAGAATATAATGTTGCGCATTATAAGGTTAGGAGAGTGTCCAGTCAGGATTGAAAGTAGGTGTATGGATTACGGGGATGATAAAAATACACCAACTTATGAATAACAGGTTGTTCTAATGTAAAACGCCCATTAGACAACGTACTGTGTTTAGTCCACATACATTTTCTTTAATAACTTGGTAAATATTTGTGCTAGAATGACGAAAGAGGGCTCTCAAGTTTTGCCTAAAAAATCTCCATCATTTTACTTGCATTTTACATCCGGGACTTTTGTTACCCTTTTTGGCCCCAATACCCCAAAATGTTCAACATAAAATCCAAAAAAGGGGGTTAGAGTTTTTCTATTGCTTTGCCCAACGAACTTGTCCAACAGATTATTACAAGGAATGTCCCTATCAAATTTGAAGTTAATCGGACAAAAAATTCGACCGCTAGAGTGCAAACTCACACACCCACACACATACACACACATATATATATATATAGGGGGCGTGTGGTATATATATATATATCCACAATTTCGAGCGACCCCCCAAAACGTGTTCAGGGGGTCACGTTAGGAACTTCTATGGTGGTCCAGGGCTTAATTTTTACCTTGCGGGTCATGCTAATAGTTAAAATTTCCATAGGTAATTCACTAAAAATTTAGTTTAGAAATATTGCACACTTTTATGTGTTTTTCAGTAACAGCATTTCTTTTTAATAAAAAACATAAGATTTATTTCAGGACGATATAAATTGTAATTTTTTCAAGTTTCAAGGGGGGAATATATCCCCCTGACCCCCCCCCAATCCACATCACCGGGAGGGGGGTGGGGGAAGTAAGGTATGGGCCTACATGAGCAGACCTCGCTGAAAACGCGGTGGCCATGGGGCTGCTATTGCCGCGCGCCAAGCTCCAGCTCCAAGCCAAGCGCGCCAAGCTCCAGGGCGATATGGCAACACTGGGATGACTCATCTGGCTACGATTCACCGTATTTTAACACACAAACGGACATGTACTCGATCTATATGTTTGTCGGGACAATAAACACACTATCGTGTTTGTCGGGACATCCCGACAGTAAGTTTTCCTAGTTCACTCAGACAAAATGGAGTGTAACAAAAATCTGACCACATATAAGGAATCTGTACTTAAGGATGAACATTAAATATGTTTCAGCTTGAAAGTCCCGACAAGTGTGTTATATTCAGGTGTCCCGACTAAGATACGCATGCGGGTATGTGTGTCCGTGTGTGTGTGTGTGTGTGTGTCTGTGTGGATGTGTACAGAGCTAGAGCCCTAACCATTGGGCCGATTTTGATGAAATTTGGTATGTAGGTACTAATCCACGATATCTCCAGGCGTTTTTTTTTCATTTTTTTGAATTTTTGATTTTTAAGGGTAATTATCCCCCAAAACCACCAAAAAACATGAAAAATCAAAATTTCTCAAAAATGGCTCTAACGATTTTGATTAAACTTTAGTCGTTTGTAGAACTTTAGTTTCCCAACAAAATGACACAACCCACATTCCTGTAAACATTCGGGTTCAGACATTACAGGACTTAAAACACCCAAAATTCAGTTTTTTGGATTTTTTCATAAAAAGACATAAATATAAAAAAATATTACTATTCACCATTAAAAAGAACTCAAAAAACTAAATAATTTAGTATTTTGAATTACTATTCTACGACTGCTGGTTGAGGAGAAAATTGAAATTTTCATTTAGCGGTAAACGCAGTACGTTGTCCAATGTTATTCTTATGGGGAATACAAAAATTACTATTTCTCTCTTATTTACTGATCAATTTCATTCAAACTTGATATGCTTGTCAATTTAGCATTGACCAACAGGGTTAATTCGAAATATGTTGCCCCTTAATAACCCTGGGGGGGAATAGGGGGCATTTCCCCTCTTAAAACCACAAGTGTAGCAATTGATTCTGTAGTGCCTCCAAAGCAGGGATTTGGGTGGATGTTTTTTTTAAAACAACTTGTTCACAAGATTTTCTGTACATTCGACCGTGCTTTGTATTCTATATTTAGTAAATAAAAAGTAATTTATTCATTAAAGTTGGGCTAAAAGGGAGAAAGTATGTGTCAGTTTCCTGATACCGTTTATTATTTACCTGCCCGCTAGGTATTTACCACATCACTACACCTGCATGGGATAAAAACTAAGTTACTGTTGATGTTGCTTAGTGTCATTTGTCAGTTGAAGTGAATTTTTTTGTGGTTGAATTGATTGTTGATTACTTCAGGAAAATAAAATATCCTCAAATGTTATACACTGATAATAACAAGGGTAGTAATGGTAGATGTGAATTACATTGGCGTTTTTATGTAAAATATAACCTTTTTAATATACATTTGTAATTATTTCATATTTCATTAAACTTACGTTGGGAAAACTCCAAAATATTTGCGTATTTTACCAAAATTAACCTTGAAATACCATTAGTTGATTATCCGAAAAAATGGGTTATCCGGAACAGTCCCCTAATATATATATATATATATTAGGGATGAGTCGATTCTCGATACTGATTCTCGAGACCACCGATTCTTGGACATTGGTATCGGTTTTGAGATTCATTCGTTCAATGTTAATACCGATACCATCGATACCCCTGCCGTTTACCCACGCTACAAGTGCACGGGAAGAGATATTCGCGGCGTTTACCCGCGCTACAAAAGGCCCGGGGAGTGTTTGGGTCGGAAGAAAAAAATCTCACCTTGGAGATAAGAAAGGAGAGAGATGGGAGGGGAGGGGTTGGGTCCGGTTGAAAGCAATGAATCAGTCGGCTGACCAGTATTATTTCTTTGAGCCATTATCTTACAACCAAGTTTTTCCCATTATGAATTTATTATAAATAGTTTTTGTTTTTTATATTGCTATAGTATAGTAGTGAAATTAATATTAAATTATTTACAAAATTGCATTGAAAAATTTGTTTGATAGCTAACTACAAAATACTACTAAATAATTTTAATTGTACCTAGCATAAATTTGTACCGTTAACTGGTTTTAACAATAGTTTTAACAACTATAGGTACTGAAAAATCATAGGTGTATCGATGTTATCGGTATCGAGATTCGATAAATTTTGGTATCGACCATCCCTAATATATATAATTAATAAGTTTTTAGAGATCCCTCAAAACGTGTTCCGGGGGTTACATTAGGAACTTCTATGGTGGTCCCGCGCTTAAGTCTCACCGTGCGGGTCATGCTAATAGTTCACTTTTCCATAGGAAATTCACTAATAAGGTAACTAACATGTTAATGTTTTGACTTTTTTCTTATAGTTGTCGGAAACATCACAACAATGTATGCCGTAGAAGAAAACGGAGACCCAAATGCAAACTGTGACCCTGACGACGCTGAAAACACAGAGCTACAATACCTTATCAAATGGAAAGGCTGGTCACACATACACAACACCTGGGAGTCAGAGCAGTCGCTTAAGGACCAGAAGGTAAAAGCTGTGATAAAAAAATCAAAGAAAAGGAATGAATATTTATTCGCGTCCTTGGTAACTATTAACTATAATAGGCTGTAAGAATTTATATTTCACCTCTGTCTCCAATCAACAACTAAAGATACTCTGGCTTGTTTTAAGCTTGCCTGCTAGATTTGTCATGTTAGCACCGTTTAAGGATTTGATCTATTATATAATATGTACATTTCACAGCCTGTAGTTTGACTGCAACATATTTGCAAGACCTAACTCACTATTAGATGCATGATGTCTTAATGAAAATGAACTACTATGTCCTGAAAGAGCTCTAAAATTTCATAACACATTGTCAGTCATTTACAAGATTTAATACGAGACTTTCCCGATTCTAACTTGATAAGATACATATGCTGTTAAACAATATATGTAGGCTCCTTTAAATTTTAAACTGTGAAATGAAATCATCAAAATTCCAATAATAATAAATTTTAATTGACTAGGCCTTTTGATATCAAAGATACCATCGTCAGGTATCTTTGATGATGAATCTTTGATGATAAATGAAGATTTCATTTCAAAGTTTAAAATTTAAATTGATTTCCACTAATTAGCTCCAAGTACAATAATATATTTACTGTTATTCAGTGATATTCTGCGCTAAAAAGATGCCTAAACCATAAATTTTCAACTGGATGTGTCGCTGTGTCATCGGATGCTGGAGGTTGAATAGTGCATATACATTGGTTAGGCTATGCATATGCATATTTAAAAAAAATATTTTTGGGGTTCAGATTAGATGGTCTGTATTGGATTTGTAAACATAATCATTATTACATGCACACTGTATGGCGAGATCCATGTTAATACTGGAGCCACCACCGTCATTTTGTGATGGGAATGGTTGCTCAAATCTGAATCAAACAAATCATGATTAAATTATTTTTTACCAATAAAGTTTTATATATGTATGTTTTGTTATTTCATTGTAAAATACAGAAAATACAGTAAGAATGGTAAATCAATAGAAAAAATCATTTGATTAATATTTTGATTTTTTTATTAAGTGATTTGAGTGAATCAGTTCACCTAAAAGATTCTTAACAGTCCATCCCTGCAGCTGAAAAAAGAATAAATCGTCCTCACTAGTAAACCAACCTTAGAAAAACCCTGGCACAGTCTTTTCAGTGTAAATCGTTTAGCAGTATTGCCTCCAGTATCAACTTTGACCTCCTTGATTATGAAAATTAAAAATGTGTTTATAGACCACCTTGTCACAACCACGGTTACATTTCTTTATTGTTCCTAGGCCAAAGGTATAAAGAAACTAGAAAATTTTATAAGAAAAGAAGAAGAGATAGAATATTGGAAAAGCAGAACAACTCCTGAAGACATAGAATACTACGAGTGCCAGCTGGAACTGCAACAGAACCTTCTGACCAGTTACAACAGGGTGGAGCGAATCATAGGTACGAGAGCTACTTCAAGTGTATTCTATGTCTCTAAGGCATTCCCTCATAAAAAAAAAAACACTCCAAGTAACTTTTGAAAAATTTGATCCTTTTTACTTGATTATATTTTTTGGAATTCTAAAATTTAAGTTTTAAATTTTAATGAAAAATTAAAATTTTTTAACATTAGTTTTAAAATTTAAATTTTTGGAATTCTAAAAATTCTAAATATTTTACTCACTATACCAGAAACGTTACTAATAAAATTTTAAATAAACACAGCTGTGAGTAAAACTCATAAAAAAAACACTATTTCTGTATTAAGAATGTCAAAATGCTTGGCTATTGTAATATGTACAACATGACATGCATGTTTGCATTTGTAAGATATGAGATCCACACAATTGGCCCTTAGTTTTTAAAAAACCCTTTAAGAGAAGTTTAAAATATTTGTATGTTATTCCTTGGGTAAATTTAGTGAGGGTTAATCGTGTTTCTTTCTGCTAGGTCAAGTAGTTTGTCTGTAATCTGTTTGAGACACCCTACAAGACACATCCTGTATGTGTTACTTTATATTATTTCACATTGTAAGATACTTACATTACTGCAAGAATAAAGAGTAAAAGAATCATACAGTTATTTTATTCTTTTAATTTTAAATTGCAGGTCTTGGATTGATTATTCCATTTTAGTTTCAATAACTATTGAATGATTGCAGGCATATCAAAGGATAAGGCTGAATATTTCATCAAGTGGGAATCGTTACCGTATTCAGAAGCAACGTGGGAAGATGCGGCTCTCATTGAAAAAAAGTGGCCAAAGAAAATTAAAGAGTTCCGAGACAGAGAAGATTCAAAACGGACGCCGTCGAAACTGACAAAAGCTTTGAAAGTCAGACCTAAATTTGTGAAGATCAATGAGCAACCTGAGTACATGGGAGGAAATGAGGTAATTAAAACGTCTTCATGTTAAAACATTTTTTACAACACAAATTTGGAATTTGATGTATGTTTTTAAGCTTAATTTGTACACTAGGCAAGCACCCTTCAATATCATAGATGAAAATATGTGGTTATAGTGAAAATATGTTGGTTTTTTAATAAAATCTTGTCTGAATCACATTTTCTCAGTATAATTAGAATTTATTTTACAATATACATTTAATCAATTACATTCTTCACCCAACATAGTACTAGCAGTCTATTAGGTATATATATTAGACCACCTAGTCTAATAGTGTCATATCCTAGTGTATATTTAATGAAGTATAAAGTTGTTCAAATGAAAATGTTCTTGATTCATTATAGGCTATCAACTGAGAATCTAAGCCATATTTAATTTGAGGGTTAGTTTGGGAGAGTGTTCACTTGTAGGATATCAGACTCCTTCATTTACCTCCCTCTGGATCTTACCTTTCCGAGAGATACTAACGGCATTTTTAATTGTTCCAGGTCTTGACCCTGCGAGATTATCAGATCAGTGGTCTCAACTGGCTAGTCCACTCTTGGTGTAAGGAGAACTCGGTAATTTTGGCAGATGAAATGGGATTGGGAAAAACTATCCAGGTCAGTGTTAATAGTTATATACTCAAAATCACATTGTATACAATTTAATGCTTAGTAAATTTTGATTTTTGCCTTTCTTTTGCTATTGTTGGATTGTTGCAGGGAGTATTTCAATATTGTTCCAATTCCCAGACACTATTTTGGTGAGTTATCCTATGACTTGAGTTTCTCAAGTTGTTCTATGACTAAACAAAAATTCTTGGCCATCTCTATCTATTTTTAACCATTAATGATGCTCTTGTTTTATCAGGCATTTGGATTACTGCTGGAATATTTTAAATGTTTTGGTATGAGAGGTGAGGCTTTTGATTGGATGCCAGGTTTTGTCTAGCGGATAAACAGTCAGTTGAAATATCTGGCATTAATAATACAGTAGAACCTCAATAACTCGAACCTCAGGGGGAACGGGAGAAATTCGAGTTATCGAATATTTTGAAATATCGAGGTTCGACTTATCAAGGTGTTTTTCCACAGACTGGCTTATTGAGGGTCACGGTAACACAATAATAGATGGGTCATTGAAGGGTAGAATCCTTACATCATTTTGTGCTTTGTATCATAAATAACTATACCTTATAATAATTATTACTAAAATTAAGTTGGATTTGAACAATTTTGAATGTCTAAAATAAGCCCGGAGATATTTTGTAAAGCTTCTTTGGTTAACGTAGTAATGATATACTTCCTTCAGTGAAAATATTGTAGAGTAGAAAAGTAAATAAATAATGACTTATAGTTCAGTATTTTGGTGTTGTTTTCCCCGTTCGACCACTTCCTGTCTATTTTATAGACGTTTTTTGCTTACTTCTTATCACCTGCCCCAAACAAATCCCTCCCCCTTACGGAAGTCAGTTGTGACCAACTGTGCATCAATTTAAATTTAGCTGAACATCAAATGTTCTGTATGCTATTAAAATAATTTGCAAAACTAAAAGGGAAAAACATGATAACAATTAAAATTGCAGAGCATTGTTGGAATTGGAATTAGGGTGAAGCAGTACGCCTCTTATTTTTGTTTTAAAATTGTCGACAGTGTCTACTGGTGTTTCTAAACTTCCCAATGTCCCTTTTTTATTTTTCTTGTCAACAGCCTCAAATAATCTTCAACTTTTCCTCATAGGGTAGAGTTTTGCCAACACGTTTTGCCAAACTGCAAACACTTAGTAAAAAACACAACCTAAAACTATCCAGAACCTCTAAACTCGCACTAACTGTCACCGGACACAAATCTAATCAAATCAAAACAATTTTATTTAAGAAAAATGCATAATTTACAACAACATGAGACTTCCTTATTTTTGAAATGAAATCCTTACATATGTGAAAACTGTGCATGAGGATGAGTGTATTGCTCATCAATATAAATTTGTTGGTTGTTTTACCGACACCAAGAGCACCCAGAAAGAGATGTAGTGGGGAGGGAGGGTTGGAATTTCCCGCTGCAAATTAGTCACTGGAGCTTAGGTCAATGAACAACTTCGACTTATAGAGGTTCTCTAGTCAATACTTCGACTTGTTAGAGGTACGGAGATTGTAATTATTTGAGTTATAGAGGTTCTACAGCTAAAACTTTGACTTATAAAGGTGCGACGACAGGCTAAGAAATTCGAGTTATCAAGGTGTTTCCTACTAACCCTTCGACTTATAGGTAAAATAACATAGTATTATGTAGGCACGTTCAGGGGAAATGATAAAAATTTTGAGTTATCAAGGAATTTGACTTATTGAGGTTCCAGTTATCAAGGTTCCACTGTAATGGTTTTTATGTGGAAAAAATCTGAAGAGATATTTGAAACTGCTGGTGCTCTCAGGGGACTGTCTTAGGGCTCATTATTTTTATTTTATTTATAAACGTCTCAAAGAATGTCTCTGCCAATTTTAGCTTGTTTGCAGATGGTACCTCACTTTAGTGGTGATGATTCCTGAGAAAATCTAGAGCCAAGAACTTAAACAATTTAGTCTTTTGTTACAGTGACTAAGTGGAAATAATCTGATCTTTACCCACAGAGAAAGTAATTTTATAGACTTAAGATTAAGAATTTCAGGAGATTTTTCAAAAATCATCCCATGGGTGAGGACAAAATTGAATCTTGTAATGTTACTATTTTCTAGGAGTCTTTATTGACTCCTGACAACACCTTTCCAAACTTACCAAAAGGTAATAGAGTTTCAAACAAAATTAACAGTGGTATTTTCTTCGCAGAAGACTCAATTTTCTTTCAGGGAAGATTCTCCTGGCGTCTTATTTTGGTTGCTTGTTTCCTCATACATCGTATGGAGTCACTATAAAAGACCCCAAAACAAAACCTTTTCACTGCAGAAAAAAGCTGTAAAACTGATCTTCAGTATGGTCCAACATGTCATTCAGAGGTGTTTTTGCAGCTAATAACCAATAACATTACTATCTTATCTATTTACATTTTAGAATGCCTTTCATTTCTTTTTGAAAATAAACCATTTTTCTTCAACACCTTGCGAATAGATATAATTTCCGTAACACTAATCTGATCCGTATTCCCCGATACAACACAATTTTCTTTCAAAACCTAATTCATTACTTGGCCATTAAGCTTTTTAATATGCTCCCTCAAAACCTGAAAACTGTGGAAGGTTTTGGAAAATTCAAATATAGATTGACAAATATTTGATTATAAAAGAGTAATACAGCGCTAAAAATTATTCAGGCCTATCTGAAAGAGAACATTTGTAGTTTGAAAAATTCACAATTTTATTCTTTTAAGTACTAGCCTGTAATTTTAGATTTTGTAGTTAGTCAAGTGACAGTATACTTGATTCTTGTAATTTTGGTGATTCAGTGAATTTGTCAAACTTCCTAATTCCAAATTGCATATCATATTTAATGTTAGCACATTTTTCGGGTACTTAAGCAGGTTTATAAAGGAGGAGAAAGGTATAGCAAATGTTTAGTAAATTTTATGCATAGTTGTATTCCTGAGACATCAATTACGTTCCAGACCATCTGTATGCTGTACTACCTGTTCAACACCCACCAAGTGTACGGACCGTTCCTCGTTGTCGTTCCTCTCTCCACGATGACGTCGTGGCAACGGGAGTTCGTTCTGTGGGCTCCGGAGATGAATGTCGTCACTTACCTTGGTGACGTCTCATCCCGTAACATTGTAAGTGATGGAGTTTTGTCCACCCTCAAGCTAAACAGTTAAATTTCTTGGTTTAACATTACAACCAAATCTTTCATGGTTATCTCACATTGATAAAATTTGCAAAAAAATCATTTCAGGAATCTTTTTGATAAGATATTTTTTTAAATGCTGCACTTTAGACATAAATAAAATGTTATATTATGCTTATATCCATTCACATAAATATCATATGGACTAATTATATGGGGTCCAAGCCCATATGCCAAAATTTTATTTAAAATGCAGACAAAAGCTATAAGAACACTTTTTCAAGTCTCAAGAAGAACATCGTGCAAACAACTATTCAAACAATTAAAAATTCTAACATTATCATCAATTTGTATATTACAAGCAGCAAGTTTTGTACATTTGAACCTTGATAAATTTTCCTTCAGAAAACAAATTCATAATTATAATACGAGAAATCTCAACCATATAGACTTGCCACATCCAAATTCAACATTCCGACAAAGATGCCCAGACTACATATCAATCAAAATTTATAATAAAATTCCTTCTGAAATAAAATTTTTAAATAACATAAGACAATTCAAAAATAAATTAAAGCAATACCTTATCGTTAAATGTCCATACAAAATTGAAGATTTTTTAAATGAGAACAATGAAAATATAGTATAAATTTAAAATCAAAATGTTGTGGTTTCAAGATTGGATGAAGATTACTTTGTAAGATTCAAGGATTTAAATAATCAAAATTCTATCAGTTATTATTAGCATTAAATACTCGGTCAATTTAATTTAGCCTTAAATTATTATGGCAACTAAGATGTTTACCAATAAAGAAATAATTTTAAAAAATGTATGTAACCTTGGAAAATTTGAAATTATTTTTAACCTGTTCAGCCCGATGGAAAATGACAATCAGTTTTTGAACTTCCCATAAATCCCGACGTGCGCCACCGGTAGCGCATGGCAAACTTTCTAAAATTCTGACGTTTACTACCCGTGGCGCACTGTTTCCATTTGATATGATGCCTTTTTAAAGTGCGTTCGGAGCTTTGCTGAGTTATTTAAACTATGTATTCGTGGTTTAGGTTTATATAGACACACTGTGGCCACCGGTGGCGCACGTGTAATTTGTGTTGTCAAAATTATGTTCTTGAAAAATAATGCTCCGTCTTTTTGTTCAGATTACTGTTTGCTGTATCGTATTTTTAATCATTTCAAAAATTCTGTCATGTACCACCGGTGGTTCACATCGGGCTGAACGTAATAAAAGACCATGTAAATAGCCAATGCACGTTTAATTTTCCCATAAGAAGATGATATGGTTATATTTTTTTCACCAATAAGTCTCAGATAGAAGATGTACCACAAAATAAAATAGTTACTATAAATTACTGCCCGTAAATAAAATCCAATATCCTTAACATGTGCTTTGATTAGGCCTATGTTTCAATATAGTTTTGAATGATCACTTCAATTCCAGTTTTGGTTTCGATTGAAATAAAATTCAATGCGCTGTTATGTAATAACCTAATTCTCTCAACTCTCAGGTTGTATTAAATGTTAGTTAGGTTGGGGTGGGTTAATTAATTAGGATAACAAGTCAGGGTGCCCACAGACCGGGACAATCGGGAATTTTACACTACCAACAATTTGATGGGATGCACTATAACTAGTATAATCTTATTTGTCTGCTATTTTTTAGCTGATAAAATGTGGGTTGATGGCCGTTTTTGGCTGGCTGATAAAAACAAAACTTTCAGATTGTTATTTTCAACCTATAAAGTATGGTAGATTCGTCGTTTTTAGCCAATGAAGGCAGATTTCCAATTTAGGCCGGTAAAACTCACTCCAGTCATTTCTTTTAGCCAATAACTCATAATTCAGTTGCCAGTAAAGTGTGTTTTGGCTGTATTTATAGGTTGATCAAATGTGGTTGGACTTCCATTTATGTCAGAAACTACTCAACTTGAGTTTTCAGCCAGTAAAACATTTTTTTCAGCTTTTAAAATAAAATCACAGTTTTTTGGCCAATACAGATCCGATCTTTTAATTAGAAGACTGATAAACTCCCTCCGTTGTTACCAGATCAGGGATCACGAGTGGATGTTCGCCACCTCCAAGCGGCTCAAGTTCAACGTGGTGCTGACGACATACGAGATCGTGCTGAAAGACAAGTCGTTCCTCGGCAGTCTGGGCTGGGCCGTGCTGATGGTCGACGAGGCCCACCGGCTCAAGAACGACGACTCGCTGCTGTACAAGACGTTGAAGGAGTTTGACACCAACCACCGGCTGCTCATCACAGGCACGCCGCTGCAGAACTCGCTCAAGGAGCTGTGGGCACTGCTGCATTTCATCATGCCTCAGAAGTGAGTGGTTACACTGTGAAACTTTGTTGCTAGAGATGGTATGCAACTTGGCTGTGGAAGTCGAGCTAAGGAAAAAAAAAAAAAACTGGGAATGGCTGGAGCGACTTGGGTGTTGTTGAACTAGGTCACTGGTTGCAAAGAGCTACTACTACATTTCATATTGTTATGCAATGTAATTTCAGATGCAATTTGTAAGGTTCAGCAGATTTAAATTTCGGAAAGTTTGAAAAATGTTTAAAGCTCTTGGTTCATCTGGTTAGTTATTTTTAAATTTTATTACTGAGTATAGCGTGTGGAATACAGTTTTAAATACCTAGACATTCTATACTTATTACTGGGCTAAATTTGAAATTTAATACTATGGGGAAACATTAGAAAGGGAAATAATGTTAAAAAGTTAAGGATTATGTGGGGAACCCTGTAAATCAGGGCAGATCTAAAATTATCATGGACTATCCTGAAATTTTCCCAAAACAAAAAACCTGGAAATAATGTTATTAATATTGATATAATAAGATGAGTTAATTCATGTTCGGTTGAAATACATCTGGCACATGAAATAACCCTTGATTTCTGTATAGATTCTGAACATTTTGTAAAACCATTGGTTCAACTCCTACTTCTCGTATTCATTTGTTAATCCTCGAATATTCATCCTAAAGAATGCTGTGATTTACATAAATAATAGGTTTGTCAGCTCGGGAAATCTAAATAAAAATTGTTTATGCACTTTGTTGCAAAATCACAAACAGGATTTAACTCAACGTTTTGATATATCGGAAGTTTCAAGATGATTAGAAAAAGAATAGAATTGATCCAATTGTATTGTTTACTCAAAGAAAGCCATTATGTATGGTTAATTAACATATTTTACTCTACTATTTGTTTCAGATTTAACAACTGGGAAGAGTTTGAGAGAGAGCATGATCATGCTGCTACCAAAGGCTATGCCAAACTGCATAAGCAACTTGAACCTTTTATCTTGAGAAGAGTGAAAAAAGATGTAGAAAAGTCACTTCCCGCAAAGGTAATTTTAACGATTACAAAGCACTCTATTAAGGTTATTGTTATCTTAAAGTAACAGAAAAGATGTTTGTTATGTTTATTTTTAAATGATAATTAGAATCAGTAATAATATCCAATGGTTTGTAATACTGAATGGGTGAAATTAAGCGAGTAAAAGGATAAAGCACATACAAATTATGCCTCCTATTTTGTATCTCTTAAATAGGCCTGATACGGTTTCATGACTGTTCCATCTGTCAGTAATTTCTTTAAACTCAAAATATCCATGTAAATGTTGTTTTATTTTTTTCAGGTTGAACAAATTCTGCGGGTCGAGATGACTTCCATACAGAAACAATATTACAAGTGGATATTGACGAAAAACTACAATGCGTTGAGGAAGGGCACGAGAGGATCGCCGTCGACTTTCATCAACATCGTGATGGAGCTGAAGAAATGCTGCAACCACGCCTCGCTGACCAAGCCCGTGGAGCAGGAGGGGCGAGTGTCGCTTGACGACCATCTGCAGGTGGGACCGTTAGGGGAGGCTAATTAGTTTATCTCAGAAAAAGAAAAGTTCAGTGTAAATGTATAGTTTTTACAATAAACAGGGTGTCTACCAGCCAGGAAGTCGGGAATTTTACATTGTCGAGAAAAGTAATAAATAAGATGGGATTTTTGGTCTTAAGTCGGGAAAATAACTTGAGTTAAGCAATTACTAGAAAATTTGAGTTTTCAGTTGGTTTTTCAACACTTGAACTAAACCTGAAGTTTGAAAAATCTCGGCAAGAATAAAGCATGTTGTTCTGCCGGTCCACAGAAGAACGCAGATGAGTGCTAGCTGACAAATTGCGTGGTCACAAGAAAAAATAACTGGATTAAAAATATGTCGGTTTAAAATATTAACCATGTCACGGAATTGACTAAAATGTACTACTGACAGGGTGTCTAGCAGTCGGGAAAGTCGGGGAAGTCGGGAATTTGTATAGAAATTAATAAAATGACGGGAAAGGCGGGAATTAATATATAAAATTGTTATTAAGTCGGGAAAATGGATAAAACTTATAAACAGTGATATCAAGGTACTAGTATTTATAATCAATGGCAATTGCAACAAGATGTACGTTGTGGAATAACCCAAGCAAGCGCTTGGCCCATAGTTTTTCGGAGAAATTAAGAAAGCCAGTCAAGTACATGCCGTTACTATGGCAACGCGAAAAGGAAGATGAGTCACGAGGGGGAGGAGGGAGAGCGGTGACCTTGAAGGTCAGCTACACTCGCCCGCGTCGTTCGCCATCCCTCGGCTAGCGGACTCTGATAGTGATAGACAAGTTCCGATACATCCGATCCGAGTAGGTATCGAAACTTTGTTTTCGGAACTCTGGGCATCGGTTAACCGATATTATCGTGGTATCGAAAGAAAAGTTGGAGTATCGGTATCGGAAAAATAGTACATTTTTACGTTGTTAAAACATATAGATTAGTTTTTGTTAAATATACTTTTTAGCAAAATAAACACAAATAATAACTTCAAATATAGTTCTTGTAACTTATGATAGAGAGAATCGAATCCAAGCTATCTCCCGCGTTCCTCTTAGAGTACTGTAATGGGTATCAATACTTTGGTTTCGATTCGTAGCGATACCAAATATCGGGTCCAAGCCAGTAGCCCAGTAGTATCGTATCCCGTATCGGAACGTCCCTAGACTCCGACTCTGATTCTCACACGCACATGTCGCGTCGTCGTAGTACCTGCGTACCTGCGCATTGACGCATAGTGGAGCAATTAAACCTGTAGGTTAAGATTATATTGACGAGTGAAGTGAGTTTAAACCGAGATTTGTCCGTAAATATTGAATAATGCCTGCAGATTATTGGCGGTACAGGTTAACAACTTAACTATGATCTATTCTTATTTCCCTTTACATTCCAACAATGCTTCAAATTTTGTTCAACGGTGAGCGTGAGCAATACACACTTAAGTTAATATTTTACGTGTTAAAACTTTTAAGTTTACGTTGCAATTTACTTCGAACACGGCCGAATTTCGTCGTCTGCACCGCTTGCACTGTGGCCTGGTTTCCACGGAACGGGGCGAAGTAACTCGCCCGACAGTTGTTAAGTAGTATTAAGTTATACAATTTTATAGTTTTAATTGCAGTTGTTAACTATTTCTCAGATCATCAGAAGACCATTAAACAGTGGCTTAGTGACATTTGAAAAATGTCGTAAATAATATAGCCTACTCACTAAACTAATGTGAAGGTATCTGTGTAGCAATCGAAGCTCCTATAAAATGGGCATTTATATCTTGGAACACCTATATTTTCGCGAATAATAAGTTATGTTTTACCCTCTACTAATATTATTTCAAATTACAACATTTTTTAAATCTGTAAAATAGTTACCCTAGGCTCTATAACGTATTATGCCTATATTTTAACAAAATTTAGTGAACTTTTTCCGAAGTTTGATAATAGGCCTATGCCCATGTTAGGCTGTTAAGCTGGACTAATTAAGTTACTTTACTTCTACCCTTGGAAAAATTAAACTGTGGTCTGAACATGTTTACTAATTAACTGTTTATAACATTTAATAAAGTGGTTCTGTGTACAGATAGGCTATATAGGCCTAAATATCAAATAAGCCTAGTCAGTATAATGTTTTAACTTACCTTTGAAAACATTTTAACTAGGCCAAAGCTTACTATCGTCTGGGTAATTTTAAACTTTGATTTAATCGCCAAATTATGTCAACATGGGAGAAATTTTAAAAATTTAAGTTAGGCCTAGTTTTTTAAAACTGAACTTAATTAAAATTAATTTAGGTACTGATATAAAAAAATATATAAGTTAGGTGACTTGTTAAATATTTTTTTTGGCCAGTGATGAGATCGACAGGCCTAGATTTATACCTAAACATGTTTTCTAAGTTATGAGTAAAAATTAGTTTTACTTTAGCCTTTTATTTTCATATGCCAACCTATTCGAAATTTTGTATTTGTTGCTGTACATGAACAGCCTACTAAATTACCGATACTGTATTTTATTTTAATCTTCATTGCTTTCCAATGTATAAAGAGGGTACACTTTCATAAGCGGAACGATGTAAAAAACCAAAAGTAATTGTTCATACGGATTATTTAGGTTACAGTTACGTTCAGTCTAAAGAGGTGGAAGATACTTATCGTCTTGAAATTTGTCCAGATAACAAACTTTTTTAGGAATACGTTCCGAGCACATCGCCAACCATCTCTATGTGAATACTTATTTAGAATTAGGGTGAAAAACTCTGGAAAATATCCTTTTATGTTCTTTTAACATGCTGATATTTTATGCCCTTTTAAATTTGTTGACGTTTTTTTAATTAAATTATTTTGTATATAGCTAACCGGTAACGTTTATTTCATTTGTATTTTAAGTTTAATTGGAAAAATATATATATAAATATTTATGTTCATATATTATGCAGTATTTTGAGTTTTTAATAAAAAATATTATATTGAGTTTTGGTTTTGTTAGTGATTTTTCTTCTAAGTGTCATTCTTTTTCACTATTTAAATTTGTTTACCATAGTTTAAATAAACGGTATCAGAAGACTGACACATACTTTCTCCCTTTTAGCCCATCTTTAATGAATAAATTACTTTTTATTTACTAAATATAAAATACAAAGCACGGTTGAATGTACAGAAAATATTGTAAACAAGTTGTTTTCAAAAATATCTACCGAAATCCCTGTTGAGGAGGCACTACAGAATCCATCGCTACACACGTGGTTTTAAGAGGGGAAATGCCCCCTATTACCCCCCCTCAGAGTTATTAAGGGGCAACATATTTCAAATTTCTTCTGATGGTCAATGCTAACTTGACAAGCATATCAAGTTTGAACGAAATTGATCAACAAATAAGAGAGAAATAGTAATTTTTGTATTCCCCATAAGAATAACATTGGACATCGTACTGTGTTTACTGAAAAATGGAAATTTAAATTATCTCCGCAACCAGTAATCGTAGAATAGTAATTCAAGATACCAAATTATTTAGTTTTTTGAGCTTTTTTTAATGGTGAATAGTAATATTTTTCACATTTATGTTTTTTTTATGAAAAATCAAAAAAACTGAATTTTTGATATTTTAAGTCTTGTAATTCCTGAACCCGAATTTTTACAGAAATGCGGGTGGTCTCATTTTGTTGGAAAATTAAAGTTCTACTAACGACTAAAGTTTAATCAAAACGTTAGAGCCGTTTTTGATAAATCTAGGTTTTTCATGTTTTTTGGTGTTTTTTGGGGGATAATTACCCTTAAAAATCAAAAATTAAAAAAATTAAAAAATACCTGGAGATATCGTGTATTAGTACCTACATACCAAATTTCATAAAAATCAAACCATTGGTTTGGGATCTAGCTCTGTACACATACATACAGACACACAGACATCACGTAAAAATCACTTTTTTGGGTTCAGGGAGCACCAAAACAAATATTTCCACTATCAACTAAATTCAAAAATTTTGACGAAAACAATACTTTCTCCTTATACTATGTATAACGGAGAGAAAGTAAAAATCCAAAAAGTGGTAAAAACATGATATTTTTACTCTTATGACGTTTGTAGTATATATTTGTACTATCTTGCGAAAGTCTGGAAAATGTTGGAAAAAGTCTTAAAAAGTCTGGAAAAAGTCTTGAATTTTGAGATCAAATATCACTAGACACCCTGTACTGAGCTGTGTACGATTGGCGTAAACGATGATAAGACCGTAAAATATTGGCTGCATCAAATATCTGGACCACAAAACATCGGCTGCAACGACAACTATTAAAACATACAAAGCTCTTTTTATCTTGGGTTTCAGGGGTTTATGTAAAGTATCATATAGTGTTTCCTTCTGGACTGCCAGAAGTATTGAACCACTTGATAAAGAAAATCATTACATGACCAAAAGGTACTTTATTTTAATCACCTCAGGAGAAAGCTTTGCACAGGCACTGACGACTGTCCTTAGTCATTCAGAAGAGACTTTGTTGCATAACTATCAGTCGGTTTAAACTCCATGATAGCAGCAGCGATATTCGGTAATTTGCGCTGGGAACAATTACCACTTTTTCTGTTGCATGTACATATTTTTAGAAATTATTTTCGGCCTCTTAGTGATAAATATGGAAGAATTATTGTACCAGGTAAGTGACAGAAACCTTCATTTAGATTTTCAAACTGCTTTCACTAACTGTTATGTTATCACAAATTCTGGTGTCCCCAGCTCCTGCTGAAGGGGTCAGGCAAGCTAGTGCTGTTGGACAAGCTGCTCGTGAGGCTGAAGGAGACGGGACACCGGGTGTTGATCTTCTCTCAGATGGTGCGGATGTTGGACATCCTCGCGGAGTACCTGCAACTGCGCCACTTCCCGTTCCAGCGGCTCGACGGAAGCATCAAGGGAGAGCTGCGAAAACAGGCGTTGGACCATTTCAACGCAGAGAACTCGGCGGATTTCTGCTTTCTGCTGTCGACTCGGGCCGGTGGTCTCGGTATCAATTTGGCAACCGCTGACACAGTCGTGATTTTCGACTCGGATTGGAACCCTCAGAACGACCTGCAGGCCCAGGCTCGGGCTCATCGAATTGGCCAGAAAAATCAGGTAACGTTTAAGAAGTTTTCTCTAAAAGATCATTCACTTTAGTTCGATTTCGGAATTTCAAACTAAACTCTCTGATCATTTATTTTACAATGTCAACAAGATTGTGGCAACTTTACACTGTAACATATTTGCCGGAATTGACAAAACATACCACTGTTAAATTGTTTGCTAAGTTTCTTAAAATGTAAAAACTTCACTGACAATACTAAACCTAAAATTTGTATACATTTCCTAAGGATATGCAATAACTATCACTTACCAGCAAACATCAGAATTCTCTAAATTTATAGTTTGTGCTAAAACTTAAAACTCCTTTGACATGTTTTTTAACAGGCTCTGCAGAATACTCTGACACAACCAACTGCCCTCATAGTACTTTGGCGCAAAGAAATCATATAGTAGAATGTAATCAAAGATTGTGATAGTGCTGGTTAGGTTAATATTTGAAATGTGTTTTCATTTTTCGCGAACAAAACCGTGGGTACCAGCTAGTTATAAAATAATTATAACAATTCTTCCTTGCCAAAGTCAAAGAATCTTCATGTTATTAGTACATAACTAAGCATTATCGTGATATTTGAACTCTTTTACACAAAATTACTTAATGATTCTATTAATAAACAATTAACAACTCAATCTAATCTCATAGAATACATATTTGTAAAATTGTTATATAAAATATAACCGTAGCCTACAAATGACTTAACCTAACCTCTCATCGTACGTGTGACAGGTGAACATCTACCGGCTGGTGACCAAGTCCAGTGTCGAGGAAGACATCGTGGAGCGAGCCAAGAAGAAGATGGTCCTGGACCACTTGGTGATCCAGCGGATGGACACGACAGGGCGGACCGTGCTGGACAAAAAGTCGGGCTCCAACTCCACGCCCTTCAACAAGGAGGAGCTGACGGCCATACTCAAGTTCGGAGCGGAGGAGCTGTTCAAGGACGAGGAGAATGCAGACGAAGAGCCAACGGTGAGTTGACACTGCTTGACAATTGTCTGAAAAAGCGAGCCGGTGTTTTTGTCAGGTTGGTACACTGGTGTGGCGTTTCGAGCGGCAGCTGACACAGCCGGGAGATCACAGGTGTAATAAACCAGCCACAAAAATTTGTCATTCGTTTAGCACCACCCAGGAGTAGTCTATGTGCAGCTTAAGGACTTTTTGCTGCGGACGCGAAGAACATCACCCCCCAATCAGTCTTGTGACTGTGGGGCGTAGTTAATGACTGTCCCGTGGGCGCTTTCCCTGAAGGGTTGGCCGGCCTGCATGGAACAAGTCGGGCAAGTCAGCGGTTCCCAAACTATGGGTCGTGACCCACTAGTGGGTCGCGGGAGCAATTTGGGTGGGTCGGGGGAACAGATTAAATACTTAACACTTGTAAAGTATTTTCTCTGCTGAAATGTAAAGAAAATTGAACATATCATATCTCATGACTTGTTTTATTTTTACTTCTAACCACAGAATTACAAAACTTGGCTTTTTCGCCTTTTGTCAGTTTAGGTTGTGTGAGTAGCGGCTACTACACGTCTACAGTGGTGGTTGAGTTTATTTTGAGCTAATATACTTTTAGGTATAAACATAGGTGGGATGATTGTTTTCTGTTTCTTTCACATTGGACGTGTGGATCAAGACTGTATCATTCCGTAAAAGGCAAATATCAGCTACTATCACTGACGTTCCTACCATGTCTAGTACCATCATTTTGTGTAGTGAACCTAGAAATTACAGTTATAGTGAAGTTATTGAATTTGAATTAACTGCTTCTAGTAGGCCAAATAGTAGTGGTTATTTTGGATAAAGGCAAGGGAGGAGTCTCCAGTTCTTTTAAACATAGCCTTAAAAGAGCTGGTGGGATTTACAACCATGTATTTGTGTGAGAGGGCATTCTCCACCTAGGTATATTCAAAAAATAAATACAGAAATAGGCTATGTGTGGAAAACTACCTGCTCCTAAATCAATCCAGAAATAGAGTGTCTTATAAATAGTAAACATCAGCCCCACAAGTCTCATCAATTTTAAATTTCTGAAATAAAAGGTTTTTTTGGACTACATATTGTGTGTTTAATATACATATTGTTGATATAATAACCTTCACCATTTTCATTTATAGGTGTATTTCTCAGTAGAGCATTTATACGATAATAATAATAAAAATAGTAATAATAATAATAATAGTTATTATTATTTAATTTGTGGGTCACGAAAAAAAATTCAGAATGAAGGTGGGTCCCCAGACAAAAAAGTTTGGTAACCACTGTTCTAAGTGAATCTACTCATGCAACACGCTGGAATAAAAGTAAACAAATATGGGACAGATTCATTTGGTTCGTATGATCATTCTTGCCATGAATTGTGATAAACTAAAAACAAATTAGCTAATACAACTTTTTAAATTTCAAATCATGAGTAATTATTCACTAGATTAGATTCGCTTTTTTGACTCGTTCCATTTCAGCGACAAGTTCTTTGTCTCACCAAAACTTGGTGGAGAATGGCTCGTAATTTTTTCAGAAGTGTTGCCTCCAGTATTATTCAATCTTGGTGTTTGTAAAAATTAGGGGTGTGCGAGTAGTGATTTTTTGAACCGAGTCGAGTCAAGTAGTGCCTATTATTTTCGAGTTTCGAGTATTTTCGAGCGAGTATTTGCCATCAGTTGGTAGTTTAAAATAGTTTAATGAGATTTGGATACCACCCTAGGTTTGACAATCTAAATATGGTTTCTAACTAATACATGAGTAGCAATATAAAGTTTTGGCCAGTTCAGTCAAATTGGATTACATATTGACAAACAAAACACCGTTTGACATTCGTTTCCAGCCGATAAAACACGGTCCGGTTGTCATTCGGCCAATATTTCCTGGTCCTGACATCACTTATAATCAATATTAGATAACAAAATCGTTAATTACGGCCGATATTATGTTTTCCATCGTCATTTACGGCCAATTTTACAACATGCAATCGCCTTTAGTGGCCGTTGCTACGCATTTTGGCCGGTCGCAATGTTAGCGATCGTCCGGAAATCGGTGGGAAATACTCGCTCGAACTTTTGAGTATTTTTAAAAACTTGAGTCGAGTTCGAGTATTAAAATACTCGGCCGAAAACTCATAGTTTAGAGTACTCGCACACCCCTAGTAAAAATACACTTGTTTGGTTTAAAACTTATCATCATAATAGAAAACAATATGTTGAAATAGTTGATTATAATAGACAACATTTTAAAATATCACTCAATCAAAAATCAGAAGAATAAAACATGGAGTGTCACAGGGGTCTATCCTTGGCCCTCTTCTGTTTATTTGCTACACAATTAATTTACCAAAACTGTCTAGCGGTAGCCAATTATATCTCTATGCCGATGGTGCGAATCTCAAAATAGCAGCTCCTTCAGAAAAAGAATTAAAGTTGGCATCTGAAGTTGATTTGAATGCTTTGGCAAAATATTTTAATGACCGGCAGCTGTTACTGAATCCTGACAAGACCAATTTCATCACATTCAGGACTCGCCAAACAAAAATTCCCATCAATCCAACAATTGAGATTAGTACTAAAACAATAAATAAAGTAGATTACATACAACTTTTGGGACTCAAAATAGACAGAAACCTTTTGTGGAACTTGCATGTTGAAAAAGTTATCTCCAAAATATCGTCCGGAATATATGAATTATCAAGACTAAAAATTTGTTTGATATTAATTCTTTAAAAACAATTTATTACTCATCTCATACATTCTTTCAGTTATTTATTTTGGTAGATCCCTCTATGGGGCTACATCTGTGAGCAACCTAAACACTATTTTAAAATTACAAAAGAAAGCCATACGTATAATTCTTAACCTTAAGCAGAAAACTTCAGTAAAATAACATTTTATATCTCTGAATATAATGACAGTTTATGGGATGTATGTTTTTGAAACTATTTTGTCATTAAAATCTAGATCAGAACATTTAAAATTAATGGGAGATAACCATTATTATAATGCAAGAAACAGGAACAAATGTTGTCTAAATTCTCACAGATTAGAACTTTATAAAAAGAAGCCAACATTCATTGGTTCAAAATTGTATAATAAAATCCCAAAATATATTAGATCTGCAGCTACTTCATCTGAATTCAAGAAAAAGTTCAAATATATTCTCGTCAATAAGGCTTTGTATTCTTTTGATGAAATTTGATTTGATCATTAGAAGAAGTAGCCATGTAATTGTATTATTTTAAATGTTAATTATGAATAGTAATAAGATTCATTTTGTTATCACACAATCCATGTATATTTGTGTATATAACGAATAAAGAAACTTTGAATTGAATTACCAATAGACCTTCTTGGCTGTACCTAATATCGCTACATAAACTGGTAATGACCAGCTAGGATTCCACTGGGATACGGTGAGATTTTGTTTAAACAGGAAATCATCGATATTGGCTCATGTTTGTACTTAAGAATACCTATATCAATTTATGTTTAATTTTTCAAAGCCTCTCTCAGCGCTTTGTTAAATGTTGATCTCAAAATGTACTAGGCTTGATAATCCACTGACTATTATTTAGAGGATCATTGAAAAATGATTCTGAAGAATACCCTGTATGTAAAAAAATTCCTACATTCATTAACCCTTTGAGTGCTAAGCTTCTGAAAGGGGTAGTTGAGTCTGTGATGTTTTATTGATTTTTTAAATGTCTTGAACGCCAGAACAGTAAAGTTAATAAAAACATGCTTCCGCTGGACACACACCCAGTAAAGGATAGGTAGAAGTAGCAAAACTCCTGATCAGAATTGCAACTCACAAAGAATCCACCCATCCCGTCAGCTTGGACCCGAGCCGTCCACCGTTTGGCTTGATAATCCACTGACTATTATTTAGAGGACCATTGAAAAATGATTCTGAAGAATACCCTGTATGTAAGAAAAATTCCTACATTCATTAACCCTTTGTGTGTTAAGCTTCTGAAAGGGGTAGTTGAGTCTGTGATGTTTTATTGATTTTTTAAATGTCTAACGCCAGAACAGTAAAATTAATAAAAACGTGCTTCCGCTGGACACACACCCAGTAAAGGATAGGTAAAAGTAGCAAAACTCCTGATCAGATGTGCAACTCACAAAGAATCCACCCATCCCGCCAGCTTGGACCCGAGCCGTCCACCGTTTGCTTAAGGTCCGCCCTCCCGTTCAACTCTGCCACAGACAGGTGAACTCTCCATGAGTTGCACATAAAAACCACCAACTGTTATGGGATTCGAACCCTCGATCCAAGTGTCACCCCCGGCCGGGAATAAGAATAAGATCTTTATTTCTCCAAAATATACAAAACAGTACATAGAGAATGGTCAATGGTCATTTATCACTTATCATTGCAATGACATCTCGGACTTAAACTAACTTAGAGCTAAAGTCAAAGAATTCATTCAACCCATAAAATGCTTTGTCATATAAAAATGTTAATTTTCTTTAAAAAACTGTTATTAAAACTGTGTCCCTATCCACCATTAAAAATTTGTTCATAACTTTGCGGGCCATGTAGTCGGGAGTCTTTTCAAATTTAGAAATTGAGTGTGAGGGATAAGTTATGAAATTTTGCCTTGTGTTATAAGAATTTGTGTAATTTTGAAAAAGTTTCTATTTTTAATGATGTATTTACATAATTCATAAATATAAAGGCAGGGTGAGGTTAATAATTCTAATTATCGGAATAATTGTTGACAGGGCTCGTCAACCGCAACATGATGCAAAATTCATATGGCCCTTTTTTGAATTCTAAATACTCTATTGAAATTTGCAGCTGATATACTTCCCCAAATAACCAATCCATAAGTTAATCTAGATTGAATAGTTGCAAAGTAAACTGTCTTTAAAATACTTTGATTGACCGAATTTGATTTGAAGGGGGGGAAGGTACCCCCTTAGACCGCACAGCCACTGATCAGACTAGCAGCTGTAGCGGACTAGGTGATATTAGAGCCCATGCGCTGGACGAGGTTGTTCAGTTTGTGTCTACCAGGTTTCACCACATGTCAGACTCAGACTGCAGACTGAGCGCCTAACGGTACAATCGTTTATGAAGCAGTAACAGTGTTTATTGATAACAGATCAAAAGACGATAAAACGATCCACAGCACTGAAAGGGTTAAAACCATTTTTATCGTCTCATGAAAATAATAATACACTATGATGCGGATAAGAAAATACCTTATGTTAGGACACAGTGAGAGAGGGCCACTACTCTAAAACCTGGGCGGCATGACACAGATGAGTCTTGTAGGATTTAGGCCTAATTAAATGTGCTGAATTAATTACAAAAACATTCTCTCAGCAGCAAAAAAGTTACTTCTTTTAACGTCTGCAGGTGGGAGTGATCCTTTCAAATGATGCTCGAAGCTGCACCTGGTGTATAAAAATGGGTGCTTTTCCTCAGCACCCACTCTAACATTCCTTAGCGTGTTGATAAACAAATTGCTGAGTACATTCTAGGTCAGTCACTGATGTGTGTCTGTGTTGCAGTGCGACATTGACGAGATCCTGAGGCGGGCGGAGATGGCCGAGGATGCGCCAGCCACCGCGGGAGACGAGCTGCTCTCTGCGTTCAAGGTGGCGTCCTTCGCTGCGTTCGAGGAGGACAAGGACACTCAGAGTGAGCAGGAGCAGGAGGAGGAGACTAGGGATTGGGTGAGTCGTTTAATCCTTGCTGTTAACGTATGTTTAGAAAACTATCGTTACACCTGGAATTATTTAACAACTGTTGGAAGTTTTACTGTAATAAGGTTCTGTGTGTCATTAACATGTCCGTCCACCTTTGTTCAATGAATATATTATCAAACTGAATTATATTTTCAGAGGATAATACTTTAAGCTTATTACTTAATGAGTTTATTTGGTTATATGTTAGCTAAATTCTTAAGGTTAAGGTTATGGGCTTTTATCAACATTTAATTTCTAATTTGGGGTTTTATCTTGTGTAAATCAGATACAACACACAATACTGCTCTTGTATCTTGTGACTTGTGTCTTAGTATCTTGCTCTTGCCTATAGTGTAAAATAGATTTTACATCTTAACACACTCTGTGCGGGTGATCTGGTATCGGATCATGTCTTAACATAGAAACACATGAGATTTTCATGTTTATCGCTGGGAAAGCGTTAATATAATTCAAATTAATTCATCATTTCCATTTTATTTCAGTTTAGCATGTTTTAATTATTTTTTGTGTGAAGGCTATATATTAAGCTCATCATTTCAGAAATATTTTAGATCCTAATTACAATTCAATTCAATAATTATTTATTCACAGATACGCAGTACAATACAGTGATACGTCAACAAATCATAATATTCCTATTTTAATTGTCCAATAGGAAGTTGCGTAGCTTTTGTTTTGGAAGAAGTTAACTGAGTTGCCTAAAACAAGGATCAGGCTCTGAGCTTTATTACTCGATTGTAATACTGAACTAAAACATTAAAGTATTATAGGACCGTACCACCTAGTTATCTTTACCTCTGAATAATGGTAAAAGATTAGACCTACATGTACAATATCTTGTCCCAGATGATTTACTGGAAATACACTCATACATTTGTCAGGTACCCTGGCACCAAAGTGAAGGTTATGATTTAACGCTGCCACAGTGAATGTGTTAAGTGACTTATTATTTATTACTTGTCCTTAGTGGAGGACAAGAAGGTGGGCTGCTGGAAGTAAGCTGGCCACTGATACAGTCCTCCTACAGCAACATCTCCTGAACACTCTCACACAACCAGCTCATGCGTGAGGCTACACGGGAGATTACAGTCGTTCTTACAGTGCTGTCTTGAAAAAAAACAACAAAAAGACATTACAGTACAGTCTCGCAATGTGGAGTCAGAGGTTGTTAAACTTGACGCAAAATATCTTGAGCTTTGGAAACTGTTTTCAGTTCAAACAGTTGGAGTAGAGCGAGATTTAGACTGTTGTTTCCATTATCTGTTCAGTCAACTAATCGTAATATTGTTATGCAAACAACATAACTGTTCGTCAGTATTCCATATTCAGTAATCCAGCTGGTTATCTCAGTCACTCCGGCAGTGGAGTAAGCCATGGCTCAAGATATTCCGCGTGAAGTGTAAGTTTTTGGAAAGTTTAGTTACCACAACATTAGACAATACAAGAGTACAAGCGAAGACATCAATTTTATGTTATTGTTAAACGTATATATTTTTTTATTAAAGCCTGTCACTTAGATAAAAATGTGAAATCTATAGTAGTTAAATATAACAAGCCGTAGTTTTTCTCTGATGTTCAGTTTTATTATATCTTCCAGGAAGAAATCATTCCTGAAAACTATCGTCAAAAAGTGGAGGAAGAGGAAAAGGCTAAAGAGATGGAGGACCTTTACTTGCCGCCACGAAGTCGCAAGACACTGCAACAGATCAACCAGTCTGAGAGCGACGGTTAGTCAAATAATTTATTTTAACCCGTTCAACTATTTACATAGGCCATCTGAGCAATTTCTAAATCATGAATATAATTATGTTTACATAGTTGAAGCAAAAATAAATTGTTGGGATTAATATTCTGCATTTTTTCTTATATATAAATGTACCCTGTAATCGGTTTTGAATTCGGAATCAAGATTCAAAGCCCAAAATTCAAAATCAAAATGGAGAAATCATGGAATTGACACTTCAAAAAGTTCAAAAGATGAGATTTTAGATTGTATAAAAGTTTATTTTTTTAGGAGAAGGTGGTGGGAGAGGAAAGAAAAGGAAGAAGAGAACAGATTCAGAGTCCGGAAGTGAAGAGGGAAGCGATGATGAACGGCCTAGGAAGAGAGGAAGACCGCCTCAGAGGAATAAGGAGATGATTAAAGGATTTTCTGAAGCTGAGGTTTGTTGATGCACTTTTAGTTATATAAACATGAGTTCATTTCTCTAACACACAAGCATACGTTTATCAATTTTGAAACAAACATGAAATGTTGCTAATGCTATCCTTACAGTTAAAGATATATGGATATCTTGAATGTATCTAAATGTTCAAATTTACCTTTGGTTTTTCATGAGGTTGGGGTAGTTGAGGCAATCTGCTTGAACAAGTAAGTTGTTTAGTCAAGATCTTATGCTTCAAGTATACATTAAATTCTCCTATGCTCATATAAATCCTTCAATAATTTATTTTAGATTATTTTAGAATTTGTTGCTTTTACAGGTAGCCCCTACTTTTTTTTTCGTCAGACAATTGTTATTTTATTTTAAGAAACCCAACATCATGAATGCTATAATATTGTAATATCAACTAAAAAGGTCTTTTGTAATTTCCATACTTAGATTTGCTTTTGGCATGCACAATTTTTGACAAACTATTATTTTCACCCAAACCCTAGAACCAAGATGTTTAATTCTTACCCAACATTCTGCAATGTACCCAATAAGCCTGATATCATTTACAAAATTGCTCTTACGAAATTAGCTTGAATAGAATTATTAAATTATAAGGATAACGGAAGGACCAAGAACCACTTTTTCCTTGTTATGGGTTTCAGTTTGCAAACTTTACCGCTCATTACTTCAACTTTAAATTTTTTAAAGGGATGAATATTAAAATTATCATTGGCCGTTTGTTAAGAGCTACTGGAAGTTCCGACAAATACTCAGATCACAATGTTGTACGCAGGTGCGGCGGTTCGTGAAGAGCTACAAGAAGTTCCCGGCGCCGATGAAGCGGCTGGAGGCGATCGCGTGTGATGCGGAGCTGCAGGAGAAGCCGCTGGCGGAGCTGCGACGGCTCGGCGACCTGCTGCGGGAGCGGTGTCTGGCGGCCGTGGGCGAGCAGCAGGCGCAGAAGGAGAACGAGAACGACGACAGCAACCTCTCCGGTGCGTGACCGAGTCTCTATATCCTGGAGACTGTTATCTACTCTCAATTTAAATGTTTTCTTAGGATACTGCCTCATATATTCTTTCTCTTAAATGAGCCACAACTCAAATTTTTGTGATTAAACTACGCTTTTCTCACCTCCAAACAAAAGAAATCACATTGAGTCAAGTCTGGGTTCCTAGGAGGCCATGATACGGGATAACCTCTACCTGTCTACCTTTAATTAAGACTTGTAAAGGTAAACGACTGAAACTCAAATATAAATGCTATTACAAAACTAATTGTTAACAATCAAAGAGCCATTTTTACAGTTACCTAACGGTAATTAAAAATAAACTATTTGCGGTGTCGAATCCAGTGCTACTCCCTGAATTTTTTAATTTGCCTAGTATTTTTTTCATAAGCAGTCACAACTGCACCATTCCTTTATGAAAACCCTGTATTATTATTTTAACTTATGTTTATTTAGGTCTTTATTTAAAATTTATCATTTGGTTAAATTTGACCAACAAATTTGTAATATATTTTTTATATTTTATTGTATTCAAGTCTTTCCGAGTAAAATGATTGTAGTTCTTTCCGAGTTGTTCTCTGGAAGCCTCACCAAATGTGTGATGCGTGTTACAGCCGTGAACGCCGGCAAGCGGAGAGGTCGGGGGCCGAGTATCAAGTTTGGCGGTGTGTCGGTGAACCCCAAGACGCTGCTGGCGATAGAGAAGGAGCTGGAGCCGCTGGACCTGGTGCTGCCCGCAGACGTTGAGGAGCGCGCCAAGTGGACGCTGGGCCACTCGTGAGTCACACTGACTGATTGACATAAATTATGAGGCATTTTCCGTAATCGGACCCTACTCGACCTCATACTTTAATGAAAGCTCTTGACGGGAAGAAACTCTCAGAAAAATTGCCAAAAGTTGAAATTTTTTTATTTTGGAGGCAACTTTTGGGTGGGAAATATTCCACTTTTTCAATTTTTCCACTTTGTGTGTGTTTTGTATGAAAAGGGTAAAAGATGTTGAATACTGAAGAAGAAAATTTAATTTTCAAATAAACGAATTTCCATCAGATTTAAGATAAGATCATCCGTTAGGCCGCTATTCATCCGAGGATTGATTTTGATTGTTTAAATGTGAACAAAGTTTTGGATGATTTATGAAAGCACATTACCTTTGGCTAATACCATAGCTAATTTATGTTAAGTTCATTTCTTTGGTTAACAAACTACAATAGTCGAGTTTTATTTAAACTTGTGTTAACTGAGGAGCCTCCAAAATGGGCTTTGTCACTCGTGAACGATATTTCTGAATGAAAGGTCATGGTGAAAAAGTTGGAGCAAAAATATTATTATTTTGTTACAACCTCTCCTAAGGTCTTAAATTGTCAAGTTAAAATAATTTTTGAAATATTGAAATTTAATCATCTGTGTGGTTTGATTTGACAAAATATCAAATCAGTTGGAACAAGCGAAGCTGTTGGGAAAAGCTAGTTTGACATAAAGTTGCAATAACCACACAACTGCATTTGAAGTTGAAGTGTGTAACGAGCTGAAACACTTGAAACGTGTAACTGAGTGACAATATCGTAGGTCACATAAACATATTTTTCTCTTATCAGTCTAGTTCGGCCCCTACATTTTACTAGTTTGCGTTTGGTTTTTAAGTCTGTTATTTTGTTGTATACAATCCAAAACTAGCTTATTTTAAATTGAAATCTCAGAATTATCGTTTGTTAATCAAATAAATTCCAGTAGAATTATCTTTACTCCTTTAGAACTTTATTTTGCACGTAATTTTTTTAGATCATATGCTCAAACAATCATGCTGGTGGTTACAAACCCGATAGTCAATACTGTGTCAAGTAACACTGTCAATTATCGTGTGACAGGACCAAGGCAGCCAACTATGACGTGGAGTGGGGCGAGGTGGAGGATAGTGCCCTGCTGCGGGGCGTGTTCCAGTATGGGCTGGGCAGCTGGGAAGCGATCAAGATGGACCCCTCGCTGGGCATCAGCGACAAAATACTGGCCAACGACGACAAGAAGCCGCAGGCCAAGCACCTGGACATGCGCGCCCAGTACCTGCTCAAGATTCTGCGCAAACGCAGCGGCGTCGGGGCTGACACCAAGAAACCTCCGGTGAGTGGGGGATATCAAGTAGATATTTTTAACTCAATTGCAGTACATCTCGGATTATCAGGATCTCGGATTAACTGGACGAGATTTAAATTACAATTATATCACGATTTTTCTCCCACTCTAGCGCCTTCTAAGTCTCAGACGCAACGAAGTATAACAGAAACTGCGGCTTACTTGTAGTAGCTTCGGATTATCCATGACCGGATCAATATTGCACCACATTATGTCACCATTATTAACCCTAGTACACCCTTCCCACCCACAAAGTTCTTATAAAATTCATTTTAAAAACTAGAATTTTTAATACTGCCCAGCTTATATATTTATGAAACATTAAGTTATATTCATCACATGAAATTTCATCTGCCTGAATGATTAAAATTCCAGCATAGTTATAACACCAGAAATGAAACCATTATTAGACTTCCCAAACATCGCTAAGCCTTGTTTGAAAAAAGTCAATTGTATGCCAGTTTGAGGATGTACAATGTTTTGCCTGTAGATTTTAAATCCATGAACCAGTTTAAAGATACATTAAAGGTCCAACTTATTGACAGAGCCTTTTATTTTTTTGCAGGAGTTTTATACATATCCCCTGACTTAATTCTGTTTAATTTTTTTTATTTTATTTTGTTTTTATTTTGTATGAGATAAGATTTGAAGTATCATAACAATTTGGTTTTTAGTTCTTACAGAACACCATATTCTGACGATACACCTGTTCTGTATGTTTTCACATGTAAAGTATGTTATGTGCAAATGAAGTATGTCTACATAGGGATAAAACTTGTTTTAAAATGTTTGCCTGTTAAAATACAATTTTTTTTTGTTTGTTTTAGGTAAAGAGAAGACCAAGAGGTAGTGCAAAAGTAGAAGCTCTCAGTAAAAAGCCTGTGTCCAAGGAAATTATTGAAAACGACAGCTCCGATGCGGAAGATAAACCGGCTGTACCAACCCCAAGTAACGCAACCACCCCAGACAGTCACACCAAAGAGATCAGAGTCACACCACCCAAGGTCAAGACGGAAGAACCGGAGGTCGAGAAACATAAAGAGAAGAAGAAAAAAGATGCTGTTCCCAAGAAAAAGAAGAAAAAAGACAATAGCGGACCTATGCATTTTACTGCTAACAGTGAGCCGAGAGCCCTGGATGTGTTAGGGGATTTGGAACCTCAAATATTCAACAAGGTAGTTTTCAATATTATTATTATTATATATATTGTTAATAAAACTTGTAGAAGCTATCTAAAATTTTATCAAAATATGTCATATTTGCCAAAGTTAACTTAAATTTTGTTCCCTTCGGCGGGCAAATTCGCCCATTTCACTGTGTTTAGAATGAATTTGTTATGTTTATTGAGATTTGTTCATAGCAAGTGATATTTCCTTATGCACTTGCCCTTTTTTCTAGCAATCCATTCCCACACAATTAGGATATTTGGTTATTTTAACTTGATGGCACAGCTAGATATTTTACTCAAATCTTTGCCATTGCTTACAATACTTATATAAACTATGTTTTATTCACTGTTCAATGCCTATGTATGCGTTTTCCCAAGTATTTAAATGGTTGTGCAAGTATTAGTAGCATTACAGATTGGTGTATTTATGTTATGACAGTGTAAAGAAATGATGCGGCCAGTGAAAAAGGCTTTGAAGGCCCTAGACAACCCAGATCAGACGTTGAGCGAGCAGGAGCAACTGCAGACGACGAGGAGACACCTGGTCATGATAGGGGACCAGATCAACAAGTGTCTGACACAGTACAAAGACCCTGACCACATCAAGGAGTGGCGGAGGTAGGATAACTGGCGTGCGTAGCATGTAGGAAGCAATCCTATGAGGGCACTTTTGCCTGTGTTAGTAATTTTTGCTGGCCACTGGAAAGGAAATTTTCTTTTAGTATACTGCCCTATAAGTTCATAATACTTTTGCTGGAGTAAGTTGTTGACCTTGGTATCGAAAATAGAAGGGCGATCAAGACAACTATGATAGGAGTGGTTGGTTTGTTTGGATGGTCACATCCCAGCAGTACACCTCTGCCGATCCTGTCTTGAGGCACAACCTCTCCTGGTGGTTCATTGGTACGAAGCTGTTCCAAAGTGACAGTCCATTTTGCTACACTAAGCACTGGTACGTTATCTGGTTAGAACCAGCTATCCATATCCTGATGAGGTGCTCAAATTATTTATTTATTATTAAAAACTAGATTTACCTGCAGGCTTTGCCCCGCGAAAGATTTACAAAAACTATGACAGATGTGTTAGCCCGAGGAACTACTACAAATCAAGATCAGCTGTTGGAATTTTCATCAGCTCAAACAAAAATAAATGTCCATAAGGAATACAGGGAACATTGAACCTCCGTGGGGCAATTTCCTATAGGATTTTCACAACTTTTATATGACTACATGTTACTCATGACTGTCAAGTACCTCTGCCAAATTTCAGCTCAATCAGTCCAGTGGTTAGAGCGTGATTGAGCCACAAATATCTAAACAAACTTATAAACTTTCACATTTATAATATTAGTAGGATATACTCAACAATTTTTTTATCACCGTTATTATATTGTTCCTTATGATTTTGCTTTTATGTTTCAGTCACTTGTGGGATTTTGTCTCAAAATTCACAGAATACGATGCCAAAAAGCTGTACAAGTTGTACAAACATGCAATTAAGAAAGTGAAGCCAGAAAAAGACTCTGAGGATAAGGTAAGTAATTTGTAGTTACATTATTGCTTCAGGATCTCTGTTTAAATTTACAGAAAAAAAATTATTGCCAATTTGTTTATGAATTTGTCTCAACAGTAACTTTGTAAAATAACAAGGAACAGTTATGTATAATTACTGTAGATATATTGAATTGTCATGATTTTATATTTTCATGTTACTTAAAACGTTAATAAGTGAGTAAAGAATCTTTTCTTATGACACTTGTTTATGCTGGAGATTTTTATCTTGGATTTTTTTCTTTTAAGAAGTATCATTGATAATAATTGGTTGTTTTACTTCTAGAAATCTTCAGAAAGTAAAGATTCAGATAAACATCATAAAAAGAAATCTGAAGATGGAAAGTCCAGTAATGAAAATACATCTGGTAAAAAGTCTTCTCTCCCGCCCATTCCGAGGTTTGTTTTGACATTTGATTTTACAGAGTATATTAGACTAACACTTTAGTCTTAAGTTTGCCTATGCATGTTTTTAAAGGTAAATTTTAATCGGTACAGTTAGGTTACAGATTTTCTTATAGACTTTTCCAATAAAAGGCTACAATATAGCATTCATTCCACTGAATCTAGATAAATAATCTATAATAAAACGGGCTCAAAGTCTGTCCACAGTTACATGTACTGTAGTACATGTTATCCAGTATTGGGTGGTAAAAGCAAATATTCTTTTTAAAGTTGACTGTCGGCCATGGGTTCCCTGTTTAAAAACCCATGGTGTTTTGTAATGCAGACGACTCTCACATATCCGGCGTCCAGGTTATCTGGTCCGATAATCTTGAATTAAAATAAAAACTTATCTTTACTTACCTTCAATAAAGATGCGTTTAAACCACAATACTTAATGTCCCTGTGGTGTATCACCATTCCGGTGCTCTGTGTTGTAGGAAAATTAATTTTACTCCAAGATCAGAAATAGTCTGAACCTGAACCCATGCCTTGTGGTAGGGCAAGCACACTATTCTATTTTTTCTACTGCTCTCGCTTAGTCGGTTCATTTGTCCAGGCGTCAGTGTTGCAATCAAGCTCGCGGACTAAAATATTTGCATATTGTGCCATCATATTACTTTTGTCCTTTGATTCACACTACAGTGTTGTAGCAGGTGATTATAAATGAGTGTAAAACGTATAAGGTCATTGTTACAGTGGGAGGAAAACTTTTCTTAGTTAGTGTCTAAATAAATCGTCAGTAATTTCTTACATAAACCTTTTCTTAAATTGGAGTTTTTTGTTTAACTCTAATATTTAATTTATTACGGAGTACAGTTCTGTATATGGTATTTTGCAGACACTTAATCTTGCATTAGTATTTAAACTTAAAACAGATATTGTGGTAATTGTTTCTCAGAAGGACAGAAGTGATGACTTACGCCGTCCTCATTACGTTAGTTGGCATATCTGGCCTCTTTGCTTCCCAGCCCGGCCATCCGCCACATTGGACAGGATATGTGGGAGTCTACTGTAGAATCTATTTGATTTTTCTCTCTTAAGGAAACATGGGGGAAACATACTTTGTTTCCCCCATATGGCCAGCAGTTTTTCTGTTAATTGTTACCAGTTCAAAAAACTAGCTTTTCTTAATGCTGTTTTTGCAGTAATATAAATGTTTAAAGAGCTATTTCTGTTGATACACTTTAGAAAAAATAAAACCAGCCTTTCACTAAAACTGTTGGGATCAGAACAAGCTTCAGCTTGCTGGTCGTACCTCCCCTATGTGGGTTCTCATGATTAGATTATGATGGGAGTATTAATCCACTACAATAACGAAGGACCCTTGAAAAAGAGTATTGGATACGCTGCAGTTTGAACTGGGTTTTACCTATACTCTCATTTATTTCAGAACAATAAAGACTGTGAATGAAACAAATATTTTCAAGCAGCCTCAATATCAATCAGTAGAACAAGCTCCTCTATTCCACTTAGTAGTACAGCTTTTGAAATATGATTCCAAATAAAAAAAATGAAGGTATAATATTGAATCCTGTAAAAACCTCTAAGGAAATAAATCGCTATGCTTGATCTTCAACATCCTGTCTTGGTCACAGAGAACAAATAATTAGAGGTAGCTTTCAACGGCTATCCTGTCTCGCTCTTCCCCCTCCCCCCGCGTCCTCACTGCAGCCTCACTTGTTCCGCATTCGTATACCCCGGACAAGGGAAGTTCCCTCTGATTTTTTCTTCTCTGTGGCTCAGTCCATTGAATGCCAATAACGATAAATTCATACATATGTCATTACATATATCCCTAATTACCTTTATCTTATTGTTTTCTGTCCATAAAAAGAGTTTACAATAAACATTTCTCGTTTCACATAGGAATTCCGAGAAGGATGACCGCAAGGCGGGTGAAAAGGACCGAGGGGGGAAGGAGAAGGGGGAGGGGAAGCGGCCCCGGCTGGACAGTGGGGGCACTCCGCCAGGCGCACAGCGGGCTGGCGGGGGGTTCCGAGCGGGGGGAGGGGACAGCCGACAGTCTGGTGTCAACAGCCCTCACTCTCGCCCTGACGGTGCAGGGGACAGGTGGAACGCCAACAGGTACCCCACAGTTACAGGTGTCTAGTTAGCGGGAAAACTGGGGAATTGTCTTGGCAGTGTCCTGCGCGAAAGTAACTAGCACATTGTGAAAGGGAGAGACCCTCACCACTCATCCCTCGAGCCATGCCAAATGGTACCCCACCATTGTTCATACACAATTGTTGGAGAGAAATACCAAATTATGGGCTAGCTTTTTTTATAAATTGTTATTGCAATCTTAACAGTTCCACCTCTCTCGCACCAATTCTGTTAAAAAAAAATTTAAATTTAATAATTAATTTTTGATAGTACTTAAAAAAGTAACAGGTACAGAAATAACATACTTACGGAACCATCAAAACAAAATTAATATTATTGACAGCTGTAATTAATAAAGAATAACAAAAATTGCTTTACCCAATGACAAGTAAGCAAAGACTTTGTTGGGATTAACTTCTCCTTCGATTAACCCTTTGAGCCCCAAGAGATGATATACTGGCGATTGAATCTGCTCCCTAAAAACATGGTTAGTTAGCGCATAAATATAAACAATTGTACCGATAGAAGCACTGTGTACAGTCTTGAGTCTGGCATGTAATATAACCTGGTAGACAGAAACAGAATTAATATGACTAGCGCCTAACTTGAAATTAACACGGTCATACCTAATTATACAATGAAAGCTCTATCAGTACAACAGCTAGCCTATCAGGTAGGCTCAGCGGTCTAAGACGCTATTCCCCTGACCAGGGGATAGTGCTTGGATCGAGGTTTTGAATCCCGTCTCAGTCTGTGGTTTTTATGTGCAACTCATGGTGAGTTTTGCTGTCTGTGAAAGAGTTGACGGGAGAGCCGAACCTTAAGCAAACGTTGGACGGCACAAGTCCAAGCTGACGGGATGGGAGAATTCTTTGTTAGTTGCACATCTGACTATGAGTTGCTACCTTTTTACCTATCCTTACTTTGTGTGTGTCCACTGGAAGCACTGTTTTTAATAATTTAAGTGTTCAGATGTCCAAAGTATCTAAAAAAATCACAGATTGAAACACTCCATTTATATGCTTGGGCTCAAAGGGTTAATGCTTGAGTGTAAAAGACCAACTTGCAATTGGAGAACAGATTGGCCAGGGTTGTGGCCACAATATCTCTATCTCCTTCCAACAAGAGCTCAAAAAAGGTCACCGTCAAGATTCAGTTACATTAAATTCAAAAATATAAGCTCAAGATATTGTGATCAGTGCAATTTGCATTGAGCCTCTCTGGTGATCTTAGAAAATCTGTCAGGTACTTTCGAACGAAGGTCTGTAAGGTGTTCCATTGTCACGACCACAATAAAGTAATAAATTTGCCACCGATAGCATAGGAACCAAATTAGGAATTACTAGTGAAATCTCTGTTGATTTTGGTCAGATAAATGGAACTTGGAAAATTTGTTGGATTTCTCCTAATTGTTTTGACGGGCATCCCTTTTTTTCTTAAAATAACCAAATATATGATAAAGTCTAAACAAAAACTCAAATGTGATGCTTGCTACAAAATTTTCTGTCCAAGAAAACTGGCATTTAGAGGTTCCCCTGAGCTTTAAATTGGCCCGTTGGAGTTTAAATAGACCTTAATTTACTGTCCAAAGGGGTACACAAGAAAAAGGGAAATTTGTATGGCACAATAAATGATTTTTGGAAGCACAATAATTAAAGATTTTCATGGTAGTAAATGTTTAAAAAACCATTAAAATTTTGTTTAAATAAACTACAGTTTGAATAGTTAATATTGGTGTACAATAACATATAAAGAAAAAACCATTAAATTTTTTTTTAAATAAACTACAGTTTGAATAGTTAATATTGGCGTACAATAACATATAAAGAGCTAAAGGGCTTTAAATAAACATCTCAAACATTAAAGTTGGTTCAATGAATGCTGCACATCAACTGTCCATAGTTTTCCTAATTTTTGTAATGGTTAATTAACTGTCTACACTGAATACTGAATATATATATATATATATATATTTTTTTTTTTATATTTTGGTTAACTTTAATATTTATGCATAATAATGGTATAGCCTATTTCAATGTGTCCTTTGCACATGAGAAGCCTAAAGTAATAAGCAAAAACAAATATTAATAACATATTACTGTTAGTTAACTATTTAATTTTGAAAAGTGAGTAAATTGAAACAATCTGATTGTGGAAACCTACAATAAAAATTGTATTTATAAGTTAGTAATCACAGGTATTGCTTCTTCCACAACTTACACCCGGAAAGCATAGTGTAGGGGTTGATGCTACAACTGTGCTAACTGTGATCTAGCCTCAATTTGGTCTGTTTTTTTAGGTACGGGAATGAACACAAGAGAGATAGGGACCGGTTTGAGCCCTACCCTAGGATGTCGGGCCCTGCAGGGGCGGGTGGAAGCTACAACCGTGACAGAGACAGAAACAGGGGGCGGCCACATGACAAGGGCAGGTGAGTGGAGAGGGGTTGACAGCTGAGTTGTTCAAACTGACAGGTCATTACCAAGATACATCCTTCTTTGTTATTCATACTGGGATATTATGCTGATTTTTTAACATTTTTTCATCATTATTTAAAACTAGCTGTTTGCTCATTTGAAATTAAGATTTTGAATGTTAATTTAATCCTTTTCCTATTTAGTTACAGTAAAACCTCGATTTTTCCTTTCTACTTTCAGATTCCATCCGACAATGAATGCCGCATATGGTAACCCGTACGGGTCGAGCTACGACAACAACGGCGGCGGCTACACGAGAGGGGAGAGATACCCGGGGCCGTCCAGCTTCGGAGACTGGCGGAGGGACGGCAGCAAGGACCGCAACTCGGACTACCGCAGTCGCGACTACGACAGACGGCCACCCGCGCCCACCGCCAACACGTAGTCAACCGCTGTACAGCGCAGCTTTGTATAAAATCCTACCCAAAATAATTTAAATTAGAAAACTTGTTTGTTAATTAGTAATTTTTATTTTTCTACGAATTATCGATGACATTTTTTAATGATTTTCCTTATAATAAGAGGGACTGTTGACGATTAGGGTTTTATAAGAATAATTTATGTGATCTAATTAATATTATTGTTCGATTTTTTATTTATTTAAAATTGTTTTCCCTGTATAAAACTTGTAAAGGTTTATTACCAGTTGTTGATCAAAGTGTACAGCGGAGTATTTAGAGAGAGATTGTGTTACGATGAGACTCGGATCAATTGTATTTATTAGTGTATATAGTGTAGTGATGAGATCGGTTCTGTCGCACAGGGTAACGATGAAACAGGTGTCTGTGCGGATCGGATCACAGCAAGACTATCTTTCGGAATTTCACAGTGAAGTGTCTGTTTACTACAAGAAAGAACTTGTCGAACCGAGTAATTATCGAACCGACCATCACCGACATAATATTTAATGTGATCATTGTTTTATAATGATTAATTGTAGTTATATTTTTGTTGTTTTTTAAAATGCGGAAAAGGACAAATTTTCTTTTTTCATTTGTTGTATATTATTTATTACAAAAACTATTTGTATATGTGTACAATTAGAACATACTTAAGAATGCGAAATATCAGGTATATTTATATGCAAAGTACTCTTGACTTTTACAAATGACATTGTTAACTTTTTAATGATTAAAAATATTTTATTAAAGTTTTTATTTACATATGCTTTTAAGTGTTCCTTAACAATAGCTGTTTTAACACATTTTGGGGTAGATTATTTACATATTTTCATATGCAGAATGTTTGCACATGTCACATGATAACTTACCATTATCAGATACAACTTTTAACAAAGATCGAATTCTTTAATTTTTTTTCTGATACAGATTTCTTTTACTCACTGCACGTTAGAAGTAAATAGCCTAGTAAATTAAAACATCAGTAGTCTTGGAGGCTTTTATAAATATTTTCTTCTTTGACTTTATTCCTAGTTATTGTAGTCGGTTTTACAATAAATTATTACCTCAAGGCTGGAGAAGGTAGTGTGGTGATGGCTTGTATAAATTTTAACAATCATTCGGTTCAGCATCTTTTTTAAAATTCAATTCTAAAAAAGGTTAACTGAACCGAAATGGAATAATTGGTTTTGATTTCCCTTTACATATATTTTATGTGTGACGCAATGCTGCTGCCACATTAACAATGGCTGAATCACACAGAAAAAACAAATACTGCTAAAATACCTGCTTTTATATTGATTATAAACTATGACTACCAGTGGCAATGTTGTGATTTTGCAGGTTTAGCAAAGATTTCCTTATAAAATGTACTGGAATCAATTTTGTTCATATACTTCAACCATATTATGTAATATTTTAGTATTTGCCTTCACTATAAGGTAACTGCAAGATCAATTTAAAGAAGTTAACCTTATTGCAGAACAATATAATACCAATCAGAAAACAGCAAGACACATTTTTATTTTCAAAATTAAAACATTTTGTTGAGGAGTTTCTGTTAGCTCAACCTTTTGGGGTTTCACTTTAAATGTTCAGCCATGTAACTGGTTTCTTTAACAAAAGTACCTTTAAACTACGTGGAAATATAATATAACAACCTTTACTTGTGTAAAGTGAAATTTTTGTTACACAATAAAGTAAAAAACGAAGTGGTTAAAATTTCCCACCCTTCAATTTCTCTGGTTTTAACTATTTTCTGTAATTATTAATCTCCAACTTCATGTTATTTTTTAGTTAATGAAAATTTTTGATTACTATATGTTTTTTTATTAAGTTGTATCATATATTATTAGGTAAATAGCCTACGTTAAATTATGAATATTATTTATTTTTATATTATGCATGATGTACTCTGTGTTACCAACTCAACATGTTTTTCACAGTTAAAAATTATTTATTTATTGATTGCATATCTACGGAGATTTTTTAAACTTATGGCCTGGTTTGAATTTGCAATATTTTCAGGATCAGTAATGTTTATAAATGTTTACATCTTTAATCGTTTTATATTTGTTTATTTAGAAACTATTTGATCATTTATATTATTTTCTCGGATCAGCGGGATAGCGTAAGCATTTCCTCTTCATGCTGTACAGTTTGTCATTACTATTACCATACTGTTATGAATTATGAACATCAGTATGGCTTTTTGTAAATATGCAATTGTATATTATTATGGTAATGTATATTTTTGTTGAATAAATATACTGCATAATTATTTTAGTTTGGAAGTGGTGTTATTCCCTCTCAGTCAAAAGATTCCAGAATCAAAAATGTATGTATTTACTATTTACAGTTAAAAAGTTGGTATCTTGAACTACGGGTATGATTTCTGCGGCTCGTAATGACTTTGGGTTGAACCGTTATCATCTCTAACCTAACCTAATAACAAAGATGTGAATACCAAATGCCACTAGGGAAGACAAGCAAACTGTAATGTTTACTTTAAAAGTGATTACCCTTTGGAAGTTTGTCAGACTGTCTTAAATACAATTTTGTGAACTTTTCTATCTTTTCCCCATGCTTCAGGTTTTTTTACAATTTTTATTTTTGGTTCAAACCAATTACTTCAATTAAAATATAAGCTAAATTTAATTTTTAAAAGAGCACAAATATAAATATAATTTTAAATTATCATATACAAATTTGTTGGGAAGAAAATTTAAGTTTCTATTGCCGGTGAAGACTTGGTATGTTGTCCAAAGTTTTCTTATACAGAATCATTAAATCGTCATTTCTCTTTTTTTACTGATTATTTTTATTTAAACTTGGGATATAGGTAAAGGAAACATGGATCAGTAGTGAATACAGTACTCACACATATCCAGTCTAATACGGCGGATATTAGCCAAAAAAGCCAGTTATGCCATCACGCCAGTCGTCACTTTTGACTTGCTGAGAAAAAAATGATCACAAACTATTATAATCAAACAAATACTAGTGACTCGTTATTATTGGGCAATATCAGTTTTAAGAAGGTACATTACATGCAAGCAACAATTTGTCAATAGTGGAGGAGCTAAGATTTAAAATGGTACCTTATTCATAGGGGGGTGCGAGTAGTGATATTTTAAGTCGAGTCGAGTAGTGCCAATTATTTTCGAGCGAGTAGTTGCCATCAGTTGGTAGTTTAATGGGATAATAGTGTAATGGGATTTGGATACCATCCTAGATTTGATAATCTTAAAATGGTTTCTAACCATGACTTTTTTAACAATCATAAATTGAAATTAAATTTATCAAAAACAAATTTTGTTTCCTTTAAGACTGCTCAGTGCAGTAGAAAGATTGAACCAACAATTGCAATCGATTCTAGGGTAATAGAAATCAAAAAGTTTACTAGATTTTTTGGGTTGGAAAATGATGAGAATTTGAATTGGAATTGTCATGTGCAAAAAGTTCTTTCTAAAATTAACTCAGGAATTTATGCTTTACGCAGGATGTCATTTTTATGCACTGATATAAGTGTGTTAAAAATGATATACCATGCCCATATTCATTCCCATATTTCATTTGGCTTGGCTTTATATGGGTCAACAAAAAAAGTAAACTTAAATGACATTTTGAAGAAACAAAAGAAAGCTGTCAGAATAATTTTAAATTTGAAACCTGATCACTCTGCAAAAGAACATTTCAAAACTTTAAAAATATTAACTGTATACGGACAATATATTTGTGATACGGTATTAATAGCAATTCAAAATCCTTTAAAACAGAAATATGATCAGTCTCATCAATATAATACTCGAAATAAAAATACCATCATACCCACTCACCATAGATTAACATTTTATGAAAAAAACCTTCATATATTGGATCAAAATTCTTATGTAAACTTTCCGTTTTGTTAAAAACTGAAAATAATATCAATAAATTTAAGAAAATGTTAAAAAATTATCTACTTGAAAAACAACTATACTCATTTGAGGAGTTTTATAACTCGTAGTCCATAGCCTTTAGTTTTTAGTTTGGAATTTGACACTATTCTCATGTATTATGTATACATATTGTGAATAAAGATGATTTGATTTGATTAGAGATAAACAACATATATGTAAAAAAAGTTTCATATTAACGACAGGCCTATTCCAGTTTTGACCCGGACACTTTAATTATACTCCATGGATGTGACTCTTCTCAACCGTTACGACTCGTTTTTGCCGTAAACACAGTATTCCCGCCATAACTAATAACAACATTGTGGTTTTTAGCTCTGATACGGTCGCAATCGTTCGCGGACGTCATTTTCGGCCGATTTTACGTGATACGAGTGCCTTTGCGGTCGTTACTACGCGTTTTGGCCGGTCGCAATCGTTCGCGGTCGTCATTTTCAGTCGATTTTACGTGATACGATTGGCTTTGCGGCCGTTACGACGCGTTTTGGCCGGCCGCAATCGTTATTTTCGGCCGATTTTACGTGATGTGATCGCCTTTTGCGGCCGTCACTACGCGTTTTGGCCAGTCGCAATCGTTCGCGGTTGTCATTTTCGGCCGATTTTACGTGATGCGATTGTCTTTTGCGGCCGTTACTTCGCGTTTTGGCCGATCGCGATCGTCCGAAAATCGGCGGGAAATACTCGCTCGAACTTTCGAGTAGTTTTCAAAGTTTCGAGTTAGAGTATTAAAATACTCTGCCGAAAACTCGAAGTTTCGAGTACTCGCACACCCCTACTTATTCATCAAGTTTACAGTTACGTATGAAGGAAGAAAATTACACGGCGAAGAACATAATTTAAAAATAATATGCATGATAGTGAAACTGTTTTGGTGTATTTATCATACTTTTAACAAAGCATAGGCCGATTTTTACCACATTTTCACATAGCTCATGGCCACAAACCATGAAACAGATGATTGAGTTTAAAATGGCAGCAGGGTTGAACTCTGTATAAGCATTACAGTATTAGCACAATTTTAAAATGTGATGATTTCCGACAGAATTTATTGTCTGGTTTGGGCATCAATGTAAAATAATTTCTAAGGCTTTCCATTTTAAATTTGTTGTATATCCAAAATAGATCTGTTATTTATTTTTAAACAGAACACAAGAAATTATGTCTCGCAACACTACAAAATATATTAACACTTTAGTATCCAGATCGAGAACATTTCATAAATCCAAGATACATATTTTTTCCATAAAATGAACATGGCAACCTTTAAGGCTAGTGGGGCAAAGCTCTAGTGACGGAGTAAATAAAAACTGAAAAATTGGTATCAAAGTTGACTAAATCAGGCAAAAAGTCTTAAAAAAACATGGCAACTATGCCAGTGGCAAGAAGTTTTGGGTTGGTGGTAGGAGGAGGGGACAATCCATTGTGGGAGACTGAGATGCAAATTTGTGAAAGAAATCCAACAGGCATTGGAAGTTAGGAACTGATAGAAGGGAGGAGCCCTAAAATCAGAAAAAAGTTATACAAAATCTTTTAGTTCCCTACAACGTGGTATGGTCTAGGAGCGTTTTGGAGCAATTTAGATAACATATTTTCTTTATAAGATAACCATGACACCTTTGAGGCCATTGGGGAAAAAATATCTGGAGGAAAACCACAAAAAGGTTTCCAAAATTGTTGGATCCCTTACAATGTATGGTATGGTCCAGCAGTTTTGAGGAGCTGTTTTCTAAGTTAACAGAAACACTACTACTTTATTATGATTGAGGCTTTTGTATGTGGTGTTTGTGTGGTGTGGATGCGTGCCTATGTTGCTAATAGAAGTGTGTATTTCCGATCTTCCTGAACTGGCTCAATCCCGTTTTGTTGCTGGTCCTTTATTCTTGAACCGATCAAGTCAAATAGTTGTTTATTGCCATTCAACCAGTGCCGGAAAAAGCATAGGCTACATATAGGGGGTGTGGGGTCCCGCACCACACCGAACTACATTCAAAAGCCTCATACGAGGAAAAATACCCCCGTCGCACAGTGCACTAAGCAAGTGGAGATTCCGGACAAAATTATTTTGTTCAAGTTTTATATATCAGAGAGCAATATATATCATATATTGAGAGTTTTCTCTCAACCCTTAAACCCACTGATCACCTCCCTCCCTCAGCTTTAACACCCAAATAATGTTAAATTTTAAAAACCAGGTGTGTCAGAACCATCTTGTAAGTAATACGGTAAACTATTGAAAAGCGTTTTTAAGAAAGGAAACTATGTCACAATACCCACTAAAACATCAACCAGATTGTCATACATCCAACTTTTATTTGTTATTTGCCTAATTTAAAAAAATGAATACCCATTAGATTCCTAATAAGTTCTTATTAGTTAAGCCAAATCAATAAATATTTGTAAAAGTCGAGTTTCATTTTTTTTAAATACAACTATTTTACTTGAACTAAAACCTGAAAGACTATACCGTATAATTATATCAAGTCATGTTTATGTAGTTTTTCACTTCTTAAGAAAACACATTAATTCATCTTATCCATGATAATACAGGTATAATTTTTGCATGACCAGTTTAAATAAACGGTATCAGGAAACTGACACATACTTTCTCCCTTTTAGCCCAACTTTAATGAATAAATTACTTTTTACTTACTAAAATAGAATAGAAAGAACGGTCGAATGTACAGACAATCCTCTAAACAAGTAGTTTTCAAAAATATCCACCCAAATCCCTCTTTAGGAGGAACTGCAGAATCCATCGCTACACACGTGGTTTTAAGAGGGGAAATGCCCCCTATTCCCCCCTCAGGGTTATTAAGGGGCAACATATTTCAAATTTCCTCTGTTGGTCAATGCTAACTTGACAAGCATATCAAGTTTGAACGAAATTGATCAATAAATAAGAGAGAAATAGTAATTTTTGTATTCCCCATAAGAATAACATTGGGCAACAAACTGTGTTTACCGCAAAATGAAGATTTAAATTTTCTCCGCAACAAGCAATCCTAGAATAGTAATTAAAAATACTAAATTATTTAGTTTTTTGAGCTCTTTTTAATGGTGAATAGTAATATTTTTTATATTTATATTTTTTTATGAAAAATCAAAAAACTGAATTTTTGATATTTTAAGTCTTGTAACTTCTGAACCCGAATTTGTAAAGGAATGCGGGTGGTGTCATTTTGTAGGAAAACTAAAGTTCTACAAACTATTAAAGTTTAATCAAAATCGTTAGAGCTGTTTTTGAGAAATCTTGATTATTCATGTTTTTTGGCGGTTTTGGGGGGATAATTACCCTTAAAAAATCAAAAATTCCAAAAATGAAAAAACGCCTGGAGATATCATGGATTAGTACCTACATACCGAATTTCATGAAAATCGGACCATTATTGGTTAGGACTCTAGCTCTGTACACATCCATACAGACAGACAGACACACATACATCACGTAAAAATCACTTTTTTGGATTAAGGGAGCACAAAAACAAATATTTCCACTATCAACTCAAATTCAAAAATTTTGATGAAAACAATACTTTCTCCATATATATGTATAAGGGGAGAAAGTAAAAATTATTATCATTTTGAGTTGAATTCAGTTTTCAGTTTAACATCTATATGTGTACTAGCAGTTTCCCGGCGCGCGTTGCTGCGCCCAAATTAAGTTTACTAATTACAGCTGTTAATTTTGTAAATACTAAATTTCTAAAACCTGACACTGCACCCTTGTATGCCCTCTGGGTCGGAGCCCTTTGGACAGATTTTCACCAAACTTCACACAAACCATCCTTGAATAATGCTTAATAATGCCTGAAAGTTTCATTACAATCTGTCGAGCCGTTTCAGAGTCCATAGGCTACATACGTATATATATATATACATACATACTTCCTCTTTTATATATTTAGATAAGTAACTTATTCTAAACCTTTATTTTATTTAAAGATACACTTAAGATTGAACATGTGAAACTTGCCGTTAGGTTTAAATCAATACAGTAAGAAAATCAAACACGCTTAGAATATGAGATGAACACAGATTTCGTTATATATATATTAGACACACAAAACAATGACCGAATAGTGGTGTTACAGTGTAATATATACTTTTACCTTCTATAGGCGATTAAAACACTATTATACATATACAAAAACTATGAAATCTCAGTCCGAGTCCTCATCACTGCTTAGTTCTAACTCATCCATCACTCCACTACAGTCAACGTTTTCAACCTCGGATTTCACAAGATAATATTCAATTTCCTTGTCGTCCTTTTTTTTCAATTTCGTCCCTCAAAGTTTAGTTTCGAGACTATCATAGGATCTGACATGAGACGCATCCTTTGCACAGGTCCATGCAGGTGCTTGTTCTTGAGGTTTTTCGTGTGTGACAGAGACGAGTTTTACGAAACACTTTGTGCGTAGCTTCAAGTGCCTCTTCAGTCATTTGTCATATGGGAAGTTGGAAATATTCAATAATTTCTGCTCCATGGATCAAAAGTTTGTGTACGCTACTTGGCATATAATACCATCGATATAGGTTCAAATATATAAGTCCATTGTCTCTGCTATAATTTATTGAAATCGTTGTTTATGGATTTGCCTATTACTGGAAAACAATTTCAGAATCATTCCAAACTTCTTTATTAAAGTTTCATCTAGTCCTGTGATTTCTGAACTCAGAGCAGAATTCGCAAAGAATCTTCTTGCCATGTTGCCGTCATTTGACGATCCAAAACCATGCTTTGGCTTGTCAACAATTAGCCCCAATTAACCTTAAATTCAGATTGGATATGTTTTTTTCTTGTCTGTAAATCTCTTTGTGCTCTAATTTTCGCACTTGCCAGGTTTTAAAAGGTAATCTATATGCGATGTGAATTAGACATTCAAAGCATCGAATCCAGCTGAACAAAGTCGAAAGCCCAAACCTGTAATGATTTTCATTAGGTTGCTTATATTGTGGTTTGTTCATTTCTGAAGGTTGGCACCACATGTAAAGCAATTCGTTGTCGCATTTGTGTTTGAAAGATCATTACACACACTACCATCCACCATCGTGAAGTGAAATTGAAAATTTGATGTCAATGTGTATGTTCCCTACCTTTGTTTTGTAATGAATTAATTTTTCTATTTCCTGCCGGATCTTCGCCTCCTGCTCTGTGACTACTTCTGGACATTCTTTAGTGAAAGTAAATTCAATAGAGGTCTGCAAAGCATTGTTGACCCAGGATACTTGTTGGCCCATATAGATTCTCCGGTCTCTAGATCATACAGTTTGAGAGGCACAAAGGCAATCAAAAATAAATATTCATCTGTACTACTGATGCTGTCATAAAATATCTGTTTGTACTCACTGTGGTTGCCGCTGCCATCAAACCCCCATTTACATACCAGTGTTGCTGACATGTCTTTTTTTAAAGTAACAGTACCGTACCAGAAGTACTTTCAACTGTCTTATTTAGAATATCTTGCATATTTAACTTGGCAGATATGTCCGTTGCCAAAATATAGACTCTGGAATGTAAATTTTTTCAAGTTCCATACAGGATTTGGAAAACAATCCGTGTGCACACTATTCACAGCTTTTCTGAGTATTTTGTATTTTCTGTCAGAAAGGTCCAAATCAAAACTTAATGCTAATGATTCTTCAGGGGATAAACATTTCTTAAGTGATTTATTATCATTCACATCAAATATTCTTTTTGAAGAAGAAGTCTCTGCTGCAAAACAAAGTTCCTCTGGGGATGCGGTTTTCAACTAATTTTCCACCCTCCGCTTTTTTCTTTTTATTGAGCAATCCTCAAACTTTTTTAAAGGCCTCCCTCGTACTGGATTCTGATCTTGTGCATCTTCTCTGACTCTTCCATTGTTTTAGTAACATAGGTTGGAAGTTCTAAAGGTGAGCTTAGCCAGTTTTGATTCTGTCGCAAGAAGCGATCGTAAGTACAGTTACATTTTTGCCAATTCTTCTCAAATTTTAAACATAATAAGTGACAAAATTTAACCAAACTATGCTGAAATTCATCATTTGGGTTTTCTTGAGGATACACACCCCTTAAAACTCTAAACACTTCTGTTTCTTTCTTTCCAGTTTCAGAAGAATCCCACTTTTCAAATACATGTCTATATGTTGACTTCACAACGCAATCTGGAAATAATTCATAGAAATTAGGGGGGCAGATTGGGGCAAGGTTTTAATAATTTTTATAAACTATATTCACAAATAAGCAATATATACAGGGAAGCCGTGTGACACTAGACAGGTGTCACCCCGACAACCCGTCACCTCGGCATTTTGGCCACAGGCGACAACCTGTCACCTAGTAAAAATATACCGATGCTGTCAAGGTGTCACCCCGTCAAGTTGTCACCTCTTTTCTAGAGGTGATTGTTTGTCGTGTGCAGAGACGACAACCTGTCACCTCGCACGCTTGCGTCAAGGTGTCACCCCGACAACCCGTCGCCTTCTCTACTCCCAAGTGACGATCTGTCGTCGCCGTTCACGACAAACCGTCACCTCGCACGCTCGCGTCAAGGTGTCACCCCGACAACCTGCCACCCCGCTTCATCTGTTTCCATCTTCTTATAACGCAAAAGTAGGCTTTCTTCACTTGGCTTATCAGCGCTACCATGCTTAAAACAAATAATAAACTTTTAAAAATTATAAATTATTCATGTTTAATCTTCTACCGTATTTAAACCTACATTAATTTAGTGGCACGGTCGTGTCTCGTCGCCAATTCCACCAGCAGACGACGAGCGAACGACGACGCGACGTGAGTCTTTCGTGAGTATTAACACGAAGGAAAATGAGGCGATTTTTCGACCCACCAAAAAAGAAATCTAAAGCCCTAATTTGATCTAATTCCGTTTTAACACGTTAAAAAACACCAAAGTATACGACAGTTTGTTTTAGAATGGTCTAATAATCAAGAAATAAACGTTTTAAGTAGCGAGAAAAATTACAAGTTTCGTAAATTTTGATCGAATCTTCCACCTCGATGTTCAGAAAGCCTAGCGACTTTATTTCTCATCAAATCTAAATGAAATTTCAAAGTCACTCATATTTTTTCTCATAGAAGTGCCTTATGATACTATGAATAAAGTTTAAAATCGATATATATTTTTCATTTCAATTTTAGTTGACTTTTAAAACGTAAACAAAGAAGATGACACAAAGAGTAGGTTTCGCAAGTAAAAGGCTGAAAAAGCTGACACATCAGGATTCATATATTCTCTGTAACCCGTGCAAAGATCAAGTATCTTTTCAAATAAATTTATGATATGCTAGGAATTGTATCTTTGTGGCTACAAATAAAATTTTAGATTGGCTTCATTCGACTTTTAAATGAAAAAATCCTATTACTTTAAATGAACAATTTTCGTAACTTTGTTTCAGAAATCAATCCATGTATATTTATATATATATTTATCCTTGTATATTTATATATTTCGCGGATCTAGGAAACGGCTCTAACGATTTTTTTTACTTTTAACTGCATTTATGCAGTTAAATTTTGTGTAAAAAACGCAATGTTTCGAGAAAATTGAATTTAAAAGTTGAAAAATTTATGATATAGAACCTTATGGGTTGCCATGTTGGTTACAAAATGACAAGGAAATAGTAAACAAAAGAATCATCAGGTGTTCATAAACAAGCCAAGTTGCATAATCTGATTTTTCCCCCAAGCAACGGTCAACCAGGTATTAATAAATACTACTTGAACACATAATTTTTCACTTGTATAATCAAGATTAAGATACGGTATTATTCTCTGGGAGTCTAGAGTCTAGAAAAGAACGCTTTGCCAAAATATTTAAAAAATTTTAAATTCTAACATTACATTTCATTTATATTTTTGAAATTCTACTATATTATAAATTTAAATCAACAACAATAGTAACCAGTACAGATATTCATCACCATAATTACTAGACAAAGACACATAGACAAAACTGGTTTATAACCTCAGTTTGAACGTGTGCGTAGCCACGGGAAACTGCTAGTAGGCCTAATCGTATAACGAGTGGTCCAAAAATAGCGCTCACATTTTGTTTTGTGACAGCACAGCTATTTCATTGGTTAGAGAGATGATTTTTGCGGTGAACGGTTCTTTAGATACTACCATTTTTTCATATCAGTGGTTTCAACTATTCAACTTTTCTCATGAAGGCGGCATAGAAAATAAATAATATGTAAATTCTATGCGAAGTGTGATTTGCGGGATTGATCAAATTCTCACAATAATCAATCACATCACTTTGAATCTAGCAATACATAATGACAAACTCAACAACATTTCGTCAGTTCCCATCTAGTAACGGAAAAAATGCAATGATATAGACAGAAATGAGTATGCGTGAGTACGCTTTGAAAACTGTCTTGCCTTATGCGTATAAACCAACTGCAGCTTGCACATGAAACACATTTTCATTATGGTCACCCCCAGTGAAACTTATTTTTATCTACTAAGGGGATTGTGTTCAAATTTTTCGATGATGTTTTGACGAAATTGCAAAATCATTTCTATAATGACTACTTCTGCGGTATTGCAAAAGTTTTTTACCTACCTTAGAATTATTATAAACATGACAAATAGCATTGAAACGAGCTGAAAAATACGTTTAGTAGAATTCACGCATTATAAATTTTTTATGCCGCCTCTATTAAGAAAGTTGAAATAGTTTAAAACCACTGATAGAACCATTCACCACAAAAATCATCAGCGGTTTTGTTGGACCATACCAAGTATAAAGTCTAAGAAGCTGTCTCTATTGCAGTGTTAAACGAATTGATTATGTGTGCAATGCAAATATGTAATTTTAGTTCAAAGGGAGGAAGGAGCCTATATCGGGTTGGCGATTTGCTGTGGTGTCAAGTTGTCGGTTGCGTCGACGTCAAACCGCCACCTCTCACGCTCGCGTCAAGATGTAACCCCGACAAGGTGTCACCTCCTCTCTTTGGAGGTGACGATTAGACGCCTCCGTACACGACAACCCGTCACCTCGCACGCTCGCGTCAAGGTGTCACCCCGACAACCTGTCACCTACTTCAAATGGTGACGGGTTGTCGGGGACGATGCGCGTCAACTCGTCACCTCAAAACCTGTTTTAAAAGGTGACGGTTTGTCGGGGTGACAGGTTGATGGGGTGACACCTAGACGCGGTCCCTATATACATTGTTAATTATTCTCCATAAGAATAACATTGGGGATGAGTTTGTAGGTTTGCTAAAACAAGGAACACAAACAATTGGTTTTTATGAAAATATAAATAGAATTCAACTAAGTGATGCCACATATACTTAGTTTCTTCAATATTTATTCATAAATAAGTGATATATATATATGTAACATTTTAATTATTCTCCTTAAGAATAACATGGGGCTGAGTAAGCAGGTTTGCTACAACAAGAAACACAGAATGGGGTTTCATGTTATATTAATATAACTCAACTAGCTGTTACCCGGCAGACATAAGCGTAATTTCAGTATTTGGTTAGAGGGGCAAAGTCAATTGTGATCGTGATTATTGTGACTTTTCATATATTAAAATAATATTTTCCAAATTATTGGGGGGCAACTGCCCCCCCTAAATTACGCCTATGCCGGCAAGACGTTGTCATGCCTTTGACTATTACCAACTAAAACCAATACCACCAAGATCACCTGTTCAAGTAAGCATGTCATTAGCTTTTGTAAACAACAATATATTTCCTTAAGTGTTTTATCATTGACTATATATACATGAATACATGACTATATGTATGAATGTATACACATGACTATCTATCTTGTATATAGTCAATGGTTTTATATGGGAACAATTTTGGGCCTCTTGGGAGGAACCCAATTGAGTTAGGACGAAATGGATGGCTTAAAAACCTTCTCCGTGAGATTTTACATATATAAACCAAATTTTATGGCAAACGGTCCAACGGTGCTACCAAACCACCCCGTATATATTATTTGAAATCCATAAACTTCAAATATATATACAAACCAACATCCTTTTTTATAAATTTATAAATTTTTAGCGATTTTCCCCTATAGGGAAGAAGCTATTACCGTAGGTCTCATGGTAAGACTTAAGCCCGAAACCATGATAACTTTTTGTTTTGAGGTCCCCAGATGCCAAAAACACTATTCGTTCAAATTTATATATATGTATCTCTCTCTCTCTCTCTCTCTATATATATATATATATATATATATATATATATATATATATATATATATATATATATATATATATATATATATATATATATATATATATATATATATCACGATAACTCGAGTAAAAAACGTCCGATTTTGATGAAACGGCTCAAACTTGTAAAATGACATTCAGGACTTTAAGTTCGAAATCCAGAAAAATCGGACCATGGGAAGGGGGGTTTATGGGGGTTTTAAATTTTCCAAAAATCAGTTTTTTGCATTTTTCACCCAAAAATTTTTAAAAAACTTAATTTTGGTTTAGTCCATGTTTTAGAGCTTAAAAAAACAAATAATATAGTATTTTGAATTATTAACCTAGGTTAAGTGGTTGCAGAGAAAATCCAAAAAACCTACTCATAAAATCTCCCATGTTAATCTTATGGGAAAAATGTTTTTGGCTTTTCCTCAGTTTATTTTAATGTAAACTTCACATTTGCCTTTACCAATCTGTTCATTTCCACAAAACAATCATTTTGGTGTTTAAATTGTGATTCTACGCCCAACCGTTGCAGATATTCAAAGTGCTAAACACAGTACTTGTCCAATGTTATCCTTATAGAGAATAAATAAAATTTGATATCTCGATTACTTATGAATGTATGTTGATGAAATTTGGTATGTGGCTTCACGTAGTACTGGTATATTGATATTTGAATAAAAAATTGAATTTTTGTTGATTATTCCTGTAGCAGCAAACCTGCGTACTCAGCCCCCATGTTATTCTTATAGAGAAAAGTAAAATGTAACGACTCCCTTAATTATGAACATAAATTAATAAAACTTGGTATGTAGCTTCACTTGGTTGAGTTATATTGATAATTATATAAAAACCCATTTTTTTGTTCCTTGTTGCAGCAAACCTGCTTTCTCAGCCCCCATGTTATTCTTACAGAGAATAACTAGAATGTTATAAAGCGCTTATTTATGATTACATATTGATGGAACTTGGTATGTGGCTTTTCCTAGTTAAATTCTATTTATATTTGCATAAAACCAATTGTTTGTGTTCCTTGTTTTAGCAAACCTACGTACTCATTACCAATGTTATTCTTATAGAGAATAATTAAAATCGCTTATATGTGAATATATTGTTATGAAACTTGGTATGCGGCTTTATGTGGTATTAAGACATATATTATGCATTGGAAATCCGCTGAGTACGCAGGTTTGCTGCGACGGGGGTATTATATATATATAGATTAGATGAAGCCACATATAGAAAGTTTCATCAATATAACTTACATTCATAAATAAGCGATATTTATCATTTTGATTATTCTACATAACAATAACATGGGGGATGAGTACGTAGGTTTGCTGCTAAAAGGAACACAAAAAAAGGTTTTTCATGCTAATCTTCTACTTATATAAAGCTAGACGGGTTCACTCACTCACTCATACTGACATAAACTATGAGGCACTTTCCGTAATCTAACCCCCCTCAACCACATACTTGAATCTAAGCTCTTGACGAGAAACTCCCAGAAAAATTACCAAAAGTTAGCGTTTTTTATATTTTGGGGCGGGGAAAATTCCACTTTTTCAATTTTTCCTCTTTGAGCGCGTTTTGTACGGAAACGGTAAGAGATGGCAAAAAATGTTAAATACAAAAGTTGTAGAAAATTTAATTTCCACATAACGATTTTCCGTCAGATTTAAGATCCGGTCATCCGGTTAGCCGCTATTCATCGGAGAAGAAGTAATTTTGAGTATTTTGGTCAATTTAAATGTGTACGGTTTTAGATAGCAGTTTAATGAACGAAGTGACTACGTACACGTCTGACGTAAGGGCAAATTCACGTCCACTACCACTTAGGTTAGGAGGTTTTTGTATGTGTCACCATAGATTAACTACAGTAGTTAGTCTATGGTGTCACTAGCTCTCAATCTGTTTTGAAAATGGCAGTGGCTACGTACACGTCCGTTCCAAATTATGCACCGCACGTTATTTTCCTGTGATTTTTAGAACAAATTGAGAGCCAGAAAACCTCCTAACCTAACCTAACCTAACGTTACATAACGTAACGTAACCTAACCCAACCTAACCTAAGCGGTAGCGAAGTGAATTTGCCCTTACATTGGACGTGTACGCAGTCACTTCGTTTGAAAATCACAGGAAAAGTAACGTACGGTCATAGACTAACTACAGTATAGACATTACACCTTATGGGCCTTTGCGTAGCACTTTTAATCTGGCTCCCGACGTAGTTCAGGGTAGCCCTGGTATGGTGGCGTTGCCATCGTGATGGTAACGTAGTTCACGAAGAGAGACGGAAATAAACGAGCGGTTCCGAAGGCCGCACCGCCACGAAGAGAGACGGAGACAAACGAGTGATTCCGAAGTATTGATGCGCGATTACGAGAGGATTCGGTTGTTGAATGGTTGCGTTTCGAATGTTTCCGATGACACAATCGAATGGATTTTGATTTTGATTTCGAAAATTTACTAGCGTTTATTGACTTCCCAATCTATATAATTCTTATTTACTTATTATTAAGTATTATAAACATGATGCATTTCAATTATGATCAGCGAATGCATACTAAATATTCGGTAACATTTCGAATGGCTACAACAATCGAAACGTTTCGAATGGTGCATCTCGCAATCGCGCATCACTGATCACTATTCCGAAGGCCGTGCCGCCATGCCGAACGAACGATAGGTCCTTGGAGATAGGTGAGAGTGAAAACCTATGCAAATGTTGGACTTAACATCACAATTTAATCACAAAATTAATTGTTAAGTACTTGAAAAAAATGTGCTGTTTTCAGTAAAATTAACTGAGAAAAAACTAAGAGGTTTTTCAAATTCTTGCATTTAATCAAATAGCTACCGTCTAGTAAAAATGGCATTTGCCGTTCCTGTAATTAAAAAAGTTTCTGAGTCATTAAGTGTATGGTTTCTTGGTTTTAGCATGTTATTGCTTTAAGGAATTTAGAATACAGATTAGCAAATAGTAGCAGAAATTATTATCAGGATTTTAAAAAGAACACTTTGAACAGTCTGTCAAAAATTAAATTAGTGCCGGGAAACCTTGGGAAACCCAATTTTCGGAATTTTCGGAAACAACTTTCGGAAACCCCACTGTGCACCGATTGAAAAATTAGTAAAACCACGAAAATAAAACACGAATATTTAAATTTTGTCCAAAATTTTGGAAATTTGACGCTGGTTATGGAAATGATAGTTTTTTCCGCGGAAAAGTCGTTAAAACCCCAGAAAATCGGAAATTAATTGTTTTCTGGAAATACTGTCAAGTGGGTATTCAAAATGTGCAGAATTTCACCTTGAACACGTACATGCGATTATTTTCCAAATCACACTTTTTATCCACGTAAAAGTCTTCAAAACTTTAGAAAATCGGAAAATAACTTTGTAATTGTAATACTGTCATGTGGGTATTCAAAATGTGCGGAATTTCACCTTGAACACGATCGTGCAGTTATTTTCCCGATCACATTTATTTCTCCGCGGAAAAACGTCGGAAAATCGAAAAAAAAAACATTGTTCTTATAATACTCTCATGTGGGTATTCAAAATTGTGCGTAAATTCACCTTGAATACGTACGTGCAATTACTTTCCCGATTACACGTTTTTCCGTGGAATAGTCGTTAAAACCCCGGAAAATCGAAAAATATTATTTTTCTTATAATTCTGTCATGTGGGTATTCTGACTGTGCGGAATTTTACCCTGATTACGTATGCGCAATTATTTTGCCGATCGGACAAGTAATTGCCAACAAAGGTTTACAATTTATTCAACACAGAGCGGGCCCGGTGCCGTGCTTTTTACAACGGCCACAGCACTAGTTTCGGTGGTTTTCATCTCAGGTGCGAATCCAGGGGGGGAATGGGTGAAATTCTCCCCCCCCCCAAGGCAAAAGGTTGGAGTTGCGCGCGCACCCCCGCACCAGCGCTACGTCTGCCCGGCAGCGTCATCTCGTCTGATTGATGCCATCGTCAGTCAGATCATATGCCTGTAATACTACTACAGAGTGTCCATAGACCGAAAATTCCAGGAAAATTGGATAATTATACGGGAATTTCGACGAAAATTCGTTAATTTAGTTTAAATCCCTTTTTCGGCTGTTCTCGTTCATGCGGCTTGGTTGTCGTTTCCAGCCAATAAAACAAGTTTTGGTTGTTATTTTCAGCCAATAAGAAACGTTGCCGATCGTCAAAACCGTTAAATGCAACTAAATTCCTGTTTCTGACCCATCCGACGCGAAAGAATAGGCGTTCTTTGGCTATATAACTGGGTCGAATCGCCGATTGTATTCGTAAATTACGTTCCGGTTGTCATTCGGGCCTATACAACGGGATCCGGCTATATTTTTCGCTAGGAAAATATGGTACGATTGCCAATTTTTATGATAGATTGTGATTTTTGGCATATATTGTGCCTCAGTCGTCATTTTCGGACAATAATAACGTTGCGGCCGTCGATTTCGGACTTTAAAATGTGAGGAACGGTTGGTTATTTCCCGCAAATATAACGAGGTGAAATTGCCTATTTTGTTTAAACAATTAATATTTATTTAATTAATTAACGCGGTCCAGTCCATTATTCATAAAAAATTCAGTCATTTTGTTTGTCTTTTTACCACCAAGTTGCGGCAGAATTTATGTTTTTACCGATAAATTACGGCCAAATATCTGATTTTGCCCGGTAAATGCGTTTCAGACTTCGCTTTTGGTATATAAAACTACGTTCACTTGTCGTTTTCGGTCTAAATGTTACGGCGACCATGAAATGCGGTCAAATTGCCATTAGTTACATTCACTCTATACATAACACTGTTCGTTTGAAAAAAAAAATTATTACTTTGCAAAAATGGCCCTATTAAAATGTGAATTGCCTTTAAAAATCAGAAAATTGGAACAATATGCGTCCCAACGAGTGTCCAGTCGGGACGCGGGGCAAAGCAATACTAAAGTACAAAAGCAATGCCGCTGGCGCAGCGTCGCGTCGCGTCGTTCGTTGGGCGCAGCTTCTTGCATTGCCCCCGTTTTAGGGAATATATGTTTTATTTATTTGTTTAATTTTGTTTATTTGTTTGTTTTGTTTTTTTTGCATAAAGATGAAATTGCCATGAATGTTGTTGCTCTTTGTTGTTGTAATAATACATAAATGTTAACATTATATGTAAATAAACTAATGAACATCAATCAGAAGTTGTGACAAAGTCCTCAATTTTGTATTAACACTCCAAAAAAATCATTCTTTTTAAATTTTATTACATTTGTTTGAATCGTTAATTTTCTTGAAATTTTCAGGGGATTTCTTATAAATTATTGTTATTGCTAATGAAAAAATTTCGAATTTAAATTAAAACTGTACATTATAGATCATACGAATTTCAGTTGATTTTAAAAATTTATATTTCTGAGCCTGTATGCCCTAAACATTATTAATGTTTTAATGATGGAAAGTGGGCATTTTAGGTGTATGAGAAATTTTCATCTGGGGAAATCAGATATTTTTCAAAACTAGTCATAATATACAGGGTGAGTCAGACCACCTGTCCAGCATGTATAACGGGAGAACGGTTTGGTCTAAAGTCATCAAAAACAATTATTCCTCACTAAAACGCATATGGGCTATCTATTAAAAATATTTTCATCAAAATCTATGTACGGAATGTTCCAAAACTGTAGGTCACGGATTCAAATCTCAACATTTTCTTATGTGAAAATAGGGCCAACATACATTATACATTATTTAAAAGGCCTTTTTTATACATTATTTTAAAGGTCTCGTTAAAATAAACATTTGGCGAAAACAGAATTCACTTATCTTTAACCGTTTCAAAATGGCGGATATTTTTGTGTAAAATATTGACATTTGCGGAATACTCTGTATTTTTTAAACCATTACTCGTGTACCTTTTTTCTGACTTAAACGGGCCGCCATTTTGAAACGGGTAAAGATAAGTGAATTCTGTTTTCACCAAAATGTTTATTTTAACGAGACCTTTAAAATGAAGTATAATATTTTCTATGTTTACATAAGAAATGTTTGGGTTGCGAACCCTTGACCTTCAGTTTTGGACATTCCGTACTTAGATTTTGATGAAAATATTTTTAATAGATAGCCCATATGCGTTTTAGTGGGGAATAATTTTGTTTGATGACTTTAGATCAAACCGTTCTCTCATGCTGGTGGACGGGTGGTCTGACTCATCCTGTATATACTAACATAAATAATCGGACAGCTTTGACATATTTATTTTGTCATATAAGTAGGGGAACATATATTTGCAGAAAGTAAAATTTATAAAATTGGAGAAATACTTTTATTTTTTAATAACTTTTCTCTTAACCGTAGTGAGTTTATTTTTTATAAAATTGTTATTATTTAAGAATTTTAAAGTTTCTTATTAAAAAAAGAAGGCTTTGCGGGTAATATTTCAATCAAAATGAACCAAAGAATGCTCTTAACCTTTGAAAGGATTAATTTACTTGCTATTACTTCGGTTTACATTTGCGAAACCACAATTTTTGCGCGTTATGTCACTTGAACAGTGAAGGGATTTGAGCCCATTTTAAGATCGGAAAAGTGTGGCCGTAGCTACTGCTAGCTAATTCGTCGTCGACTCTGTTGTCCTCTCAACGCCCAAGGCATTACTCGCCGGCCTCGCCGCGCCACGCAGCACAATCATATCTGCCAGGAGGGGTAGAAGAGGGGACGGTAGTTGATGGATTCGCCGCTTGAGCGCTTCAGTACGGTAGCTGACGACGCTCCAACTAGGAGAGCTTCTACCGTTAGCCAACAGAATGCGCTCGAGGAGCTCGCCAAGGTCGGCTTCAAAAACGACATTACTAAGTTTATCTATTCCGTAGGATGTATAATCAATGATATAACTCAACAAGGCGAAGCCACATACCATTGACTAAAGTCAATGCACATACCAAGTTTTATTAATTTATGTTCATAATTAAGGGAGTCATTACAATTTACTTATTCAAATCACACGCATGTTGTGTTCTTATACATACAGTTTCGAACGAATGATGTTTTGGGGTCTGGGGACCTCAAAACGAAAAGTTATCACTGTCCCGGGCGTTGGTCTTGTCATTTACCTATAGGGGAAATTCGCTAAAATATCACCAACTTGGACCTGGACGGCAACAACGGTCCGCACCACTGGTTGAGCCTAGGGACTCACAGCTAATAATTCCGGCCCAGCATTCAACATATTACGAGCATTGTCTTGCGTCAGTATAAATCATGCATTTTGACCTAAAATACTTGTTTCTCACTATCAAACTCCTTAACGCTATAAAGATTTGAGACATGTGGTGTGGGCCCCCTAACCACCCACCGCTTAGAACCACATCGTTTTTCTTGAAAATCAAATCTATACATATTCACCATATTAGACATCGTTGAAAATCACAGGAAAAGTAACGTACGGTGCATCATTTGGAACGGACGTGAACAGTAGCGGTTCACTGTGCTAAAGCTGAAAAGGTTTGAGGTTCATCATTGCATGCTAACACATTTATAACACATATACATAACACATAATTTAACACATAATAATGTGAATAACACATTTGAATTTTAAAATCAACGTTTTGAGATTAAAAGTAAAGTTTAGTTAAGTTTAAGCTATAATCAGCTCGTTAGGTATCGGATGAGTATTGAGTTCTAAAAAAATTCGAGTTAAAAAATCAATATTTCGTATTTCTTAAGTCAAAATTTATTTTTTTAAAGTCGGAATTATAATATTTGTTTACTATGGCCCTTCAGCGCCGTCGTACATTACACACTACACAAAATATTTACCTTCTATTAACTCAATGTTGTGTTACTCTGTGGTAAAAAGTTTCAGAGTTAGAGTTAAGAGTTAACTTTATTTTGGAATTGCGAATTGAATTGTGCCATAATTTGAAAACTAGAAGGTTAGGTCTCTCCATTTATTTAGATTCAAGAAATAAAGCTTAGGATTAGGTGAACACTATTTTTTTCTATTGTCTTAGTCAATAATATTAACTGTTACGCTTTTGTTACAATCGTTATTTGGCAGTGCTTCATTTTTGTACCCTGTATGTTATTTTGCATCAGGCCTACAGGTTACAGCCTGGTTAAATGGAGGGGATTTCAACTCTCATTTTGATGTGTCAGAAGATAAACAGTGTTATCATGAATTAAAAAATTTGCTTAGGCTGTACAATTTTAATTTTAGGAACAGCAAACCTACTAGAGGAACCGCAAGTCTTGAATTGATAATGTAATTTCAAACATTAGTACTGCGCAAGAATGTAAGGTCACAGTTTTTTCTTTTTTCTGATCATGACTCAGTGAGTCTCAGTATTAAAATTATGAATGCAAAAGAAGGTAGAACCAAAAATTTAAAACGGTTATCTTGAGGCCAGTGAATGATGGTAAGCTGCTCAATTTTAGGACCTCTACTTAGTTTGAATTGGGTTGAGTTATTTGTAAAAATTCAGAACTGTTCAGATAATGTTATTTTTGAGAGATTTTTTTGTGCTTCTAAATTCTCTTGAAATGAACATCCCTCTGAAAAAATGTAAGGTTGACCTGCAGAGGAACCATAGTTAAAAGATTAGAAATGAATGGTATATATATGCCTGAATTAGTTTGACTTAAAAATAGAGTGACTTAAAAATAGAGTACCGTACTATTAAGTTTAGATTTGTATTAGAGCCGTAGGGCAGAACCCTTATGTCCGATTTGGACCATTTCAGATTTATACCTTCATAGATGGTCATAGATGGTTTCTATGACCGAGATAAATTTTGTGAGGATCACTCCAGCCGTTCAGGAGGAGTACGTGTAAATAAAAAGCCAGAGTGTAGTATAGGAGCTCCGCTCAAAAACCCAAACAATGTTGTTTAGCATGAGAGATGTTCCCTTTTCAAATAGTTAAAACCATGTTAAATTCTTAGGTGTTACAGTTGATAGTAAGCTGACGTGGGAACCACATGTTAGGCATATTAGTGGAAGGCTTTCTAGAGTAATTTATCTATTAAAAATTTAAAGATTCATGTATCACCAAGTATGCATACTAAGTATGTGAGATCAGCCTACTTTGCCTTTTTCCGTTGTATTTTATCCTATGGAATCCTATCATGGGGAAACTCTAGCCATGTCCAAAGCATCCTTCTACTTAAAAAAAGCTATTAGGATTATTACTGATTCAGTTGAACACTGTAAACCTTTATTTATTAGAGTAAGAGTAATGCCAGTTGTTAATTTATATATTTATACTAGGCCTACTTCGATATATACACATAAATTTGGCTGATCAACTTAGAGAGGATATACACTCGTATAATACCAGAAACTGTAATAACATTAAGTTACCATTTAATAGACTTTAAAAATCACTAAAGAGCTATGAAGTTATAGGTTTAAAACTGTTTAATAAGCTGAAGAAAGCAATTACCCTTTGAATAGATATAAGCAAAGGTTGTATGATTGGCTAGTGATAAACCCTTTCTATACTGTAGATGACTTCTTTGAACACCAGAATTATATTTCTTGACTTTTGTAATGACACTTGTAGTTTGCGCATTTAGGCTATCTATTTTATTTTCGATATGTGACAATTAATTGTTAATTTGTATTTGTAATTAAATGTTATGTTTGTCAGTATGTTAGGCCTTAGTATTAGTTTGACTTTGTCTATTGCTGTAATGGTTTAATAACAATAAAATAATATTTATTTATTTATGACTAGGCCTATCCTAAGTGGAATTTTGTTTCTTCATATTTAAAAATAGACAGGCAAGTTTCAACCTTTTGATTCTTAAGCTTTGTTGGTAGGCTACCTATTTTTGAATTTATACCTACGGTACGTCTGATTTTGTATGAAAAGACGATTTATAGTGAATACGCACAGATGGATAGTAAATCTGCTTCACGCATAGCACACCTGCAATTGTCTTAATAACTGGTTTAGTTCAATTTTCAGCATTTTCGGATAAAACCTAATCTTAAGATCCTAACAACAGACTGAATTAAAGGGCGTTTCAGAACTCTCTACCATTAGCATACGGTACTTTAGGAACAAAAATGTTATGTAAACATATGGTCTATATCAGTATCTTTTCCTTCTGAGTTCATATGATTTAAAAAAATTTAACATCATATTGTAAGAACTAGAATTCTATTACTTGAGATATTGGCTACAAACTTGGCATATGAAGTTGTGGTTAGTAATGAACAGTCAACCAACAAGGTTAAATATATCTAAAGGTCTCGCCTGGAGAAAACAAGTGAATCCTCTTTGGTCGACCGCCATTTTCCAGGTAACCAATCAAATCTCTTCAGCTAAATTGTAAATTGTTGTCAGCTAATTGTCAACTTGTGAAGAGAGGATTTGATGTTGGTTGCCATGGGAGCAGAGTTTTGACAGAGAAACTCTGCCCCCATGGCAGAGCATTCAGGTGATGGTCGACCATTTAGGCTGCACTGTTTTTACATAAGACGAGACCTCTAGATATAAATATCGTTGATACATTAATGTACTGCGGTTGCGTCTGAGACTTAGAAGGCACTAGCGCAGGAGAAAAATCACGATTTGACTGTAGCCTAATTTACAATTTTTATTTCGGGCAACCTCGTCCTGTTAATCCGGGATCCAGATGATTCGGGACTGGATGATCCAAGGTTTACTGTATTTGTTTTTTCATATTTTATTTTTATATCGAATGCTTAAATGATCGTTCATGTTCAGTGTTTTTATGGGTGCAACGATGAGATTGAATAACGTTCATCCATATGGTGAGATGTCTCTCTGAGCCTATAAATTAAAACATTTTAGGTACCAGATCTTGGAATAAACCCAGCACGGCTGAGTTTATCCGGTAACTGTGGTAGCGTTTTGTTGCTTAGTTGGTGTGCTAACAATAGTATACTAAAACTGATAAAACTTGTATGAAAATAAAAAAATAGGAACCAAAATATAGTTCCTACTCGACTAACAAAAGAAACATATGACCGACTTGTTGTGACCTGAACGTTTTTTACGGGTGTAGTATCTGAGTTTACGGTTATCGAATTATCGAGTTGTCGGCTGCGGCAGCAGACGTAAGTTTATTTATGAATGTATATTGATGAAACTTGGTTTGTGGCTTTATGTGGTATTAAGACACAAATATATACTTTGGAAATTCGCTGAGTACGCAGGTTTTGCTGCTACGGGGGTATTTTAAGTTCAATGCCATTTCTCCTTCAAGCGAGAGCTCGCAAGGGTTTTTAAATACATTTAGTCAATTAAAGAAAAGTTAATGCATATTTTTAGATTTTTATTGGCTCTTACATTAAATTTTTAAGTGCACTTTTCAGACATATTTTTATTTTGTTTACTTCTGCTATTGTTAAAAAACAAGGGGCGTTGTGCACGTGCCCCACCATGTAAATTGTATGCCAAAAATCATGTTAGTGACTTGTTCTAGTCAAGTTTGCCACAAAAAACAGTGAAACAATTTGTAACCCATTAACACTGACAACAACCCAGTAAAAAGGTCTGTAAGAAAAAATACCTAAAAGAAGATGAGCATCTTTCAATCCCCTGAATATGAAGACATCAGGGAGGTAACAGACGAAGATATTGTGAAAATTTTACATAAACCTTTACTGAGGCGAAGAGGAGAAGATGTTTTAACATGTAAAATCCTCCTCATAAAACATCCAATAGATAAATGACTTGGATAAGAAGCTGTTTGTCATATAAATATGAAATATAAGTGGTTTAATTGTAACGAGTTAATTATTTTAATATTTTTTAAGGGAAAACAAGTTTTTAAAGTATCGGTAATTAAAACTGAGAATAATATTTTAGGAGAACAGTCGTTATCAAAAAACCTTCATTAACACTATCCGGAGTTTTATTTAAACCAATTGGGAAGGTAAAGTCAAAATAATATTTCTAAGCATTTTTACGATTGATTTTTTTCGCCACATAAAAAATGTTATATCTCAAAACTATGAGATATAATTCAGTTCTGTAAAAAGTATTAGAAAGCTCTCAAAAAGTAATAAATCCACCAACCCCACAATATTCCTACTGCACCTAATGTTAACAATCAATAAACAACATCATAAAAATATTAATTTTGAACCATTAAAAATGACGTGCTCAGACATGGTCAAAGTTGCACTATCGATTTTACGTAGTGCACTTACCCCACCACACCTTATTTACTTATTTTGGATTTTTAAATAATAAATTTAACTTTATGGGTTTGTTACCGTATGCCAACAGTAGCTCATAGAGATTTCCTCTTTTAAGCGACTTAAAATACCGCGATTTCGGCACAGCAATAATAGCCTGGCTATAGTTTCCATTCTAAAAAAAAACAAATATATCGCAACCTACAGCATGACTTACAATGGGTGTGTAAATTTTTTTAAAATGTAAAATTCATCCTGCTCTTACTCTGAAAGAAAAACTAATCTCCCAACACAATGTAAACCATGCTCTGGATCATGCTTTGGCGTGACAAATGGCCGCCTGGAGCAATATGGTTTGCCATCAATCTGTGGAATAGAAAATAATAGTAGTTTGTTGTTGGAGTTGCGTCGAGGTATAGGATGTGTTGCGATCCACCCTCAGTGCTTCATTTATTTAAATACTTTTATTGTTACCTAGTGCCAAGTCAGAGGTGTATTGCCCTTTATCGATTGTGTTTGTACTGTTGCAGATTAGGCTTAAGCCTGCTTGTTATTTGAACTGTATAGTTGGTGGTTGTTAGTGATGTATTCTATGATTGATTATTTCTATGTGATATTGTCAAAGACAAATTTGTATTAGGTTTGCCTTTTACAAAAGTGTTTGTACTAAACAATGTTTCAGTATTATTGTGCACCATTTTGTGATCAAATTTCGCAATTGGCAATGTCTGTTGTTCCAGAATTGACAAAATCTGTAAACAAGATAATGGAAGAGGAGCTGGTTATTGACAAGAAGCCATGTCCTGGCCTACAAGTTTTTAATACTTCAAACTGTTTGAGATATTTCTCTAAAGGTAATTTTTATTTTTTATGTTTCTTTAGATACGCTTTCAATTATATCTGCACCAGCTGATGTTTTAAATTTTAAGCTGTTTATCTAATTTCACTTCATTTTAGTCAATTTCCCCTATAGGGAAGAAGCTATTACCGTAGGTCTCATGGTAAGACTTAAGCCCGAGACCATGATAAATTTTTGTTTTGAGGTCCCCAGATGCCAAAAACACTATTCGTTCAAATTTATATATATATATATAATTCTAAATAGATTTAAAATACCTGAGTACCCTTTTATTTAAATCTATTTATAATTATAATTATAGTAGCCCTATTAAATGAACTGAAAATATCAATATATATCTATATATGTGTATATATATATATATATATATATATATATATATATATATATATATATATATATATATGTGTGTGTGTCCGTGAATGCGATAACTTGAGTAAAAATCGTCCGATTTTGATGAAATTTGGCTCAAATGTGTAAAGTGACATTTACGACTTTAAGTTCGAAAACCAGAAAAATCGGACCATGGGAAGGGGGGTTTATGGGGGTTTTAAATTTTCCAAAAATCAGTTTTTTGCATTTTCCACCCTAACATTTTTAAAACACTTAATTTTGGTTTTGACCATGTTATAGAGCTTAAAAAAACAAATAATATGGTATTTTGAATTATTAACCTAGGTTAAGTGGTTGCGTAAAAAATCCAAAAAACATGCTCATAAAATCTCCTATGTTAATCTTATAGGAAAAAAGTTTTTGGCTTTTCCTCAGTTAATTTTATTTTAAACTTCACATTTGCATTTACCAATCACTTCAGCTCCAAAAAAACAATCATTTTGGTGTTTAAGTTGTGATTCTACGTCCAACCGTGTCAGAGATATTCAAAGTACTAAATACAGTACGTTGTCCAATGTTATCCTTATGGAGAATAAATAAAATTTGATATCTCGATTATTTATGAATGTATATTGATGAAACTTGGTATGTGGCTTCACGTTGTACTTGTATATTGATATTTGCACAAAAAATAAATGTTTTGTTGGTTGTCTCCGAAGCAGCTAACCTGCATACTCAGCCCTAATGTTATTCTTATGGAGAATAAGTTAAGTTTTGAATCTCCCTTAATTATGAACATAAATTAATAAAACTTGGTAAGTAGCTTCACCTGGTTCAGTTATATTGATAATTGCATAGAAACTTATTTCATATGTTCCTCGTTGCTGCAAACCTTCGTACTCAGTCCTAATGTTATTCTTATGGGGAATAAATAAAATGTTATAAATCACTTATTTATGAATGTATTTTTGTCAAACTTGGTAAGTGGCTTTATGTAGGAGTGAGAAACATTTAAATGCATTGGAGTTTCGCTGAGTACGCAGGTTTGCTGCAACGGGGGTATTTTAATATATTATTAATGCTCGGCAATTTATAATACCTCTTTTGAGGATTTAAATAACTGTCTTTGTTCTTCCCCAGGGATAGCTTTCGTTATAATGTCAAACGGTTTTCATATAATGTTTAGACTGTGACTCTCTAAGCCTCAACTGCCTTGTAAACTATTGGCAGGATTAAGTTGTAATATTATTAAGCTGTGTAGGGTAAGTGGAAGAGTGGATTGTTTTCTGGTAATGCTTGTAATTTGTGTTAGTTCTTGCGCGGTGTGCGCCGAGGGCCTATTCTGCTATAATGGTACAGAAGGGACTCTATACAGATGGCTCACTGAGCGTGAGGGGCTTGAGGGGCAAGGGGAGGGTAGTTTCAATTCTACTCACTAGATCTCGCGACAAGCAGCACTGTAAGCGGTAGGAGTGTTCATACTACACAGTGTGTCGTCAGCTCTTGACCATCACTACTGAAGGCATGCGAATGTGATAAAATCTGGTGGAGCAGATAGTAGAGATATTTTGGTTACCGTGGTCTGTTTTGGCTTTCATACCAAAAACTAAATTACTAAATCGTTGCTTTTTTCTATCATGTTAAAAAAAAATACTGATCAGATCAGTTAAGTTAATATTTTTCTTTTTGAAACGGTATATTGAGAAATATCTAATAAATGTATTAATACCAACTTTGTTTGTAATTATAATAACGTGAATTTATCTCATCAACAAAATTTGCTTATCAGAGGGATATTAAACACCTAAAATCACTACTGATTATTGTTGTTAGTAGTGCTACCTTCATTGACAAATCAATATAAAGTGTTCATTTATTGAATACGGTATCCAACTATTTACATTGGTTAACGTAGGCGCTTGCTAGGCCACTGTAAAACGTTAGCGAATCTAAGTTCCATGGTAGTTCTTTTGTAAAGGGCAAGGTCGAAGGAAAGAATTGTTGTGAAGAGTATTGAACAAGGCCGAACGGGTTATGTATAAACAATCAAATTCTGTTTGGGCAAATGGCCAACGTTTTGTTCAAAGTGTAAATAAAAATATAAAATCTAGATCATTATTTACTTAACTAGCAATAAAAGCATTTTTTAATATAATGCTCGGCAATTTATAATACCTCTTTCGAGGATTTAAATAACTGTCTTTGTTCTTTCCCCAGGGATAGCTTTCGTTATAATGTCAAACGGTTTTCATATCTTTAGATTGTGACTCTAACCCTCAACTGCCTTGTAAACTATTGGCAGGATTAAGTTGTAATATTATTAATTTTGCCCTAGAAACAATGTTGGCGAAACATCTGGGATCCATTACTACAGAAAACTATTTGGACCACCTAGTATTTTCCGTGTTACATCACTTAGTAAGTATCGCTTATGTTCTTAACTTCTCCTTTAGGCTATTCATGGGAATTATGATGATTATTATGTATTTATTATTTTGTTTTATTCAGTGAGTTTATGTTTCCCATTAAAATTGGTCGATTTTAGTGTTAAAAATTAGAGTGGCATCCTGAAATTTAAGTTTTTTTTCATTCTTATACCTTGAAGTCTTTGATTCTTATTGGATGAATTTTATGATTGAATCTGAAAATAAGAAAAACTCTCTAAAATTGTCGACACACAGAATAATCACATCATCGTAATATTATTGACTAATTGTATCAGGATTGTGTTTTGTACCAAACAATTAACATAATAACTTGTACCCTACAGACAATACGTTTATTTATTTTATAAAAAAAACTTAATACTTAATTAGTAATTTTGTTCTACATAACGTTTATTAATTAATTACTGAGGTTTTTGGATCATTCATTGTTCATACACATACACATGTTGGTTGTTAATATTAAATAGAGTTAAGTTTTTAAATTGATAAAAGGCATTTGACTTTTATAAACTAGAAACATGACATCTGTCCCAGCAATACATGTTAATAAGTGAGTGAGTGATTGGTAGTGGTCAGAGGACCTACAATGGAACCGAAGCAGCGGCCCTGTTGTGGGTTGGACTCTAGTCCTGACAAGTAAATGTTATCATTACTGTAATGGCTAACCCCTTGCTTGGCTGGATACATTCCACACAAGCCAGAGGAATAAACGATACAATGCAATCATGCTTTTCAACCAACTGTGGATTACCCCCTTACAAAAGTCACACCAGTGCTCTACACACGATGGCAATCTTTTAAATATATATTTGACTAAATGACGTCCACACACCTTGGTTATGAGTAAACAAGAGTTCATCCCACCTCATTAAATCAAATCACTTGTTTTAGATTTTTCCCCTTTTCACTTGGAGAAAATAATATTTACAGTTTACATTACCGTAATTACTTAAAGCTGTTTCTGGTCACTCATTTAGGTAAGTGAGCCAGAAAAGTTGTTTTACCTGATGAGCGTTTGTCCTGAAGAAGAAGTCGTCGATGTCTGCCGTGACTGTTGGCAACACAACGAAACATTCACAGTGTCTGCGGAAGACGTCATTCGTGTGTTCCTGAACTGGGGTAAGTAATTAAAGTAAAGTTTGTGTAACGTTTTGGCCAAAGGTCTGTTGTCAGAGTTTTCAGGTCACACTAGTGCCTCTGACATGACCTTTCGACTATTTAAGAATTAAGGTTAAGTTTTAAGGGTTATGGATCTGATAAAAATTGACTCAGGTTACAGTTTAATTGCAATGTTTGAACAAACATCTGTGAGGGATTTATAAACAATTTGTTTGCAGGGCTTTAAACAAATTTGAACTGTGCAGTAAACAGTGACAAATATTACTCAAGGATTTAAACAAGTTAAATACGCATAATAGGTAATCATCCAATTAAAAAAATCCTCATACTTTTATTTTCCTTAGAGTTTTAAAACTTACAAGTCATGTCTAAAAAAATTACAAATGTTTACATTGTTTGTTGGGTCAGTATTAATAAAGTTTAGTAGTTATTTTTAGTACAGATAGGCCTAATATGGAAATACACTCTTGTGAGAAAATAATCCAGTACAAGTTCTAAATCAATAGTTTTTACTAATTTCTTGAGAAATAACTTAAAAACATAAATAAGACGATACAAGTTTATTAAATTTTGCGAAGTATGTAGGTGGAAAATAATGAAAATATGGTTTATTTTTATAGATAGATAAGTTAAAACAGCATAAGTAAAACAGCAATTGGATTAGTTGATAAGTTCATCTTAACCCATTCACTGCGGCTGGTCCGCCGGCGGACTACAGGAGTTGGCGCTTGGATGCGGCTTGGTCGCCGGCGGGGCACCGCGCCATTTTGTGTTTGTTTACTCAGTGTGGTTCAGCCACTCGGAGAGGAAAGTTGATCTGCTACCGTATTATTTCTAGAATGTGTGTGCATAGTCAGTGCCGTTCGTTCGCGTTTTGCGGGTGCGGCTTGGTCGCTGGCGGGGCAGCACGCTATTACGTGTTTATGTATATTGTATGAACTCAATGTGGTTCACGTATATGGTTTAAATAGTTCATTTTTAGTCAATAGATTATAAATAAAACTAAACTGTGTCATTTGCAACATCGCGGGACTGTGGTGCTGCAAAGGCGTGTGATAGTTTTTGTGCACAGTGCTGAGGATCCGCCGGCGACCAATAAATATTTATGCCCAAAAACCATCGATAGGAGTCTTGAATATAGATTATAACACTTATTCCCAACTTTTGAACATAAAAGAAAAGATTTGATGAAATACAAATTTTCAGCACCTGTGTGTCGTCTTAATATACAATTTCCCACAGGGAATGTGTTAAAATAATACAACTAATGTGTGATGCTGACAATAGTGGTGTACTCGGGCAACTCTGTGTTTTAGGGATATACGTTCAATGCCATCATGGCAGATGCATCACGATAGTTTTTATTACTTTGATTCATTAAACAACCGCAACCTCTCACATGGTAAACTGATTCTGACAAATTAGCTAATTTTTACCACCCCACCATGAATGTCACGTTTCAAACTGTCAAACCACCTCAACAAACAAATATGGTAGACTGTGGTGTTCACATGCTTCTAATGGTAGAACTTAAAGCAAAAAGACTCTCAAATGGGCTCCCACCCCCCTCTCTTAGAACGCTTGAAGAGATTTGAAGAGACAGTCATTTTGAGTGAAAGAACTAAATTAGCGTTAATCACGCATAACAATTTGTTCCTAAATCTAGACATAAATACTCTGAAACAACTAATATTCAATTAGAAACTTGAAGATAAAGAAGTTTCACCCCTGGACTTAATAATGACAGTTCAATAAATTGTGAGAAACAGATTAGTGGCCAAACCATCAAGATTTCTGGAAAAGATTTGCATCCACAATTAGTTGATGGTAAGCAGGGACACACTCCAACTTCTAATGAATGGACCACACACACAGGAAGAAGGCCAGAAATAAAAAAATGTGAGTCTAAAAGATATCCTAAGAAATATCAGAACAGGCTCATTATTTCAAACAAATATCACGCTCTAACTAAAGACAGCCTGAATGAATCAAATGAACAATCTAATGAGGATTCTTTATACATATAAAAACAATTCCCATCCGAAAACGCTAAGTATCCGAAATCAAATAGTAAATTTAATAATGAGACATTGAAGGAGTATTTGGGTCGTAGACTGAAACTGTCACTATATACTGACAGTCAAGGGAGAAATTTTAGCCCTAAAATCGTGCAAAATGCTCCAGATACTTACCTGGCTGTTGGAACAATATTACCAAACGCAGGTCTACTGTAAGTCATTGAATCGGCTCTGAATTCTAAGGATGAAGTAATAACTATTATTGGAGGGACTAATGATACATCTCGTGATCTGTCTCCTATTTATTCATCATTAGAAAATAAGCTAAAAACACTGAGTCAAGACAAAATTTTGGTAATGACAACTATACTAAACAGGTATGATTTGAATGAAGACCACCCAATCCACGATGAAATCATTCTTGTGAATAATTACATTAGAGAATTGGCAACCAGATTAAAATCGGTCTACATTGTTGACCTGGATGAACTGAAGAGGTTCCATTATTCTAGTCATAGTTTGCACATAAATAATAGGAGCAAAAATAAAATAGTGCATCTGATTACAAACAAAATTCAAAACATTTTTATAAACCAAAACCAAGAAGATGAAAACAAGCTAATGGATAGCCCAATTGTCATCTAGCCACGAAAAAGAAACAAAAACCCTTTTTACCAACCCACAATAAGAGTCATCGATATGCACATGACTAAACTCATCAGAAGACGCCAAGGGGACTGAATTGTCACATTTGCGCATAGTATCTTACTTATCTCACTTTTATGATCCCCGCCATATGTCTGCTGGGGTAGCTGTGGTTTTTAAAAATCATTTTGGCAGACCTCATGTTTCACAAACCACCTAGCCCTTCAAAGCAGCTACTATGGACTGTCTGTGTACAGTCTTATAACAAAAGCAAAGTATTATGGAAAGCCAACAGGTTTTGATTATGACACATCCTTTCAAGATTTAACAGTGGACTTTAAAAGGAGAGGGTTTTGTCACCTGATATGCTCTCCCATTGGTTGTGTCCGTGACGGGGTTGAACTGGATAAATTCGTAACAAATCTAATCAAAAAGCATACGTAACCATTGTCTCTTATTATCAAGAATCATTCAGAAAATTGAGGAATGGTTTGTCTCACAAAGAGTTCCTAAATCAGATTTATCACTTAATTCACAGTAAGACACCACCATCACCATCTTCTCAAGCCGGAATCTTACCAACACCAGCCACTACCTCGACAAAACCAACCTCAACCTTGACAACATCAGCCATGACCTTCAAAACACCAGCCACGTCCTTGGTGACTACAATTATGACCTTGACAACTTCAGCAACAACCCTGACAACACCAGCCATAGCATCACAAGTGAGTGTATGTTATAGTGATCATTTCAATGCCTCTTGTGATGGTGCTGTGTCCAGTGAATTTGTGTCATCTCAGTTCTCAAATGTTCTGCCCGTTGTATCCCAATCAGCTGATTGCACTCAAAATTTTCCTTCAGCACATGCATAAATAATAAATAACTTAAGAAATCATAAGGATACAAATCCTAAACAGCCAAATCTTAATAATACAAAAAAAGTTTCAACTTCAACTAGCAAAATTAAAAATTTTCACCAGAATATACAGAATTTAATGAATCATGTTGATCCTTTGGAAATCATTACATCAGAAGTCAATCCGATGATTATAGTGCTTTCTGAACATAATGTTAAAGATAATGAAATTGACCGCATTGAAATTAATGGTTTCAAAATTAACCCTTCTTACTGCAGAAGTTCATGCGTAGGGGTGGTGTGATGATTCTTTCTAAGGACAATGTTACCGAATTGTGTGAAGATAAAGTATTTGAGTTTTGTTCTGTAAAGTTTTTTTTATCCATTAAAATTTGTTGTAATAGAGATATATTGTTCTCCCAGCTCTAATGTTTTAGTTTTTTAAACAAATTAGGTATTCTCATTTCGAATATAACTAAAAAATATAAAAATATTATAACTACGGGAGAATTTAACATTTGGTTTCAGATATTTGGTCGATTTTCCTACCAGAATCTGTGATACCACTGAAACTTGTATTGATAATTTTCTCACTAACATGCCTCAAAGTTTATTAAATATTGAAGGTCTAATCACAATTCTCTCGGATCACGATGCCCAAGTTCTTGAAATTGTTTCTCCAAAATGCAGTATCAGTAATGAAAATATAAGATACTACCTTAAATCAATTGTATGTCAATTAATAGACAAGGAAGAAAGACAAGGAAGATGGCCGCTAGACGAGTTTAAGTTCTTTAAATACAATTGACTTTTGGTGAATTTAATAGTTTAATGAAGTGATTATTTTCTCTAAGTACAGTTATAGCCTATTTAACCCTCAAGAATCATTTTGAATAGTAAATTTCATGTGGCAAACCAAATATTAACTATGAAACTTCACAATTAGTAAGGACGCTGTGGGACTGCATACGGTGGCGTTTTCAAAATCTTTGAGTCTTTGAGTGTAGTTGATGATTTAAATTGAATACGGCATAGACTTGTATGATTGTAAAACATTATTATGAATTGGATTATCAGTACTTAATTCAGTTGTTTATTTATCTACAAACCAATATGTTTGAAGTTTTAGGTTGAACACAACTGATTATCAAAATACTTTACGTTGGATGACGTTTAATTCAGGTGGTTTTATATTTTGTAAACTGTGGTATCGTCTGCTAGCAGAAATTTTAAGGCAACCCCGATTTCATTACATTGAAAAGTAGAAACAAGATAGCTGATGATCAGTTATGTTTTTGGTTGGGTAAGTCTGGAACATCATTAGCTAGAGTGGTGTTGGTAAGCTACCTTCGTTAGATATTCTAACCTATCAGAGAGTAAACTATGAGTGTGGGAATTAAAAAGGGAGCTGTAATGAGCTTAGAAGCGGTAGAAACATAACCCCAAATCACAACTTTACAGCAGAGGAATATGAAGAAATCACATCTTTATTTGATGTGATGGAGGAATTTAATCAACTTAAATTTGATCATGAAAACTTGAAGAATAATGTATCTGTTTTAGAAAACGAAGCTGATGTGACATTATAGGATTTCAAACTAAAAATCGAACAGTTATAACAGGAACATTTGGAGCTTAATTCACTTCAAAATCTCTTTATTCATCTTTTATGTACATAAATACATTGAATAGTGTCAGTCCAGTATATCAAGTAGGTCCTATAACAAGTACTGTTTAAAATGAAATAACACCCTACATAGTAAATACACTAAAGCTTTGTCAGATTCAGAAGAGGAACAGAGTGGGGAGTCCCATTTAAATACCGTAATAAATCATGCAAGTAGGCCTACTCTGCCTTATGTGTCATCTAAAGGCTTAAGAACGAAGAAATCAAAGACAAAGAAAATAAAGATATATGCTGATAGTTTTGGGCGAGGTTTGGCCTCATTGGTAACTGACACCAAATGCAGTAAGGTTTTTGATATTGAAGCTTCTGTAAAGCCGAGGGCCTTATGTAGTAATATTACAAGTAATGTGTATAAAGAGTGTGAAAGGTTAGGGACAAAAGATTTTGTGGTTCTAATTGCAGGTGTTAATGATGTAGCAAAGAACTCTATAGACAGTGCTATTGAATCACTGAGCGAAACATTGGAAATGTTGAGTAACACCAATGTAATTTTAGTAAACATTCCACATAGACATGATTTAATAGAGTGGTCCCAACAACTTTTCAAACAACTTAGACACTGCTGGAACTATAGATAAAGGCCTATAACTATTAAAATCATATTTATAACCCTTTTTATAGACAGGAACAACTTTTACAAATTTTAAAGATTCGGGAAACACAGAGCCCAAAATACAACTATTTACAATATTGGTCAATGGTTCACTTATATAATCTAAACCCAACTTTAACATCATAGTATTTAAACCATATACATCTTCACACTTGCTACTTTTCATATTGGTTGTGGGCAGACCTCTTCTTTTTCGTGAACAGTGAAAATCATTCCTGCTCATCCCACAGACCTGCCTGTGATTTCACCGCGGCGAAAGCTTATGTTTTGTTGGAGAATCATAATCAGATGAGTGGAACAAATTAGAGGGAAATCAGTCTTCCGTCACAAGCTGATCAGTTGACCTGTGACCTGTGCAGATGAACATCATCATGTGGGCCTGATCGTGCGAAGAATGGTAAGGGCTGATACAGAAAAATTGCTCTTCCTGTCACTGGTTGACGAGTTTACCTATGCATGATGATGATCCGTGTCAAGTACTGTTACCAGTGATCATGACAATATAATGATCACAGGTCAACCCAGATGGTTACTGGTACTTAGAAATATGTTCATTATTCAAAATAGTTTTAAAACGTTTATCACATAATGCGTCACATTAATTGTTGCATTCCCGAATGAAGCTGAGAACTGCAGCAAATACGGTATTAAATATCGGTGTGAAGTGTGACTCGGCTCTTCAAACTCAAACTTATGTAAGTTTGTTCACTTTCAACAGGTGCCACTCTGGAGAGCCTTGGAATACATGGTGACGAACAGCTTTCTTCACGTTTCACTGCTACTCTAGCTCCAACTTCTCTGCCGAATTTCCCCGCCCCACATAATGTCAAGGCAGTAAGAAGAAATCGTTAATTTATTTTTCATTAATGTTTCTTAGTGTTATAGAAATACAGATTATTTACTTGTTGATTTTTTCAGTTGTTGAAATCACTGCAGTGAAGGCAAAGAACTGTAGATTTAAAATATAGTTTATTATTGTAAATGACTCCTTTTAATTTAGCTTCATTGAAGGGTTTCGTGGATCAAACTGTCAAAACTCGTAAAATAATCAAATCATGAAGAGTGCGGGAAAACCCCTATCTAAATATTTGTATATACCTTTCACTGAACAAGTTTTTGCTATGTAGGTATGTCTGAAACTGCAGGTAATGATTTCAATATTTTAAAATGTTAAGTTCATTTGATTTAGCGTTAAGGCCTACAACTATTTTTATACTTAACAACAGTTTTTAACAAATTTAAATAGCATTGCCTGTTTGAATAGTGAAGAGGATATTGTTAAGGATAACATTTTGGCCATCAGGATCTTTACTGATGTGGATCAGAAAAATTTTCATTAAAGTATGGGTGGAGTAGTATTTATGGCCCTTTTAAACCTCTTTGTTATATATATGGAAATAATTTATTATCTGATATCTCCAATGTCACCCTGCAGGCACTCATTATGACATAAATACCCCCGTCGCAGCAAACCTGCGTACTCAGCGAATTTCTAATGAAAAATACATGTCTTAATACCACATAAAGCCGCATACTAAGATTCATAAAAATATATTCACAAATAAGCGATATATCAAATTTGAATTATTCTCCATAGCAATAACATTGGGAATGAGTACGCAGGTTTGCTGCAACAAGGAACACCAAATACGAAAATACAGGTTTACAGGTTTTACGTAAATATCAATATTACTCAACTAGGTGAAGCCACATACCAAGTTTCATCATATAAATTCATAAATAAGCGATATATACCATTTTGATTATTCTCCTTAAGAATAACATGGGGGATGAGTACGCAGGTTTGCTGCAAAAAGGAACACAACAAATTGGTTTTTATGCAAATATCAATAGAACTCAACTAGGTGAACCAACATACCAAATTTTATTAATTTATTTTCATAATTAAGGGATACATTGCATTTTACTTATTCTCCATAAGAAAAACATGGGGGCTGAGGACGCATGTTTGCTGCTACGGGAATTATCGGTAAAAATTGTGTTTTTTGTGCAAATAACAATAGACCACAACCAGATGAAGCCGTATACCAAGTTTCGTTAGTATACGTTCATAAATAAGCGAGCTATAATTTTTTTCTTATTCTCCATAAGAATAGTAATGGACAACATTCTGTGTTTAGCACTTTCAATATCTCTGTAACAAATTAACTTAGAGAAATGATCAAAACACCAGATTGTGTGTTTTTTTTAAGCTGAATCTAATGGTGAAAAGTAAAATTTGACTTTTTTTAATATTGCATGTAAAACTTCAAAAAACCCATTTTTGGGGTACAAACCCCCCAAAAATACCACCTCGGATGGGTCGATCTGTCTGGTTTTCGATCTTAAAGTCATAAATAATGCTTTACACGTTTGTACCAAATTTTATCAAAATCGGACCATTTTTACGAGAGTTATCGCATCCACGGACATATATATATTTATATATATATATATATAGTTTCGAATTAATGGTGTTTTTGGGGTCTGGGGACCTCAAAACGAAAAGTTATCATGGTCCCGGGCTTAGGTCTTACCATGCCGACTACAGTAATAGCTTCTTCCCTATAGGGGAAATTCGCTAAAAGCAATCAAACAATTACTTCACACTAAAAAGTTCCATTATAACTGCTGGATTTTATTTTTTTCTATTTATTATGAAAACATGGAACACTTTACTATAAACAACACTATCATTTTACTCACTTTAATCTGATTCCTTTATATAAGCAAAGAAACCCAAGAAAATCACTTATCTCAAAAATTGAAAGTCCTTTGATAATTCAAAGTCTAGAATTGCCTATGCTCAGCATGCATGTTCATCTGTTTTTATTTAGAATATTTCACTGTAAGGTGGTGCCTCCCATGTAAGCTAGAATCCCCCATTAAACTATATTTTTTATGCTTTTGTACTGTTTGTTTATTTTTAATATTTAGCTGTGAAGGTAATCTTCAGAATGATGACTGAAGTATTGGTTAGATTAAATGTTAAGGGAGAAATTACCTGCAGACAAAAAAAAACCTCTGAGAAAAAAATAATATTATAGACAAACTCTTGATTTTGTAAAGAAAATAAGTTATTATCTATCATGATCATTTTTCTAATTTAATTTATTTTAATTGGATTCAAGTGGTTAGTTTTCAACTCTTGTTCTAATCCTTATAAAAGTAGCAGACGTTTTGGAAAATAACTAACATTTAATCGTATATATTTTTTCACTTAAAAGTAAACAATTAAATTTACACACAATTTTGGATTTATCTTTGTTTGTCATCAAGTGCTTTCAAGTTTAAATCAGCTATACCCTAACCATCAAAGGAATTCATTTGTCACAATTCCATTTGTAATGTTGGTTCACACATAGGTGCTGGACGCGATCTCAGGCTGCCGACCAGATGGAGGAGGTGACGATGCGGACAAACAAAGATACACTCTTATCAAAGTCCTGGTCACGGCATCGCTGGATGAGAGACTTCGTCAGCATAGGTTCAAGTTTCATCAAGCCATCAGCAGAGTACTGGAAACCTTCCCAGTTTGGACTCTTGATAAGGTAAATGGTAAGCGTCTCATAGAAGTAGAAAAAATCACTTTTCCTACTTTTATAGATGGTGTTTGGTGTTTTTAAGACTTCCCAAATGGTATTTGATTTTAATAATAATTGTTTTCTGTGGTTTAGATTAGTAGTTTTCCAACCTTTTTCAGCGGGAAAAATTCACAATTGGTTGAGAAAATTTGTTCGCAACCCTCAGTAAAGTAAATAGCCAAACAGCCTTATAGATATTTAATATATACTTGTTTTTTTTTTAAATAATTTCCAAACGGCTGTACTAAAACACTTGAAAATTTTAAGTTACGTGAAGGAAGAATTTTGTAATTCATTTTTGACCAGAGAATGCTATAGTTGCCTTGAATTTTGCCAACAGCATACCGAAGTTTATAAATGTTGGGTTAAACTATCTATGTTACTATCTAATTTAGCTTCATTGAAGGGTTTCGTGAATCAAACTTTACAGTCAAAATTTAGAAAATAATCAAATCATGAAGAGCGCGGGAAAACCCCTATCTAAATATTTGTGTACACCTTTCAACGAACACGTTTTTGCTATGCACTTATTATGTCTGAAACTGCAGATAATGATTTTAATATTTTAAAGTCTTAAGTTCATTTGATTTAGCCTATAGGCCTACAACTATTTTTACACATAATGACAGTTTTTAACTAATATATTTTTTAAGACTAAATAGCATTGCCTGTTTGAATAGTGAAGAGGATATTGTTAAGGATAACATTTTGGCCATCAGGATCTTTACTTATGTAGATCAGAAAACATTTTTCATTAAAGTATGTTTGGAGTAGTATTTATGGCCCTTTTAAACCTCTTTGTGATATATATGGAAATAATTCATTATCTGATATTTCCGATGTCACCCTGCAGGCACTCATTATGATATTAAAAGCAACCAAACAGTTACTTCGCACTAAAAGTTCCATTATAACTGCTGGATTTTATTTATTCCATTTATCATCAAAACATGGAACACTTTACTATAAACAACACTGCCATTTTACTCACTTTACTCTGATTCCTTTGTATGAACAAAGAAAGCAAAGAAAATCACTTCAATAGCAATAGTATGATATTTTAGTAACATATATTTAATTTCTTTCAAATGTTTTAGAAAATATTTAAATGAATTCCGAATATTAACCATAGCAACATTAAAATACTCTTTGGCTTCGACAGGCAGCTGAGCTGGTAGATCACCTGCACCTGTTGCGCATGGGGCTGCAGAATGCTGCGTATGTTTGCTGTAGTTGGTTCACCAGCTCTCCTCGGGCCCAGGACTTCAAAGTCGCAGTAGTTCGTCATTTGTTGCATTCCCGATTCGGCATGCTCCCACCACTTGAACCTTTTCAGTCTCTACTACAAAATCTGCCACCTACTGAACATATTGTGGAAAGGTGAAAAAATACAAATTATAGTAAATTTTTCAACTTTTACAGTAAAACGTCAAAAACGTGATTAATTATGTAGTTTGTTTGGTTAGTCAAGGTGCCATAAATTGTATTGCACACTTTTATCACCTTTACACACCATGCCCGCCCTTGGTCTGTCCTGTAACAGGATGTTGAAGTAATTTATAATAGACACAGGATATCATTTTCCATCGATGAAATGATTAACATTTAATTACTAATTTATTATTAATAAGATTTCTAACACAATCAGTATATCCTCTTTCTGTGCTTATTACGAATTTGATTTAAAAAAAATCATTGCTTGATCAGTAAATAGCTTCTTTCGCATGGAAAAATCTGTCAAATATCTGTCTTTATTTTTTTCCTGTCTAAGACAGTCTCATTTTGTTAAAGTTTTAGAGTTAACCTCTCTAAATGTTAGAACCCCAAGAATCAAACCTTTGACTTCTTGCATCAAAATCCAAGACCAACAAGATTTAAATTGCTAGTGATATTGCCGAGGTGCTCAAGGGTTCATTTTCAAGTTAAACATCAAGCTAGCAAACATACTCCTCTTCATCACTGGTGGTGAGGAAAGTGTAGAGTTTTAAAACGATTACACACAAATTCTAAGCACGAAAACATCAAACACATTAAAAAAACTGATCAGTACGAAAATAGAACACGACACGTGTTATGAGTCGTCTTCTGCTGGCGACACATAAGTCCTTCTATTTTCGTACTGACCAGTTTTTTAATGCGTTTGATGTTTTCGTGTTTAGTATTCATGTGTAATCGTTTTTAAACTTTGACGACTTTTCTCACCGCCAGTGATGAAGAGGAGCATGTTTAGCTAGATCCTCCCACCAGCCATGTGGTACTTCATGTCCAACTTGAAAATGAACTCCTGAGGTTTGAAACCAGAGGTAGTTGTACCATGATGTAGGATCACTCGGCAATATCACTAGGTAATTCCAACCTTTTTTTAGCGAATTTCCCCCATAGGGAAGAAGCTATTACCGTAGTCGGCATGTTAAGACCTAGGCCCGGGACCATGATAACTTTTCGTTTTGAGGTCCCCAGACCCCAAAAACGCCATTCGTTCGAAACTGTATATATATATCATATATATATATATGTCTGTGGGTGCGATAACTCTCGTAAAAAAGGTCCGATTTTGATGAAATTTGGTATAAACGTGTAAAGGAACATTTATGACTTTAAGTTTGAAAACCAGCCATATCGCTCTACCTTAAGGGGTATTTTTCGGGGGTTTTGTACCCCAAAAATGGGTTTTTTGAATTTTTTACATATAATTTTTGAAAAAGTCAAATTTTAGTTTTCACCATTGGATTCAGCTTAAAAAAACACACAATTTGGTATTTTGATCATTCCTCTACGTCAATTGGTTACCGAGATATTGAAATTGCTAAACACAGTACGTTGTGTAATGTTATTCTTATGGAGGAAAAGAAAATTTTTATATCTCGCTTAATTGTGAACGTATACTGACGAAACTTGGTATACAGCTTCATCTCGTTGTGGTCTATTGATATTTGCTCAGACAAATTTTTTTCCAATGGCTCCCGTAGCAGCAAACCTGCGTACTCAGCCCCCATGTTATTCTTATGGAGAATAATTAAATGCTGTCTCCCTTAATTATGAACATTAATGAATAAAAACTCGTATACGACTTCACCTAGTTGAGTTATATTGATATTAGCATAAAAACCCATTTTTTGTGTTCCTTGTTTGCAGCAAACCTGCGTACTCATTCCCAATGTTATTCTTATGGAGAATAATTCAAATTTGATGTATCGCTTATTTGTGAATATATTTTTATGAATCTTGGTATGCGGCTTTATGTGGTATTGAGACATTAATTTTGCATTGGAAATTCGCTGAGTACGCAGGTTTGCTGCGACGGGGGTATTTGGTAATGTAATGTGATTCGGAGGCTATTCCATTATGAAAATCCAATATGCTAACCGTTAGGCTAGAGAGATATCCAACGGTAAGGTTTGAAGTCATCTAAAATAAAGTAGGCTTAAAACTACTTTAATATTGTGTCCTTCCATTTAAGCTCCCTTATCCATTGACTAAATTATATATCGGTATTAAATAAAGTTGGAATTTACCTTTTTTGTGTATTATGTTGCTCCAATGTCCATTTTTTTTTTTTTTTTTTTTTACGTAGGAGGAACGCTTAATGCGCGAACCCAAAGGAACAGTGTGGGACTCCCTCTTACGAGGTATACCCACTAAACCTCCTACGGAGCCGCGGGGAAAAACCAGGCCGGAACCCTTATCGGACAACTTCGGCACTGGCCCGCGTGTCTTGCGCCCAGACGGGTCACGTCACCGTTTCGGGAAACTTAGAGGTCACCTAAGCATCCCTCGTCTCGCTTTCCCCGAAGAACGGATTGCACGAAGAGCGCAACCGCTCTCCAGGAGTCTTCATTTCGAAGCATTGCCCCCACCACGACGTCCGGGGACAGATCGCCGACAGCAGAGACGAGCCTCCTCCTGTCTTCAGCGAAACGACTGCACCGGAAGAAAGTATGATGAGCATCATCCACCTCCTCCGGGCAGTAACTACACTGAGGTGACCTCACCTTCCCCATACGGAAAAGGTATTCCCTGAAGTACCCGTGGCCCGTCAGGAATTGACACAAGAAAAAGTCAATTTCCCCAAATGAACGGCTCAACCACGGGCTTATGTCTCTGATGAGACGAAACGTCCATCGCCCTTCCAGTCCACCGTTCCACCGCTCTTGCCAAACTCGCAGAGTTTCGAGTCTGGCTTCCACAGCAGCTTGGTCTCTTCCGAGATCAGGGGCACGGCGAAAGATGTTCTGCCTCTCAGCGGCGAGCAGATCAAGGGGATACACTCCAGCCACAACCATTACAGCCAGTCCAGACACAGTGCGATACGCACAGGCAACCCTAAGAGCCGCCCTGCGCTGAACGGATAGAATTCTCTTGCTGTGTTTTTTGACTCTCATGGCACCCGCCCACACTTCTGCGCCGTACAGGAGAGTGGCGTTGACAGTGGACATGAGAAGTCGCCTCTTGCTGGACCTCGGGCCTCCGACGTTCCCCATCAATCTGCTGAGCGACAGAACAACCCTCGTCGTCTTGTTGCAAACCGCCTGGATGTGCTCCCACCATGTGAGGCGGCGGTCGAGCACCACTCCCAGATCCAATGTCCATTGGGTGCAACTGTTTTGCAGATACAACATCTGAACTCTGTTCATACGACATATTTTATACTTCAGCTAATCATGTCGTTTTTTAACTGTGTTATTGTTTATGTTTTTGACCTTATACTGAGTAATTTTATTTAAAATTTGATTTGATTTTTTGTAGATTCCGGATGTTAGAAATATATGTTTTGATCCAGCTTTTGGACACGTTGCTTATGACTTGTAGCTACAGACCAAAGAACGATCTGGATGCTAGTGAAAACCTTGCAGAACTTTCTTCTTCTATGGTTAGTCCCTTGGAATCTCATTTGGATATTGTCAGTTGCTGGTGTTGCTAAGTCTAGTTTCCCTTAAAAAGGGAATATACTTTTAAGAGAAAGTAGCAAAAACTATATTTATTAACTCTAAAGGTCTGTTTTGCTTGGAGCTGCTGTTGTGATATTTGCTCAGCAATCGACGCTGAGAGGTAGGCGCCAGGCTATGATCGTTGAGTTGTTTCCTCCACTCCAAACGCTAGCGTCTGCGTCGTCAGTTGTGCTACTGCTGTTGTGAGTTTGATAATCACTGAAATAAGTTTCTCTCATATGGATGTGCATTTTAAAGTTATATTACTGTGACTCAATTGTTCCAGCAGAGATCTTATTGTAATTACGAGTAACTTAATCTTTTTATTTGATGGAATGCATATCTATAGTTTTTTTAAATGACTTTAGTTAATGAAAGTGAAGTTTAGGTATTAGTTGAATTAAATAGTTTTCTAAAGTTACCAGATCCCCTGCTTCATTCGCAGCTATCACTAGGGTGACCAGATCGGGAAAAGGAAAGAAGATGGGAAACTGTCTGTAATATCGGTGGGGGGGGGGGGGTATCTGGGTCTGGTGGGGATTCTCCTCCGGAATATTTTTAGTACTGATATACTAACATTTTTAGTACATTATTAAGTCTATTTTCTTCAAAATAAGATATTTAACTTATTAAAACGTCGATATATCAGTTGAAATATTATAAATATTGATTTAAACATTTTGTTGAATACATAGATGAAACGTGTGTGATTTAGCCATTCGGAAAGAGTTTTTTGTGAGAACGGGACACACAGCCCATTCCTTACCTAAATAATATTCTTGGTTTGCTAATCTTTGTAAAAAAATTGTTCAAATTATAAATTGCAGGTTTAGGTGCTGACGCCTCAAGCAATTTCTCATTTGACTGATAAAAGTAAACTTTTCTACTTTGGGAGCACTTATTTTGCACTGAACACACGTACAACAGCACAACAGATGCGCGGCTGCAGGGTCTCCAACTGGTCCGAGAGCAGTCGAGCCAGCGTCTGACGCTGGTGACCTGCTGGGATGGTCCCTACAGGGTCAGCAAGCTCAACCTCCAGGGACCATCCCAGCAAGTCACCAGAAAGCTCCTGTGTCTCAGCAGGCGGGACATTAAGCGTATCACCGGTATGATTACGGGCCATGGTCACCTAAGGAAACACCTCTCTCGGATGGGCGTCTTCAATGGTGACCCTGCATGCAGGAAATGTGGGCAGTACGAGGAGACTGCAGACCAATGAGACTTTGATTGCAATGAGCTTAGGGAGGTAAGGGCTTCAACTCTGGGATCTATGGTCAGGGGTGGATACCTGCCTCCTGAGGAGCTCGTCGATAGGATGATGCAGTTCATCAGGCTCTTGAACCTGGAGGAGTACTGAAACCTTCTCATTTATTTTTCGGGGGTGCGCAATAAGCCCAGTGTGGCTGATGTGCCTTGGGACCTATGTCCGCCCCTTCTGATGATGATGATGATGATGACGCTGGAGCTTCTAGCGTCAGACGCTCGTAGCAATACAGGTCAATGGCACTCAGGTAAGAGCAGTAGCGCACGATGATCGCAGAGTGTCAATCGCTGATCGACTATCGCAACAGCCGCTCCGAGCAAAACAGACTTAACAAACTTTAAGCTGAACCCATGACCTCTTAAATTAAATTAGGATTCAGGTTTGGGAGTCCTCCCATTAGGGAAAAAAGGTCTAATAGTTTTATTAACTTTACCTTTCGCGTAGCTAGTGCACACAAAATTGGTATCCAAATGCATGGTTTTACACTTTCTAGAAAGTCAGGGAACTTGAAAAAAGTTCAGGGAAAATCAGGTAAAAAGTTGGAAAAATGCTGAAAGTCGGGGAAAATGACTGATATTTTTTAAAAGTCTGGAAAGGCTTATATTTTTAAACGCAAAGCAATACTGAACTAAAGTCCAAATTTTTTAGATTTTTGTTAAATTGGTTTTTATAGTCCAACGAAGAGAGAGTGAAAAAGATATGTATAAAAGATCAAAAATGTATATTTGACAACAAACTGTTGGAAACATTAAAATAATAAAATAAACAGAAGAATGTTGGACTGCTATCAGAAAGGTGAAGGATGAAAACAGATGTAATTTTGTTAAATATTACCTCTTGTAAATAAAATGCACAATCCAAGTCGATAGTCAGGGAAAATTAAATTTGTTAGCTTGGGAAAGTGCAGGGGAATCATTATCCAAATAAAAGTGTGAACCATAAAATGGTACAAATTAAATTACCATTTTTACTCCTTAGAGATTCAGTTTGGTATGGTATAGTTTATAACTATGAACAAAGTAATATAATTAATTAATAAAAAAGGGGTAAGCAAATCAATCTTTCCAACCTGTTGTGTTGAAGTGGAACACACACAAACAAATTCTCAATCCCGGTTACCTGAATATTTAAGTCGTAGTCCTATAGATCAGATATTCATGGTTATAAGTACTCAACACTTTTGTGATTCCTGCTCCTACACTCGACATTCTCCTACAGGTCAACAGTACCATTTTGTGCAGGATAAATAGAGCCAGAAAAATCAAAACAGTCCATCCAAAAGCGAAAACGCCAACAAAAACCCCTGTTCAGTATTGATTCACCCACCAAAGTTTCCTGGAAGTTTAAGTGTACATGCAGTCCACACAGTGAAACCTTTCCCCCATGCGTGCTGACAAGTGATACTGTTCTGATTTATTGAAAAAATTATTCTTCAAAAGAAACAATACCAAAAAGTAACATATAGAAGACCTAGAAGACCCCCCTCTCCCTTCGTCTGCCTAGCTGTAATCTGCCGGACTAGGGGAAAGGTTTTTCTGGGCGATCCATAACGTTCACTCATGTCAATCCATGTTTGCTTGGAGATTAAAGATGTTTAGATAAAAAGTAATAAATGGCCTTCCTGCAGAAAATATGGAAGTGACTTTAAGAAAATGAACATTTGATTTTTCTTTGGATGATGAGGTACACTGCCTTTAACTTATGATCTGTTTCTATATTTTCTTGTTCCATAATGATCTGGGCTGATCAAGTTACATCTATCTATATATTAATACGCTAGGGGTTTTTTCTTCACAGTCATAACTCGATAATGGCTGGACGGATTTTAAAGTTTGAGGTGCCAAATTAAATGTGTTTTTATTTTATGTAGATTTGCAAATACGTCTCAGAATTCTAAAAAAGGGTATCACATAAACACAGTAAAGGGCTGAATTTTCGGAACAGTGGCGCTATCCGACGGCGGAAGTCTAAACTATGTGTTGATTGAAAGTACGTTGTTACCATCCGTTTCAATATCAGATGTTTTGATATGTTTGTTTACAACTGAAGAAACCTCTCGTTGGGTACAAACTTGCTCGGATTCAATCAACAGGACAACTAGTACTTATTTAATAGGCGAGCAGGTTTTTTGTGACAATCACTCCTTCTAAACTACTGAACCGATTTTCATGTTTTTGGTGTCATTGGAAAGAGCCTAACTTGAAGTTGTGCAGGAAACCTTTTTTATAGAGAAATAATTTGTGAGTGAGGCCCTGGGGATTCTTAAAGTTGAGTTTTTTCCCATAAGTTTTAACATTGGGAAATAACTATAAGTTTTAAGCAATCAGCTGGATAGAGTAAACACAGTTAATCAGCAAGCCATGTTGGCTTTGGAACGGTAACACAATATTTATACAGGAATGTCAGTATAATATTACGTTGTGATAGCGAGCGAAGCCGCAACTGGCTACTAGTTTCAAACTAAATCCCAAAATTTGCGCCAGATGAGTGGGAATATTTTCTGACAATTTCACCAAGTGGTATTTAACAGTGATATTTATAATCTTTCTGTATAATCTAGTCGGGTAATAAAGTTTATACAAATAAATTTGTCTGGAACCAGTTTTAAACTAGGGCTTTTCTATAAGGGAGAGCATGTTGAATATCTTATTGTTAATAAATAAAAACACAATTTTATGTCTAAACAACACTATAATTACACAATTAATTATTATTTACAACAAGTATTATATCTCGGCAGTCTATGCTGCCATCTTCAGGCCAACTGAGGCTTAAATCAAGATGGCGGACAGCGTTGCAGTGAGGAGTTGGTGGCGCTAGTGTCGCTTCCCATAATTCCACTTATCCAATATGGCGGACGTCGTCGGCTAGTTGTCTATTATTTTAATATTGTTATATGTTTCTTGATGAATTGATGTACTATATCAGACTCAAAGTTTTGTTGCTCATTTAATAGATTTTCTCTTTAAAAATCGTTAATTCTTCCCTTGCTGACATGTTTCTCCCTTTTGGACATAGCTTGACGATTTTCATATTTTCTTCTATATTATTTAGGCTAAGGTCCATTAGGTGTTTTGCAACATTTGATCGTTCTGGTGAGTATTCCTCACAGATGTTACATTTTATTTTATATATTCCTGATCATTCATACTTATTTTCATTTTCGATTGTTCTGTGCAGTATTTTGCTTAAATTGTTATTCGTTTTAAATGCTACTGATAAGGCAATTTTTTTAAATTTATTTGCAATTTTTAAGCATTCTTTTCCTGTGAAGGTAAATGCGTATTTTGGGGAACTTACTTCTCTTTCTCTGTGCAAAGTTGCTTCTTTAAGTTTTCTTTCATGTTTTATTTCTTCTGCACTCTTCTTCCAATATCGTCTATGATAGAAGGTTTGTATCTGTTGTACATGGCAATTTGTTTGATAATTTGTATTTATTTTTTCCTGTTTTCATCGTTCATGGGGATTTTATATGCTCTGAATAGCATAGATTGGAAGCTTCACATCTTGTGTGAGGAAGGGTGGTTTATGGTTACGTTTGTTTGAGTTGGTTTTCTGTAGATTTTGTATTTAAGATGGGTTCATTATTTTATTATAGTTAAATCCAGATAGTTCATTGAGTTCTCTTTCTCTTTTTTATAGTAAATTTTAGGTTTTTGTGTTGGGTGTTGAAAGTTTTAAGCATTTTGTCTGTTTCATCTTCATCTTCCTCATTATAAACAATCAGTATGTCGTCAACGTATCTTATGTAAAATAAAATGTCACAGGATTTCTTTAGTTTATTGATTGTTTCTTCTTCTTGGGTTTGGATGAATACTTCGGATATCAGACGTCGTACTAGCCGACGACGTCTGCCATATTGGATAAATGGAATTGTGGGACGCGACACTAGCGCCACCAACTCCTTGCCGCATCACTGTCTACCATCTTGATTCAAGCCTCAGTTGGTCTGAAGATGGCAGCATAGACTGCCAAAATATATTACCTGTTGTAAATAATAATTAATTGTGTAATCATAGTCTTGTTTAAACGTAAAATTGTGTTTTTATTTAGTAATGCTCATCAACAACATGTACAATGATGATCAAGAAATTGATATCTTATTGTTGGCTCAATTGGCAAGAAAGATTATTTAGTGAAAATAGTTTTTCAACAGACAATGATCGAAAGACTTCGCGACTGGGCAGATGCTGTACATTCTGAACTCATGGCACCCAAGCTTGTGTATACTGTAGAAGGCGGTTTCACCAGAGAAAAGTAAGTTTCTATTGTTTTTTGTTCATGTTTTAGCAATAGTAATGCTATTAGTAATTGGGGTTAGTGGAAGTGTATAACAATACCCTGAGATTTGCCCTTGTAATTTGCCTTGTGATTTGGCCTTTGTAACATTTCCAATTCATTCAGTTTATGTAGTCAATACCAATACGTGAGAGATGACTTTTGCACCTATTCCTACAGACTTTGTATCAACTTTTAGGTTTGTGTGCTCAGATTTTTTGGTCATGGTTTCTAACAGGTATTGATTGATAAATAGTTATTAGCTCCGAGCATTACTTTCTTTATTTTAAAAATAAAGAAAACCCAAATATTATTTGTCCCATTCAGTGCCAAGACCTGGGAAACACGCTAGAATTACCAACATACAAGTTGCTGGATGTCCATGAAACATGCATAAATTGTCAATGTCTCGTTAAGAGGACAAAAGTAACAATACAAACTGTCACCAAAAAAACCTAATTGATGCCTGGATGTCTTAAACCTCCAAAATAAAAACATTAAGTCAAAAGTCGGAAGATTCTAGCTGATCTTCCAAATTGCCAGAAACAGACTGATGCCTCAGTGAAACTTTCCGGCACATTTGGGTGGGAAATTGATTATTGCCTAGCACTAAAATGTTTAAAGTACCAAAGCAGTATTTGAATTAAAATCTTTTACAATGGCTTTGCAAACCTTTTCTCCTTGGTGTAATACTAATGATTTGTCACCTAACTTCCATTTGATTTTTAAACATTAATAATAACCTTTGTTTAGAGTTTTGTTAGTTTTAGACAGTAACTTAAGCTGTCTTTTTATGCGCAGGATGCCTTAGTCAGTAAAACAATTGTAGAAAGATGTACAATAAATTAGTAAAATCCAAATCCAAAAGAGGTTTAGGTTTTAAGCTAACAATAATTATAAGTTACTGCCATTAGGACCCAAGCCTAATGTTTGATATATAAAACCCCGAGGCATATTTCATAACGCAACTAATTTTCTGTGAGTTTTCTCGTCATTACAATTGACTGTTGGGCTGTGGTTCACAGTAGCGTCATCTGGTAGCCTACTCCTCTAAAGTTTGAGGGTCAATTAAGACTGATACTTCAGAACAAAGGCAGTTTGCAAATTTTCAGTTTCATTTAATGATGATTCTAGGTAAAATCTGCTTACTAAACCACAGATAATGCCAGTTTTCAATCTTTATGTTATAAAAGGAATATTGTTCATGTTTTCCTCTAAGGAAAATTTAAGTTACTTAGGCAAACTTACAAATATAACTGAAAATGTAGTTTGATAAAAATACTTAAGATAAAGGTGATCAAATTTTGGAGGTATTACCAAACAACATATAAAAACTAGGAGTGTGTGAGTACTCGAAACTCCCGAGTATTTTAATACTCAAACTCGACTCGGAAGTTTTGAAAAATACTCTAAAGTTCGAGCGAGTATTTCCCGCCGATCACTTAAGATTGCGACCGGCCAAAACACGTAGAAACGGCCGCAAAAGGCGATCCCATCACGTAAAATCGGCCGAAAATGTCGATCGCTAACAATTGCGACCGGCCGAAACGCGTAGTAACGGCCACACAAGGCGATAGTATAACGTAAAATCGGCCGAAAATGACTATCGGACCGCATAATTTTGGCCATAAATGATGACGTTATATATAATATCGGCAAAAGTGGCGACCTGGCCACTTAGTTTCGGCCGTAACTAATGATTTTGTCTTCTGGTTATAAGCGATATCTGGACCAGGTGATATTGGCCATGACAACCGGACCGTGTTTTATCGGCCGGAAAAGAATGTTTGTCAATACGTAATCCAGTTTGATTGTACTGGCCAAAACTTTGTATTGCTACTCATGTATTAGTTAGAAACCATGTTTAGATTATCAAATCTAGGGTGGTATCCAAATCCCTTTACACTATTTTAAACTACCAACTGATGGCACTCGCTCGAAAATAATTGGCACTACTCGACTTGAATAAAAAATCACTAACTCGCACACCCCTAATAAAAACTGAGGTTGAGTATAATATTTAGAGTGGAGCCATGATTTTGTTATATGAAACCAGCGCGATCATCACAAGAAATTATTTTCATTTAACTCATTCACCTACCCATTTCACTACACTGCCGGGCTAGGATATGTAAATTATTTTAGGCCTAATTGCATACTTAATTTCCCCTCTTCAGTACCAACATAACAAAACGAATACCATGTAGAAGGTGTCATGTTTATGTTGTAATGTTGCTACTGTACAGGGGGAAAATTCTGCCGATGATGGCACGAAAATCCAACCAGCAGTAGTCTCTCCAGTTATACATAGAGCTCACTGTGTCAACATCACAGTGCTGCAGGCAAAAACCTGCTGTTTGGGATTTACTTACCACAAAACATTATTGTTGCCACATAAAAATTAAATAAGTGGATTTCATAAACTAACTTAGATGCTGGTAATGAAGTTTTCCCCATGTATTTGTGCTACCAGTACAGTTAAACTACAAACTGCCAGGAGGCGAGATGGATTTGTCTATTTCTCAGTGCTTGGTGGCTGTAGCGAGAAGAGCTTGTCGAAGTAGGTGAATTGGTTTAAGAAATTTAGTTGACAGACATGTACTGTACATATGTAATTCGTACAGATTGGAAGAAAAAAAAGAGTTCAGGCATTTTGGTTGAAGGTTATGACTTGTTTGGGTGTGATGTTTTAGTTTAAATTTACCCACAATTAACAATTTTTTTCAGGTGTGTGCGATTGAGGGCAGACTGTGTGGAAGTTATTTGCATTTTGAAAAATGATTCAAAATCATTCTTCCAAATTATGTGAAAAGCATTCTTTCTTTTGCCATAGCAAAATGATTTGAGCCATCCCTGCAAAAATGAAATTCTGATGACATTAGGAATTATTGTTGAACTCCTCAAGAGGATAAGTATTTTCTTTAAGGATCCAGAAAAGTGTCCTCTCCAATATAGACCTGATGCAATGAATTTGATATTATTGTTTAATACTAGTTTTTACATGGAGCCTATCGTTGGGGTATATATCTGATAAAATGTGATATTCTATTTGTGCTCTAAAGTGATCTTTGCTAATGAAATCCTCCTGGTTTTTTGAACTGATTTCAATGGTTTATGTATAAAGAAATAACTGCCTCAACTCTCAGATTTGCAATCAAACAAATTTGTATTCTTAAGTTACTTTGACGTGAGCCTTCTTTTCAGAGAGAGCTCTGTTTGGTTTTGAACAATGCCTCTTGCTTGATATATTAAGTCACTGAATAAATGTTGGGTATGTTAAAGAATGTGAGGTTTGCCGGCAACATTTTAAAATGGTTTAAAGAGGTGGTGTTTGATGGAGAAAATCATATCTTATGTGGCAACTGCAGTTTATAGCCAATCAAACATACCACATTTATATACAATTCAGTTCTTTATTTATTTATACATTCCATGTTTATTTATAGTACAAGATTATGAAATGGTAATAATAAATCAAGTGTCATTAATCATTTTTATGTGCACGTGGCACAAAGAACAGAATAACTGAAATCTATACATAAAGCATAATTTTGTTGTCGTTATTAGGTCTTACATTTTTATACCAAATATGTATTTTTTAAGCAATAAATCTAAGAAAGTGTTATTTTTACATTTTACTAAATATTTATTTACCTTGTCCCTCTAGTCCAATCTATGTACGTACAGAAAACCCCCATACACTTGTGGAATGTCTGGGAGATATGTGCAAAAAACTGTCGAGTTGTGTCGTAGCCTTTTGAGTGTTCAGTCCCGCTGTCAAACCAAATAAATGTTTGTTTTATTCGTACCGTCTGTTTCTGTTGGGTTTGTGTGTAAAAACTGTGACAGTGGGTTCAACTTTTATTTTTTTGACGCCCTGAACCTAGTATCTACTAGTAAAGGATTAAAGACAGAAAAGTATGTAAACCTGCTTTATTTTGAGTCAGACTTCAATCCTAGAGGCAATATGAATAAAAACACGTATGTTTTCGCTATTACTGCAACCATCTACTAGGTCCATTAATTTACATGGTCCTTAAAAGAAACACTTAAATACATATTCTCTCAGCTTTTGACATCTAGTTTGGTTAAGATTTTAGCTAATATTTTCAACCAGCTTTTCATACAGGTAAATTAGTGAAACGACGACGTAGTTGTCAGGGCAATTGACTCCAGGACCAGAGCAGTGAACCTGTGGTGAGGTAAATCCTAGTTCTGATAGGTAAATGTTCAGTACTATCTAAGCTCATACTGAAACAGTTCATCCCTTTCGTTGCTGGAGACTTGGGTCCATGTGAATATGCAAAGTAATGTAAAAAAGGTCACTGATCTCTTTTATTTAAAAAACATATTTTTCCACACTATCCATTTTTGTCAACTGCTGATATACATATCCATACATTATTATTTGTATATTATTATTTTTGTATGATTATATATTATTTTTAACATAATCAAGCATGGGAAACTTCCCTGGAAAAGCATGGAAATTTGTTTTTTACAAGTATATGGAAACAGTAATCATTATGTATGTATACTAATTATTTTAGTAAACAGAAAACTAAACTCATAGCAGAGGAAACAAAATGTAAACAAACATACATTAAAATTTTTTATTTTATTAAAATAACAAAAGTCTATTTGGCCGCTGTCTTTCTCTGGACGATCCTCTGTTCACGAGCCGCCTTGCGCTCCTCAAAACGCTTGATCTGAGCGGCCGGCTTGAGGTTGTTCTTCTTGGCAAACCTCAGATTCCTCAAGAACTTGGGGTCAACCTAAAAAGACAACGCAATTTAAATCAATTGAACAGAAGAATCTTATTATGAAAAGTCAACTTTTATGAACTTTGAATATCTACAGTGGGTCTTTTAATTTTAAATAGGAATTTTTTTAAGTCAATTTGAAGCTAAACGGGATCACATGAACACTTGACAAAAAAGTAAATCATTAAATTAAATTTAAAATAATAACACAGTTTTAAAGAATTACAGTGACGTTTTAAGTATCTCAAAATGTTAAATTAAACGCAAGGTACAGTAGAGTTTCAGAAATCCGGACTATTGTGGCGGACACCCGGTCTAAATTTAGAAAAATCTGGATTTCTCGGAGGTAGGCATGAATCATCAATTCAGCCTTAATATGACAATATGCTTTTATGTTTTAATATGCTAATACAAGAGTGAGCTTCCAGAAGAAAGTTATAAACACTCCGTAATACAGTAGAACCTTGTTAACCCGCCACCAACGGGACCGAGAGCATGGTCGGAACACAAGTAAGTTTGAATTTATCAGAGGAACATATTTATTACTTGAAAACGTGATAAAACTCTAATCAGAAAATATTGAACATTTTTGTAATGCGGGAAAATCACGTGAAAACTAAAGGGAAGTTCGGTTTTTGTTTTAATTAGGAACAACAAATTCAAGATCATCGGTCTGGATAAGTGTAATCCAGATTTCTGAGAGTGTACTGTATAATTATCACGGTCTTAAAATTATCATTTCATAATTTAAAACACCTCCACTGTACACACTACACGCTTTACTGGCCGCAAAAGAACAATAGAAAAGGTGCAGGACTGATGAAGTCCCTGTAGTCGCAGCGCAGCGATGAAATCTTTATTAAAAGAATAAGTCCGCTTTTCAAGAGCGATGAAACCGGCGAAACTATTAGGTCTTGAGTTATTGTTTGTGTGTTATGTGAACGCCTTTAACGTCTGGATGTGCCTTTAGTGTTTCACCTTGGAAACATCCACCTTTAGAGCTTCACACCCTGGGCTTTCAAAGTTCTAATGTTAATATTATGGAAGAATAGAAATCAATTAATTGAACATTCAAAAGCTGCTGTTGATACTAACAAAACACAGTATAGAACCAGGAACAGCTTTATCAAGATGAATTCTAGAATTGCATCACAATGTAAACTAATTAATAAGAGAATGAGCTTAGTTGCAAACTGTCCACAATTCAATTACAACGTCACGGTAAATACCATATACAAGTAAGCCATTTAATAAATATGAATTCTTTTTAGAGTCTCTTATTGCTTTGTTGTTGCCGTGAGTCATCGGTCTTTCCTCGTGATGTACAATCAGACCATCATAGAAAAAAGTAGAGACAAACATCCAAGTGTAAAAGTAAAGCAGACATGAATAACCTGGACCACCAACATGGCGGCCTATCATTTCTGGGAGTACCAACAGATTTTGTTACTTTTGTTGTAATTTTAATTGAAAAAAACATGGTAGTTTTTGCTGAATTTGATTAACTGATATTTCTTCACCAAATATTGTATGTTACTAAAATAATAATTTGTGAATTTATAAACTATACGCACAAGTTAATTTGGTGGATTTGCTTGGATACTTACACCTCGGGTTGATTCGTGCCTGAAGCGTTTTGGCTTCTTGATACCATTGCGATGGGCTTTACGATCTGAAATCAAAACATTACTTGTATACATTTGTACAAAAATGTTTCTTCCATCTGGATGCAAGTTAGGGCATAATCTTTAAAATACACTGATTCAACTTTTATTGCAGATAATTTCTTCATAACTGCAACAGTTAATACCCTTACATTGTATTGTGGGAAATTAATGATTGTACAGTACTAACAACAAAAAAACTGGTACTTCAACCCGACCCGGATATAACATGACCATTAACATGATCTCATTACAGCTCCTGCCTGATTAATATATACATCAATCAATATTTAACTGTTATTCAAACGAGGCCTTTCAATTACAAAGTAATAATCTTCAGGTTCTCGGACAACTGAAGATAATTATACTTTGAAATTTAAAGGTCTCGTTAGAATAAATATTTAATATTATTGATTGATGTATGTATTCATTTAAAATTAAGGATAAAAATAAGAGCTATAGAAGATGAAGAAAAAGTTAAATTAAATCATCCCTAAAACTTAGATCCAAGCGTTATAATTTGCCTTTTTTTATAAAATACCTACTTATATCTTGATAAATAATTAATTTACAAGACAATTTTTTAGGATTTAACAAACAATATTTTTTTATTATTTAATCGTTAAAACGTTTGAAACTAAACCCTACACACGTTGTTGATTAGCAAAAATCAAAAGAATTTAACTTAGTTTAAACATAAGTTGGAGAATTTGTATTACTATTAGGTCAACGACTTATTAGCATCTCAGCACACAGGATGAAGAAGAGTCTAAGATAAGATCTCAAAGTCAGATGACAGTTGCTCACTTAACACTCTTGCATAGAAAAAAATAAAAAATAATCCAGACAAAGCAAACTTACAGACTAAGTGATGTAACTTTAACAGTTTCCAATGAAACTTAATAAAAAAAAGTTAATAGTTAAATTGATTCATGGTATGGTACTTTATTTTACCTGAGCTCAATTTATACAGATTTTTTAATAACCTTGTTTCTAAACAAGCTTGGCTTGGTATTTTAGCCAAGATGATGCTCATATTCCATTTATTCCACTGAATGGGTCCAGTTAGATCTAGTTTACTCATTATCTTTGAGCACAGAACTTAAGATGAAAACAAAAACAAAATACCCCCGTCGCAGCAAACCTGCATACTCAGCGAATTTCCAATGGAGATATAAATTTCTTAATACTACATAAAGCCACTTACCAAGTTTCATAAAAATATATTCACAAATAAGCGATATATACAATTTTAATTATTCTCCATAAGAATAACATTAGGGCTGAGTACGCAGGTTTGCTGCAACAAGAAACACAAAAAATGGGTTTTTATGCTAATATCAATATAACTCAACTAGGTGAAGTCGTATACCAGTTTTTATTCATTTATGTTCATAATTAAGGGAGACAGAGCATTTAATTATTATCCATAAGAATAACATGGGGGCTGAGTACGCAGGTTTGCTGCTACGAGAGGGTTATGCGAAAACAATTTTTTGGAGCAAATATCAATAGACCTCAACTAGATGAAGCTGTATACCAAGTTTCGTCAGTATACGTTCATAAATAAGCGAGATAAAAAAATTTTCTTTTCCTCCATAAGAATAACATTAGACAACGTACTGTGTTTAGCACTTTCAATATCTCGGTAACCAATTGACGTAGAGGAATGATCGAAATACCAAATTGTGTGTTTTTTTAAGCTGAATCCAATGGTTAAAACTAAAATTTGACTTTTTCAAAAATTATATGTAAAAAATTCAAAAAACCCATTTTTGGGGTACAAAACCCCCCCAAAATACCCCTTCGGATAGGTCGATCTGTCTGGTTTTCGAACTTAAAGTCATAAATGCTGCTTTACATATTTCTACCAAATTTCGTCAAAATCGGATCATTTTTACGAGAGTTATCGTGCTCACGGACACATATATATATATATATATAGATATATATATATATATATATATATATACAGTATCGAACGAATGGTGTTTTTGGGGTCTGGGGACCTCAAAACGAAAAGTTATCATGGTCCCGGGCCTAGGTCTTACCATGCCGACTACGGTAATAGCTTCTTCCCTATAGGGGAAATTCGCTAAAAAGTAAAGCCTCTACAGTTACAAACTTACTCTGATTGTGGTTGGTATGATTCTTGGACTTTGCCATGTCTTCCTGTAAGTTTTCTGTAACAAAATACAATTTATTCATGAGTAACCTTAATTTTGAATAGGTCCACAAGACATTTAATATAGTGCAGTTGTTTATTGGATTGAGTGAAACGAAATCCTTATACATAACTTTACTGCTTACACTGGTAAGAGAATCAACTCGAACTGGCGTGTCTGTGACCTAAATAACTCAAAAACGCCTCTACAGATCCACTTCAAACTTTAGAGATAGATTCTATAGTACGAAATCTCGGTCGAGTTCGTTATTGGGAATATTTGGTTAAGTGATAATAAAATTATCTTTAAAACAAATCTATTTTTTATCCCATAAGATTAACATTGGGAGCCATTTTAGTGGTACTTGAATCGTTGATATTTAGCCAACGTCTATGTTTCAACTATAGAGTATAGTAAGTATTGCCATTGATTCACTAAAGAACTGTAGTTTTTCATGTTCATGTTGACTAGGAAAAAATACTTCTTTTCATAACTTGAAACACAAAAACTAAGGTATAAATATTATTAGCTTTTAAAAGTTGTATGTATATTTTATTTTATACTAATTAAAAGATGCATTATTATTTTAAATACTATTATAATAAATAACTTTATTGGTACCATACTCTATGTAAAAAAATGCAGGCTGAGCGCTGTACTATGGGACTTTGGCCAGTCCAGACTCCAGACGACAAAATTATAACCGAAAGGAAAGATGTCAACAAGGAAATTATTAAAGTTATTATTAAAGTGATTAAACGCTAATATATGTAATTATTTACATTATAATTTCCACTCATTAACAGTAGAAAGTCTTAATTTGTTAAAAACATTATTATCTCGCTTATAAAACTTACGGTAAGTTACCAAATAAAATTAATGTTTTGGTTTTTTATTTGGCGGCTATCACCAATGCAACTTTACAATATTACAATAATTAACATTTGTAAGAACAGAAAACAGAGCAAACTATAGCTACCTACACATCGTGCTTTTAACTACAGTAGAACTCCAATTATCCGAATTAATTGGGGATCGGGCCGATTCGGATATGCAGAAATTCGGATAATCAGATATACCTTGGTAATTAAGCAAAATACATCACCATACATTAAAAAATCGGAATTTTATTGGCAAAGTTATTATAAATGTAATGAACAGAAAGTGAGCGAACTGTATCAAGAATATACGTCATAAAAATTAAATTACAGGAGTTAAATTTAATACAGTATATACAGTTGCTCTTTTCAATACATACTGTTCGTATTTCACTGTTCAATGTTGGTTATTTCACTTGAATATCTCGAGTAAAGTGAGTTTATCACTTAGCGAAAGGACAACACGTTTACGTTTTGTACTCATTTCGAACGATAATTTTGGTGAAAGAACAGTAGCGACTGATGATGAGCAGGGCGAGAAGGGGGTATGACTCATTGTTCCCCGCGAAAATATCGTCCGGAAGGTAACAGCGCGGGCTTTTATTTTAGCGCTCACGACGCATTATCGCTACACAGGCTCATGCTGTTATTAGTTGATTTTTACTATTTCTATTATTTCACTCAAAATCGATTCGGATAATTGGATATTCGGATAATTGGGGTTCGGATAATTGGATTTCTACTGTATGATGATATGTTATTAAAACTTAGTGTGGCACATTAATTTTCACCATATTCTGGGACTAGCCTATTTCCTTTTTGTCAGATTGAAAACTGAAGTTTAATATGAATTAATTTTCCTACAAAATGATAATTGCATTACCAGAACTTGTTTATTCAAACTCAATAAGGCAATAAGGCAAACTCAATAAGTTTGATCCTTTTTGGAGGTTAATATTTGTAAGGTATGCCTATCGACTTTAATTTTCTAGGCATAGTTTATGATGTCCATACACCACTGTTTTAATCCAATTTTTGACTAAATTTCTTCATTTTTATCCAAAATAAACATTTATAAAATTGTTCGGTAAGGTAAAACTTAGTCTCTGGATAGTTGTGGCTTTTGGCACAAGTTCATCCTAGGCCTACTTTTCGATTGAAAATGATCATTTTCATTGAACTAACCTCATATAAATTTACCTCTAGAGTTTGGAAATCACATTTGTATTTTTCAGAAACAAGGGTAAAGTGATACAAATTTTAAATCCAAAATACTTTTGTTCAACTTACATTTAATTTACCCAGGCGAATCCAATATGGTTTCGATCTTACTCGGCTCGGGTATACTTTCATATGTGGAACAAAATAAAGAACCAAATGAAATTGTTCGATAGGCTACGGTATATTAATTAGGTTGATATTTTTAACACTGATTAATATTTAATAGCTTGTATGTTTGTAATTACCGTAGCTACCTCATGTTTGTTTCGTTTAGTTTGTTATTCAATTTAACTTAAAATAATAATGAAATAAACAAACATAACATGATAATGTTATTCCTGACGATGCATGTTTAAAGTAATATTGGAACCAACGTTTGTTATTTGGACAAATTTCAAGACACCTAAACTTAAACATAACATACCGTATCGTAAAACCGGCTAGAACCGAATAGGGGGTCTTGACCTGGACACGTACATATTTCTAAACATAAATATTTCTAAACTAACCTGCAAACTTGAGCAGTCGTTCGTTATAGGTAGGCCTACATTTGTTTAGAGCAGAACATGCTCTAAACAGAGCCCGGCATTGTTCCGAAAATGCATAGCTCCGAAAGGCACTACTCCGAAATAAATAGGTATTTTCGAAGGCATTAGTCCGAAATGCATTGCTCCGAAAATCACTACTCCAAAATCAGTGTTCCGAAAAAAATTCGTTGCAGTGCATTTCGGAGTAATGGTTTCGGAGCAGTGCTCATTGGAGTACTGCATTTCGGAGTTAGGCATTTGTGGTTCTATTTAATTTGGAGGGGACAAACGGGTTAGAGGAAGATTTGAGATGGCGGTATTAGCCAATGAATAGACTAACTCGCCCCACCCACGAATGTACGCCGTGTTGCCGCGTTTACATGCAGGCTCTTCGTAATATCCGCAGAGGCCTAAATTTCCAGTGCATTTCGGAGTTGTAAAATCAAGTGCGTGGCTTTGTTCCGCAAATTCACAACTTCGAAAGGCAGACCTCCGAAAAAATACCAAGTTTAAAAGGCATTAGTCCGAAATGCGTAGCTACGAAAATCAGAACTCCGAAAATGCACTACTCCGAAAGCAGTGTTCCGAAATGCACTGTTCCGAAAATATTTTCGGAGTAGTCTTTCGGAGCTACGAATTTTCGGAGCAGTGCATGGATCTCTGCTCTTAACGAGGCATGCTCTAATCATTTATAACTCACGTCTTTTCACAGAAATAAAATATTATGTCTAACTAAGACATGTCATTTTTTACGTTTGTCCGATTGTTTTCGTGAATAAGGCATAATTTTATTTGAAATTTAAGCGTGCATAATGCCATGCTATTTAAAGAGATAAACAACATATATGAACAACAAAATTTTCATATTAACGACAGGCCTATTCCAGTTTTGACCCGGACACTTTAATTATACTCCATGGATGTGACTCTTCTCACGGTGCGACTCAGGGGAGAAACGATGGACGACTATGACGTCACTGCTCACAAGCATGACGTCGTAGTTTTCAAGTAGATTCACTTGTTTGCACAATTTATTCACTGACTCACAAGTTTGCAATTGCATTGCATTTGCGATCTGGCGTTTGTTTGACGTTAGTTAGGGATTTATTTATTTGATAGTTAGTACAAATGGTTGTGAAGTATCCTACATTAAAATCAGTCAGCAAGTCTAATTTAATTTATTAAAAACTCCTTCCCTAACTGATTTTTTACATAGGCCCAGAAAATAAAATACCCCCGTCGCAGCAAACCTGCGTACTCAGCGAATTTCCAATGCATTTATATGTTTCTCACTAGTACATAAAGCCACTCACCAAGTTTGACAAAAATACATTCATAAATAAGTGATTTATAACATTTTTATTTATTCCCCATAAGAATAACATTAGGACTCAGTACGCAGGTTTGCTGCAACGAGGAAGATAAGAAATGAGTTTTTAGCGAATTTCCCCTATAGGGAAGAAGCTATTACCGTAGTCGGCATGGTAAGACCTAGGCCCGGGACCATGATAACTTTTCGTTTTGAGGTCCCCAGACCCCAAAAACACCATTCGTTCGAAACTGTATATATATATATATCTATATATATATATATATATATATGTGTCCGTGAGCACGATAACTCTCGTAAAAATTATCCGATTTTGATGAAATTTGGTATAAACATGTAAAGCAACATTTATGACTTTAAGTTCGAAAACCAGCCAGATCGCTCTATCCGAAGGGGGGTTTTGTATCCCAAAAATGGGTTTTTCGAATTTTTTACATATAATTTTGGAAAAAGTCAAATTTTATTTTTTCCCATTGGATTCAGCTAAAAAAAACACACAATTTGGTATTTTGATCATTTCTCTACGTCAATTGGTTACCGAGATATCGAAAGTGCTAAACACAGTACGTTGTCTAATGTTATTCTTATGGAGGAAAATAAAAATTTTATATCTCGCTTATTTATGAACGTATACTGACGAAACTTGGTATACAGCTTCATCTGGTTGTGGACCATTGATATTTGCTCAAAAAAATAATTTTTACCCAAGGCTCCCGTAGCAGCAAACCTGCGTACTCAGCCCCATGTTATTCTTATGGAGAATAAGTAACGTGTTATCTGCCTTCATTATGAAAATAAATTAATGAAATTTGGTATGTGGCTTTACCTACATGAGTTATATTGATATTTGTATAAAACCCCATTTTTTGTGTTCCTTACTTCAGCAAACCTGCATACTCAGCTGCCGTGTTATTCTTATGGAGAATAATTAAATTGACATAAATCGTTTATTTATAAATGTATATTGATGAAACTTGGTATGTGGCTTTATTTGGTATTAAGATACATATATATGCATTGGAAATTCGCTGAGTACGCAGGTTTGCTGCTACGGGGGTATTATGCAATTATCAATATAACTGAACCAGGTGAAGCTACTTACCATGTTTTATTAATTTATGTTCATAATTAAGGGAGATATAAAACTTTACTTATTCTCCATAAGAATAACATTAGGGCTGAGTATGTAGGTTAGCTGCTACAGGGACAACCAACAAAACATTTATTTTTTGTGCAAATATCAATATACCAGTACAACATGAAACCTCATACCAAATTTCATCAATATACATTCATAAATAATCAAGATATCAAATTTTATTTATTCTCCATAAGGATAACATTGGACAATGTACTGTGTTTAGCACTTTGAATATCTCTGCAACGGTTTGACGTAGAATCATAATTTAAACACCAAAATGATTGTTTTGTGGAGCTGAAGTGATTGGTAAAAGAAAATGTGAAGTTTAAAGTAAAATTAACTGAGGAAAAGCCAAAAACCTTTTTCCCATAAGATTAACATGGGAGTTTTTATGAGCATGTTTTTTGGATTTTTTCCGCAACCACTTAACCTAGGTTAATAATTCAAAATACCATATTATTTGTTTTTTTAAGCTCTATAACATGGTCAAAACAAAAATTAAGTGTTTTAAAAATTTTAGGGTGAAAAATGCAAAAAATTGATTTTTGGAAAATTAAAAATCCCCATAAACCCCCCTTCCCATGGTCCGATTTTTCTGGTTTTCGAACTTAAAGTCATAAATGTCAGTTTACACATTTGATCCAAATTTCATCGAAATCGGACGTTTTTTACTCAAGTTATCGCATTCACGGACACACACATATATATATATATATATATATATATATATAGATAGATATATATATACATATATATAAATTTGAACGAATAGTGTTTTGGACATCTGGGGACCTCAAAACAAAAAGTTATCATGGTCTCGGGCTTAAGTCTTACCATGAGACCTACGGTAATAGCTTCTTCCCTATAGGGGAAATTCGCTAAAAGCCTATTATAAATTTTTGTTCAACCCACACATGTTGCTGTAATGTTTACCTTACATTGATTTCTAAAAGCACTTATAGATCTAAATGAATTTTAAACGGGTAAAAATTTTAATTGGTTCGGGATTATGTATCGGGATTATGATGTTTTAATTGTAAGTGACAATATTTTAAAGTATTTTTATTCTATATATGAATCATGCCTCTGTTTATTTTGTATAGTACTCATATTTAATACTTGTATTTTGTAGTACTTATTGTATATAGTTCTACTTGTTGTTGACACTATTCTATGTATACAAGAGTATCATTATGAATAAAGAAATCTGAATTGAATTGAATAAAATATATGTATGAACAAAACTGAGCGACTCATGTATATAGTCAGTGCCTAAAGCCTATTCTGACAGTCAGAGACTGTGATCTGTGATGTCAGTTCAAACAGCAGCAAACGGCACATGCCTAAAAGAAGAAAACTACGACGTCATGCTTGTGAGCAGTGACGTCATAGTCGTCCATCGTTTCTCCCCTGAGTCGCTCCGCTCTTCTCAACCGTTACGACTCGTTTCTGCCGTAAACACAGTATTCCCGCCATAACTAATAACAACATTGTGGTTTTTAGCTCTGATACGGTATTAATTATAAGAGCAGTGGCGAAAAAGTATTCTTTGTCTAAATCGACCATAAGTGATCATGTCCGTGGAAAATATAATGGGCCCCTTGTTTCTAACTGTATTTTAAATGTCTTTTCCCCTAATGGTTCTTTGTTTACTTTCATTTTAGTTGCAAAGAATAAACAGCTGAAACGTGACGTAAGAATACCCTTTTTTCATCCCCAACCCATTTTTATTTCACTTTTAAGCCTTTGATTGGTGCAAAGGCATCTGCAGACCTCAAAACACCGTCCAACTATGGACAGAAGAGATTACTTTATACGTTATAACGTTTGTTAGGTGGATGTCCGGTTCAAGACCGTATGTGGAGGTTAACCCGGACACTTTTATTTATTTTTAGCGAATTTACCCTTTACGGATTAGCGAATTTCTCCTATAGGGAAGAAGCTATTACCGTAGTCGGTATGGTAGGACCTAGGCCCGGGACCATGATAACTTTTCATTTTGAGGTCCCCAGATGCCAAAAAACACCATTCGTTCAAAACTGTATATATATATATTTGTCCATGAGCACGATAACTCTCGTAAAAATAGTCCGATTTTGACGAAATTTGGGATAATTGTTTAAAGCAGCATTAATAACTTTAATTTAAAAAACCAGACGGATCGACCTATCCGAAGGGGTATTTTTTTTTTGGGGGGGGGGGGGGGGGTTTGTACCCTAAAAATAAGTTTTTTTAGTTTTTTACAAATAATCGTTGAAAAAGTCAAATTTTAGTTTTTTCCATTGGAATCAGCTAAAAAATACGCACAATTTGGTGTTTTTATCATTGCTCTAGTCAAATGGTTACAGTGATATTGACAGATAAGTGCTAAAGACAGTACGTTGTCCGATGTCATTCTTATGGAGAATAAGAAAAATTGTATAACTCGCTTATTTATGAACTTTCCTGATGAAACTTGGTATATTGCTTCATATCGTTGTGGTATATTGATATTTGCACTAAGAAACATTTTTCGGCTGATAGTTCCCGTAGCAGCAAACCTACGTACTCAGCTTCCATGTTATTCTTATGGAGAATAAGTAATGTGTTATCTCCCTTATTTATGAACATAAATTAATAAAATTTGGTATGTGGCTTTACCTTCTTCAGTTATATTGATAAAACCCCATTTTTTTGTTACTTGCTTCAGCAACCCTGCATACTCAGCCGCCATGTTATTCTTAAGGAGAATAATGAAGATGTCATAAATCGTTTATTTAAAAATTTATATTGATGAAACTTGGTATTTGGCTTTATGTGGTATTAAGGTACATATATATATGTGCATTGGAAATTCTCTGAGTACGCAGGTTGGCTGCTACGGGGGTATTTATTTTTGTTATAATAACATCCAACATAATAATATATAAGTTAGGCTAAAGGTAAATGGATATTGTAAATAGTACAAACACTTTAAAATGGTCTGGTTTTTATTGGTGACAACGTTAATGGGAAGGCACTATAACCTAAAAATAGTAAAAAAGTGTCCGAGTCAAGCCTGTTTTACGGTAGGCCTGACTGAAACCTAAACTTTAATAGGCCTAACTGAAACCATAACCGAATAACCTAAATAATCGTTATACCCTATCGAACAATTTCATTCGGTTTTTTATATCGTTTCACTTATGAAAGTCTACCCTGGTTTCGTTTTTTTAGATTTCAGTTATATTCGATCTCAAAAGATATTGTCTTATAATTTGTACAGCTAACAAACGTTGATTCCACTAATACTTAAACATGTATTGCCGGGAACAACCATTGTAAGGGATTTATGGAAATCGCACTAAGCACTGAAAAAAATATTCAGTCTTTTAGTCCCCCAACAATGTGTTAAGGTTTGAGCAAGTTTGAGGAGCCGTTAGAACAAAACATTTTCTCAATAAGAATAACATGGCGGCTTTTTATGCCACTGGGGCAGAGTCCTGAGGTCTGGAAGAAAAACAAAAAAGTACCTATCTGCAATTTGTTGATCCTCTACAACATTATGGTCCGGAACAGTTTTGAGTAGGCGTTTTCAAAATCCCCTGGGACATACACGCACATGCACAACCATTACATTATAAGTATATATCTTTCTCAATACAAAATACGGTACTTTGGTATTATACGGATGCCACCCTTATACAGCGCGCTGCGGCAGTTATGTTAGGATGGGTTATCATAAAAATGATTGTAGAACTTTCCTTGTTTTGTTACGAATCGAATGATACCTGATGAGTCATACTTCAGGCCGCCAAACCCCCTCCAAATAGGCCAAGGTCAGGTCGTTGACCGGAGCGCGCGCATCACCTGTCACCGCCTGTATCTGGGTCAGTGTCATGAGTGATTTATTGCCGTCACTACGTTACATTTGTTTTCATAATGAGTGACGTTCTGATGGTGTGGGATTTACCTCGAAATGAAGAGGAAACCGTACGTATTTTTATGATAACCCATCCTAACATAACTGCCGCAGCGCACTGTATATTTGGCGGAGTACATGTGGCGATCGGGTGTGGCTGCTAGCGGCGGCGACGCATTCAACACGATCCTAGCGGACATCGCTGTCTTTTGGGAGGCACAACACAAAGACCGCTCATCAGAATGATGTAAAATTTGTACAGTAAGTCAATAAAAGTACGTTTTTTCGAATTATGTAGTTATCCTTTGTATCCGGTAAAAATTTAACCTTCAAAAATAGTGGCATCCGTATAATACCAAAGTACCCAAAATACTTTGAGCTCCCGAAACAGCCCGATTAACATTTTTTAAAAATTCTTTACGTAAATCTATTAGCAAAAACTACTGTGCCAATTTGAACTGTTTTAGTATTAAATTAAAGGTTTTGGCCAGCAGTTTGTCATAATTACATTTTTTTTAGGTGTTTTTACGCACAATGTTTGCGTTTATTGTTCCCATAACAAATATTGTTCAACTTTCAATAAATCACTTACGGTACATTACTAGCAAAATCTGTTAAATATAATACTTATATAGGTTATATTAGCTTAACCTATATAACTTATAATAGGTTTTGACATACACTAATGTCATCAATATCTTTGTTTAGTTTAGATGTGTTGTTTATAGTGATAAATTTATTTTAATTTTTGCTCTCATAAGAGCACATGTTCAAATATCAACAACATTCCTTTTGTAAATACACTAACAAAAACTAAAGGACCGATTTAAATAGTTTCGATCTGAAATTGAAGCTCCGGTCCTATAGAGATTGGTATTTTTATTTCCAGAAAACAAGTTTTCTCAGTGAAAAATTACTTTTAATGTTTAACAAGTAAAAGAGATGCTCCTGTTCAAATTTAGATCAAATTTAGTTGAACTATATTTACCGGAAATTGGAATTATATATGTGCAGGACTTGTCCTTCCAGGCTGATTCAGAAATTTGTTTACTAAGTTTTCCCTAACTTTTGCGTATGTGTGAACTAATACAATACATTTTAAAAATGGAAGAAAACGTCGTTCCTATCTTGTATAATAAATTTTGTTTCCCCCAGACTACTTAGTAAAGTCAAATTTTACTCCTTATTGTAATGAACGAATATAGTGCTTCTTTGTCTCCCGGAACAGAATCAGCTGACATTTCGCTGCAATCATTAATGCTGTAGCTATAAGGGAATCGGATCAGCTGATTGATATTTCCATAATCAACATATGTATGTGCCTTTCAAGTATGTTTACAGCTGCTTGGTGTAACTAACTGAACTTAGATCAAATCAATGGGAACTTTGAAGGCCTGTGGGGCAGAGCTCTTAGGTCGGATTAAAAATTGTCTCTTATAAGAACCTTGTCTTGACATAAACAAACTCAACAACAAATAATTATTCAATTTGGTCCACTTATTCTCAAGTAATGGCATGACCAAGGGAAAAAGGGATCCATTTGAGTGAATTTCCCATATAGGGAAGAAGCTATTACCGTAGTCGGCATGGCAAGACCTAGGCCCATGACCATGATAACTTTTCATTTTGAGGTCCCCAGATGCCAAAAACACCATTAGTTCAAAAACTGTATATATATATATATATATATATATGTGTGTGTGTGTCCGTGAGGACGATAACTCTCGTAAAATTCATCCGAATTTCGACGGAATTTGGTATAAACGTGTAAAGCAGCATTTATGACTTTAGTTCAAAAACCAGACGGATCGACCTATCCGAAGAGGTATTTTGGGGGGGTTTTGTATCCCAAAAGTGGGTTTTTTGAGCTTTTTACATATAATTGTTGAAAAAGTCAAATTTTAGTTTTTCCGTTGGAATCAGCTTAGAAAGACGCACAATTTGGTGTTTTGATCATTGCTCTACGTCAAATGGTTACAGAGATATCGAAAGTGCTAAACCCAGTATGTTGTCCAATGCTATTCTTACGGAGAATAAGACAAATTGTATATCTCGCTTATTTATACACTTTTCCTGATGAAACTTGGTATATTAATTCATATCGTTATGGTCTATTGGCATTTGCACTAAAAAACATTTTTCGACTGATAGTTCCCGTAGCAGCAAACCTGTGTACTCAGTCCCATGTTATTCTTATGGAGAATAAGTAACATGTTATCTCCCTTAATTATGAACATAAATTATTCACATTTGCTATTTGGCTTTAGCTACTTGAGTTATAGCCCAGGCAATGAAGGAAAAATGTCGGAAGAAATTAGTAACAGGCTGAAACCTATACCAGTCGATAGTACCCACCTAGAGGTACAAAAACCCAAAAGTCCCCTAAATTCCCCCCGGTGCTTATCTCGTAGCCCCCCTTTAAACCCCCCTAGCCCCCCTTCCTGCAAGCATTTACAAAAACGCTCATATCTCCATTACTATTTATTGTAGCTTAATATTTATTTTTTTGTTTGATTGCCTAAATAATGATCTACAAAAAAGGTTGAGTCATTAAAATAGCTCAGACCAACAGTTCAGTAGATATTCACATTATAGTAATAAATATTTGATAATTTTAAAATACTTTTTAACATTATTCTTATCTAAAATTCAAAAACGCACTTTTTCCAGAAAATACTTGAAACAAAAGTTGTGGTAAATTATATTCCGCGTAGAATGATATATACATTGTTATAGTTTCAACAATGGCAACGTAACTTAAGAGGCTCAAACACAGCGCGTGCACTTTGGGCCGCTGCGCCACAGCGGCGGCGGAATTTCGGCAATTTATTTGCCACTCACGTTTTAAGGCTGAATATCACAAGCAATAATCAAGTACCCTTTACTGATATTGTAAAAAGACTATGTTATTTAAGACATTATTTAACAAATTTATTACGTCGAACATGGGTAATGGTTGATAGCTGATTTTTACATAAAAACATGTTACCAGTAATAACCATTATATATTGTATGAATAATATAGTTCAGTGTAGTTGTGTGGTAAATAAACGATTAAATTTTTGAAATAAAAATTCCAAACGTTCATTTAACAACAAGTTTTAAATAAAAGTGATTACAACCCTGAAATGCAATGCGCGCACCTTGATGCTCGATATGCAGCAGCTACCGTACTAGCGCAGCGCCTACCTGGCTGCATCGTTAGGTCAAAAATATTTCACTTCTGGTTACTGGTACCAAATTTTGCACGTTGTATCTTCATACAACTAGCTTTTATATAAAAACTCTCTCAGAGCTCCCTGACACCCTGTGATGACGTCATCAAGATGGGGGACTAGAAACATTACAGGGTATGCTTTAAACGTTAATAACTTCTATACAAGTTGCTTGATTTCGACTTCTAAGGAATTATTTTAAAGAAAACCAATCTAACTACAATAAATTATATTTTTTGAAATTTGTATGTGTATACTTTTTAATAGGACCCATTTTGTACATACACATTCTTTTTGGATTCGAAGCCGTTTACACTGTAACTTATGAACTAACCCTTTGATTTTGAATAAAAATGGTATCATCATTTAAGACAGTATTTTATGTCACGATTTCAAAAACCAGAAATTTTGTATCAGGGGAAAGGGGTTTTTATTGTGTTTTAATTAGATTTAAAATAATCTTTTTATATATTTTATTAATGTTTTTAAAACACACAGTTTTGGCTTACCGTACATTTTTCATCTTCCTTCCTTCACAATCGTCAAGACTGGAAAGTCGTCAATTCAAGGTCAATTCTGGGTTCTATGATTTGTTGAGTGTTATAGTTTGTATGTATGTTTCAGTGTCGTATAATGAGCATGGTTTTAGAGCCTATTGGTTCAAAAGTTGTGATCTTAAAAAAAAATTATATTATAATATGGCTTATTTAATAGACAATTTTTTGTTAGTTTGTGAATTTGTTGTTGTTGATGGATTTGAGATTACGTGGGAGCAAGTTGAATAGTTTTACCCCTTTAAAAGGAAACGTTTTGCTGGTTTTGTTGAGTCTATGTTGATTCAGATTTAAGTTAGTCCCTGAAATAATATTGTATTTGGATGCAATTTTTTCTGGATTGAAGTAGGTTTAATTTTGTTATGGTTATGGTATCGAGGATGTATAAGGATCATACGTCAGGATACTGTGTTTAATGGAGAGTGGCTTGCAGTGTTATTGGAAGTGAGCTCTGTCGATTATTCAAATGGCCTTTTGTTTTAGCAAGAAGATTTTTTGCCGATGAGTATCGCTGTCTCCTCCTAAGGATATAATTTAAAATCTCAAAGTGCATCTCAAAATGCAAAGTGCATCAAGAGTGCATGGTAAGCCATTTTTGCAATAGTAATAGTTAGGTCAGTGATTTCTCTAATTCTCATCTCTGCAAACAGAGAAGTTGATTGTTTTTTGTGAAGGTTTTGAGGTGTGGTTGTTAATTCAATTTTTCACCAATGTTATACCAAGAAGTTTTGTATTTCTTAACATTAAATTTGGTTCTGTTGTTGTTGAAGTGGTTGGAGTGTCTTCTGTAGATGTGGAGTTGGTGGAGAAATTAACATTGATTGTTTTGGATTTCTTGATGGTTAGGTTCACGTTTTGACAGATGTTACTGGCTATCTGTAGGGATTCTATTTGATTTTTGCTTGGTGATTTGGGTATGGTAAGAATTGTGTCGTCAGCAGACATATAATACATGTATTATTTTTTGGATGGAGCGTAGGGCAGGCGTTGATGGATGCTAAGAAAAATAGTGGTCCAAGAACCGACCCTTGAGAGATTCCGGTGGTGATTTATATTTGAGTTTGGATCTTGATTTGATTTTTGTGTTATTTAGGTAGCTATTAGACACTTATGTAGAGCATAACAAACTAAATAATTTAGTATTTTATTACCTAGGTTAAATGGTTGTGGATAAAATTTTTAAAAAAGTTCAAAAAATTCCCCATGTTAATCTTATGGGGAATAGAGTTTAGATTGTTCACAATAAGTGTTAAGAAGAGTACCCATTGCTCAAAATCGAGCAAAATTTGGTTTTTAAAAGCATGGCTGCAGTACACTCCCTAATGTTATCCTTATGAAGAAGATTAAAATTCCATTTCGTGCTGGTTTAAATATAGATTTTATTTTAAAACATATTGCACCAAACCTGCGTACTCACCGAATTTTCAATACGTATATATGTACGCCACTACTACAAGAATCAACTTGACAAGGGTCATTAAAATATACATATATATATATATATATATATATATATATATATATATATAATTAGTTCATACCCCATAAGAATAACGTAAGAGATGTTTACATAGATTTGCTGCAACATAAAGTGTAAGGTGTAGGTTTTATGCAGTAATTATTGGACCACAAGTACATTAAGCTAAATACCAAGTTCCTCAAAATATGTTTATAAATAAGCTAGGTATTACATGTTATTTATTCATACATTAATAAAATATATAAAAAGGTTATTTTAAATCTAATTAAAACACAATAAAAACCCCTTTCCCCTGATACAAAATTTCTGGTTTTTGAAATCGTGACATAAAATACTGTCTTAAATGATGATACCATTTTTATTCAAAATCAAAGGGTTAGTTCATAAGTTACAGTGTAAACGGCTTCGAATCCAAAAAGATTGTGTATGTACAAAATGGGTCCTATTAAAAAGTATACATATACAAATTTCAAAAAATATAATTTATTGTAGTTAGATTGGTTTTCTTTAAAATAATTCCTTAGAAGTCGAAATCAAGCAACTTGTATAGAAGTTATTAACGTTTAAAGCATACCCTGTAATGTTTCTAGTCCCCCATCTTGATGACGTCATCACAGGGTGTTAGGGAGCTCTGAGAGAGTTTTTATATAAAAGCTAGTTGTATGAAGATACAACGTGCAAAATTTGGTACCAGTAACCAGAAGTGAAATATTTTTGACCTAACGATGCAGCCAGGTAGGCGCTGCGCTAGTACGGTAGCTGCTGCATATCGAGCATCAAGGTGCGCGCATTGCATTTCAGGGTTGTAATCACTTTTGTTTAAAACTTGTTGTTAAATGGACGTTTGGAATTTTTATTTCAAAAATTTAATCGTTTATTTACCACACAACTACACTGAACTATATTATTCATACAATATATAATGGTTGTTACTGGTAAAATGTTTTTATGTAAAAATCAGCTATCAACCATTACCCATGTTCGACGTAATAAATTTGTTAAATAATATCTTAAATGACATAGTCTTTTTACAATATCAATAAAGGGTACTTGATTATTGCTTGTGATATTCAGCCTTAAAACGTGAGTGGCGAATAAATTGCCGAAATTCCGCCGCCGCTGTGGCGCAGCGGCCCAAAGTGCACGCGCTGTGTTTGAGCCTCTTAAGTTACGTTGCCATTGTTGAAACTATAACAATGTATATATCATTCTACGCGGAATATAATTTACCACAACTTTTGTTTCAAGTATTTTCTGGAAAAAGTGCGTCTTTGAATTTTAGATAAGAATAATGTTAAAAAGTATTTTAAAATTATCAAATATTTATTACTATAATGTGAATATCTACTGAACTGTTGGTCTGAGCTATTTTAATGACTCAACCTTTTTTGTAGATCATCATTTAGGCAATCAAACAAAAAAATAAATATTAAGCTACAATCAATAGTAATGGAGATATGAGCGTTTTTGTAAATGCTTGCAGGAAGGGGGGCTAGGGGGGTTTAAAGGGGGGCTACGAGATAAGCACCGGGGGGAATTTAGGGGACTTTTGGGTTTTTGAACCTCTAGGTGGGTACTATCGACTGGTATAGGTTTCAGCCTGTTACTAATTTCTTCCGACATTTGCTCGTTTTTTACCTTCATTGCCTGGGCTATTATATTGATATTTGTATAAAACCCCATTTTTGGAGTTACTTGCTTCAGCAAACCTGCACACTCAGCCGCCATGTTATTCTTATGGAGAATAATTAAAATGTCATAAATCGTTTATTTATGAATGTATATTGATGAAACTTGATATGTGGCTTTTGTGGCATTAAGATACATATATATGCATTGGAAATTTGCTGAGTACGCAGGTTTGCTGCTACGGGGAAATTTATATACTAAGATGTATACAAAATGTTGGACCTTGACACAATGACTGGTGGATTCTAAGAAGTGGGTCAAAGAGTTTTAATTTCTTCCTAGATTATATTTAACATAAGATACTACCTTTCCTTTCTTTTTGAAATGAGGCAATTTATTCTTCTTAAAAACAAATTGAATGATTTAAGCCTTATTGTTTTTTAAGTTCTGTATTTATAGGCTACCTAGATGTATTTGAAGAACCGTATCAAGCTACAAAAACAATGGGAGGCCTGGGGGGCACAGCCCCCCCCCAGTAAGGTTAATGTGTTACATTAAAACCTCTGGATTAGAGTTTAAAATATTTAGGCATTCAAAACCAATTGACTGATTTTAAAACGTATTGTTCATCAAGTTCTGTATTTATGCCTATAGATTTTTACAGTAATATTAAGCTACAATAAAATAAATATCCTGATGGGTCCTCCAGTGGAACCAAAGTGTAAATAACTACTTTTAAACCACGTGCTCTCACTGATTGGGGACCTTTATTGCCGCCAACATATTTTATTTGATCAAAATCTTCAGCTAATATTATTATGAGGGCCTAGATGATACAGCCCTCAGTGAGACTGAGGGGTGAGTAACTACTTCATATGCACTTTGTCTGACTGATTGACAGATTTCAGGCCTCATGTCATCCCCAGGTCATGTATCCAGGTCATGTTCTGGATTTGTATGTCATTGTCAAGCTGCAGTTATAATGGAGGGTCCATGAGGTATATTGTCAATTGAAACTTTTTTTGTATTTTTAACTGTGAGCTCAATCCTTATACGCGATATAAGAGCGTACTCCTAGTATTTTTTTAAACCCTTTCAGTGCTACAAAACAATTTAGGCTTACAGTAGAACCTCACTGGTTCGAAATTCTGGGGATAGCCAATTTATTTCAAATCATACAGATGCAGTTTTATATAGAAAAAACCCCTGCGGAATAATTTAAAACATGTTAAAAACTGTAGGCATAAATGAAAATGTAATTAGGCTACATACATTAGTAATAAATTGTCCAATTAGTATAATGAAATACCATATTAATGAAAGTAGGCCTATTTCACATTAATAAACAAGCAATAGAAATAAAAAAAACTAAAACTAGATTTTAAGCAACAAAATTTGCCGAAATACTATTATTAGGTACTTTACTGTTAAGAAGATGTTTAATAAAAGTCCGTACTTGATTTGGCCTATTTCAAAGCGTTGTTTGATTGAATATCAATAGTATTTTAAAAGCTATAAATAAACGTTATAAAAGTATAAATAGTATTTTAACAGCTGATAAAACATTGCCCCCAAAGTATTCCTTTACTGTTCCACAAATTTACGGATAGTTTCCATCACACGCCGAGCTTTTTATGTTGTGAAAGTGAACATCTTGTTGGTTTCCATTGTCGTAGTCTGCACCTGTCTCGTTGTACGCATTAACTTGTGTTTAATCAGGTTTTTTGTGCTTAGTTCAAATTTTAAGGGCTTACGGTATCACAGTTCGTCTGTATAGGATGACTTCGAGTTTTAGAGGTAAAATTACAGCAACAACATTTGAATTCTAGAGGCCGGAGAATAAACATATTCAAATTTTACGAGGCTTCACTATGCGTTAAATACACTTTGAATTATCGGTATATTATTTTAAGAATACTAGAGGTTTTTTGAAGGGAACAGTCTAACGTTACTAATTACAGAGGTTCAAATTAGTGAGGTTCTACTGTCTCATTCTGCATTGATTTACGATACTTTGGGTAAGTATCCATTGATGTTTTATTTTCAAACACTGATCGAGATAATATAAATTGTTCTAAAGCACTTTTGGGTTGTAAGTCTTTAAAATTTGTAGCCTATTCTTGCGCAGTATTCTACACTCGGATTTCTTGGTTAGGTACCCCAGCAATTTTCGTACAAAAGTACTCCTACACTTTTAAGAAAACACGTAAAAAAGGGTTTTTATTGAAATGGATTTAATTCTGAACCGTCCCAAACATGGTAAACTTATAGATTGAAAATATGAAAGTGAAAACAACCTAACATGAGAAAATATTATGGTTTCAAAAAGAAGAAGAGACAAAATTGTGTTTTACTTAAAACAATCAACTTATATTTAAATATCTAGGATATCTGGATACTAAAATAAATTCCAAAAAACCTTCTATATTCAGAGGAATTTTTTTTACTGGAAGAAGATTAAACTAAAAAATAAATACAAATTAAAAGTTAGTAGGCTATAAATATATTTTTAGTCTTAGTTTCTTATAAAATCCAAAAAAATACATTTTTGTATAAAGTAGATATTAATATTAAGTTGTTGGGGATGTATGTTATCAATAACACAGGGAAAAAATGTCATTCATAAAGTTTTGAACTCGTAGTTTTACTAATTACAGCCTAACTTAATTGGGAATCTGTTTTACTAATTTAACCTACAGCTTGACTTACCTACCCAATTTGTGCAAAAGCTTATAAGGAACAGGAAAATAAAAAATTATATACACTACAAATAATAACCAACTTTCATGTCCTAAAACCATTGAGGGTGTGGTGATTCCAAAATAAGGTAATTCGAGGTTATGGCGGGGAATTGTGGGTATTATTACAGTGCTGCCTGACATACAATAATTATTGTACTTGTGTGACAATTTCAGCATGATGTTATACGCTAGTTTTGCTGGCGTAATTTGAAATATTGTTTGTATGGAATAATTTCGTTTTGATATCAGCAGCACTGGTAACCTAAACATATGTCAAGTCTCCCTAATCAAGTCAGTTAAGGACGTGTGCTATTTATTTGATATACTGTAAAACCGACTAGACCCGGACAGGGGGTCTTCACCCGGACTTGTACATATTTTTAAACATAAATATTTCTAAACTAACCTGCTAAGTTGAGCAGTCGTTCGTTATACATTTGTTTAGAGCAGAACGCGCTCTACACAGCTGAATAGGTTATAACTAGCGTTGGCGTATTAACTAGCTAACTAAACTATTTACTCACTTCGTGAGCTCATCAAATTATTTAAAATGTCGATAATATGGTCATCTGGGCAAGTGTCATGTCGATAACTTGGTTTCTGTTTATTTATTTAAAATGTCAATAACTTCGTGTCAGTCCTTTTTTTCTTAATAATTATGAATTTTTTAAATGACGATCAAATTGTCAATCGGGCAAGAGTCATGGCGATCAATTGGTGGGCCCCCGAGTTATACGTGGAAATATTTGTTTTGGTGCTCACTGAACCTGAAAAAAGTGATTTTTGAGTGATGTTTGAGTCTATGTGCCACGATATCTCCAGGACTTTTTTCATTTTTTTGACTTGATGAATTTTAAGGGTTATTATCCCCCCAAAACCACTAAGAAACAATAAAAATTAAAAAATTCTAAAAACAGCACGAGCGGTTTTAACAAAATTTAATGGTTGGTAGAGCTTAAAGTTTCTAACAAAATGACACCACCCGCCCTTTTGGAAAAATTCGGGTTCAGAAATTACAGGACTTAAAACATTCCAAAATTCAGTTTTTTAGTGAATTTCCTATGGAAATTAAACTGTTAGCATGACCCGCACGGTGAAACTTAGTGAATTTCCTATGGAAATTAAACTGTTAGCATGACCTGCACGGTGAAACTTAAGCCCGGGACCACCATAGAAGTTCCTAACGTGACCCCCTGAACACGTTTTTAGGGTTCGTTCAAAATTGTATATACAGGGTGTCTCTGAAGTCTCTACCAACCTTTTCAGGTACCTATTATTCCTGGACCATAGAAAAGCCAAAATATCATATTCAAAATTTCGAAAACTCAAAAGTTACTCGTATAGCCGCCATTTTATTTTTTTCACATAGGAAATTTTAATTCGAGAAGGGCTAGTTATAATTAAATGAAATTTGGTATTTAGCTTTATTCCCTAAAGACCTAATTATAGAAAAAAATTAATTTTTTACAATCATTAATTTCAAAATGGCGGCTGTCTAAATATTTCAAACGTAAATATCTTAAAAACCGCTCATAGTAAAAAAATTACATTTACCACTCTTTATTTAGAGAATGTAATTGCAAATCTAATGACACCAAATTTACGGAAATCGGTTCATAAATAACGGAGTAAATCAATTTTTAAGATATTGCATTGTTGTCAATATCAACTGTTATCATGTGACATCGCTGCTAGTGAGCCACGTCGATCAGCTGTTTCAAGTATAAATCCACCAAACAGCTGATTAAAACATTAACCAGCTGTTATTAAGTTCATTTGCACCAATCACCTGACTGATACCCTTACGATTCCTAGGGTTCACTAATGCTTCAAATAAAACATAACATATCAAAAATGTGTTAAAATTACAAAAAAAATTGATTTATTTACATGAGATATGACTACAATTCTACAGTATTTACAAACGATGTTCAATATGCCCACCGCCAAGTCGACTGCTCATCGTGAACCTAGATGTCATGGATTGCCGGACAGCTTCAAATTCATTTTTCTCTTGGATGACCACAGCTGCCTCTACAATTCTACCGATCAGGTCCAGTTCATTTTCCACAGGTGTTGAATAAACAAGTTCCTTCATTCTCCCCCAAACGTAGAAATCTAGGGAAGTAAGATCAGGTGATCGCGGAGGCCACGACACCGGTCCCCCGCGACCAATCCACTGCTGATTGTAATTTTGGTTGAGGAAATCTCTTACAATTTGCCCAAAGTGTGCAGGAGCACCATCATGTTGCAGCCACATGTTCTGTAAGTCTGATAAGGGGACGTTCTCCACAAGTTCTCGGAGTATGTCCCTCAGGAACACAAGATAGGTGGGGAATTCAACCTATTTAGGAGAATGTAGGGGCCGATTAAATTATCCCCAAAAACTCCAGCCCAAACATTAACTGAGAAACGGTGTTGCTTGCTGGAAATAACAGTTTTGTGGGGATTTTCAGGAGCCCAAACATGGCTGTTCCTGGTATTGAAAATACCATCCTGGTTAAAACTGGATTCGTCTGTAAAAAGAACGGATTTCAAGAAATCTGGATCGTCCGCCAGTCTGTGCAGGAACCACCTGGAACAATCTACCCGACCTGGATAGTCTTGAGGTTCAAGGGCATGAACCTTTTGGAGATGATATGGGTACAAATTCTCTCCATTGGGTACCCTCCACACGGTGTCTTTGCCTGCCCCCATCTCATTACCCACAGCTCGAGTACTTGTTCGAGAGTTTTCTTCAAATTTACGAAGGACTTCCTCCTCAAATTCAACTGTACGCACCGACTTCACAGTACCAGTATCTGCCATACTCACATGAAACGTACCAGTTGCGAGGAGACGATTGTGGACAGCAGTGAACGTTTTGGCAGCAGGACATTGTCTATTGGGGAAATAGTCGCTATAAAACCTTCTCGCTTCATTTGCTTTTCCAAATGCAGCTCCATAATAAAAATGCATATCGCAATACTCTGCAATACTATAATTAGCCATTTATCAATAAATATGAATACTGAATACGTTAATACAGATTACTATTAAAAAGCAGCACATTGATTAACAATAAGCAACGTACAGGAAAAAGACACATTGTAACAGGAAACTGTCATATTTTAACAATACATTGATCAATCAGCTGTTTGGTGGAATTATACTTGAAACAGCTGATCGACGTGGCTCACTAGCAGCGATGTCACATGATAACAGTTGATATTGACAAGAATGCAATATCTTAAAAATTGATTTACTCCGTTATTTATGAACCGATTTCCGTAAATTTGGTGACATTAGATTTGCAATTACATTCTCTAAATAAAGCGTAGTTAATGTAATTTTTTTACTATGAGCAGTTTTTAAGATATTTACGTTTGAAATATTTAGACAGCCGCCATTTTGAAATTAATGATTGTAAAAAAAAATTTTTTTTCTGTAATTAGGTCTTTAGGGGATAAATACCAAATTTCATTTAATTATAACTAGCCCTTCTCGAATTAAAATTTCCTGTGAAAAAACAAAATGGCGGCTATACGAGTAACTTTTGAGTTTTCGAAATTTTGAATATGATATTTTGGCTTGTCTATGGTCCAGGAATAATACCTGAAAAGGTTGGTAGAGAGTTCAGAGAGACCCTGTATATGTGTATGCAGTCTAGAGGTCGCTTTTTTGTCCGATTTACTTCAAATTTGGTAGGGACGTTCCTTTCTACAATCAGTTGGACAAGTTCGTTGGGCAAAACAATCGGAAAAGTCTAAACCCCTTTTTTGGGGATTAATCTTTTAAATTTAGAGTTTTTGGGCCCAAAAAGGGTCAGAAAAGCCCCGGATATGAAATTAACGAATGTAAAAAGGGTGGGAATTAGTGTGGCAAAACTTTTAAGCCCTCTCTTGTCATTCTAGCATATATATTTACCGAGTTATTAAAAAAAATGTGTATTGACCAAACACAGTACATTGTCTGGGAGGGTGAGCGGGGGGCATTTCCCCACATAAAACCACTGTGTGTAGCAAAGCATTCTGTAGTGCCTGCAAAAATGGGATTTAGGTAGACATTTTTGAAAAAAAGTTATTTAGAAGATTTTCTGTACCTTCTATCGTACTGCCGTATTCTATGGTAGTAAATACAAAATAATGTATTTATTACAGTTGGGCTAAAAGGGAGAAAGTATTTGTCACTTTCGTGATACCGTTTAATTTTGCATTAATACAAACACGCTGGGTTATAAAAACCAAAACACTTAAATTGTTAAATTATTCTGAACATGAAATGGATGACAATCAAAAGCTATCATTAAATCGATAAGAACTAGATTTTAAGCTTCACAACAGTTCTCAATATTATTAACCTTCAAAACCTATCAAAATATCTTTATTCATAATGTAACATAAGAATGTACATTAATATTGCACCGGTTTGGTTTACAATTATATAAACAACTTTTGTATTAGCATATTACGTGTTGTTATTACTTACAGGATGTAATAAAAGACGACTTGCAACACTTGATATATTTACACTTATACTGATTCACATACAGACGGTAAACATATATAAAATCCTTTATATATGTTTACCGTCTGTATGTGAATCAGTATAAGTGTAAATATATCTTAAGTGTTGTAAGACGTCTTTATTATATCCCGTACAATTATATATAAACTTATAAACTAAAAACAACTCAATCTTTTAAAGATTAAAATAAATAATAAATATTTTGCAAGGATCAAGACAATAATTTGTATCCAAATCAGTGTTAGTTACTCATGATGGGCTACTGTTTAACACTTTTTAGCGAATTTCCCTTATAGGGAAGAAGCTATTACCGCAGATCTCATAGTAAGACTTAAGCCCGAGACCATGACAACTTTTCATTTTGAGGTCCCCAGATGCCAAAAACACTATTCGTTCAAATTTGTATATACCTGTATGTATAAATATATATAAGTATGTATATACATACATACATATATATATAAATTTATATGTGTCCGTAAGCACGATAACTCTCGTAAAAATATAATATGCATCTTAATGAAATTTGGCACAAATGTGTAAAGTACCATTTATCTGAACGAGTTTGAAAATCAGAGAATCACACCATCCGAAGGGGGGGTTTTGTAACCTAAAAATGTTTTGTTTTGGGGTTTCCACATGTTATGTTTATTAAAATCAAATCAAATCTTAATTTTTACCATTGAATTCAGCATAAAAAAACAAACAATTTGGTATTTTGATCATTGCTCTACATCAATTGGTTACAGAGATATGAAAGTGCTAAACACAGTACGCTGTCTAATGTTATTCTTATGGAGATAAATAAAAATTGTATATCTTGCTTATTTATCAACATAGACTGACAAAATTTGGTATATGGCTTCATCTGGTTGTGGTTTACTGTTGTTTGCACAAAAAAACAATTTTTCGCCTATGGTTCCTGAAGCAGCAAACCTAGGTACTTGGTCCCCATGTTATTCTAATGGAAAATAATTAAAATGTTATATATATCACTATTTATGAATGTGTATGGATGAAACTTGGTATGTGGCTTCACTAAGATGAGTTCTATTAATATTTGCATAAAAACCCAATACTTTGTGTTCCTTGTTGCAGCAAACCTGCGTACTCATCCCCAATATTATTCTTATAGAGAATAATTCATATTTTAAATATCACTTGTTTGTGAATATGTTTATTATGAATCCCGATAAGTGTTTTAATGTGTTATGTTATATATTCATTGGAAATTCGCTGAGTATGCAAGTTTGCTGCGACGGGGGTATTTTAACGTTATAAACATACAATTATTTTGGATACCGGTACTCTAAAACTCATCAAAAGAGAATAGGCCCTATAGCTTTGCTGATGAGATTTTTTTGTTTTTCTTAAATTTCCCAAAATTAGTTAGGGATTTGAAGCTATAAACAATATAATAAATAGTACATATATCTATAGTAGCCTAAATATATTTCTGAACAAGAATATAGGCTTTATATATATATATATACAGAAATATGAAACAATTTTTTTGAATGTAACTTTACAGCATAGCCGTGATTTCAGCAACATCTGCTTAGGTTACTTCAAACTGTCGCTGTCTCCAAACCATAAACGATGATCCTATAATATGCATACTCTTTTTGTTCACAAAATAACAGAGAATTTGGCCAAGATAATTAATAAAACGCGATTGGGTAGATTTTTCGATAAAAAAGTTAAAATTTAAATTCTCGAAGCGGCCTTTTTATTGTGGTCTGAAAGAAAACTCAACATTTTCAATAACGCATATTTGAACATAAATAATAATATTTACGCATAGTAAGTTAATAAGGATAAATATTATTAATAATTCACAAACTACACGACAATACACTTGATTATCACTAGAAAACTAAGATTCAACGATAAAATACGGATTGTAACCTGGCAGAAACAATCACGTATATTTACTACACTATTATTTACATACTTCCATGAGTCATGTGACGCTGCATAGAGAATGGCAGTGCTACAAAGAGGAGGAACTTTTTCCTGGCTTCACAGAGATATGATTTATGTTACTCTAAATCAATTATCGATCTATTTATAGAGGTAAGGATTTATAAATGTCCGAATGTCGGCCAATGTGGCAAATGACGGGCCTGACATAACAGCTGATTTCAAAAATTATTTCTCAAACTATATGAAGTTGTATGACAAATTTCTCTTTACAAAAAGAAAGAACAACTAATGCTGATTCCAATGGTACCAAACGCTTTCTGTTTGGGCCAAAATACAGTCACTACAGTTTTTTAAAGAACACATGTTTTACGAGATTTCGCCGCTTGCGAGTCAAAAATGTTTCGTGCGCTAAATTTTGTTCAAAGTATAATAGCAATTACCGTATATTGATCTGTTACTGCTACAAGGTTCGTTTATATATGTAAATTAAGATGCACTTCCGCAGGCGCCCAGTGGAACAATCGAATGACAATAATCGATATAAGATCGATATAAATAATGTATTATATTCATTTGATTATTAAGGTTTCACAATAAATACAAGTAGATTTATCTTACATTTATTAACTTTGAAACAAAACTTCAACTAATATAAACAGCATGAAACAGTTAAAATAATAATTTCCCAGATTCACGCTTTTAGCTACTTCTAAAAATTTAAGAAATCTATCTTCACCTGACATTCTCACTTCTTTTTATAGAGGTATTCTGATAAATGATCTGCGATGAGAGATGATTCTAAGCCAGTTTTAATGATTTTTTTTAACTGCCCTATAAGATGATTCTATGGTTTGGGTGTTAGCGGATGCTAATGGAGCGATGAAATTTTTACTATGATAGACAGTGAAATGGATAATAAGTCAGATGTATCGATTTTATACGATATATTTATATCGAAATATCAAAACATTAACCTTTATCGAAATTTTATAATGATTTTTTATTTGATTGTTCTACCAGGCGTCTGTGGAAGTGCAACCGAAAATTAAGTTAAGTTTAGAATCTCATCTTTAAAATGGTACCAATATTATTACGTTTCTGGATAATTTCCAAAGCATTATAAACAGTTGGAAAAAAAATGAGCCAATTGTCCGAGTATCGGCCATAGGCCATCCGACGCACACATGCAATGGCCAAGTACTCGGACAATGGCAGTCCTAGGGTTAAATGGGCTAAAACGCTCAAATTTACTCCTTCTCTGATGAATAGCAGATAAACGGATGATCGGATCTTAAATCTGACGAAAAATCGCTGAATGAAAATTAAATTTTCAACTACTTTTGTCATTTAACATTTTTTGCCATCTCTTATCGTTTCTGTACAAAATGCGCTTTAACCCTAGAAGTGCTCGCACTTGCGATGTTTTGTACCCTTCTTAAAATGCTTAAGTCGCGATCACGATCCATTATGCAGCGCTTCACAAAAACGATGATATAACGAGAAATATTGATTTAATCATTAATATTTTTATATAGTATTGAAGCGGAAGAGCAGATCGATATTCTGGTAGCATTTGCAAAATCCAAAAGCTAAACGACAGCCATTTGTATGTCTTTGGAAACTGTCGATTGTTAGTCAGCTGTGGTCATCTGCTTGGTAAACTTTGTTGTGTTTGAGTTATAAAATTTGTAACTAAAATGTTTTTGTAATGAGTCAGCTTAGCAACTCCAGTGATATTCGAGATGCACTTGACGCATTTGAGGATGTGGAAAGTTTACAAAGTGACGTTGGTGAAGACGAACTCGGGAGTGATGTCATAAATGAAAATGAAAGTTCGGACGACTCTCTCTTAGATTTTTCGTCTGGAAGTGGGGAATTGTGGCAGCCGAGGGCCAGAGGATATTGACAGTGATACATCAATAAAAGACGTTGAAGTACCGGTACCAGAAAGAAATGATATCCAGCCACTACCAATACCACAACAGGTAACACCCCGCCCTAGGCCTAATGTACATGCAGGGTTTAAGCTGCGGTTGCATTTGTCGCAAAATGCGACATGCACCACGAAAATGCGACAATATTTGGGCAGGCTGTCGCTTTTTTGCTACAAAGAAAAGTATAATAAATATTTAAATGTTATTGCAGAAAATCTGGTTTTAACAATACAAATTGTATTAAAAGTCCATGATCATGATCCACAACCAAAAATATTATAAGAGTAGTTGGGATGTTGGAGAGGCTTAACGTTGCGTTGGTTGCACTACGTCATTTTACCGATCGCCTCTGAGTGAGTGGTAGAGGAGATGAGCCTACGTTACTTGAACAGTTGCTGTCGATTTCAACTGCGTACCGTGTAAACGGAACGGGCAAGTTACTAAAATGACAGTTGTAATTACAGTAGCTAACCCCCTAGCAGACGTCATGCGCTCTGCGCTGTGACTCGGTTTGGCGCGCACTCTGTAGTAGCCGAGTCTAGCCGAGCTAATTGGCGAATGCGAGAATGTTGAGGGCTAGTTCGCCTCCGAAGGGATGACTGCACTCGCGTCGCAATCGTACTGATTCTTGTCGGTTGTTGTGACCGAGTCAAAGGAGACGAGCGGCAGGTCCTCCATACTTAGTGCCGCTCGTGGTCTCAACTCGCTGCAGAATGTGGACGGTTACACGAGCACGAGTCGCTCGAAATCGCAACGATCGGGCGAAAGTGTAGAGGTACCCTAGCGAAAACAGACAACTCGAAATCGGTAATGCGCAAATGCGATCGCGATATGCTTTGAGGTTATGTTTCAGAGTGTAATGTTTGGGGTGTGTGAGTTTTCGTTGTTCTGGTACCATATTAGGCCTATTCTATTAGAATGTTTAGTATATTTCCATTTCAGACTTTAATGGTTAAAATGGATAAGTTACCAAGAAAAGTAGACTCTGCTGAATTATATATATTACGGTATTTAAATGTTAAACCTTAAAACAAATACAAGCAAAAAACAACTTAAGACCAAAAAATAGTATAATGTCACGCGAGTAAAAATGCGAAAAGGAAAATATTTTTGCTACAAGTCTCTAAGAGCTTGTAGCATTTTTGCTCAAAGAATTTTTGTCCCAGCTGAATCCCTGTGTGCATGCTCCAGAAAACATTCCTGAGGTTGTTGATGGTAATGATGATCCACCTGGACCCTTTATAGGGCCCATAAATTTAAGCAGTATCCTAGGTGGGTTAGAATTTAACCCTCCTGAAAGAGAATTTGTCGTCGAAGAAAAATTTGAAGTCAGAAATTCTGGAATAAGGAATCGCCCACCTCGAAACAGCAACACTATTGTATATTTTTATTTATTGTTTACCAATCTCATGTGGCTACTTATGGTTAGAAACACAAATGCCTTTGCTAACAAAATTATAAATCACAAAAGGAACTCCGGATTACTTGGGCCAAAGAGTAGATTGCATAGGTGGATGGATGTTATGGAGCAAGAAATGAAAAAATATGTTGCTCTGCTATTGAACATGGGTTTGATTAGAAAAAAGAATATAAGAGAATACTGGAGCACTTCAAAGTAACAGATGACTCCTTTTTTTCCAAAGTAATGTCGCTGAACAGATTTCAAGCCATTCGAGCAATGTTTCAGATAAGTTCGCTGCGGTTCACTCCAAAAGACCAACCAGGTCATGACCCGTGGTATAAGGTTTGGTTTTTCCTTGACTCTATGAATTCTGCTTTCAAGAGATTCTTCGTACCTGATCCAAAACATATCCCTAGACGAATCAATGACAGGAATGAAAAACAGAACAGTATATATAAAGTACATGCCAAACAAACGTCATGCACGTTTTGGAATCAACAAATTTGAACTCTGCGATAGCAAGACAGGGTACATATTACATACTGAACTTTATAGTGGTAAAGGGTTTCTACAATATGATGATGGTCCATTTACATAAAAAGTTGTGATGCTCCTGATGAGAACCTGTAGATTACTGGGAAAAGGTTACCATCTTTTTATTGGATAATTATTAGGCCTATACTAAGTTACCGGTAGTGCAAGAGTTATTAGAGAACAAAACTTACCTGACAGGCAATGTAAATAAAAAGTCGAAGGATTTGTCCAAGAAAGTGTTAGAAACTGATCTACAACCTTTACAAGGTATATATTTTAGAAAAAAATACATCTTACTTGTTGGTTATAAGCAGAAACAGAAAAGGAAACCAGTTTACTTGATAACAACGGGCTGTTATGCCAAAGATGAAATCATCAGGAGTCGAAGTGGTATACAAACCCACAAACCACCCCTTATACATAAATATAACTTGAACATGGGTGGTGTAGACTCAAGACAAATCTATACATCATGTATCTTGTACAAGACAAACAAAAAAGTACTGCAAAAAGATATTTGATAATGTTACTGGCATTGCTCTTTACGACGCTTGGATTTTATATTTCAAAAACACCGACAAGCCCCTAAGCCGACATGATTTAATTGTTAGTATTATTGAATCTTTAGTAAGTTAGAAGAAAGTGGAACTCCTATCCATGATAATAACCCCATGGCTGGTCCTGGTGGAGAATTGGGTCACGTCCTCACTCGGCTCGATGGTACAAAACTCTGCATGTGTATTAAATAAGAAGTTAAATAAGAATAAGAAGTGAAAAATATAAACAAGGCCTACATACAAAATCCCAACGAGCAAGATTTTCGGCCTGTGAGCACAATAACTTTTTTTGACTATATTTTTCCTTAGATGGAAACTCAAAGTGTTAAGCCTATATGTTTTTGTGTTCAGTATAAAATTGTGCTTCTTTTGATTAGCACCAAGAGTTTTTATCTTTATTAAGAAAATCTTGTACATGTTACCTAAATAAGAAAATAAGTTTTTTTTCTATGGAATCTTTTCATTTATGGAGACTCCTAATGTAGCAGAATGTGGTAAGTTCTTACTTAAAATGTTCCTTGATTTATGCTGAATAAAATTATGTATGATATGTTATAGTTATTGGGAAAATCTTGACTGAAAATTTCACTTATCTGAAGGTGTCGCGAAAACCTTAAAAACCCCTTAGCATTTTTGGAAAAAATGGTCAGCACTTCTAGGGTTGTGGTAAAATTGAAAAAGTGGAATTTTCCCCACCCAAAAAATGCCCTCAAATCTCAAAAATATTAACATTTGGTAATTTATCTGAGGGTTTCTCATCATGAGCTTTAACCCTAGCAGTGGCCACCCAAAAACTGTAGAATGGCCAACCAATTTTGGCGATTTTGCAGACCTTTTTTTGAAAATTTGTATAAATTTGAAATGAGAACTAAACATAGCCAACCACATATTCATTTTGTTCAGAAAGAACAGGGGCATCATATAGTAGTCAAATAAAAAAGATCTAAGAGGTAAGTTTTTCAGCAAAGTAAAAAAAATATAAAAAAATTGAAATTTATTTTTGAAATTTCAAAAGCAGCCTCGGTAAAACTTTTTCGTCCGATTTTTTATGGAAAATTCATTATATACATTATGTAGACAATTCAATTCCCTACATAGAAATGTATAATATGTTGGGGAACAAATTTTATTTGTAGGTATTATGTAAGTATATACGGAAAACCGCAAAATGTGAAAATTGTACAGTGTTAGTTAGTACTGTAAAATTGTAATGTAAATATGTATATGCTAATAATAATATGTATATGTTTGTAAAGATAATGAAATAAGAAATGTAAAAAGTCATAAAGTTGATAGTAAAAAATTGTTATCACTTATGATTAGATGAATTTTGGAAATTTTAGGGTATTCGGAAAAAAAAAGATTCTACGGTATTTAGTATATAACTTTTTTTTAGAAATTTATTCCTCCAAATACTATATATACATTTAGTAGGACATTCAATTCCCTACATAGAAATGTATAATATGTTGGGGAAAGAATTTTATTTGTAAGAATTATGTAAGTATATACGGAAAACCGCAAAATTTGAAAATTGCGGTCACCATGTAGGAAAAATTACAAAATTAATATTTTTTATATTAGGCCTACTCAATAATCTACTCAATAAATACATCCTACCTTACAATGGTAAAAGTAATAAAAATAAATATAATTACTCACCCCCTTCCCATTATTATGTTATCCTGTTTGTTTATATCACAATCGAACATTCGAGACATTGTAAGAAAAACAACTTTTTAGAAACACTATTTCACACACTTCAGTAATATTTATGCATAATAAAATGCATAAAGATTACTGTTATATACACACATACACTTCACTAACACTAACACTCCGAAATAATAAAGGATTTAGCAATAATTCGCGGATAACATGAGAGCATAAAACCCACCGACAGCGACGACAAAAGACGAAATGGCTGACTAATACGTACCAGATGTGAGATGTGACGCAATTCCTTCGTCTTCGAGAGAGCAGACAGAAATAATAACCATGGGCAAGGCTGCCAATCTCAAACGCAAAATTTCTTCCTCTTCAAAATGAAATATTATATGACTAGTATTTATAACTTGCACTGGATGTAATTCGCATTTCCCATACCAGCGTATTACGCCGGTTGGCCATTTGTTACGAATTCAGAAAACAGGTGTTTTCATAAAATCGTAACTGTTGTGCAATCAATATTTCGTTCTAAAAATCAATACCACAGTGAAACTAAACTCTTTGGCTATGCAGTGGTACCACCCGCAACATCCTAAGACAAAAATTACCTGAGCAGGGTAATTCCAAAGAAGTCGTGTTTTTACATTTTCCGAGCGTCGACTGCAGGAATGGCGTAGTGGCAAAATTTCATAGTAATTATAATCGTCGTGACATTGTTATACAACTTGTAAACGGTTCATTTATGTAATAAAATGAAAGTTCAGAATGTGATCTTTCGAATGGTATAAATATTGTTCACTTCTGAGTTGACTATTAATGATTTTTTTACCGTTACAAAAATTTCCACCCGTACCAGCGTATTACGCTGGTGGCCATTTCAGGCGACACGTGAAACCAGCGTATTACGCTGGTTGGCCACGGCTAGGGTTAATTTAAGTATGGGGTCAAGGGGGGGATTGATTGCATACAGGTAGTGCCATACTATTAGTGAATCAGTAAAGTGAGTGAACCCATCTAACTTAATATAAGTAGATTTATTGGCACTGTTGGTTGTTGGGATCAGTATGGCGGCCTGATAGGTTATTTTGTAGCTTAGGTTAGGTTGGGTTTTCAAGTTTTATAATGGTCTTATGGATTTGTTTATATGGTCTATGTTTGGTTTTACCGATAAATTAAAACCACTTAACAAAATCCAAGAGTCTACCTTATAGTAAACAATTACCACTCTTGTTTCCTACGCCCCATAAGGCTGTTATTCTTTGCAAAAACTGAATGAGGGCCTAGGAGGCCTTTATTTATGACAGGCCTAGTGCATGTTATCCCATGGTAATACTGGGTCATTTGTTTTGAGGATTTGACTTTCTCATAACATGTTAAACATAATTAGATGTTATAAAGTATTCCAAATTTAATTATTTGACTTCTTAAGTGACTGCTCAACTACATTTGCAACGCATTTTAATGACATAACCTAGAAACTAAAAAGCCACCTATCTGAAGAGTTAAATCTGTCTTAGTGATACAGTATGTATTACGATTAAAATTAAATAGAGAAATAGTATTTATGAAGAGTAAAAATAAAGATTACTGTTGATACAAATAGATACTTACAAGTTGAACCTCAGAGAAAGCCACCAAAAAAACAGGAAATACGGAACTAAGAAAAAGACATATGAGAAGAAGAAGATGAAGAAACCAGAAACTATCAAAACGGCATTGCCACCTGGTAAATAGAATTTTACCCTAGTAAAGCGTTGAAAGTACTATATGACAAACTTTTCGTTAATGGTACTAAAAGTTAATTTTCCTCCATAAAACCTCAAATCAATTCAAAATATATGAAAATATATTTAAGAATAAGGCAATATTTAAATAAGGTAAATTAGCATATAATTCCTGTCAATAGTCTTATATTACACTCAGCACCGTGTTCGGGGCTGAGGGCCCCTAGGCGCAGCCAGTGATGCGGGCCCATCCCACCCAGGTCAGATGACCCACAATCCAACCCTGATTACACTACACATGAGAACACAGGTAAAAAAGCCATAGGGATAGCCACAAGTCTTGATAGTAATATTGTATGTTACAACTTTCAAAACATTTATTATAAAACCATGTTATCAATAAATTTTATGAAGTTATTAAGGAAATTGGATCTCGTCCGTACTAATAAACTTCCTACCATAAATAAGGCCTGAATTGACAATATGATTGACAAAGTGTCACTTTTGGAAGCTGTTTTGCTGATTATAGTCCTTTGCTTTTTGTTTCGGACACATATGAATTATGGTAATAATGGTAAGAAAATATCAAACATTTATAAGGAAACAAAATGAACAACAAATTTCACTCTTTTACAATGTTTTATTTCGTGAGTCTTGGGATTGTCTTAACCACTGTAATGGAAATGTAGGTAACTTATTTCAAAACCTACAACATATTTTTTTCAACAGATTTCTTAACTTATGGCATCAATGTTCACCACTTGTTAAAAAGAATCACTTAAGGACAAATGTAAAGCCCAAGGTATGATGAAGAGATTAAATTGGTACGGTGAAACCTAAGGAAAAATAGAAAATTAATGTTATGGTACCATACTTTGTATAAGAACTTAAACAACTCTGATTCTGTAAGGGTCAGGCTGCTTATAACATTTATATTGCAATAAAGAAGCACTAGATTTGGGGTATGGCAAATTAAAATGTATGTCATATCTTTAAACTGCAAAAATCTGATCTACGCATTATATTTAATATTTCATGTCTAAAAATGTTTAAAGAAAACAAATTATTGACATTTTGGTCAATTTATATATTTGAAACATTAAATTTTGTCAGAAACAATCTATCTTTTTTTCAAAACGTAAATGTAAACAAATGCAATTTAAATATTCGAAAAATAACACTATTCATATAAATTATCATAGAACAACATTTTTCAAACGACAACTAATATACAATGGAACAAAATTAATGAATAATATTCCTGAAAAGTTGAAAAATGTACCTTCTGGAGAATTCAAATAAAAATTGAAATCTCATCTTCTTTAAAAATTTTACTATAGTGTGGATGAATTTTTTGAAGATCAGAATAACCAATGAAGAGAACATTTCAAATAAATCTAATTTTAAGTAATAAGCTGTAATGCTGATGCATGATTTTGTCAAAGCAATACAATTTATTTATTTATTTACTATCAAAAGGAATTGACCATATCAAAGAAAATTGCTTGTGAAAACTACATTGAATAATCAAGTAATAAATTAAAAGCCGCCTGGGACATTATAACACAGGAAAACACTACAACACGAACACCTGATGTAGCTTTAGATCCAGATTCACTCAACAGATATTTTAAAGATTCTGTGGAGGAGCTTTCCAAATGGTTAGCCAATCCTGTACCTCAGCTGAGGACCTGCTGGGCACTACTCCTCACAGTGAAGTAACAAAATTCTGCTGGGCATATATCACACCCGATGAGGTAATCAACACTGTTTCAAAATTTTCAAATTCTAGTTCCATGGATAATTATTGGCTATCTAATTACATTATAAAGAAGACCATTCACCTGATCAGTACACCACTTGCTTTTATCTTCAATATGTGCCTTCAGGTAGACCTTGAGTTGGTTCCCGACCAACTCAAGGTCTCCAAAATAATTCCTGTATTTAAAAACGGAGATAAATCATTGTGCAAGAATTATCGCCCAATTTCTATTGTTCCCATATTTTCTAAAGTTTTTGAGTGATTGATTTTAAAACAACTCAATGTTTTTTTTATCAAATCATTTGTTGACTGATTCACAATTTGGATTCAGACCGGGTAGATCTACCACAATGGCAGTCTCCAAAATAAATGAATCAGTAATACAGGCTTTTGAAAGTAAAGAATCTATTTCCATGCTGCTTTTTGATCTCACTAAAGCTTTTGATTGTATTCATTTTGATATTTTGCGTAAGAAACTACAGTTTTATGGAATAAAAGATTCTTCACTTGACATCCTCAAATTATATTTAACTAATGGATTGCAGTTTGTTAGTGTTAAAGGTAAGAATTCTTTGATGACAACCATTAAAGCAGGCGTTCTGCAGGGCTCAGTCCTTGGCCCTTTTCTTTTTATTGTGGCAATGGATGATCTCCCTTGTAATATACCAGTAGAATGTATGATTTACGCAGATGACACTACAATTTTTTCAACTAATAAAGATCTTGACCTCCTCTCACATGGCATCCAGGATGCTCGAAATCTTGTCTTAAACTGGTTTTCTGCTAACAAATCAATATGCAATGAAGCAAAGACCTAATAAAGCATAACTTTCTCTCTTACACAAAAGCAACCTGAAAAATCAGTCAAACTGATTTATCTTGGCATTTATCTTGATAGTAAAGCTGTATAGTAAGTATAGTATAGTAAGCTAAATTGGAAATCACATATATCACAATCACAATTACAATCTTAGTAAAAAACTCTCAAGAGTTATATATCTTTTTTGGAAATTAAAACCTCTTGTTAGTACTGAATATTTAAAACTAGCCTACTTTGGCTTATTTCAATCTCAATTGCAGAATGCTATTATTGGTATTATTAATGGTATTGCTTGGGGTCATTCATCTCACATTCATAACATTATTCTGCTACAAAAAAAGATTATCCACACAATGGTGGGGGCTGGTCCTGTGGAGCATTGCAAACCACGGTTTATCAATCTGCACATGTTTACAGTCATTAATATTTACATTTACACTGCCTTAATTTACACCAAAACTAATTTACATGAATTTGTCAGGGCATACACATACATAATACAAAAAGCAAAGGGACACTGGACATTCCACAACACAGGCTGGCCCTTACAGGTAATTCCTTTAAAAATAGTTGTGTTCAGTTTTACAATAAGCTGCCTGAATCTATTAGAGTAGCCAGTATTTCTAAATTGAAGTCCAATATTTACTCTTGACTTTGTAGAAAAAGTCAAGTCTCAACTTGTAGAAAAGTACGTTTTACTCTATTTATGAATTTTTTGACTCAACTGTAATGATTGAGTAATTCCATAGTTAAACTAAGTTAGTTTTGATTTAAAATGTGTTGACAATGCCTATTTCAATATAATACTTGATCAAGGCAAGAAAGATTCTGATTTCTGATTTTATTTGGTATGGTCGGGGGGAATACATATTGAGGATAGCAATAGTCAAGTAGGTCAATAAGTTATACAGGCATAGAAATACAAACATCATCAAGAGGCAACAGAAAGAGGGCTGACATATAAATTATTTTAAGGTTACTAACATCAAAGACAGATAATTGAAAATTCAATAAAGTGCTAATAGTTGAGAATCACAGGGATAGGAAGGTCAAAGAATTCATTGATGTGGTAAAAAGGATTATTAATCAGCCACTGGCAGATTCTAGCTTTAAAAGTATTGAAAGGGAGAAAGAGTACTTCATTAGGCAATCTGTTTAACCTCTTAACCCAACTAGTCTGTAACTCTGCTTCGATTAACTAAGTATAACAAAAGGTACGTCAAGTAGTGCCCTATTATGGCTGGGTTATGTGGCATGTGTTATGGCTGGGAAATAAGTTACCTCTAATTGTAAGTGAGTCAATATTATTGTGTAAGGGAGTCAAGATTTGGTCAACGACGAAGGAGCTGGTAATGGTAATTGTTGAGAATATTTATGTAACCCACTCCCAATAGCACATCTAATTATTAAATCCTGTGAACATGCCAACATGGCAAATTTATTTGCTAATTCAATTTCATGAACTCAATAAAAGGAAAATCTACTCTGGGAATAATATCTGTATACAATCATCATCATCTACATAAATCATCTACAGTAATCAGGATTAATGCCAATTGTTTAAACTAAAATGAATGCCCAGAAAACTGAAATAAAATCATTGTCATGTAATTTGTTGTGAAAGTTATAAGCTAGAATCGTGCAGTTGTAGCCTTGCAGTGTTGCTAAACTGCTGACCGTCAGCAGTAGCCTCGCGTAAGCCGTGCTCTCTGATTGGCCGAGAGTAGATTTTTCAACGGCATCAGGAGAGCATACGTGCTGAGCGCTGGAGCAGTCGGCTGAAGAGACAAGAACTGTACGTTTCGCGGTGCCTCGACCGAGTCCGCGCGGGCCTTGTGCCCTACGATGTAGGCCCGGTCCGCGTCCCCTCTCCTCCTTAAGATGAGGACATAATTATACAAGGTATACAATGCAGTTGTCTGCTTGCAATATTGAGCGGAGCGAATATTTATTTAATCAATAATTTTCAGAAATGTATCAACGAATCGATTTTTCCCTTGGATACGGTGCGTCGTCCAAGATTTGTACCTCCTCTCCGTAAACGTGGCATTTCATTCACGTACAAAGGTAAACAAACCACTAAAATAAATAAAACAACAATTTCACAGAAAACTACTGTATTTACAAACAGCTGATAGTAACAGTCTGCATTTAAATTTGATCCTTATAACAGCTGTATAATCAACACACAGTAAACAAACCAAATAAAATATTTCTCCAATTAAAATAACATGGTAACTTTAAAGGGCCGTAGGGCAGAACCCTTATGTCCAATTTGGACCATTTCAGATTTATACCTTCCCATAGATGGTTACTATCAGTGGCGGATTTAGGGGGGGGGGGCTATAGGGGCTCTAGCCCAGGGCGGAAAGTTTTTAGGGGCGGCAAATTTACAGAAAATTAATAAGTTGTTTACAAAAGAAATGTTGAAACGGGGAATATTTTGACGAGAACGGATGACAATGACGGTGTGCCGCCCTTTTAAAGTTAAAGGTAGTAATCAGAGACTAATGAATAACGCTTGCAGTCCCTCACAATGCAGTTCCTAAAGCAGTCATAATGCATTTGTCATTCATCCGTACTAACGACAAGACGAGTACGCTACAGAGAAAAGGCGGCAAGCCACGAACTACATCAGGCACTGCGCCACTATGACTACGTCCAACCATAGATTAGTGATGTGTCGAGTCGAGTATTTCGTTTACTCGAGTAAGTCGTACTCGATACCGCGGTGACTCGAGTCAGTACTCGAGTACTGGACTCGGGATCGGTCGGACTCGGATGGACTCGGTCGTGGTCGACTCGGTCCTCAGAATTGAAAACAACAACATTACCTTACCTCACTCGAGTCGAGTTGAGTCTATTACCTGATCTGAGTAGAATCATTGACTATACACACTACACGTAGTGTGTATAGTCAATGGTAGAATGTATATTTGTCTGTTTATGATTATAAATGTATAGTAAAAAGAAATAAATATTTAAAACACTAAATATAGTAAGATAATATTCTATTGCAAAAACAATAAGTATAATGCCTTGAGGAGTGTAAACAGCAAACATTTATTTAAGAAGTAAATTTAATAATACAAAGAATAGTGTGTATAAGTTGAAATGTACTTGTCTAATTATTGCACTTTACTAAATTATTACAATAACGCAACTTAAAGCGTGCAACGCCGATGTTACCCGAAGTGAACCGATTCGAGCCGATCGGTCCGACTCGGACTCGATGCAGCGCTGTCGACTCGTAGTGGCAGTTGTGAAAACTATTTTGCGAGTCCCGATACCGAGTCTGAGTCCCGAGTAGGCAAGTACTTGACTCGAGTCTAATAGTGTCATGGTCTGATGTACATTCAGCGCTCTCGACTCGTAGTACCGATTCTGAAAACTATTATTTGAGTACTTCACTCGATTAAACATGCGTATTTAGCACTGTCCACTCGTAGTGGCGATTCTAAAAACTTCCGAATACATAATAATAACTTCCGTTGGCGTTGGCATATAAACAATTAATCACGACATCAGCGCCAAGAATCGCCTAGCGACAAATTAGTGAACTAACAACCGAGTCCAGTACTCGAGTATTCTATGATTAGAATCGAGTCGACTCGATACTCTGTTTGACTCGATACTTAACGAGTAAAGTACTCGACTCGTCACATCACTACCATAGATTAAACATACTCCTTGTGGTATTTTTAATCTATGGTCCAACTCACGGACTTCTAAGTTTACCTATACATTCGCATAGCATTACAATTATTTGTTACATAATATCAATAATGACCAAGGCACACACGGATGAGAAATGTTGCAACAATCGAATTTGAGATGACAATAACAAAATGTATACTTCAATGATATTGTCGTTTCATTTTCAAACTCAAGGTAACAAAGAAAGTTATTCCACCGTCTTATACTTACCATCAAAGGCTACCACACATAATCGTTCATTCTGGAGGATATTTTTTTAAACAAAACATCTGACCAAAGGCAAATGAAGACTAACATAATTTGTGAATAGAGGATTTTATTGGTTGTTGCCATAGTAGCATAGTTGACAGAGGGTCAAAATGGTGGTCAGCATGTAGGCTGCAGTGTTTTACTGTAGGCGAGACCTTATATTTATTTTTTGGGTGGGACAGTGTCAAAATCACCCATTTCATAAAATGAAAAACTGTGATATTTGAAGTCTTTATATTAATATCTTGTCTTATTTTAGGCGAATCATGATGTTAAACTTAACTTTATAATCTTAAGACATATTTTACATGCAATTTTATTGTTTATCTCGAAGCAAAGTTACGATTTGAGTTAAATGAAAACATCCTTTTAATATAGCTTTGAAAATAGTGTTGAAAACAAGCCGCCTTGTACATCGAATGACACTGTCCCAACAACAAATTGACACTACAACAGGACAAAATACCAAATATGACGGCACGCCTTATATGAAGGTTATTTGTCAGAGAGTAGAGACTCCTGTAGGTATTATCATAGATTAAGAATACCACAAGTAAGTAATGCCATTAAGGAGTTTGTTTAATCTATGGTATTATATTTTAATTCATTAGATCTCCAACATCATGGAGTTGAAACTAGAAGAAGCGTTTGAAAATGTGTAGAGTTTTATGAACCTACATCGATTAATTTTATATTTTGATCGTCTAAAACATATCAACAATTCTTTGTATAAAAGTATGAATTACAAAATGACTGAAAAACTGTATTGAAAAGCGCTAATTCAGGATTAAAATAATCAGAATTTTTAGGCTAATGGTCCGAATTAAGAATTTTAAGGCTACAGTGTCATCATATCTTATTTATAGGTTATTTATTATAATTTTCAGCAGTCAATGTGTTGGTGTGAAAATTAATGTTTTGATGAAGTGTAAGAAGGGATTTTTAGGCCTTTGTTGAAGGATTTTCTTGTTATTAAAAGTAGCACTATCACAGCTTCACTGCTTTTAACACGAACATTTGTCTCTAGTACTGATTGTCATTGAGTAGGCTATATTGAATATTAAACTGTGTTAATGTGAATCAAGACAATTATACATTATTTTACGTTTTTTTTCAACTAGGAAATAACAGAAATTTCTTAAACTTATTCATTCAGTTAATTCGTAACTTCTTTAGATACTAACACAGAATAACCAAACAATATATATATATAACATGTGGGTAAACCTGGGCGGCGAAAAGGAAAAAGATTACAGTGGGGGGGGGAGGGCGGCAAATTTCCTAATAGCCCTTAGGCGGCAATTGCTAAATTGCTAATTGGTAAATCCGCCACTGGTTACTATGACCATAGACTAACTACAGTAACTACTGTACTGTAGTTAGTCTATGCTATGACCGAGCAAAATTTCGTGAGGATCAATCCAGCCGTTCAGGAGGAGTACGTGTAAATAAAAAGCCAGAGTGTATAGGAGCTCCGCTCAATAAAATGATAATCTCTTAAATTAACAATGCTCCTGTGTTATTGGTATTTCTCGAGTGAGTTATGAATTAGTTTAAATTCTTAATAAAGTTTGTTTGATTGAAGCCACTAGTATTAGTAATTATTTGAAAAGCTCCCAACCGGCAAATAATTGTGAACATCAGCGGCGTCACATTTATTGTAATCAATTATCCTAGAGGCGTTCATCGTTGATGTCATGGTTTATCAGGGTTGCGGTCGTGTGGCCTCGTTGGGCAATTCAAATATCGGTTCCTAAAAAGGAACTCATCCCACCAGGAAGGGGAATTAAGGTCTCAGGCATACCCTACCTGCTTAAAAGGTTTACCCATAAAATATTTTTGCTGTAATTTCCGATTGTCAGTATAATGTCATGGAAAAATTATGTTGATTAATATTATTAATTATTGTCTTCAAGTATTGGACATAAGTTTATTCTTCATCATTCCCAGCTTCAATCAATACCATATACATATCAACCAAGCAATACATAACAAATATATTATCTTCAATTTAGATTGTTCTTCTTCTGGTTTCAGCTAAAAAAGAACAAACTTAGCACGTTAACTCCCATGTGTACCAAATTCGATACACAGTAAACTTCCAAAGTAGACCTTGTTTACCAATGGTGGTACACGATGAACTTCCACTGAGGACCGTGCGTACCAACTCTCAAAATTCAATAAATTATGTGTGTACGCTCAAGGGTCACAGTTAGCATTGTGTTAAATGCATAAACTTGTTCATCTGGGTCCAGAGTGTAGAGAAATGGGCTTGGGTTGAGGTTATGTTATTCACTTGTACTATAAAATGTCATCTTATTTAGTATTACTCATTCCCACCTTCCAATAAAAAATTTAAAAAAAAAACTGCCGTCACGCTGGCCGGCTTTCATGTCAAAAAAACCGTTTGTACCGGATGCGGGAATAAGTTTTGGCAGTGGCTACGTACACGTCCGACGTGAGCCGCTACTGTTCACGTCCGTTCCAAATTATGCACCTACGTTACTTTTCCTGTGATTTTTAAAACAAATTGAGAGCCAGAAAACCTCCTAACCTAACCTAACGTAACCTAACCTATCCTAACCTAACGTAACATAACGTAACGTAACCTAACCCAACCTAACCTAAGCGGTAGCGAAGTGAATTTGCCCTTACATTGGACGTGTACGCAGTCACTTCGATAAGTTTTTGTGTTTTCCTTGCTTCATCATCTCCCACAATGCAAGAAAAGTGGACTGAATTTCAGTTTCCAGCAAAGACGTTTCAAACTTTTAGTTTTACATACTTAACAATGTTTGAATTACAGTACTGCTCTTTGTATAAATTCATTTTTGACTCTTACATTTAATTTTCCATATTTATACATATTATATATTTTATACATTTATATATAAACTCAATACAACATTATGTAAAATCTAATAAAAATACAACAAAATTAAAAAAGTGTTTTATAAATAAAATAAATATTAGAATATTCATTTGAGTTATATTTGTTATTTATTTTACTCTTTAATCTACTTACTTCTAACTTAATTATTTATCGTGAGAAATACCTAGCTACGGGTTCTAGAGTCTTTGTGAATATTTTTCATGAAGTGTAAAATGTTGTTTTGGTGACGCCGTCTTTAGGCATGAAGCAATATGGCTTCCATCAACATTGATGAAGCTGATGGTGAACATAAATTACAAAATTCCTTTGGCTATTATTTTAGCCCACACTTGATGAATCTTAATTAATAAATACACTTTACCTTTGTCTTTTTTTATTTTTAGTTCTGGTTATTTTAAACAAATTTTTGTAGTTGGGTTTACCACACTCAAGGTAAGTCTTAGCTGTAATAAAATACCTTTTACCTTTGATACATATAGGCTCAAATGAAAATAAATTGTTTCTGGGTTCACAATACTATATTTATTAACTGAAATTACAACAGGGGATGATAGTAAATGAATTTAATGGGGTCGAACAATGATAATTTTACAATATGGGGATCTCAAATTAATTAGGTCCGTTAGGCCTAAGCCTTTCAATAAATGTGTTTAACAGTTCATGACTAATAATGGGTTATTATAATATAAATACTCTTTTTCTCAGGGAGGGGTGTCGTGCCGGCTCGAATGATATATTATTATAGAGTTCAAATTAATTTATTGAATAAGTTTGTTTACTAAGTGCAACAATATAATATGGAAGTCCAAAGAAAATTTGCCAAAAGTTTCACTGAATTTAAGAATTTGTTGAAAGATATTTGAAATTAAATTTGGAAAACTAGTTAAATTTAGATTAATTACTTCATGATTATTTTGAATACTACTTTTTAGCGAATTTCCCCTATAGGGAAGAAGCTATTACCGTAGTCGGCATGGTAATACCTAGGCCCGGGACCATGATAACTTTTCGTTTTGAGGTCCCCAGACCCCAAAAACACCATTCGTTCGATACTGTATATATATATATATATATGTGTCCGTGAGCACGATAACTCTCGTAAAAATTATCCGATTTTGACGAAATTTGGTATAAACATGTAAAGTAGCATTTATGACTTTAAGTTCGAAAACCAGACATATCGACCTAGCCGAAGGGGTATTTTGGGGGGGTTTTGTACCCCAAAAATGGGTTTTTTGACTTTTTTACACATACTTTTTGAAAAAGTCAAATGTTAGTTTTTACCATTCGATTCAGCTTAAAAAAACACACAATTTGGTATTTCGATCATTCCTCTACGTCAACTGGTTACCGAGATATTGAAAGTGCTAAACACAGTACGTTGTCTAATGTTATTCTTATGGAGGAAAAGAAAATTTTTTTATCTCGCTTATTTATGAACGTATACTGACGAAACTTGGTATACAGCTTCATCTCGTTGAGGTCTATTGATATTTGCTCCAAAAAATTGTTTTTGCATAATTATCCCGTAGCAGCAAACCTGCGTACTCAGGCCCCATGTTATTCTTATGGATAATAATTAAATGCTCTGTCTCCCTTAATTATGACCATAAATTAATAAAAACTGGTATACGACTTCACCTAGTTGAGTTATATTGATATTAGCATAAAAAACAATTTTTTGTGTTCCTTGTTGCAGCAAACCTGCGTACTCAGCCCCAATGTTATTCTTATGGAGAATAATTAAAATTGTATATATCGCTTATTTGTGAATATATTTTTATGAAACTTGGTAAGTGGTTTTATGTAGTATTAAGACATTTATATCTCCATTGGAAATTCGCTGAGTATGCAGGTTTGCTGCAACGGGGGTATTTGAACATTAGGCTTGTTCACAAATGTTTATGATATCTCTTTTTACAAAGTCCCTAATAAGAGAATCAAGATGGAGGGGGTTACCACACAGCTTGCAATAATTCTTCGCCCAGAGTATTATAAATGGGGAAATAAATAAAAAGGGTTTGAATTTAAACTTTACTCTGTTGGGCAGGAGAAATCCCTATTGTTTAGGCTCTAAGTAGGCAAATCTTAGGCCATACTGGGAGAATTTATTAAATGAGAACTTGTCCCATGCAAAAATGAAGTTATCACACTGGAGGGAAGGCAGCAACAAGGAAGAGGACAGGGTTTGTAGTCTTGAAGTTCATTGTTCCATTGTTGGGTTGTACAGATGGTAGAAATCACATCTTGTAACACTTGTCACTAAATTTGGTTTTCTAAGGACTAATTTTGAAAAGTAGTACTATGTAAAATATTACAATATTGCAATTTTCTTACAAATATATTTTATCTAAAGTAGGCTATATTGAAATTATTTTAGGGTCTATTAATGAATTAGAATTATTAAAATATTGTGAAGGATAGTTAATTATCAATTGATATAAGGTAAATAAAATGAACATGGGCACAATTAACTATATATTCTATCGTGAAACAAGGGGAGATGATTTTCTGCGGGGTGATGGGAACAATTGTTTAATATATTTAGCACTTTAAATTAAATAACGTAAAATAACAGCTTGATTAACACAACATAACACATAATCAAAGGGAACATATTAAATGACAGTGACATACATTATTATTGAACAAGGACAAACATTATGATGATAAATAGATAAAAGATGGGTTATTCAGCATGACTAGGATATGGTGGTGTTTATATGGGGAGAAATATACAAAATTATGGGAAATTATTATTAATGATGGATGGAATGTAATGTAACACTACATATTTTTAGTAGGATTGAACATTTACAACTTATGAAATATCAAAATTGGTTGTGTACCAGATATGGTATATACGGTCTCTCCGGGAAGGAATGCCAAATAAATTAACTATAAACGTTGCCAGGGCCTGGTGTACCATATATGGTACACATCTAAAATAAATGTCTTGTATGTCGAAATATTTATTCAAAATTGCCATAGAGTATGTTTTTTACAATTACAAGGAGTATAAATTAAGTGTTCACTCATTTTGAGCCAGAAAGGTCAATTTGTCTAAATGGGCCAGGCCATACGGGAAGACTAGAAAAAGTTCAGGAGAAAAGTGTTATATGGTTATGACACAAGAACCAAAAATAAATTTGATGTATTTATGCATAGGCTACATTACCATAGACTAACTACAGTAGTTAGTCTATGACATTACATATAGGCGCGCGCCTAAGGGTCCGCACCACAAAGAACCACATACAAAAGCCTCATAAAGCAAATAAATACCCCCGTCACAGCAAACTTCAGCGATTCTCCAATGAATATATAATATAACACATTAAAACACTTAACAGGATTCACAAGAAATATATTCACAAACAAGCGATATTTAAAATATTAATTATTCTCCATAATATAATATTGGCGATGGTTACGCAGGTTTGTTGCAACAAGGAACACAAAATAATGTTTTTTTATGCAAATATCAATATAACTAATCTTAGTGAAGTCACATACTAAGTTTCATCCATATACAGTTAAAGTTGTACATTTAAGCCAGGAAAAAACTAAGCTGAAAGTATCTAATCACTTGCCTTCCAAAGCTCTGAACCAGACCCAACAAGTTTTCCAATCTATTTTATTTTAATAGTGTGAGGGAACTACTGTTAGCCCATCTATTGTACTCAGTCCATGAATTCTATGAAATTCCAAAGCATGTTGTAAGTAGCGTTTTCAAACGATGTGTGCAGTTTGCCGCTTAATTTTTCATTCGTTTGGAATATTTAAATTGTATTCTTTCCTGCTGGGTTTGCATGGTTTTATTTTGTGCTGTTACAAGAATGAAAAACAAGAATATGAATGAAACTACTTGTTATGTTACAAGAATGAAAACTCAATATACTTCAATTTCATTAATATGTCAATTGCAGTAATGCAGAGCGAGTGTTGCTGGGCCCCAAAACACTCGTGGATCTCTGATTTAGTTGTGGGTTGCTTGAATGAAAAAAACTGATTGCAAGAAACTATTTTATTTAAATCTAAGAAAAAACATTACAACATATACATGCCTAAAACAGAGCCGGAAAAGAGTATTTTAAATTAATCTGAAATGGATCACCTTAGAGGTTATGGCTTTGGTCGATTTCTGGCCTTTTTAGTTTTAATATTTTTTTGTATTTTGTATTTTAAATAATCAAAAGCAGTTCTCAAGTGAAAGTATCAAGTTGTGGTATTCAGTAAATCCTAGTTAATCAAATGGTGGTTCGTAAAAACAAGCGAGTGGTCGGGAATAAATAATAATATTTTAGTCCTCCTAACTAAACCTCCTGACCTCCGACACACTCTATCCTCCTATATCATTTTACCACCAAATAAAATTACACATTCGAATGATTCACGATTAACTTATTAAAATCTGTTGTGAATCCTGATTTGAGCTCAGAACTGCAAATTAATTAATTTTATACTCTTTTTTTGAAATCAACCAAACAGTAACACTCTGTTATATAAGTACTAAATTTCCTAGAATTTTGGATTCTACTCAATTTCCAGCTCTCACAATTATTTTAGATTTGAGACAATATTATTAAATTTAAGTATTTTTCAAAAGTATTCTTGCTTAAATATAAATTAATTCTTGTACAGCAATTATGTTTTCAAGTTAAATTACAATAAATAGAGAGTTGCGTAAAATGATCTGTGAATATGAAATTACATCAAATAAATTAACAATGATATATGAATTCAAACTTAACAATTATTAAACATTGATCAGTACCAATTATGACATGTGCTCTGGTGAAATATGACCAAGTATGTAAAACAAATAAATATTACTTACATGACCTTTGTAGAAAATTACATACACAATACGCACACAATATAAATACACTGTAACACTATTAATGCACTAAATACTAATAATACCAGTTGTTTAATCCCCAAAAAACGACAAGAATGGCAGTGTTAAAACCTGCTCTTAGCACGTGTAATTTTGAAAAGGTTTGATAAATTAATTTATACGAATGCGAGATTGTACCGCGAATTTCGGCCTTTTCTTTAAAATAATTCGCGAAATAGAGAACGTATGGGATGCACCCCGTTAACAAATCGACGAACTTTTAGAATTGGTAAAGAAACGCGCTATTAAATTTAGAAAAAAGTTTTAGATGCTGTTACGCCGAATTGTTCCGAGCTAAGAGAACGAGTAGCCGCGGTCAGTCAGTTTTATGAGCGAGGCGGGTCACGTGACTGCATTCTTATTAGGTCCGTCTATGCGCGTTAGTGTCTTCTAGATGTTTCCGATATGGCGGCAAGTTTGAGTTTGATCTTGTTACAATTTCCCCCCCTCCAAAAGAATTTTTAATTTTTGTCCAACCTAACTTGGGATAAAGAGAGAGAGAAAAAATTTTACACAAAAATTAAAAATTACTAAAGTTAACGGTAACAATACTTATAAAGATAAATATAACAATATAGCATCATTAGTGAGAGAGATGGTGGACTCTTACGGCAACATTCCCTGTAAGTTCCACTTCAGTCACAGACTCATCCCTAACACTTGGTGAAACTAACTGTTCAGAGCTACACAAGGTTCCAGTTTGTTGCACTGCACTACACATGTAATTTTATCCTGAATACTGTCCATGATTGTGATGAAGGCTTTTCTGTTTAAGTGAATTCCATCTGTCCTACCATTATAATAGAAATTTTCAATCAAAGAGTTCATGTTGTGACCAGTGAAAATTGTATTTAAATCCAAAATAAAAATGTGAGACTTTGTGTTTTGTTTGGAGACAGAGAGAGAGAGGTGACTCCTGACATTGTTGGTGCCAATGAGCAGAACACAGGTTGGTTGTAGTTCGGCAGCGTGTTTTCGCACCTCGGTGACGATGTGTCTCGTAGTCGCCCCTGGTATGGTGATGTGTTTGGTGGTGGCTAGTTTCCATTGTTCCACCGCTCTGTGCAGATGGGAGTCTCCCACACAAGAAAACCTGTCATATGGATTTACAAAAAGGAAATGGATCTTAACAAAAATAAATCAATAAGTCACAACAATTTATTCTAAAGTAAAGAGAGAAAAAAAGGTATATATATACAGACTGGAGGAAAAAATTTCTTTATTTGATCAACATTAACTATTTGCTTTTGTGTCTGATCATTGTCCAAGGTTATTTCAACATTAACCGGTGAAGTGAGTTTAGTTACAGTATAAGGTCCCCTCCATTTGTGACAAAGTTTTGCTGTTATTTTCTTATCTTTATTACTGAGGGAATGCTTATACAAAACAACCTTATCACCAAAATTAGATGGAGTTCGATTCCTGTCATACCGTAACTTCGTTCTATCAGCCTTTGTGAGATTCTGAAAAACATTGTCTAAACTCGGTTTGTTATTATGTCCTGTCTCTAAATTCCAAAGAAATTGCAATGGGTCTGTAAGTTCTCTACCTAAGAAAACTCTTGCGGGGGTGAACTTTGTTGCTTCATGTGTTGCGGGATTGAAAGCAAGCATTAAATATGGTAAATAAATGTCCCATGATTTATGATTCTGATTATGAAAAATTCTCAATGCAGTAACTAGGTTTCTATTAACTCGCTCTGCAACATTTGATTGAGGTCTATATGGTGAAGTTGTTACATGCTTAATTCCTAAACCAAAAAGAAATGAAAAACAATTTTGCGATGTGAAGACGGAGGCATTGTCTGTAATTAGGCGATGTGGAATACCATGCTGTGCAAAAATGTTGTTTCGTAAAATATTTATTGCGGAATCTGATGTTTGTTTTCTAACTGGGTATAAAAAGCAGAATTTCGAAAAATTGTCCACCAAAACAAAGATTGATTCGTTTCCTCGTTGTGTTCGTTGTAGCGGACCAACAAAATTACAAAACCATTGCTCGTTACAATTCGTCGGTATATGAGAACTTCATTGACCAATTTTTTTGTTTTGCGCCGGTTTTGAGAGTTGACATTGTTCACATGACCTAACAAAATTCCTAATAAATGGTGTCATGCCTTTCCAAATAAATTGATTCTGAATGTGATTCATAGTTTTGGCTATGCCCGCATGTGCAAACATAGGATTCTCATGAAAATATTTAACAATAAAAGTGTGCATGGACTCTGGAACTACTATTTTGCTTTTTCTGCCCTGTTTACCAAAATACAAAATATCATTGCACAATGAGTGGTTCTTGACTGGAATTTTATTTCTCAAATCTGAAATAATTAAACTTAAACTCGGGTCTTGTGCCTGTCTTTCCCTAATTGAAGTAAATAGTTCTGGAAAACATTGCAGAGTGCAACATGTAGAATCCTCGATGATTTTAACGGTATTATCCGTATCATCCTTGAAGACTCTACATAAGGCATCTGCCACTACATTTAATTTACCCCTAATATTTTCTATTTCAAAATCAAACTCTGAAAGACGTAACACCCACCTATCAAATTGAGCTGTGTGTTTACCCTTATTTTTCAAAATGTACATCACGGCAGAATTATCGGTTTGTAGTGTAAACTTCTTGTTTAAATATGGCCTAAATTTCTCAACTCCATAAAAACATGCTAAAAATTCCTTTCCATGGGGTATTTACGCTATGTTTCACTTAATGTTCTGGATGCAAAATGAACCGGTAAAAGATTATCTCCCTCTTTCATTTGTAGAACTGCTGAAATCGCATTGTCACATGCGTCACAGGTGACAACAAAATCTCCATTAAAATCTGGTAATGTTAGTTGAGTTGACGAAACAAGGGAATCTTTTAATTCATCAAAAGCTTTCTGGTGTGTGGCTGTCCACTGAAATTTAACGTTTTTCTTCCTTAAGGGTGCGCCCTACCTGCCTTCCGCACGCTAAAGTAAGGGTTTTGCATCTCCCACATTGTATGCTCAATTGTCAACCAATTAAAAATAATTTGTTGTTATTTCTTTCATTAAATTTTCACCTAGAGATCATACGATTTAAAAATCGTTATTTTAATTCAAAATAAGTGGTAGGCCATTAGTAAAGTTTCAAATTAAGCGTTTTTCTAAAACTACCTAACGTAAGGAAAAAAATTATTTTGGAAAAAAGGAATCGTACAATCTCTAGATTGGAATCTGAAAAGTGTGAAACTGCAAATAGTTTGATAGAAATCTGTAAAATAACAGTGCGATCGAGGAGAACAAAATGGTCTTCAAGCGTAAATATGCATGGCCCTGCTTGTTGGAGGCACCGGCGCGGTGCTAAACAACAATCATTCAATCTGGGGTAGGGCGCACCCTTAAGTTATTTAGTGACAAGGCTATTTTGGAAAAATCCTTAATAAAGCGTGAATAAAAGTTTACACATCCTAAAAATCGCTGAAGTTGTTTTAAATTACGGGGTCTGGGATATTTCAAAATTGGTTCAATTCTATCGGGGTCCAGTGAAAGGGTTCTGTTCGAAATGATGTACCCTAAATATTTTATGGAGGTATGGCCTATCCTAATTTTTTCCGGATTTATTGTGACATTGTATTCCTTAAACTTATCTAAAACTTATAAAATGTGTTCCTTGTGATCTTTTCAATTCTCGCTATAAATTAAACAATCATCCAAAAAATTGAAGACAAACTTAAATTTAAAATCGCCCAAAATTTCATCCATAACTCTAGTAAGTGCTTGGGATCCGATTTTCAGACCCTGTGGTACTGTGTTAAATTCGAAAAAAACCATACGGAGTGCAAAATGCTGTATACTGTCTTGATTGTGAATCTAATGGGATTTGAAAGAAGGCATTATTCATATCTAATGATGTGAAATACTTGGCGTTACTCAAAAACTCAAAGGGTGAATTTAAAGTAGGTAGGGGGTGAGCGTCATATGAAATATATTCATTTATCTTCCTGTAATTGCAAACTAATCTGAATTTATTTTTGTCCGCTTTTGAGACCAAAAAAGCTGGAGCACAGTGCATACTAGTTGACTTCCTAATTACATTATTTTTGAGTAACTCATCAGTAATATTTCTCATAGCATTCATCTTATCTGGAGGGACGGGGTAGTGCGGCGAGGTACATACATATATATATATATATATATATACAATTTTGAACGACCCCCCGAAACGTGTTCAGGGGGTCACGTTAGGAACTTCTATGGTGGTCCCGGGCTTAAGTTTCACCGTGCGGGTCATGCTAATAGTTCACTTTCCAAAGGAAATTCACTAAAAAGGATAAAACAAATAAGAGAATAAAAAGTTATTTAGTGAGTTTATTGACCTGGCTCTATTGTACCCAAAGCGTCAGGAGAGTTTAGCTTCCCGCCATAAGTTAATCAATTATGCTTGTGTCAGCCATTCTATGCAAAATAATAAAAAGGGCGGAGAGATAAGTAAAATAAAAATTGGTTAACCACTTGGGACATAAAAACTATAATTGGTCATTACCTAAGTTGTTGTAATAAAATTTAGCAGGTAATTTGTTGGAAAACCGGCAGGGGAACAGGTACTGGTTGTTCTAAAGTGTGAGTTCTAAAGTGTAATAGGGACTTGGATTAAATACTTGTAAAATTGTTAGAATATAAGATGTGCCTAGATTAACTAATTGGTGACTCGAAGTAGCCTGTAATTGCCTATCAATCAAACCGTTTGATTTAATTGTTGCTGTTAATAGCCAGAACAATAGAGAACATAGTCAACTAACGAATAAACATGAGATCAAGGGGTAATAGGACGGTGCAGGGATACCTGAGATTAGGTGATGAGGTATCGTACCCAGCGAGGCAGTGGCCGGCGTCTTAGAAAGCACTTTACAAGCGGCTGGCACTGGCGACGCGGGCTAGCGAACACCCACGCTTGTCCTAATCACCGGAACTTGATAGCGCAAAGAGGCTGCTTGGTGCAAAATTAATGTAGACTAAATACCCGAGTAAAAACTTCAGTAACAAGCTTGGATTCAAAAGATGTAAATACTAAGAGACGGTGTTGAGTTAAGTCAGGAATTTAGAATTGAGATAACTTTAATTTGAATGTAATGAAACTGTGAAGAGCCAGATATCGCGTGCGAGTTTATTTGTTTATATACAATTTTGGTTGTGTGTAGAAGAGTGGTAGCTTATTCTAAGCAACCAATCTTCTATTTAAAAAGGGGCGAATGTTGTAAGCCAGAGGAGGGCGTTGGCATAAACGTATTTCTTGGCCCACGGGGCCAGTTCTCAAAAGGAAATCGGATGAAGTATAAAAGAAGTGTTAATTCTAAATTATAGAGGTTTTTGGGAACTCAATTCACCTGTTAATTATTGTTTTATTGATCTAATTGGTTTAGTTAGTAACCTGAAGGGCCTATAGCCCCCTGCCAAAAATGTAATTTAAAGTAAGTGTTTCAATTAATAAAGTTCGACCTTTCATCGCCCACTTGTGGACTGTGAGTTTTTATTATCCTGACACCTCTCCCAATAGGCCACAGTCTAACAAGTAGCAGACTCTAGGTACAGTGCGTGTGATGTCAGAGGGCTTATTTCTGTTTTTTTGTTCATCGGTGACGTCATACGGCTCCTGAAATGTCTCCCGTGTGCCGCACCGCTCCCTGAGGTGATCACTTTTTCGTCTACAACATTTAGAGGTTGTGACGTCACGACAATATGAAACGGAACGACCAGAACCACCGAATCATCAACCGACCAACCGATTGTTTTATCGAATGAATCGTTGCTCACTGCCTGATGTATTGAAACTTTCGGATAAAGCGGCAGGCCTCGGTAGCCCAGTGGATACGGCGTCAGATCCACGATCGTGCGGTCCCGTGTTCAAATCTTACTTTTGATGTTTACTTTTTGAAATCTGAAATGTGTTTTAAAGATTACTTTAATTTGTTCGGGGTTAAATCTCACTTTTTTTGTTAACTTTTTTAGGTTTGACTTTTATTTACTTATACTAATCCCTTTATTTGTAATTATGTTGCACAACGAACAGCCACCATACAGCGCTCTGCGGAGTTAGGTTAAGTTAGGTTACTATAATTTTGTCGTGAACTGCAACCTAGTTTTTTGTTCACGTACATCCATTTTTAGATCCATTTAACAGCCACCATACAGCGCTCTGCGGAGTTAGGTTAAGTTAGGTTACTATAATTTTGTCGTGAACTGCAACCTAGTTGTTTGTTCACGTACATCAATTTTTAGATCCAATTAACACTGTATCCACAACTTTTGATTTAACTTATATCTGCTTGAATTTTAATCGAATCACCATTTATGCTTTTCCACCACAAAACAATAACAATCGTAGTTGAAAGTTCATTCGATAAACCAAACAAACAATCGGTTGATGATTCGGTGGTTCTGGTCGTGACGTCACAACCTCTAAATGTTGTAGACGAAAAAGTGCTCACCGCTCCCTGATACCATGTCGTTCGTTTTGTATAGAGGGGAAAAATGCTGCCAATGTAACGCGGTGGCACGAAAATCTAACCCGTAGTACTATTGAGTATATACTAACTATTTAACTCTGTATAATATTCAATGATAGTACTCGTAGTAGTCTCTTCTGTTACACATAGATGCTCACTGCATTAAACTGTTACAGTTTAAGCCTGTTTTTTTATTTTATACGTCCACCTCAATTATCATAAACAAGTTCTCCTTCCTTAATTTGAGTTCCATACAGTATACTGACCTCCAATTATTTAATATTTTACATCTTTCACTGTCTTTGTATGTTAAAATGCCGCCTAAAAGATTGCTTGTCACATGATATTTGTGTGCTCGAAGGTGTATTTACAGTACGAAATTTAACCAATAGAGATGGTCATGCAATTCGAGCTGTTCGATAAAAACGTCAGCAATCTTCAAAACCATCCTGTTATTTGATTTCGTCTCTGAGTTGTATTAGACTTGCGGAATATTTTACTGTTTGTATTTGGTAGTGAATGGAAGAAATATACGGGTTGCATACATTTTAATTTCAGAAGTTGACATGTAGTACTTTGGAGTTGCGGCTTGCTTTAGGAGACCTTGTTCACGTCATAGATTTCGTGAGATTTGTAGTTGCAAGTAAAGTTTCACGGAAAAGTTGCTAAGTGTAAAGGTCTCTAACCTGCTGGAGCTCATACTGCCTCAGTGCCACAGCCTCACTGCCTCCTATTTGTATTGGAACTAGAAGTAATCGGTGAAATAATCAAGAACAAGAACTCAAGGTCTGCGTTTCTTGTTGCTGTTTTATTGGATGATTTATTAATACATGAAAACTTGTAGTTTATTTTAGCGACCAAAGAAATGTTTTAAAGTTCGCGTATAAGTTATATGTATGTTGAAATGTGACTGTCAATATCAATATAGGCTACTAGTGTTTACCTTGTCAGTGAAGGTTCTAACTTAATATGATATTTCCGTTCGCTGGCAAGACAACATTGCCCTAGTCGAACCTTTCTTAGGTTAGTATATAAACCTATTTGATTATCTTAGAGTTATAAATTTTTTTGTTTTACATTTCATTATTTCCATCCTTCTTAGGATTTAGGTGGGTGGCATTAACCACAAAAGGCCTACCACTTTTTGACTCTTTCTTTCTACCTATCTGGTAATCACTAGTCTCAATTTCAGTGAAATGCTCTAGTTTCCCATAGGCCTATCTCTGCATATTAAAATAAACACATATTTATTATATTCTGTGCTGTATAACTGATAAGACCTTATTGGTGAGATAGCTACTAAACCATATCCTCATTGCTAATCTTACCACAAGTCACTTGTATAGGCCTAATCCTTTTAAATGGTATGATTAGACATACCGGGCTTAAATATAGGGTACACTTTCATAAGCAGAACGATTTAAAAAAACTTAAATTGTTCTATATAGTACCTAGGCCTATATCATTATTTAGGTTATTCGGTTATGGTTTTGGTTTAGTTTCGGTCTCAAAGAGGTGGAAGATATCGTCTTGAAATTTGTCCAGAAACAAACTTTGATTCCACTAATACTAAAACATGTAGGCCTATTGCCAGGAACAGCCATTGTAACAGATCTATGGAAATCTTAGGCTAGCCTGCTCCTGTTATGTTCTTTTTTCATGCTAACAGAAAACCTTAACCTGCAAACCTTTCAAATTTGTTGATTTGTTTCATTTTTAGTTTTATGTTTGTAAATAAATTTAATCTTAGATGCCATTTCATATGATACTATACCTCAGCCAATGAGTGCATTCAATGAGGCTGGATGAATGAAACTTGGACCGTACAATGTCTAAATTGATAGTTTCCGGTTCTAAGGTGCAGGATGGGGTATCCAGTGCATGTTCACTCAGTGTGGGGCCCTGCTCTTATCAGCGATTTTTTGTGGGGTTTTTGACGTTTCCAGATGGAAATATGAGTTGTTTTGAAACATTTAAAGAGGAGCAGCTTTTGATTTCACGTAGGTTTGTGATGCATGTTGTGTTGCGGCAGGCTTCCTCTACTGTTGCACCGATGGCAGAACTGTGGGCCAAGTTCATGACCTTGTGAATTAATTTATATTTAAAAGCAAATTCTGGATCCACAATCACTGGTTAATTATTCACTGTTCAACGCCTATAAATGGACTGATGCAAATAATAAAAAAGCAGTGTGGAATTTACATTTAAATCAACTATTGAATAAAGGTAATTTTAATAGGCTCTCTCTAAAAGAGAGATTATTGGGATTGCTCAGTATAGGCCTAAGTAGTTATTTCCCCCAAATAATATATAATTTAAAAAAATAACATGGTCCCTTGGAGTAGGACAGAGGACAGAGGCTGATTAATCTCCACCAATAATCAAATGTATGCCTTTGAGGATTAGTGTTAGAAGGAAATTGCAAAATAAAGTTTTGGCCAAAACTACGAACAACGTCGTGCCAACCCCAGAGCCTCAAATTAATTAATTATTTTTTGTTAATCAAAAAACATCATAGTTGATTCAACCACTGCAGCCTGGTCTGTTTATATTGTAAAATTAAAATAAATACTTTGAGTGTTGTGGAATCCTTTTGAATAACAGCATGAACAAATCAGTCAGTCATTGTCATAATTAGTAAAAAATAACATCCATTGCACTTATTAGTAAATGATCACAAATGAATTGGTTAGCAATAATTTAGAAGTATAAAATGCTATAGGGAAATAGGCAATTTATTAGTTAAATTATCCTGAATTATTATTTTTTAATTCATGTTGCAAATTAATTAGGTTAACTTATATTGGTTCATTCAGTAAATTTGTATTCATTCAATTAATATATATCACAAGCTCCATACTGTTTAAAGTTCTTTAACGATTACCATTACATATGTTTTTTATATATCGAGATATGTTTATTCATGGTTATAGCGCCGCATAACAAATTCTATTCTCATGAGGCTGATCCACTGGTAGCGTATCTGGGTATTTAATTTGTTTATGCTATATAGATTCTATTTTAACACAAAGGGCTCGGTACGGTATCTTCCGCTGCGAAACCTGTTCTGCATTCAATCAAAGTAATATTACAGCGGGGGGGGGGACTATAATATTTATGTGAAGGATATTAAAGATAATTTTAAATCAATTAGTTGAGAATAATGAGTAGAAATTATTAATTACAGCATCTTATTTAAGTTCTTAATACAGCAAAAAAATAAAAAATAAAAACTATTTATCCAGAGTTTGCAATGAGCTAGCTTTTTAAATTATGCTAAATTGATCTTGACTATGTATGTTCATGTTTTAACAAAACTAAGTATTTAATTGTTTTACATCATTAATGTATTTTTTTACCACAAAATTTAAAAAAATGCACTACCGTTAACAACAATTCAATTATCTTTCAGTAGCCTAATAATAATAATAATAATACAAAAGCACAGCTAAATAGTAAAATTCAACACTATTAATTTCTAAAACTTACCCCTAGAACATAAGGCAGCAGGTTACAACAAAACAATTACAACAATACAAAAACATGTGGCCACATTTAACATACCTAAAAATATAAAAATCGGGTTAATTTTGCCTAGCTGAGGTGCTCAAATTTGATTTTAATCGGAAATTGGCTCACTCAAACTTGTGTTTCTCCAATACGATAGATCTTAGAAAAAAACAATTTAGCGGACGCGGGTGGTTCGCGATACAACATTTTTCTAACTTGACTTTAATCTGATACTTTTCACAAAATTCCGAATAAATTCTCGTAAACAATTACCTTGAAGGAATGTGAGGATTTAATATTAATTCAGTAAAATTAGCGAAACCTCAAACCACTTAAATGTTCGTATTTTTCGTACCATTAGCACCCTCAGCTAAAGTAGGCCTACTGCACTTTAAGAAGACCGCGGAAGGAGTGAGACCAGAGCCGAGGTCCCGGCGCCCCACCTAAACTCTTATCAGACTCGATTTCTGTAGTGATAAGGATTTTACCCCATCACAACCTGAACGAATGTTTTGACACTAATTTTGTTCCACCATCAGAAAATTTGTTTGACACTCTGATTTTGAAACTTGCATTTATTATAGGCTAAACTGTTTTTAGCGAATACAAATATTCAGCTACTCGGTAAACCTGACAACATATCCTATCGCAAGGAATGTGTTAACATCCCCGGCCATTCATTAAATATGTGTGTACCAACCCAATTTCTGATGGCAGTTGCTCTTAAAAGAGACTAAAAAGGCTGACCCTGATAATGAAATAGCTAAAACATTGTTTTTTATGATCAGGCTCAGAAAAATTACAATTTTTACATTCATGTGATAGTTTATAACAAATATATTTCGACAAATTCTTTAGGTTTCTCAACAGTATTGGTGGATTTTCACGCTAGCAAAATAAAATCTATGAAAACGATGTAAAATACGATGTATATAATGATACCCCCGTCACAGCAAACCTGCATACTCAGCGAATTTCCAATGGAGATATAACATAACACATTAACACTTAACAGGATTTGCCCCTCCCCCAGAATTTGCCGCCCTGTACAGCTGCACATATTACACATGCCTAAATCCGGCCTTGCGTGTGCTCCCATTCCTGTGCGTGTAAGGAAATAATTAAAATAAATAGATTTATTCAGCAATCAAAATAAATAGATTTATCCAGTAAGTACAGTCAATTTTTCTGATGTCACGCCTAATGCTTTACTTTGTCGCATCAAACGTCAGCTTTCGTAGATCAGTCGATAGCGAAACAGTCGATAGCGGTCTATAAAACAGACCAGCCGGGTTCGAATCCAACCGGCGCCGTCATACTTTTTGTAACGTGGTTATAAATGGTGTCACTAAGCTCTGTTTTACTAATAATACCGATATTTATTTAAGGTCAACTATAGGGATTACAATATATATAGGCCTTTGCAAATTCTCGAAAGGTCTTGGAACATTTTAAAACCATTTATCCAATACAAATTGATAGTTTTAGGCCTACTTATTTCTGATGTTTTTGAACCTAATAGAACACTTCCATTAAGCTACTAAGGTTTAGGCCTAATTAAACAATTAAATTGTTATCTTTACCAAATACTAAAGAGTATCTGTGTATGCATAGTAAGGATGCAGCATTATTGATTTAAGGAATACTTTGACAGACGCTCTAACTAAAATCATTGTATTTTCTGTGAAATATATTTTTCTTTTACATTTTTTTCCTTCTTAAAATTTGCTACAAGAAAAATAATTGGAAGGAAATTGCAGTTTAAAAACCACATTTTATACATGTTTCGCACCATCTGCCTAGCACTCCACTCACCACTAATGGAGCTGTATCCGTCGAGTATCGATGGGCAACAACTAGTTCTTTATTATTGTTTTTGTTTACATTAATGTTTTTTTGGGAAGATTTAAGTAGCTTATTGCATTATTAACTACCGTGAAATTTGTCAAAATGTATTAAAAATTAATTGATGTCACAAACTATGATTTCCTCATTTGCGAAATAAGCACAAGGAACATCCAAACAAGTAGGGCTATAATTGCAGGTTGGTTATCGTTTTTCAGGGAGGTTCATTTAAATTTTTTGGTTTATTTATTCATCTCTGTTTTGTTTCATTTAGTAAAATTTTATTAAATATTTATTCATCTTTTGTTTGTCATAAAATTTGTATTTATAAATATTACTTGTGTTTATAATTTGTGTGATGTAAAAACATCTGATAATGACCGATACTTCTTAATATTGATATTTTCAATCGCCAGTAGTTCGATATATCGATACCTATTTAAATCAAATGAATGTGGGCCGTAAACTAAACTGCAGCCTTAAATAGTTATTAAAATAATGTAGGCCTACCCAAAATTAATTATATATCCAGAAAAATAATAAATACCCCCGTCACAGCAAACCTGCGTACTCAGCGAATTTCCAACGCATAATATATGACTTAATACCACATAAAGCGGCATACCAAGTTTCATAAAAATATATTCACAAATAGCGATATATACAATTTTAATTATTCTCCATAAGAATAACATTGGGGATGAGTACATAGGTTTGCTGAAAAAAGGAACATAAACAATTGGTTTCTATACAAATATCAATATAACTGAACTAGGTGAAGCCACATACCTAGTTTCATCAATATACATTCATAAATAAGCGATATATTCCATTTTGATTAATCTCCATAAGAATAACATGGGGGCTGGGTACGCAAGTTTGCTGCTACGGGAACCTTTAGCAAAAAATTGTTTTTTTGAGCAAATATCAATAGACCACAACCAGATAAAGCCGTATACTAAGTTTCGTCAGTATTCGTTCATAAAGAAGCGAGATATAATTTTTTTCTTATCCTCCATAAGAATAACATTAGACAACGTACTGTGTTTAGCACTTTCAATATCTCGGTAACCGATTGACGTAGAGGAATGATAAAAATACCAAATTGTGTGTTTTTTAAAGCTGAATCCAATGGTAAAAACTAAAATTTGAATATTTCAAAAATTATATGTAAAAAGTTCAAAAAACCCATTTTTGGGGTACAAAACCTCCCCAAAATACCCCTTAAGGTGGAGCGATATGGCTGGTTTTCGAACTTAAAGTCATAAATGTTGCTTTACACGTTTATACCAAATTTCATCAAAATTGGACCTTTTTTACCAGAGTTATCGCACCCACGGACACACACACACACACATATATATATATATATATATATATATACAGTACATATATATATATATATATATATATATATATATATATATATATATATATATATATATACAGTTTCGAACGAATGGTGTTTTTGGGGTCTGGGGACCTCAAAACGAAAAGTTATCATGATCCCGGGCCGAGGTCTTACCATGCCGACTACAGTAATAGCTTCTTCCCTATAGGGAAAATTCGCTAAAACAAGTTTAAAGAACTTTTTTATTTCTGAGTGACGTGACTTTCTGGTAGGGTGTGATTTATTTTGATATTAGGCTTCACCCACCTTAGTAGATTTGAAGAACTGTATGGCCAATGACTGAATTGCACTGGTAACTTTCCATGCATCACTATACTAAGTTCAATTTTGCTATCACTTTCAGGTTTTAAATTCAGACAACCACTGGGTTGTCTGAATTTAACTGTAAAGGAATAGAATTAGGCTACCAGTCTTTGCCCAAAATATATAAAAAATGATTAAAATATATTGATAATACCCCCGTCGTAGCAAACCTACTCAGCGAATTTCCAATGGAGATATAAATGTCTTAATACTACATTAAGCCACTTACCAAGTTTCATAGAAATATATTCACAAATGAGCGATATATACAATTTTAATTATTCTGTATAAGAATAACATTGGGACTGAGTACGCAGGTTTGCTGCTTCAACGAACACAATAAATGGGTTTTTATGCTAATATCAATATAACTCAACTAGGTGAAGTCATATACCATTTTTTTATTAATTTATGTTCATAACTAAGGGAGACATAGCATTTAATTATTATCTACTAGCTGATGTACCCGTCCTTCGTACGGGTTGTACATAAATGGCAGATTAACTAAAAATATTAACAACCCATATAATTTTACAATATAAAATTACATTTTACACTTTTAAAGTAGAATTAAATTAAAGTTAACGAAATATACTATGACAGATAGTTCGGGTACTGCTGCCAAGTCGAGGAACTCTGTCGGGTAGTGAACGGTGTGGTTTTTGCTACTCCAAATCGGTACACGTAACACTTTGGATTCGATTTTAGAAATAAAAGAACTCAAGTACAACAAAATATTAACCCTGTTTAATTTAACATTTTAAATACTTTGATACATTAATCTTTACATTCCAATAAATTAATAGTAATGTAACGAAACATTAAACTTTAAAAACATTGACAAACCACTTTTAAAATCACCATTCTTGCCAGGTCCTGTTTTCAATATAATTGTAAATAAACAATTTAAACTTGGAAAAATCATATGTTTTAAAAACATATGACTAATTGATTGTATTTAAATAAATGTAAATCAATATATACAAACTGTTCTAACAGTGGTCATGGTTAAATGAACGGTATTAAATATTGTACATGTTCGTTCCTCCCTTTGGAATAGACCTACATTTGTGTTGATCTCCGTTGCTTGTTCATTGGTGGATGTGAGGATGGCACAATCACAGAGCCAGGCAATTTCCAGATTAAACTCTTTATGAACCTCGGTGTAACAAACTTTTAATCAATAAATCCTGTGATTCATCGATAGTGCCGAGTGAAGGATAGATGTTTCTGAGACCTTAATTTGTTTTTCAATGTCCCAATCTCAACTTTTAAAAGCGCATAAGAAAACTGATCAACCCCTTAATCTTCTCAAAAATACATTTTCATATTTACTGTTAAGTTCAGACGCTCAGTGGACGGCTACATAAAATATATTTTTAGAGAGGCGTAGACTCGTCCACTCATGTCTCACTTACGACAAAGGGTCTGTGTGAGATCTCCAGAGAACAACACCGTGACTCCCCATGATGTTGTTTCTTATTTCCTTTAAGGCATCAAATTTCAGCTCTACTGGTTGAGTAGTTTGTGTGTTATGACTAACGCGCTTATATTAAAGGCCATTGGGCCAGAGTCCTTGAGTATATTTGTGTCTGGAGTAGGTAAATGTCTGCACTGACCTATCAGCTACATTCCTACCAAATTTCAGATCCATCAGTCCAAGAGTATGTGCAAGATTGTTAAATATTGTATTTTGAAATTCCGGGGGGCGAAGCATATAAACATTTTCGTAACAGGAATAGGCTGCGTTTTTTTATGATGAATTAGTTATGTTCCTACCAAAATGTAACTTACAAAGGTCCAGAAAGTACTAATACTCATACAGTTACCATAAAAGGGGAACTGCAGCATAAGGGGAACCACCATCCAAAATTTGATCTTCAATAGACATTGTCGTTTCTTAGATAAAGTGATCACTATGTCAGTGAGTGCATGAGTCTGACAAATATAGATTTAGATCATATATCCACTTATGTTATTTATTACCAATCTTCACTCAACGTTTTAAAAAAGAACTAAAAAACCTATTTATAGAATAACTATGCCATCATCTGGTTCAATATAAATAAATGCTTTGTCCATAAGAATAGCATAGTATCTTAAAAACCCTATGGGGCAGTGTCCTAAGGTAATTTAAAACAGTCCAATTAGCCTAAAACCTTCTAACGCACATATAGAACATAGAAAAAAGTTGCATAAAAATCGGTGCACCCGTTTTCCTGTGAAAAGCGAACAAACCATGACCAAAACCGCACAAAATCACGTTTTTGAGCGGCCGCCATTATTTTTTAAAAGGCGTATGCCAGTTTATAGTGCCCTAAAACCTTCTCACGCATATATAGAACAAAGAAACAAAGTTTCATTAATGTCACTGCACCCGTTTTCCAGTAAAAAGCGAACAAAAACCCGTCCTTGAGCGTTACCGGTAGACAGACAGACATAAATTGAGATAAGATTTGTTTTGGTTTCCCTAGGGTGTAAAACGTGAAAATATGCAAAAATTTCATAATTCCAAGCAATATACAGTCAAAACTCTAATTTTATTTATATAGATTAATTATACGGTATATTGAAATAAATATATATATACTTGATGTACACGTTCTTCGCACAGGGGTTTTCCTTACCCGTTCTATAGTCAATGCAGATTTCATTTTAGTTAGCTTGAAACAGCTGTTGTTCTTGCTTCTGCTCTTTAAGCTGTCAAATGTAAGTGCCCTCAGCTGTTCGGATTACAGTTTCTGAATGTTTACTTTCTTATGAAATGTAAACATTGAAACTTAGAACGTTCACGGGGCGTAGCCCGAGGGGATTTTAAGGAAGTGAATAGGCCTATGTGTTGCATGGGTTCAAGATCTACATTTGTGTAAAGTTTCAGCCCAGTCGGTTAAGTAGTTTTTGCGTTCACCCGGAACATCAGACAGACAGACAGACAGACAGACAGACAGACAGACAGACAGACAGACAGACAGACAGACAGACAGACAGACAGACAGAAACCACCTCTTCTTTATAATATTATAGATAAGAATAACATGGGGCTGAGTACGCAAGTTTGCTGCTGCGGGAGCCTTTGGCAAAAATTGTTTTTTTGAGCAAATATCAATATACCACAACCAGATGAAGCTATATATCAAGTTTCATCAGTATACGTTGATAAATAAGCGAGAGATACAATTTTTCTTTTCCTCCATAAGAATAACATTAGACAACGTACTATGTTTAGCGCTTTCAATATCTCGGTAACCAATTGACGTAGAGTAATGATCAAAATACCAAATTGTGTGTTCTTTTAAGCTGAATCCAGTGGTAAAAACTAAAATTTGACTATTTAAAAAATTATATGTACAGAACCCCCAAAATATCTCTTCGGATTGGGCGATCTGGCTGGTTTTCGAACTTAGAGTCATAAATGTTGCTTTACAAGTTTATACCAAGTTTCATCAAAATCGGATCATTTTATGAGAGTTATCTTGCTCACGGACACATATATATATATATATATATATATATATATATATATATATATATATACACAGTTTCAAACAAATTGTGTTTTTGGGGTCTGGGGACCTCAAAACGAAAAGTTGTCATGGTTCCAGGCCTAGGTCTTACCATGCGGACTACGGTAATAGCTTCTTCCCTGTAGAGGAAATTTGCTAAAACTGCCTATTAATTTAAAATTAGCATATTTTATTGGAAATATCAAGGTACTATAAATAGATATTCAAGTTGATGTTTGTGTGCGTTTTACTGTTAATGGCATTGTTAGTGAATTTCCTATGGAAAAGTGAACTATTAGCATGACCCGCACGGTGAGACTTAAGCCTGAGAGCAGCATAGAAGCCCCTAACGCGACCCTCTGAATATGTTTTCAGGGGTCTCTAAAAACTTTATTAGCGAATTTCCCCTATAGGGAAGAAGCTATTACCGTAGTTGGCATGGTAAGACCTAGGCCCGGGACCATGTTAACATTTCGTTTTGAGGTCCCCAGATGCCAAAAACACCATTCGTTCAAAACTATATACCGGTAACCAAATAAATATTAGCACTGTGATCATGACTAAGTCAAAACATGTTAGTGAAAATATAATTAAAAAATGTTTTTAACAGGGTACTCATGGTTATTTTCATGTTTTTATACTTATCTTATAGTAGCCCTATTCTGTAAATTTGATTATCTAATACCAATGGCTAACCACCCTATTATAATTCACAAGTTGAAATACCTAACTCTTAAACAAGAAACAGTAAAAGAAGATATGAAGTTCAACAAAAGATGTCTACAAGAAAAAATTGCACCAAATTACGTACAATTAAACACGAAGTGTAGAATACCAGCAGCAATCAAAGCTATAGAAACAGGTAAGAAAATATGGATAAAAGAAGAAATTAATTTCTTATACGCTAAACTAAACTCTCTCAATGAAAATTTAATATCAACGCAAGCTGAAATAAACAATACTTTCCACCCTGACTCTATAGAAGAATTTGCAGAATATATTGATCGTTGGTGCCAACCAATATTAAATAAGAAAAAATCAGTTCACCTCAAGAAAATTCAGAAACTTATTTTAAAGCAAAAACCTATCGATAACACAGAAAACATAAATAGTTTCCAGTCCAATATTGAGAACCTAACAGATATTGAATTTACTCAAGAAGAAACTGAAATGCTGGGAAAATCCATCAAATATAACATTAATTTAGATTTTCAACCTAACACCTTAGAAGATCAACTAATTGACTTCGAGGCAGCTATCAGGAATAAAAATAAAGATGATCAAGAACCCATACGGCATAACTTCATCCATGAACTAGACAAAGCTGGCATCTGTACTAAACAAAACAAAAATATTGAGAAAGCAAAAACTGGCATGAATATAATAAGAAATATAGCAAATAAACTTGAACACAACAAAGCTATGATTACAAAAGCCGATAAAAGCAATACTACAGTGATATTAAAAAGAGAATGCTACAAAGAAAAAGTAGAGGACTTCCTAAATAATAACCCTTTTCATCAACTCAATCATGATCCTACTCAAGAATTTAGTAAACAGACAAACAGCGTCATCTCAAAGAGTAAATTGATATCAGACAAAGAGAAAATAAAATTAAAAGTCATCAAACCACAAGCCCCCAAACTAAAGGGACAACCAAAGACTCACAAAATAAATCTATATAAAAGAGGAAGTATGTATGTATATATGTATGTAGCCTATGGACTCCGAAACCGCTCGACAGATTGTAATGAAACTTTCAGGCATTATTAAGCATTATTCAAGGATGGTTTGCGTGAAGTTTGGTGCAAATCTGTCCAAAGGGCTCCGACCCAGAGGGCATACAAGGGTGCAGTGTCAGGTTTTAGAAATTTAGTGTTTACAAAATTAACAGCTGTAATTAAAAAAATTCAAAGTGTTGGGCGCAGCAACGTGCGCCGGGTAACTGCTAGTATACCTATAAGACCTGTGGTTGACTACCATAATGCACCATGTTATAATTTAACAAAATACTTGAACGATAAATTGAAAAGCTATGTATACGTAGAACAAAATTATAGCCTCACTAACACATGAGTTAATTGACAATATCAAAGATATAGAGATACCTGAAAATGCAATATTTGTTTCATTTGATGTTTCAAATATGTATTCCAATATTCCAGTAAAAGAAACACTTGACATCCTCAAAGAAAATATATCAAAGAACATAAATTTATCTCAAGTTGATGTTAAAGATATTATATCTCTTACTAAAGCAGCAATAGATCAAAATTACTTTCAATATGAATCAACATTTTTTAAACAGAAAGAGGGATTAGCCATGGGCTCACCTTTATCGGGTTTCTTAGCTAATTTGTACATGCAACATCTGGAAACAACAAAATAATGAATAACTCTAACCCACTCAAAAGTAAAATAATTTACTGGCACAGATACATAGATGATATTATTTGCTTGTTCAATAATGATGAATATACACCTGATGAATTGTAAACCTATTTGAATACTATCTCTGCATGTTCACAATGGAAATTCAGAAGTCTGAAATAAACTTTCTAGACATTTCAATCAAGAAAGAAAACAATAATCATGCTTTTAAAATTTTCAGAAAACCCACCCAAACAAATCTCATTATTCCAGCAAATTCTAATCATCCGTAGCAACACAAGATGGCAACATTCCATACGTTGATTAATAGACTGTTAAGAATACCTATGAATGAACAAGACTACAAGGAAGAAAAAGAAAGAATCAAATCAATTGCCAAGATAAATAGATACAATGCCAAGTTAATAGAAAACATGATAAGGAAGCAAATAAATAAAAGAAAAGAAACAAATACAAAAGTCCAAAGACGAATATTTATGCTTACCATACAGTGTTCCTATGAACAAGGCCATTAGAAAAACGTTTGAAAAATCAAACTACAAATTGGCTTACAGAACCAGGAATAATTCATTTCACCTTATTAATAAGCTCTCTAATACAAATAATCAAAATATATCAGATCAATATGAAAAAAGTTGCATTTATAAAATCAGCTGCAGTGACTGCCCAAAATACTATATTGGCCAAACTGGAAGAAACTTCAAACGTCGGTTCAGTGAACACATTCAGGCAATAAAGTCAAATAATAAAACAACTCAAAAATCTGCCTTCGCTGACCACATCTTAAAAACAGACCATAGTTACAAGAACTGCAATGAAAACATGTCAATTCTAGAGATTATTAACAAGGGGCATAAAATGAACATAAAAGAAGAATTTCATATATACCAAAGCCAAAAGAATGACAAAGATAATATATTAAATACAATGCAAATTCAATCTAACAACCCAATCTTCAATAAAATTATAAATATAAGAACAAACTCAAAACGCTTGCACCAAAAAGAAAAATAGATCAGCTGTTTATTATCATAAGCCTGTATATTTACGATTTGTTGATAACACCAGAGTTAGGTTAACTAAATAAATATTAGCACTGTGATCATGACTTTTAAGTCGAAATATGTTAGTGTTAATATAATTAAAAAATGTTTTTAACAGGGTACTCATGGTTATTTTCATGTTTTTATACTTATATGTATATATATATATATATATATATATATATATATATATATATATATATATATATAGGTGTCCGTGAGCACGATAAATCTGGTAAAAATAATCAGATTTTGACGAAATTTGGTATAAACGTGTTAAGCAGCATTTATGATTTTAAGTTCGAAAACCAGACAACCAGCCAGACTTATCCGAAGGGGTATTTGGGGGGGGGGTTTGTACCCCAAAAATGGTTTTTTACATATAATTTTTGAATTAGTCAAATTTTAGTTTTTTCCATTGGAATCAGCTTAAAAAGACGCAAAATTTAGTGTTTTGATCATTGCTCTACGTTAAATGGTTACAGAGATATTGAAAGTGCTAAACACAGTACGTTGTCCAATGTTATTCTTATGAAGGATAAGAAAAATTTTATATCTCGCTTATTTATTAACTTATCCTTATGAAACTTGGTATATTGCTTTAATCCTTATGATACTTGGACTAACAATAGATCAACACTTAAATTGGAATGAGCATGTAAGTAAAGTACTGACCAAAATAAATTCTGGAATCTATGCTCTTTCAAAAATGTCCTTTCATTGCAATTTAATAACCCTCAAGAATATTTATTTTGCACATATTCATTCTCATATTTCTTTTGGAATTTGCCTATATGGTGCAACAAAAAAAGAAAATCTCGATAGGATATTAAAATTGCAGAAGAAAGCTATAAGAATAATCCTTAAACTAAAACATAATGATTCGGCTAGAGAATATTTTAAAAAGTTAAAAATACTTACTGTATATGGGCAATATATTTTTGACTCAATTCTAGTAGCAAGAAATAAATTGGCAAATAATGTTTCTATTCATCCAATTCATCAATATAATACAAGGAAAAAGAATGAGGCCGTTTGTAGTCACCATAGATTACAATTTTACATCGTATGCGGGAGGCAAATTTTTGAAAAAGATACCGCAACATATTTTGAATGAAAACAATCACACAAAATTTAAAAAAAAACTGAAGGAGTATTTGATAGATGCAGCCATTTACACACTGGATGAATTTTTCCACCTCACTCTTCCATGCTAATAGTAAAAGATATATATCTATGTTTAGAAAGGCTTGAACTCATTGTATCACTTATAAGATATTGACACTGTTCAAATGTTGTACACTGTACTTCTGAATGAATAAAGATATTTGACTATTGACTATTGACTATTGACTATCATTATGGTATATTGATATTTGCACTAAAAAACAGTTTTTGGCTGATAGTTCCCGTAGCAGCAAACCTGCGTACTCAGCCCCATGTTATTCTTATAGAGAATAAGTAACATGTTATCTCCCTTAATTATGAACATAAATTAATAAAATTTGGTATGTGGCTTTACCTACTTGATTTATATTGATATTTGTATAAAACCCTATTTTTTGTGTTTCTTGCTTCAGCAAACCTGCATACTCATCTGCCATGTTATTCTTATGGAGAATAATACAAATTTCATAAATTGTTTATTTATGAATGTATATTGAAGAAACTTGGTATGTGGCTTTATGTGGTATTAAGATACATACATATGCATTGGAAATTCGCTTAGTATGCAGGTTTGCTGCTACGGGGGTATTTATATATATGTGTTCGCACTCTAGCGGTCGCAATTTTTGTCCGATGTACTTCATATTTGGTAGAGACATGTCTTTTATAATCAGTTGGACAAGGTCGTTGGGCAAAACAATCGGAAAACTCTCCTTTTATGGGGGTTTTAAGATTTTAAATCTTGAGTTTTTGGAACCAAAAAGGGTCAGAAAAGCCCCAAATGTACACTTATTGCATATTAACTTATTGTTCGCAAAAAGCCAAAGCCTTTAAGCCCTCCCACATCATTCTAGCACAAGTACTTACCGAGTTATTAAAATGTTAATTGTCAAAATAGTTTTATCAACCCAATACCCCTATAAAAACTTGTTATGCCGACAATACCTCCTTCTAACTTTATAATGTACAACATTGGCATCTTATTAGTGAATTTAAATATAACCAGGAGCATCAAAATAGCCAAAAAATCAAGTTTTTCGATTTTCAAAAAATGTATCCTGTGTTGGTTTAAACCCTTTATATGATCTTTTTAAGGTTTTAATACGAAAATTCACTTCCCTCACGTCAGTGTGGCTGCGTGCGATCTCGTTTAAGATTTTAATATGGAACAGTTCATACCATTTTCTTGTTATAATCAAAGATCAACTTTGAAATTATTAACAGTTGATAACCAAAAGTCAAACTGTAGCTGGGTCCATCTTAAAACAGAAACACAATTTCTTAGATTTCTGGTCATACTTCTAACTAAGTAATTACATTAGCACTAGTCAACCTCAGGCTGTGAGGTAATTGCCATAAAAACACCATGCTACCAAGTCAATAATAATTGTTCTAACTTGCTGTAAAATATGTTTCAGATTTATGTCGCCAAAATATCTGCAAATATGACTGCTTTTGATGAAGAAGTATTTGAAAAAAAGCTTATAGGTCTGAAGGACACCCATGAGAGCATTTCCAGCCTCTCCCAGTGGTGTCTCGATCGACCTCAGCACCACAAAAAGATTGTTTCTTATTGGCTGCAAACACTGAAAAAAGGTAAAATATATATGTATTTAACCCTCCAGGCGTTATGTGTCCCGACACAAAACACATCTGCTGGGGTGTTTATTGACGCTGCGTCAACAGTCAAACAGCGTTTACGGAATAGGCTCTAGGGCGCATTGACTCTTAATGAACCGGATCGAAATTGGTATAGCCGTTTACGGCAGATTCTACGCTTTCTCCCTATGTCTGTCTGCAGTTGCTTTTTACGTTCGTGCCAATCGTACTTTAGCAGACAGCTGAAGTGTCAAGTTTTGTTGTGCGTCGCTAACCTATCTTCGGGAATGGTGTTGTGTTGAGATGTTTTTCGTTATTTTTATTTGTAAAAATGGACATTAGTGTCATACGTGGGGTTTTAGAAGAAAATTTTAGTGATGATGAAGGGTTGGTTGATGATCCTGGAGAAATAGGCGGCAGTGATATCGAGGTAAATTATCCTTCCGACTGTAACGTCGCCAAGGCGATTTTGCTCATTTGCTATAGCGCGCGCTATCACCACCAGTTTATCATCTGTAACTTTTTTATTTGCTGCTTTAACTGATTTTTTGTTTACATATTTTAGTATTCTTATAAAATTTAGAACAAATTGGCTGTTTTGAAACTTGTATATTCTAGAACCGTTTATATTTTCATGAAGCGGCGCAAACTTGAAATTTTTTTAATTTTTTAATTTGGGTTTTGTTTTTAATATTACATAATTTTCCTTTTATAATTTTTGTGAGATGTTATATATATATAATATTGAAGCTCATGATTGTCTGAGCAAGAAAAACTATAGAATAATGCAGTTGGAGTGTTTTTAATTTTTTTACATTTATTTGAATAAAACGCTGCAAAGTCACAAAAAAATAGGCAAACATTAAGACCATTATTAAAGACACTTTGAAGGTTAAAAAAGTCAAATTTAGCTGGGAAATTTTGAGTTAAATTACAGCTTACACATTTTTAGACCACATACTTACCTATGAAAGGTCGCTTTGTTGAGAGAGACCTTATGAAAATATATTTTTTTACTCACATTTTACGCTTAGAGTATTTAAATCCCGTCAGAAAACTCCACTTAGGCTAATCAATTTCCAAACTAAATTTTTAAATTTTACAAGCTAATTAAAAATAATTCAGACACTCGATAAAGCTTGAATGAATATCTGAAACAGTTAGGAACTGATTCAGAAAATATAGCCTGCAAACTAAAAGACAATTAAAATAAACTCAATCTAGAAATTACTGTATCACTTAAAAAAAGAGAATGAATGTTCCATATATATAGGACCTATAAGAAGTAAAACATTTAACAAAAGAGTGAAATGTTTAATCATTCTGAGTGAACTAGTTTGTTTTTTGTAAAAAAAGGTAGGCTTACCTACAGTCTACCTTGTGACCCTTGCTTATCCTTTTAGTGCAATTACTAGCATTCAAACCCATGTCAGTGCCACTGCCATAGACCCTGAATCTGTCGCTTTAACCACTAAGACAAACTGCTCACTAACTCAAACCATGTATTTATTACAAATATCAGGTGTCAATTTCCAGGACAATTGTGATCAATTTGCACAATCATATCCAATCTTTCATCATTTTTAGTTTTGTACAAAAGTACAACTCTAAAGATCAAATAACAATATAATATTGTGAATGCAGAGCCTGTAAAATCAATAAGGGTCCAAGTCACGACATGAAGTAATTTAATGTAATGGTGTTGAAATTGCAAATAAAAATAAAATATTGCATAAAACTGTGTTGTTTTGTTTATTTAACCTACAATCCTTCATCTGAATATAGTTTCAGATCATAAACATTAGTTATTAATTAGTAAAATAAGTTTTCAGATGTTTATTTACAACTCACTCACTGTCACTCAAGTGGCTCTCAGCTGTTTACTTTCACGGAAATCTGGAAAAAATGAGATATAAACAATGAACGTACACAAACAAGTTTATAAATAATGAGCAACAAAGTCTGCAGAAGAAGTAAAATGTTTCATTAGTATTTTCCTCGTATTCAACGTTTGCACTCCAGAGGCGTTTGGTGAAGGACCGCTAAATAGCAAAAGCCAAAAAAATATCAAGTCGGCAGAAAAAAACCCGCGAAATGCTCGTGGTTTGTTGTGATTGTTTGTAGGTTAAGGGCGCTATATAGTGTAACCGATTAATGAAGTTATTTCTACTTATTACAACAGTTTTATCAGGTAAGAAACACACTGTATCTTAATAGTACAACTCGTTCACAGTAGTTACCAAAATAGTTTGAAGTTTATATAAATAATAGATATGTTCTGAGGAAGTGTTTGTTAACCTATTCATGCCTCAGAGTAGACGACAGGCCTAGTGCAATATTAACTGAGCTATACCGGGAGATGTCAACAAATTACGAATCGTTCATGCAAAACTCGTTCACGGAACGAGGTGGTTGCTGTGTGAACGAGTTGTGCTAGATAGCGAATGTTAGTAAACAATGCATATCACTATCACTGATATTAATTACAAGCAGGATATGTTTAACGTATGTATAAATATATATATAAATATATATATGATATATAAATATATCGAATAGTAATGCATTATATTTGTTCATAAAATTAATAAATTACATAATTTTTGAAAAATATTGGTTTTAGGGTGAATTAGAAAGTTATATTTAAAAACACAGTTTAAAAGAAATAAATCTTTTTAGAAGTAAAAGGAACGTTTATAAAGTAAATTTAAATAGCAAATACAACATTTTTTATTTTTGTTAGCAATAACTAATGAAAAATCTAAAAACTTAAAGCAATGCACTTATTTTTTCAGTTTTAGAAAGTTTTCTATGGTTTGTTTTTCTTTTCAGACTACTTAACACTGCAACATGTCCCGGACAAAAAAAATTATAGTGCTGAGAAGTATGAGTGACAAAAAGCTTTAGCAAGAGAGCGCAAAAGGAGAAAAGCTATCTTTTAGCTTTTTAACTGAATCTGAGTCATTTTGTTTGGATAGTAGTTTTTTTATACATACCTTAGCAACGTGACCATCTCTGTTACATTCTTTACAATGTACTCGTGACCGGTATAACCTGCATTCATTAGAACTGTGGTTATGTTTGCCACATCAGAGACACATCCTTTAATCCAAGTGCAGCAAGATGAACGTGTCCTCGGCGTTGATTGCTGTTGTCGCGTCGTGTGCGAGGTGCTGAATTCTGTCTGGAAGGTGTGGAGTGCCTGCTCCTTCCTGAATTGCGGTTTCCATTCGATTTGGTTGTTACCCTGTTAATATCTACATCCCTTGAACATTGTGAGCTGGAAAAATCTTTGATGGTATTATTGCCTATCCTAGAAGCCTCAATAGCAAGAGGTCTACTGCCAAGTCAAAAGTTAAATATTTTTGTTGAAGAAGATTTTCCCTAATAGTTGAGTCATGAAGTCCTCTGATAAATTGAGCTCTTAAGAACAAGTCCAATACTGGAGCTCTACATGCAGAACAAGTTAATTTGCATGAAGATATTTGTTTCCGAAGAGCAGTCACATAATCTGAAATTGATTTGTTCCTGTTTTGAACCCTGGATAATAATTTGTGTTGCTCAACAATCTCATTTTGTTTTGGATAATAATTGTCTAGTAACACAGTCAGTTCATCATAAGTATAGTCTGAAATATTTCTAGGTGAAGATTATGTACATAACAAGTCATATGTAGAAGGTACTATACTGTTGAGAAATATTTGAGCACAAACTTTTTTATCATCAAAAACATTTTTGAGTCTTAAGTAATTTTCAAATCTCTCCTTATACTGTTGAAATTTTTGTCGCCAATTAAAATATCCTTGATATTAGTGCATTACTTGAAGTCATAAAGAATAAATAATAATTGCCACCTATAAAAGGAATCATGGAAGTGCATCAGGTTGTATATTCAAGTGGGGTGATGTATGGCAGAAAACCCATACATTTGCTCATTTGCTTTGAGCGCGACCCATCAGAAAAGTATAAACATTTTCACTGGTTTGATATTTTCCCAGAAGTAAATGAGATATCTACGATAGAAGAAATGAATGCAAATGGTCCCGTTGCTAACAGGAAAAAATATAAAATCTCAGTTGATGACGTCGACACTTCATCTGAAGACGATGATTCACTTTCTTCCGTTATAGAAAATTTGCCTCTAGCATCACGGAAACAAGACCTCATGTCCGATTATGGTGGTGGAGGTAACTGTACGGTGTCGTCAAAGCAACAACTTGAATCAGGGACCTTGGTTATTATCAAGTTGCAAGAAGAAGGGAAAAAAACGAAATGGCAACAAACCATTGGAATATGCCAAAACAATGTGATCAGTAAGGAGATCGAAGTGATGTTCATGAAGTACAGCATAAAGGACAATTCTCTTTATACAGTACATGAAAATGATGTATCATCTGTTCAACTTGAACAAATCGTAGCTGTACTGTCAACCCCGGTTATAAATTTTAGGGGAAATAGGGTCTTCTAAAAGTTCAAGAAACTAAATTAATTTTTGAAAGTGACTTGAAACATCTTTTGTGTGAAATTTCTCTAGAGGGTGCAATTTGTATTAATTTTAGTTTAATTCAAGCCCACTATGGCACTGTGGATTTCATTTTATCACTATTTCTAAACTTATAACAATTTATTTACAACATGCTTTCGTGTGCCATTTATATTAATTTTTGTTTAATTCTAGCCCATTGACACTGTGGATTTAATTTTACAAGTATAAGGTATTTCTTAACTTATAACAATTTATTTACGATATTTTCGTATTGATATCTAGGCCTTCGAAATATTCATGAGTTCTGCTAACAATATGTTACATTTAACATATAAATTTACAATCAAAAGCTTTTGTAAACTACATACTGTATTTATTTAAATGCCACCTTTATATTTAACAACTACACATGTATTTACGTATCAAGGCTTAGTGAATTGGTCATTAAAGTACTATTGTGAACGATCAAGTAAACCAACTCGTTCACACCATCACTACTCGTTCACAACATATACAACTTGTTCATGCTAACAAAACCTGCTAAAAAAATCCTGTTGTAGAACTACTTTGTATGATGCTCTATGGATCTATTAAGCCCGAATTTACATCTCAATTGATTATTGAAAAGATTATTGTATATTTGTGTTAAATATAATAAAGTTTAATGTCTTGTTTCGTAAAATAACTTCATGCACAATGCAAAAAATATTTATTTTAAGTATAAATGTTTTCAAACTGCTAATAAAACCTTTTTAAGTGATTAAGTAACAGTTATTTGTTAAATGGAAAATGCTTTTTCATCTGTAAATAATCTCAAAACGTTTTTTATGGTTATTTTAAGGGATGTGACAAGTTGTAAGTAGTTATTGTTGGATCTGAAAAAATAAAAAATAAAATACTATTTGCATAAAATCAGTTCTGCTGCACACTTAACACTATTAATTGGTATATAACAGGTAGGTTGCAATAAAACAATACATTTATTTATTTTTTATTTTATTTATTTTTATTTCTTGCATATTACCTCATTTTGTGACTTGGACCCATAACTAAGTTAGGAGATCACCACTGAAAATGTTAGCACCCAATTTGTGTGTTGGATTATTCGGACCAGAATCATCTGGATCCCGGATTAACCGGATGAGGTTGTACGAAATAATAAAATTGTAAATGACATTAAAAATGTGATTTTTCTCCCATGCTAGCGTATTTTAAGTCTCAGACACAACCGTGATACATTAATGTACGCATGAAGCAAAAAACTGCAATATAGAGAGAGCCACCGTACAATCGCGTCGTAGTGCAGGCGACCGGCATTTTGCGGCTTTTGTTACTGTTAACCGTCCATTACTTACCACATCATAGAGTGTTTTTTTACACCTACAACTGAAAATTAAAAAATATCCAAATTTATATTGCAATTTATGATCGTTAAATTGCTTTTTACATAGGCCTTCATTAATTTATAGTCCAAATTTGTAATAAAATATATCACAAGTTAAACGCCTGTGTAATTCCCATGTCTGTTCAGTTTGACAGTCTTTCCACACAACTTGTAGCATCATTATTGCAGGCGCTAGTGTCCTGTAATGTTAAAGTAGCTTCAGATTATCCGGATTTTTCGCTATCCGGATCAGTATTCCGCCACATTAGTCTGGATTATAAGAGGTTTACTGTATTTTGACTTTAATACTTAACTAGCCAGAACAAGTACCGTTGAGTATTAACAAAATCTGGAAAAAGGGACAAAATATTTATTTGCTCACAATAATACCCAATAAATCTTATCAGATTTCACAACTCTCTAGAGCTGGACAACCAAACAAACCTAATTAGGGCGTTGCAACCATTCGCAGAGGAAGGAAAATCTTATCATTAATAAAGAGATATATCAAAGAAATATCATACAGTAGAAATCCAATTATCCGAACCCCAATCATCCGAATATCCAATTATCCGAATCGATTTTGAGTGAAATAATAGAAATATAAAAATCAAGAAAATAACAGCGGGAGCGCGTGTAGCGATAATGCGCCGTGAGCGCTAAAATAAAAGCCTGCGCTGTTACCTTCCGGACGATATTTTCGCAGGGAACAATGAGTCATACCCCCTTCCCGCCCTGCTTATCATCAGTCGCTACTGTTCTTTCACCGAGATTATCGTTCGAAATGAGTACAAAACGTAAACGTGTTGTCCTTTCGCTAAGTGATAAACTCACTTTGCTCGAGATGTTCAAGTGAAATAACCAACATTGAACAGTGAAATATGTACAGTATGTAGGCATATTGAAAAGAGCAACTGTATATACTGTATTCAATTTAACTCCTGTAATTTAATTTTTATGACGTATATTCTTGATACAGTTCGCTCACTTTCTGTTCACTACATTTATAATAACTGTCGATAAAATTCTGATTTTTTATGTATGGTGATGTTTTTTGCTTAATTCCCGAGGTATACCTGATTATCCGAATTTCTGCATATCCGAATTGGCCCGATCCCCAATTAATTCGGATAATTGGAGTTCTACTGTATCTGAAAAATTCTTATTTGATCCTCATTACTAAAACATCATACTTCTCATGAAACATACTTTACTGATCTCTCACAAATCAGTAAATCCAAAAAAATATGCCAATTGAGTACAGGTTATTGACAAAACTTCTGGCAAGTGTCAAACAAACCAAAACGCATTAAATTACATAGCATCAATTTATATACGTTATTAGGTTTCTCACATCTTCTTTTGTTTTTGTAATGTTGGTAAAAACGAATAAATTTTTTATTTGTAGACCATGTTAGAACAACTGTTACAGATGTCACAGATCATTTCAACGTACGTGGTGCCTGGTTTTTGCAGTCATGACCTCCCTCCATGCATCTTTAGTAGTCACCTTACAAGCTACATTTGTTTATCAAAATATACACAATGATTTATTTTGGTCACTACCATGTATTTTTGGTTTACCTATTGTTATTTTTAATTGATTGTACACAACTGTAGGAGGGATGTAGGGTTATTTATTCACCATCTCTCTACAGTACCTCCCTCACTTGACATAGACCCTGGCCAGATCTAGGTTTCTAATTAAGAATCATCCATCACATTAATATTTTAATACAGATAAAATTTAATCTAATCAATACGATTTTTCAAATGTTTTAGTGAAAATCGAGCAGCGGCTAACTCTGTTTTATCTTGCTAACGATGTCATCCAGTACAGTAAGAGGAAAGGCTACGACTTTGTTGAAAGTTGGGGCACAGCTCTTCAAAAAGCAACTACCATGGTCAGGTATGTGCTGCATTCTATGTTTTTTGAGCTAAGTTTACTTTTCAGTCTTTGATAGTTCATTGAATTATACAAAATAATTTAAAATTTAATAAGTAACCAGGTTTGTTATCCTAGGCTACCCACTAAACACGGGGATATTTTTAGTTGTATATGAGAGTCATGCTAAAAGACTGAACATATTGTGCATGTTAATTTATTAAATACATGGTACAATCATATTTACATGGTTACATTTAGGGATGGGTCGGTTGCATTTTATATCGGTTCGGTTTTTTACAAAAAACGGTTGTCGGTTTCGGTTATTTTTCAAAGAACTTACCTAATAACTGTTCCATCCATCCTTTAAATTTAAGGTTCTACCTAGATTCTGAAATTATGCCTATCTTTCAAAGGCAAAGACAAAGACTTTATTCAATAAAACAAGACAGAGAGCTTGTACAGTTTTCGTCACAGTGATAAATAGAATTTCATCAATAAACATGTAAACGACTTAGACAGAACATAATGAAATTGAGTTAACCTAAGACCTAACAACAAGATAACAATAATAAGTTGACTAAATCCAACATCAATAAACTATAGTAAAAGTAACAGATTAGTAACTGATTTGAAAATTTGAAAGAATATAATTTGAATATAACCTTAATAACAATGATCCATGATTGCAATTATTCAAAATTTACATCAATATTGGGAGGAGTAAAGTATTCCTCTAAACTGTAAAAAGGATTGTCAGATAGCCACATCAATAAACAAGTTTTAAATTTTTTTAAATTAATATTGTGAGATTCTGGTGGGAGCTTGTTGAACATTTTGATACCCACATAAGAATAGGATTCCTGCGTTTTCACAAGCCTGACTTGCGGCAAATCTATTTTATTTCTATTCCTTGTTAAATGGTCATGGGTATCACTTCTTAAAGCTAAAGATCCTAAATTAAGTTTGACATATACCAGACACTTAAATATGAAAAGGTTATACACAGTAAGAATTTTTTCATTTTTAAAAAGAAGGTTTACAGTGTGCCCTGTAGCTGGAATATGTAATAATTCTCATTGCCTTTTTCTGCAATGACAATACTCTTTTCATTTCATGGCCACAACCCCAAAGTAATAAGCCATAGCTAATTATGCTATTGAAAAAAGCAAAATATGCCATTCTTAGGTAAGATTTTGGAATGCAAATCTTTAATCTACGAAGTAAATAAATTACCCTTGAAAGCCTACTGCATACATTACTGATATGAACATTCCAAGTTAACTTTGCATCCAAGGATATTCCTAATAATTTTACACTTTCATTTAATTGTGATAGGCTATCGTTTTGATGACTCAAACTAAACAGAATGGCCTGAGTTTTGGTGTTATTTAATAATAAGCCATTACTTTGGAACCAAAAGTTACATTCAGAGATACAGTTAGTCATTTAAACCTTAATATTATCAGAACTGACATCACTACAAAAAAAGTGGAGTCATCAGCAAAAATTACAGATTTACATGAATTAGGAACATTTGAGGGCAAGTCATTACCAAGAAGAGAAACGGGCTTTCATCACAGGGTCATTATCAACTCACAAATAACAATTTTACCAAACATTAATTGATTATATACCAATAAATACCTATTTCAGACTTTGTTTCCACTGGTTTACATAAATACTGCTGCAGAGATACTACACAGGAGAGTGGTTATAATAACAAAGTTAGCCTAGGACAGTACCGTAGCCTAAATAATCTTTAACTTATTGTTAAGATTTTAAGGTTTATGTTTAGCCTACTGTAGGCCTAACCGTAAAAACAAAAAAGTCTACCTGGTTTTGCTGATATTTTAGTTTTGTAGACTTTGGAAACCCTAGAATCTTTTCCTACTGGAAGAATATAATCATAAATACAGTAGGATTTATATTTACGGAAACAGTAGGACTAGAACTACCTCTGGGGTCGATGTTATTAGCAATGTCAATCGGGCTAAATGATAGATTGTCGACTAATTCTTCTCCTGGCATTCTCGGCAATATTAAGAAACTTTTTTAGTAAAAATGTCAGACTTTATTAAATACACAGTAAAATTGACAGTAATCCTGTAGACACTCTTGGACGTCGCATCTTCGTCTGCTCGTGAGTGATGTTCTGATATGCACAATCAGGTATAAACGAATTCACCCATGAAGGTAATAAGAATTATAATTATAATCTTCATTATCTGAGAGAGATTAATTTCTAAACGAATTTCGTCATACGTGAGTTGTTGCCCGAAGACACTAACGATCCTTGTGTCTGGAGTCGAAAACACTAGTGATCCTGGCCGTTGGAGGTCGAATCTCGGGCTTCCTAATGCCATTCTTGCATTGGTTGTAGTTTGTATTCCACCACAACGAGGCGCTCTTGTTCTGGGCGGTAAATTCATGAATGTAGCTTTTAGTTGTGATGTGCATGTTCGATACTTAACGTATTGAAATGTTGCAATAGAGATGATACGATACATATGATGCGTCACTGTCACTAGCAGACTAAGTCTGAATTACAGTCGATTAGTATTTAACTTTTCAAATCTGGCGTTCTTTTTAATTTGTGTCTCAAATCTGGCGTTCTTTTTAATTTGTGTTAAGGTTAACTCATCATATATGTTCTTTTTTAACAGGGTTGCCACCGACCGGGAAAACCGGGAATTACGTGTGGATTATGCGGGAATTTTCGGCTGAACTGGGAATTTTAGGTTGCGTTCGTCGATGGCTGTGTAGCGCGTTTTGAATAGTAGGCGAAGTTGGCGATGCGTTCTCGATTTCTGGCAAAGTTAGCGATGCATTCTCGATTTCAGGCGATATTATTGATGCATTCTCGATTGCCGGTGACGTTAGTGATGCATTCTCAATTGCCGGTGAATTAGTGATGCGTTCTCGATTGCTAGCGACGTTAGCGATATATTATCGATTGCCGGTGACATTAGCGATTCACCTTCGTTCTCGATTGCCGTTGTGATTCGTTCTCGATTGCCGGCAAAGTTAGCGATGCATTCTCAAATACCGGCGACGTTAGAGATGCATTCTTGATTTCCGGCGATGTTAGCGATTTGTTCTCGATTTCTGTCGATTTTAGCGATTCGTTCTCGATTTCCGGCGATTTTAGTGATGAATTTTCGATTGCCGGCGACGTTAGTGATGCATTCTCGATTGTCGGCAATGTTGTGATTCGTTCTCAATTGCCGGCGATGTTAGCGATGCATTCTCAAATGCCGGTGACGTTAGCGATTAAATCTCGATTGTCGGCGATGTTAGCGATTCCGGCGACATTAGCGATGCATTCTCGATGGTCAGTGACGTTAGCGATGAAAACTCGATTGCCGGCGAACTTAGCGATGTGTTCTCGATTGCCGTCAATTTAAACAATTCTTTCTCAATTTCCGGCGATTTTAGTGATGAATTCTCGATTGCCGTTGACGTTGTGATTCGTTCTCGATTTCCGGCAAAGTTAGCGATGCATTCTCAAATACCGGCGTCGTTAGCGATTAATTCTCGATTATCAGCGATGTTAGCTATTGCCGGCGATGTTAGGGATGCATTCTCGATGGTAAGCGACGTTAGCGATGCAGTCTCGATTGCCGGCGAACTTAGCGATGCGTTCTCGATTGCTGGCGAACTTAGCGATGTGTTCTCGATTGCCGGTGAGTTAGCGATTTTTTCTCGATTACCGGTGACGTTAGCGATGTGAGTATAAGAGAGCCATTGTTGAGGAAACTTAACGAAATGCAATCGCGACTGTTGGCAACATTTTTTATTAAGATTAATTTGTTTCTTGTAATAAACAGTGGGTAATAAAAGTGGCTCAGTTATAATTGTTTGCGGTCTGGTCAAAATTGTTAATCGTTGATGTGGATATCCGTTTCTAATATATGTAGTCTTTGGAGTGGCTAGGTACAATTTTAATCCATGAATTGGCTGGGTAGCTTATAGATGTTAGGGTGGTCGCTCCATAATCTGCGGTTGGTTGTTATATTGATCCCCAGCCAAAATATTGGAAATGGAAAGTTCAGAACTGGATTTAGCTGCCATAATAATTTTTTTTAAGATAATGTTTATTTTAGATATTATAAAATCAGGGTTTTGGGCCCATACCCTAACAATCAATCCAGTGGCATAGATAGACCTTTGTCAAGGGGGGGATATCTCATTAGGGAATACAAAACAAAAAACTGTGTTCGTGACTAGTGTGTTCTGATACTGGTATACAAAATTGAAGACACTATTAACGTGTGTCCCTTACATTCATAATTATTCATTTAGCATTTGCACCAAGCGCGTGGTAAGCGACTGTCAGCGCAGTGACGTCGTAACGCTGTCCGGCGGGGCGGTAGGACGTCTCGGCGGCAACGCGCCACGAACAGAGAAATGGTATAGCCCTTGTTATAGGGCCCTGCGCGCAAGTACTGTGCCGTGTGCCGGTGCAGTTAGTTCATCTGCTACTATTTACTGTACGCGAACATATTCTTAATATATAAATAAGATATTTTGGATATATTGCATAAATATTTTGTTTGTTTTCCAGTAACAGCATTTCTTTTTAGTCAAAAGGCATAGGCTTGATTTCAGGAAGATATAAATTTTAATTTTTCCAAGTTACAAGGGGGGGGACATATCCCCCTGATCCCCCCTCGTATCTACGCCACTGAATCAATCAATCAACAAATCAATATTTCTTTATTCAACAAATGCACATGGTACATAGAATAGAGTCAGTCATATACATAATGAAAAACAGTAGAGACAATAGAGAATAGAGATCCCCCGTGTTCCCTACAGTTAGTTAAACATTCACATCATTACAAACATTAAATTACTAACCAACAATAAATTGCTATACAATAATCAAAGAATAACTATAAATTTGTATTGGCTCTAATTTCCCAAAATGCATCAAAAGAATATAAGGAAAGCATTTCTAAATTTTATTAGATCTTTTTCAAGTAAATATTTTCTTGGTAAATTAAACAAAAATTTACTGCCCATAAATTGAGTTTTCTTTTCACAAAATTTTAAATTGTGGTTTTCCACCTCTGTGCAATCTTGTATTATATTGATGATTTTTACTGTGTAAAATTGGGTTTCCATTTTTTTAACATATATTATGGTTTCAAATATATATAACCCATAAACTGTTATATCCTAAGATCTGAAAAATACTGTTTTACTGAATCTAATCGTTTAAGCTTAAAAATAATTCTCAAAGCCTTTTTTTGAAGTAAAAAGATTCTTTTTAAATTCCTTTTTGTTGTTGCACCATAAACGCTTATACCATAAGCTAGATGCGAGTGAATTAATGCAAAATAAACTGTTTTCAAAGAATTAATGTTAGAAATTTTAGCCATTCGACGCAGAGTGTAAATTCCAGAAGACATTTTTTTACTAACATAATCTATGTAGTCATCCCAACTTAAATTATCATCAATTATGAGCCTAAGAAATTTAGTTTTTTTCAACTTGATCTAATCTATTACTATCTAGTTAATATGTCAGGACTTATTTTTGACCTAGCTTGTTTTATGGAAAATGAAATGAAATTAGACTTTTAATATTTAGGAAGAGATTCCTTTCATCCAACAAAACCTTTTGCGACTGAAAAATATTTTGCAATATTCACAAAAGAAGAGAGTTCAATTTATTCCTCTGTTTTGCCTGAAACCATGACATTCGCATCATCAGCAAACCAAGAACAGTGAAGAATGCCTTTGATGTTGATGGACACAAGAACAAAATAAAACCGATTTGTATATACTCTTCTTATTCTTTTAATAGATAGTGTATTGCCGAAGTTAAATGGAATCTTAATAATATTATATATCATTGGGAATAATAATTTGACATAATCCCCCCTCCTATAAATTAAAATATTGTAATGCTTTTAATATAGAGAGAAAAATCAAGTTCATTAATATAAATAATTGGCCCAGCATATAGCGGTATACACATTTTTGGTAGGTAGCATAAAAAATATGGGACACCAGCTGTTACCCGCGAGAAATTAAAAAGCATTTAAAATATTAACCTAACCAGCACTATCAAATCTTTATTTACGTTTTACCATATTATTTATTTTTTAATAACTGGAAAATATCTTAACTAGATATAGTTTACTAAATTATATCCTCCCATAAGATTTGCATTGGAACTTACAGGACTCGTGAGTTGGAGCCCTAAGATTGGATGTGGAGATTATCAGGTCTATATATTAATGTGATATGTAAGCTATGTTCATGCAAAAGTTTAGCTTATAGGTCCAGTAGTGTTTGCGTGATGGAACTCTAAACATCCATCCAATCATAAAAAATGCCGTGCGAGTTTACCTGGAAGTTTGAAATTTTAACCTGGAAAACCTGGAATAATGCATGAATTTTGAAATTCAACTTTGGTGGCAACCCTGTTTAAGTTTAAACCGTTTGTTAACTTAGAAATCAATAATTTGGAATACGATACGGTATTCCATAGGCGATACGTTTTTAACAATACGGGTATTGCGATTCAGTGCCTCGATGTGATACGGCAATACTCATGATATCGAATACTTGTGTTTGATAAGCAGTAAACCCTGCACGGATTGTTTTCCAAAGCGAGATGACATTTGAGTCATTTAAGTATTGGGCTTATGCAGTGTTGGGGAAGCTACTTTTTAAAATTAGCTAGCTACAGCTACAGCTACCAGAAAAAAGTAGCTCGCTACAATTTAAGCTACTTTCGCAGTTAAGTCCTTATTTTTTTAAATTTTGTATTTCTTACCCGACACGCTTACTGACTTACATACCTCCTACTTACTCTAATGATTTAATTAAGTATTTTCACAAATTTAGAAATACATACCTTATTTTGTTGTTTTTAGTTTTCTACCAACAAGGTAATAAATACCTATGTTTGTAAATCTATGGTCAATTTAAATAGATTAGTAATATTAAAAGGTAGTATGCTGAAATTAATTAAAAGACATAGATCAAAGAAATAAACTTCAATATTTAATTTTAAAAACAAACACTCGTGTTAATTTTAACATTGGGCTTATGGGCAGACGGATTTTTCACTTGTGCAATGTACAAATCCTAAGTAATAGCATTAATCTAATAGGCTTGGCCCGGGTAAAAATAAAACAACTTACCTCAATATGTAGCTTCTTGTTATAGGGTCAGTTTCTAGACACGCTTAGGTCAAACAAACCTTACACTTAACTACAAAATTACCCTTTTCATTATTTTTTAACAGTTTGAACAAATGTTCGTATGCGGGCCATGGTAGGGCTAGTGGTTGTCTAAGCCCTGTGGAAGGGCTGGCTTCTTCAACATTGATGTTATCAAAGTTATCGTCGATATTACTTTTGCCGATGCCGGTAATAAATCAAAAACTGAAAATTCTATTCACCCAGTTATAAGTATGATGTTCGGTGTACGTAAATCTGTTTAGAGTACAGAATGTCAAGGTAAGAGATTGAGGTTATGTTCTATGTTGCTAAGTTGCTTCTGTTGTGATATTTGAAGCGTCCGGGAACAATGGAATGAAAAAGAAGAAGTTTATTAATAGCTATCGTAACAAAAAAAATGAACAGCTGACAGTAAAAGTATTTTAAGAGTAAATAATTTTTAACCTAGGTTAATTGTTAATGTACGGTATTAAAGTATGTAAAAACAATTGCATTGAAATCGAAAAAGTAGCAAGAAAATTAGCGATATAATCCGCTATATCTACTCTGAAAACGTAGCGCGCTACAGCTGACGCTACAAAAAATGTAGCGCGCTACAGCTGACGCTACAAAAAATGTAGCGCGCTACTTCCCATCACTGGGCTTATGTATCACAATAAGCGTGTCTCTTTTATTGTACCATTTTTGACTTATCGTGTCATTAGCCTTTCACTGATATATCTTATTGACTGGGTTAGGAGTTCAAGCTACTTTTCAAGCGATATTTGTACAAAATCATAATGCTTATTTTCAATACGAGCTCTTACTGACAGTCAAGAACCGAAACCGACATTTGACCATCGGTTCTCGGTTTAGTTATTTTTGTAAAAAACCGGCAACCGAATTTAAGAACCGACACATCCCTAGTTACATACACATATAATAGATGGTTAACATGTTATATTGTAAACTTGATGATGCTTTTTTTATACTTGTTTTTATTATATTTTTTAGGCTATGCCTAATAAATCTTTTATTTATTGTCTCTAGAATAAAAGTATCCTTCTTTACTTATTTGTTTACTTACTTGCTGAGATATAAAGGTACTTACATGTTGCAGTTTTGAGCGTCAAAGTAGGGATAGCGCTCATTACCCCAAACTGGATGTCTTAATTGGAATTTAGATCCTTTGAGGCATATGAACTTTGTCGGGTCATTTTAGAGTAGAGTTGTCTTATGTAGCTTTTTCATCTTCAGCATCTGTGCTCAATATATTTGGGCTACCTGCCTCATCAATAAAATTATGGTTGGATGGCCCAGGGGGATTGTTAAAATGTAGGTTAGTTTGGTGTAAGAACTTGATATTTAGATGTAAGTAGGGTTCACTTGATATCGGGAAGAGTTTCCTTACCGCCCGAAACGTAGTGTAGTTTTAAACACTAGAAGTTGTTCAAAAATACTGGTGTTAAGATGCGTTACATATATTGTACAAGAAATAAGGGTATATTTAGAGTTCCTTAATGTTCAAGTAATCAGAAGTTCAAGGACTTAATATAAGAAAAATGCACTTGAACTAACTTTAGATCTCTATAATAGTAATAGGCCCTATTATGATATTATATTACACTAGCTGTTCCCGCAGGCTTCGCCCCATAAATAATCGTAATATAAAAAGTGATAGTTGTGTTTGCTGCATTCTGTGGTTACCCCGTGGAACTAAAACGCATCAAGATGAGCTGTTTGTATTTTCATCAGCTCAAACTTAAAGTGAATAGCTATAAGAATAACACAGGATTGGAAATTTGACTCCCCGTGGGGCGGAGTCCTATGGGAATTTCTTAAAACTTTCTTAGTGAGCACCTAAGACCCAAAAGGAAGGTATGTTCCAAATTTCATTGCAATCCCTAGTATGGTTTTTGAGATTTCGTGATGAGTGAGTGAGTGAGCCAGTCATTCAGTGGTATTTGAGTTTTATATATTAAGATTAAAACAAAAAGCTATAGGTGGAAGTCAATTGATTAAGTTCCTAATAATATTGAACTATATGTTCAGTGCTTTGTCCTGCCATTAACTCTTTTGTTCTTCTCTTGTACAAAATAAGTTATTATAAAAGTGTCATGAAAATTGTATAATTAACATCAGGTAGAATATTATTATTCTAATACCCTATATCTTTTCCAGAGATGACAAAGTCAGGAATAAAATTCTGAGGTTATTTAAAATATGGGATGAAAGATCAATTTATGATGAGGCTTTCCTGGCCGATCTCTCTGGCTTACTCAGCAGCCGAAAACCAGCACAGGGCAAAGATGAGGCTCAGGACTTTCAAGTAAGTGGGGCTACTTTTAATTTGTGTGGTTTTCATAGCCTGGTTTCATTACGTGTATATCAGATGGATCTGTTTCACGGTTAGTGATAAAAATGAGATTGAGAGTCTTAATGTACATTGAAAAATAAATAAAAAATTAAGAGGGGCTCCAGTCCTCTGCTTCGACCAATGTTAAATTTCAAAGCCCATCCCACCTCAATGGATTAGCCTTAATCGATGAGTTATGATTCATTTTAGAAAGCAAAGAAATACCTAGTGATTTCAGTAAGCAGAATGTCAATATCACAAGTAGTTCACTCGTAAAGAAAATCATCAAAATAGTAATCAATGATATCGTATAATTAGTTGAGGAGGTTTGGGCTTTGAAAGTTAACATGGCCTAATCGGGGAAGCAGGTACGAACGCAAAGCGTTTCGTGACTGGAGTCCATCCTTAAGTCTGAAAGAAAAAAAACCTTGAAAAATTGTAAGGGCAACTTTCTGTCTGACTAGTTTATTCCAGTTCAGAGGTCGACACTAAGTACAGAAATATGAAGCGTCACAAAGCGTGTTTACCTAATTGTCCTCAAGCCTTAGGCTAAGTTTTTGATCCATTATGCCAAAGTTTCCTTCTTCCTTGGTTCCTCCAGGTTTATGTATGTACTTGGCCCCTAGCTGAACAATAGAGCTGTTATAATTGGAGCAGCCACAGCAAACAGGATGACAAATTTTAAAAAGTAGCTTAAAACTTAGGTAATATGTCCAGAATTAATTTTACTTGGCTCAGTTTGTTATATTTTAAAAGCAGATTTTTTAGATTGTTAATTTGTCAATAAATTTTTTTGAATAAACAAAGACGTTAGGCCTGTGATAATTATTTCCTGACTATTTTATAATAGAATAGGATAGTTTCTCATTTCAGAACAAGGTGATCCTGACTTAAAGTGGACTTATATTGATTATGTTGCAGCCAACTAATTTGATCTCAAAAATAAGATCTTGCAAAAATTTGGAAGATGATACTGATGCCAAACGCAAAATAGTCAATGACAGCCATTTGTCTCTAAATGACGCAGACTCTCTCCGTTCCTTCTTGAAAGGTAAGTTTGATATCACAATGGGAATTTTTTTAACAGGCTTTTCTAAGACCTGAAAAGTTGTGATAGGTATAAACAAGCATGTTTACTATGCAAGGTTGACATGATGCATAAATTGTTAGTGCATGTAAAAAATGCTTGCAGTTTATGCATTGTAAGATATTAGACCTATAGATGTTCTTTTTTTTCAAAGACCTACGAGTTATCTTGATATTTGGGCAGGTCTTTAAAAAAGTTGTCACTTATTAGCCATATAATACTCCATCACTGAACAACCTTAATGGCACACTCACGTAGCTGGTACAATTTGAACGGATGCTGCAGGTTTTAGAAATTGTTTCTCCAATGTCTTAGTTTTAAAATGTTAGTTTCAAAGTACATGAAATCATTTGGAATAATTGGGAACCAAATGTGAAAAATGCAATGTGATTAGTCTTTATCGTGAAGCAAATCAGTATGTCTGTTTTGACCCCTATAATTATCATAATCCAGAAAAGTCTGTCCCAAAATTGTTTATGATGTTGGCCCATTGTCCTTCATCATCTCAATTTTGAGCTTATGGATTTTAATATTTTATTTTACTTCATGATCATAATTTAAACTCATTGCAATATGAGAGAGTTCATAAGGTTTACCACAGAATACACCACAAACAATTATTTTTTAGATCAGAAATATGTGAATGAGCAAAAAAGTGTTCTTTCTATCTCAAGCTAAGGTAAATAAGTAGAAATTTGTTCTGCGTTACCAGGATTGATAGACGTAACTCAAATTCAAAACTTCCAATAGATCTAGATCGCCTTGAACTCTGCTCTATTAAAGACGGGTACTATTTATTTTGCTTACAATTATTTTTTTATGTACTATGTATTACATCACACAATTTTGAAAAATTTTGATGACATGTAAATTCTAAAACTAAAATGTAGAACAATTAACTTGAAGTTTGGCTATCGAATAAACGTTATAGCTTTTGATGAGTAATAATGAGGGGAATTAAAACGAGAATCACCAAAAATAACAAACAACAAAATCTGTTCTCAATCCGAGTTGAAATGGAAAAAAAACCTCAATTTGATGACTGTTGTGAATTTGAGAGAAGTTATAATGTTTTCCTTACAAACTGCTACCCTTGTAATTATCCTTGTTCCTTTTAGCGAATTTCTTCTATAGGGAAGAAGCTATTACCGTAGTCGGCATGGTAAGACCTAGGCCCGGGACCATGATAACTTTTCGTTTTGAGGTCTTCAGATATCAAAAACACCATTTGTTCAAAACTGTATATATATATACACAGTAGAAATACAATTATCCGAACCCCAATTATCCGAATCTCCAATTATCCGAATCGATTTGAGTGAAATAATAGAAATACGCGGGAGCGTGTGTAGCGATAATGCGCCGTTCCGTTACTATGGCTTCGTGAGCGCTAAAATAAAAGCCCATGCTGTTACCTTCCGGCGTGATGTTTTCGCAGGGAACAATGAGTCATACCCCCTTCTCGCCCTCATCATCATCAGTCGCTACTGTTCTTTCACCGTTCTTTAATGTATTTGTGATGTTTTTTGCTTAATTCCCGAGGTATACCTGATTATCCAAATTTCTGCATATCCGAATCGGCCCGATCCCCAATTAATTCGGATAATTGGAGTTCTACTGTATATATATGTCCGTGGGTGTGATAACTCTCGTAAAAATGATCCGATTTTGATGAAATTTGGTACAAACATGTAAAGCATCATTTATGACTTTAAGTTCGAAAACCACCTAAACCGCTCTATCCAAAGGGGTATTCTGGGGGGTTTTGTACCCCAAAAACGTTTTTTTTTTTAGTTTTTTACATATAATATTTTAGTAAATCCAATTTTAGTTTTCACCATTAAATTCAGCTCCAAAAAACAATTTGGGTTTTTGTATAAAACCCCATTTTTTGTATTCCTTCCTTCAGCAAACCTGCATACTTAGCCGCCATGTTATTCTTATGGAGAATAATTAAAATGTCATAAATAGTTTATTTATTAATGTATATCGATGAAACTTGGTATTTGGTTTTATGTGGTATTAAGATACATATATATGCATTGGAAATTCGCTGAGTACGCAGGTTTGCTGCTTCGGAGGTATTTTATTCAATATACACAACATTTAAGCCTTAACTTTAGTTTAATGCAAAATTATAATTACAATGATTTATTACAAACTAATAAACACAATTAACTAACCAAGCAACCACCATCCTTTAAAAGTACCCTCTTGATTTTCTCAATATTTATTAGTGGTGTGCGAGTAGTGATTTTTTTAATCTAGCCGAGTAGTGCCTATAATTTTCGAGTTTCGAGTATTTGCCATCAGTTGGTAGTTTCAAATAGTGTAATTGTATTTGGATACCACCCTAGATTTGATAATCTAAACATGGTTCCTAACTAATATATGAGTAGCAATACAATATTTTGGCCAGTACAATATTAAATTGGATTACGTATTGACAAACAAAACACGGTTTGACATTCGTTTCTGTCCGATAAAACACGGTACGGTTGTCATTTGGCCAATATCACCTGGTCCAGACATCGCTTATAATCAATATTAGATGACGAAATCGTTAGTTCCAGCCAAAATCAAGTGGGTTGGTCACCATTTTTGCCGATATTATATAAACCGTCATCATTTTTGGCCTTTATTTCGTGATCCAGTCGTAATTTTTGCCCAATATTATGTTTTCCGTCGTCATTTACGCCTAAATTTTGCGATCCGATCGTCATTTCCAGCTGATTTTTCGTGATGCGATCGTCCGGAAATTGGCAGGAAATACTCGCTCAAACTTTCCAGTATTTTTCAAAACTTCCAAGTCGAGTTTGAGTATTAAAATATGCGGCCGAAAACTCGAAGATTGGAGTACTTGCACACCCCTAATATTTCTGTGTTCTTTTGTCCACATAAAATTATATGATTTTTGTATTAGATAGGAGACATGGGGCTGATCTGGAGCAAGAACTTGAAGAAGGAGTTGACAAGATGGTAATGTACATCTCTGCCCTGAAAACGGAAATAACAGAAAGGAAATCTCTCATTGAAACGCTAGAGCTGAGTGAAACCTTCTATGAAAACCAAAGAGGAGAAGCAAAGATCGTATGTAATGTGAGTATGGAAATTGTATTTATGTATGATTTGCGAGTTTAATTTGGTAATAATGTTACAGGGGAAAACTAAAATAGTTGATAATGTGGGAATTCCCATATGAAAAATCATTGTTTTCAATCTTTATCAACATGCATTAATAACCTTTACAGTTACTCTAAAAAAGTGGAAATTTGTACTTCTGCTAAATGTTATCCTGCAATAAACTGTGTATCCTAATATAAACAGTTTCAAGTACGGTATCTGGTTTACTAAAAAGTAAAAGTTACTGCAACATTTTACTAAAATATATTTTAATAGGTTAAAAATGTTTAAGGCAATAGCCAATTTATTAGTTTATATAATCAAGATAATTAAAACCTTATAATATTTAAAAAAATATTTGTTTTGTTATAACTTAACTAGCTGTTACCTGCAGGCTTCTCCCCGCAAATGATTTCTAAAAACTATGACAGTGTTGTGTGCTGCATTCTGTTGTTAGCCCGTGGAACTACTACAAATCAAGACCAGCTGTTAGTATTTTGATCAGCTTAAACAAAAATAAAGGTGCCATTTTAAAATACCCCCGTCGCAGCAAACCTGCGTACTCTGCGAATTTCCAACGCATGATATGTGTCTTAAACCACAAAAAGCCTATACGATATACGATATATATACAACTTAATTATTCTCCATTAAAATAACATTGGGGATGAGTACATAGGTTTGCTGAAACAAGGAACACAAACAATTGGTGTTTATGCAAATATAAATAGAATTAAACTAGGTGAAGCCACATAACTAGTTTCATCAATATTCATTCATGAATAAGCGATATATAACATTTTAATTATTCTCCATAAGAATAACATGGGGGCTGAGTAAGCAGGTATGCTGAAACAAGGAACATAAAATATGGATTTTCATGTAAATATATGTCTAACTCAACTAGGTGAAACTAGGTGAAGGTTTATCAGTATAGATTCATAGATTAGCGATATATACCATTTTGATTATTCTCCACAAGAATAACATGGGGGATGGTAAGCAGGTTTGCTGCAACAAGGAACACAAAAAAATAGGTTTTTATGCAAATATCAATAGAGCTTATCTAATAAGTATGGTCACATACCAAGTTTCATCCATATACATTCATAAATAAGCGATATATGACATTTTAATTATTCTCCATAAGAATAACAAGGGGACTGAGTACCTAGGTTTGCTGCTACGGGAACCATAGGTGAACAATTTTTTGTGTGCAAACAACAATAAACCACAACCAGATGAAGTAGATGAAGATACAGTCAACTCCCGATTATCCGGGAGCGGGTTAATCGGGTTTCGGTTTAACCAGGGTTACGAAAGGTTTATTTTTATAATTTTTATTTATCCCCTTCTAAACATAAATAGAGCAATAATAACAATTTATTTTGCTAAATTATCTACAGAATTGTATTTAATTTACTTTATCAGAATAACTACTATACCTACAAACAATTCAGTAACCACGTCTGTCATTTCGCTAAAAAGCCGTGGGCGCGTGAAGGGGAGCGATGACCTTGACACTGCACGAACGGTTGGACGCGGACGTCTAAAATTAGAAACATCTAAAAACAATCACCCTTTCCGCCGCTGTTCACCCTCAGCGACGTACGGGCAGACAGACGGATGGTCGGACGCGGACGTCTAAAAATAGAATTATCGAAACAATACCCTTCCCGCCGTTGTTTACCCTCATTGGGTTTTCCCCCAGTGCGTGATTAATTAGCATACTGTTCGGTTTAGTTTAGAGTTCGGTGTGTAGAGATTTTTAACCTATTAAACATCATTCGGCGTTTTGGATAGTATTTACTGCTATCAACCATTGCTAGTATTACTATTATTATCTCGATTGTTTGTAGATGTTATCACAATTTAAAGATTTTCAAAAGTATTTAATCTACATCAATATATCTTAAATAACATTAAAACACAATATTGTAGTATAAAAATGATGATAAACCTTTATTATGTTTGTAATATTTAATTTATGGTATCCCTTTGTTTTAACCGTGGTTTTGGGTTTTCCGTGACCCTCCAACCGGTCATTATCCCGGATAATCGGGAGTTCACTGTACCAAGTTTCGTCAGTTTATGTTCATAAATAAGCGAGATAAATTTTTTTCTTTTTCTCCATAAGAATAACATTATAAATAAATGGTACTTTACAATTTGTGCCAAATATCATTAACATCTTTTTTACGAGAGTTATCGTGCTTACAGACACATATATATATAAATCTAATATATAAATTTCTCGTGTCACAGTGTTTGTAACAAAACTCCTCCGAAACGGTTTGACCGATTCTTATGAAATTTTGTCTATATATTCGGTAGGTCTGAGAATAGGACGTAAACTATTTTCTTTTTCCGACAGGCGAGTGAGCGAAGCGAACGAGCTCATATTAAAAATGAACGAGTATTTGACATAAAACAAATTCAATGACATTAGGACAGGACAACGTCTGTCGGGCCAGCTAGTATATATATGACAGTGTTGTGTGCTGCATTCTGTGGTTAGCCCATGGAACTACTACAAATCAAGATCAGCTTTTTGTATTTCCATCAGCTCAAACTAAAATGAATGTCCTTAAGGAATATATGGGAACTTTGAACCCCCATGGGGCAATCCCCATAGCATTATCACAACTTTAATAAGCCTACATGTTACTCAGGACTATCAAGGTACCTCTCTGCCAAATTTCAGCTCAATCAGTCCAGTGGTTAGAGCGTGATTGAGCCACAAATATCTAAACAACATACAAACAAATTTACAAACTTTCACATTTATAATATTAGTAGTATTATAAAACCAGGGGTGCCGAAAATGTTTAGACCCCTGAAATTTCCCCCAATCCTAGTGTTACGAACCAAAAATTTCCCCCAAAATTTGCGATGTATATATCTTTACATAAAAATTTACCAGCTTTTCAAAAGGTAAATCAATAATCAAGTAAATGCTTTTACTTTAATTTATTAAGGTTAAATTACACAATAAAATGTTGTCACTTATAAACTATTTAAAATTGTGATAAATTATGCTACTAATAAAATACAGTAAAATAAACTTATAAAAAGAAATAATTTAAAAATGTCCATGTTGAATTGCATGTTTATTTTCAACAAAAAAATCTTGAGGAATGGAGAATGTAATCAGAATGATCACACAAACATCAATCAAAGTTAATAAAATGTTAGGAAAGGAGGAAATCAACGTAAAAAACTTTGAATAGTCGGGAAAATTGAGAAACAGTGATGTTTTATGCATATCTCTTAATCGGAATGGCACAGAAATTTGATTGACATTTTATCGAATATGTAATAGTTGATTGACATTTTATCGAATATGTAATAGTTAGACAAAAAAAAGCCATCATTTGTCTTTGTGCGACAGTTAGTTAAGGTTTTAGCATTATTTAGTTCAGTAGGAAACTTTAAATTACTGCATCCGCGAGCCATTAAGAATGAGACAAAAAGTATAGGATCGCTCGACTGACTTTTGAGGTAAACAAACAAACACAGTTATAATTATACTCGATCTTTATTGATTACTGTCGTCGTCAATCTAATTAAGATGTTTTAATTTTCCAGAAAATTAATTTGCGACAACCCTCAGAGTGACCTTCGCCCGTTTTCGGGCGACTATTTTTGACTGCCGAGTGTCAGTCGCTCGATTTCAGGCGACTTTGCACGCCTCCAGTTTTGTGTAATATTTCCATGTACGATTGAGCGATCCCGGGCATTGAGCATACCAACCTAATTAGCGGATTCTAGGCTTCATGATGACTATACATGACCACTGTTAGTACTATTTTTACTATCATCTGTGACAAGATTCCAAACGTCTGTGATTGTTTGTTGTTGTTATATAGGCTTTAATGCCTCCAGTTTTTAGGTTAATTTAAATTTTAGACTTATTATTTAAGTAAAACTGTGCAAAATTATATATTTTCTTATCCCTCATTAAATTTTGAACAGAATGTATATCTTCATGTTCTTATTTAGTGTGAATAAAGTGGTTTTTTACACATGTGGGTACTGAACAAAACAAAATTTGTTTTGCTATTTTTTGGATTTAAACTGATGCCAAGTTACTATAACACTATGTATGACCATCAAAAATTACATTTTTAGATAGGCTATTTAATAACAGGGTCCCCACCCAACCGTGAAAACCGTGAATAAACCTGGAATAAGCCGTGAATTTCGATATCAAACCTTAAAAATATATCAAACTTGAAAAACAATAAAAAAATATCTTATCAGAAAATATCACATTTGTTTTCAGATAGGGAAATGTACAACATAATTATTTAGTATGTTGTAAATATGGTGAATACCGCGTTGTCTGCCTACTTGCAGATTGCAGCTATGCAGATGATTTAAGATTGGTTCTGGTTTCCATAGTGCAAAGGAACTCGGGCCGACTCGGGCGACAGTTGTTAAGTTGCTGGTGTTTTTTTCACTGTCAACTGACTGCTGACTGACACTTGCGTAAGACCGTTTCAGTGTCTTCTTTACTGTGTGTCATTTGCCTATTGTTTTGTGTTAGTCGGTGACAGTAGACAGCTACTGTATCTAGACTGTTAACTATACAACTGTCGCGTCAGTAACTCGCCCATTCCATCTACACGGTGCGTAGTCAGCGTTGCCACTTCGAGAGAAATTACCCTTGCCGGTGATAATTTTGAACTTCGAGGGTAAAAAGGGGTAATTTTACTAAAGCCTTTAAAAATATACAAATTTATATTGTACTCTGTTATATACTTGTTATACATTCATTGATGTTTATTTATGATTAAAATAGGCCTACTACATATCTCTACTTTATCAACCCTTCCTATTTTCGTGACTCTGACGAATACTCACGAACTCATGACAGAAATCAAGCTTGAGTAAGGATTACATATACAGTGATTGTCTCATGTTAAAAACGTGGAAGAGCCACGAGTGCCAGGACGACAAGAAGTCCGCTAAGTTGCAGTAATGTCTGCAAGTTTAACGTCAACCAGACAAATAACAAACATAGAAAATGGGGATTATTGTCACCTGTCTCCGCCTACCAAATCCTAGCAGTTGATAGACTGAAAGATAGACAGCATTAGCTGTTTTATAATTGACGTTTATGGCTGTAAACAAAATTGCGTCAGCTGTTTTAGTCATTTATATACTGTGATGTTTTAAGCAGTAAAATAAATTCTGAGAAAAATTTGTTATATCTCGCATGAAAAAATTGAGACAAAAACTGGCTGGCATATATGCAACTTCTATTTTCATTCTTTATTCTAAACTTTAAAATTAATTATACATCAGTGACATCTATAGGCAGCTCCTCAAACCTATCAAATTTCAAGCACATTTCCTATATTTCATTAGCACTCTTTACTCAAATACAGGAGTTTAGATTTTGAGGGTAATTTTGGCGAGGATCGAGGGTAATGCGGGAAAAAGTGATTGGCAACACTGAGCGAAGTAGAAATCACCAGCAACCGATAACCGATAGACTGATGCCATGACTCACGACGACAATAAAACAATAAGAAACTCTAAAATAGTTCTTATTTTTTAAAAGGTTCACTTGGGATGTATGGTATGGTTTTATGGTTCTGTGACATCGTAATTGGAATGTTGGAAAGTTTTAACTAGTATTTGACCGCTGTGCTGCGTCTGCGTTGTTGTTTTGCGACCGGTATAGGTTATGTTTTTTAATATTTCGACTGTGAAATTGACAATTTTTAGACCTTGAAAACCGTGAAATACCCGTGAATTTGATCATTAAGTTTGAGTGGGAACCCTGAATAAGCTTTAAGAAAATGTACAACTTTATACTTATTTGTCATAATTTATATATTTTATTAATGTTTTAATAAAAGTCTGCAAATTGGCAAAAAAATTTGCCCCAAGCCTGGCTTGCCGGATTGAACATGTTCTGCACCCCTGTTTGAAACCATAAATAATTGAGTTAGGCCTATATAACTTTTTATCAGAACTACTCGACTCAAATCGATTCTCAAGTAGTTTACTCTAATACCCAAATATACTCAATTTAATCACCACTACATGCCCCCTCTACAGAAATAGTAGTGCCAACGTAAACAATTCCATCCGTGGCTGGGCTTTGATTTTCATCTTAAATTATGGTCTTATCTATGTGAGTGGAACAGTACAGTCGCTAGATTGATGGAACTGAATAATACCTTTTAGCGAATTTCCCCTATAGGGAAGAAGCTATTACCGTAGTCGGCATGGTAATACCTAGGCCCGGGACCATGATAACTTTTCATTTTGAGGTCCCCAGACCCCAAAAGCACCATTCGTTCGAAACTGTATATATATATATATATATATATATATATATATTTATGTGTCCGTGAGCACGATAACTCTCATAAAAATTATCCGATTTTGATGAAATTTGGTATAAACGTGTAAAGCAACATTTATGACTTTAAGTTCGAAAACCAGCCAGATCGCTTTATCGGAAGGGGTATTTTGGGGGGGTTTTGTACCCCAAAAATGGGTTTTTTGAATTTCTTACATATAATTTTGGAAATGGTCAAATTTTAGTTTTTACCATTGGATTCAGCTTAAAAAAACACACAATTTGGTATTTTGATCATTTCTCTACGTCAATTGGTTACCGAGATATTGAAAGTGCTAAACACAGTACGTTGTCTAATGTTATTCTTATGGAGGAAAAGAGAAATTTTATATCTCGCTTATTTATGAAAGTATACTGACAAAACTTGGTATACGGCTTCATCTGGTTGTGGACCATTGATATTTGCTCAAAAAAACAATTTTTTGCCAAAGGCTCCCATAGCAGCAAACCTGCGTACTCAGCCCCATGTTATTCTTATGGAGAATAAGTAACGTGTTATCTCCCTTAATTATGAAAATAAATTAATGAAATTTGGTATGTGGCTTTACCTAAATGAGTATTATTGATATTTGTATAAAACCCCATTTTTTGTTTTCCTTCCTTCGGCAAACCTGCATACTCAGCCGCCATGTTATTCTTATGGAGAATAATTAAAATGTCACAAATTGTTTATTTATGAATGTATATTGATGAAACTTGGTATGTGGCTTTATGTGGTATTAAGATACATATATATGTATTGGAAATTCGCTGAGTACGCAGGTTTGCTGCTACGGGGGTATTTTATTTACTATGAATCACTGCCAAAAAGTGTCTATTCCTATATACTGGAAAGAAGGTCAGTTTTTGTAAAATACCAGCTGAGCGCAGGCTTAACAGTGACAATTTCACTGTCGATTTGTGCTTGACATCTCTTCACTACAAACCATATTTTGTTGGCTGTTTGACCATTATTTCAAAATTTGATTGTTTAAAACCTAATAAACTTAACATTTTATTTGTGAAGTTCTTTATCTCCAAGTCTGATTGAAAACCTCTACGATAGAGAATACTATAGGCTCCATTAAACAATTATAATTTCTTTGTTACTTTACAAGGATTTGAGATTACTAGGAACTTCAGAAATACTACTTGTGTACTTATAATTGCTTTGGCTACTATTTTCCTCCCCTCTGCAACTTTGTCTGAATAACCTGGGACAGGGTGTCCACATTCTGGAACGTCAGGGATAGTCATGGAAAGTCAGGGGAAAAAATTCTGGTCAGGGAAATAGAAAAAAGTCTGGAAAGTCAGGGTAATCTGCCCCAATGATGGATTTGAGGGGTATTTTCCTCAAAATGCTCTAGTCGGCCGTAACCCCGATCAAATTGCTGATAAAGCAAAACTTCAGTTTTCTTCTTTAATTGAAGAAGTTCAGAAAAATTAAAATTTTAAATACAAATTTGATAATTTTATCTCAGAAAAGACTGATGACGTTGGACTGGATGAATTTTATTATACATTTTTAGATGAAGACAAGATGTTGAACTGTTGTCAGTAATAAAACTGTGTTTAATTTTGTCTCATGGAAACGGTTTTGTTGAGTCTGGCTTTTCGATTAACAAAAATGTACTGGTAGAAAATCTTTTAGAAGAATCACATGTTTCACAAAGAATAATTATTGATAGTGTAAAACATCTTGGTGGTGTGAGAAATATAACCATTATCAAAAGTATGCTTACCTCAGTAAAGTCTTCAAGAAGAAGATATCAGTTGTATCTAGATAAGAGAAAATAAAAGGCAAGTGAAGAAGAAAGAATAAAATAGAGGAAAGAAAGATTCATTTGGAGTTAAAGGAACTGAAAGAAAGTAGGAAAAAATTGAAAATAGAAAAAGAAAAGGAAGATGCTGAGATTGAGAAAAAGAAACAAATGTTGGAGGCCATGACAGGGTCCCCACCCAACCGTGAAAACCGTGAAACCTTGAATAAGCCGTGAATTTCGTATACCGTGAAAAAACCTGGAATAAGCCGTGAATTTCGATATCAAACCTTAAAAATATATCAAACTTGAAAAACAATAAAAAATATCTTATCAGAAAATATCACATTTGTTTTCAGATAGGGAAATGTACAACAGAATTATTACCGTTGTTAGTACGTTGTAAATATGGTGAATACAGCGTCGTCTGCCTACTTGCAGATTGCAGCTGTGCAGATGATTTAAGATAGTGATGTGCGATACGGCTGTGTATCGCGATACGGCGATACGATACGTATCGGAGTCAGTTATCGTATCGGCCGTATCGTATCGGTGCTGTGTATCGCGATACGCGTATCGTATATTGTATTATACACTGCAGTTAAAAATACGGCCATCGAGGTATTTCCATTGGTTTTAATTGTAGTACCACAGAAAGAAGACTTTTGAAGAATTCTTGTCGAATATAAATATAACCTCATTGTTTTACAGCCAAGAAAATAATATCGAATTATCGTCTCTATGTGCCGATACAAAATCGAGAATCGTTTTAGGCGATACGATACGTATCGTTTCAAAATATCGGGACAGAATATCGTCATATCGTCCCTAGCGTATCGCGATATTCCGATACGATACGATACGTATCGCACATCACTAATTTAAGATTGGTTCTGGTTTCCACGGTGCAAAGGAATGACTTGGGCGACAGTTGTTAAGTTGCTGGTGTTTTTTTTCACTGTCAACTGACTACTGACTGACATTTGTGTAAGACCGTTTAAGTGTCTTCTTTACTGTATGTCATTTGCCTATTGTTTTGTATTAGTCGGTGACAGTAGACAACTACTGTATCTAGACTGTTAACTATACAATAGTGGTGGGCGATTCGCGAACGAATTATCGAGTGAATCAGATGAGTCATGATTCAACTTTTAAAAGAACCCATTCGTGGCGCGAATCAACTCTGGTAAATATGCCTCGGTTATGTTGCTCGGTTTCGTTCACTTCGTTCGCGAATCGGTGTAGACCATCGTGGTTCGCGATTCAATTGCGTTTCCGCTGAGAAATGGTTGGGGGGGAAGTTGAAGCGGAAAGAAGGGGAGGGAGACGGACAAGAGGAGAGATCGCTAAACGCAGTCTCATTGGTTTGCGTATGCGCGGCAAACGTTTTGTGAAATCCCACAATTCCATGCAAATCTATTTTGTTTTGACCTCTCTTTCTTTACAATATCATATCTGCTGGTGCTGATTTAATTGAACTATCGGTTCGCGAACCGATTGTTGTTATGTCATTCAGCTAACTTTGAATATCAGCTAATCCGTCTATAAACGCTTGCTTATTGGTTCTTTAAGGAGTTTGCGGCTGCGCAATAATAATTTCGATAGTCAAATTTCATTGCATTACTTGGACTATCGGTTCGCATATCGCATATTGGAGTCGTAACGTAACAGGACGGCCAAATAATCTATAACAACCGATTCGTTTACATTATACAGCGAGGGCAGATAATGAATCAAAACGAACAAAATGTTCAAACGGTTCAAATTTCGATTCTTTTGAATCAAGTGATTCAAATGAATCGGTTTGCTAAAAAGAATCGCACTGCCCATCACTACTATAAATTTGTCGCGTCAGTAACTCGCCCATTTCGTTTACACGGTGCGTAGTCAGAGTTGCCACTTCGAGAGAAATTACCCTTGCCGGTGATAATTTTGAACTTCGAGGGTAAAAAGGGGTAATTTTACTAAAGCCTTTAAAAATATACAAATTTATATTATCATCTGTTATATACTTATCATACATTCATTGATGTTTATTTATGATTAAATTAGGCCTACTACATATCTCTACTTTATCAACCCTTCCTATTTTCGTGACTCTGACGAATACTCACGAACTCATGACAGAAATCAAGCTTGAGTAAGGATTACATATACAGTGATTGTCTCATGTTAAAAACGTGGAAGAGCCACGAGTGCCAGGACGACAAGAAGTCCGCTAAGTTGCAGTAATGTCTGCAAGTTTAACGTCAACCAGACAAATAACAAACATAGAAAATGGGGATTATTGTCACCTGTCTCCGCCTACCAAATCCTAGCAGTTGATAGACTGAAAGATAGACAGCATTAGCTGTTTTATAATTGACGTTTATGGCTGTAAACAAAATTGCGTCAGCTGTTAATCATTTATATACTGTGATTTTTTAAGCAGTAAAACGAGTTCGCACACAGCACGCTGACGTGAGGGAAGTGAATTTCCACATAAAAACTTTTAAAACTCAAAATCAATGTAAAAAAAAAACATTTGATGCTCCTGGTTTCATTTACCTGCAAAGCTGGGAATACAATTTTGTGCATTATAAGGTTAAGAGAAGGTCCAGACAGGCTTGAAAGTAGACGTGAGGTTGCTGGGGATGGTAAAAGTACTCTAACAAAGGAATAACGGGCTTTTCTAGTGTAAAACCCCCGTAAGACAACGTACTGTGTTTGGTCGATACACATTTTCTTTAATAACTCGGTAAATATGTATGCTAGAATGACGAAAGAGGGCTTAAAACTTTCGCCTCTCTAATTCCCATCTTATTCCATGCTTTGATTTTACATCTGGGTTTTTCTGACCCTTTTTGGGCCCAAAAACTCGAAATTTGAAAGATTAATCCCCCGAAAAAGGGGTTTAAAGTTTTCCGATTGTTTTGCCCAGCGAACTTGTCCAACTGATAACAGAAAGGAACGTCCCTACCAAATTTGAAGTAAATCGGACAAAAAATGTGACTTCCAGAGTGCAAACATATATATATATGTATATATATATGTCTATATATATATATATATATATATATATGTCTATATATATATATATATATGTCTATATATATATATATATATATACACACATATATATATATATATACAATTTTGAACAACCCCCCAAAACGTGTTCAGGGGGTCACGTTAAGAACTTCTATGGTGGTCCCGGGCTTAAGTTTCACCGTGCGGGTCATGCTAATAGTTCACTTTCCAAAGGAAATTCACTAATAAATTCTGAGAAAAATCCGTTATATCTCGCATGAAAAAATTGAGACAAAAACTGGCTGGCGTATGCAACTTCTATTTTCATTCTTTATTCTAAACTTTAAAATTAATTATACATCAGTGACATCTATAGGTGGCTCCTCAAACCTATCAAATTTCAAGCACATTTCCTTTATTTCATTAGCACTCTTTACTCAAATAGAGGAGTTTAGATTATGAGGGTAATTTTGACGAGGATCGAGGGTAATTCGGGAAAAAGTGATTGGCAACACTGAGCGAAGTAGAAATCACCAGCAACCGATAACCGATAGACTGATGACATGACTCACGACGACAATAAAACAATAAGAAACTCTAAAATAGTTCTTATTTTTTAAAAGGTTCACTTGGGATGTATGGTATGGTTTTATGGTTCTGTGACATCGTAATTGGAATGTTGGAAAGTTTTAACTAGTATTTGACCGCTGCGCTGCGTCTGCGTTGTTGTTTTGCAACCGGTATAGGTTATGTTTTTTAATATTTCGACCGTGAAATTGACAATTTTTAGACCTTGAAAACCGCGAAAAACTCGTGAATTTGATCATTAAGTTTGAGTGGGAACCCTGCATGAAAAAACTACATTAAAGACTTATCAATAGTTAGAGGTTCTTAAAAATAGATTGTTTAGATAAGAATATTCTAATTAGATTTACATCATTTTGGAAGATTTATTTTATTTTGGTATTAATTAGTATTAATTATCTCTGTTGTGGTTGTTTACAGTTTAAGTGAAACTTTCACTTCAAATATAAATACATTTATATATTAAATTGGAGTTTGTATTAGTTCAATATAATCTGTTCCTATTTTATCTTATAATTTAATTTAATATTCGTAGGATATTGTTGCAACAGTAGTGTACATTAAAATGTTACAACTTTATTATTACATTGTAATACAAATATTGTTCTAGTAATGTAAGTTAATGTTTTGAGTTGTCCTAAATAGGCTAAGTTTAAGTTCAATTTTATAAACACTTTGTAAATTCAATAAAAAATAAATAAAAAGTATATAGGAAGGACAAAAGTGGAGAGAGATCTTGACCAGCTATGGGGACGGAGGAGGCTGGGTTTTCTTTTTTCCTTCTTTATTTTGGATACCATATTTTTGCAAAGTTAATTATTCCATTGTAATCTGTTAATACATATTTCAGTATTTTCTGTGATATAACTTGCCTAGGCAGTAATATTTTTTCTGTATGTTATATTATAATTTTCGAGTAAAGTTCACGAGTCAATGGAAATCAATGGTAAATGGTCAGGGAAAGTCAGGGAAATTAATGACAAATTTTCTGTGGACACCCTGTGGGATTCTGGTTCCAATGAGTCCTGACCCTTACATAATAATTTCAATATTTTATCTTGTTGGTATCTGTTTTGAATCACTTAATATTAACTACATTTGTTAAACCTTTATCAGAGGTTAGCCTTAGTAGCGATAAACACCTTATTTGTTGTTCAGACATAAGTTCACATTAGTTATTTTAAAAGTCACTTTTAGTGAATGCAATTTAACAATCATTCCTAAAACTATTTCTCCTTACAGGCTTATAGAAACTTCAGCAAACGGGTGGAAAATTTGAAGAAAAAACTTGACGAACTGTCAGAGACGCTGCCTAGCCCTATGCCTTCCCCTGACGTGAACGCCCCTTCCCCTTCGCCAGAGTCCGATATTGAACTGCCAGACGACAACGTCACACCTGGTGAGGAGTTTGTTTTTAAAGTAATGTAAATAATAAGATTTTAACATCTGTATGCTAATATCTCTAATAATTATTTTAGTTTCAAATTTATTTATTTAAAATCATCACATTACATCAAATATGCTTGACAGGTAATGTTAGCCTAACCAACAATTCACTCTTCTTCCAAGCATTCCTTCAATGAATAAAACACACCTCTCCAATAGACATTTCTTCAAAGATATTTAGAAAAAAAGTTTATTTTTTATTTGAAGTCGGTAATCTATTGTAAACCTTTGTTCCCATGTACTGAGGAGATAAATGAAATAGTTTAAGCCTAAGTTGTACTGGTTTAGTTAAATTTGTAAATCTGGTATTATGGATATGGCAATGTTGATTGTCCATAAATGTGTTAAAGTCACTCTTAACTATTAATGAAAGTTGATATCTATAAGAGCTGTAGAAATTCAGAATTTAAAATTTGATAAAAACTCTTTACAGTGTGTAATCTGAGGGATTTTGGCCATCAGTCTTACACATTTTTGTATAGGATAATGATCTTTTCGTCATACTGCTTCAAAAACGGCTGTTTTCATCACATGCGTTGAGATGCTACAGTTGTTCTTTTTACTCCTAGGATAAAAAGTATCATTTTGATGATGTTTTTAGTCCTAGGACTAAAAACATCATTGGATGACTCTTTTCGGTCGAGGTCGTCAGCTGTTAATATGAATTGAACAAATTATTCAACTAGTGTAACTTGTGTAATAACAACTTGTGTAACAGCTGTTTGTTTAGAGTACCAATAAAATCAATATGGAAGCAAACTTTTAATGGTAAAAAAGTAAACAAAATTTAGTTTTTGAGAAATTGTTATATTAAAATTTATTTGCAGTGTGACAAAAATATAGTTCATCACTAGGACCAAAAGTGGCTTTTCTATCCTCGCTCATTTTCCAGCCTCGGCCGTTAAACCACTCAGTTCGAAAAGCTTCACTTTTTGGATGAAATATACTATTTTAGCTTGACTAGATGAGCCCCAAAAAATTATTCCATAATTCATGATAGAAGGAAAATAGGCATGATAGACTAATTTGTGTTTTCAAATTTGTAGTATCTCTAATGACTCGAAGAACGAATGTCGCTGAACTAAGTCGTTTTGATAAATTTTCCAAGTGTGCCTGCCAATGGCAGTGCAATCAGAATTAAGACAAGGCAAATAATCTGCAAACAAAATGTTACTAAATAACTTGAGTGGAAAAATACCATCAGCTACCTTGATGTGAACAGATTTACAAGTGGCATTGAAATGTTGTAAATAAAGTAAAAACACACTCACACATATCTGACCACTTTGTTTAACCTTTGAGAGCGCTCTTTTGGTGTTTTCCTCAACAATATAACGTGTTCCAGAAAAATTACAACTTGCTAGAAACCCAACCAGCCGATAATTATTCCATTTGAATTCTTCGTTCCAATTTAAGAATTTGTTTGGAAAGTGTGGTTTGGATAATACCAGGCTGGACTCAGTGGCTGAGCAGCCTGAGCTCTATCCGACCAGGCTGGACTCAGTGGCTGAGCAGCCTGAGCACTATCCTACCAGGCTGAACTCAGTGGCTGAGCAGCCTGAGCACTATCCTACCAGGTTGGACTCAGTGGCTGAGCAGCCTGAGCACTATTCTACCAGGCTGGACTCAGTGGCTGAGCAGCCCGAGCACTATCCTACCAGGCTGGACTCAGTGGCTGAGCAGCCTGAGCACTATCCTACCAGGCTGGACTCAGTGGCACTGAGCACTATCCACCTGCGGGCGAGGGAGTTGTGCTTGGATATGGTAGTTGAACCGTACTTCCTGGGTTTTTATGTGCAAATCATGGCTAGTTCATCTTTGTGGCAGAGTTGAAGGGGAAGGTGGTATATAAATGGTGGACAGCAAGGGTTGAAGCTGATGAAATGGTTGAATTATTTGTTAGTTTCGGAACTTAGTTTTGTTATTTATTATCCACCCTTACTGTGTGTGTATGTTTGTGTATCCTTCTCAAAAAGTTGTTTTGAAGATTTATAAATCTGCAAGTGTTTAAAACATAAATAAACCAATGAAACAAAACAAATTCAATCATTCAATTCGCATTCATAACCCTGACACATTTTTCTCTTTAAAACCCAAAGAATTTTTTCTCCTTAAAAATACATTTCAGAATTGTATCCTGTTTTAACTGTAACGGTACGTCCAGAGTGCATGCCGATTCCGATTTTCGGCGCTAAGAATGGCACCTATTTAACGGACGAGGCCATAGTGGCCGCCGGAAGCCAAGTCCGCGCGCAGGTACCTGTTTACTGGAATTAATTCTTCATACTGTTTTCAGATTCCGTTTCAGATAGCGCTCATATGGCTCTGCTATAACTGGCTACAACACCATGAATATGCAATAAATACATTATGTATTATATGTGGGGCATGTACTAATACAATGTCTAAGCTACGTTATATTTTATTGCAATTTTAAAGTTTTTCTATGAGTAATTTCTTTCTCAAAATTTAGTTACCATAAAAGTTTTTGGTTCCATTCTGCAATCTTCAAAGAATCATACTCTGTAATTTCTTAGCTGAGGGAAAAGAGTATGGTATTCACCAAATTCACCCCTACACTTATTAATATCATGAACACCTTTTTTCACTGGCTGTAACTTTACAACACCCCTCTGACCCTATCCTTACTTCCCGAGTCGGCGACGTATTTCCTGCCTCCAATGTGGCCACCACCAAGATACCTATCTAACTCAGATGAAACACGCGCCGGGAAACTGAATCTGAATCGGTGTGCACTCTGCACATACCTTAAGAAACTTGTGCATGGACCCTTTAGCAAACTCAAATATTAACACTTCTTATTTACATATTTAAAGCCACTAATGTTTACTCCACACTTACTTTATGTGCGATAAGTCGATACTGGCCTACTTAGACTGAAGCTAATGCTGATGCTAAAACTTACCAAAACATTTGATTTCCGAGTATTTTAATGTATTTGTACCCTTTCTTATCACAAATAATTTCAGATTCATACTACATTTTGAATTGTAATTTTTTGTATATATGATACAGTGTTTTGAATTAAGAGGATAAGTCTGACACCATACCATTTTAAAGGTTACTTTATAAAGTCATGTTTTGTTGAATTATAGATAACTATACCTGACAATTCCAGTTACACTGGGATTATTTTAATATTAACATATGTTTAAATAATCACCTGACAAAATAAAATCATCTTCTGCAACATTTAAATTAAGTTCAAAGAGGCAAAGCCCTCAAGGTCTCCAAATATTTTCAGAAATTTTACTCATGTAGGAATCATAACAGATATTTTGATTTGCTACATGATCGGGTTTTGTCCATGATAACACCTTCAAATTTGAAACAGCGGATTTCACATTTGAGTATGCGCATTTAAAAATCAGTGTTTAAAATTTAGAAATACGTTGTTTGTTCTAATGAAAATAGGGAAAACTTGTTAGATGTCATATGGTTTTAGATCTAGGGTGTTAAGATTTCCACAACCACTAGCACTAATGGAAATTACAGTATTGGTGAGGTAGACTTATAACCTTGCTACTATTTGGCTATAGGCTACTGGCTTAGATTGTCACAAATTAGATTATTGGAATTGGTTACTGTATTTTGTATTTTTTATTGGTTAAGATAACAAAATGATTACCTAAAATTAGGATAATCCTGCCACTCTCTTCCTTTTCAAATACTAAATACAAATCAAATACAAATCAGTTTTTGGTTATAAATATTAACACTTTCATCATAGCTTTTTCCTATAACTCCTTCACAATACAATACCATATATTTCATGATAGTTTGCAGATGAAAATTGAGAATATTATTGTTTTGAAGTTTTTGGTTGTTGTAAAAATGTAATTAATTGTCATCAAAATCTTTCTGTAGTGTTGGAAGTATTACCGTAACCCACATAAAACCTGACCTTAAGACTGCATGTTGTTAGTTAGTGTCCGATGCTCCTTTACTGCAACCAGTTACAAGTAAATCTTCTTAGTAGAGTTAATATACATTTAAAAAACTCATTAACATATTTTGAGAATTACTATTTTCTTTGTATGTTTAGTATCAGCCCCAAAAGGCGATTAGATCTTGTAATATAAATGACTAGCCATAAACGACATCTGGACCATATGATAACGGCCGCAAACTATGACCAGATCACATAACATTGGCTGTCAATTACTTTTAGCCGCATAATCTCGGCCTTAATGATGCCCAGACTACATGATAACGGCCATAAACAATAGGCAATGTGAATAAACAAATTAGCAGTTGCTATTCCCATTTGATTAGCATTGAGTAAAAGGTTTGCTATGCTATATTTATCAATGATCGAAACATATCACATTTTGTCGAATAACAAGTCACTTACATTTTATTGGTCTCCAACCCCGGAAAAACTATGTATTTTTGGCCAAAAACGGAAATCAGATTCATTGATACTGGCTTCAAATTTGTATTGCTACTCCTAATCCTATTAGAGCAATGTCTTTCCATTTGTTTATTTTTTACAAAATTTATCTCGGAATCCAGCGGAAGGATTTTGTTAAATCTTGGGAGTTAGGGGTTTGCTAAAAATTTAATGGTAAAAACCTCAACCCTAGGAAAATTCATATTTTGAAATGTTAAAAATCTGATTTGAAAATTAGAAATTTTAACATTGTTATGGCTTATGGAGTTTTAAATCAAAACAAAAGAATCTAACAGCTGTAATTAAATTAACCAGTGATCTGTCAAAGTAGCACTCAAGGTAAAGTATTAAGTACTTGTCATAAATGGTTTCTTGAAAACAGTGATGAGAATCATTGAATAAAGATTGCATAAAGAGTGGACGCATTTTTTACCCCGTTAACAGATCAAATATCGCCAAGGATGGCTCGGTCTCCCTGGTGTTGTGGTATAAACCGTCATCAAACTATGAATTGTATTGAAAATGGTTGATAAAACCCACTGTATTAGTCAAGACCATTTGTTTACAACAATTGTACTGATGTACAAAACTCACTTGTAAATACTCCAAACTTGGCTCAGTTTGAACCAAAAAATAACCACCTGCCTCTTCCTACAAATTATTAAAAACAACTTAAACTTTTCTCTGAGTTAAATCAATTCAGGTAATACGACAACAAAGATTAAATGTGTAAGATATAAAAATAAAGTATTAGTGGTATAGATCAAATTTACAACAATAAAATATTAAATGTGTTAAATATAAAAAACAAAATAACCTTGATATTAATCAGTTACTTTTTACCTTTATTTGCTAACTAGCTGTTACCCGCAGGCTTCGCCCCGCAAATTATTTATAAAAAACTATGATAGTTTTGTGTGCTGCATTCTGTGGTGTGGTTAGCCTGTGGAACTACTACGAATCAAGATCAGCTGTTTGTATTTTCATCAGCTCAAAAAAAAATGAATGTCCATAAGGAATACATGGGATCATTGAACCCCCGTGGGGCATAGCCCTAGTGGAGTTTCAAAATAAAAATAGGCCCATGCCCATCTCTGGTATATTGGCTCTATTCCTGCAAAATTTCAGCTCAATCGGTCCAGTAGTTTTCACGTGATGGAACTTCAGAGTTACGCACAAACATTCATACTTTCACATTTATAATATTAGTATGATGATTAGTAGAGTCAAATTGAGTACGGTATAATGCCAGTTGTAACTAGTAAACTCTTTAACAGGTAACAATACAAAGACACAAACTTCATTGTCTTCTGTTAGCCTAAATTTATTTAATTTCCATAGTAAAATAAGAAACAAACTTAAGGGAAATTCCCAACAAATTATGGTAAGGTCTGGGGAAATTTTAGGAGTCTGAACATTTTCTGCATCCTTGGTGTCAACTATACTTTCTATTCTCTTCATTTTCTTTTACCATTCTTCAGCTTTTCTTCCAACAATTTCTTTGTTTTCTCTCTTTTAAAAGTGACTAACCCCTGAGTTAAGTTCATTATTTATATGTGTGCATTGCAAGAAAGTTTCGCAAAATTAGCTTTTTGTATGTAAAGGAGCATCGGGAGATTGGGGAAGCTATTGGCCGTTTGCTTGACAACCACAGAAACATGGTGAGCTAAGCTGGGCTGGCACCGGTACTTAGAATACGGTAGTTTATGAAAATCCCTTAGTAATCTGGTAAGTTAAATTATACAAAGTTCCCATTATGTTGCTCAGGATTCTGTTTTCGTCCTCTGAAAAATATTTCATAACCATCTTAAATCGTGGTCAGACTATACAAAAAAAGGGACCTTTGGAATCGATGCATGTCAGTGTTGAAATTCACAGTTATAGATCAGGATAAAATGTTGCTAGATTTGTTAGTACCGATTCTTGTTAATTTTGTTGGACCGATATTCAATAAATAAATGTACAGTATGAACATTTCAGTTGTATATCCCCACCCATTACCTCTTTTAAAGGAGAAGTTTAAATGGTTAACAACCCATAAAAGCAATATGCATATTAGATGTTATTCAAAGAAAAATATACTACTATTTTTCATTCCAAAAACATTAAAACCAACAAAATAGGTACATGAACACACACTCATCGTGCTCCAAACTCTGCTGTTATGTCTTATTTGTGATTTTTACTAATCAGATAATTTCTTAGAAAACAGTTTAGGTATTATTTGCACTAAAAAATATGTTTGTAAAGTAAAAAAAAATGTTGCAACTACATGTTATTTATGATGTTTATTTACAAAGTTGTTGGCCCTTTGGCTCTTAACTGTGTTTCCATAAAACATGATTTCATCTTTAAAGTCTGTATATTGTCTGACATTCCAAAAATCTTTTAAGAATAAACATTTCTAAACAGAAAGTCAGTGGGATTTGCTAAGTTAATTGCAATGAACACTTAACAAAACAATTTAAACTCCAGATATTACCTTTAGTTTAAATGTCATCCTAAAATGTTTTTGTCATTACTTGTCACTAATACTACATTGAAGATTTTTCTAAACATTTGATCATCAATTTTAGACCACCAAAATTGCGTTACACGATTCATTTATGTTTTCTCCGGATTGCTTAAAACTTTAAGCCTCACATAATATAGTTTATTTTTATTTTCGAAAGTAATTGTTTAGCATGATACTGTTCTTAAGCATATTAATAAACAGTCAGGTAGGCCTGTGTCTGTGTATTATTTATTGAATTGTCGTGTATTTCCAGGGACATACTCGGCGGCGACCTCTTTCATGGGCAAGTTGGTGGTCCCAGAAAACGTAAAGCTGACCAACCCATCGGAAGCTATATATTCAATTATCGACAGTCCTAGAGAAAGTCCTCCACGGAAACTGAACTACAAACCGCCCACGCCACCTCGAAGCTTTAAACGGAAATCGTCGCCGAAGCCGTACCATTCTCCCCCGCCGACGACGTACATCTCTAGCACCACCCCGACCCTCTCTTCTAGTTCGGCATCCAACTACTCCTCCAGCTCTCCCTACCAGCCTGTGGCCAAGCCCGTGTACACTCCCAACACGACCTCTTACTCGAGTTCGTACAGCGTGTCCTACCCCAACACGACGAGTTCGGCCAACACAAACTACTACAATCCGGAAGAGAACGACCAGCTGAACTCTTACGACAGCAACACGGCTTCTCAAGACTCGTATCATGTCCCTGGCGCCAACCCTCCCCCGCCGGCCCTCTACTTGAGTGCCCCTCCTCCCACGGACTACGGGATGGCAAGGAACCCCTCCCCTACATACCCCGCGGACACAGCACCACCCTACCGTGCGAGGAAGTACCCACCCAACCAGGGGAAGTACAATGAACCGCCTGTCGCACCAACCTCAGACTACTCCGTCCCTCCCCCCGCAGCGGATGAGTACCAGCCATTCTACTCCACCAAAAACCTGACCATTCCCCCGTTGCTGGGCGAGGATTGTCCGCCCACCAATGTGAATGGGTTGGACAGTTTCTTACAGTCGGAGAACTCCGGTAACGAGGAACCTCCTAAAGCCCCGCCACTGCTGGGCTCGGGTAGCGGGTTTAGCAGCTTCATGGGAAATCTGAATCTGCCGTTTGATTTCCAGGTGAGTTTCACAGGAGATAAGTTCTAACTATTAATTGGAGATGTGTGAGTACTCAAAATTTTGAGTTTGAGCCAAGTTAAATTTTACTGAAACTTGAAAGTTTCGAGCGAGTATACTCCCGCCGTTTATCCACGCTACCAAGATAAACGACGTGCGGTCTGCGGCCGCACGTCGTCTGTAAATTCAAATTGAGTGTGAACGCATTTGAGGTGTTAAGAGTTGTGATGTGGATTTTAGTGTTTTATTAATAAATAAGTAAGTTGTGGCTTATAAATTTATGTTACTCTTTACACCAAAATGGAGGATTTACCAGGACCTTCAGATTAAGTTTTATGAACACTGCCTGCATAGTCCACTTTTAGTTTAACCTAACCTTGTCATTTTTTAAAGTGAAGTATCAAAAACATATTTGTAATGAAATCTAATAGGTAAGCATAAGAAGTTTGTGCTAGTTTTAGAGAATTTCCCCTATAGGGAAGAAGCTATTACCGTAGGTCTCATGGTAAGACTTAAGCCCCAGACCATGATAACTTTTTGTTTTGAGGTCCCCAGATGCCAAAAACACTATTCGTTCAAATTTATATATATGTATATATATATATATGTGTCCGTCAATGCGATAACTTGAGTCATAAATGTCCGATTTCGATGAAATTTGGGTCAAATGTGTAAAATGACATTCATGACTTTAAGTTTGGAAACCAGAAAAATCAGACCATGGGAAGAAGGGGGGTTTATGGGGTTTTCAAAAAATCAGTTTTTTGCATTTTTCACCCTAAAATTTTTAAAAAACTTAATTTTAGTTTTGACCATGTTATAGAGCTTAAAAAAACAAATAATATGGTATTTTGAATTATTAACCTAGGTTAAGTGGTTGCGGAGAAAATCCAAAAAACCTACTCATAAAATCTTCCATGTTAATCTTATGGGAAAACAGTTTTTGGCTTTTCCTCAGTTTATTTTAATGTAAACTTCATATTTGCTTTTACCAATCTGTTCGGTTCCACATAAAAATCATTTTGGTGTTTAAATTTTGATTCTACGCCCAACCGTTGCACAGATATTCAAAGTGCTAAACACAGTACGTTGTCCAATGTTATCCTTATGGAGAATAAATAAACTTTGATATCTCGATTATTTATGAATGTATGTTGATGAAACTTGGTATGTGGCTTCATGTAGTACTGGTATATTGATATTTGAAAAAAATTGATTTTTGTTGTTTATTCCCTTAGCAGCAAACCTGCGTACTCAGCCCCGATGTTACTCTTATGGAGAATAAGTCAAATGTATTGACTCCCTTAATTATGAATATAAATTAATAAAACTTGGTATGTAGTTTCACTTGGTTGAGTTATATTGATAATTGCATAAAAATCCATTTTTTTCTTCCTTGTTGCAGCAAACCTGCTTACTCAGTTCCCATGTTATTCTTATGGAGAATCACTAAAATCTTATATAGCGCTTATTTATGCTTGAATATTGATGAAACTTGGTATGTGGCTTCGCCTAGTTAAATTCTATTTATATTTGCATAAAAACCAATTGTTTGTGTTCCTTATTTCAGCAAACCTACGTACACATTACCAATGTTATTCTTATGAAGAATAATTTAAATCGCTTATATGTGAATATATTTTTATGAACCTTGGTATGCGGTTTTATGTGGTATTAAGACATATATTATGCATTGGAAATTCGCTGAGTATGCAGGTTTGCTGCGACGGGGGTATTTTGTTCCACAATAATTGAAATTGAGTCAATCCATTAATTTTAGGCTCAACTGGTCTTCGGCATTGAGCTGTTTTTAAAGAAGTGATTTGTTTTGGCCTTGTTTAAGTTTCATTAATGATTTTTTTAGATAATTTGTAATATTTTAAAACTCTGCTTAAGACATGGCTTCAATTTCATCAATTGATTTGCCAGGCACTTTCAAACTTATCTTCATGTTGTTACTAACTGATTGTTCTTATTAGGGCTATTAGTGTTAAAATTAATGCTAAGATATGTTAGTAAATACATTTTGTATGGTAAGTAAGTAGGCTAATGTTTTACCATGTAATCGGCCTTTTAAATATTAATATAAAGTTAACTCATAGGCCTAAATGTAATTTTATTTTCTCCATTCGTAGAAAGATGGCAGCTTAGGCATAATATACAAAACATAGGATAATTAAATACCCCCGTCGCAGCAAACCTGCATACTCAGCGAATTTCCAATGCATATTAATTTATCTTAATACCACATAAAGCCACATACCAAGTTTCATCAATATACATTCATAAATAAACTATTTATGACATTTTAATTATTCTCCATAAGAATAACATGGCGGCTGAGTATGCAGGTTTGCTGAAATAAGGAACACCAAAAATGGGTTTTTATACAAATATCAATATAACTCAACTAGGTAAAGCCACATACCAAGTACTATTAATTTATGTTCATAATTAAAGGAGATAACATGTTAATTATTCTCTATAAGAATAACATGGGGCTGAGTATGCAGGTTTGCTGCTACGGGAACTATCGGCCCAAAAATGGGTTTATGTGCAAATATCAATAGACCACAATGAAATGAAGCAATATACCAAGTTTCGTCAGGATAAGTCGATAAATAAGTGAGATATACAATTTGTCTTATCCTCTATAAGAATAACATTGGACAACGTACTGTGTTTAGCACTTTCAATATCTCAGTAACCAATTGACGTAGAGCAATGATTAAAACATCAAATTGTGCGTCTTTTTAAGCTGATTCCAATGGGAAAAAATACAATTTTACTTTTTCAAAAATTGTATGTAAAAAACTCAAAAAACCCATTTTTGGGGTACAAAACCCCCCAAAATACCCCTTCGGATAGCTCGATCCGTCTGGTTTTCGAACTTAAAAGTCATAAATGCTGCTTTACACGTTTGTACCAAATTTCATCAAAATCGGACCTTTTTTACGAGAGTTATCGCACCCACGGACACATATGTATATATATATATATATATACTGTATGTATATATATATATATACTGTATGTATATATATATATATATACATACAGTTTCGAACGAATGGTGTTTTTTTGGGTTCTGGGGACCTCAAAACGAAAAGTTATCATTGTCCCGGGCATAGGTCTTACCATGCCGACTACAGTAATAGCTTCTTCCCTATAGGGGAAATTCGCTAAAAGGAGGAAATATAATAATAAACTGAGATTATTTTTAATTAAACTGTTAATTAATATCATATAGGCTATAACAACCTTAATACCAACAGATTAAAATTATTTTATCTTCATGGCAAAATGTTATGCAATTACTTTGGCATGATTTATTTTCAGATAAATGTACTTACCTTTTTCCAATGAAGCAGGAATCCATTTATTTTACTTACTATTGTTATTTTCAGGTCATAGTGACTATAAAAGTATATTTTAATAACAGTATTTATAAATGGTACCCTATACACTGTTTTGATCCAATTCAACTCGACCTATGTTTTTTTTTAATTTTGATACTCGACTTGAACTCGAGATTCAAATCTTTTGCCATTTACTCGACTCGACTTAAAAAACTACAACTCGCACATCTCTACTATTAATCTAGACTAAGCAGTAGGCCTAGTTAAATTAATAGAGCGTGCTTATTTGTTATAAATCCCAATTGCCTAGGTAAGCATAAGTATTCTTCTTTGGACTTTCCTACTTATATATTTTGTTTGCTTCTCTTTATTTGCTCCCTTACCATGTTATCTATTAAGAATACTTATGCTTACCTTACAGTGCTAATATTAACAAGGCTGTTAGAAATACCTTTGAAAAATCAAACTACAAATTGGCTTTCAGAACCAGAAATAATTAATTTTACCTTATAAATTAAGTTCTCTAACAATAATAAAAAAGTATGTCAAATCAATTATGAAAAATGTGGCATATATAAAATTATCTTCAGCGATTGCCCAAAATACTATATTGGCCAAACTTGGAGAAGCTTCAAACGACGGTTTATTGGACACATACAGGCAATCAAGTCAAATAATAGGACAACCCAAAAATCTGCCTTCGCTGACCATTAAAAAAAGAAAATAACAGACCATACTTATAAGAACTGCAATGAGAACATGCCAATTCTTGACGTTATTAACAAGGGGCATAATATGAACATAAAAGAAGAATTTCATATATACCAAAGCCAAAAGAAAGGCAGAGGTAATATATTAAATACTATGCAAATTCAATCGAACGACCCAATTTATAATAAAATTATAAATATAAGAACAGACTCAAAACGCTTGCACCAATAAAGAAAAGTAATATCATCATAAGCCTTTTAATTACATTTTTGTTGATAACAATAGTTAGGTTAACCCATTATGAATTAGCACTGTGGTCATGACTTTAAGTCAAAACATGTTAGTGCAGATATAATTAAAAAATGTTTTGAACTCATTACTCATGGTTATTTTAGTGTTTTTTTACTTATATTATAGTAGCCCTTAAATGTGAATTTGATTCTCGGATATACAGGGTGTTTCAGGATAAGTGTAACTAACTTCGCCAATTGATTCCTTACTTCAAGACAAGAAAAATATTTCAAGATTCAAGATTCAAGACAGTAGTAAGGCCGCGCGCTTTGGGTCTAACATAGGGCCTTATGGAGAATAGAATAACACGGACTCTTATGGAGAATAGATTAACATGGGCTCTTATGAGGAATGGAATTATGGTGTAATAACTACCCTCTGTCTTTCTTTTACTACCCTCTGTGGTATCTAACCCTCTGTGGTTAACGAGCTGACCCTCTGTGTTTAATTATCTACCATTTTTTTAATTACTTAACCCTCGTGTCATTCTGTCTCCTCCACTTCCTTCTGCGTATCTAATCACAACATCCGCAACAAGTATCTGTCAGCAAACTCGCTATAACCTGTTAAAATACTGCTCTGTGATTGGTTAACATAAAGATGTATTTTATTGGCTGTAATTAGGCGTCCTGCGCTCTGATTGGTCCAGACGTTTCCCCCACCACAATACCTGCTCTCTTGCCGCGCATTCTCTCTCTCTGCTCCCTGCTCCCGTTTCGAACAGACGTGTTTATGTTCCGTTTGCTGCGCTTGGTGAAGATAACCCTACTTTTCCTAACCTCAATCTTAAGTGTTCCCACGCGAGTGTTTTGTTCGTGTTTGACTTTTCTGTGTTAAGTGCGTTGTATGACATGCTAGCGTACAGTAACTTCACCGTCTCTATTTTACTGGGTAGTGTTGTGTTGGTACATAACCTCACCTCCAGTAACCTTCGAGAGTTATCATAACCTCACTTCCTTGTGTCAAGATCTGTGTCGTACTTGTCTGTATTGACTAACATAACAGTAATATCACTTTCTGTCCTTGTTCTTTATTAAGTAACCTCGCCGTTTTGTTTTATTTAGCTAGAGTAGTATTTGTATATGCTGACTAACATAACAGCAACCTCAGTTTCTTGTTTGATTTGACTATAGTAGTGTTGTGTTTGTATGTGCTGACTAACGTAACCCATGCCCAGTAATCTTATGTTTCAGAGTTAACTTAACCTCGCTTTTCCTAACCTCAATCTCACGTTATCATGCACTTGTCCTGTTCATGTCTCGCTTGTCTATGTTAAGAGCGTTTTATGACTTGCTAGTGTACAGTAACAGCAGTTTTGAGAGTTAACATAAACCTCACTTTCTTGTTTCAAGAGCCTTCCTTGAGAGTCTTCCTTGTTATTGGGTGATTTTGAGCATTATCTGAATTGCTAAAGTAACCTACTTTTTCTAACCTCACCCATTACACTCCAAAATGTATAACCTTACTGTATTATATTAATTTTCCATGCATGGTTTACTTAATTTTATTTTTGTGATGTATGCGTGTTTATTGTCTTGGCTAAAGTAGTGTTGTGTTTGTATTTAATTGTTCGATTTGGTAGTTTACAGTAAAGAAAGTAAACATACTCTCACTTCCTTGTGGCCAAAGTAGTTTTGTGTTGACTAACATAACTTCACTCTCAGTAACCTGATTTTTTGCCCTGGTTCTTTTGTACAGTAAATTCACCTCAGCAACCTCACTTTCTATTCCTGTTCTTTTATGCAGTTTTGGTTAGAGCAGTTTTTGTATGTATTGACTAACATAACCTCACTTTTCCTAACCTCACTTCCTTGTGTCAAGAGTAGTGTTGTGTTTGTATGTGCTGAATAACAGTAATCTCACTTTCTATTCTTGTTCTTTTGGTTAGAGTAGTGTTTGCTACCTTCATTAGAGTTGTTTTCTGACTTCCGGTAAACTGTAGTTCTGGTTTGACTTGTGTAGTTTGTGTGTTAGTGTTTTTCTGACTTGCGCAGTAATACAGAGGTACTGTGTTCTTTTGTAGATCCTCTGTAACTGTTCTTTTAGAGAACTTGATCAGTGACTTTAAAGTATCAGTTCTAGACGTAACCGTTCCAATAGTAACAGTTACATCATCTATCTTGTTCATGTTATAACATTGAAAACTGCTACAAAGTAACGGGTCCAAATGGTTACAGTTCCAACAATGTAACAGTTCCAGCAGTACTCGTTCCAACGGTTCCAACAGTAACCGTTCCAAAAGTAACAGTTCCAGTAGACCAACCAGTGACAAAGTAACAGTTCCGTTCTCTATATAGCTCTTACAACAAGCTCTAGTTCTTAAGTCTGATTTCAGTCGTCACACTGGTCGGACGTGTCCCTGCGCTGCTCTTGCGTAAGTATTCTCTTGCATAGATTATTATTGATTCTGCGTAATTCAGTTATATCCTCGTGAGCTTGACTCTGTTCGGGGTACTTGCTGTTTTAAGCGTTAGCACAGTTTAGCTTGTCTTAAGTATTTAATTCTGTGTTAAAGAATGGAAGTTTCTAAAAACGACCCTCAAAATCCGGTACAATTACTTAGTACCGCTCAAACGTATGTTAAAAAATTCAGACTTTATGGGACTAATACTATTTTTAAATTTACTAAACCTCCGAGGGGCATCTCTGAGTTTGATTGGCTAAGAAAAGGTTTTAATCAAATTGTAGAGGCATCCAAAGCCGACGCTGAACCTACCGATTATCTTGGGTTTAAATTACAGTCTATAAACTTAAAAAGTAAAGAACCGGGGTACGTAGATTTGAGGCCTGTCTCAGAAATTACCGGTGACGTCCTTTGGGAGATTTTCGGGGGCATTGTCCAGTCAAATTCAGAATCTATTAAATCTACAGACACGTTTAAAGTAGATGTAGCACGGATAAACGTTCCAGTGGGTTCTGGGAGGGTAAGACCCGACTTTTATAATACATTTGATGAAGAATGTTATGCTAGGAAGGGTATTGTAGTAATTAACAACAAAGACAATTTATGCCTGGCTAGAGCGTTGGTAGTGGGCAAAGCGTATGCAAAAAATGATCCTCAGATCTACGCTATTCGAAAAGACAAGGGGAAAAGACAAACTTTCAGAGCTAATAAGCTCATAGCAAAAGCCCGTGTAGAAATGCCGGAGGAGGGCGCCGGCATCCCTGAGCTTGAAAAATTCCAGTCCCATCTTAAAAAATACAAAATTACCGTCTACAACTACGACAAAAAAGGCCGGGATGTTTACTTTGAGGGAGGTAATGAAGACGCTAAATTCAAAATTAACTTGCTCTTTCATAACGGCCATTATAATGTAATCACTAGTCTGACTGCCGCGTTTGTTTGTAATTTCTTTTGTGAAGCCTGTCATAGTCCCTATAGCAACAGACATGAGCATCGTTGCTCTAACAGATGCTCGTCCTGTCATACCATCTCCCCGCCCTGTAAACTAGAACACGGAGGCATCACATGCCGTTTTTGCTGTCGCTTCTTCAAAAACGAGCGGTGTTTAATAGCCCATCAAGGGCAAGTTTGTAAAACTTTAAAACTCTGCCGTGACTGTAAGAAAATGATTTATCCAAAAAAACGTAAGACAGCTCATATATGCGGAGAAGTTTACTGTAAACCCTGCGAAGCGTTCAAAGACCCCGCGCATCAGTGTTTCATGAGGGTAGATAGGAGAACACCGAAGAACCGTGATTTTTTATTTATTTTCTTTGACTTGGAAACAAGGCAGGATGAGTCACTTCCCTCAGACCCTCAACAGAAAGTTCATAAAGTTAACTTGTGCGTTTCTCAACAGTACTGCTTTAAATGTATTAATGGGGGTGAGTGTGAAACTTGCTCGGAACGACAAAGGGTATTTGAAAAAGAACCGGTAAAACAGTTTATGGACTATGTAATGGAAATCCGGAAAAAATTTAAAGATGTGTGTGTAATTGCCCACAACGGGCAAGGTTTTGATTTCCAATTCATTCTACAGTACATCATGGAAGAAACTAAATTTACCCCAAAAATAACTCCTCGGGGAACTAAAGCTATTTTGATTGAAGTAGCCAACGTAAGGTTTGTGGACTCACTTAGCTACTTTCCCATGGCCCTCTCTACGCTCCCTAAAGCCTTTGACCTGCCTCCCGAGAAAAAGAAGGGCTACTTCCCGCATCTTTTCAATACATTGGCAAACCAAAATTATGTAGGCCCGATGCCCGACAAAAAATACTATTGCCCCGAGTCTATGTTTGAAAAGAAACACGATGATTTTGAGATATGGTATGACGAACGAGTCGCTGAAGATTACGTGTTTGATTTTAAAAAGGAAATCCTGGAGTACTGTATCTCTGACGTAGAAATCCTAGCCCAAGCGTGTATAAAATTTAGAGCCTTACTTCTTGAACAGTGTAATGTTGATCCTTTTCTCGAGGCTATCACAATAGCCAGTGCGTGTAACTTGGCCTTCCGCCGTAACTTCTTAAAAGAAAATACTATTGGACTTATACCAAAATCAGGGTACCGACTTGCAGACAATCAGTCAGCCGTTGCTTTACAGTGGTTAACATGGGAGGAGGAGAAACGCGGAGTAAAGATTCAACATGCAGGCCGGGGTAAAGAAGTAAAGATTAAAGGAATGAAAGTAGATGGGTTTGACGGTGAGAGAATTTACGAGTTTCACGGGTGCTACTGGCACGGTTGCCCGAAATGTTATCAATACAGCAGAGAAGAACCTCTGCCGGAGGATCCCTCAGACAGTTTGCATCTCCGTTACGAGAGAACCAAGTCCAAAATTTCCAAATTTAATAGCTATGAAGTTGTAGAGATGTGGGAGTGTGAGTTTAAAAAATTGAAGAAGGACAACAAATTAAATCACCTGAACCAACTGTCCATTCTAAACACACTTCCACTTAATCCTAGAGATTCCTTCTTTGGAGGTAGAACGGGTAATACTAAAACGTATTGTAAATGTGAAGAGGGAGAAACAATTCAGTATGTTGATGTCTGTTCCCTCTATCCATATGTGAATAAATATTGTAAGTATCCCGTTGGACACCCTACTATTTATGTTGGACATGAGTGCCGAGAGAGGGGTCTTGAGGTAGAGGGCTTGTTAAAATGCAAGATTCTACCTCCTTACAACTTGTATCATCCCGTACTCCCCACTAAAATGAATAATAAATTGATGTTTGTTTTGTGTAGAACTTGCGGGGAGACTCTAAACCAAGGGGAATGTTTTCATGATAGTGAGGAAAGGGCAATGGTAGGAACATGGACCATGGATGAAATTAGAAAAGCTGTAGAAAAAGGGTATGTGATCTTAGACATGTATGAGTTGTGGGAGTATGAAGTCGCCACATACGAGAAAGGTGGACTTTTTACCGATTTTATTAATAAATTCTTAAAAGTAAAGCAGGAAGCTTCAGGGTATCCCGCATGGTGTAAAACAGAGGAGGATAAAGACAAGTATGTTTCTGATTTCTTTGAGCGTGAGGGTATTCAACTGGAGAAAGATAAAATTGCTAAAAATGGAGGACTCAGGTCAGTAGCTAAATTAATGTTAAATTCATTCTGGGGCAAGTTTGGTCAACGCGAAAACATGGCAAAAACTTCAATCGTGAGAGACTCTAAAGAATTTTTCAAATCGCTAACTCAACCAGGAACAAAAGTAAAGTTTGTTGAAGTAATTAACCAAGAGGTTTTATTAGTTAATTGGCAGAATGTTGATGATGCCAGTGAGGCTCTAAAAACTGTAAATGTTGTAATTGCGGCCTACACTACTGCCCAGGCGAGACTTAAATTGTATGAACACTTGGATGCTCTTGGAGGCCAAGTCTTGTATTATGACACAGATAGCTGTATATATTTCTACCGGGGAGGATTGTACAGGGTCCCTACGGGAGACTACCTCGGCGAGATGACCGATGAGTTAGTAGACGATTACGGGCCCGGCTCTTATATCGTAGAGTTTGTTTCTGGAGGACCAAAGACTTACGCGTACCTTGTTTGGTCAACCAAAAAACAAAAACTACAAACCATGTGCAAAATCAAGGGCCTCACCCTCAACCTAAAGACCTCCGAAACATTAAATTTTGAACAATTAAAAAAGATGGTCCTTAGTGAAGCTGCTGAAATACTAGAAATTGAAGAGAGTAGAATCAGGAGAACAAAGAGACGAGAAGTCGTTACAGTAAGTGAAATTAAAAAGTTTAAAATTACAGGACCCAAGAGAAAATTTAATGATGATCACGATACCTTGCCTTTCGGCTTTAAAAAACAAAGAGTTGCTTAAAATAGCTGTCACTCACACGGGTACTGAGTGCATATACCTCTAAAAATCAGCTCTATTACCTCATTCTGCTCTGAGACGCGGTACTGAATAGACGTGCCTGTGCTGTTACTGTTTGTCTCTCCTTTTAGAATGTCTGCTGAAAATAATACACTCCCTATTCAAGGGGTGTTTTTGAAGTTTATATCTAAAAGAAAGTTAAATGAAAATTCTAAATTTTGCATTACATCCTCAGAGTATGAGTTCTTTCTTACTGGGCCAATAGACGTATTAGAATGGCCTTTGATGTTCTCGAAGTACATAGTAGATAAAATAACGGAGAACTCCTCATCAAACACCTACATCGGAGTATCAATAAAGCATGGCGATGTTTCGGGAAATATACCATTCTTTCCTATAGGGAATTTAACACCGTCAGTTTTTGATGATCACTTTGAAAAAATATTTTGTAACGTTGAGAAACTATCTGGTGTTTTACGTCTTGAAGTAACACTTGTCTCTATTCCATGTTGCTACCTTCGATAAAGGGAGTACCTTTCCCTACGGAGCAGCGTTACTCTTGTATATACCACTTGTCACTAGTACAGTTACATCATTCTGCTCCAAGTCGTGGTACTGATCAGACGTTCTTTTGAGCTCCTATTGCCTGTACTATTGAGTAAATTGTGACATGGCTGCTAAATACTATACATTCAATAACAAGCCGGTATTGGTTCTGTTTGATAGTGAAGGAAAGCCATGGTTTAAAGCTAAAGACGTAGCTACTGCTCTAAAGCATGTTAATGGCTGGAGTGCAGTTCGGAAACATGTAGATGACAGTGATAAATTAACTGTTAGTAGTTTTACTGACGCCCAAAAACAGGGCGTTGGACCGATTGAGAATACAACGGTTTTTATAAACGAAGCCGGATTATGTTCTTTGATGTTAAAATCAAATACTCCTGAAGCAAGACTGTTAGTAAGAAGTCTGTTGCCGGAGAAGTTTTACCTTACTTACACAAATATGAAAGATGAAAGTTCACTTTAAATGTAAATTTTTCTTTAACATCACAAGTTCCCACTGTATGTGCGTGTGTGTGTGTGTGTGTGTGTGTGAATGAAGGTCCCTGGCGCGGGTGACGAAAAGCCCCGTAAACCTGAATGAAGGTCCCTGGCGTGGGTGACGAAAAGCCCCGTAAACCTGAATGTGTGATGAAGGGTTTAGTAGATTGAGGCGCCTGGCTAACACCCCAGGCTACTCTTTCGAACAACCCGGTGTGAATGAAGGACTTTGTACATCGGGCAGTCTAGACTACTCCTTGGAATAGTCCGTACGGTGGGACTTGTAAAAAATAAAATAAAAATAAAAAAAATAAATACAAAAAGTAAAAAAAAGTACAAAATAAAAAACAACAAAAATATAAAAAGGAGGTAGCATTTTGTTATGGAATGGCTACCACAGTGAGAGGCGATGGTTGGGGCCTCTCACCCCAGAGGTTTAGGGCTCCTGGCGATGCTCTGGGTAACCAAAAAGAACGCGCCGACGCTCCTACGGCCTAGCCTAAGGCTTACCGTGGTGTGGAAACGTGAGCGTTCAAAATTATTTCACCGGGGTTAGAAGTGGTTGGCCGGGAAATTTAAGAAGTTTTGGTCAAGTAAAATATAGTTCCTGACCAAGTACTTTCAGCGGAGGCAAGAGTAAATGACCGAGAAATTTAAAACACTACGGTCAAATTAATTGTAGCCCCCGTTAAAGTAACTTCACCGGACTTGGACATAATTGACCGGGAAACTTAAAAAGACAATACGGTAAAGTTAAATGTAATCCCTGGTAAAGTATTTTTTACCGGACTCTAAAGTAAATGGCCGAGGAATTTAAGAAGTTTCGGCCATGTTAAATATAGTTCCCGACCAAGTACGTTCAGCGGACTTGGAAACTTTCGGCCGAGGGATTTAAAACACTACGGTCAAGTTAAATATAACCCCCGTTAAAGTAACTTCACCGGACTTGGACATAATTGACCGAGAAATCACATGGTGAAAGTACCTCACGGACCCCGGCAAACAGTTTAGCGGGCCTGGAATCCTTTGGCCGAGGGATTTAAGAGTTTCAGTCAATTTATGACACTGCCCTCTTAGAACACCTTCAAGCGGAATTTGAAGTATTTGACGGAGAAATTACACCGTAAAATTACAACAGACCCACCGCTTTACAAAACTTGGACGCATATGACCAAGGAATTACATCGTCAAAGGTAAATGTTGCCCCGGGTTTCATGGGAATCATAAATAAATTACCGAGGAGAAAATACCATATAATTTACCATACTAAAGATCGTATTTCACTGTTGGTCGTCTTCTGATATGTACCCATGGTGTGTAATTTATGGCCAACTCTCCGATATTGGTGTTGGTTACAATCCTTTTACTAGTAAATTCAGTAAAATGATATATTTCTTTTTTTGTTGGTGTTTCGTAACAGCGTTTTTCAGTAACTGATTTAATAAATACAACTACAGCAAAAAGACAACTCTGTATTTGTTTAACTTTACAAAATACCCTACTGTCACATGTATTTTTTTACACATTATTTTAAATTCATAAACAGAGGACTTGGCATGTAGCTAGGTCCAACACTTAGAATCATTGTAGGACAGGTCTACCCCACTTCGGGGTAGACCTACTTCCAGTGTAATGTTATGAAAGGGAGGCGTCTCGCCTCTCTTGGGTGTCGGTATAGCTTTTCTTGTCTGCTAGTTTTTACAAGCCTCTTCTCTCCTTTCAGTTAAAATAACCTTGAGATTTCTAAACAGTTCAATACATGTAAAGTTGCCCAAAGTAATCCTGCTATCATAAGTATAAAGTTCTAAATATTCCTTTAGTTTACATACACTACCCCATGCACAACAACTAAAGCCCAGCTATTGGTTTATTTATCTAATAAACAAGGCAGATACATACCCCACTAGAACAGCTAAAAAGTCAACATATTTTAACAATAATTACCTTAATTGTAACAGTTAAAAATAGCCATAGAGCCATTTTAGCAAAGGGAGGTGTTTTGGCCCCTTTATTTTCAGTAACTTCTCGTTAAACAGTCAGTCGAAGTATAATTTATTTTGTGTTGGTTTGTAACCAGTTTTCTTGTATGTTAAATATTTTTCAATCACAAGTATTTGACAACTGTAACTGAACTAAAGAGACTGCTCAAATCTTGGGCTACTCTAACCGACGAAAAGCAATCCGTACCCATGTAAGAGAAAAACACCGCAAAACTTTACCGGAAGTACAGGGGGGGCGAAACGCCCCCCCTAACCCATAATGAGAAACATACAATCTTTCTTAACGAGCCAGGTCTTTATTCGCTAACTTTAACACAGAGCTAGTTTTCTTGTATGTGAGTGTTTGTATAAACTGTTCAACCATGTCAGTGGCATGATTTAAGAGTAGCTGAGGTATTGGATGATGTAGAGAAAACAATACCGGAAGTACGGGGGAACGAAACTCTCCCCCTAACCCATATTGAATAAACCAAGCCTTTACTCACTTAATTTTACACAACAAATAGAAGCAAACACCCTGGAGACTATCAAATTAACTCAGAATTTAAAACTTTCAAATACCCTAAAAATCTAGTACAACAGAGCTTGAGATATGGTCCTGTCCAGTTTTGTGATGTTTCTTCTTTACAGAGTTTAAATTGTAGCGTGGGTTGATAAGTAGAAAATTGCATTTCAATCGCCCCAGCAGCTCTCAAGATATTGATTTTCTACCCCTTCAACCGTCTTGATACTTGCCCGCAGTACAGAGTTTAAGTTTTTAATGTAGCGGAGGTTAACAAGTACATACATACCGAGTTTCATTAGAATAGGCCTTGCCATTCTCAAGAGATTACATTTCATAGTATAGCTCCTGCAATTGTTTCTATGCTTACCTGCAGTACAGGGTTTAGGTTTTTAATGTAGAGGAGGTTAACAGGTATATACATACCATGTTTCATTGAAATCGGCTTAGCCGTTCTTAAGATATTAAATTTTAAATTACTGCCCCTTCATTTATTTTGATACTTGCCCACAGTACAGATTTTAAGTTTTTGTAAATCGTAGTGGAGGTTATCAAGTACATGTATACCAAGTTTAATTAAAATCGGCCCAGCAGCTCTCAAGATATTGATTTTCTACCCCTTCAACCGTCTTGATACTTGCCCGCAGTACAGAGTTTAAGTTTTTAATGTAGCGGAGGTTAACAAGTACATACATACCGAGTTTCATTAGAATAGGCCTTGCCATTCTCAAGAGATTACATTTCATAGTATAGCTCCTGCAATTGTTTCTATGCTTACCTGCAGTACAGGGTTTAGGTTTTTAATGTAGAGGAGGTTAACAGGTATATACATACCGAGTTTCATTAGAATAGGCCTTGCCATTCTCAAGAGATTACATTTCATAGTATAGCTCCTGCAATTGTTTCTATGCTTACCTGCAGTACAGGGTTTAGGTTTTTAATGTAGAGGAGGTTAACAGGTATATACATACCATGTTTCATTGAAATCGGCTTAGCCGTTCTTAAGATATTAAATTTTAAATTACTGCCCCTTCATTTATTTTGATACTTGCCCACAGTACAGATTTTAAGTTTTTGTAAATCGTAGTGGAGGTTATCAAGTACATGTATACCAAGTTTAATTAAAATCGGCCCAGCTGTTCTTAAGATATTGATTTTTAAAGTATAGCTCCTTCAATTTTTGGATACTTTCCTGCAGTACAGAGTTTAAGTTTTTTAAATCGTAGCGGAGGTTAACAGGGACATACATACCAAATTTCATTAAAATCGGCCAAGCCGTTCTTGAGATATTGATTTTTTAAATTTTCACCCTCCATCATCCCCTAAACAACCCCTTTTCCACCCTCCAACAAAATTTAAAGTTAGAGGATGTTAACAAGTACCTACATACCAAATTTCATTAAAATCGGCTCAGCCGTTCTCGAGATATTAAAGTTTCTAGTTTTGGCGGCCATCTTGGATCCGCCATTTTGGTTAATATTTTAGTCATGTGGGCAGATGTCCCTCGCGCGCGCCTACACTACGTAGTAGGCGAATTCTGTTATCAGAATTGCTCTAGGACTTACCGTTTTCGAGATATTAGCGATTTTAGGAATATTTTTACTAAAAAGAGAAGAATAAGAAGAAAATTCGGAGATGGAAGGGTAAGGCGGAGGAAGGAAGGTGAGAGGGAGTCAACATAACATAAGAAGAAGAAAACCAGAACACATAACAGGCAGAAGGAGGAGTGAGGGAGAGGAAGGAAGGTGAGAACAACAGAGATCACAAGTGATAATAAGTGGAGTAGGGGTGACAGTGATTATAGCTGGCCAATCTTTTTTTTTTGCAGTCCTTTTTATTTTAAATGTCTGTGTTTTTCCGGAAGTCCATGACTTTCTTCATTAACTGTCCATGAGCGTGACATAATGGCTCCATTATTCATAAATCAATGACTTTATTTGATCACGCTCTTTGGTTTTCATGTTTAACCGTCCATGACGTAACGAGAATCTGGAGGGAGAAAAGTGAGGTTAGGGAATTTGGCGGGAAAATTTGGCGGGAAAATTTGGCGGGAAACATGGGCGCCGCCATCTTGGGGGCGGGGCCTAATGTCACGTGACCAAAATGCTGCCCTCTGATTGGCCACGGCTCAATCATTGCGACCCCTACTCCACTTATTATCACTTGTGATCTCTGTTGTTCTCACCTTCCTTCCTCTCCCTCACTCCTCCTTCTGCCTGTTATGTGTTCTGGTTTTCTTCTTCTTATGTTATGTTGACTCCCTCTCACCTTCCTTCCTCCGCCTTACCCTTCCATCTCCGAATTTTCTTCTTATTCTTCTCTTTTTAGTAAAAATATTCCTAAAATCGCTAATATCTCGAAAACGGTAAGTCCTAGAGCAATTCTGATAACAGAATTCGCCTACTACGTAGTGTAGGCGCGCGCGAGGGACATCTGCCCACATGACTAAAATATTAACCAAAATGGCGGATCCAAGATGGCCGCCAAAACTAGAAACTTTAATATCTCGAGAACGGCTGAGCCGATTTTAATGAAATTTGGTATGTAGGTACTTGTTAACATCCTCTAACTTTAAATTTTGTTGGAGGGTGGAAAAGGGGTTGTTTAGGGGATGATGGAGGGTGAAAATTTAAAAAATCAATATCTCAAGAACGGCTTGGCCGATTTTAATGAAATTTGGTATGTATGTCCCTGTTAACCTCCGCTACGATTTAAAAAACTTAAACTCTGTACTGCAGGAAAGTATCCAAAAATTGAAGGAGCTATACTTTAAAAATCAATATCTTAAGAACAGCTGGGCCGATTTTAATTAAACTTGGTATACATGTACTTGATAACCTCCACTACGATTTACAAAAACTTAAAATCTGTACTGTGGGCAAGTATCAAAATAAATGAAGGGGCAGTAATTTAAAATTTAATATCTTAAGAACGGCTAAGCCGATTTCAATGAAACATGGTATGTATATACCTGTTAACCTCCTCTACATTAAAAACCTAAACCCTGTACTGCAGGTAAGCATAGAAACAATTGCAGGAGCTATACTATGAAATGTAATCTCTTGAGAATGGCAAGGCCTATTCTAATGAAACTCGGTATGTATATACCTGTTAACCTCCTCTACATTAAAAACCTAAACCCTGTACTGCAGGTAAGCATAGAAACAATTGCAGGAGCTATACTATGAAATGTAATCTCTTGAGAATGGCAAGGCCTATTCTAATGAAACTCGGTATGTATGTACTTGTTAACCTCCGCTACATTAAAAACTTAAACTCTGTACTGCGGGCAAGTATCAAGACGGTTGAAGGGGTAGAAAATCAATATCTTGAGAGCTGCTGGGCCGATTTTAATTAAACTTGGTATACATGTACTTGATAACCTCCACTACGATTTACAAAAACTTAAAATCTGTACTGTGGGCAAGTATCAAAATAAATGAAGGGGCAGTAATTTAAAATTTAATATCTTAAGAACGGCTAAGCCGATTTCAATGAAACATGGTATGTATATACCTGTTAACCTCCTCTACATTAAAAACCTAAACCCTGTACTGCAGGTAAGCATAGAAACAATTGCAGGAGCTATACTATGAAATGTAATCTCTTGAGAATGGCAAGGCCTATTCTAATGAAACTCGGTATGTATGTACTTGTTAACCTCCGCTACATTAAAAACTTAAACTCTGTACTGCGGGCAAGTATCAAGACGGTTGAAGGGGTAGAAAATCAATATCTTGAGAGCTGCTGGGGCGATTGAAATGCAATTTTCTACTTATCAACCCACGCTACAATTTAAACTCTGTAAAGAAGAAACATCACAAAACTGGACAGGACCATATCTCAAGCTCTGTTGTACTAGATTTTTAGGGTATTTGAAAGTTTTAAATTCTGAGTTAATTTGATAGTCTCCAGGGTGTTTGCTTCTATTTGTTGTGTAAAATTAAGTGAGTAAAGGCTTGGTTTATTCAATATGGGTTAGGGGGAGAGTTTCGTTCCCCCGTACTTCCGGTATTGTTTTCTCTACATCATCCAATACCTCAGCTACTCTTAAATCATGCCACTGACATGGTTGAACAGTTTATACAAACACTCACATACAAGAAAACTAGCTCTGTGTTAAAGTTAGCGAATAAAGACCTGGCTCGTTAAGAAAGATTGTATGTTTCTCATTATGGGTTAGGGGGGGCGTTTCGCCCCCCCTGTACTTCCGGTAAAGTTTTGCGGTGTTTTTCTCTTACATGGGTACGGATTGCTTTTCGTCGGTTAGAGTAGCCCAAGATTTGAGCAGTCTCTTTAGTTCAGTTACAGTTGTCAAATACTTGTGATTGAAAAATATTTAACATACAAGAAAACTGGTTACAAACCAACACAAAATAAATTATACTTCGACTGACTGTTTAACGAGAAGTTACTGAAAATAAAGGGGCCAAAACACCTCCCTTTGCTAAAATGGCTCTATGGCTATTTTTAACTGTTACAATTAAGGTAATTATTGTTAAAATATGTTGACTTTTTAGCTGTTCTAGTGGGGTATGTATCTGCCTTGTTTATTAGATAAATAAACCAATAGCTGGGCTTTAGTTGTTGTGCATGGGGTAGTGTATGTAAACTAAAGGAATATTTAGAACTTTATACTTATGATAGCAGGATTACTTTGGGCAACTTTACATGTATTGAACTGTTTAGAAATCTCAAGGTTATTTTAACTGAAAGGAGAGAAGAGGCTTGTAAAAACTAGCAGACAAGAAAAGCTATACCGACACCCAAGAGAGGCGAGACGCCTCCCTTTCATAACATTACACTGGAAGTAGGTCTACCCCGAAGTGGGGTAGACCTGTCCTACAATGATTCTAAGTGTTGGACCTAGCTACATGCCAAGTCCTCTGTTTATGAATTTAAAATAATGTGTAAAAAAAGACATGTGACAGTAGGGTATTTTGTAAAGTTAAACAAATACAGAGTTGTCTTTTTGCTGTAGTTGTATTTATTAAATCAGTTACTGAAAAACGCTGTTACGAAACACCAACAAAAAAAGAAATATATCATTTTACTGAATTTACTAGTAAAAGGATTGTAACCAACACCAATATCGGAGAGTTGGCCATAAATTACACACCATGGGTACATATCAGAAGACGACCAACAGTGAAATACGATCTTTAGTATGGTAAATTATATGGTATTTTCTCCTCGGTAATTTATTTATGATTCCCATGAAACCCGGGGCAACATTTACCTTTGACGATGTAATTCCTTGGTCATATGCGTCCAAGTTTTGTAAAACGGTGGGTCTGTTGTAATTTTACGGTGTAATTTCTCCGTCAAATACTTCAAATTCCGCTTGAAGGTGTTCTAAGAGGGCAGTGTCATAAATTGACTGAAACTCTTAAATCCCTCGGCCAAAGGATTCCAGGCCCGCTAAACTGTTTGCCGGGGTCCGTGAGGTACTTTCACCATGTGATTTCTCGGTCAATTATGTCCAAGTCCGGTGAAGTTACTTTAACGGGGGTTATATTTAACTTGACCGTAGTGTTTTAAATCCCTCGGCCGAAAGTTTCCAAGTCCGCTGAACGTACTTGGTCGGGAACTATATTTAACATGGCCGAAACTTCTTAAATTCCTCGGCCATTTACTTTAGAGTCCGGTAAAAAATACTTTACCAGGGATTACATTTAACTTTACCGTATTGTCTTTTTAAGTTTCCCGGTCAATTATGTCCAAGTCCGGTGAAGTTACTTTAACGGGGGCTACAATTAATTTGACCGTAGTGTTTTAAATTTCTCGGTCATTTACTCTTGCCTCCGCTGAAAGTACTTGGTCAGGAACTATATTTTACTTGACCAAAACTTCTTAAATTTCCCGGCCAACCACTTCTAACCCCGGTGAAATAATTTTGAACGCTCACGTTTCCACACCACGGTAAGCCTTAGGCTAGGCCGTAGGAGCGTCGGCGCGTTCTTTTTGGTTACCCAGAGCATCGCCAGGAGCCCTAAACCTCTGGGGTGAGAGGCCCCAACCATCGCCTCTCACTGTGGTAGCCATTCCATAACAAAATGCTACCTCCTTTTTATATTTTTGTTGTTTTTTATTTTGTACTTTTTTTTACTTTTTGTATTTATTTTTTTTATTTTTATTTTATTTTTTACAAGTCCCACCGTACGGACTATTCCAAGGAGTAGTCTAGACTGCCCGATGTACAAAGTCCTTCATTCACACCGGGTTGTTCGAAAGAGTAGCCTGGGGTGTTAGCCAGGCGCCTCAATCTACTAAACCCTTCATCACACATTCAGGTTTACGGGGCTTTTCGTCACCCACGCCAGGGACCTTCATTCAGGTTTACGGGGCTTTTCGTCACCCGCGCCAGGGACCTTCATTCACACACACACACACACACACACACGCACATACAGTGGGAACTTGTGATGTTAAAGAAAAATTTACATTTAAAGTGAACTTTCATCTTTCATATTTGTGTAAGTAAGGTAAAACTTCTCCGGCAACAGACTTCTTACTAACAGTCTTGCTTCAGGAGTATTTGATTTTAACATCAAAGAACATAATCCGGCTTCGTTTATAAAAACCGTTGTATTCTCAATCGGTCCAACGCCCTGTTTTTGGGCGTCAGTAAAACTACTAACAGTTAATTTATCACTGTCATCTACATGTTTCCGAACTGCACTCCAGCCATTAACATGCTTTAGAGCAGTAGCTACGTCTTTAGCTTTAAACCATGGCTTTCCTTCACTATCAAACAGAACCAATACCGGCTTGTTATTGAATGTATAGTATTTAGCAGCCATGTCACAATTTACTCAATAGTACAGGCAATAGGAGCTCAAAAGAACGTCTGATCAGTACCACGACTTGGAGCAGAATGATGTAACTGTACTAGTGACAAGTGGTATATACAAGAGTAACGCTGCTCCGTAGGGAAAGGTACTCCCTTTATCGAAGGTAGCAACATGGAATAGAGACAAGTGTTACTTCAAGACGTAAAACACCAGATAGTTTCTCAACGTTACAAAATATTTTTTCAAAGTGATCATCAAAAACTGACGGTGTTAAATTCCCTATAGGAAAGAATGGTATATTTCCCGAAACATCGCCATGCTTTATTGATACTCCGATGTAGGTGTTTGATGAGGAGTTCTCCGTTATTTTATCTACTATGTACTTCGAGAACATCAAAGGCCATTCTAATACGTCTATTGGCCCAGTAAGAAAGAACTCATACTCTGAGGATGTAATGCAAAATTTAGAATTTTCATTTAACTTTCTTTTAGATATAAACTTCAAAAACACCCCTTGAATAGGGAGTGTATTATTTTCAGCAGACATTCTAAAAGGAGAGACAAACAGTAACAGCACAGGCACGTCTATTCAGTACCGCGTCTCAGAGCAGAATGAGGTAATAGAGCTGATTTTTAGAGGTATATGCACTCAGTACCCGTGTGAGTGACAGCTATTTTAAGCAACTCTTTGTTTTTTAAAGCCGAAAGGCAAGGTATCGTGATCATCATTAAATTTTCTCTTGGGTCCTGTAATTTTAAACTTTTTAATTTCACTTACTGTAACGACTTCTCGTCTCTTTGTTCTCCTGATTCTACTCTCTTCAATTTCTAGTATTTCAGCAGCTTCACTAAGGACCATCTTTTTTAATTGTTCAAAATTTAATGTTTCGGAGGTCTTTAGGTTGAGGGTGAGGCCCTTGATTTTGCACATGGTTTGTAGTTTTTGTTTTTTGGTTGACCAAACAAGGTACGCGTAAGTCTTTGGTCCTCCAGAAACAAACTCTACGATATAAGAGCCGGGCCCGTAATCGTCTACTAACTCATCGGTCATCTCGCCGAGGTAGTCTCCCGTAGGGACCCTGTACAATCCTCCCCGGTAGAAATATATACAGCTATCTGTGTCATAATACAAGACTTGGCCTCCAAGAGCATCCAAGTGTTCATACAATTTAAGTCTCGCCTGGGCAGTAGTGTAGGCCGCAATTACAACATTTACAGTTTTTAGAGCCTCACTGGCATCATCAACATTCTGCCAATTAACTAATAAAACCTCTTGGTTAATTACTTCAACAAACTTTACTTTTGTTCCTGGTTGAGTTAGCGATTTGAAAAATTCTTTAGAGTCTCTCACGATTGAAGTTTTTGCCATGTTTTCGCGTTGACCAAACTTGCCCCAGAATGAATTTAACATTAATTTAGCTACTGACCTGAGTCCTCCATTTTTAGCAATTTTATCTTTCTCCAGTTGAATACCCTCACGCTCAAAGAAATCAGAAACATACTTGTCTTTATCCTCCTCTGTTTTACACCATGCGGGATACCCTGAAGCTTCCTGCTTTACTTTTAAGAATTTATTAATAAAATCGGTAAAAAGTCCACCTTTCTCGTATGTGGCGACTTCATACTCCCACAACTCATACATGTCTAAGATCACATACCCTTTTTCTACAGCTTTTCTAATTTCATCCATGGTCCATGTTCCTACCATTGCCCTTTCCTCACTATCATGAAAACATTCCCCTTGGTTTAGAGTCTCCCCGCAAGTTCTACACAAAACAAACATCAATTTATTATTCATTTTAGTGGGGAGTACGGGATGATACAAGTTGTAAGGAGGTAGAATCTTGCATTTTAACAAGCCCTCTACCTCAAGACCCCTCTCTCGGCACTCATGTCCAACATAAATAGTAGGGTGTCCAACGGGATACTTACAATATTTATTCACATATGGATAGAGGGAACAGACATCAACATACTGAATTGTTTCTCCCTCTTCACATTTACAATACGTTTTAGTATTACCCGTTCTACCTCCAAAGAAGGAATCTCTAGGATTAAGTGGAAGTGTGTTTAGAATGGACAGTTGGTTCAGGTGATTTAATTTGTTGTCCTTCTTCAATTTTTTAAACTCACACTCCCACATCTCTACAACTTCATAGCTATTAAATTTGGAAATTTTGGACTTGGTTCTCTCGTAACGGAGATGCAAACTGTCTGAGGGATCCTCCGGCAGAGGTTCTTCTCTGCTGTATTGATAACATTTCGGGCAACCGTGCCAGTAGCACCCGTGAAACTCGTAAATTCTCTCACCGTCAAACCCATCTACTTTCATTCCTTTAATCTTTACTTCTTTACCCCGGCCTGCATGTTGAATCTTTACTCCGCGTTTCTCCTCCTCCCATGTTAACCACTGTAAAGCAACGGCTGACTGATTGTCTGCAAGTCGGTACCCTGATTTTGGTATAAGTCCAATAGTATTTTCTTTTAAGAAGTTACGGCGGAAGGCCAAGTTACACGCACTGGCTATTGTGATAGCCTCGAGAAAAGGATCAACATTACACTGTTCAAGAAGTAAGGCTCTAAATTTTATACACGCTTGGGCTAGGATTTCTACGTCAGAGATACAGTACTCCAGGATTTCCTTTTTAAAATCAAACACGTAATCTTCAGCGACTCGTTCGTCATACCATATCTCAAAATCATCGTGTTTCTTTTCAAACATAGACTCGGGGCAATAGTATTTTTTGTCGGGCATCGGGCCTACATAATTTTGGTTTGCCAATGTATTGAAAAGATGCGGGAAGTAGCCCTTCTTTTTCTCGGGAGGCAGGTCAAAGGCTTTAGGGAGCGTAGAGAGGGCCATGGGAAAGTAGCTAAGTGAGTCCACAAACCTTACGTTGGCTACTTCAATCAAAATAGCTTTAGTTCCCCGAGGAGTTATTTTTGGGGTAAATTTAGTTTCTTCCATGATGTACTGTAGAATGAATTGGAAATCAAAACCTTGCCCGTTGTGGGCAATTACACACACATCTTTAAATTTTTTCCGGATTTCCATTACATAGTCCATAAACTGTTTTACCGGTTCTTTTTCAAATACCCTTTGTCGTTCCGAGCAAGTTTCACACTCACCCCCATTAATACATTTAAAGCAGTACTGTTGAGAAACGCACAAGTTAACTTTATGAACTTTCTGTTGAGGGTCTGAGGGAAGTGACTCATCCTGCCTTGTTTCCAAGTCAAAGAAAATAAATAAAAAATCACGGTTCTTCGGTGTTCTCCTATCTACCCTCATGAAACACTGATGCGCGGGGTCTTTGAACGCTTCGCAGGGTTTACAGTAAACTTCTCCGCATATATGAGCTGTCTTACGTTTTTTTGGATAAATCATTTTCTTACAGTCACGGCAGAGTTTTAAAGTTTTACAAACTTGCCCTTGATGGGCTATTAAACACCGCTCGTTTTTGAAGAAGCGACAGCAAAAACGGCATGTGATGCCTCCGTGTTCTAGTTTACAGGGCGGGGAGATGGTATGACAGGACGAGCATCTGTTAGAGCAACGATGCTCATGTCTGTTGCTATAGGGACTATGACAGGCTTCACAAAAGAAATTACAAACAAACGCGGCAGTCAGACTAGTGATTACATTATAATGGCCGTTATGAAAGAGCAAGTTAATTTTGAATTTAGCGTCTTCATTACCTCCCTCAAAGTAAACATCCCGGCCTTTTTTGTCGTAGTTGTAGACGGTAATTTTGTATTTTTTAAGATGGGACTGGAATTTTTCAAGCTCAGGGATGCCGGCGCCCTCCTCCGGCATTTCTACACGGGCTTTTGCTATGAGCTTATTAGCTCTGAAAGTTTGTCTTTTCCCCTTGTCTTTTCGAATAGCGTAGATCTGAGGATCATTTTTTGCATACGCTTTGCCCACTACCAACGCTCTAGCCAGGCATAAATTGTCTTTGTTGTTAATTACTACAATACCCTTCCTAGCATAACATTCTTCATCAAATGTATTATAAAAGTCGGGTCTTACCCTCCCAGAACCCACTGGAACGTTTATCCGTGCTACATCTACTTTAAACGTGTCTGTAGATTTAATAGATTCTGAATTTGACTGGACAATGCCCCCGAAAATCTCCCAAAGGACGTCACCGGTAATTTCTGAGACAGGCCTCAAATCTACGTACCCCGGTTCTTTACTTTTTAAGTTTATAGACTGTAATTTAAACCCAAGATAATCGGTAGGTTCAGCGTCGGCTTTGGATGCCTCTACAATTTGATTAAAACCTTTTCTTAGCCAATCAAACTCAGAGATGCCCCTCGGAGGTTTAGTAAATTTAAAAATAGTATTAGTCCCATAAAGTCTGAATTTTTTAACATACGTTTGAGCGGTACTAAGTAATTGTACCGGATTTTGAGGGTCGTTTTTAGAAACTTCCATTCTTTAACACAGAATTAAATACTTAAGACAAGCTAAACTGTGCTAACGCTTAAAACAGCAAGTACCCCGAACAGAGTCAAGCTCACGAGGATATAACTGAATTACGCAGAATCAATAATAATCTATGCAAGAGAATACTTACGCAAGAGCAGCGCAGGGACACGTCCGACCAGTGTGACGACTGAAATCAGACTTAAGAACTAGAGCTTGTTGTAAGAGCTATATAGAGAACGGAACTGTTACTTTGTCACTGGTTGGTCTACTGGAACTGTTACTTTTGGAACGGTTACTGTTGGAACCGTTGGAACGAGTACTGCTGGAACTGTTACATTGTTGGAACTGTAACCATTTGGACCCGTTACTTTGTAGCAGTTTTCAATGTTATAACATGAACAAGATAGATGATGTAACTGTTACTATTGGAACGGTTACGTCTAGAACTGATACTTTAAAGTCACTGATCAAGTTCTCTAAAAGAACAGTTACAGAGGATCTACAAAAGAACACAGTACCTCTGTATTACTGCGCAAGTCAGAAAAACACTAACACACAAACTACACAAGTCAAACCAGAACTACAGTTTACCGGAAGTCAGAAAACAACTCTAATGAAGGTAGCAAACACTACTCTAACCAAAAGAACAAGAATAGAAAGTGAGATTACTGTTATTCAGCACATACAAACACAACACTACTCTTGACACAAGGAAGTGAGGTTAGGAAAAGTGAGGTTATGTTAGTCAATACATACAAAAACTGCTCTAACCAAAACTGCATAAAAGAACAGGAATAGAAAGTGAGGTTGCTGAGGTGAATTTACTGTACAAAAGAACCAGGGCAAAAAATCAGGTTACTGAGAGTGAAGTTATGTTAGTCAACACAAAACTACTTTGGCCACAAGGAAGTGAGAGTATGTTTACTTTCTTTACTGTAAACTACCAAATCGAACAATTAAATACAAACACAACACTACTTTAGCCAAGACAATAAACACGCATACATCACAAAAATAAAATTAAGTAAACCATGCATGGAAAATTAATATAATACAGTAAGGTTATACATTTTGGAGTGTAATGGGTGAGGTTAGAAAAAGTAGGTTACTTTAGCAATTCAGATAATGCTCAAAATCACCCAATAACAAGGAAGACTCTCAAGGAAGGCTCTTGAAACAAGAAAGTGAGGTTTATGTTAACTCTCAAAACTGCTGTTACTGTACACTAGCAAGTCATAAAACGCTCTTAACATAGACAAGCGAGACATGAACAGGACAAGTGCATGATAACGTGAGATTGAGGTTAGGAAAAGCGAGGTTAAGTTAACTCTGAAACATAAGATTACTGGGCATGGGTTACGTTAGTCAGCACATACAAACACAACACTACTATAGTCAAATCAAACAAGAAACTGAGGTTGCTGTTATGTTAGTCAGCATATACAAATACTACTCTAGCTAAATAAAACAAAACGGCGAGGTTACTTAATAAAGAACAAGGACAGAAAGTGATATTACTGTTATGTTAGTCAATACAGACAAGTACGACACAGATCTTGACACAAGGAAGTGAGGTTATGATAACTCTCGAAGGTTACTGGAGGTGAGGTTATGTACCAACACAACACTACCCAGTAAAATAGAGACGGTGAAGTTACTGTACGCTAGCATGTCATACAACGCACTTAACACAGAAAAGTCAAACACGAACAAAACACTCGCGTGGGAACACTTAAGATTGAGGTTAGGAAAAGTAGGGTTATCTTCACCAAGCGCAGCAAACGGAACATAAACACGTCTGTTCGAAACGGGAGCAGGGAGCAGAGAGAGAGAATGCGCGGCAAGAGAGCAGGTATTGTGGTGGGGGAAACGTCTGGACCAATCAGAGCGCAGGACGCCTAATTACAGCCAATAAAATACATCTTTATGTTAACCAATCACAGAGCAGTATTTTAACAGGTTATAGCGAGTTTGCTGACAGATACTTGTTGCGGATGTTGTGATTAGATACGCAGAAGGAAGTGGAGGAGACAGAATGACACGAGGGTTAAGTAATTAAAAAAATGGTAGATAATTAAACACAGAGGGTCAGCTCGTTAACCACAGAGGGTTAGATACCACAGAGGGTAGTAAAAGAAAGACAGAGGGTAGTTATTACACCATAATTCCATTCCTCATAAGAGCCCATGTTAATCTATTCTCCATAAGAGTCCGTGTTATTCTATTCTCCATAAGGCCCTATGTTAGACCCAAAGCGCGCGGCCTTACTACTCAAGACTTTATTGATCATTAGACATACATTGATGCAATAGATTTCGTCCACTTATCACAAACTAAAACACTTACGACATTATCTGATTACAGTTTTATCATTCTTTAAATGTACTATACCTATGAACTAACAATATACCACAAGATAAACAAACATGCGCAGTAAGAGAGAAATAATAAATAATAATTAATAAATAGGAATACAATTTATGACATTCATTAATAAATAGGTTGATTATAGACATATAGTGACCACATAAATAAATAAATAAATAAAGCTATTAAATAAATAAATAAAGCTATTACATTTACATTTCCTTTAATCTGCTTTCAGCCGTCAAAAATTCTGTTGAACTTAGAATCTTCCGTTTTTAGATAATCATCAATCTTATAGAATATTTGTTCTTTTAACCATTTATTCAGGCATATTTTAAATCTATTAATACTAACAGTGTATGCTGATTGTGGCAATTTATTAAATAGTTTTATTTTCATGCAAAATGTGCTATTGTTTGATTTTGAAAGACGAACTGTGTTTATATCTAAGGTATGTTTTTTCCTGGTGTTATAGTTATGAATATCCGATCTAATTCTATAGTCTTGCAGATTCTCCTTGACATTTACCAAACAGAAATAAATATACAGGCAAGGAAATGTCATTATATTCAGTTCTTTAAAAACAGGGAAACAAGATTCGCAGTTATTTAAACCCTTTATTATTCTTAAAGCATACTTTTGCCACTTGAAAATTTGGTAAGCATTCATACTGTTTCCCCATAACGTTACCCCATATACCATCTGGGAATGAAAAAATGCATAATATGCATTAATTAACATATCATCACTAACACTAAGTTTAAGTTTTCTCAACAAGTAAGTAATTCTAGATAACTTTGTACACAGATTCTCTACATGCACGTCCCATTTTAAGGTTCTGTCTAAGTGTAGGCCAAGAAGTTTAATCGATTCTATTTCAAATGGTTCAGTTAAGGAGAAAATAATAGATTCTGTCTTTTTTTTATTTATACTTAACTGATTAATTTTAAACCAACTTTCCGCACTATTCAATGCTACACTTTGATCTATTTGTAATTTAACAGTTTCTTTACCAGACTGGACCAAGGTTGTATCATCCGCATACAATACTGTTCTGCATGGTATATTACTCGGAAAATCATTAATGGCAATTGAAAACAAAAAAGGGCCCAAAACTGATCCTTGAGGAACACCAGATTTGATTAACTGAAAAATAGAACTGTCATTATTTTGGACTACCTTCTGTTTCCTGTTACACACATAGGATGTCAGTAAACTAATTTCCTTGCCCTCCAAACCATAACATTGAAGTTTTTTTAGCAATATCGTATGCGAAACACAATCAAATGCCTTTGTCAGATCAATTAGTGTAGCACATGTTACCTCTTTGCCTTCAAAACCATTTAAAATGTAGCTAACAATATTTTCAACAGCCTTAATTGTATTTAATCCAGGAATAAAGCCATATTGTTCAGTACATAGTAACCTATTATCCACAAAGAAATTATATAATTGATCTTTTATACATGCTTCAAAAATCTTACTTACTACCGGAATTAGAGATACTGGCCTATAGCTTGATGGATCAGACTTATTACCTTTTTTATAGATTGGGATTACTTTTGTAAATTTAAGCACTTGTGGAAAAACACCCTCAGCTAGAGCCCTATTAAACAAACATACCAAAGGTTTAATTATTATGTCAATAATTTCTTTGATTAACCTGTTCGACAGCCCATACAGATCCTCACTACTAGAAGTACTCAAACCACTTACAATATTTTTAACTTGTTGTTCTGTTATTGTATTCCAGTTTAATATTTTTCTTTGTACATTTACGATGCTTTTATTTAAGAATCTATGGACATAATTCAGTGCTCCTAACTCATCAACAGGTGAATTTGTATTGATTTCTGCTGGTGCATTAATGAAATAGTTATTAAAATCATCTGATTTGATTACACATTCCCAACTTTTATTGACTTTACCAGATTGCTCTTTGACCACCTTCCAAGCTGCTTTGCACTTATTCTTAGAGTTTTCAATAAATCTATTATTGTACAGTTTTTTGGCCTCATTAATTTTAAACCTATAGTCTTTTTTCTCTGCTTTATACCGTTCTCTTAAATATAATTTCCCATCTAAAACATCATCACTACAATGCACATATAAATTATACCACATGATTACTCTATCTTTAATCATTCTCAACTCATCATTATACCACTTTTTTTTCTTAGTTTTACCCTGCCTTATTTTTTTTGTTTTCACTGGACAACATTGCTCTATGGAAATTCTTAGATAGTCTATCAAGTTTGAGAAAAGCAATTCAATGTTATTGTCACTATACACAGAGCTCCAGTCTGTATTAATTAAAAGGCATTTAAGAGAATTAATAGCTTCTACAGATAGAATTCTATATTTAAAAGACAACAAATCTTTCTGATTGCCCTGCCATTTTTCCTTTAATATCTGGCATAGTAACCCATCATGGTCAGATATATGAGGTTTAAAAACTTCACATTTAATTACATTTTGTTTCATATTAGTAATAATGTTGTCAATGCAAGCTAATCCTCTAGTAGGATTTTTGTTCAAACAATATAAATCGTATGCCCTCAAAAGATTTAAAAAATTTTGAGATTCTTGTGAGTTGTCCAAAATATTTATATTAAAATCACCTGTTATAATAAAATCATATTCTGGAACGTATTTTCTTGTAATATGGCTTAAAAAACTGTCTAACCTAATAAAGAAAGAGTTAATATTAGACTGAGGAGTTCGATATATACAAACAAGAACTGTGTTATAATTTGTTAAAACAATAGCAGCCACCTCAAAAACACTCACCTCACTAAAGTCACTAACATTGATTATTTCAAACTCCAAGTTTTCTTTAACAAATATCGAACAACCCCCACCTGAATGGGGTTCTTCCCTACAATACATATCAGCCACTACAAATCCTGCTGGCAAATACATTAGTTTTTCACACATGTTTAACCAATGCTCATTCAGGCAAATTATATTACAATTAAGGCTATCTGATATCAATTCTACCAATCCTACTTTTTTTCTAAGTGATCTAACATTTAGATGTAACAGATTTAACTGATGTGAATTGTTTACATTTTGTTTATTTAAATTACTTTGCATTTGACAATTTTCATTTGTAGTGATACCATGTTTTCTTATCAACATGGGTCCGGAAACCGTTCGTTTCGGACTTACAGCCAAAATTCGGGTTTTGTCAATTTTCAGTGTACTTTATTTTTGTTTTGGACAAAATACACTGATCTATAGCATTACATTCATTATTCCTATATCAAATGATGGGGAATTAGCAGTAGAACAGAAGTTAATAGTTATACCTTCCACAAAAGTAATAGGTACACATTGGTCTCTCTTTAAATACAATTTGTTTTCCTAAAAGAGTTCATTTTAACCCTTTGCGGTCGAATGGCGAGTATAGGTCGCCGCGCGCCATTTTCCCGAACGCTCGAATGGCGACCTATACTCGCCGTGACGTTTAACCGTGTGAAATGCGCTAAAACTAAATATTAATGTAATGATTTTATGTCTATTTGCTTCTTATACATTCCTTATTACTTTTAACGTTTATTTTATCTACTCCATGGATTATTTTGTTCTGAAATAAATGTTATTACTCCATGAACTATACTTCACAATTCGCGGTGTCTTGTGTCATCTGCAAGCGTCTGATAGTTCCAGCTCCGATTGTTGTCTGTGGTGTTTTGGTTATGTTTACTCTTTTGTTTAGTTATAATTATGACTAATAAAATTAGTGATGACGATATTTTTGAATGTTTTTTGTGTGTTCATTTGACTTACAAATAAATATAAATGGGTTTTTACTCTCGTAATCTGTCACATATAGTACATATGTACTAAAAATATATGGAAGCAAAAATAAAACAGGTATACATTCTTATTTTTATTTCATCAATATACAGTATGTAATCAAAGTGCCTTAAAAATAAACCCTCATAAATGCATTTTAAAATTAATTTAGGTAATTAAATGTAACAATAGTAAAATATATACAAAATAGCCAAAATTAATTCCGTCTCAGGGTGTCTGGGTGATTTAATTTAATCGACCTCAAAGGGTTAAAGTTTATTTTTATTTTTAAAATGTCAACCGACAATTATGAAGACCAAACACGCTGCAGCTTCACCAAAAGTTTCCTTTCTTATGTAGAACAAAACTTTATCATTAGTTTATAAGAAATTATTAAATTTATACTTGGAATAAACACGATAACTTGCAACGGTACAGAATTTTTACTTTTGCTTAGGGGTTTTGCACCATTATTCTGATGCGCAGAATGAAACTGTTAATATGTATTTGTTTAATTTTTTTTGAAACTTATTAGTGTGGGTTTCAAATGAAGTGAATTATAATCACAAAGGAAGTTTTACCAAAACATATCTTTTTCTTAATTCTCAGAAATTAATAGTTTTCTAAAAGTTAGTCAATAATTTGTAACAAAAAAGATTTCAAATTATGTATATTATGCTATTACGTACCTAATAGTGTGAATTTAAAAAATGACATCCGTTTTTGTAAAGTCAATGTTTCTAAAAAATATAATTTTTCGCAACTCTACAATAATTTACATACAAAATCCAAATAGACCCAGTTCTCATACACTTAGTAATAATGTTCATGGGCTTATTTCTCAAGTACAAATATTATTATTTATAAGAAATTACCATTAATGAAAAAATGTAAAACTAATTAAATTAATAAAAAATACTTATCAACAGTCTCATTGTGTATAGTATATAAGTTGCAATCTTTTCTGTTACATATTTTTGACTAACTTTTACAAAACTACCAATTTATGATATTTATTTTCAGAATAAAGAAAAAGAAACATTATGTAACAACTTATTTTGTAATTATAATTTACTTAATTTGAAATATACTCTAATTAATTTAAAACAAATTAAAAAAATACATATTAACAGGCCCATCCTGTGCATCAGAACAATAGTGCAAACCCCCTAAGCAAAAGCTCAGTGCTTATGCGATTAAAAAAAATATATTCTCTACCGTTGCATGTTCTTGTTTTTTTTCCAAGTTTAAATTTAATTATTTCTTATAAACTAATGATAAACTTTTGTTCTCCATAAAAAGGGAAACTTTTAGAGAAGTTGCAGCGTGATTGGTCATCATAATTGTCGGTTTACAACATTTCTAAAATTAAAATTAACTTTAAAATTGACTCTTTTTAGAAAAAAATTCCATTTAAAGTGTGCACCTATTACTTTAGTGGAAGGTATAACCAGGGGTGCCTACAAGGGGGGGACAGAACGCCAAAGGTGTCATAAACATTTTTGGGGGGGATTTTTCTTGATTAACCGTGGATCTTTAATTTTATGTTGCAAATAAATACGAAATAAGAAACTTTACGTCTGACCTTCGCTAGTCCACTTCGCCTTCACAACACTTGTGTCTCAGCCCTGATGGGCACCCCGCTTACGAAAAGAGACGGAAATACAAGAGTGCACGAGTAGTGGCCCTGGCGCGACCTGCTTAAAAACGCGGTTGTCTGCTCTGGCAATTTATTTTAACAGGATAATTAAATACCCTGTGTTTTTAGTAGCGAAAAGTTTTAGTGAGGTTAAATAAATGAGGTTTTTAGGTCTGTATTTAGCTCTGAGTTAATGCCTGATTTGGGGATGGAATATCTCTTCTTATAACTTTATTTGTAAAACAAGCTAATAATAATAATTATAACTTTAGTGTACGGTACTACTAATACTAACTAATATTGTGATATCCCGATATGTAACAAACTATTTGTAGTATTGAACTAATTATTTACTTGCTGTCCGCTTATCATGAAAAATAAATTAACGTTTCCCTTGATTTTTTGATTACCTATTAGTCAGAATTTAGGTCTAATTCAGCACATTTAGGTGTAATTAACTTCATCCAATTTTAAATTAAGTCTTCAGCTCAACGTAATCAACTGATAATTTAATAGCAACCTGGTTTATAAACCTTATAATTTGTTTGGTTACCAATGGTTAAATAAATGTTAGTTTTCAAATTATTTAAGTAGATAATGAATACAATATCGTTTATTAATATAAATATGTTGGCAAAAATTGGAATGAGTGGTTTCATGTAGTTGAAATATTTGATAATGTTATTTACATTTATTTAATTCCAATGCATACCGGTACTCACTTTAATACAATATAAAACAAAATAAATGTTTTTTAACAAAATATTTAATTTATGAAGAGTTAAGTTTTTGTTTTATGTTTCCCTTAGCTAAAAAACTGGAAACATTCCCTCTGAGCCCTTCGTAAAATATAGTGAAACGTTAAGCAATTTTAAGACAAGCAAATAAATAATTGTGGAGCTAATTTCACAGCTGGGAGAAATGCAAGTCTTCTATTCTATCTGACTTGTTTCTCTTCGGCCATCTCCGAGAAATTTTGTTCGAAATGGCAGCGCGGCCTTCAGAACAACAACATTGTCATCTCTGATTTGGTGCCAAAAACTAAAAACACTTTGATTTTCAAGAAAGACAAAGAAAGTATTAATAAATTAGACCCAGAAGATTCTAATAATGAAGAAGAAATAGATGATGAAGAGGAAGACAACATGACTACAACTGTGGAGCTGTGGCTTAAACAATGTTTTACTAAGCCATACAGATTTTTACAGCAGCTCTCTGGATTCCCTAGCTTGAACTGGCTCTACAAAATTCTGCTTTTTCTCTCTGTAACCAGCTGCTCAGCTGAAAGAGCGATGAGTCGGATCAAAATAGGAAAAAACACCTCAGAACAAACATGAGTGACACTTGGATGAACAACTTATTAATTTTGAGTAGCGAGGTTGACATTTTGAACCAGTTGTCGTGCGATGAAATCATCGATCAATTTTTCATAACCACTAAACATAGGCAAAAGTTGTCAAAATGTTAAGATTCATTCAGTTAATTTTTCTCTTATTTATTTTCACCCCTTTTTATTTTCTTACAGTGTACATAATGAGTTTACTATTGAAATAAACTAGTTACTACATTAAAATGTTCAGCTTATTTAATATTCAATAATCCCACTCCCTCTTGTTTAACAGGAAGACGTGTACAAAAAATATGGGGGATATTTAGTTCATTCGGGGTGGGGGGGATTGGCACCCCTGGGTATAACTATTGGCCTCTATTCTACTGCTAATTACCCATAATTTCATGTAAGAATAATGAATGTAACTATAGGATCAGTGTATTTTGTTCAAAACATCGTAAAAACTGTAATTTTGGCTGTAAGTCCGAAACAAACGGTTTCCAGACTCAAGTTGATAGGACATATTTTTCTTGCCTTGATGGAAGGAATCATTTGGTGAAGTTAGTTATACTTATTCCAAAACACCCTGTATATAAATACATACAGTAGAAATCCAATTATCCGAACCCCAATTATCCGAATCTCCAATTATCCGAATCGATTTTGAGTGAAATAATAGAAATACGCGGGAGCGCTTGTAGCGATAATGTGCCGTTCCGTTACTACGGCAACGTGAGCGCTGAAATAAAAGCCCGCACTGTTACCTTTCGGCGCGATATCTTCGCAGGAAACAATGAGTCATACCCCCTTCCCGCCCTGCTCATCATCAGTCGCTACTGTTCTTTCACCGTTCTTAAATGTATGGTGATGTTTTTTGCTTAATTCCCGAGGTATACCTGATTATCCGAATTTCTACATATCAGTAAATATCAGTTAATTGGGGATTGCCCGATCCCCAATTAATTCGGATAATCGGAGTTCTACTGTATATATAAATTTAACGAATAGTGTTTTTGGCATCTGGGGATCTCAAAACAAAAAGTTATCATGGTCTCGGGCTTAACTCTTATCATGCCTCCTACGGTAATAGCTTTTTTCCTACAGGAGAAATTCGCTAAAAATTGTTGAATATGGACTTCTTTGACTGGAGAATAATTAAGGGTATTAATACAGTGCTTCAGCTAATAAAACACTATAAATACATTTAATTGGATTATATTATTTAGGATAGAAATTATAGCGCTTTTTCGTACATGACCTAATTTTCTGCTAAATTAAAAATAGCCAGTTACAATAGCAGGCATTAGTAGGAATCTAGCTTGCAGGATGATCAAGTCAGAATATAAATAACAAGATACTAGATGGACAATACTATCCGTCTTAGAGTTTAAGGGGGGTGAGTGTGGTATTTACAAATTTAAAATTGTAAACCGGAGGCCAAGCTTAAGAAATAAGGGCCATTTCTCGTATGGTAAATGAACGAAGCTAAATTTACTCTGCATATTTTATAAATACTAAAACTGAACTGCATGGGCCCATTGAGTCTCGAGGCAGGCATGAATAATACTTTAATTCTTATGAAATAAAAATTGTTTTGGGTCATAAAACTAATAAAGTTTTGCTCGGTTTGGAGTTGTGTATAACCGGATCTTGTTGGTAACAGAAAGGCCTGTTCTCGGAGAGTTGTGACGACACTCCGGCCTCCCCTCCACCGGAGACTCTCGACGACAACACCTCCCACTACTTCTCCGACTCCAACCAAGAGGTAAGGGATTTGCAGAAGTAACACTCTTACCATACAACCGTTTTCAATCTTCAATTTTTGGACAGATAATGATGATTTACTTGAGATCTGACACCATACATGTGAATTATTTTTATAATCTTCTGTAAAAGAATCATCACATTAAAGTAAAACTTTGACTAACCGTCCCACTCTGTAATCCGTCATCCTAACAAATGTACAATTTGCAAACTTTTCAAGCATTGGTATTCGCTTTGGCAGCGCCGTATGGAAGCGTCTGAACGAGCTACTATAGTACTGTGATGGGGAGTGTCTGTACTCACCTCTCCGCAGTGGCAAGGCTAGTGACCTTGAGTTCACACGTTACTTAATTATCCACTAGCACATGGTTTTATTTTCTTTTCACCCACAAACCATTTTAAATTTCGTTACAGTACTCTTCATAGTGAATTCTCTGTTATTCGTCACAGTCTCGGTTCTGATGGTGATGATTAATAAAAGTATCACTATAGTTGTCAAAAGTTAAATACAATTGGGCACATTCAAACAGCCTTTTTTACACTCAACTCACACGAAAACCATTGAGGTTTGGAACAAGTTTGAGATTCTGGAGTGAATTGATTCGTAACCTTTTTTAAATACACTTGAAGTTGAATCCTAATACAATTGCTTTATAGATGTCTCATTGACTGCAATGTTCACCAGTGAACATTACAAGTACTTAGGCCTACTTAACTAGCACCAGGGTAGTAGTCCTTCATCGATGACTAGATATTCCAGAGATTGCGTCAAAAACCTAGTTCACTGACTAATTCTTCCTGTACATGCATGTGCTCTAAGCATATCTATTGTGTCATAAGCATCAAACTGCTTTGATAATGTCCTAAAGTACAACTTGTATACAAAACCCAAATGCAAGTCTTTCACCCACTTTCCTTGTTTAGGGGAAGCCTATAGAAGTCATAAACCGGACGAAACAGCCGGATCTGAGCGAAATATTGAAAGCAATCAGTATGCAGCCGCCGTCCGGGCCTCGCGGGGGTGGGAGTGGGGACATGGAGTTGTCGTCCCCCTCCCCTACTCTGCCCCCTCCACCACTGCCGCCCTCCGCCCTGGAGGATGGAGAGGGGAGGGACAAGCCGTGGAGCCAGCCGCCCCTACTGCCGCCAAAGTTCCCCACCTGGGGGCAAGACAACGAGTGGGTGGATACCCCTGCGTCGCCTCCACTCTACGAGAAAGCTGGGTACGTCTAGTGAAACTTATGATTTATCTATCGGGTGACTTTATGAGAATCCACGTTTAGGAAGAAATGTCGTAGGGTCTGACACTGCTATATCACAGAAGTTCCGAATGCCACTAAGCCATGTAGCAGGAAGTCTGTATTGCAATCAAGTCTATAAGGAAATGTGTCTCGGGATGTAACACTACTAACAAACACTTTAGCTTGAGATGTGTATTTAAAACATTTCTTTCTGTGTCTAAGATGGTCTTTAAAAGAATTAATTGTCAAACATTTAAGTTGATTTAATTAAAATTATATCTTGTTGTTACAAATTGTGTTTATTTTTAACTAAAAAAAGTATATATATATATATGTATATATATATATATATATATATGTATATATATATATATATATATATATATATATATTATGAATTTTATATAATTTTTATATTATTTGTATAAAAATAGTTGGATAATAATTAATTGCAAAGCACCCTCGATCCTTGAAATGGAATTTTGATATTTTAAGTTTTACAATATCAGATTTTTATAGGTATGTGTTAAAACTTATTTTCTTGGAGGACCTGGAATCTAAACTTTGAACTTGGAATAATAATTATTTTAACTGAAATATGGATTTTTAAGCCTTGGGTTCTTTACTATTAAAAAGGTAGAAGGGTTCAAATGAATTTTTAACTTAATGATAATTATCAGTGTGGGAAGTGATTCAGTTTACTTGAAAATTATTAATCATGCTAGGTAGTAAAAACATTGTAAATCTGATTGTTTGGTGGAGTTCACACTGGTAGTAGACTCCTTTGAGACTGGCCTCGGTTGGTCCGGTTGGATGGTCTTACAGAAATAAGTCATCTGCCTGCTGGGGGTGTTTTTAAGGCAGAAATTGACATTAGTCATAGTTTTTGTTTGTAATGCAGCCAGTATTTTTTTTTTAAATGATTGAAAAACTTAAAACATACAATTGTGACAGTGCAAAATGGACTTGTCTAGATAAGGGTGAATCGATGCTAAGCTTTTTTAAAGAGGTTATCATCAGTAAAAAGTGCCGTTAATGACTGGCACTGAAACAGAAATTCCATTGGGACTTCTGAAATGCAAATTAAAGCTTTACATATTTAAAAATTGTGGAGATGTGCGAGTATTGTAGAGTTTCGAGCGAGTTTACTCCTGCCGTTTATCTGCGCTACCAAGGGTCGTCCGACAGATTAAAAGTATTTTATCTTCATGGCAAAATGTTATTCAATTATTTTGGAATGATTTATTTCAGATAAATGTACTTACCTTTTTCCAATGAAGCAGGAATCCATTTATTTTACTTACTATTGTTATTTTTAGGTCATAGTGACTAGAAAAGTATATTTTAATAACAGCATTTATCAATGGAACCCTATACACTGTTTTGATCCAATTCAATTTGACCTATTTTTAGTGAATTTCCTATGGAAAGTGAACTACGGTATTAGCATGACCCGCACGGTGAAACTTAAGCCTGGGACCACCATAGAAGTTCCTAACGTGACCCCCTGAACACGTTTTGGGGGTTCGTTCAAAATTGTATATATACATATATATATATATATATATATATATATATATATATATATATATATATATATATATATATATATATATGCAGGCACTCTAGCGGTCACATTTTTTGTCCGATGTACTTCAAATTTGGTAGGGACGTTCCTTTCTATAATCAGTTGGACAAGTTCGTTGGGCAAAACAATCAAAAAACTCTAAACACCTTTTTTGGGGATTAATCTTTCAAATTTCGAGCTTTTGGGCCCAAAAAGGGTCAGAAAAGCCCCTGATGTGAAATTAATGAATGTAAAAAGATGAGAATTAGCGTGGCGAAACTTTTAAGCCCTCTCTCGACATTCTAGCGTATATATTTACCGAGTTATTAAAGGAAATGTGTATTGACCAAACACAGTACGTTGTCTTATGGGGGTTTTACATTAGAAAAGCCTGTTAATCATTTTTTGGTGTACTTTTATCATCCCCAACAACCTCACGCCTACTTTAAAGCCTGACTGGACCTTCTCCTAACCTTATAATGCGCAAAATTGCATTCCCAGCATTGCAGGTAAATAGAACCAGGAGTATCAAAACAGCCAAAAAATCGATATTTTCAGATTTGAATACAAATTGGAATAATTGTATGTTTTTAACTGATTTTGAGTTTTTATAATTTTGTATGTGGAAATTCACTTCCCTCACGTCAGCGTGCTGCGTGCGAACTCGTTTTTTAGCGAATTTCCCCTATAGGGAAGAAGCTATTACCGTATGGCATGGTAAGACCTAGGCCCGGGACCATGATAACTTTTCGTTTTGAGGTCCCTAGACCCCAAAAACACCATTCGTTTGAAACTGCATATATATATATATATGTGTGTGTCCGTGAGCACGATAACTCGTAAAAATGATCCGATTTTGATGAAATTTGGTATGAACGTGTAAAGCAACATTTATGACTAAGTTCGAAAACCAGCCATATCGCTCCATCCGAAGGGGTATTTTGGGGGGTTTTGTACCCAAAAAATGGGTTTTTTGAATTTTGCCTATATAATTTTTGAAAAAGTCAAAGATTGGTTTTACCAATGGATTCAGCTTAAAAAAATACACAATTTGGTATTTTGATCATTCCTCTACGTCAATTGGTTACCGAGATACTGAAAGTGCTAAACACAGTACGTTGTCTAATGTTATTCTTATGGAGGAAAGGAAAAATTTTATATCTCGCTTATTTATGAACGTATACTGACAAAAGTTGGTATACGGCTTCATCTGGTTGTGGTCAATTGATATTTGCTCAAAAAAACAATTTTTTGCAAAAGGCTCCCGTAGCAGCAAACCTGCGTACTTAACGCCCATGTTATTCTTATGGAGGTTAATTAAATGCTATGTCTCCCTTAATTATCAATATAAATTAATAATAACTGGTATACGACTTCACCTAGTTGAGTTATATTGATATTAGCATAAAAGCCCATTTTTTGTGTTCCTTGTTGCAGCAAACCTGCGTACTCAGCCCCAATGTTATTCATATAGAGAATAATTAAAATTGTATATACTACTTGTTTATGAATATATTTGTATGAAACTTGGTCAGTGGCTTTATGTAGTATTAAGACATTTATATCTCCATTGGAAATTCGCTGAGTATGCAGGTTTGCTGCGACGGGGGTATTATTTTATTTGTTTACTCGACTCGACTTAAAAAACCCTGTACTCGCACATCTTTAAAAAATTGTGTATAAGCGCGCTTTGATCAGATCGACTTAACTATTTAATAGTTGATTTGTAAGTGCAAGAATGTAATTATAGAGTGGTATTTTACATTTACATAATATTTTGCGTTCTCTTGGCTATTTTATAATAGTTTGATTGACATTATTCTATATTTAACACGTTAGCTGCCATGCCGGTCCGATCGGACTGGCATAGCTAGTGTTGCTAGAAAGATCGGCCGGTCCGATTGGACCGGCAGCGTCAATATGCGGGGCTTTACTAAATTGAACCGTGATGGTTATCGGTACTTATTAATCAACATTTGATGGTCTGTAATAATAGGAGACATGTTTATAAATGTTTTAATACATTCCATTAATCAAAAAAATAATTTATTTTCAACTAAATATCGTCTTCAAATTGTTATAATTGAGCCGGTCCGATCGGGTTGGCACATTTTTTTATAGTTTTTTTATATATTATTAACGTAAAAATGTAAATAAAACTTGAACTGAATGGTAATAATTTGATTTGGAATTTCATAAATAAAACATAGTATATCAGAAAGTCATTTACTTACATAACATTTGTCATTTATAAATAAATTTGACAAAAGTCTAACCAACTACTTGTGCAAGTCTTTGAAACAGTCCTTACACAGAAAAGGCTTGTCAGGACACAATTCACAGAAAGTTGTGGTCTTCTTCGCATTTTTGGTCTGTTTTCGGTCTCCTGTACGCGAAGCTTTCAGATAGCAGACTTTACAAAACTTCCTGACTCTTCTTTTGTTTTTCCCTTCACCGGCGAACATCGTTGTTTCACTCAAGTAGTGATGGCCCACTTGCTTCACAGGATCGACTTGCCCATTTTGCAAGCCAAGTAAATCGTAGACGATTTTCTCCCTGAAACTTGTAATTGAGTACAAGTGCTTCTTCTTACTCTGAGCACCAACCCCCGCAGCGTCCTTGTAGGCTAACCAAGCGTTGACAACAGCCGTACCCAAAAGAAACTCCTCTGCGACCTTGTGATACCATCGCATCGATTTTCTGACGGCACTGCTATACGAAGACATCTGGTCGGAAACATCAATGCCCATTTTAGCTTTGTTGTACTCAGTGACAACTAGAGGCTTTAGGATTGGTTCACCTTGCCTGGTTTTTTTACCTGTATCGGCGTACTCGGCAGGGTGTTTGGTCGACATCATCCTCACATCCCTTTTGTCGAACCATTTGGTGAATACGAGACCACTTGGATATTCTAGGCAATTCATTTCACCCTTGCTCAGTGGTATCTCGTTAACCTTTTTGTGAGGGAACCACGCCCTATTGCTGATCACGCTTCCGACAAGATGGGTGTTTCTTAGCAACAGCATATGGGCGATGTCAACCGAGGTGTAGAAGTTGTCTACATATAAAGTGTGGCCTTGGTCAAGATAGTCCCTCATCAGATCCATGATAACAGATGACGCCAAAGTTAAGTTTTCCTCAGTTCCGGTTCCGGCACCCATGTAAACCTTCACCTTCAAGGTGTACCCAGTTACATCGCAGATTTTAAACACCTTGATGCCATACTTATGCGTCTTGTTTGGAAGATACTGACGAAAGTAGAGTCTTCCTCTAAAAGGTATCATGCTTTCATCTATCACCACATCTTCGCCAGGGGTTTTCTTCATTTTGAACACTTCATTCAAATGCTCGATAAGTGGTGCAATTTTGGCCAGTCGACCATCCTGAGCCATTTTTGCATTATCGTTGAAATGCCAGAATCTTAACAATAACTGGAACCTGTTCCTGCTCATTACTTTGCTAGCAACAGAATTGTTGTACAGCAAATTATTAGACCAGTAGTCCGTCAGGCGTGGCATTGGTACTAAGCCCATCCATAGTAAAAGGCCTAGAAACTTTTTCATTTCATTTAAATTTGTAGGCCGCCACTTACGCAGTCTACTACTACGATTGAGCCTGATTGTGCTTAGGACCTGAGCAGCATTTCTATTTGTTTCACGCACCATAAGCTCTAGAACATTATCGGTTAGAAATGCATAAAAGTATTCTTCAGGTTTAGCATTTTTGGGCAGTCCAAAATCAAACTTTGATTGACCGTCAAATACTATATTTTTCTGTTTACCTTCAAACAGTTGCCATTTTTCCAGTTCTTCTTTTTTCATTTCCAATTTATCCTTTTTACTTTTTAAACTTTTGTATTTCTGTCCTAAATTAATATTTACATCCTCCCTTTCAACATTGATATTTTCATTCTCAAGATTATTCACGTGGCCTTCATCATTAACACTATTATTTACACTGACGCTCACACTCTCACATTCGCCTACAGATTCAGTCAATTCTACATCACCAACCTCCATGTGTTCAACATCATCACTGCTGGAGTCCGATTCATCACTTGGGCGGAAGTCCGGGTCATCGATAGTCTCGCCCATGTCACTGTCAACATTGCTACCCCAACCTCCATCACTGACACAATCTATATTTGGGTCCAGTTCACTAGAAGGAGCTTCTATATCTCTTATAATATCGTCACTGTTCAATTCGCCACTCATATTCAACTGAGAAAGTAATCAACCACTTACTCTAAGTATAACATAGCTATAATATACAATAGCAGCACGAAAACGTGTGAAGTAAACAACACCGTGACACCGTGACAGCTCGAAACAATAAAAAGGCGCGTAACAGTTTTGGCGGCAGCGGGAAACATCAGGAGTTTGGTGCGCGCGCGCCAGCTGATGTACTGCCACCACAGCAAAACGTAATATTTAGGTGAAACAACAGCCGACCGATCGGACCGGCAAGTATTGTTATCAATCAATATTCATTGAAAAATATAGCTGCCGGGCCGATCGGTCCAAAATTATAAATTTGGTATTTTTACAATAAGAAAGTGGAAATTAACATATGACTGCATTTTAAATACAGTCAAAATAAAAACAACCAAAAATATATAATAGTAAAAGTTGGCATTACACTGATATTCGTCAAAAATATGCATGGCAGCTAACGTGTTAAGAGCATTTCAATATCATCTTGGTCTTCATGTCTACTCCCTCCATCTCATAGCCTCTTCACTGCTGTAGAATTGGTTTGTAAACTAAAAATCATAGAATCTTTATATAAACTATTCTCTGATTTCAAGATTCTCTGGTTTCAGGATTTTTGTGATCCTAGTTAAATATTTATTGTTGAAAAACTAGTATAAATTTCTGAAATACGATACTCGTGTAAATTTTCTACAAACTGTTGAAAACTCATAAAAGGTATGAAACACCATGTGAATAATGTTGGCAGTAAAAATCTCTAAACATTCTGAGAAGGGTGCATACAAGAAAAGGTAAGATACTTATAAGTTGGAACCATGACAATATATCAATATGCTCAAAAGGCAAATTTTGTAAAAGAAAATGTATCTACGGTTACTAAGTCCAAAAGAAAGTGTTCAAGTGAAGAAAATGGTTGTTGATGTTGTTTATCCTCTGGATTACTAAGAAATACCAAAATGGTTTAACACTCCAGCGGTCGCGCGGGGTACGGTTGTATCCCAGTGTTTTGTTTTTACGCGCCATTTTGAGTTGGCAGCCTGTGTGACCTTGAGCGGCCATCTACCTTTCCAACGAAGTTTCTAAAATGCGTCAGTAGTCGCTTGGCTGCGTTCGTGAGCGTACGTGCGTGTTATTTCAGTTTTCCTAGTGACAGTCACATCTTGGGGTACAGTTGTACCCCGCGCGCGACCAGTCGTGTCCCAGTCTACATTTAAAACTGTTTAGTGTTGTGATTAATGTTGCGATGTAACTATTGTATATAATTACGTTTTTTGACACTTTCTTGATTAGTAATTAATTTTTTTAAACAATGGGTGACGGTGAACGCGATAAGGAACAATTACGTTTATGGCTAAGGGAGACAGAGGACGATGAAGATGCTGAAAGTCATCCATATACTTATATACACTAATTTTCTTTGTAACAATAAAGTCAATGAGTTTTCATGTAAAAATAGTTTTTATTTCATAATCAACCCTGATTAAAGGTATAACAATGTTATATGACTCTTAATATCAAAAAAAAGTGAGTGGGATACGACTGTACCCCACGCAACCAATCACGTCATTACAATTGGCGCGACCTGCGGAGTGTTAAATACCTACTTTCAAGTAACAGAAATTGTCGCAGGAGCAACTGGCTTCCACTTCACTTAGAAATCAAAACTACTTGTTCCTGTAACAATTTGGATTACTTGAAAGCAGGTATTTAAACAATTTTAGAAGAAAATAGGCTTTCAAATTTATGTACTGTAAATTATGAGATCCATCAGTAAGCTCTTCGGTGGCAAAGTTGTTCCCAAAATTACAACCAAGCTGCAAAGTTACGTTACAAAAGTAAACTAATAAGTTGTTATAGTCTCAGAGTACCTTGCAAAGCAAGAAAGAAGGCCAGTGTCATGAATTTCCATTTTGTGTAGTTTTGGAGAACCGGTGGAGTTTGAAGAGTCTGACTCTTTGGCGCTGGGCGACACAGACACGGACCTGAGATCTCTCGGACTACAGGGCGACATTGACCATCGGAACCTCATCAGCCTCACGTCCTCGCCCCGCGACGAGAACCCGTGGCCCTCCAATCAGGATACGGACTACAGGTGAGTAGAGAGCGAGCAGGTTAGAGTGGGGCGGTCGGTTTTTAAGACTAGGGGTCTGCGGTGTACTGAAAAAACGGTACCGGTATGCTACAAAACTAATTATCGTCATCGGTTCGGTACAGAACATAACTCCAGTACAGATTCGGTACTCTACAGTTTGCTGCTTCAAACAATAAACAGAGATAAGCTAAACAATGTTTAACCAAATTTAGTGGTTGAAATAAGACCGACTCCTATTCATAACTAGTAATTTACTTTAAGGAAAACAAGCCCCAAAACCCATAGGAAAAGAGACGTTGACAGGTTTTATTTATAGCTGAACGAGAATGGGGATAAGAAAGGTGGGCAAGGGGAGCGGGGAGGGGCTGGGTAGGGTCGGCAAAAAATGTGTCCTTGAAGACAAGAAAGGTAGGAAAGCATGAGGGGTGAGTGGGGAGGGATTCGGTAATTAGCTATAAATCAGTTGTTCGTCCATCATCATTCCTTGAGTGAGAAAAGGAATACTATCTTTTAAATCACGTTCTTTCTCTTATATGATTTCAAATTAAACTGCTTTTATTTATGTATTATTATTATTATTGGTATTGAAGTATACTAGTGAAATTAATTTTAAATTATATAAAAAAAGGTTTAAAATTTGTTGAAAACTAATTAAAAATAACCACTAACTTCATAAATTTAAAATGGTAGCATAAATTTGTTATTTTTTTTGTGCTGTGATATTTTTACATACAGATATCTGTTATATGTTAGATTATCTTGCGTGGTTTTGGAAAATTCAACTAAAAGTTATTATTAACAACCTAAATTTATTTTTTGATGAGGTTAATAGCTAATTATTTTAAATGTGATATAGCCAAATTAACATTATATCACTGTACTATTTTTATTACTTTCTTTCTTTATTTTCTAGTTTTACAAGGTACTTACGTTTCAATAAATGTAGTGTAATATTTGTTATGTACTTCAATTTTGAATTTAGTAGCCTAATTAAGTAATTTTAAGAGTTATTTTGATTTAAATTTTCAGTATCTAAAGGTATGATTTTCTAATTTCTTTTAGTTTTACATCATACACAGTTTTATTTAAGTTATCTGATTTTACTTTGTATTAATGATACAATAATCTCCCAACGCAATAAGAATAGTATTTATAAAGCTTTGGTGGTTGTTGTATGTATGATTTAAATCAATAGTTTTTATTTATATTGAAAGCAATATAATTAATCAGTTAAGCAACTTATGCAATTGATTGATTTTCAAGTAATTTTTAAATTTATTTATGATAAATATTTCAAGAACTTTTATTAATAATAATAATAATAATGTTAAAATGTAATACTCCAAAGATGCAGGTTTAAAAAAATATTTTTATCCATAGCATAGTTATTTATTCTTTTAATCAAATTAATAATAAAAAATTGTATATGACCTTAATTATTACTCAATAATTTGTTTATGATACAGATAAATTAATAACTAAATTAGTATATATGATGGTACATTGTACCGTACCGAATTTGTACCGAGAACCGAGGTACAAAATATATTACCGTCGATCTGAAATGTTTGGTACCGCAGATCCCTAGTTGAGACTGTGTCAAACGGCAGTAGGGTCTGGGGATCTTGATGTCATGGGATTCGGAGAATAAGTACAAGGTTAAAAAAATTAACATAAATAAGTTTGATGTCTTAGATGTGGTGAATCAAAGTGTTTCCGTTTCTCAAGTCAAGATAGATTAATTAGTACTAGCGAATCCAGTTGCTCAAATTCAAGTAAGAATTTTTTATTTTGAAATTACCCAGCTTTTATACGGTTTTATTAGTTAACATTGTTAACATTGTTATTTAACATTGTTATTTATAAAATAAAATTACGGTACAAATGTTGTAATACATATTTTATTACATCCCACTAGTAATAACAACACGTACCATTCTCATCAAGAAGTTGTTAAATGTTATTCCTATAGAGAATATGTTAAATTTTATACCTTTCTTATGTTGAATATATACTGTTAAAACGTAGTATGTGGCTTCATCTACTTGTGATGTGTTAATGTCCGCATAAAATACCCCTGAAGCAGCAAACCTACATACACAGTCCTATGTAAACTATAATGTGTTAGCCAATGTTATTCTTATAGGGAATAGGTATAATTTGATACCTCCCCTTTTTATTAATATATTTTGATGGTGCTTGGTATGTGCCTTCATGTGATTGAGGTCTATTAATATTTGCATAAACCCCCATTTGTAGTTTTCTCCTTTGCAGCAAACCTGCTTAACCCTTTCAGTGCTATGGACCGATATATCGTCTTTTGAATCTGTTATCAACAAAGACTGTTACTGCTTCATAAGCAATTGTACATTAGGCGCTCAGTCTGCAGTCTGAGTCTGACATGTGGCGAAACCTGTTAGACACAAACTGTACTACCTCGTCCAGCTTATGGGATCTAATATCACCTGGTCCGCTACAGCTGCTAGTCTGATCAGTGGCTGTGCGGTCTAAGGCGTTACATTCCCGGCCGGGGGTAACACTTGGATCGAGGGTTCAAATCCCGTCACAGTCGGTGGTTTTTATGTGCAACTCATGGAGAGTTCACCTGCCTGTGGCAGAGTTGAAGGAGAGGGCGGACCTTAAGCAAACGGTGGGCGGCTCGGGTCCAAGCTGACGGGATGGGTGGATTCTTTGTGAGTTGCACATCTGATCAGGTGTTTTGCTACTTTTTACCTATCCTTTTCTGTTTGTGTGTCTAGTGGAAGCACGTTTTTATTAATTTTAACTGTTCTGGCGTTCAAGACATATAAAAAAAAACTAACAAACATCACAGATTCAACCACCCCTTTCAGAAGCTTAGCACTCAAAGGGTTAATCTGTTCAATGTTATTCTTATGGAGGATAAATAAAATATTATATATTAATGCTACTTTATTCATATATTTTGGTGAAATAAGGTGAGATGATTAGGATGATTAGGTGATTTTAAGGCATATCTTAATATATAAAATCCAAATACCACCGACTGACTGACTGACTGACCTATCACGAAATCTCCATAACTATGAGACCTACAGAGTTGAAATTTGACATATAGGTTCCTCTTTGGTCCTAGCTGCTTGCTAAGAAACAGTATTACGAAATTTCCCCTGTGTTCTGCCCCGCTGTGCCTTGAGTCCCAAAGTTCCCATGTATTCCTTAAGAACATTCACTTAGGTTTGAGCTGATGAAAATTCAAAAAGCTGATCTTTATTCGTAGTAGTCAGTACTAACCATAGAATGCAGCACACACTTAACTATCATAGTTTACGCGGGCGAGTCTGCAACGGGTCGGCTAGTATATAATATTTGCATTGAAAATTCACTGAGTACACCAGGTTGCTGCAATGGGAATATTTATTAAAAAAGAACAGCAAAAATCTTGTTTGCGAACCTTACATAAATATTTGTTCACTATTATGTTGATAATTTAAACTTACGAATATGCATATTAAAAACAAATGTAAAGGTATTAACATTGGTAAGACTGTATTCTAGTTTTTTTCATATTTATTTTCCTGTACATAGATAACGCTGTATATAAAACTCTTCCAACTTTTTAAAACTTGCTAAATTTATTAGGTTCTTTTGTTTATGCAATTTTTTCAACAAAATATTTTAAATATTAGTTAAATATTGCTGTACTGCGATAAGTTTTTCTGTTAACAATTGTTCGGCTGGCAATACATGAAAACAACATATCTTTACTTGGAAAGTTAAACCTCGTGCAAGTCCCTAATGTAGGCATCACCCAGAATATTTTGCAGCAAAGGTATTTCAGTATACAGTCAACTCCCGATTATCCAGGGTAATGACCGGTTGGAGGGTCCCAAAACCACCAACCCATAACCCAAAACCACAGTTAAAACAAAGGGATTCAATAAATTGAATATTACGAATATAATAAAGGTTTATCAATATTTGTATACTACAATAGTGTGTTTTAATGTCATTTAAGATATATTTATGTATATTAAATACTTTTGAAAATCTTTAAATTGTGATAACATCTACAAACAATCAAGATAATAATCGTTAATACTAGCAATGGTTGATAGCAGTAAATACTATCCAAAACGCCGAATGATATTTGATAGGTTAAAAATCTCTAAACACCCAACTCTTAAACTACACCGAACAGTATGCTAATTAATTCCGCACTGGGGGAAAAACCCCATGAGGGTGAACAATGGCGGAAAGGGTGATTGTTTTGAGATGTTTCTATTTTTAGACGTCTGCGTCCGACCATCTTGTCTGCCCGTCCATCGCTGAGGGTGAACAGCGGCGGGAAGGGTGATTGTTTTGAGATGTTTCTATTTTTAGACGTCGCGTCTGACCGTCCACCGCACTGCCTAGCCAGGTACAGTGTCTAGAGCAGTGTCAAGGTCATCGCTCCCAATTACGCGCCCACAGCTCATTAGCGAGATGACAGACTCTCAGATTATGTTGTGTTTACTAAATTGTTTGTATAGTATGTATTCTGATGAACAAAATAAATTGTTATTATTGCTCTATTTATGTTTAGAAGGGGATAAATAAAAATAATAAAAATAAACCTTTCGTGACCCCGGTTAAACCGCAACCCGATTAACCCGCTCCCGGATAATTGGGAGTTGACTGTAGTACAGTTAACTAGAAAGCTTATCTGGTCATTTTATAAGCAATAGTTCATTTTGTAAGCGAGGGTAAGTACCAATTGACCCAAAACTCGGGTCGCATTCTTTTTTCAGGTAAGAAAATAACTTATAATTCTGAAAATGAATTAAAACTTAGTACAATTTTTACAACAAATAAAGCTTAGTTTTTGTTACCAATGTTTTCTTGTGCGACTGGACAACTTAAAAAACATCCCATTTTTGTTTTAACTATTTTGGTATAAAGGAGTTATTATTTTTCTTTTCTATTGTGTTTGCAAAATTAAATGTTTTCATAACAACTTTCGTACCTAGGTTATTTTTTGTTTAAAATTCATTGTTCTCCCTAGATTATTGTTGTGAAGTGTTTGTTTTGATACCCTCTAAACAGAAAAAGTTGTTTTCCCAGTGATGTATGTCTGTTTGTGCTCAGGATGTATACAGATGTACAGACCTCACCAATGATCCGGTTTTGAAAGCCAGGAAAGCCCCTCCCTCTGATTAAACACCCTATGTGTGTGATCAATAATGCCTTAACTAGTGAACATGTTTGGAGACAACTTGGTAAATTAAAAGAAAAATATCTATCTCGAGACCTTAAATAAAGGCTAATCTGTATTCCATGTAACACAGCGGCAAGAGGAATTTGCCCTCATTTGGACATCCTGTCTGTTTACAAGCATTTTTTCCAATAAAATTATTCTCAAACACAACGTCACAGCAACGCAATCACGCAAAAGTGCAACTTTAATAGTTCTTGTGACTGTAAGCATTTGAACTTTATATGGTTTATAAAGTTTCTGAAAGAATTGGAAAATCAATTTGTATTAACTAACTTTGTCTGTCTAATTAATTTTACTTTCAAAAGCTAGTAATAAGTTTCAAGTTCATAAATACTACAGTAGAATCTCACAAACTTGGCTCCCGACAACTCAACACCCCAGGAAACTCGATGCCTTGTTTTGCCACACTTATCTAACGCGCCAGTATTCGGCCATACGTCATGCGCCTCCGTTTTCTTGGTCGTTCTTGGAAACTTTTGCATCTTCTCTGTCCGTTACGTGGCTTTATGTACATCAATGTAATGTTTCATGGTTTTTCTATGATTGTAATAGCATACATTCAGTACTGTAAACTCAACAGTGTCTATGTCCACATTATGTTAAGTTTGTGAGAACCTACCTTAAATGTGTATTTATTTTTATTTGATTGGTGTGGACAAAATGTGAATTATTTGCAGGAAATTGTAGGAGATAAAGAGGAGTTTCCAACACATTATCTTGTAGTCATCACAGGATCACAGGATGACTACAAGATAACTGTTGACTGTTACAAGATGACTGTTGAGGTCTGTCAGGTTGATAACGATTGTGTGTGCTTCAGAAAAATGGTGCTGGCGCCGAAGCGAGCGGTGCAGGACGTGAATGTGGAGAGTGTGGACATGGAGATGAGCTCGGACGAGGAGGGGATGGAGACGGATGCCACCAAGACACCAACGAGCGTCTCCTTCTCACTGACGACCAACGCCAAGCCTCTGGCTGACTCCCCACTCAAGGAAAGGGAGGAGCCAAAGAAGAAGCTGTTGAGTCTGACACTGACGCCGCCACCGAGATTGCCCGAGCCCCCTCCGCTTCCCGATGTAGACGAAATATTCCCGCCCGAGTTGGAAGAAACGAGGAGTACAAAACTGACTCCCCCTCCCATCCCGCCGCCGGTCCCACCGAGTTTAGTCCAGCCGATACCGACGCTGCAAGAACCGAACACAAACTTTTCACCGCCCCAGCGTGGAAGGGGATTTTTCGGCCCGAGGTTCAACAATCAGAGACAGAGATTCCCCCACTGGCAGAACAACTCGGGAAACAACAACATCAACAACAACCAGAACACCCCGAGGGCGAGGCAACCGCCCTTGACTGGGCCGAGGTTCCGACCGGACGGGAACTTCCGCGGCCGCCCACCGTGGTTCCGCGGGAACCGACCTCCTCGATTTGCCGGATGGTAAGTTAAGGCTGTTTTGTAAAATCTTAAAAAATAACATTGTAAATAAGTACATTTTTGTATGTATATATTTTAAGACTGTGTAGTGTGTAATATTCAATTGTAAAAGTGTAAAGAGTTTTCAAACAAGTATGTATAAAACTGATGTTTTTACGTTAGTTAGATTGCTGCACCGATGGTGAGAACATTTTTAGTTTGTGGGAAACGGTTTTCTGGAAAATAGTATTTGCTGTCCAGTTATATTTTGCAAAAATGTATTGCCATTATTGAAAATTAATTTTAAACATCAGCTATTTCAGTATTGAATTAGATTTGATACACTTTTAACATGTAAAATTGGATGCTTTTTGCTTTTTAAAATTCAGTTTTTACACCGTTATTTTATTTGTTTATTCATTTTCTTTGTAAATTGCAATGTGACTGTTATCACATTTATTTGGGGAGACTTTTACGTGAATTTAATATGCAAATAAATCAATATCATTACTTAGTTATGTCTACATGAACTCATGTAGGAATTTAAGTAATTGTAAATTGCTTCATATTATTTAATTAATAAAAAGGTAACATCAAAAAATACAAATAAATAAAATATAAATTGAAGATTTTTGTATTTTGATTTGGATTTGATTATATTTTATTTTATAATCTTTTATTCAACAAATTAGTTCTTGGATAATATTTTTTACTTCAATAATATTTATATATTTATCTTCAATTTAGAGAATACTTAGGGCAAGTAAAGTTTTTTTTGGACTGGTTATGTTAAATTTTAATTTAAAGTTTTGATTTGCACATTTGATTTGAAATTGTATCAGTTCACCTGCATGAGTATATGTATTCATAAAGAAATTGAGACAGCATAAAGTCTTTTCAAGCATCATTTAAATTTTCAAATACCAAATTTATTTTCATGTCAATGTCTTCAGTTATGATAAGTACCTAATAAAAATGTGTTTAATTTCTATCTATCCTCTTAGGTATTATATTTTTATTTGTCTGTAAACATAGACCTAGCAAATCTTCAATAACTACCAAAATTCATGAATATGTTACTTGTTGTTATAAACAAATTGTTTATTTTGTTTTGTTTGTTTTTAAATAGTTACATGTAACTTTTTTCAATTAATTTGTTTCAAATGTTTCATTTAAATTTCAAGTAACACCTTAATTTATTGTAACTCTTGATTATTTTCATACAATATGCTAAACCTTGGTTTGTCTTAAACAACTGAAAGATTAGCTCAAGTCTATGTATTCTAACTAAGCCCGTGCTTAAATACTTGTATTGTCTCAGTAGTTTGGTTTTGATATGTTGAGCAAACTTTCTGCAGAACTAATGCTTAGCAGATCTTTCAAAGTAACTTTTCACTATAGATTTTATTTTAAAAAAGTCTAGTTTTACCATAAATATGCAAATTTATCATTAAGAGTGTAGTTTTCCAAACAAATTTAGAGTATTTTATGGTGTTTAGAATATATTGTGTGATTTAAAGCACATACCTTTTTTGTAATTTGATGTAATTATTTACACATTCACTTTTCTTTATTTCTAACTATACTTAAACCCTTTGTATGTACAAAATGTAAAGAATAATCTTACATGTTGGTACATGTTGAAACCATAACCAAGCATTGTTCTTAGATAAAATATTCATGGAATAATAGAATCTTAGATATCAACATTCAATTTTGTTATTAAAGTTGTGTCTGAATATATTTACATATTTAGATCTCAATTATGGTTTTTTAGTAAATGTATTACTATAACTGTGAAGCTTAGTTTCATTGTAGTCTGTTAATTGCACTTATCTCTGTCCTCAGGTATTAAGTTTGTTCTCTGGCAATTTTTACTTTAGGTGGGATTATTTGTGATTTTCACTTGTTGGTCTGCTGAGATTATTTTTTATTTACTTTTTTTATTAGTGAGGTGCAGCGGTAACCTGTCGTGTTGCAAGTGAGCCGAGTCTCTGTCAACTTTAACTGCTGTAAATTTATGAAAAAGCTTTTCCTTTTGTATGTTTTAGAGATAATTTTATGTTTGTTAGTGTTTTTATCGGTTGACTCTTGCTTTGTTTTGTTTTGAGTAGTCGTTATCCTCAGGAAGAGTTCCCGCCGGATCCGCAAACTTCATGTATTTTAACTTGAGTGGACTATGTAAAAAAAATAATAACTGGGGAATGTGTGTTTTATTGGATACTTTGTTGAAAGCCTTTACTCTCAAACTGTGGACAAATACGATGCCAGCTGTTTGGATTTTAAAATTTTTGAATTGTAAGTGTTCTGTACGTTCACTATAGTTTTCAAAGTTTTAGTCTCAATAACTGTTTTGGCCATTTTATATAACGTATTTGTCCACTTATTTTTAGAAATTAAAACAATCCTTTTGTTTTTTACTGTGTAAGGGAATTATATGTATTTGTGTTTGTACTTGTGTTAACATCTGAAAGCTAACTCTTACCTTTTTTTATTTTATCATGCTGTTAACAAAATTTATTAGAGGTATAAAATGGCAAAGGTTATTTAAAATATTATAAATTTTTTACCATGTGTTTAGTTTTGATATTTTTTTCTTTGAATATTGGCAATTATTTCTATGAAGTGAACTTTATGAAATATGCTCCTTTAAAAGTTTTGTTTTTAAAAAGATTATTTTCAATATTTTTTGTAGTACATAATGTTTTCTTCACTCGGAAAAAATATAACTACGTAAATAAAGCATTAGCGTAAATATGCTTTTCGTAAAACCTCAAAACATCTTGCTGTAACTTGCATGATACAGAAAAAGTACTCAAATATATGTTAATAACCAATTTAACTTACATTCTGTAAAATGAAAAACAAAAAATGACGAGTGGTTTTTATTTTTATGCATTGGTACATTTAGGTATAAGTAATAATTGATTGATTCTGATAATTCTGGCGGAAAATAGGCTTTTAGTAGAGAATTTTCAGCAATTGAAATTTTATCGTCGATAGATCTTGCTATTTAACAAAATTAAGGTTCTTAATTTTTACAAAAAGAAATTATTCCCTTAGAATCAAGACTTAAATTTACTTTCAATTAAAAACCTTCACATTAAAAACCAATCGATTAATAGTTTAGATCTGGTTTAAGTCTAATATTAAATTCTTTGTTTAAAATTATTGTTGGTGATGGTGAGTTTCAACTAATATTCAAACTCTTCAGACAATTGAGTATTTTATCGAGTTATTATATTTATATTTACTTTGGGTTTACAGTTGATTTGTTAATCAAACAAGCGTGGTACAACCAAACACATTTACAAGTGTTCAGATACATATGTTAAAATCTGATATTTATTGCTGAACATATTGGCATGAGAAATAATTATTTTTGATTGATTAGAGCGTTTCAATTAAAGATGACATATTTTGTTTGATTGAAAATTATAAAATTCTAGTTGTTTCCCACAGGTTTCGCCCTACAAATAATTTATAAATACTATGACAGTTGTGTGTGCTGCATTCTGGTTAAGCCATGGAACTACTAGGAATCATGATCAGCTGTTTGTATTTTCATCAGCTCAAACGAAAATGAATGTCTATAAGGAATACATGGGTTGGAAGTCCTGTGGGGCAGAGTCCTATAGGATTTTCAAAACGAAAATAGGCCTGTGTGTTTATTTGGTATATAAGGGAAATTCCTGTAAATTTTCATGCCAATCGGTTCAGTAGTTTTTGAGTGATTGAGGAATACACAGCAGACAGACAGACAGACACACACCATCCCATTTTTATATATTAGTAAGGATTTTAAGAATTTAAATTAAAAATACATTAACAAATTATCTTTCTGATTTATTTGATTGAATCAAAAAGAAAATATGCTGCTACAAGGTGAATAAGTAACTTTAAAAGGTCAATAAAATCATTAATGTTAACAATTTAATGGAGTCAAGTATTATGTGGGTTCCAAATTAATGATGCCACGATGACTGTCAACTACCTTTAAAATGGCAAGGTTCATAGTGCAAAAGTGGCCTTATTTTAATTCTCTCGTGAAAGAACAGAGTGTATAACTGGTGGTTGGCTTGTAGTACCAACTGGTACCTAATAATATTGTAGAAAGGTGTTCTAAAGGGGGTATCAGTTGAGGAAGAAATTTGACAAAAATAAATAATGTGTGTTTAAAAATCTACTTCATTAAGAGCTGGGCATATGGCGCTCTTGGCATTACTGTAAAAATTAAAACAACCAGAACAACGTGGTAGGAATCAAAAATATTTTCTTCAAGTAATACCGTAGTTATTTGATTAAACAAATCAGCAAAGCCAAAAGACACATCTTTCATCAAAGTAATTGTGTGCGGATCATTGGAAATAAGAGAACTGGTCTGGTCGTGGCAGCTAATGACACATTTAGAGGGTGTGCCACTTTAGCTTGCCAAAAAGTAACACACAGGAATCTCTTTCCACCTAGTCTATAGCCTGAGTATTTAACATGAAAACAAACTTAAGAAATTGTTAGGTGCCAAAGTGAAATCAGTGGTATTATAATGGGCAGCCCTAAGACCTGCAATTAAAAAGCTCGTAAGGTTCATCTCTGGAAAAAATTCCCACTGGAAAAGAAAAAGCCACCAAATGAAAAGTGCATTGAGTCAAGTCATGGAAATGAAAACATAAAATGGACAGACAGAAGAAGTATCCTCACTTCTGAGCTTCATGTTTATATAATGAGCATGTTCTATGTTAAATTAATCTGGAATAGGTCAGTGAGGTACTCACTGGTATAGGTCTGATGAGGACGGTATTCAGTGTATTATCAATGACATTATTTTGGTTTTCTCATTGAGTATTTTATCTCAACATAATTAACCTAAATCGGGTAAATGCTAAGATATAAATTTTAACTTGCAATGCAACAGCTTTTATTAGTTGCACGATTACTAAAAAAAAAGTGTTATAGGAATGTCTCCATTCAGGATACTATTGCCCTTTTATAAAAAACTGATAATCGTAGCAGTTAACAGTTTTTTTTTTTTTTTAGGTGATCTTTCCTCCCCAAAGAAATATTAAAAACAAATTTAAGAGGTTAAATATTTTCAAATAACAATTTATTTATTTAAGGTATCACAATTTAAAATTTAGCGATGAACCTTGATGGAAAGAACAGGTAATACTATTTTAACCACATCCATTAAAACAATTACTTCGTTGGGGAGGCTTGTGAAAAATGATTTTCTCCAGTTCATACCCTTTAGCAGAAATAAGTCGCACCCTAATAATTATTATTATTTAGTGGATCATTCAGATTCGAGGTATTTCACTAAATCAATATATATGTTGCTATAAAGACAGATAACAGAGAGTTGAAGAAGGTTCTACTGTATAGTTTTTTTAATGTTTTCTAAGGGAGCAAAACTTTGGTAAAAAGCTAGTAATTTTTAAGATTTATTTTTCAGTCATCTCTCGCACAAACGGCAATATCTATTTACGTAATCAATAACTTGGTACTAGGAACTTGAAATTTGGTAGGTAAGTAAATTATCCTCCAAAGGAAACACCAAGAAAGAAGGTTAAAAAGAGTTAAAAATATAAACGGCATGCAGATTTCAATAAGTCTAACTATGCAAGAACATTTTTCAAATACAGTACGAGTTCCTCTTATCAAGAGACGAGAGTCAGTACACTTCCATTTATGTAATATATCCGAACAAATGTGGTTTTAAATAAGTCTACAATCTATTAGAAATAGTTTGGTTACACCAATGTGGAATACCAGATTTTCACTCAAGTGAAACTGCACCTTTTTAAGGTCTAAAGGTTATAATACAAAATTAACAAATCACAATGTGGAAGACTTGTAAAAATAAAAGTATAAAAAAAGTTATAAATAGCCTAAGAACAGGTGAAGTGATTGTCATGTAATTCAAAAAAAATTTTTATCACAGAAGGATTGTCAAGCTGTCACAGAAGGACAAATTTTATTTCAAGATCAATAATAAAAAGTGAACTCACCTGTCAGCACAATTTAACAGTATTTAATTTTTTATTGTTAGAAAATTTGGGCAAAGCTATAATTATGGAATGCAAGTGACATGTGACAAGGCTGAGAGTAAAGTTCTCAATGAAAGGCTGATGAAGGCAGAAATTGTAAAACTGCTTAGCAAATCCAAAATGGTAGATATTGATGAGGATAATCTTGTGCTAACATCGGAGAAATGTTAAGGCAAGTTACACGAGCTAACTAATACTTGGTGCAGAATACAGGAGACAATAACATAGTTCTAATATGATTTGACAATGTAACAAATGAATAACACTAATCATAATGATGGATGTAGCAAAAGCACAGATTTAAGGAAGCACTAGAATCACAGTGTTGCCTGCATGAGGTGTTTTCTACAGCAAGGGCAGTGTGTTGCTAGTGAACAAGATCCACAAAGAATTAAATTGGATAAACCTTTGGCAAAATGTATGTATTTGAAGAAATGTGGGAATGTAATCTACTTGTTACTAAAAAAACTTTGAAGAAAAAATGAATTGACAAACTATATACAGCCTAGCAATGTTTGAATCATGCTTGTGAGTTTTATCCAAAGGAATAGCTTGGCATTTATATTTTATAGATGAGACTGAATTTAATCAGATAATTTTTATTTTCATGAGAAACTTGCCAATTAAATATTACCACAGGCTGAATAAGTGGAGATTACATTATGAATAGGTCTTAATCCAAAACACCTAACATACTGCCTCACAGTTAATGGATGTGCCGCCAGTGAAAAAAGTATTCCTAGTATCCTGACAAGTATCGCCTGGTACTGACGAAGGTCAAGCAGATTTGAATATGACTAATTCCTATAGCAAAAGTTACTAAAATTCTCCTGTGAAACCTTTTAAAAATCACTTTGGACCTTTATTCGTTATTTTAAATCGCTCTTCTTGGGATTGTAATCAGCTGATTAGACACCAGCCTTTGAAATGAACAGAGTAGTGAAGAAGTGTCTTCTAATAAATAGTAGTATCTAAATATTGATTTTTATCTTTGATAAATTTGTGTTAGAGATGCTTTGAGTTAATTAATGTTTAAACCATATTTGGGTGTGAACAAGTTCATAAAAATAATGGTAGGATAACTACAAGTTGAATACCCAAAAGGATATGGAAAAGAAACAAATTATTTTGCGAGGTAAAGAGTAAGACCAAAAAGAGAAATTAGTACTGTACGAAGAAGACTTGATGGCCAACTAGTAAACAAGGGGGTGAGGGGAGAGTTACCCCTAGCACAATCCTTTACATGTGCCATAGATAAAGTGATTTATGTTTTACCTGTCTGCTCTAGAAGGAGGATTTTGAGTATATGTACATCTGTATCTTTGTCACGCTCTGTAGCCTAAACGGCTTGATGGGTTTTAACATACGAGGTGTCGTTAGATTTGACTTAGTTGTGGGAGTTTCATCTATACTAATCAAGTATTTGTGTGTGTCTCAGATTTTGAAAACAGCTTCTCAAAACTGCTAGACTATGCCACGTAGAGGACCAAAAAAAACGTTGGATACGTTTTTTTTTTCACCTCAGGGCTGCGCCTCACTGGCATCAACAGCCATATGTTATTGTTATGGAAAAGAGGCTTTTTCTTACTGGTTATAAAACAGCTCCTCAAATCTGCTCCCAGACCATACGACGTTGGGGGACTAAAAGTCTTCGGATAATTTTTACCCGACCCCCTGGCTTCTTCTATCACTACCTGACGTCCAATAATTTGTACCCGACCCACTGGCTTCTTCTATCTCTACTTGACGTCCAATTTTGGCTTGTGATGGTTCTTTGAATTTGTTTTACTAACGAGCATATCTTGAATTATGCCCGACGTTGGATATACGTCCCCTCACCAACTGAGGGCTCCGCCCCCTGGCAAAATTGCTATGTTATTCTTTCCGTTTGCTTGCATGATTTTATTCAATTGTAATTAATCCATAACATTTGTATAGGTTTTTATATTTCTTCGACCTTAGGCACACTGGCTAAAACTTTGCAATGTTATACCGTAGAGAAAAGAAAGGCTCCAGGTGACGGCGATAAAGGCTCCTCATATCTGTTCCCGTACCATACCAGGTCGTCAGGGCACTAAAATATGTTGGATACTTTTTTCCCGACCTCAGGGCTCCACCCCACTAGCTTCTTCTATCACTTCCCGACATCTAATTGACGTGTGATAGTTTTTTGGCTTTGTTTCACAAAGCCGTATCTCTTGAACTATTCCAGAACACATTAAATAAATTCCTCCTATCCATAGGGCTTTGCCCCACTGGTTAAAACTTTGCCATATTATTCTTATGGAGAAAAGAGTACTCCTGGTGATTGTGAAAATGGCTCCTCAATCCTGCTTCTGGACCACACCATGTTGTTAATATAGATACGTTTTTCCGACCTTAGGACTCCGACCCGTTGGCCTTATAAAGTATGTTGTTATTGTTATAGAGTAACATAGGTCATCTCCTTACAGTGTAAATACCTCTTGAAAAAAGTTTTTTTTTATAAATAAATAAAATCAATTATATTATCTTGATGGACTCTGCTACAAAATGTTGTTCTAATTTTAACACATTTTGTTCTGATGTTAAATACTCTCTTCCGAGCACTAAATGCCAGTCCGAAATCAGAATGCAAAATGTTCTAAATATCTGGTTATATGCTTGCAAGATTCCCGTGCGGAGAACAGGACACCAGCTAGTTTAGTTTAAAAATTTAAAACTAAATCATAGTTTAAGCGATTGCAATAAATTTGATAATTTTCCTTGAAGATCTAAACCAAACTAATGCTATAATGTGGTATCTGTCTAAAATTACTCAAATTTATGATTATTTTTGTTGTTTCAGATAGACAACGAACCATTGTAAGCACTTAATCACATAATCACTGTATGAGATGCCGACGCAACTGTATTTTAGGTGAATCTGAATTAATTAAATGAAAGCAATTTAGGAAGTCATATTATTTTTAATAATAAAAATAAAACTTTTTGCAGTCTTGGTCTAGGGAAAAATAATCAAACTAAACTATGATGTCTACATTGTTTTGCATTTACTGAAAAGTACCTCATACTGTATCTAAAACGTAACTTAACTGAAATTTTAATAAACAGTACATTTGGTGTTTTATAGAAAAATTATACTTTTCACATCGTATTTATTGAAGAGTGTGATGATGACAAAAAGAGTGAGAAATGGATATTAAAAATAAAATGGTCTGCACATTCCTGGTTTACTTATTGGTCTTTGTTTTAAACATGGCAAACCTTATAAAATTCCTATATTTATTGTCTCTTTTCTGATGTGTGGAAAAAGTGAATTTCTTCCAAAATCTATTAAATTTATTGTGATATTGTGAGTATTGTAGTTTAGAAGTTGATGAATATTTGTTCTGAGATCAGCTAGTCAGGTCATGAGGTTCTTAGTTTGTTAGGATTCTTAAAAGTAACCAACAAATGCCAAACACCTAGTTTGATTCTTTTGTTTTAATTTGAAACTCCATAAAATATTTTCAAATGAGTTTTCTAGCAAAATTTTGTTTAATCTGGGGTTAGTAATTTTTCCAATCTATTTACTAGGCCCAAAAATTCCTGTTATCACAACTGCAAAATATATCCTGGAGGTTTCTAAGAAACATGGAGCACACAAAAAAGACGTCTCATATTAGAGTATAGTTTAGAATTGAAGGTTAAGGATAACTGATTTATTAAAAATTCTTCTGCTGGTGGTTGGCTGGGTAAGTTTGCTGATAACTGCAATGAAGTTTGGTTTATTTATCAGGTTCCCACAACCTCAAAGAACACGCCCCCTTTTTTGCACTCTCAGATCTTAAAGGTTAATTTTGGAACTTAATTTTTATAGCTTTATCAAAAAGAGTTGGCTGTGCCATCTAACTTGTATAATAGAATAATTTAGCCAGGGTATTTAAATATTTTGAATGAGCTTTTTTAATTTTCCCGCCAAAGCCAAATAAAATCTGATGAGTTGCCAGCTGACTTCAAATGTCAGCTGGGAGTGGGAGAAAGCGTCTGCCTTATTAGACAAGTCAATTACCAGGAAATCAAAAACATCAGATTTTCGTGGCTTAGTGTTTTACCGAAAATAATTTAGTTTTAATGTGTATACAATAAAAAAGTATGGTCTAAGGTGTTATTTTTTGGCCATTAACATAGTTTTTAGTCAGTACTTTTTGTTGTCATCCATCATCGAACAAGAGTTTCATGACCTAGGTTATAAACCGGCCATATATTTTTTTATTCAATAATTTCACTGAAGATTTGTGTAAAATGGACTCAAAAACGATTAAAAATACTTTGAAGCAAGCTAAAGAAGCCATTAAAAATAAAGAGATAGATTCAGCATTAAAACTGTGCAAGGTATTTGAGGTTAACTTTTTACTTATTAGGGAAGTAGACTTGGTTATTTTAAGTTAATAACAGTTTTTGTTTCATTAGATCAGTATTTTTTATAAGTATTATCGTAACAAGTAAGACAGCTATGAAGTAGCCAATATTACATACTTCTCCCTTGAACTGATTGATGTTTGGTAAAATTGTCGGTACTCTGCGGCTGTTAGTTTAGGTCAGGTTATTCTTGAGATTGAATACCTAAAATTAGAATATTCATTATTAAGTATCCTTCATCAGCATTACAGGAGTTGACACCACTCCTTTTATTGAGTGAGGAGTTGCGAAAAGCAATTAATTGTGATTAGGTCTAGAGGCCGTAATTAAGATGTGATCTCTTTTCCTGACATAATTTAATTTCCTGACATACTTTAAGTAGAATTTCAGATTTGTGTTTTTATAGGCCTAACCTTACCCCTAGTGCATTCCATAGGGACCAGTATTTCGCTTCTTTTGTTAGGTACTGTTGACCACAGCTTATGAGGTTATGTTGAGTTTATAGCTGCGAGTGTATTTTGTGTTATGACAGTTGAACGCCTGCTAAAACGTCTATTCTGTTTTACAGTCATCTCCCGCAGTTAAATATTGCAGGGACTAGTGTCCCAATAATTATTTATGTGATGTTGTAGTAGCCTTAGATTATCTGGATTTGTCGCTATCCGGAGCAATATTCCACCACATTAGTCTGGATAATCTGAGGTGCACTGTACTCAAAACTTTGTTAGGTAGTTAAAGCATTAACATACTTGCTATGTTGAAGATGATTCTTTCCTGTCTCTGCACACTTGACATATGGTACGGTACACGTGGTTTGATCGTTTGATCATAATACCTAAGGCACAGTCACAGAAATCATATAGGCTATTTGTGTTTATGGTATCAGACCTTGTTCTTGATGGTAACAAACATATGTTGCATAATATTTAAGACACAATTCTATTTATATTTCCTAAAATTAATAATACCAATTTCTGTTTGAATAATTACACTACGGATCCAAATAACCATTAAAAATATTTACACAATCACTATTACTAGTCCTATACAAAAATTAATATAGCCTAGGCCTAATAATTGAATCATTTATATCGAGAAAAAAATCATCCGGTTGTAAATATTGTTACATACGCTTATAAAAGTACTCCTTATGGGTTCCAGTAGGATGACCAAACATCCCGTGAGTATAGAAATGTTTTTGTTTTTTTTTCGAGGCGTGTCCTACTTCCCGCTGGTCCAAATAGGCCTAAAACCATTGGGCGCATTAAAGTCCCGGTTTGTTCTATAGAGAGGAATAAACCTCTTTTTGGTAGAAAAAATTATCTCTTTTTAAAGACCTATTTCCAATAAAATGTATATTTGTTATAATAAGCTTAAAGTACAATATTTGTAATTATTATTTTAATTTTTTTGTTTACAAATACAGCAGACCCTACCAACAACATCTTTATCTTCACGAGACAATCTGGTCATTCTAGGCTCAAAACAAAACGTATAGGTACAGTAGAACCTCGCTATTTGAATATCACTAATTCGAACCTCGATAATTCGAAAACCTCTATAATTAGTAACTTTTGTCTGTTCGCTTTAGAAAACCTCTAATGTTAAAAAAATCTACTTATAATTCAAAGTGTTTTTAATAATAATAGGCATAATGTAGCCTATAAAATTCAAATATGCTTAAATATTTGGATCTCTAGAATTCAAATTTTGTTGCTGTAATTTAAAATTTTACCTCTAAAATTCGAAGTCAACTTCCAAAGTACAAACTGTGATAGGTACCGTTAGCCTCTGAAGTTCGAATTAAGCTCATAAAACAAGCCTATTGAAATATGAACTAATGCGTACACTCAGTTCCCCCAGATCTGAATTCATTGACGTTTGTTTTCTTTGCAATGTTGAACGTTTTTTGTAAATAGTCAGATTTTTGCTGCGTGCTACTAGGTATTTAGTGGATTATTTGTTTGAGTGTGTTAGTTCTGTATTCTGTAGAAAAGAGTGCTAAGAAGTATAAGTGCTTAACGTAATCAAATTAAAATAATTGACGCAATAAAAAGTTATGAAAAACATTAAAAGGATATAGCCGATGGGTTTGGTCTCCCCGCCAGCACATTGTCTGCTATCCTTAAACAAGAGAATCTAGTTAGGCAACGGATGGGGCCAGGTAATCTAGATCATAAGAGGCTATGAAAATGTGAATTTTTTAAACTAGAGGAATGCTTGTTAAAGTGGTTCATACAATGTAGGAACCAAAACATAAGTGTAGGCGGGCTGGAAGAAAAAGCAGAAGCATTTGCCAAATCATTGGGCCATGAGAATTTTAGAGCAAGTAATGGGTGGTTGGAGACATTTAAACAAAAAAATTAATTGCTTTTCCTAAGGTGTGCAGAGAGAGAGTGCAAGTGTTTATTTATTTATCATTCCAACGGCAATACACCATTTTACATTTCAATACATACAAGTAAGCATCAACAATTTAACTAAACAATAAAACCAGTTAACAAATGCAAGAGAATATGCCACAAAAAATAACATAAATTGAATAATGATAATAATTAATACTGATAACTATATAAAAGTGGATAAAACAATAATATAGTTAACAATAACAAATACCCCCGTAGCAGCAAACCTGCATACTCAGCGAATTTCCAATGCATATTAATTTATCTTAATACCACATAAAGCCACATACCAAGTTTCATCAATATACATTCATAAATAAACGATTTATGACATTTTAATTATTCTCCATAAGAATAACATGGCGGCTGAGTATGCAGGTTTGCTGAAATAAGGAACACTAAAAATGGGCTTTTATACAAATATCATTATAACTCAACTAGGTAAAGCCACATACCAAGTTATATTAATTTATGTTCATAATTAAAGGAGATAACACGTTAATTATTCTCCATAAGAATAACATGGGGCTGAGTATGCAGGTTTGCTGCTACGGGAACTATCGGGCAAAAAATGGATTTTTGTGCAAATATCAATAGACCACAACCAAATAAAGCCATATACCAAATTTTGCCAGTTTACGTTCATAAATAAGCGAGATATACAATTTTTCTTTCTCTCCATAAGAATAACATTAGACAACGTACTGTGTTTAGCACTTTCAATATCTCGGTAACCAATTGACGTAGAGCAATGATCAAAATACCAAATTGTTTGTTTTTTTAAGCTGAATTTAATGGTATAAATTAAAATTTGATTTAAATTAAAATTACATGTGAAAACCCCTAAAAACACATTTTTGGGGTACAAAACCCCCCTTCGGTTGGTGCGATTCATCTGGTTTTCGAACTCGTTCAAATAAATGATACTTTACACATTTGTACCAAATTTCATTAAGATCGGACCTTTTTTACGAGAGTTATCGTGCTTACGGACACATATATATAAATATATATATATAAATATATATATATAAATATATATATATATAAATATATATATATAAATATATATATATATATATATATACATATATAAAAATTTGAACGAATGGTGTTTTTGGCATCTGGGGACCTCAAAATGAAAAGTTATCAAGGTCTCGGGCTTAAGTCTTACCATGAGACCTACGGTAATAGCTTCTTCCCTATAGGGGAAATTCGCTAAAACTACAATGAATGTGATAATAATTGTAACAATAATTAATAACATGAATGCAATATAATAGATCAGGGGTCTCCCTATTTACCCTAAGGGCCAGGTGATAAATCTTTGGAGGTCAAGCGGGCCAACAACATTCGGGGGGTTTGGGGGAGTATTCTAAAGACATAGGGGGGTCCGGGGGTCCTCCAAATTTTTTTGGGAAATTTTTTAAAATTTAGTCGTTAACTGGTGAGTTTTAAAGCTTTGTAGCAGATTTTTAACTTTAATGTTTTCTTTATTTTAATTTTGCTAATTTGTTTTTATTTAAATTAATTTTGGATACAGTTATTACTAATGTAAAACGTTTTTTCAAGGCTCAGAATGTTACACTTGCTTAAAAAAAAAAATCGTAGTTGCTAAATCATAATTTTTTTAAACATTGTTAAAAAAAAGGCTTAAAGTCCTGAAAATGTAATAATTGGCCATGATGAGTGCTTCTTACCCTGTCCCTACTCACCCGCATGCAGCTGTGACCTTCACTGCGGACGCAATTGTACATGTTCACATTTCTTCTGTCAACAGCTCTTTTATACAAACAAGGAAAATAGGCCTATCTAAGTTTACATACAGGAGGGATCGGAAATTATTTAAACGAGACCTTTACCAAAGAATGACGGTAAAGCTGTGAATGTTGAATAAAATTATATTTTTATTTCATACAATCATTGAATAAATTTGTCAATATATTTGTTATACATTTGGCTAACTGCGAGCCGGTTAATAACTGTTGGCGGGCCAGATGTGTGTAGTTTTGAGACCCCTGTAATAGATAATAAAACAATAGTGGGGACCTAACAGTTACAGTAAAACATTAACAATGGCAGCAATGTATGAATAACAATATAATTATAATAATTACCTACTAAAATAGCTTAGCATAAAAACTATATAAAAAATCTTGCTCCAGGAAACGTGCATGAAGTCAGTTCTTTTCATGAATTGGGCAGGTCAAAGTTGGCAGCAGTGTACTTGATAGACCCCAGATTTGCAGAAAAGAATTCAACAGTTGCGCATATCTTGTTTCCAACATTCATCAGTCGAGGGATGGTGCTGTGTGGAGGTGGTTCATGTTGGGATAAGGATCCGGACCCTCTCAAGCAAACAGGGGCAGTTTATTTCTTTGTTGATGATCTTATACAAAACGGAGAGACCGGCTACCTTTTCTTCCATTCCAGACTCTGAAGAGAAATCGTTGACATCTCGCATGACATTGAAGAAGTGGAACCCAGCACGGCAACCAATAAATCTCACAAAGCGAATCTTGGCAGCAGTGCGCTTGATAGACCCCAGTATTATACTGTAGTTGGTCGATTTGTCCAAGTTGACATGGTGACCAGACTGTTGATGCATTTTCGAGAAGCGGGCGGACAAGCGTCTTGAAAAACACCACAGCAGCGTCAAAGCCCAACCCATGCTTAGCAGTTAGGATGACCAGTCCCAAGGTCCGAGAAGTTCTTCAACAGATATGGGGAGCGAACTCGAAAGAGGATTTTATCGGAACCTCAAGGTCCTTTATTACTTCACACCGCTCAACCAGGGTTCCCTCGAAGAAATATTCGGCTGCCAGAATGTTCACCCTTCTACTGAATATAATGAGCTTGGTTTTGACAGGATTCACATACATCTCATTTGTGGAGCACCATCCAAGGACATTGTCAAGTGCTCTCTGCAAGGCTCGGCAGTCTAAAGAGGATCCAATCTCGACAAAAAGCTTCATATCGTCTGCTAACAGCAGGAATGGGATATCAGTGACCTCCTTGATGTCATTAACGAAAATAGAAAAAAGAAAAGGTCCAAGATGGGAGCCCTGAGCGGCGCGGATCCAAGGGGGGGGGCTACCAAATGATACGGGTGATCGCCCCTTCCAAACCTTAAAATTAATGTTTTTATTTTATTATTTAGGCCTACAGTGAAAGTTTCTAGAGTACAAGGTTATTATGTTAACTTTACTTTCATTCGTTGTATAATTCCATATAGTTTTGAAATAAATAATGAGGGGTATAAAAGTTCATGTAGTTTTGAAATAAATAATGAGGGGTGCCAGTGACCACCCGTGGGGAGGGGGAGGGGTAACTTTTGGTGACCCCCCCTCCAAACCTGACCTCTGGATCCGCCACTGGCCCTGAGGCATACCAGAACTAGCCATAAAGGGGGAGGACACTTGAGAGCCAAACCGGACAGACAGCCTACGGCCATCACAGTAGATCCTTAACCATTGAAGCATTGTGCCAACGACCCCGTAACCTTCAAGCTTAGAAAGGAGTAGACGATGACTAATCTTGTCAAAGCCTTGCTGAAGTAGATGTAAATTGAGTCAATTTGGCTTCTGCGGCTGAGTGCATCTATCATATAGCACTGGAGTGAGAGGAGATTAGTTTCAGTAGACCTGCCAGCAAAGAACCCATGCTGCTCGTCAATAAAGACTTGTTTGAATAGAGGTTGCATCATGTCCAAGATGAGGCCCTCAAACACTTTTCAAATGACAGACTGTATCACAATAGGCCTGTAGTTCATGCATTACGGAAGTCGCTTGAAGTTGACTTGAAGATAGGAAATACAAATCCATCTTTGAGAACATCAGAGAAACTTCCGGTGGACAAGCTCAGGTAAAATAAAAAGGATAGGGACCAGTTCACGATGGCAATAGTGTTGATGACAATGTGTGTAAAGACTGGAAAGAAGAACTACAAAAAATATCACAAGACTATGAACCTAACAACATTTTAACGCTGATGAAACAACCCTGTACTATAAATGTCTTTTGGATAAAACTTTAACTAAAGTGTCACGGCGGTAAGAACAGTAAAGTTCGTACTACACTTTTACTTGCGAATAACATGACAGGAACAGAAAAGTTAAAGCCATTTATAATCGGTAAATACAAAAAACCAAGATGTTTTGCCGGTGTTAAGTCATTTCCGTTTTATTATAATGCAAATTCCAAAGCATGGAGGAATAGTAACATTTTTGCGCAAAGGTTACTTAAGCTAGACAAACAAATGAAGAAAGAGAAACGTAAAATTATTTTATTCATCAATAACTGTAGAGCCCATAACGATACTCAAAGCTGTAACGATACAATCAAAGTTCAGTTCCTCCCAGCTAACACAACTTCAAAACTTCAATCATTAGACCAGGGAATCATAAACAATTTTAAAACTCTTTACAGGAAAGAAGTTTTAAGGCGTTTTGTATCAGATATTGAGGATGGAATAGCTACAGTTTTAATTAATATCCTACAAGTGATGAGGAGATGAGGATGGCAGACAAATCGTGGTTCAATGTAAAACAAGAAACAATCGACAATTGTTTAAAGCTTAAAGTTTGTAAAATAAGAAACGGAACTGGACGTAACACCTCCACTAATACCTGCTCAAGAAGTTGACATTGAAAGCGAGTGGAATACCGTAATGGCATACTTGGGAATGTTGAAAATAACACAACATTTTGAGATTTTATTGAAGTTGACAGCGACGTAGCAGTAGCCGGTACGTTAACAGATGAGGAGATTGTGGCGTCAGTGGCTGAGAGAGACGTCGAGACAGTGCACCAAAGGTAACCGAGAATGATAGAAAATGTTTATCTTTTGATTTGAAGAGACGAAAGACCATTAAGAGATTCGGAGAGGGGGAATAGCCTTCATTATATACAAGTTAAATATTAACTATTAAAACAACTGCAAAAAATTTAAATGACGCAGTACTATCTTCATTTGTATATCTTATAAAAATTGGAAAGTACCTCAATGGTCACAAACTTCTCGTTAACTTAATCCAAATAAAACGAAATTCTATACTATTTTCAATGCTTCTAAACACTTTAAAAAAGAAAATATAAATATATTCATAGATACCTTACATGATATAATAGGTAATAGACAAAGTTTCTGGGTTTAAATACTAACAGGGAACTAAATTGTATAAACCATGTGCGGTAGCTTACGTATGTAAAATTTTTATCAGGTATTTCTGCTGTATAATGACTAAGCTATGTTTCTGGACACCCTTAAATTAATTTTTCATGCTTTCATAAAGTATCTTATTAATTAAGAAGTCAAACTCCCTTAATAATTATTGAGTGTTCCTCCCACGTGTGTTGTATGTGGGGACTCTTTGTGGCCCTAATAGGGGGTCATTATTAAGCTAGGCATAAAATTGTCTCTCCGAAGAGGTCTTAAAAAAGTCTTTCAAGACCTTCACCCTGCACCTAATGCGTCGCAAAGTTTTTTGTATGGCCTTAGTATGTGTTGTGTTTTGTTTACTGTTTATTTGAGGATTTACAACTTTTTGATAATCTCCTCATAGTGACAATTTTATTCCTAGCTCGATAATGACCCCTAGCAAGGACGAATCCGGTCACCTACAAACAGCGACATTGAAGATATTCGACAAAATGTATCCTCTTGATTAATCTCAATCAGTGATTTGGAGGCAAATAAAAATAAAGTCTGAAATACCTCTTGGTTTATGTTTTAAAGCTGAAGATCTTAAAATAATCTCAAAAATTGTTTTGTTTTCCAGAATAAGGCTATCCAGGTGATGCAAGTCTTGCGACTCACCTAAGTAACATTTTGAAAATTTAAATATCACCGTAACAGGCTATGCCTTGGAGGCCCTACATTTTCTCTACATTTTTTTAATTACACATAAATCATATATAAAAGTAAATGTGAATTGAATGTAGTTGTTTTAAATTAAAATCATGAGTAAATACTTTTTATTAAATAGTGGAGTTGTATTAGTTCATTAATTCCTGTTTATTAATAGAGACAATCAAAAGGAGACAGCTTTAAGAGGATAGTTAGAGCAGAGTATTTTTTATTTTTGTTTGTTCTTAAGATGTGTAGATTATGTTATTTTTATTATGAGAAACAAACACTGAACAGGAAAATGTGTGCATATTGGAAACACTTTGTATTATGTTAAATTAGAGGAAACAAATCATTCTTTTTCTTATTCTTATAAAGCTTGTACATTCACCAATTATATATCTTTTCTTTATTTTCCAAAATAACTTTACATTCAAATTCATTAAGTGCAAAACCTTATAATATTTTTCTGCACTTTAATATTTCACGTGGAAAATAAGGTAATACACCTTGTCATTATCAATCCACTAGATTTATTAGATTACTGGTTTTAGGACTAGTACTTCCCCATTATCAAATCTTCATATTAGAAGAAGCAAGAACCAGTAATTTAGTAAAACTAGTGGAGTGACGACAACAAGGTATGTAACCTTATTTTCTAAGTCATATATCAATCAAGGAGGCAAATAACATGAATAAATTAATATTTCTATGTATCTTCATGCTTAAACATACAAATTAACTCAAACTGTCCTCAGTCACTAGTGGAAAAACATATTATTTCTCAAGAGTGTTTCTTTTTATTGTTACTTTATCAAAACCAATAACTGAGTCTTCATTGCTGACTGAACAAAAAAATTCAAAACTATAAAATTGATAGTGTAATGGATCGTTCCCACTTATTTATTGGTTAAAGAAATGGTGGCATTATCTTATAGCTACAAATTCAACTAACTCAAAATAGGTAGCCTAACGATAACGTTTATGAATGAGATTTTTAAAAGTGGATTTACACACAGGTGTTTCAGTGCATGGAAGCCTGTAGTAATACATATTTAGTTATATTTTAATGAACCACCAAAGATTGGCCTAAGTCACAACTAAAATACAAAAATATCAACCATTTTAATGAACCACCAAAGATTGGCCTAAGTCACAACTAAAATACAAAAATATCAACCTCCATTTGTCACATAACTTATCACTTCAAGACAAAATATATGAAACCAGCATGTTCCTGTGCTTGATTAAGATATTTTAATCACCTGCCGGTAAAAATTAAAAATATTAGTAGTTTTAACAAATTTAAAGCTAAGATAAAATCATATCCAACTAAATGTTTATTATTTCGTAAGTAAAATAAATGTATTGTATGATAAAAATTATTTAGTAACATCATACCATTCTATATGTACTGTAATTTTTTGTTTCGTAGGAATTTTTAGCGTGTTGGTTTTTAAGTTGAAAATGTTGTTAAAAAACTTGATTTGTCATTTTAAAAGTCAAAGTAAACATTGGCAATTTTCAGTACATGTCCTTAATTGTCTCAAGTGAAGTGGTTTTTAAGAGAAAGTCTAAATTAAAACGCTGGAAATGCTGACTGTGGTCAATATCTGTATCCTGCAATCCCATCACACTAGCAGGCTTCTGTGAGTCAAACGGCATCAAGAAGTAAATAGCCAAACCAAACATGGAACAGAGTTCAACCTACCAGCTCACCGCTGAAGCTCTTGCGGAAAAATCATCTCACGCAGGTGCAAAGCTCTACTAGCAGTTTTGAAGTTCCCGGAGTTGAAGATGGAATTAAAATATTGACTGGTTGAAAGCCCCTTCTACAGTGTCATAGAATGTATAGGCCTAACTTAGAACTAGAAATAGTGATTGTGGGGCAGTTAAATGAACTTGGTCAAATAAGAGTTAGATGGACTAACATATAATTTGTATTGTTTTAAATTGCATTTTGACACCTATGTCCTGTCTTGATGATGGTTAATAAAGATTTCTGTATCGGTATTGTTAACCAAGGCAAAATCATAGTGACCGGGTACTTATAATATTGGGAGCACAGAATTGGAACAGTCAGGACCTCGCACAGTAAAAATGTTTAGCGGGGAACTGGCGCTGTCCCCCTACCCCGCAACCGCGAGTACTACACGAGGGAGCCACGCGCTCGTTCCCACTCCATACATAACACAACAGTTCTGCCAACTGACATAAACATCAGAATTGTCTTAATACTCCCAAAAGACGACAATTTCAAACCACGAATCCTGTCATATCCAGAATCTTATATATTAATACGCTAAGGCGATTTTTGTTAGGAGAACTCCTCCGTTATTTCTGAACTATTAACGATTGAGGTACCTAAGACATTACAAACAATAATCTGTATTCATCAAAAGTCATAATAATTTGAACTATCAGATGTCCCGTTCTCTGCACGGGGATTTAGCAGGAATAGAGCCAGACGTTTGTGTTAACATTTGTTTATTTGTCTGCCTACTTATAAGCCAGATTGGTTCCGCGTTTCACAAAAAAAGACTGTACTGAATGAAATAAAACATTTTCGTGTGGGGGAGGAAACGTTTAGGCTAAATACTTATACAGAGCGCCGCGGCGGTTAGGTTAGGTTACTATAATTTCTGTACACAACACAATTTTTTCTGAGGGTTCCATAATTTTACGCTGGAAGTTGGCAGAACTGCTGTTGTTATGTATGGAGTGGGAACTAGGGCGTGGCTCCCTGGTTACTAGTACTCAAGGCAACGGGGTGGGGGGACAGCGCCAGTTCCCCGTCAAACATTTTTACTGCTTTAGGACGGTGCTGCGGGAGGTCCTGACTGTTCCATTTCTATCGTATATTACGGTTATCATCAAATTTGGAATGAATAATTCATTTTTAGACACACATGCTATAAACATTTTACTAAACAGTTACCACTTTTGTTGTTGTTTCTAACATACAACATTTTTGACGAGTACAAAACCTTGTTGACCAGGTACTTATAAGATTACAACTACCACCAAATTTGGCATGCATTAAGTGACCTTATCACTTAAAGAACAAGTTCGACACACACAACAACACTGGTCAACAGGGATTTTTGTTACATTCAACCCCTAAATGAAAAAATATATAATTTTTACAGGATGTGTGTGACTCCAAGTGAATTACTCTCTAAATTTGGTGATAGTTGTAATATTTTAAGTACCCAGTCAACATGGTTTCGTCTTGGTCAACAATACCTACACATAGCTCCTTATAACTAGTTATTTTGTTATCTCTAACTCAGAGGACTGTAACAAAAAATATAACTATAAAATGTTATGTTTTAGGCGGTGCTAAAAGAAGACAGAACTAATTACATTGGTTTAGTTTTGCTGGGTGCAGCACTCCAAGAATCAGACCAAAAGGATCAAGCACCGAATGCGTATCGTAAGGCTATCGAAGTAGCGCCAGACCAACCATTGGCTTGGCAAGGGTTAGCCGCCTTTTATGAAAAAGACGATAGTAACAAGCACGCAGAAAATCTGGCGCCTGTTTATAAGCATTTACTACTTATAGAGAGGTCAGAATACTAGACCATGGTATTTAGAATTTGTTATTTGATGTTAGCATAACCCCTAATATTTGTGGCTGTTCATTTTAACAAAGTGAATTGCCTTCAAAGTTTATAGTTGCTTAGTGTTGCACAGATGAAAGCAGGCTACTTCTTTCACAGGCTCAGCTTTCAGTTTCCAAAATAGCAAGGTCGTTTGTGATTTTCATTTGTATTAAGTCTTTCTATCGAGTGGTTTAGGTATTATCGTTGGCATAAATAAACTTCCTTAACTCAGTTAACGGAATGTCTGCAGTATAGATAGATATTAAAAAGGTGAGAAACCCGTACTGACTCCTAGGACACGCCTTTGTTTAAATGTCTGCAAGTTTTTCCTTTCATCCCAAATAGACTTTAATCAGCCCATCCATCATATAGTGATGTAGACTGCAGAGATGCCAATGAAAAATACCTCCTAAAATTGAACTCACCACAAAACAAATAACTATTACTATTAGTGTTATGTGATGAAATGTGAGGCCTTTGTGATAGTTTAAGATATTTTAATTTGTATACAAGGCATATTTAAGTAAAAGAGTATGTTGGCCTCTCCTGTCAAAACTTATTTGTGGTAATGAATAGTATATAAGATTATCCAATACAAGGATAACAAAGAAAGATTTATTAGCAATTTATTACTAAAAGCATGTAGATTGTGGTTTAACAAAACTACAACAGATTTGTTTTTATGATACGGTATGTATAGTTATAGAGATGTAAATCAAATTAATTTCTTTTTAGTGACTCTTCAAAGTGGTGTGACTTACTAAAAAAACTGCAAGGCATCGTTACAAAATTTGTGAGTGATGATTTCATGGTGGACATAGTAGCGGAGTTTAAAAGGACTGGAGATAATAACAAGTCAGAAGCTATTCGTAAACTGATTCTTCATTATTTGTCACATGTTGAAGCTATACCAGAAAAATATCACAATCTGGTGAGTAAATTATTTGCATTTTAAATTGAGCATTTGTTTGATGTATTAAAAATTACAGAGCATCATTTATTTAGTATGTGGTCCAAAAACAAACTGCAGTAATATTCAACCCTTTTAGTGTTGGGCGAGAAAAAGTTCCCATCTGAAGGTGCCGGGAACTTCACTTATGTGTCTTAAAAGTTCCAAGCTGTTTTAGACAATTTCGCTATTTTCAGTATATCGATAATTAATAGTTGATAAATCAAATCTCCCGACTTCTTTCTTCATGTTTTGACATTGGTTTAAAATATCCAAGAGTCCATTCAGCTGTTATGACAAATATACGACTGTTACTACACATCAAATTGGGCATACAGTTAAAGTAGACCTGGCCTGATGCATTGTGATAAAACAGTTTCACATAGGCTACATAGGATGTAGTGTATGCTTCCCAAAATTGCATTTTGAAATTAGCAAAAGTAATTCTTTTAATATATGTTCTGTTTCATACTGCACCGTGCCTTCTACACTTAATACATTCGTATGTGTAGAGTCAAATGAAATATTTATATGAAATATGACAGCAATGAATTGGCCGTTTATCGTTGGTCCTACTTAGAAAACCTGCCCATTACATGATATTCCTTTGGATGGCAACAACCTACAATTTGCAAGACAACAAATAAGACCTTTGACCCTTTGCACTCGGGTAGGGTCTTTTAAAATGTTCCTCTGGGGTCATATGGCCACTGTCAGTGACCGCCGCCATTTCCTTATCAGCTAGAGTTTTTCTGCTGCATTATTCCTCCCAGCTCGAATGGCCACTCTCAGTGGCCAGTATTAAATTCCACGAACGCTGGCATGGCCTTTTTGAGAGGCCACAGTAACATGTGACTTAAAATCTCTTTTAGCTTGTTTGTACGCTGCTATATATCAGCTAAACACTCATCATTCATACTTATTCGCCTTAAAATACGCCCTAGTTGCGTCGGCGTCTTAGACAATGATTCAGTGGTGGTGAACTTAATAAACTCATGTAATGTCCCAGCATGCAATTCTGAACTTCTTTACGTTTTTACCGCTTCTGTCAAAGCCCATCAAATAACCTCTTTTGTTGTGCTGTTTTTCTACATGGTGATTCTTTGTGTATATAAATGTGAAGTGTGATTACTAGTGTTATTAATTTAAACTGGATGACAATTTACGATCAAATTAAATCCGATATGTACTCAAAAATAACTCCAAAGAAACATTGAAAACACATAAAATTGATAGCTCTGTTCTTAATCACCAAATATCATTTTCAGTATGAAGAATTCTTTACTTATTCACCATCAGAGTTGGACAGTAACCAGTGTCAAGTCTATATTAAACTGTTGTACAATCAAAAGAAATTTGAAGAACTGTTATCGTTTGCTGAAAATGTTACAAACACCAGGGAAGACAAGCGAGTACTGGAATGGGTGTGCAAAGTTTGTTCAGAAGAGTTTGTTGAGAACCGCAGCAATGCTATTGAGTGGTTTAAAAAACTGCCACAATATATCAGCAAACTTATGGACATTGAGAAAGACAATGTTTTGGCTCTGATGGCGCAAGGAACCTACCACATGTCTCAGAAGGCCTACCTCGAGGCTCGGGAGTCTCTTCAACAGTGTAAGTTTTAGTTTTTAACATTCTGAACTTTGTTTAATCTTTTACAAGGCACAGTAATTAGTATATCTCAATACAGTGACTCCAAAATATAAGGAAATGTGTTTATACACCTAATATCTCTTTGGACAAAATAAACCTCACTTTTAGTATTAACACTTAAAAGTTTTGAGTGAGACTTAGGTTCATCCAGACCTAAGAAGGTGCAATTGCAAGGTTTTACATGATTGGTTATCATCATCATCATTGTTGCGGATTAGGAAACCCCAGCATAGCTGCTAGGCACATCTTCCACAAGCGGGAATATTGCGCAGGTTACCGGAAGGATAGGATATAGCAGGAAAGGAAAGGGTGGGATGGTACGGCAGCCAAATTGACCCTTGAGAGGGCCAACTCCCGTTCCCCTGCGACAGTGGGATGAGGCTCTCAAACAGGGGACCCGCATTCTGCCCTCCAACTGATCACATGATTGGTTTTTGGTGATTGGTGATTGGTTTGCCTCGTTAGGAGTGGCAAAATGTAAAACTCCTAGAATTGAAGAAAGACCACACCTACTGACAGTGGTTTTGTATATTGCTGTGACCAGGCTGCCAACCGTCTACTCCAAGTAGAATCAAATGTTAACATTTTATTAGGTCCATATGAACCTAATGGGAAATTTGTATTTGTTGTCTATTTCACTGGGATCAATTCCAATAAAACGTTTTCAAAGTACAGGGATTTAATATGGGTTAATCAAAGCCATTTTGTATTTAATAGTGATGTAAATGTGTTTCAAAGTCTAACATTTTTGTTCACTCTGTTGACTGGTCCCAGGTCTGCCTTCCAGCCCGGGATTGTTCCACACAGAAGTACTGCTAGCAGAGACCCATGCCCACCTGCTGTGTCGGGATCAGGCGTTACGCTGGGTCAAGGCGGCCATCGACCTTCGACCTGATCACCCTGCGGCCTTGGGCATTCTAGCCAAGGTTCTCTCTATGTCGGACAGAGAGAAGGACTGGAGTCGATCCGTTACTCTAGCATCACAGGTGCTTTGAATTTAACTATTTTTCATAATCTGTTAAAAAATTCTAGTGGTACTTTTGTTACAAATTAATTAATGTTGTGGTGTATAGTAATTTTCCATTTGTTTTACTGTTTACACTTTGACAAATTACCCATTAAGTGCTGAACTAAAGTTTAGTGAATGCAATCAAACACTATACAGCAGTACCTTTAGCGTACTGTAGAATACTGTGTGTCTGGGGTTAGCCTAGACAATTTAGATTCAGTTAAGTACTAGCTGATTTAATTACTAACAAACTTTATGACTCCTTGTTGTTACCAGGTGCTAAAATACCACGACTCAGCACTGGCCACAGAAGCACTGTGTGAAGCTCACTTGCGCCTGTGCCAGTGGTCCGACCTGCTAGGCGTGGCGGCCAGACTGACCCATGCCCCGCAGTTGGCAGCCCTGCGACGGCTGCAGGCGGAGGCGGAGGGGGGTGACTTGCTGCCAGCACTTGCTCAGAACACCCCCGACTGCCCCGAGGCGTGGTATGGCCTCGGATGTCTCTACCTGGCGAAGGAGGACTTCCAGTTGGCCTGCACTGCGTTTCTCAAGGTAATTACCTTGTTTCTCAAGGTAATTGGGAATTGTCATATTGGGAACATCACCTGATAATTACGATTACTTGGAAATCCCAATACATTTAGAACCCCATTTAACCGACCTGAGATAGTACAAGCACTAAAGATTCACAGAGTTCCTCACTCTATGAAAGAAGTGACCAAGTACTACCCAGTCAGTAAGTAACAAAATTAACCATCACAAACACCTTGCAGAAATGAGGTAATTCCTAAAAATAGTACGAACATAATTACTAACAAATCTGGAATGATTAAAGCAAACTCTTAATTTTTGCCAGGAAGGGTGGTTAAAACGAATAGCTGTTAAAGATAAGTTTGTTAAGAGGGTGTCTAAGTAGTTCTTACTTTTGTAACACATGTATTGAACTTTTATAAGTGCATTGAACCCTCAATTTTTGAAATCGATTTACAAATAAGAGTTACTTCAACAAAAATCGCCCTAACGTAGTCACATACAGAAGATATGGTGTGTTGTTCCAGTGTGCCAAGCTCGCCCCCCACTGGTATACGGCGTATCTACAGCTCGGCCACATCTACTTGCGCGATACCGCGACGCTGGACAAGGCGCGACGCTGCTATCAGCGCGCCCTCGTGTTGGAGCCGTCGCACACAGAGACCCAGAGGGCCCTCAGTGACGCCTACAGAGCTCTGGGCGACGCGGTGAGTGTCACGCGGTCTGAGAAACTGATTATTGGGCTCCATCTTAAAAATTGTACGTGAAGTTAAAATTTGTTTCTAACCTGAATCAAAGTTTTTAAAGTGATCCAGTTATCGCTGGGTGACAGAAAAAGTAAATGCATAATGTTTCGTCATACTGCAAACAATATTAAGATAACAATTTCACAAAAACAAAATTCTGTTAACCTTTAAAAGTTTGCTTCCATCTTAATTTTTCTACTGTAAAGAAAAAAGTCGTTACTTAAGTTTTCATTGTTTATGTTGACTAATTCCATTGTTTATGTTGACTAATTCCTCCAATTCATCCAAATTCATTTTTAGTGAGTGGGTTGTAAAGTGATAGAAGTTATATGGAAAAGTGGAAATTTATTACAAATTTATGAATTCAGAGACTACTGTGGCCATTTGCATGATTTCCCTTGTCTTTTGTAATTATAGCTTTTCACTGCCAGATGGCACAACATGTGGCATTGGACCGATTTAAGTGTAATTTTAGGAATGATATCGGGGTTAGCTGTTGGTGCTGAAGTTGTAATACATTATTTTGGAAAAATGTTCATTGTCAAAGTGTAGGATTAACTATGTTATGCATAAACTGTAATTGAAATTTGTAGAGCAAATTTGCTCCCAATTACTGAGCAAAGACTTTATAAATTTATTTTATTTTCATCTTTACTTGGTAAAAAATATCAGTTTTAGTCTTCTGTGCACCTAAGTAAGTATGTACAAAGAAATATTGTAAATGTAACATTTTAATATCTTCCTTTGAGTGTTGTTTGTCCAAATTTCAATAGGATACTGACAGTTGTCTACAGAAATTTATAAATCACCACTGTAACAGTTATTAACCAAAAACTGTCCAAATATACCGTTAAAATGCTAGTTTGGATGTTTTTGCTTTTTTTAATATTTTTCATTTTACAGAAGAACAACCTCGCTCTATTAGAAAGCATTTCCCAGAAGCCAGAAGGACGATGGGCTTGGGCAAGACTTGGCCTGCAATATGCTGACCTAGGTGACACTTCTGCCGCCATCAGCTGTCTGCGAACTGCTCTCAAGTCAGAACCTGATGACAGGTATTAGCGGCTTAAGATATTAAAGAAATATTTGCCAAATCAGTTTAACACAGTGATTTGGTATAGGTAAGACCAAGAAGTAATTTTTCTGTATATGGTAACTGCGGTAATCTGTCTAAATGTTTTTAAACCTGTTCTGGTTATCTATCCAAAAGTTTGAGAGGAATCTTTTATGTGAAACAGTGATTTCTCACCATATTTATTACGAGTTTTAATATGTTATGCGATTAGCATCCAGTTTGTCAACGGGGTCGGTGAGATTACAGGGTAATTGAATAAAAACAGTTTTGGAAAACCCCAAATATTCTCTAAGATAGAGAACAATGGTGATTTCAAGGAATAACGGTGAGTGTGGACCAGCGCTTTCGGTGCTTGATACCCTTTTCTTAACAGTCTATTCCAAAAATCTCCCAACTATCCCAGAACCCTACTGGGTCCCTTAAGTAGTAATCTCCAATGGTGTAGTTGTTTAAAGTCACACACAATTCCTCTCAAACTATTTTTTGAACAGTAAAGTTGAAAGACAAACTTGAAACCATTTTGACAGATTCCCTAAACAGGACAGTTACCAACAGGGAATCTTGATAGGATTTAGTAAATAAAATTCAGAATTTGTTTTAAAAAATCTTCAGAGGCCAAGTATTTTAAGTATGACTGATGTATCAGAACTGGTTATATATGTTAAAACAAATTTTGTATACAATTTATAAATAATATACATGTAATGAAGTGTAAATGGTACAACCTTTCATAGAATGTATGGGTACTTTACTGATTTGTTGTTGATTTATTTGAAAGGTTATTTTAAATTCTAATTGAATCAAAGCAATCTTCATAACTAGTTGTTTCATGTTTCACGCAGGCTTCGCCCCGCAAATGATTTATAAAAACTAGTTCAGTTGTGTGCTGCATTCTACTACGAACATGCAGCTACTACGAGTTATGATCAGCTGTTTGTATTTTCTTCAGCTCAAACAAAAATGAATGTCCATAAGGAATACATGGGAACTTGGAAGTCCCGTGGGGCAGAGCCCTACAGGATTTTCAAAACGAAAATAGGCCTATGTGTTTATTTGGTATGTAAGGAAAATTCCTGTAAATTTTCATGCCAATCGGTTCAGTAGTTTTTGAGTGATTGAGGAACACACAGCAGACAGGCAGACAGACAGACACACACGATCCCATTTCAGCGAATTTCCCCTATAGGGAAGAAGCTATTACCGTAGTTGGCATGGTTAGACTTAAGCCCGAGACCATGATAACTTTTCGTTTTGAGGTCCCAGATGCCAAAAACACCATTTGTTCAAATTTTGTATATATGAATATACATATTTATGTATTTATTTGTCCGTAAGCATGATAACTCTCGTAAAAAAGGTCCAATCTTGATGAAATTTAGTATAGACTTGTAAAGTAGCATTTATTTGAATGAGTTCGAAATCCAGGCGGATCGGACCATCCGAAGGAGTATTTTGAGGGGGTTTTGTACCCCAAAAACGGTTTATTTGAGTTTTTCACATGTAATTTTTATTCAAATCAAACTTTAATTTACACCATTGAATTTGCCTCAAAAACAAACAATTTGGTGTTTTTCTCATTGCTCTATGTCAATTGTTTACTGAGATATTGAAAGTGCTAAATACAGTACGTTGTCTAATGTTATTCTAATGGAGAAAAGACAAATTGTATATCTCGCTTATTTATGAACATACACTGACGAAACTTGGTATATCGCTTCATTAGATTGTGGTAGGCTTCAGTAGGTTGTAATTAGCACAAAAACACAAAAGTTTACCGATGATTCCCGTAGCAGCAAATCTGCATACTCAGTCCCCATGTTATTCTTATGGAGAAAAAGTAAAATATCATATCTCCCTTAACCCATTAAGGTAGTAATTTTATTCTATTTGCAGTAGCCTATAACGGGAATTGATTGGTGCTGCACTCTAGTAGCAAAATATGTAACTAATGACCGCAGGCGTCTACGGTTCTATCCGCTAGGGGCGCGGACTGACTGAAAAACCTTAATATCGCCGCCAGGCCTTTGGTCGTGTTAGCTGAGTTGGCTACGTCGTGGAAACACCTTGGCCAGGTGGTGCTACGATGTTCATGGGTTCGATTCCCGCACACGACCAAAACTGACCATTTGTGCAACTCTCAATGAGTTAACCAGTCTTTGGCAACGTTGGTGGGAGGGTCCAAGTAAAACAAACGGTGGCAGGCTTGCTTGGAAGTTGACGGGATCGGTTAATTCTTTGAGAATTGCACGTGGTCAACACTGATTTTGCTAACTTTTACTTATGTCTACTGTGTGTGTGCCAATGTGACTCTCTAAACTGAAAGAAAACAATATTTGAATTAAAATACGCCATTAATCCATTTAAAAACACCAATTTTATACTCCAATTCACAGGTTAATAAAATTACAAGTAAGGAACGAGACCAGCTTGTATGTCTACGCCAATGGGTTAAGTATCAACTTAAACTAATAAAAATTGGTATATGGCTTCACTTAGTTGAGTTCCATTGATATTTTCATAAAAACCAATTTTATGCTGATGAATCTCGTAGCAGCAAACCTGGGTACTCAGCCCCTATGTTATTCTTATGGAGAATAATTAAAATCTTGTATATCGCTTATTTATGAATGTATATGGATGAAACTTGGTTATGTGACTTCACTTAGTTGAGTTCTATTGATATTTGCATAAAAACCCATTATTTTGCGATCCTTGTTGCAGCAAACCTGCGTACTCATACCCAATGTTATTCATAAGGAGAATAATTATTATTTTATATATCGCTTATTTGTGAATATATTTTTTAAGAAGCTTGATAAGTGGCTTAAAGTGTTACTAAGACATAAGTGCATTGGAAATTTACTGAAGACGCAGGTTTGCTGCGACGGGGGTATTTATATATTAGTAAGGATTATTACATGATTTGTAGATGGCCTTGATGTCCTTTAGTAGCAAAGGACATTACCAGGGAAGTGTCAGAAAATTGTAACCCCATACAATTTTTTTATTTTTTTATTTTTAATGGCTCTTGGAGTAAATATTCCTTTCCTTTCTGTTTCCACCTTCCCATATTTGTTCCTGCCCTTCCCTCAAAAATCTTTAGGATATATCCATAGTAGTAGGAATTTAGTGAGTTAAAATTCAGAAAGATGTAGATTAAGTAAAGTTTGGGTGAGGGGCAGGGTTGTATTGTAGATGTAACGGTAAATTAATCAGTGTATTATTAGTTGTTTTGTGTTTATTTACAGTCACCTGTGGGAAGCGTTAGCGGATGCTTACTTAGCACGGGGTGCAAACGGGTCAGCACTGAAATCATATCAGAGAGTACTGGATTTAAGACCTGGAGCGTTTTATCCTGCTTTGAAAATAGCTACAATCAAACAAGTGAGTTGAATTAAACCTGTTATTATATAGCTTGCAAACAAGAGTTATTCCCTTTTTTACATTTTTATATAAAACTTGTGTAATTAATTATTCTTTAACCCATTGAGGTAGTAATTTTATTCTATTTGCAGTAGCCTATAACGGGAATTGATTGGTGCTGCACTCTAGTAGCAAAATATGTAACTAATGACCGCGGGCGTCTACGGTTCTATCCGCTAGGGGCGCGGACTGACTGAAAAACCTTAATATCGCCGCCAGGCCTTTGGTCGTGTTAGCTGAGTTGGCTACGTCGTGGAAACACCTTGGCCAGGTGGTGATACGATGTTCGTGGGTTCGATTCCCACACACAACCAAAACTGACCAGTTGTGCAACTCTCAATGAGTTAACCGGTCTGTGGCAACGTTGGGGGGAGGGCCCAAGTAAAACAAACGGTGGCAGGCTTGCTTGGAAATTGACGGGATCAGTTAATTCTTTGTGAGATGCACATGGTCAACACTGATTTTGCTCATTTTTACTTATGTCTACTGTGTGTGCCAATGCGACTCTCTAAACTGAAAGAAAACAATATTTTATCCATTTAAAAACACCAATTTTATACTCCAATTCACAGGTTAATAAAATTACAAGTAAGGAACGAGACCAGATCGTATGTCTACGCCAATGGGTTAAGTAAACTTTTAAACTTTAAGTGTATTTTTACACCACAGTATATAAAATTGTCCTCAATATAATTGCTCACATTAAGCCTCATTTAGGGTGTACTTTTAAAAATTAAATTCTTAATTTGTATCCAATGATACAAATTACTTGCTTAAGATGTCTATCTTATTTGGAACCTAGTTTTAGATCAAATGTACAAGGGTCCCGATATAACTGGAACCTCAGAAAGACTTTGGTAGATTTGAATGCCTTGATTAGTCAGGGAATTTGGATTAAATACAATGAAAGTAGTATTAGGTAGCTTGTCATCACTGCGGCCAGTGTTATGTGGCCCAATTGTCATATATGTCTGAAAATGCAGTTTGCAGTCAGTTACAGATGATGTTTTTGTTTTCTACTTCTTGTCACTGGTTTTAGCTAATTTTAACTTTGTCCAGGAGGGATCAATGGCATAGGTGTAATTCGGGGGTGGCATGGGGGGGGGGGCAGTTGACCCCCAATAATTTGGAGAACATATTATTATGATACGATTGCTGTTTTTTAAGTAAGGGCCGTTTTCTACTAAAATTAAACACACATAATTTGCAAAAACCCTTTTTATTTTCGGATTCTACAAACTTTTCTCTTTTAGCGAATTTCCCCTATAGCAAAGAAGCTATTACCGTAGGTGGCATATACCAGCCAAAACACACAGCAGACAGGCAGACAGACAGACAGACACACACGATCCCATTTTAGCGAATTTCACCTATAGGGAAGAAGCCGTAGCAGCAGCAGACAGGCAGACAGACAGACATATACAGGGTGAGTCAGACCACCCGTCCAGCATGTATGACGGGAGAGCGGTTTGGTCTAAAGTCATCAAACAAAATTCTTCCCTACTAAAACGCATATGGGCTATCTATTGAAAATATTTTCATCAAAATCCATGTTCAGGTTGTTCCAAAACTAAAGGTCACGGGTTTGAATCTTTAAATTTTCTTATGTAAACATAAGGAATATTATACATCATTTTAAAGGTCTCGTTAAAATAAACATTTAGGCAAAAACAGAATTCACTTATCTCTATCCTTTTCAAAATGGCGGCCATTTTTGTGTAAAATATTGACATTTACGGAATACCCTGTATTTTCTCATGTCAATATAGGGTAGAGAAAATGAGTAGAGGTTTTCCGTCTCGTATCTTTTACTCGTATCTTTTTTCCGACTTAAATTTCTTACTCGTGATAAACTCAGCTTTACTCTGGTATGCTACATGACAGGTTTTTTTTGAGAAAATCTATATTTAAAAAAAAATATTTATTTTGAAAAACCCTATATCCCCAAAATTCAAAAAAGTCAAATGGTAGCATATGTCAAAAAGCATACCATTGAAAAGGTCTTGTAAATCCTAGCAACTTTCTAATTTACACCAACCTTGTATCTCTTTTCGTTTTTCTGCAATCAGCAAAAAACATTAATTTCCCGCATGAAAAGCATTTTAATTGTACATAACACATAAAATGAATGTGGCCATAGAATACATGTAAGTGTTATGCAATTTAACATGCATTTCTTTTGGGAATATCACGTTTTTTGCTGATTGCATAAAAACTAAAAGAGGTACAAGGTCGGTGTAAATTAGAAAATTGCTAGGATTTACAAGACCTTTTCAATGGTATGCTTTTTGACATATGCTACCATTTGACATTTTTGAATTTTGGGGATACTGGCTTTTTCAAAATATATAATTTTTAAATATAGATTTTCTCAAAAAAAAAACCTGTCATGTAGCATACCAGAATAAAGCTGAGTTTATCACGAGTAAGAAATTTTAGTCGGAAAAAAGATACGATTAGTGGTTTAGAAAATACAGGGTATTCCGTAAATGTTAATATTTTACACAAAAATGGCCGCCATTTTGAAACAGATAAAGATAAGTGAATTCTGTTTTTGCCAAAATGTTTATCTTAACGAGACCTTTAAAATGATTTATGATATTCTCTATGTTTACACAAGAAAATTTTGAGATTCGAACCCGTGACCTTTAGTTTTGGAACATTCTGTACATGGATTTTGATGAAAATATTTTCAATAGATAGCCCATATGCGTTTTAGTGGGGAAGAATTTTGTTTGACGACTTTAGACCAAACCGTTCTCCCGTTATATGTGCTGGACGGGTGGTCTGACTCACCCTGTATATATATATATATTAGAGATGTGCGAGTACTCGAAATTTTGAGTTCGGCAGTGAAACGAGGTTTTACTGAAACTCAAATGTTTTGAATGAGTTTACTGTCAAAATTGCAACAACTCATAAATACTTTTAAATTGTTGTAATCATATTTTAATTTTCTTTATAAACTGAAATGAACTGCATCAAACTTGTAGTGTTGCACTAATACGAGGGAGGAAGTTGTCCTAACTATTTTAGTCTCTAGATCCTATAAATCGTCCACAGAGTAACAATAAGTGACTCCGTGACTTGTTATGACAGACGACAATGATGACTCGACATCCAAGAAGAAATCCAATTCATCATAGAGTGAAATGTTTGTCAAAAATCGTGTTTTATTAATGAATCCCTTCCCCATGACTTTGCTATTGGCTAATAAATTCATGTATTTATTGTAAAACTTACTGTTTAGTTTTGTACGTAATGATAATTTTTCCACCTTTTAAGATGCCATAAGTCCAATTAAGTAGTTAAGTGTTTTAAAACATTGAGTCAATACTTATACTTTTGTGCTTATTTTTTCATTAAAATTGTAAATCAACGATTTATCTTCCAACTTTATAATTCTTAAACATATGCTTAAAATTTCTCACATTGTAATGGCATGGATCATATAAGAAGTATTACTGAATGATTATTTTCATGATCAATGATTCTGGTTAGAGCAGACGATTGAAATACTGTATTAAGTGTTTATCAGAACTGAGAATAACAAAATAATTGGTGTCTTACGTAGATTTTTAAAACAGTAGGATTACATAATCAATTTAAATGAATGGAAGTAGGAAGATTAAACCAAAAACATGATTCAAAAAATATTAATAAATTTTATAATCTGTAGATTACTGTATGGTCAAAATACTGCTAAGGGAACCAGTTTTCGTTGCCCGCGGCCGCGCGTCATCTGTATATTCAAATTCAGTGTGAACGCATTTGAGGTGTGATGTGGATTTTAGTGTTTTATTAATAAATAAGTAAGTTGTGGCTTATAAATTTGTGTTACCCTTTACACCAAAATGGAGGATTTACCAGGACCTTCAGATTGTGTTGTATGAACGCTGTCTGTGTAGTCCACTTTTAGGTTAACCTAATCTTCTTATTTTTAAAGTAAAATATCAAAAACATGTCTGTAATGGAATCTAATAGGTAAGTCTAAGAGGTTTGTGCTTGTTTTTTGTTCCATAATGATTGAAATTGAGTCAATCCATTAATTTTAGGCTTATCTGTCCTTTGGCATTGAGCTGTTTTTAATTTGTCCTTTGGCATTGATTTGTTTTGGCCATGTTTAAGTTTCATTAATGATTTTTTAAATAATTTGTAATATTTTAAAACTATTTAAGACATGGCTTCAATTTCATCAGTTGATATGCCAGGCACTTTCAAACATATCTTCATGTTGTTGCTAACTGATTGTTCTTATTAGGACTATTAGCGTTAAAAGTAATGCTAAGATATGTTATTAAATACATTTTGTGTGGTAAGTAAGTAGGCTAATGCTTTTACCTAGAGAGGTGCAAGTACAGGTTTATTAAGTCGAGTCGAGTAAATGGCAAAAGATTCGAATCTCGAGTTCGAGTCGAGTATTCAAATAAAAAAAACATATAGGTCAAGTTGAATTGGATCAAAACAGTGTATAGGGTTCCATTTATAAATGTTGTTATTAAAATATACTTTTCTAGTCACTATGACCTGAAAATAACAATAGTAAGTAAAATAAATGGATTTCTGCTTCATTGGAAAAAGGTAAGTACATTTATCTGAAAATAAATCATACCAAAGTAATTGCATAACATTTTGACATGAAGATAAAATAATTTTAATCTGTTGGTATTAAGGTTGTTATAGCCTATAAGTATTAATTAACGTTTCATTAAAAAATAATCTCAGTTTTTTATTTCATTTCCTCCTTTTTAATTTATTCTATGTTTTGTATATAATGTTTAGGCCTAAGCTACATATTTCTACGAATGGAGAAAACAAAATTACATTTAGGCCTATAAGTTAAAATAAACGTTATTTTAATATTTAAAAGGCCTATTTATTACATAGTAAAACATTAGCCTATTTACTTACCACACAAAATGTATTTACTAACATATTTTAGCATTAATTTTAACACTAATAGTCCTAATAAGAACAATCAGTTAGTGACAACATGAAGATGTGTTTGAAAGTGCCTGGCAAATCAATTGATGAAATTAAAGCCATGTCTTAGAGTTTTAAAATAAATATTACAAATTATTTAAAAAATCATTAATGAAACTTAAACACGGCCAAAACAAATCACTTGTCTTTAAAAACAGCTCAATGCCAAAGGATGGTTGAGCCTAAAATTAATGGATTGACTCAATTTCAATCATTATGGAACAAAAAACAAGCACAAACTTATTATGCTTACCTATTAGATTTCATTACAGATATGTTTTTGATATTTTACTTTAAAAAATGACAAGGTTAGGTTAACCTAAAAGTGGACTATACAGACAGTGTTCATACAACTCAATCTGAAGGTCCTGGTAAATCCTCCATTTTGGTGTAAAGAGTAACACAAATTTATAAGCCACAACTTATTAAAAACACTAAAATCCACATCACAACTCTTAACACCTCTAATGCGAATTAACACTCAATTTGAATTTACAGACGACGCGCGGCCGCGGACGACCTTGGTAGCGCGCGGGTAAACGGCGGGAGTAAACTCGCTCAAAACTCTAAGTGCCGAACTCGGCTCGAACTCGAAATTTCGAGTACTCGCACATCTCTACTTTAACCATGTAATAGGCCTTTTAAATATTAAAATAAAGTTTACCGTATTTTAACTTAAAGGCCTAGATGTAATTTTATTTGACTAGAAAAGTATAATTTTATAACAGCATTTATAAATGAAACCCTACACACTGTTTTGACCCATCCAACTCGACCTATGTGTTTTTTTATTTGTATTTGTATACTCGGCTCAAACTCTATATTCAAATATTTTGCCATTTACTCGACTTAAAAAACCTTTACTCTCACATCTCTAGAAATGGCCAACACAAACTAAACTTAAATTGAATCAATCAGCCCTGGGTAGCGTCCTGGAGACAGTGTGGTCAGGAATCTTTCTCTCTTAATAATCTACAAACTTGCTCTTTATAAAGATTCATCCTACGCAGTTTTAATAGACAATTAACCTTCAACAATATTTCCCTTCACAACAATATTTCAGTTAAAGAATTTACAATCTTTATAGACAAAGGTTTATAGAGCAAAAGTTAAATGGTGATAACCACAATTATGAAACCAGAAATCGTAAAGAATTGGCTATCCCTCCTCAAACGAAAAACTAAAACAAGACTTAGTTTTTCCGTCCGCAAAATCCAACTGAACCGCTATTGTTTTATATAAATGAGATTAAGATCAACAATCAGATTCTGAAAACTGGATTATCTGAACCAGACATAGTTTCTTTTATTAAAAATGGTTTGAGACCTGACATCAGAAATCAGATAACATTTCAAAACAATCCCCAATCATTTCAAGGCCTGGATCAGCTCTGTATTGATTTAAACAATATAAAATACAATGACTACTTACGGAAACAAATGTATCCAAGTCAAAATCCACATAACAGTTAAGTTATACACCACAAAAACCCCAAGCAAATCTACACTACAAGCCGCAACAAAATCATTATAACACCGCTTATCAAAACCCATATAACAAAGCCTGTTATATTTGCAATAGAAAAGGTCATATCGCCAAACAATGCTACAGGAAGCAAAAAAACTTACAAATGTGGGAGTCACTGGTACTAACCTCAAAAATAATAGTACTTCCGATGAGCCTATTGAAACTAACCTAACCACCGTACAAGATCATTCGCCTGAATACAAAACTGAGTTGAGAAGATTAGTAAAAGAATGGAATAAATTTAAGAAGGTCAAAGAGAACAAAATAAAGGTTAAATTTAGTAATAGTTTACCTTATACTCAAACTTGTGTAAATAAAAATATTTTTGTAAATACTTTAATTGATACTGGGGCAAGCAGGAATTTTATCATGCAGAAGCTGTATAAACAACTCAAGAATTTGAAGGTTATAAAGGCGATTGAAAATTGGAAAGGTACCATAGTTGCCGCTAACGATAGTGAAATGTGTTGGGCAAATGAAAATTTAAGATTAGTAACGTCTCTACTTCTCTTGTAACGAAGAATTTTTAGTTTAACTTCTCTACTTCTCTTGTAACGAATTTTTAGTTATGAATAAAAATAACTTTGACATGATTCTAGGCATGCCATTTATGGTTAACAGAGGATTGATCATCAATTTAAAGGAAAACGTGCTACTTTAAATTCAAGCCAGAAAATAAAATATGCATCGACAGAACTTCAGAGCAAAAACATTTGGCAATTAACCAAATCATTATTGCAGTGATATTACTATTTTTTAAAAAACCTCAATACTCAGGAATTAATTTTTACAGCAAAATACACAAAACATTCAAGCTGAATTTGTTCATAAAAGTTCTAAAATCTTAAAACAATATATATTAAGTAAAGCCTTATATTCTTTTGATGAACTCGGAGTCAACTACAATTTATTCGGTCCAAAGAATGTTTCTTTTCAAACAGAAGGAAAATGTTTTGTATATTTTTATTTATTTTTTACTTTCAAATTTAACATTAGGACTAGTTTAAGCTGTTAGTTAGTTGGGGGCTTAGTTTAAGCTGGGTGGGGGGAGTGCCTCCAAAGCATGAAGTCATGTTGTTAGAGTGCTCCTAATATTTTACCTTTTTAGCCCATTAAATCGTGTAAAATTGTTAGAAAGTCATATAAACCCGTAGGGTCAGTCTTTTTGAACAGTTTTATGGTGTTTGTTTACATTTTATGTGATAACAGTGACTTTTATTAATAAAAACCTATAAAACCGGCCAAATTATACAGGTATTTTAGACTGATTAGTAGGGTCGAGTGGATAAGATAAGGAGAACTGACCTTTGGCTGTTCCAGTTGGACTCACGCCGGCTTGTTTTCATTTGGTTTACTTATCTACATTGACTCTTATCTTGGTAACTTCAACCAAATCCACCTGTCAGTGCTGATTTTTATTTTTACTAGCTGTCTGTCAGTTATCAATGTAAACAGAACTGCTACTTAGGAAATAAAGTGTTTTACTTTTGTTTTGCTTAACTTCACAGCTTATATCTGCCATAATGGACAAATTTGTTTAATTATTTAAAGGTGTCAGAATATGCTTATAAACTGTACACTTGGTTATTGGGTGGTATAATCAACAAAATATTGAATACAATAATTTAATAACAATGGACTCTGCAATTAATAGTAGCATTACTGATAAAAGCTGCAAAATACCTAAAGGCTGGACGAGAGAGGAAGTTGTTAGGAAAAAAGTAGTAAACAAAGGAAAGATAGATATTTATATAAAATCTCCCAGAGGCAAAATATTTAGATCTAAGAAAGAACTTGCTTCTTATATAGAAAAAAATAATCTACCTTTTATTATTGATGTCTTTAACTTTTCCAAGAAAAAGGTTGACAATAATACTAGTTTGTTTGACAAGTAAATATCAGACAATACCTCTGTTGTGTCAAACACTACTGAAACACATTCAAGCTTAACTGAGACTAGTGATAGCCTTGTTGATGACACCTCAAACCCGCAACCCGTCTGCATACCAACTCTAACTGATCCTAGTTATCACTCTATTATGATGGTAAAGGAGTTGTTAGGTACACACTGGTTATCGGACTCAACTTTATACCAGTATTTTGAAGTTATTAACAATAGATTTTTACATTCAAAGGCAGGTTTAATCCTAAACCCTGTTATCTGTCATGGTTTGAAATGTATTGATGACTTCGGGCATCTAATTGAGCCACTGAATTTACATTCCTACAAGTTTTTATTTGCTCCAGTAAATGATGCAGAAGTGCTTGACACAGAAGGAGGTTCACACTGGAGTTTTCTTCTTTTTCATAAAGAGGCTAACACTTTCTTTTATTACGACTCTCTTAATGGAAAGAATCTTCCGGATGCCAAGATCATTGCTGATAAGTTATCAGAGTACATGTTTTGCAGCACTAAACCCGAGATCAAGATTATCGCTGGGACCCAACAGATAAACAGTTATGACTGTGGTGTCTACGTTTGCTGTGTGATTGATTTGTTGGTCAGACATATTATTAGCAGCAATACTCTTGAACTTAACAAAATTACGGATTTAAGGTTGAGCGAGACTGATCTCATACTTAAACGCTCCCTTATGGCATACATCATACGGAACAATATTTTGATTACAAATTAAGGGCTTCATTCCATAATATGGGGGGAAAATACACCTATCTCAACTTCTACAGCTCAGTCCAATTCGGCTGAACCCCCAACTGCAGCCCAAAGAGTTATAGATAAAGGTGTATGTATGGGTGAAATTAAACCTACTAGGGAATACCCAACAGAAGAACATAAAAATAAAAAAGGATCAGAAGATGCTGCCAACAAAATCAGAAAGGAGGATAAGTGGACACTAGTAAAAAGCAAGAAAAAAGTTTGTAAAAATAAACTTATGTTTTGTCAGCAAGATATTTGCATCTCAAATAAATTTGAGGCCTTAAGTCAGATCGGCAAAACAGCACAGTCTTTCTTGAGTAATGATAAAATTGTGAAAGAGAGTAACCTTTCTGTATATAAGAAACCAAGTGGGAAATCTACTGCTAGAAGGAGTACAAATTCCAGTGCGAAGAAACATAAAGTTATAAAAGCTAATTTTTATACAGACAGTCAGGGAAGAGGTTTACCTGAAATAATTGAGGCCACAAGTGAGGGTAAAGTAAAACTAAGTGGTTTGGTTAGTCCTGGTGCAACCATTGAACAAGTTTTAAAAAATGCTGCCGATTCAAATGATGCCCCGTTGATAATAATTGCAGGTACGAACAACATGTCAAATAAGTCTACTGAGGTGTTTTATAGTAAACTAGAGGATGAATTAAGAACTCTTGGTGAAAAACAGGCAGTGTGCATATCAACAGTTCCTCAGCGTTATGATATCCGCTACAATGTCCCAATCCACAGTGACATAATTAGTGTAAATAATTATATAAGGGAATTGACAGTTAGGTTAAGTAATATTTATCTAATTGACTTGGACGTCCTAAATAGGTTTCATTTTACCACCCATGGCCTCCATCTAAATTATTGAGGAAAGAAAAAACTGTCTTATATGATTACTGATATTTTAAGGGACATCAATAAAGGCAACCGAGATTCTGTTCCCTTACCACCTAGACCTACTACAACACTACCCGATGTCAATGATGTTAGCTCTCGTATGTTTTTGGAAGGAAAAATCAAAATCACTGAGTATGTTTTTGGAAGGAAAAATCAAAATCACTGAAGCTAACTTTAAAGATGCTATCAAGCGATTCTGTAATAATAAAGAAGTAGCGTTCGCCCACTGTATATCGGCCGACCTTCACGATGAGAAAAATATGAGTGCTGGAGTGGCAACAATATTTAAAGAAACTTTCGGTAAACCTTCAAGTTGGCTGACTCAGTCTTTGACTTACCAAAAGTTGACTAATGGTGCAACAGTTTACGGACTAGTTACTAAGCCTAATTTCTTTGATAAACCAGACTTAATGGACTATAATCTTGCCTTTGAACACCTAACCGTTGACTTCAAGAGAAGAGGATTGAAATACCTTGTATGTCCGACTATGGGTTGTAACAGAGACAAAATCTCATCTAGTAATTTTGCCACTAATATAGTTGATTTTCAACAACACACCGGAGCTACTGTTCACATTATAACATATGATGAGGGTTCTACTGGCAAGCTGAGAAGTGGACTCTCCTATGTTGACTTTATGAACAGTCTGTGCAATGCTATCTCCCACAACTGCCAGACGAATACATCAGCCGGCGCCACAGCATCAGCATGGTCCACATCGGGTCCCACATCATCCGGTTCCTAAACATCTGCCTGTTTCACACCGTCAGTCAACTGCTCATCTATGGAAGACTTTCCTCCTCTCCACCACACAAGGCTATCTTTCAACAAAAACGAGAGTGTAGTGGAATCTCAAAGCATAAGTGGAAGTGATAGTGTCAGTGAAATTATAACATGCAGTCAAAATCAGAAGGAAGTATCAAATTTGTTAGTGCAAACCAAGCCTCTAGAGGGCTATGTATAAATGTTAAGCAATCTCAAATTCTGTCTGATAGCATTGTGCCCAATGCCTCTTTGTATGGTTGTAACAATGGTAGTAATCCTAATGTTATCAGTAATAACAAATTTAATGTAAAGACAACAGACTGTTTGGTTAATCGAACAACTAATTCGGGAGCAAAATCCAAAGTCAGATTATTTCACCAAAACATTCAATACCTTCCTACAAGAGAAGATCTTTTAGAGATTACTCTGGAAGAGTTAAACCCAGACATTGTAGCCCTCAGTGAGCACAGTATGAAGGAAAACGAACTATCCAGACTTAAGGTTAAAGGATTTAAAGTTTGTTCCAATAATTGTCGGAATACAACAACAAGGGGAGGTGTAATGATTCTTACTAAAAAAAACATTAACAGCAAAAAAGTGCTAATACCCGAAATTGAATTACTTTCGACAGACAAAGAATTCGAATGCTGTGTCTCAGAGATTTCTCTTACTAAATTTTCACTTTTGTTAGTCTGTCTATATCGTTCTCCAAAACGAAAAATTTCTCCAAAATCTTACGAAAATATTTTTAGAAAAATTAGATCGTCTTTTAGAAATTTTAAATAGCAGATATAAAAGAATTGTAATTGCTGGTGACATGAACATAAATGTTCTGGATGATGACGCCACTCTAAAATTATTTAAACACATCTTAAATGAACATGGTATGTATTATGTTATTGATTTTCCGACTAGGATAACTGAAACCTCAGAATCCTCTATTGATAATTTTATAACAAATTTGAATATAAGTGAAATAAAAGTAGAAGGAATTATCACAGAAATATCTGACCACGATGGTCAGATATTGGACATTTCTATCACACCCAGCACACATAAATATATTAATAAAGAAGTTTTAAATAAGGATTTACGAAAATTTGATGATGGCAATATTGAAACGTTTTTGAAATATCTTTCTAAAGAAACGTGGTCTGATGTCTACTATGCACCTTTATGTATATTTTTAATATTAGTTTTCCAATAGTTAAAGTAGCACTAAAGTCTAGACAAAATAAATGGATCACAGATGACATTAGGAAAGAAAAAAAAGATTTAGTTTACCTTCATAAACTATCGAGGTCATGCAAATATAATTTAACTGAATATATAAAAAATAGAAAGAAAATTTTAAGGATTAAAATTAGTAAAGTAAAGAAACAATTTTTTGATCTGAAAATAAAAAAATCTTGTAATGTGATGAAGACAACATGGAATATTATTAACGCAGAAACAAAGGCTAATGATGCAGTAGGACATATTGCCTTGGTTAACAACGGTAGGTTAATTACACAACCTAAAAGGGTATGTGATACTTTTAACAATTTCTTTATTAATGCAGTTGATAATTTAATAGCACCGAATATTTCAAAACAAAATCAAATTCAAAATATCTCACAAAAATTACCTGAAAATAAATTGTCACACAAAAAGTTCCATTTTGAGCAGGTCAATCCAAATCAAATACAGTAGACTCCCGATTATCCACGACCGGATTACCCGCGCTGCGGCTTATCCGCGATCGGCCAAAAAAAAAAAAAAAACGCAACTGCGGCAAGCGAAGTTTAGCGCGTAAACGTCTATCCTCGCGCCTGCAAATTATAGCTACCGCGCGTGACGTTACTAGCGGTCAAACGGAAGCCCGCCCACCAAAACATTAGTCATCTCGCGCCATCCCTCCTGACCGCCATATCGTACGCAACTGCCCGCCATTATGCAAAGGGACAATTGGACTTCTTGGAAGGGAAACATGACACCTCGTTGTGCAATCTCATTGTTTATTTTCCTCGAAGCCAATAAAGACGGCAACTTCGACATTAGGCCTGTAATATAGTGCACTTGTCTCACGTATTGGACTGGTTTTTTACCGATGTGAAAATATTGTTTGTAAAATAATTGTGTGTTTATTAAAAGGTACGTACAGTAATCTTGTATTTGAAGTCTTTCACATTATTAAACCTAACATTCAGTAGCCTAAAGGTTATTATTTTGCTCTCACAGTCGTTTTTAACTATTTCAAGTGTGTTTTAGGTTAGGTTTGGTTTATCCGCGATTTCGATTATACACGATCGCTCAGCCACCCATTACCGCGGATAATTGGGAGTCTACTGTAGATCAAATAATTTCGTCTTTTCAAAATAAATTTTCCGCAGGGAGCGATGAAGTTCCTATTATCATCAAGCTAAAACCTATCTTGTACATCCCCTCGCACATCTAATTAATTCCTTTCTTATATCCGGACTATTTCCCAAACAACTAAAAATTGCTAAAGTAGTACCTGTCTATAAAAAAGGAGATGGAACACAGGCTGAGAGCTACAGACCAGTGTCGCTACTGACATCTATCTCCAAAGTCTATGAGAAAGTGGTGTACAAACAGGTGCTAAATTATTTAGAGACTAACAATCTTTTGGATGGACAGCAACATGGTTTCCGACAAGGAAGATCAACAATCACGGCAATGATTGACTTTGTTGAAAATATAATCAATGAAGTTGATAAATGTAATAATCCAGTTGGAATTTTCATGGATCTAACACGGGCGTTTGATAGTGTTGTCCATAGCAAACTTTTAGATATAATTTATAGTTTAGGAATCCAGAATAAAGAATATAAGTGGTTTGATTCTCATCTGACTGGGCGTCAGCAATATGTTCAATTATATTATAAAAAAGGGAAATGTATTAAAAAGTATTCATCGGAAATGCAAACACTTTGTTACGGAGTCCCACAAGGCTCTATTTTAGGCCCGTTGCTCTTTATATGCTACGTTACAGGGTTACCTCTGGTAACTCCTAGTGATGGGAACAAGCTTAGCTTGTATGCGGATGATACAAATTTAATTTATCCGGTTCTAGTTTAGAAACCATTGAACAATCTTCGAATGACACTTTAAATTTTATCAACAGCTTTTTTAGCACACGAAATTTATTACTCAATCCAACTAAAACAAATTTAATTTAATTTAAAACCAAACAATCCAAATCAAAAATTGTGCCAAATATTAGTATTAATGAGCACAAACTTAATCTATCTAGCCACTCTAAATTTCTTGGTTTAATAATTGATGAAAATTTAAGTTGGGACCTACATGTTGATTCGGTACTCAGTAAAATGGCATCTGGTCTGTATGCGATGAGGAAAATGTCTAAAAGTTGTAGTCTCGAAACTTTGAAACAAATATATTTTGCTCTGATCCACTCACATATCTCATATGGAATTAGTATTTACGGATCGACAAAGAAAATCAATTTGGACAAAATTCTAAAACTACAAAAAAAAGCTATTAGAATAATGTTAAATCTAAAATGGAAAGACTCAGAAAAAGCCACATTTGCTGAGCTTAAAATTCTGACTGTTTATAATCTTTACATTTTTGAAACAATCATTTTAACCCTGCGGTTGGGTTTAAGAAATGTAGTAAGTCATAACTACAACACGAGACATCGTCTCAAAATTGAGAAACACAACCTAGAATTTTTTAAGAAAAAAACTTCGCATATGGGTTCTAAACTCTTAAAATATATTCCAGTAGAAATAAGAAACATAACAAATGATATAAAATTCAAGAAATCACTAAAGGCATACCTCACAAGTCATCCTGTTTACTCAATTGAGGAGTTCTATTGTCTAGACGCAGCAGGGTAGTTTTGCTTACATAAATAATTTTTTCTATTTTCTCTTAGGTTTTATTTTTGTTTGTACTTTTCTTTAGTAAAACTGTTCTGTAGATTCAACTGTTAAGTTGTAGCTTAGATTAGTTTCTTAGTTTTAGTTGCAGTACAGTGATAGTACCTGCATGACACTATTCAATCTGTAAACTTGTACAGTTAATGAATAAAGATGTTTGAATTGAATTGAATTGAATTAGTTTTAATAAAATTTGACACCACTCAATGTATTCATATAAATACTGCTGAATAAAAAATGTTATGAATCTGAAACTGAATTCTCCTTAATGAAACTGCTATCTGAACTCAAAGGCCCTAATGAACTAAGTACTCTTGACTCGACAGGGCTTAACCCTACAAAGTTACTGATGCAGCTAGTCACCCACCAGGTGTCCCAGGTCCAGTGCCTTACTGACCCAGGTGCAAAACAAGACGTCCTATTTAACTGACCGCCTCCTACTGAGTGTCAAAGCACTCGGTGTTTACATAAACACCTCCAGCAAGCTTCCTACTTGACAAGATCTCACTTCCCTCAACAACGATTCGAAGACCTAGCAAGTTTAGCTCCTAACTATGTTTAGCACGTAACATCTAAAATAATGTAATCCCCTCAACCCCCTCCCCCCCTCTATTACATGTTCCTCGGTTGTTGCTTGAACTGTATATTTAATTTAAGATACATACCAAGCACCAAGAGGGCAAGTAATACGTGTGTATGTTTGGATTCCATGATGTCTTGGAGTTGCAAACAGAGTCAAGTGGTCAGTTGGTGTTTTGTCTCTTAAATACTTTGTATTACTTACTATTATTGCGGAATTTTAATGGTTATTTTTTATGAGTTTCTGTAGATTTCAACTAGTTTTTTTTTCAATTGCTAATAGAGGCTAGAATTTGTTCAGCTAACTCCTTTATGCCAACAGTCATACTCAAGAACACACCATCTGACAACATGTCAACACAAAAAAAACTTCTCATGTTTGATTTTTATACATGACAATTGTTTGCATATTTAGGTCCAAAAGTATGTATATGGAAAAACTCAAGAAGAATAAACAGTATTAAAAAGAGAAAGTCAATAAAACTTTTTTGTTTCAATAAATAATGGTTTAAATTAAAATGCAGACTATATCATTATTATATCATGGAAATATTTTTGTATCATTGGAATATGTCTGTAATATAATTGATAGCCCCGGTTTTACTTTGTTTGATTTTAACTTGATTTAATTATGTAAAAGGTTTATTTGTGCTGAATGAGTATATTCAATAGTAGTATTTTGTATTAGAATCTCCAAAACAGTCTCAGCCTTTAAAATTGTTTAACACTTAAGAAATTATATTGCTTTGATTAACCCTTTCAGTGCTAGAAATTTTTTTAGATTTTTCTGAAAAATGCTGGAATTTTTTGCATGTAATATCTGAAAAGTGCTAGGGTAAAAGTTGCGATTTTGTAGTGTTTTGTAAAAAAAAAAACACAACTTGCCTAATTTTCAAGGTATTAACTTGAAACTTGTTTTATTTTATAACTAATGAAATTCCCCAAATAAAAAATATATATAAATATGGATAAAAATATTTCAAGAGTATATACACTAGTACATATTTTTATATGTACGATTTTTTTTTATAATTTTTAGACATAAAAACATACAACAAATTTAAAGTAATGATATCAAATTTATTTTTTATTAAAAGTATATATTGTTATGAATAAATCCTGAAAATTTTATGCAAATAGCTTTATTTATAAAAAAGTTATGAAAATAAATAAAAAACTTACCAAAATGTTGATTAGGGCAGGTCTATGTAAAACCAACTCTGAACACTTTTCAAAATGCATTAGGCCTACTGTAATGTCTAACATGAAAATTATTCACTGTTATTCTGTGTTCTTATGATTATACTATTTACACTATGTACATCTTTCCTATGTTTACAAACAGCCATGTCTCACAAAACATCAGACTACTAACATCATAACCTTCATTTTCACTGTCACAAAAATCAATGTTCAGTCCTGATTCCCTAGCAAATTGTCCAATTGTACCCTCGCTGACTGGCGAGTTAGAACGTTGTTTGTCACCCATAATACTCTAAAATAGTAAACAACAATAACCTAAATAGTTGTAACAAAACGCAACATATTATAAACACACAATACGCAATTGTAAACAAAGCTGTCACAGCTGTAGGCTGCTACTGCGTAGCAAGCGACAGACGCCACTGCCGCCTAGATTCACGTCATCATTGTGGCACACGAACTATATAAAAATATAAAGGGTTTGTTATTTTCTATTAGGACATTTATTCCCTTTTGATTTGCCGCATTCTGCATGGATATAATACAATAAACATCAGAGATATATGCATTATTGTAAAATCCGATATATCGGATCTTAGCATTTTTCGGCAAAATTCCATGATCCGATATATCGGATCTTAGCACTTTTCGTGAATAAGCCGTGATCCGATATATCGGATCGTAGCACTGAAAGGGTTAAACAATTTGTTTTTATACTGAGTTATATTATTCACCTAACATGATTGATAAGAATAGCGTGTTAAGGTATAAGGATCATTAACATCAAGAAATAAACTTTAAAAAAAGTAGATCTGACTATGGTCTTTCAGCAGTAAAAAAATAAATGTGTGAGGTAAAAATCATCTGTTGGTGCAGTGATTGTTATGTAATGGTTAACTAAATGTATGGATAGAAATTGGGCAATAAACGTGCAAGGGAACCAAATTTCAATGCTGGTTTGGCACAACAATCATAAATTAAAACATGTTAAAATGAATTTTAAACTTTTGTTTACAAAAGTCGTCTAAAATAAGAACTGTATAGAATTGTGGTATGCATTATTTGAAAGTCCTTATGTCAGATAATAAGGTTGATATATAACTATTTTATTTAATTTGTTCAATACTCATGCTTTTACACGGAAGTTTCCCATATTTTAAATAGATCTGTATTTCAACTTTAAATACTGGTTGGAGTTTTAACTTTCCTCAAACGTTCAATAATTTAATTTTTCTGCAGAATTATAACCGACACGCCTTTCTTTAAAACATTACTATAAAAACACTGATCAGTACTCACAGGTTACTTGCCAGTCACTACTGAGCTATTAAAACAAAATATTGGGCAGGAGTTGGCAAGCTTAGGGTCAATCTTTCAAAGCTTAGTCATCTTTCAGATGCCCCAATGGAAAGTACACATAATTATAATAATTCTGGTGTTTGACGAGTTTACAATTTTTTTTACGTTGACAGCCTATGGCAGTTCACAGAGAGTGATGGTTAAAAGGAGTGTCGTTTCCACTGTATCCTTCAATAAATCGGTAAATTTAGATAAAGTGATGGATCGACTTTCACTTAAAGAGCTTCGTAGTGATGAATCAGATACAGATTGTGTCTGAAATTGCCTAAATAATAGGATTTCCTGAACGCCAATGGGCACAAGAAAACTCGTGGATCAATCGATAAATGAATTAAATTGAATTGATTAATATATCCAATTGAGACTATTCCAACATTTTTCAGTTAACAGACTTGCCCGAGGAGAGCTTGTTGGAGTTCCGAGAGCTGGTGAGGGAACGGCCAAAGTCCATTTTGGCTCTCAAGGGCCTCTGTGACACTTGTCTCTGCCTGGCCAAGAGCTTCCTGAAACAGAGACTGCTGGGCTTATCCAGGGACAGGCTACAGGAAGGACTGGACTCTATGGCAAGGTAATGTTTGAGGATAGTAGAGCTGGTGAGGGAACGGCCAAAGATAATTTTGGCTCTCGAGGGCCTCTGTGACACTTGTCTCTGCCTGGCCAAGAGCTTCCTGAATCAGAGACTGCACGGCTTATCCAGGGACAGGCTACAGGAAGGACTGGACTCTGTGGCAAGGTAATGTTTGAGGATAGTAGAGCTGGTGAGGAAACGGCCAAAGTCCATTTTGGCTCTCGAGGGCCTATGTGACACTTGTCTCTACCTGGCCAAGAGCTTCCTGAATCAGAGACTGCAGGGCTTATCCAGGGACAGGCTACAGGAAGGACTGGACTCTATGGCAAGGTAATGTTTGAGGATAGTAGAGCTGGTGAGGGAACGGCCAAAGTCCATTTTGGCTCTCAAGGGCCTCTGTGATATTTATCTTTGCCTGGTCAAGAGGTTCCTGAGAGACTGATGGGCCTAGCCAGGGACAGTTCATAGGTTACTCTATGGACTCATCGCCACTTCGACAGCAGTTTCTCATAAAACTCTCGCTTGAAAACATAAGAAGTGAAACGGGTTAGAAGCCACTTGCAACTAGCGTTTACCTGAGATAGTAAAAGAAAATGTTTTTTGGTATGTTATATAGACACCTGCTAATTATCAATCTGTTTGTTTAGTTGACAAATTCATATTGTTATTCTAAGTGTTGCATTGACATATTTTGGAGTTATTTCTAAGTAAAAGGAAATCAACTAGTTTACCTTGAAGTTTTATTCTTGTTCTCTTCCTTTCGGATGGTCCGAGTCCTTGCTTGTGTTTGTTATTGATTACGTTTCCGGTACGCTACTCCATTCAAGTCCTTCTCCTGTCGATGTCTCATCACTTTCTTCTGGAAGCTCACTCTTGTATTAGCACATAAACGTCATAAGCGCATATTATCATAAATGTTCACTATAAAGGCGGAAGGTTGGGCATCTCGCTAGCCTAACGGTTAACGTCTTGGACTTCAGTTCAAGGTGTCACGGGTTCAAATCCTGGGGTGACCACACAAATTTGAGGGGTTTGGACAGCTTTCCCTAAAAGCTTTTGTATACTATATTAACAAAAATTCCGTTGCCGTTGAAATACAAAATATTTTTAAAAATTGATGATTCATGCCCACCTCTGGCAAATCCGGATTCTTCAAAACCTGATCGGCTGTCCGCCACATTAGTCCGGATTTTTGAGAGTCTACTGTATTAAAAAATGGAAATGGAAATGGACTGTATGTCATCATTACACTTCGGTTTTGACTAAAAAAATTCCTGACATGATTGAGGTTAAGTTTTCTTGAAGATAGATAATTTATGCGGTCTTCTCACTTTTCAAATTTTTTCTTAAGGCTTGACCCCACAGGCCTTCAAATTTCCAATGCATTAAGGTTGTTGATTCCTTGATTATTATGGTGAAAGTATATATTATTTTCCAAACATTACAAACATGGTTTCCAAACATGGCTTTTTGTGACTGCAAGATCCCTGAGCAAAAAACGGTTCACCAGCTAGTGTACGTATTGGAAGTTAGGTACTGGTAAAACGTATTTCGTAATTTATACAAAGTTGTAGTGACAGTTTGATGTGGTGTGATTCCAGTGCCATACAGGAGAGGCCAGACATAGCGTGTTTGTGGCAGCTAGCCGCTGAGTGCATGACTCTGGCCGCGACTCTGCCCAAGTCTTGGGACTTCCTGTCCATCCCAGAAGTGCTCTCACCTAAGTCAAAAACCCTCCAGGGAATACCGCTGTTGGAGCTGAGCGCACGGTGAGTTACCTGTTTGGATGGAATGTTAGATTTTGATGTTGGTTTCTATTTAAGTTGCTAATCTCGAAAGTAATGAGATCAAATGGGAAATCTGGGTACCACCAAACTTAGAAATTTTATCATGAAAAAAAACATATCATAAAGCTTATTAAAATTTTAATTGTGATTCCTGCATAATTAAAAAAAAACAGGAAAGTGAATCTTTTAAGATTAATGGAAATGAGATCTGAGTTGCCACGGGAAACCATTTGGGTATGCCAATGATGTTACAGCTCTCACTGCTGCATGTGATGTTGAGGTAGCTCAGCTAAAGCTAAACCAAGTAATGCATGTTGTAAACAATTACCTGGCTGATCATGGTATCTTGACTTGACTTGATCCTCGGAAACGTACCAGAATGGTGTCTTGACTAAGAAGCAGGGAGACACAATCCTTCCGTTGCGAGTGGGGGATGTTTTAGGCCAGACTTCATATGCTGCCAATTACCTCAGGGTTAGTCAGGTCGACCAGCTTTTCTGGAGGGAGGCTTCCCCGGTTAGAGTCTGAAAGACTGTAAGATGAATTTAGTGGGTAAACTAAGTCTTTTAGAAGTCCCATACTCGATGGCGACCTGTCTGCATAAATAATTTTTCACCAGCTACAAAAATTTATGTTGCAAATTATTTCTGTAATATTAAATTGTTTTGATGAATAATATTTATTTATTTTGCAGATTCATGTGTCGCTGCCTAAAACTCATAACAAACGTCAGCAAAGCTAAAGTATGGCACTCTCTGGCTCTCAACTATCGCTATCAGGTAAACAGCGGCCAATTTCAGCTGGCGCTCTTATAAGCCTGCAGAAATAAGGATAGTAGGCTTACTAATTAATTAAAGTCTTCCATTTGTATGACAAAATACAGGAACACAAACGTGTTCCTTATGTTTTCAGTAGAAACTTTTAGGTAGATCATACTGAAATACAAAAGATAGTTTTGTATGTTATAATTTTTTCACATAAACTATCAGACTTAGTCAGTAATTTACATCAAAAATATTGCTGAACTGAATGTTGCTACTATTGACTTAAACTGAATCTTTTTGAATTTGATTCACTTTAAATTTCTGAGTCATATGTGAATTGCTCATCACCACTTGTAACAAACCAAACCCCCCAAACCCTATCCCCCTCTTGTTCTGTTTTGTTGCAAAATTTGTTAAAAAGATGTATAGACTTAGATGTTGTTTATTCTTTTGGACTACTTCTCGTTAAAAGGGAGACAACCTTTCTGTTTTCAAAACTTTATACCACACTGCTATTTCCAGGTGATGTTGAGCCCGGTGGGGACGGATGACAGGAAGACGTTGTGTCAGAGAGCTTTGGCTGCGGCCAAGGAAGCCGTTAAGGTCAACCCTCGCAGTTGGGAACACTGGAACCTTCTCGGCCTCATTGCTGCTCTGCCTGGTGGGTTGGCAGTGATTTTCTTTAATGGTGGGAGGGGATAAGAAGGGGTGAGGAGGGGTTGGTAAAATATTATGGTGGATTTGTTTAGGAGACCCCAGCCTTAATTGGCTAGACCCCAGCGTTAATTGACGGAGACTAGACAATTTGAATCATTTCAGTATTTTTTAATAACTATTTTATAACCTCTGAATCTGCAGGGATGGTTAAGATGGGATGGGTAAAGTAGAAAATGTTCGGGTCCATACAATTTCTTCAGAACTTATTGTCATGTGTATGAAATCCCTAAAGTTTTATCTGTAACTCTTAGACTTAACCCTCCAAGTACTGAATGCCGCGATCGCGATCCATTTCTTTACGGTACGATATTTCGTTACTGTGTGATACATCGATACTCGAATCATTTTGGATTCACAGCCATATGATTCTACATGGAATTTAAAACATTTTTAATTCCTGACTTTTTAAAGTTCTTTGCCATAAGAACCCTGAGTTCAACTAATTTCGTTGTTGCCTCCAGAGTTAAAGGATCACCGGTTGGCGCAGCACGCGTTCATCAAGGCTACGATGGCGGACGAGTCGGCGACGATACCGTGGGCCAACCTGGGCGCGTTCTACCTCACGCTGGGCGAGGTCAGGCTGGCCAACTGTGCGTTCGGGGCCGGCCAACGCACCGACCCGGAGTACTGCCCTAGCTGGCTCGGTCAGGTGAGTTCGGGAGTGTTACGTTCTTTGGGCATTTGCTGTATTTTAGTTGGGTTAATACCTGTAATAAAGCAGGAAAAGTAATCATCTAGCTTTTTCCAACAGCTTCGCTTGTTTACCTAACTTCAGTTTTGTAGTCAAATCAGATCACACTTACTTAAATTCTTATATTTACTAATGGGAAAAAAATAGACAGCTAGCTTACCTGAAGAGAATAAAAACAGGTTTAGCACAGGAAACACATAAAGTAGACGCAACAAAATTTGATATTTCGTCCCTCTTGGAGACTTCATCAGAAGACTAGAAACAGGAGACTGAAGGAGAAAATAGCAGTCTGTAAACTGGTTCTTCTCAAGTTAGTGTTGCCACAACACACTAAAATTAACATATATTTACACTAATATTTGAATTTGGTTTTTGTGCAAACTACCTATTAACCAATTTCCTAACTAATATGTTATGCATTGATAATGTTTAGTTTACAATATAATTATGTTTTAAAAACCAGAAGAAGGTGATTCTGCTGGATCCTCATACGAGTATCATACGATGTGACGTCATACGGCCTGATACAAATAAAGCAACCTCATTGGATACTTCCCATCACGCCACATCCAAATACAACACATTCCCCCTACTACTACCTTTTAACCAAACGGCCAGTAGTCGCCCAGCCTCTGCCCACTCGACCCGTCCTGGGTATTCAATGCAGTCTTGAAATGTAAACTGTTATTATTTTATTCCCGGATCGCGGCCTACTACGGACATGACACACTGATGATATATACAAAGACATCAGTAAGTACTGATATATATATATATACAGAGTACTACTGTTGTTTATTGTTCATGGTAAAGCTCACAGCCCAGAGCTTTTCCAAATGAACCCAATATTTAATAATGTGATTTAATTTGATACTTTTGTTAATATATGGCCCTAGAAGAGGTTTTTAAAAACTAATTTACTCCAATTTTATAATCGAGACCTTTCATCATAGGTGTCAGATTTACGGTTTTCTCTACCTATCCAGGGATGATTTGGCTTTATGGATAAACTGTCAACATACACTCTGAATTGCAGGCGCTGATCGCAGAAGAGATGAAGCACGGAGATGCGATGGATCTGTTCCGACACACCACGCAGCTCGGGTTCAACATAGAGTCGTGTCTGGGCTACGCAGAATACGTGTGCAACATGCTGCAGAGCGCACAAGTCAAGACCGACAAACACTTCATTTACTATATCGAGAAGATGTACGCTGTGCGGTTGGCGGTCGACGTTCTCACGTGGGCTACGGGTATGTACTATCCTCGCTAGCTACTTTTTCAGTTGTGCCGCTCAAAATTGACCTTCTTAGTGAACTTATATTCCCTTATACTCTAATACGAGCAATGTTTGTCGATTTGTTGTTTGTTTGCAAATTAACAAATTATTTCAGAATCCAGAGGAAGGTTTTTGTTAAAACTTTGGAATTAAGGGCTTTTGAACCTATAAAATTTATTGGTAAAAACTTCAGCCCCAGGGAAATTCATATTTTGTTAAAAATCTCATTTGAAAATTGAAATTTTAACGTTAGGCTTATGGAGTTTCAAATGTAAACAGAAGAATCTCAACAGCTGTGAATAAATTAACGCGTGAACTGAACACTAGGTAAAGAATCAACAAGTGATTTCTTTAAAACAGTGACTAGAACTATTGAATAAAGATTGCATATAGAGTGGACATGTTTTTCACCCACAAAACAGTAATCAGATATCACCAAGTATGGCTCGGTCCCCCCAGTACTGTGATAGATGCAACAAATGACACATTAAGATAATATTGACACTAGCTTTGGTTGGAGCAGTGAACACCAAGTGGTGGCTGGATCAGTAAATATCCTGTCATAATGGACACTGTTTGTTGCATCTATCTCGCAAAAGTTTTGCTTAGAATATCCCTTTTGCAGCGGCCCAACTGTAGCCTGTGTTTACAAATGGTAATAAATTGCCTGACAGCAGTGTCGCAAGTCGGTAAACACTAAGTGCAGTCGTTACTTCAGAGGTGACAAGCGATTTCCCTGCAAGAAATTACAAACACTGATAATTTAATCGTTGGGACAATTCATGATATAAACAAACGTGTCAACAGAATATAAGTAAAGTTGACAATTCTTCACTCAACTTGCAAAAATGTCACTAAACACTTTTGCCAGTTCAGAAAAATGCTAAATAATTGAATGTATATATTTTAGGTTGAATAAGTTGCTGAACTAGTTGAACTTGTTTTTACAGTTTGTGTATTTGTTTTAGGTCTAATTTTGATTGAATTACTGAGTATTGAATAATATGTTTTTAGCTCTATTTTTAGAATATGTTATATCACAGAAAAGTTTAAAAATAATTGAAATATTCCCAAGTAAATATTATAATGTTAAAAGCTTAATAAATAGTTCCAAATCTGTCCATCCGTAGTAAAAACTGTTTATTTCCGCCGCCAGATGAAGATCAAGATAACGCCTGCGGACTGAACATGCTGGGCTGTCTGTTGGAGCGGTGCGGTTTGTATAACACGGCCGTGCAGACCCTTAGTCGAGCCGTCAGACATGTCCCGGCCGAACACAAAGATAAGGTATGTAGCTGGACAATGTGTGCCAAGGGAAGGTGTCGTAATGACGATGTTGATGGTCTATGGTACAGACTACTTCAGAATAGTAACGTAAATAATTATCCCCGTTTTTAGGGATTTAAAAATTCAAATTTTGAAGTTTTAGCCTGTAAAAGATTCAGAAACCTCACATATAAAATGAATGCATATAAAACTATAGAAAATACAACGCCAAAGATGTTAAGCTTTCTCTCATCATTCTATCAAAATTAATTACGGAGTTATTAAAGAAAATATAAATCAACTAAACACAATGTATTGTCTTATAGCATAGTTTCATCATTCCCAGTACTCCCACACATACTTTTACACATGGCTGAACCTCTTACTGTCCTACTCAATGTTACCACCACACCATTGCAGATAAATAGAGCCAGATATATCAGAACAGTCAACAAATAAAAAAAGGTGTTAAATTTTCACAAAAAATAGCATAATTGTTTGTTCAAACATTATATTTATTTTGTTGTTTTCCTTTTAAACATGAAATTTGCTCCTCTCACAGATAGCGTACTGAATTTCAACTACTTCTAGATTTAAAATTATAAATTTAAAAATTACTATGTCTTGATTGAATATTTTCAATAATTATTCACTCCCACAGGTGCTCACCAACTTTGCTCGAGTCCTGCTCAAGGCTGGGAAGGTGGAAGACGCTACTCAGGTGTTCAAGGGAATAATCAAAGCTGATATTCACTCACAGTGTGGCCTCTCTCTTTCTCTGTATAAAGGTGGGTGTCACGAACCTGTATGAGTAAATTGAAAATTGTAACTAAAATTTCAGACTAAAGGACTCGTAAGAAGTAGAAGGGTTTGGCATATCCTAAAACCAGGTTGTCCATAAAGAACTCAGAACTCTTAATTTGCCTGAAATATATTATAATAAATACATTGGCACGTCAACTTAAAACTAAAAGTTGTTCACCTTAAAACTAACAATCAATCATGCTTTACAAATCATCAATAGCCGATGTGCTCATTAAGAACTGTTTTCAAATTACATGTAATAGTTGCATACAACTCAGAATGATAACTAAAAAAAAAAAAAAAAACTACATTTGTAAACTTAAAATGGGACAGGGCTATACAGGGTGTTCCATTAGAGTATGGTACAAATGCAGGATTTGGTGTATAAACTCATTATAAAGAGCAAAACACTATGTATAAACATTTTCCTAAATCGCTTCATTTCCCGCCTGTCTGCCTGTGTAGACTATGTGATTTTAATCAGTGCAGCATATCTTAGGAACCACTAAAGATACTGATTTAAAACTTGGTGTGTTTATTATATTAGTTTAAGGCTGATTCGGTATTAAATTAGTCGTTTCTATCTTTAACTGTTTCAAATTGGCGGCCATTTCAATTTTGTAAAGGTTAATATCTTGAAAACGGCAAACTATTAAGTATTTTATCTGTATATTTAAAAATTTTTAATTTAATACCAAAAAGGATATTATAAAGATTATAACGATCACTTTACCCATAGCTGAACAGTTGCAATTTATATATTTGAAAACGTACAATTTTTATGAAAATTATCAGAATGCCTACGATTTCCCTCATAAAAACTGCAATAGCCTCAGCTATTGCAGTATATCCGCTTATAAGGTCGTGTGATCTTTAAAAACTTTATACCATCCTTTTTGGCTTAAAATTTTACATTTATTAAATACACAAATAAAAAACTCAATAAGTTGCTGATTTTAAAATAGTAAGCTTTAAACAATTGAAATAGCCACTATTTTGAAATGGTTAAAGATAGAAACGCCAAATTTAATACTGAATTAGCCCTTAACTAGTGTAATGCACATGTAAAGTTTCAAATCAGTATCTCAAGTGATTCCTAAGATATGATGCATTAATTAAAAAAAAAAAACATACAAGCAAACAGGCAGAAAACTAAGCGATTTAGAAAAATGTTTTTTGCTCCATATTATGAGTTCTGCGAATTCCTGCATTCATGCCATATTCTCGCAGGACACCCTGTATAAAACAATAAACTTATAAAAGAAATACAATTTTAATTGACGTCATTGCTCTTTATTAGCAGTTATCTATCTGTAACTTTTGTGTATCTTAAATATAGAAAATTGAATATTAAATATTGTAGAATAGCAAATAAATGTAAACTTTCAGATATTAAGCCTTACATAAATTACTGGCTTACTATATTTTGTAACTAATATAAAGGTAGGGCAAGTTAAAATAATAATGACTTTACACAGCACCTCACTGCAGAGTATTTCTCCCGCTGCCTGCTTCCCATGCCAGTGTGGCCCTCCCCCCAGTGATCTTCCCGCGGATAGATCGCTAGTAAATTTCTTGGAACTACAACGTGATCGCGACTGCTTCCGCTCCCTTGTCGCTGTGGATGGGGCTTAATTGCCAAATTTGTAACTGATACTAATAACAATATTGTATTGGTGGGGCCTCCACAGAGTATGTTTTAAAAATGAAACCCTAATAAAAAATACTGTTGGATTAAATCTTCCTGTAGAATAATTTTTGTTGTATTTTATGTGATTAGACACTTTTGTTTTATTTCTCTAATCCACAGTCACAATTAGCTTCTACACACTGGTTACATTTATCTTCTTAGGATCAATTCAACGTCCTTATTTGAAAACTCTTATGGTTTATTTTTTCACGCCTACAAGATGGCTTTCCCTGAGAAGTCAAAGGCTTTCCCGCTGCAAGGTTTGAGCTGGGTTGATCAAACTGTTTATTTCCTCATAGTGACGGCTAATGTCCGCGATAATTTCTACCATAAACTCACCATCGCCAAACAAAGAAACTTTGAATGGTTATCCTCCTTACTTTTTCACTTAATTTGTCACTAAAAGGGTGAGATCAGTTTCACTCATGTACTCTTAATACATTTCATTTTTCACATATCTTCTACAAAACATTAATTCGGAACAAAGTTTGAATACCTTCAAAGGAAAATGTAAGGGATATTTATTTCACATGGATTTGTCTTCCTTTCATGATTTATTTTAATATTCAGTATATTCATCAATACTACAAATTAAATAATTGTTGAAAATGTATGATTCCTATCTAAAGATAAATAATCATTTTACCTTTCTAACACTATTCATTCATTCATTGTAACTTGTTTTGTACTACAGTAGACTCCTGTCTGGCATCAGTTGGTTCGTTTGCCGGATGGTCTGGCTGGCCTCATCGAAATGAGATAATCGCCTGCGGCAGGATTTCCAATGGCAGAAATCGATAGAAGTCAATTTTTTTTTTCAATCCAAAAATTAACAAAACCTCTCAGTTCAGCTGATGGGCAAATTTTGTTTCTTTTTTAATAATTGCCTGCACCGTCTTAAAAGTAGATTTTTTATGAACTGGTATGTTATTATAGATGGGTATTTTACATTTACAATTAACGCTGGCTGGTTTTGCAATTTTGTAATCTAAGATGGCCGAACTAGAGAGAGTGTACATGAATAAAGATATTTGAATTGGATTTTTAAAATTGTTAGGGTTATAAATGTTGGGGTAAGATGAACAGGGAGTGCAGTTGTCAGTATCGCTCGTTCACCTTTGTCCGTTGCCCCGCCAGGCAAGCAGTATCAGGAGGCGTATGAGGCATACGAGGCCGCCCTCAACTGGTGGGCCGCAGACGACGGGACCAAGGCACACCTACACGTGGCGCTGGCTGCCGTCGGCTACAAGATGGCCGGCCCAGAGAAGGCGAAGGCGCTGCTGCTGCAAGGGTGAGCGTGGTTGATTCGCGACTGGTGGTCGAACTGTCCGAATTATATCCAAATTATGTATTCGTGGTTCACACTTTCTGGAAAGTCAGGGGATTTGAAAAAGATTTGAGAAAGTCAGGAAAAAAGTTGAAAAATTCAGAAAGTCAGGGAAAATTCTAAATATGTTGTACAAGTCAGGGAAAAATGTTGGTTAATAGTAAGTGCAAAGCACTACTACTGTGCAAAAATTAAAATCAGGGAACTACAACTGGTAAGGCAATAAATGTACTAGACAACAACAAATTGTAAACATTAATATAAATATATATATATATATATATATATATATACTGTATATATATGTTAGGATACAGTTAGTTAGGATATAGTGTGGATACAGTTAGGAATACATTTAAACAAATATTAAAGCATTGTAAGTTGATCAAATATGCATTATGATTTAATTTGAAAATTGAAAACTGGTGAGCGAGCGTAGCTCATAGGCCTACCTGAGTTTAGTCTCTGAATATACCGAGTGGTGCTTGCGCCTCAGATTCAAGAGGTCCTGGGTTGAAATCACTGACTGGCTTTTCTGAGTTCAGACTGGCTTTGGTTTCTCATCTCACATAGTCAAATACTGGGTTGTTTCTTAAGGTGTGTTTAGACTAGTGCAACTTCATATGCGACCAATGATAAAGTATAAATATAAAAAAATATAACAAGCAAGTGACAGCAGAGCTAACTTTCTGATATTTATAGTTGCTGAAACTCATATGTTTCTTGCCAATGCCATATTATAAAATATTGTGTACAATTTTGTTCTAGTGACACTCAGGGACTTTATATACAAGATAAGATGCTTTGAATATTGCTATATTTTTTGTATTGCCCAATCTGAGTTCCATGGCGATTGGAAATACCCCCGTCGCAGCAAACCTGCATACTCAGCGAATTTCCAATGCCTCGCTATTACAAAGAGCCACTTACCAAGTTAGACAAAAATACATTCATAAATAAGTGATATATAGCATTTTATTTATTCTCGATAGGAATAATATTAGGGCTGAGTACGCAGGTTTACTGCAACAAGGAAGATAAGAAATGTGTTTTTTTTTGCAATTATCAATATAACTCAACCAGGTGAAGCTACATACCAAGTTTTATTAATTTAGGTTCATAACTAAGGGAGATATACAACTTTACTTATTCTCCATATGAATAACATGGGGGCCGAGAATGCAGGTTTGCTGCTTTGGGTAAAATCATCAGAAAGCTTTTTTTGGTGCAAATATCAATATACCACAACTAGTTGAAGCCACATACCAAGTTTCGTCAATATACATTCTTAAATAATCGAGATGTGCAATTTTATTTATTCTCCATAAGGATAACATTGGATAACGTACTGTGTTTAGCACTTTCAATATCTCTGCAACAGTTGGACATAGAACAACAATTAAAACACCAAAATGATTTTTTTGCAGAGCTAAACTTATTGGTAAAAAGAAGTGTGAAGTTTTTAGTAAAATAATCTGAGGGAAATCCAAAAACCTTTTTCCTATAAGATTAACATGGGAAATTTTAGGGATGTGATTTTGACTTTTCTTTATAACCACTTAACCTAGGTTAATGATTCAAAATATTAAATTATTTGTTTTTTAAGCTCTATAAAATGCCTATTACCAAAATTGAGTGTTTTTAAATTTTAGGGTAAAATATTCAAATAACTGATTTTTGGAAAATTTAAAACCCCTATAAAACCCCCTTCCCATAGTCCGAATCGATCTGGTTTTCAAACTTAAGTCATAAATATTACTCTACACATTTTTGCAAAATTTCATCAAAATCGGGCGTTTCTTTCAAAAGTTATTGAGGTAACGAACACACATATATATTTATATACATTATATAAATTTGGCATCTGGGGACCTCAAAACAAAAAGTTATTATGGTCTCGGGCTTAAGTCTTACCATGCCACCTACGGTAATAGCTTCGTCCCTATAGGGGAAATTCGCTAAAAAAATATATAAAGATTAAAAGTTATTATTTTTAGAATAAACAAGATGTAATATGCTGAGATAAGGTTGCGGGTGAAGTAGAATTAAGTTAAAATAGCTTCTAAGAAGATTATTATTTTTAAAACATTAACGGAGGCTTGTTTTTCCTTTACGTAGTAACCAGTTGAAACCACAATCGGTTCATGGACTTTTTGCCGCATGCTCCCTGGGAATGCTCAACGGAGACTTGGAACTGAGCAAGTTGATGCTCAAAGAAATGCTGAAGTACCAGAATGAATCTGACTACGTCTCACATGTCGCTCTCTTCCAGGCTTACATCAAGTTCATTCAGGTGACCTTCATACTTTTTTATGTTTTTTTTTGTACATGACTTTTGTATCAGTCACAAGTAAACCATGTAGTTGTCGGTGTCCCTCAATGGTTCGTAAGGGTAGCTTTGGATAAAATTTATTTCCTCTGCAACTACTTACTTCACTTAAGATAGCGAATCAGGGTGATTCAGAAAACCAATATTTGTAGTTAATTACAGTAGTACCGATATTAATTATGCTATAAAAACGGGTTGATCATAGATTGTCGGGGAACCATTTCCTTTCAAAACGTTAATACGTGCCATTGTTCTTGACAAACACAAGGAAATGCTCTGACTTTCGCGGTCAACATTTTCAACATCATTTTCAAATTTTGTGAAGAATCAATTTGGCGCAGTTCAGATTATCAGGCGAGCACTCTAACCATTACGCTACCAAGCCAGTTATGCTTGAAAGTCTCCATTCGGAACAATAACGGCCATTTTCGTACCTGTTTTTCGTTTTTGTGTGCTGAAGAGACAGACATTTTTCAAACTTTGTAACAGGATCTGCACGAATTAATTTATGTGTGTACTGTGTAGCCTAACATTATTTGCTGTTGTTGCATCCCTGGCCCCAATACATACACAGATTTTAAAACTGAACTGCATCGCTAATAATTATTTAAGTCCTGGTTAATTTCTAATCCTGGTTATCGAGCAATCAAAATAACTTTATTCGTAGGGTATGTAACAAGCACAGAATGGTGTCCCAAATATTAAACTTAAATAAAATATAATTTCATAGTTATATTTTTACTGCTTGTTTCACCGCTAGGGCGACACGGCAGGCTCGGTGAGCAGTATGAGCAAAGCGGTTCACCGGCAGCCTAACCAGGCGGCGCTGTGGCTGCACCTCACGCTGCTGATACTGCAGAAACAGAGCATCAGTGCGGACCCTCCGTGGAAGGTGGCGGGGGCGGCGCAGAGCGCGCAGACCGCCATCACGCTGGGCCACATGTACATGGACGTATCTAAGGTGAGAGTGGTGCAACGAGTACACAAACGGGAATATTAACTAGGGGTGTGCGAGCACTCGAAACTTTGAGTTTTCGGCCGAGTATTTTAATGCTCGAACTCGACTCAAAGTTTTGAAAAATACTCGAAAGTTCGAGCGAGTATTTCCCGCCGATTTCCGGACGATCGCTAACGATTGCGACCGGCCACAACGCATAGTAACGGCCGCAAATGGCGATCGCATCACGTGAAATCGGCCGAAAATGACGATCGCTAATGATTGTGACCGGCCAAAAGGCGTAGTAACGGTCTCAAAAGGCGATCGCATGACGTAAAATCGGCTGAAAATGGCCATCAGACCGCGTAATTTCGGCCGTAAATGATGACGGAAAACATAATATCGGCAAAAGCGGCGTCCGGGCCAGTTACTATTGGCCGTAACTAACGATTTCGTCATCTAATACTGATTACAGTAGATGTATCGACCAGGTGATATTGGCCTAATGACAACCGGACCGTGTTTTATCGCCGGCAACGCATGTCAAACCGCGTTTCGTTTGTCAATACTTAATCCAGTTTGATTGTACTGGCTAAAACTTTGTATTGCTACTCATGTTTTAGTTAGAAACCATGTTTAGATTATCAAAACTAGGGTGGTATTCAAATCCCATTAGTCTATTTTAAACTACCAACTGATGGCAGATACTCGCTTGAAAATACTCGAAACTCGAAAATAATTGGCAATACTCGACTTGATTAAAATTATCACTACTCGCACACCCCTATTATTAACATAACAAATACATTGTTTTGTACGCCTGGCATGCTGGAAACATCAATTTAAAAATATAGCAATCGCAAAAATAATCATGCACGGTTGGCCTCAGATATCCTGAATCACTGAGGCCACCCCATGTGTATACTGTGTAAGACGCCGACGCAACTAGGGCGTATTGTAAGGCGAATATGACTGAATGAGTGTAGAATGAGGTGAGATTCTGCGTCAAGGTAGACGGGGAATTAAACTAATCACAGGGCTAGTCACTGGACATGCACCTGTACGCATGGGCATTTCAAATGGAGATGCAGGAAGTGTTCACAGTCTGAAGAAACCCTTGGCACCATGGTGAGGGTGAGTCATCTGCCCGTATCTTGATGGTTTCAGAAACCATTTCAAAGGGGAGCGCAAAAAGCCTAAGCGGTTAGCGACTAGGTCCGCTCTGAAATGAAATGATAACGCAAAACTTCTGTGCAAGAGAGCGCTGCTAAGAATGAGAGAGAAGGAGATGGCAAATGTATTGAACTGTTGATAATGAAACCCTATTCAGTCATTATTTCATGTATTTTTTCATATCATCAAATCAGAAAAAGTTAAAGCTAATTATATTCAGACATAGTATATGTATACATATACATCAAAGACATTATAAAATAATAAATAAAATGCAAACATTTTTATAGCAGAACAATGAATCTAAGTAAAATCTACAGTAACATCAGAGTTTTAAAATTCTTTAAGACAGTAAAATGGATTTTCTAACAACCAACTATATAAACGTGTTTTAAAAATACTTAAAGGTGCAGTTCTAGCTGATATCGGTAACTTATTAAAAAATGTACACAGTTTACCTTGTGCGATTTACCCGTTTTGGTTAATCTATGCTGTGGTATATCAAGTCCAGCGAGCAAGGAATGGCAATGTGGCGCGCGGACTGACGCCGACTTTGAAACCCCGGGACCTCTGGTGGAGGGGATACGGCGACTAGTCACCCTAGTAGCGAGCATCTGGATTGTCATTCTAGGCTTTAAACTAAGTTTAAAAATTTGAAAAATGCCCCGAAAAATGTGGATATGGAATGTAATCGGATTAGTTCCCACTCCACGTTGTGCGATGCGGCGGCCGGGTTCGGGGCCGTTCGGTGGAAAATTAACTTCTCACTTTACAGCTGCCTGCAGGCTAAACTAAAGGTTTTACAAAAAAATTTTAAATGTAAACGTTAAAATTTGGTACATTTCAAACAACTTTCTCGCTGACGAAAATCACCTGTCCAAAAAATAAAAAACTTACCAGCCGACCAACTTTTTCATGTCCCAAATTTTACGAAAACTTGTTTTACTACATATTTATATATATTTTTTTTAATTGTTCCAATTTCAATTTGCATATTTATAAAACACCATTACTAGGGTGATATAGTATTATTTAATGTCTCAAAATTTCAGAATTTTATCTCAACTCTAAGTGGTCGATTCAACGGTGTTAATGAATGGCAGAGGCTACGTACAAGTCCGACGTGAGCCGCTACTGTTCACGTCCGTTCCAAATTATGCACCGTACGTTACTTTTCCTATGATTTTTAAAACAAATTGAGAGCCAGAACCTCCTAACCTAACGTAACGTAACGTAACCAAACCTAACCTAACGTAACGTAAAGTAACCTAACCTAAACGGTAGCGAAGTGAATTTGCCCTTACATTGGACGTGTACGTAGTCACTTCGTTAATGAATCGCGGCAAATTAAAAATTGTGGTCGCGGCGGACAGTGGAGCTGCCTGTTGCACCTCTGCTAACACAGAAAGGTGGCTTCAGCACTTCTGATGTGTAAAGGATAGGGATTGCCACTCTATGGTATTCCTTGCTCGTTGATCAAGTCTCATTTTACTTCTTGTGTTGTGGTTGCGAATATTTTCTCTAATAATAAATGCATCCAAGTTTTGTTTAATGTGCAATAATGAACAAAGAATATATAAATTTACCACAGTTTGAATTTTAAGTTTGATGAACAAGGGGCGACAGTGCTCCACAGGGCCAGCCCTACACATGTTGTGAATTACTTTCTTTTGAATCAGTAAAATGTCATTGACAAGAGGAAATTTTGAAGTAAACACAGGTGGAGTACACTTCCCGTTCTATGATTTTTTTTGTTGAAATGAAGTTATCAACATTATTTCAAACTTGAATATCAGAATTTGTTCTAATTAACCTAAAACACACCTCACCTTCATGTCAAAGAAAATTTTGAAAATAAGATATTTTTGATAAAGTAAATAAGTAAAGACTATGCAAAAAATAACAAAGAGCCCCTTTCTAGTAATCCTTTTGGGGTTTGAAAAGTGTTCGACAGATAAAGGGTGACGTGAGTAGAGCTTATCGAACGCTTTTAGTCAATGCTAAGTAAATGGGATAAGCAATTACTATTTTTTTAGCGAATTTCCCCTATAGGGAAGAAGCTATTACCGTAGGTCTCATGGTAAGATTTAAGCTCGAGACCATAACAAATTTTTTTTTAGGTCCCCAGATGACTAAAACACTATTCGTTCAAATTTATATATATGTATATATATATATATATATATATCTGTGTCCGTGAATGCGATAACTTGAGTAAAACATGTCCGAGTTCGATGAAATTGGCTCAAATGTGTTTTTAAGTTCGAAAACCAGAAAAATCGGACCATGGGAAGGGGGTTTATGGGGGTTTTAAATTTTCCAAAAATCAGTTTTTTGCATTTTTCACCCTAAAATTTTTAAAACCCTTAATTTTGGTTTAGACCATGTTATAGAGCTTAAAAAACAAATAATATGGTATTTTGAATTATTAACCTAGGTTAAGTGGTTGCGGAGAAAATCCAAAAAAACCTGCTCATAAAATTTCCTATGTTAATCTTATGGGGAAAAGGTTTTTTGCTTTTCCTAAGTTAATTTTAATGTAAACTTTACATTTGCTTTTACCAATCACTTCAGCTCCACAAAACAATCATTTTGGTTTTTAAATTGTGATTCTACGTCCAACCGTTGCAGAGATATTGAAAGTGCTAAACACAGTACGTTGTCCAATGTTATCCTTATGGAGAATAAATAAAATTTGATATCTCCATTATTTATGAATTTATATTGATGATATTGATGTGGCTTCACGTTGTACTGGTATATTGATATTTGCTCAAAAAATAAATGTTTTGTTGTTTGTCCCCGTAGCAGCTAACCTGCATACTCAGCCCTAATGTTATTCTTATGGAGAATAAGTAAAGTTTTATATCTCCCTTAATTATGAACATAAATTAATAAAACCTGGTACTTAGCTTCACTTGGTTCAGTTATATTGATAATTGCATAAAAACTCATTTCTTATCTTCCTCGTTGCAGCAAACCTGCGTACTCATTCCTAATGTTATTCTTATGGGGAATAAATAAAATGTTATAAATCACTTATTGATGAATGTATTTTTGTCAAACTTGGTAAGTGGCTTTATGTAGTAGTGAGAAACATATAAATGCATTGGAAATTCGCTGAGTACGCAGGTTTGCTGCGACGGGGGGTTTACCCCCGTTGCAGCAAACCTGCGTACTCAGCGAATTTCCAATGCATAATATATGTCTTAATACCATATAAAGCCGCATACCAAGTTTCATAAACATATATTCATATATATACAAATAATTATTCATATATATATACAATTAAATATCATACTTTTAATAATTATTATTAGCGATATATACAATTTTAATTATTCTCAATAAGAATAGCATTGGTGATGAGTACATAGGTTTGCTGAAACAAGGAACACAAACAATTGGTTTTTATGCAAATATAAATATAATTTAACTAGGTGAAGCCACATACCAAGTTTAATCAATATTCAATCATAAGTAAGCACTATATAACATTTTAATTATTCTCCATAAGAATAACATGGGAGATGAGTAAGCAGGTTTGCTGCAACAAGAAACTAAAAAAATGGGTTTTTATGCAAATATCAATATATGTGGCTTCATGTAGCCACATATCACATGTATGTGGCTTCAACAAGGTGAAGCCACATACCAAGTTTTATTAATTTATGTTCATAATTAAGGGAGTCATTACATTTTACTTATTCTCCATAAGAATAATATGGGGGCTGAGTACGCAGGTTCGCTGCTACGGGGATAATCAACAAAAAATCAATTTTTTGTGCAAATATCAATATACCAGTACTACGTGACCCCAAAGTATATTCATATTCATTTTTTTATTCATATTACCCAAAGACTAAAACTATTCTTGGTTGGAAAAGCAGTCTTTTCTTCAGTTAATATGTTGTAATTACTCACCTTTACAGTTTAAGAATCACTTTATTGACACTATTTATTTTACTCTTGTGCACAGTGAAAATAAATATGCACAATTAATTTTTATTTGGATATCTTTTCTCGGAACTCCTGATATTGACTACAGAAGGTATAAATTTACCCAAGTCTACCGGAGTGATCATTTCTCTGTTTCTCGGCGGGTGAAACTTTTCGAGGATTTAAATTCTCATTTTCAAATCCTCAGTACAAGAATAATGAACATTACCCACAATAGGTCCTCAATTTTTTTAAAACGCATAACACACATACAAAACTGAGAAACATACAACTGTCCACAAGACTTTGAACGGCATTTCAAGTAAGGTTTAGGGAACATTTACCCAAACATCTAAGATCTAAATATGCAGAACACCTAGTTGACAAACATATTTGTCAATCCAATCAACTGTGCAACACATTGATTAAGAGTGGAGAACAAAGGGCAAAGTCCATAGTACGATCACCCTCCGTGGTGCAGTCATAACCTGCACCTGTTCTGTGCTCACTCGTGGTCAAGAATTGTGTTGATAACTATGTGTTTCTCTTTTTGTATGTTCTTTGTGTGTGTTTTTTTAAATATTTTTATATACATTCTTGTACTGAGAATTTGGAAATAAAGATTAAAATTCTCAAAACGTAACATCCACCAAGAAATGGAGAAAAGATCACTCTGGCAAACTCAGATAAATATTTAATAACTGTTATTTATTAAAATTGATTTGAGACCTGTTGGGAAAGTGGTATGTTATTGAGAAGAGTTACTTTTACTGTGGAAAATGAATATTGTGTCAAAAATTCAGTTTTATGTGGGAACTCTTGTTCAATGTGATACGATAGTAACCTTCCCACAGTACCACTCTAACCCTACTCCCCTCCGCAGGTGATGGCTGTGGTGAGTATGAGCCACCTACAGGGAGGGGACGCCCGCCAGTCCCTGGCTGCCAGCAAACGAGCCGTGCACCTGTACCCTCACGTGGGCGAGGCGTGGGCGATGCTGGCTGCATCGTGTTGCGCCGCGCGGCTCGACACGCCTATCCGCCCCCTCGTGTCGCACGCCAGACAGAACACAGAGCTCGACCGGCCGCTGGCCAAGTGGATGAGCAACTTTGAGCGGAAGCTGGCCATCGCCTCGTCTTGAAGTGGGAGATCAGGGTTTATTTGCTTCTATCGATTTGTATTTGTTTTAATTGTACTCCAAAGGATTTGATCGGTTTAAGATCGGTATATTACTGTACTGTTTAGTGATACACATTTTGTATCCATAATATTTTTTATAACTTGTTTTTATTTTTGAGATCAATCAACTTTTAACTATTGTTTCTCCTTAATAAATAGATCACCATGAAGGTTAGGAGTGAGTGAGTGAATTTTATGACCAAATCTGTTTGTACTTAAACTTGATCAAAATCTTTAAAAACCTCAATAATAATTGAGCCGGCCCGTAGTGAGTACCAAATTACCGCATCATATACAATTTATCAACAATTTGGATGGCACCATGAAATACTTCTAAAAATGAGAATAAAATAAAAAATAATATATAATAAAATGAAATTTGAAGTAATAAAATAAATAGTCAGCAATGACTCTTGACTTTTAACTACTAGTTAAAAATTCCATCACCAGTTAGCACTAGCCAAAATCTTCAGTATGATCTTATTGAAAATTCCTGCCAAAATGGTGACTGAAAACATTATTTATGTTTGAAGACTGAAGCGGCCACAAGACAATGTTTACTCGCTTAAGATCACGTGATCATCTCTCATTTAATAATGCTACCAACAAAGTGATTAAAATCATATTTTAATTATGTTCAAAGATAAAATTATTTATTTATTTGTGTTTAATCCTGTTACTAGTACTTTTAATTTTAGTGGAATTTTATTTTGTTCATAACCAAGTTCCTACTAATGGTATTTTTTTATTGTTAATTTGCAATTTTGGAAATAAATAACCATTTTCAATTATGTTTTTACATTATTATGCATGGTTTTTGTCTTGTTTCTTTTAATTTGAACTTATAAACATCTGTGTGTAAGTTTAAGTAAAATAATTGCTGACATTTGAACTGTTTCTAAAGAACACAGACAAATTGTCCATTCAGTTATTATGCTCAAAATATTGTATTTTATGAATTGTTAAATATGTTTTATGATGATAAATAAAGATTATTTTGATTGTGCTATATAAATAATGTGGATAATTACACACATACAATAAGGATATTTTTATATTTATATAAAATTATATTTCAATAAATGTTTTCTAATGTACGATTTAAAATAATACATGTCTTTCAGAGCATAACAGCCCTTAGATAAAAAGATGTTAAGATCTTTAAGATCAGTGTGATGAAACTACAACTATTCTTAATTTTCATGTTATTCCATTCCCTTCTTGCAAGGTCAGGTAAAAGTAGAAACTAAAAAAGTTGAAATATTATTTTATTAAGTGTTTAAATATTGTATTACTGAATATTATATGCATGTCTTAATTTGTATGCCAAGATTAAACAAACTATTTTTATATTTTGTTTTAATTCGTCAATGTGTAAACTTTATTCGCTGAATGATAATAATATCAGATAATTATGAATCATTGTGATGATTTTAAGATAATTGTAAAAACAGTTTTTTGGAGGGGTAAACTGTAAAATATTGATTTGTGACTAAGTTGACCGAAAATAAGAAATTTCAGAAAATTCTTTGTTGTTATTTTATTGGACCTGGTTATTATTGGCTATTTTTGGTTATTGTTTATCCTAGACAAAAATAGTTTTTTGAAATGTTTTGTTTCTCCATATTCATGTTTGACTGTTCCTATTTTAACTAATGTTATCCAAGTTGATCATTTCCCTATCCTTATAAACTATCAGGTCATATTAAAAATTAAAGTATTCCTCCCAGGAATATCTTAAACATGTTACAGTACACCTCAGATTATCCGGAATAATGTGGCGGAATATTGATCCGGATGATCTGAATTTACTATGACATCATATAAATAACTATCGAGACACTAGTGCTTGCAATATTGCTGCTGCAAATTGTGTAGAAAGACTGTAAAACAAGAATAGATGCAATTTTTGTTTAGTTGTCGTAACACACAATTCACTCACAACTATCAGCTAAAAATGCAAAATAACCTCACAAATTGTGGTTAGTAATGAACGGTCAACCAACGGTTAAAATATAGGGGACTAGAGGTCTTATGTGGGGTAAAAAATTGAAGCCTGCTTGGTCGTCTCATTTTCCTCAGGTAACCAATCAGATCCTTTCTTCTCAAGTTAGATGAAACAACTATTTTTCATACCTTAGTTTTATCATCACAACTACCCCCATACCTAACTACTCAAATCAAATCAAATAATTCTTTATTCAGTCATAATAACACATTACATGTATTTGAATAGCATCACATGAGTATGCACATTAGTTATAAATTAAAACTATTATGAAAAATTAAAACTATTATTAAAGCTAAAGGTTGACACTGACTAGGATAGAAAAACAAAACACTTTGCAAAGTAAGAGTCAGTGCTCAAAAATATGTTATCGCTATCATGTAGCCTATCACATACAATACAAATATTTGGAGTTAAAATGAATGTTGCAAGTTTTAAATTCATAAATTATATTAACGATTAACAGTGAGATTTAATTCAAACATCTTTTTAGCAATCTTTTTAATTTATTCAAGTTGCTCTCCAGTCTTACAGGTGCCGGTAAGTGTTAAAAGAACTTCAGTCCTGCATAAGATTTTTTTTAATAAAATTCTAAGTTGTGGCGAGGTAGGTTAATTTTGAATCTGGTATTATAATTGAGGATTCTGTTTGAAGTGGACGATATTTGAAGTTGTTTGCGTAAATAGTTCTTTCATAAATGTATAAATAAATTATTTACTGTTAAAATTCCCAAATCTCAAAAAACTTCCTTAACTGAATCTGTTCTTTTAAGCTTCATCATTACACGAATATCTCTCTTTTTTTTAATTAGGATTTTATCGATATTGTTTTTGGTTGCTGCGCCATAAATAGCGATTCCATAAGATGTGACAGTGAAGAAGAGAATAATAGATGATTTTTAGAGTTTCCAAATGGCAAATCCTGGACATCTGTCGCAGAGCATAAATACCAGAAGATAATTTTTTAACTACATGATTAATATGATCATCCTAAGAGAGATTTTCATCAATAATTAGACCAAGAAACTTTGCTCGGTCTACTTGTTCTACACTATCTCTTTTTATAAAAATATTATGTTCAAATTTTGTTCTTGATTGTTTGGTTGAAAAGGATATAAAATTAGACTTATTTACATTTTTGAGAAGATTTTTTTTTCTAGAAAGTCTTTAGTGGTCAAAAGACTTTTACATTACTGTTCAATGTGTGATTGGGATTTTCCTGTTAATAAGATATTAGAATCATCAGCATATAGACACATAGAACCATCACTCTCAGGAATCATCTCTGACATACCACTGATGTAACAAAGAAAGAGTACCTAAGATCGATCCCTGGGGCACTCCATATCACAGTGTTTCATGCTGAGATCTAAATTGATCAATGTATTTTGTGTTATTACGTTCTACAATATAATCCACTTCCACAAACTTCTGTTTATTTTCAAGGTAAGAAGTAAACCATCTAAGATCTTTTCCACAAATTCCAAGTTCATTTAGAGTTGTTAATTGCTTCCTTTGTGAGACACTGTCAAATGCTCTATTAAGATCTAAAAATATTCCTTCAACTTTTTCACCTTTATCAACTGCACCACTATCTATTATCAACTGCATAAATTCTATGCTGGCAGTTGTTGTGGACTTCCCTGATCGAAACCCGTGTTGCTCTTTATCCAATATTTTATTGGTTTCAAGGTCAAGGTATAGGGAGGGATAGCTGGATGTAAAGAATGCGCTCAAATATTTTTGAAAAAAGCAGGTAAAAGGGAGACAGGATGATAGCACGACGGATCTCTAATACTACCCTTTTTAAAAATGGGAATAACTTGGCCAGTTTGAATTTGGATGGGAAAATACCCGAGATGAGCAAGAATTTATTAAGTGTGTCAATGGTTTCAAAATAAAAAACAATGATTTCTTTATTAGAGTAATAGGTATTTCATCATACCCTGAAGAATATTTATTTTCAAATGAGAGAATAACATTTTGAAGGTTTTCTTCAGTTATAGCATAGAATAAATGTTAGTCTCGAACTTGAAGCTTTTACTTTTAGTTGGGAAGTTTTGCTGGATAACCGTTTTTTTTGGTTTGGTGGAGAGGTAACAAGCGGTAATACAGTATAAGCTTTTCCACTGCAGTTGTTAAAAAATGATTCAAAATATTACTTACAGAAACATGATGGGTTATGATTTTACCATTCTGGGCTATACTTATATTAGGGGTAAAGCTTTGTTTTGATTTTAAGTTTATTTCACTTTGTATTATGTTCCAAGTTGCTTTTGTTTTATTACTAGCATTTTGAATCTTCTCATTATAACATGTTTATTTAATACTGTATATTGATTCTGTTAATTCTCTTTTAGCGAATTTCCCCTATAGGGAATTAGCGAATTTCCCCTATAGGGAAGAAGCTATTACCGTAGTCGGCATGGTAAGACCTAGGCCCGGGACCATGATAACTTTTCGTTTTGAGGTCCCCAGACCCCAAAAACACCATTCGTTCGAAACTGTATATATATATATATATATATATATATATATGTGTAAAGCAACATTTATGACTTTAAGTTCGAAAACTAGCCAGATCGCTCTATCCGAAGGGGTATTTTGGGGGGGTTTTGTACCCCAAAAATGGGTTTTTCGAATTTTTTACATATAATTTTGGAAATAGTCAAATTTTAGTTTTTTCCATTGGATTCAGCTTAAAAAAACACACAATTTGGTATTTTGATCATTTCTCTACGTCAATTGGTTACCGAGATATTGAAAGTGCTAAACACAGTACGTTGTCTAATGTTATTCTTATGAAGAAAAAGAAAAATTTTATATCTCGCTTATTTATGAACGTATACTGACGAAACTTGGTATACAGCTTCATCTCGTTGTGGACCATTGATATTTGCTCAAAAAAAATTTTTTACCAAAGGCTCCCGTAGCAGCAAACCTGTGTACTCAGCCCCATGTTATTCTTATGGAGAATAAGTAACGTGTTATCTGCCTTCATTATGAAAATAAATTAATGAAATTTGGTATGTGGCTTTACCTACATGAGTTATATTGATATTTGTATAAAACCCCATTTTTTGTGTTCCTTGCTTCAGCAAACCTGTATACTCAGCTGCCATGTTATTCTTATGGAGAATAATTAAAATGTCATAAATCGTTTATTTATGACTGTATATTGATGAAACTTGGTATGTGGCTTTATGTAGTATTAAGATACATTTATATGCATTGGAAATTCGCTGAGTACGCAGGTTTGCTGCTACGGGGGTATTTTTTCTTTTACACTTTGACATATACCTACCTTTTTTCAGCCTACCAAAACTTTCTAGTTCAGTTATTTCACTTTTTTTATTTATCATTTAATTTGAATTCCATTTGCATTCATTATACCCCTTTTTTACACGTGAGGTTTTGAGAAATTAGCATCAAAAATATAACCAAAAGTGGAGATGAAAACATATTTTTCATTTACAGGAGATTGAAAACTTCATACCAGGTTTCATCGTACTAGCCCCTTAAAAACATAACTAACTTGTTGTCAGTAAACTTATTACATCTTTTTAAAAATACTTTTTTATTTTCACTTTTTAAATTTTGTATCGCAAGAAGTTGGGCTTCATGATCAGACATATGGGTTATAATCCCTGTAACTTAATTGGACACAATTTATATTAGTAATAAAATTATCTATTGCTGATTCGATTTTATAAGTTACCCTAGTTGGAAAATTTGCTTTATAAGACATATTATGCATAGTAATAATACTTAAAAATCTATAGTACAGTGCATTATGTTTTAAAACATTAATGTTTATGCATCCAGCTATAATGATATTTTAATATTTCTCTGTCAATATGTCTAGTGTAATTTCAAGTTTTGTTAAGAAAGGATCGTTATATCTACATTCAGGAATTCTATATAAACGTACTAATACAAAATAAGTGCCTTCAAAACTATTATTTCAGATAAGCAACACTCAAACTCCTTCTCTGATGTAATTTCTTAAATTCCTTTAATTCAAACTCTTTTACTATTGATATATTTGTTTGTGAGAGTTAAAACACCACCACCAGTGGTTGTTGATCTGATCCAATAAGAATATATTTTTAATATTTAAATGTAATAAATTAGTCTCATGTAAATTTATCTCGGTTAAAACAACCGTATACCCAGTTTACAAAGGACTAGAAAGTAAACTTTCAGATCTAAGCAAAGATAAAAGTGTCATCATGGCTACAGTTCCCCAAAGGTTTGATAATGATTTTAATGACCCTATACATGATCAGGTCTGCCTTTTAGATAACTATATCAGAGAGATAGTTGCGAGGACAAGTAACGCTTATCTTATTGATCTTGACCATCTCGAGAGATCACATTCCAGCAGACATGGGCTGCATCTGCAGAGCAGAGGGAAGACTAAGTTTGCTCAACTAGTTAAACATGCTTGATGGTCCTAACAAAACCTTCAAAACATCTTTAGGAATAGCTGGTTCAGAAAACGACTGTATCATGGTTTTAAAGGGAAACATGAGCACAGTAATAGACCAGTCACGCGGTAATAAAAAAGTAGCCTTTGCGCACTGCATTTCAGCAGATTTGACCAGTGTAAGAAATATGACTGCGGGCGTAGCTAATGTTTTTAGGACTAAATTTGGAAGGCCAGTTTCTGCAAACCTCGTTAACGCCTCAAATCAAATTACTCCTCATCAAATTACTGAAGAGGGTGCATCTGTAAACAGTTTGGTAACCAAGTCATAATACAATAAAAAAAACAGTAGAAACTGACTATGACTTAGCCTTTGACAAACTGACGATTTCATAGGTCGAGGACTAACTCACCTCATATGCTCGCCTATGAGATGTGTCAGAGATAAATATTTCGGTTGAGCATTTTGGGTCAAAGATAAAAGAGTTTCAGAGAAGAACGCAGGCAATGGTATTTATAATCACACAAGATGAAAACTCGACAAATTCGGAAGGGACTTCCTCACAACGATTTTGTGGAAAAATTTAAGATCCACACTTGTGCTCCTTTGCCAATAAATCTGTTTCATGGTCCCAACATTGAAGCACATTCAGACCTAAGAGAGGGGGGAAGCCACTTGTCACCGATCACCAACTGAAGACCGCAACTCAGCAGATCTCTCAGTCCATGGAGGAATATCGACCACTGCCCATCTACCACTCCACCCAGCCTAAAGTGTAAGTGATTGGGATGCAAGTGCCAAATTGGAAATAAGTGTTGAAAATTTCAGTGAAAATAAAAGTCTTAGACAAAAGGTTTCTGTAATACCACCTACTTTTTACTCTCTCAGAGTAACAGAAAAAATGCCAACTTAAATGTAATAGTCCAATAATAATCCAATTTCCAATAAAAGAAAAGGCTTAAAAGCAATAAAAATATTCCATCACAATATTGAAAGTTTAAGTTTAAAATTTATTTGACTGAACAAACTTTGTACCCTCAAGGGGAATTTTATAGTAAAACCAAAATGTAATCTCTGATTTTATATTTTTTATAATTTTGTATACTTATGTTTAGTTTAGTTTAAGATTGACGCCATTTAATGTATATAATGTACAAGAACAAATAAAGAGGTTTTTGATTTGATTTGACTTGATTTAAGTTCTTCCAGGTTTATTTCCAAAATGTCTATATGAGTTGATAAATTTTGTACATTTTGGTTAAAAATTAAAAGGGATTGAGTACTGCTTACAAAATCTGTCAATTTATTATTACATTTTTGCACATTTTCTCCAAAAAAGGTGTTATACAATCATTTAACTCCTCAGGAGTATTTATGGAGGTCAAGAGTTGGGAGTCAGAGGTTGATGGTAGGAACTTACAAGTAGGAGAGTGTGACTGAGATTTAAAAATAAGAGTATTCACTGCACCACCAACAGAAACTGCACCCCCACTGATTAACCCCCCACCACTTGAAACAGGCGTAGGTGGCTGCACTGTGTTGGGCTGGGATGTTTCCTCCTCTCTCTGTGTCCATGTGGAGGAGCAGCTACCCCCTGAGGATCCTTGGTCTGCCGTCGATCTGGTGATGTCAGCTAGCAGCAGGTGGAGCAATTTCCCTCATGCGGGAAGTTTCTGTAGCAATAGCTTTTCTTAGGCGTTCGACAAATGCAGGGTGTGGCCAGCTGTTTCTCTGTGTCCCTGTAGTGTACACTTCAGAAGTGACAATGACTATTGCGGCACCAGTGGAAATTTGAAAACTGACAATATGTTTTGCAAAGTAATAAGTAATGAGATGTAATATGATCTCTGAAGCTTGCCATAGGTGAGCAAATGAGTTTTCTTAATTTGAGTTTTTTAAATTCTTCTATTACCTGGTCAAATGCAACATTATAAAAAGCGTAGTTATTATCGCAGGTCGCCAGGGCCATACTCAGCTTTCATGGGCCCCTGGGTAGGCCTGGTGGTGTGGGTCTTTGTTGCTGTCCGGACCCAAGTTGGTGGTTTTTTAGGCAACACAATAGTGCCCTAAATAAGGCAACGGCCCAGCTGCCGGGCCCCCCTGAGTATGGCCCTGATTTGTAACCAGACTGGCCCCTGATCACTGGATTTTGTAACCAGACTGAGTATTTTTGCGCCATTTTTTTCCTCTTTGTAGTGCTAAGTTTGAATTACAAAAGTCTGCAGCACTTGGATTATTAAAAGACTTATTGAATACCACCGCTAGACCTGCACTCATATTTTTCTCATGGCTGAAATCAGCCGATATGCATTAAGCGAAGGCAACTTTCTCATTGTTTCTGTGCTGTTTAATAACATGTCCCAATCAGTCTCTAGTACTGTGTAATACTAGGATTCTCAGTGTTTGGGAGTGAATTTGTTAATTCTGGTAAAAACAATGGCAATTCATTATGATCTGAGTTTAGTTTGGACGGAAAAACAGCTGCATGACCCGATTGCAAATCTTGAAACTTATAGTACCATCTTGTTAGAGCGTTAATGGCTACATATGCCAGTTTTTACTTGCCTCGGTCGTTCAGATGTAATCCATGAGTTGTAAAATGGAAACGTTTAAACTTATTTAAATCTATCAAATACAAGTTGGCAATCCTAGCACTCAATTCCCTAAAATAAGTGTTTACTGTCAACAAATACAAATTATCAGAGTGGTTAAAAGGCCTGTCATATTTAGTAGGAATTGTGTACAGAAAAACTGCTCTGTGTTTGCACACTTTAATAAGTTTTCCTTCTAGGTCTCTGTATAAAACTTCCCAAACTTCCATTGAGACTTTCATTTGTGCCCCCTAAAACCATCAAAGGTTTCTGTTCCTCTATGGACGCTGAATCTACAACCTGCAAAACGGTGGTATTTGCCCTAACATAGCCAAAAGTGTTTATTTTTCCTGAGCTGTAATTTTCAATTTTGCCAGCTATGTGTGCCTGCCCTGACTATCTGCAGAGAGTGTTAAGTTAATTTTTCTGCATGCAGTTGTACAGTTTTTCTATTATATTTTTTGTCTTGATTCTGCACTTCAGGTCTCATTTTCCCAGCCCCAGTACCATTATATGTTGGTTTTCTCATGATAGTACGAGAAATTGCTTCTGGAATAGTAAGTTTCCTACAATAGTTATTCTCATCAGAATTATTTTGGTCAGTAAGATTTTGAAGAACAACAAACTTTTTAGCGAATTTCCCCTATAGGGAAGAAGATACTACCGTAGTCGGCATGGTAAGACCTAGGCCCGGGACCATGATAACTTTTCGTTTTGAGGTCCCCAGACCCCAAAAACACCATTTGTTCAAAACTGTATATATATATATATATATGTGTGTGTGTCCGTGAGCACGATAACTCTCGTAAAAATTATCCGATTTTTATGAAATTTGATATAAACGTGTAAAGGAACATTTATGACTTTAAGTTCAAAAACCAGCTAGATCCCTTTATCCGAAGGGGTATTTTGGGGGGGTTTTGTACCCCAAAAATGTTTTTTTTTTGAATTTTTTACATATAATTTTGGAAATAGTCAAGTTTTAGTTTTTACCATTGGATTCAGATTAAAAAAACACACAATTTGGTATTTTGATCATTCCTCTACGTCAAGTGGTTACCGAGATATTGAAAGTGCTAAACACAGTACGTTGTCTAATGTTATTCTTATGGAGGAAAATACAAAATTTATGCCTCGCTTATTTATGAACGTACACTGACGAAGCTTGGTATACGACTTCATCTGGTTGTGGTGCATTGATATTTGATCAAAAAAGCAATTTTTTGTCAAAGGCTCCTGTAGCAGCAAACCTCCGTACTCAGCCCCATGTTATTCTTATGGGTAAAGATTAAATGCTATGTCTCCCTTAATTATGAACATGAATGAATAATACCCCCGTCGCAGCAAACCTGCATACTCAGCGAATTTCCAATGTAAATATAAATGTCTTAATACTACATAAAGCCACTTACCAAGTTTCATAAAAATATATTCACAAATAAGCGATATATACAATTTTAATTATTCTCCATAAGAATAACATTGGGGCTGAGTACGTAGGTTTGCTGCAACAAGGAACACAAAAAATGGGTTTTTATGCTAATGTCAATATAACTCAACTAGGTGAAGTCGTATACCAGTTTTTATTCATTTATGTTCATAATTAAGGGAGACAGAGCATTTAATTATTATCCATAAGAATAACATGGGGGCTGAGTCCGCAGGTTTGCTGCTACGGGAGAATTATGCAAAAACAATTTTTCGGAGCAAATATCAATAGACCTCAACGAGATGAAGCTGTATACCAAATTTCGTCAGTATACGTTCATAAATAAGCGAGATAAAAAAAATTTCTTTTCCTCCATAAGAATAACATTAGACAACGTACTGTGTTTAGCACTTTCAATATCTCGGTAACCAATTGACGTAGAGGAATGATCGAAATACCAAATTGTGTGTTTTTTTAAGCTGAATCGAATGGTCAAAACTAAAATTTGACTTTTTCAAAAATTATATGTAAAAAATTCAAAAAACCCATTTTTGGGGTACAAAACCCCCCCAAAATACCCCTTCCGATAGGTCGATCTGTCTGGTTTTCGAACTTAAAGTCATAAATGCTGCTTTACATATTTATACCAAATTTCGTCAAAATCGGATCATTTTTACGAGAGTTATCGTGCTCACGGACACATATATATATATATATATACAGTATCGAACGAATGGTGTTTTTGGGGTCTGGGGACCTCAAAACGAAAAGTTATCATGGTCCCGGGCCTAGGTCTTACCATGCCGACTACGGTAATAGCTTCTTCCCTATAGGGGAAATTCGCTAATTCCCTATAGGGGAAATTCGCTAAAAACAGGTATACTACTTCACCTAGTTGAGTTATATTGATATTAGCATAAAAATTCATTTGTCGTGTTTCTTGATTCAGCAAACCTGCGTACTCAGCCCCAATGTTATTCTTATGGGGAATAATTAAAATTGTATATATTGCTTATTTGTGAATATATTTTTATGAAACTTGGTAGGTGGCTTTTTGTAGTATTAAGACATTTATATCTCCATTTGAAATTCGCTGAATATGCAGGTTTGCTGCGACGGGGGTATTTTTTGTTACTATAATAGGTTCATTGTTAATATGATTGTGATTCCAGGTTTTAGATTTTACTCGAGTCCAGGAGTTTGGGTTTACAGTAGATTCATTTTCTTTATAGCTTGTTCTGGTTACAGAGACCGGAGTTTTCCCCCTCTTCTGGATCATTAAGGAGCAAAACAAGTGGTTGTTTAGAGCGGGGGGCGGGGGTACTCCTGACTGAATCTCCTCCTAACCTCATAACTTATAAAGCATAACATTGTTGTCCCAACATTGCAGGTAAGTAGAACCAGAGCATATGAACAGCCAATGTTTTCCAATTTCCAGAGAGTTTCAACTGTTTATTTTATTTTTAAAGTTTTTAATATGGAAATTTGCTTCCCTCATGCCAGTATGCTGCGTGCTAACTCATTTTATTTAATAACTTGTGAGTGCACCAGTTTTATTGTACTTATTAAAATACTGTAGAGTGTGTAAATGGAGTTATGTTTTATATTGTCTTATGTAATCTTTAGGCACTGTTAATTCATTGTGAGCAGAAAACTCAGAGCTTGATAAGCAGTTAATTTGGGTCAGCTAGAGTAATAAATTTGATTCTTTGTTTAATTTATTTATTGTCTTTATTTAAAAAAATAAAAGTCAAGAAAATGTTCTTTATAGTGGAGCAAATACTGTTACAAATACCATACATGCAAAAATGTAAAGCTAAAGAAAGGTGCCGCGACAAAGTTTCATTATTGGGCGGCGAGTGCTTTCTGCCACCCACATGCCTTCAAAATCTAGAATGCAACCTCCAGCGGACGGCTTGGCTTCTAACACTGACCCACTAATCAAGTAGTATTTACATTGATGGGTAATAAGAGAAAATAATTGACTGTAGCTAAAAGACAACCTAGTAATTAAACTCATGATATTCTGTCTCAAACCTACATGCAATTTGTTTTATTGATGAAAAATACATTAGTTTTACTTTATTTGAATCATGCAATAATATACTTATTTATTAACTAGATTTTTTGGATCGGAGTGTTCCAAAATGACTATAATCTGCAGCTTTCAACTGTTTGATCATCTCCATACATTAGTCGGAGAGTTTGGTAATTCTGACTCTTGGACAACAATACAATTTAAGTAGCTAAGAACTTAACCCATTAAGATAGTCATTTTATTTTATTCACAATAGCCTATAACGGGATTTGATTGGTGCTGCACTCTAGTAGCAACATCTGTAACTAATGACGGCGGGTAACTACAGTTCTCTTCGCTAGGAACGTGGACTGACTGATAAAGCTAAATAACGACGCTAGGCCTTCGGTCGTGTTAGCTAAGTTGGGTTGGCTACGTCGTGGAAACACCTTGGCCAGGTGTAGTTACGATGATTGTGGGTTTGATTCCCGCACACGACCATAACTGACCAGTCGTGCAACTCTCAATGAGTTAACCGGTCTGTGGCAACATTGGTGGGAGGGCCCAAGTAAAATAAATGGTGGCAGGCTTGCTTGGAAGTTGACGGGATCGGTTAATTCTTTGTGAGTTGCACATGGTCAACACCGATTTTGCTACTTTTTACTTATGTCTACTGTGTGTGTGCCAATGTGATTCTTTAAACTGAAAGAAAAACAATATTTTAATTAAAATACACCATTAATTCATTTAAAAATACAATTTTGTCCATTCCAATTCATAAGTTTAAAAAATGAAAAGTTAGGAACGGCGCTAGCACGTCATTTTCAGCCAACGGGTTAAACTAAACTAGCAATAAACTAAACTAGCAACTTAGCTAAGAGGATCAAGGGATTGAAATGAACAACAACATTTTCATACATTAAAAACTAATGCTAAAACTTTATAAGACACATAAGAATATAAATATCATGGTTGGCAGTAAATAAATAAAATATCTTACATGGTATTTTTGTCATACAAAATGTTAAAATTAATCATATACATTATAATACAGGTCAAAGCAGTGCTTTAGCGTCTTCCGTCTGCACCCACTAGAGGAAAACAGCTTCAACACCATTTGACGATAACTAACGTAAATCTTTGGTTTGTGTACTAAATTATTTTATAAAATATGTTTGAAAGTTTAAAACCATTTTGTAAGATTGGATCTACACAAAAATAAAATATTTGAGGCACTGAATTTTTTTTAACATCACAGACCAGATTTTCAGTCTGGGTCGCGTTCGTTTCGTAGTTCGGCTGGGAGTTGGCCTGCCTGGTGATACAAGAGGGTCTGAAACATGCCAAACATTGCTCATTAGCATCTGACTAAACTTCCAGGTAGAGTTTCTGAAACTGAGGAAAGAGTATGACTTACCATGTTCATATTGAACATTAGGATTAAGTGAAACCCCTAAATCATAACAGATATCATACTTTCTAAAATGTTGGGAAACGGAAATATCCCAGTTGGTCCCATTGTTTCCCCTCTTATACGGATTTAACCCATTGGCTCACAACCCCGAGTATACTCGTGGCCGCTGAAAGTAGCCCGGACGTAAAACCCCGAGTATACTCGGGATAGCACTTTTTATTAAAAAAAATAAATTATTTTTAAATTTTTTCTTTTTTGTTTATTTGTTGTTTTATCTTGTTTACATTTTTTGTTTGTATGTATTTTTTATGCATATGCCCATCCTTGGGAAACTTAGTCAAATTTAGGAAAAATATGATTTTGGAAAATATGTTATATCTAGGTCAAATATAAATGTATCACTAACATTTTTTATTTTCTCGTAAAAAAATAAATAACCCACAAGTACATAATAGTTGTTGGGCTGAAACATTATTTTTTTTGTTTTTTACATGTAACTCCTTTTAAAATTAATGTTTTTTATAAACTATATATATATATATATATATATATATATATATAATATTTACCATACATAAATGCTGTCAAAAGTATCTTCTTCTTGTAGATAATTTATTTCTCTAAAGATTAGTGCAAAAATTAAGTAAATTGAGCAATAATTGTTGCTATAGTGACAGTTTTAGTAAAAGTCTACATTTATGTAATTTTTCTTAGGAAACTCAACGGTTTGTCAGGTGGCAAATTTCAGGTAAGCCAATGGGTTAAGTTATACACTTGATGTTTGAAAAATGTAGGAACACTAGTTGTGCAGTACCTCACTTCACCTGAAGTATATATAACAAATGTATGTGCAACATTATGTGGTTACTTTTTGAACCACTTTGAATAATTGTTAATGTTATATTCTGGTAAAATAAATGTTCATAAGAGTAACTTGGAACTTTGATGATTTGTGGGTCGGAGCTCCAAAATTGGGATCAAAATCCTTTACTTTTCTGTTTTAGACCTTACAATAAATCAGTGTAACGAATTTTACCTTTGCAGCCTCCCAGAAAGTTAAAGAATTAGGCATGAATACCTGAGGGCCCCACTGACTTAAGAAGATACAAAAAAAAACAAGTGAGGCTGCTTTTAAACCGGACAAGCAAACTTCATCAACTATCGACAATGACGATTAATACTAAATAAACCAACTAAATTGATTCACTGTTATTTCAGCTTAGCCGATCCAACCACAGTCAAACCTTGATATAACGGATCTGAAGGTACTGAATACAAAACTTGTTATATCAAGAAATATTTTACAGCGAGATTTGTTAAATTTAGGTTAGGTTAGCTGAGATTTTGCTGTATAGAGGTTCAACAAATTATTTATTAACCTCTTACCAACAAACTAAATACAATTTCACTTGTTAAAACACTCTTATATAATGTAAATAGGTTTTATATATCTACATTTTATCTCAATGCTTAACGCACATCGTTTTTGTTTGTCTGCCATCGATTCTGCACAACTCGTTATTTAGTGTACACACTTCCCACGGCAAATGATACACTGACAGAGGCACGATGAAATGAAGTTCAGACACAATTGATTTATGGAATTTATATTCGTTTACATTTGTTACCGGGGTTGGGATGTGAGTAGTTCATAAAGGTTAAATTCGCTATACGTTCTTCAACATTAACCAATTTGTAAGAGGTAAATTGAAATTTTGCTGAGGAAATTATAAATTTGTTTTACGGAATTCATTATATTGAAGTTTTTTATGTCAAGGGTCGACTGTAGTTGCATATTGGAGCGAAGAACACGTCTACATTGCAAGCTGCGATACTCACAAGGTTGTCAGTTTAGTCTTTTTTCTTGGCGTCGGCCTTCTCCTCCTTGGCGCCCCCTCGGCCCAGCACCTTGGCCAGCGAGTCCCAGATGCCGCCCATGAACAGAGCGCAGAACAGGTTCTCGAACGGCACAAACGGATCATGGATCCCCAGTAGGATCGAGGACAGCTGGAACAGCATTAAAATAAATGTAAAAAACAATCTAGAAAGTTAAAACTAAATGTAATTTCCTTTTGACATGCTGCATTTCACAGTTACCTCTCCAAATGGGATACGCAACTTGATTTGAAAACGAATATAACCTTTTGACTGTCACTTAATCACTGTAAGACGTCGACGCAACTATAGTTTATTTCAAGTAGCTTTAGGATAGACTGTAGTGATAGCTATCAGAAGCTTTTGTGGTGCAATATTGCCAAATCTACAAGTAACAGGAGACAACGGTACGGTGAAAACATATTATGGGAATCACTGACCTCAGTTTTCAGATATTTTAACAAAACATTAAAAGGATCAAAACAGAACAAAGAACATTTACATTTAACTGGCATTTGCACATTTAATTACAATGTCCATGAGTTAATAAAACATTTATTTACTCCAAGCAGACACTTCAAATATGGTGACCAGTAATCAAAAAGCCGATCTAGACTGCCCTTTATAATTTAATTCTTGGGTGCGCCGCTCCCAAATTGTAGCGCCGGCGAGAGTTTCCATTAGCCCCAATAGGTGTCGCTAGAGTCAATCCTAAAGCTACTTTAAATAGACTATAGGGCACATTTTAAGGTGAATATATAACCAGATTAGAACTTTAAAATGACTAATATACTAATAATTTCTTTGCTTAAATTCATTGTTGGAGATGGTGAGTCTACGTGATTTAAGAATTTATTGCAAACATTTGCCATCACTAAGAAAAGCAGGTGCTAATGAAACTTGTTTTCTCATTTAGTGATGGAAAATATCTGCAGTAATTTCTTAATTAAATAGCATACTAATAAGCATAACATCCAGTTCTTGAAATACAATTAAGAAGGGTCAAGTGGTAGCTAGGAGATTACAAACTTACAAATGAGAAGTGGAGGGATTACCTTAAAGTAGACGAAGAAGATAACAATGCCAAAGTACACGAGAGCGTGAGGCGCAGAGATAAAGTCAGTCTTCTTATCCAGTACAAAAATGATGGACGCCACTATGCAGGCTTTGGTGGGGCTGGAAATAAAACACAAATAAATAAAAAAATAAGTAGAATTTGAGGCGCTAAACCAAAACACATTGCAGACCCTTAATAGAAAAAAAAACAAATATATGTCTGCATTTTACAAGATTTATTTTATTTTGAAAGAATGACTAAATGTTTACTAAATTCAGACATTCATCTACATCAAGAAAGAAATTAAAATAAATTTACTTTAAATGTATGTGATCAAAATGTTTATACCATGATTGTTTTTGTTTTTATCGAAAACATATAAAAGTATCTAGATGTATTGTCTGTATAGATGTTTTTCATGAGATAGTAAGTCAATTTATCAAGTTTGCAAAGCAGCATGTATCAAACTCCTCCTTAGGAGCTGTTGCTAAGGTCATGTGGCTGACTTGGTAAACATCTTTAACATATTACCAGCTGATAGGAAAAATGTAGGTAAGTGAACATATTTTTAAAAAGAAGATAAAGAATCCTATATCCTATACTGTAATATGAGTAAGGTTTGCTTGCTTGCTTGTTTGCTTGCTTGCGACACGGATATCAAAACGGCTCCAACGATTTCCTTCAAATGATCAAAATAACTAATTTCTGGGATAAAAATAAGTTCTAGACAGGCCTCTCCCTAGGAAAAATCAAATAATGAAAAAAACTTAAATTAAAAATTTAAAAAAATAACATTGGGCTTATGGAGTTTCAAATCAAAACAAAAGAATTGTAACAGCTGTTCATAATCAACCAGGGAACTATCAAAGTAATACTCATGTTATTTATGATTATTAACAGGTGGTTTCCTGAGAACAGAGATTAAAAGATTTTAGTTAAGATTACATATATAGAGTAGTGAAATAAATCAAAGGGGCATTGAGCTATAAATAACAACTGGAGGGACCTTAAAAATGTAGAAAAGAGGCAAATGAATAATACAAATCTGATTATCAGTAGGGGGAAGTGGTGAAATATTGCTCCGAGTCATCTAAACAAACTGACTGGCCTTCCCCCGAGCAAAGCTCGGCCCCCCAGGTACTATTTTATTAAATGATTCCCTGATTGATGTCTGACAAATCATTATTGGACACACAATAGGCCTACATTTAACTACTAAGTAATTAGCTGGGTAGTAATATATTTAAATTTACTGTTCATTGAACTATTGACATGTATCTAATGCCAACAACAATAAAGAAAGTTTTTATTTACTTTAAATAATATGATCGTAAAACCAAATTTACACATGAACTTTAAAAACTACAGGGTGCATCGCTCTGAGAATCACACTTTCATTTGGTTATCTTGATGAGGAAATTTGTGGAACATTTGTTTTCTCATTAAAATGTTCCTTAAGGGTACAATCCCTTTTTAAGGGCAACCTAAGGGTTTGTTTTTGATGAGTCAAGATTATGGATTATAAAAAATATATATTTGTCTTGATTCAAACTTCTTTATGGGCGATGAGCGACATATACTTTTAAGTAATACGAACAAATGTGATGCACATTTAAGTATTCTAGTTGTCTTGTTACTCGAATCCGAGCAAGTTTGTACCCAACAAAAGGTTACTTCAGTAGTAAACAAACATAACAAAACATCTGATATTAAAACGGATGATAACATATGAGAATAATGCGGATATCGCCACTGTTCCAAAAATTCAGCCCTTTACTGTATTTAAGTGGTTAAGTGATGCCCTTTCTTAAAATTGTGAAACGTATTGGCAAATCTACGTAAAAATTCCTTCAATTTGGCAACTCAACCGTTAAAATCCGTCCAGCCATTATCGAGTTATGACTGTGAAGAAAAAACCCCTAGCGTATTAATATATTTTTGTGTGATATAAAATTAGGAATTTAACTCAATTTATTGCAATACAATTAGTTGGACTTACAAGCTAGGCTGCATGAACTCCATAGCTGTAGGAGTCCAGACCCCACGAATGAGTCTCTCAATGAGTTTCGTGAAGCCGGCGCCATTGCCTGCAAAGAAGCAAACGATTACTGGAAACAGCTAGTAGGTTTAACAACATGGTTATTTTTATTTTTATCTTAAACTTATGTAAAAATATGTAGGTGGGCATCAGTAATTTTTTATCCTGTGTCAAAAATAGTTAATAGTACTATGCGAATGCACGGGACATTGGTCAGAGTGGGGCAGTGCCTCATGGGCTGAGGGGAGAAGTTTAATTCACTCTTGTTTGCCTCTTACTACCCTGCGAATCTGTGGCCTAAACTTGTATTAAAACTGTTTTAGGGAAGAACGGCGTGAGATATTGTAAGAGTAATTCATTACCCTCTGATAACTACCTATATCGCCATTAAAAGGGCGGCACAACGCTCATCATCATCCACTTTTGTAAAAATGCTCCCTATTTGTTTAAAAAATATTTTAATTTTTTTGAAAATTTGCCGCCCTGGGCTACAGCTCCTATAACTCCTATAGCCCCCCCCCCTAAATTTGATCGTGCCCAATGACACATATGTACAGTATATTAAATACTAAAACCAATGGTGTTTTTTGCAGTGTTTTTTGCATCAGGAGACTTCAAAATGAAAAGTTATCATGGTCCTGGGCCTAGATGTCTTTTCATGCTGACTATGGTAACAGTTTCTTCCATATAGGTGAAATTCGCTAAAATGTAAATAGAGAATTGATTAATTAAATGTAACTTCACCTTTCAAAGTTCCTATGAGGATCATAATTATGTAAGCGTTGGGATACAGCTTGGCTGCATGTGTCACCCCGTCGTAAACTTTTTTACACCTGGAAAAAATTATGTTGGTATTAGTAGTGTGATTTGGCCTTTAAATACAAAATCAAGTATGGATATTAGGAACACTAGAAATGCAATTAGGAGAATAACTTTAACGCAAATTAACTTCTTTGTTTACATCTTGATGGATTTCAACGTTTGTTTATACAATTAAAACAACCCAAACATTATATTTAATGTATGTAAATAATATTTTTATTTCTGAACTACTTTTCCCTGTCATGCACAGCAGAACCGAGCAATATCAGTCATTCATTATACTTATCAGTTTTTTCTTGAATTCTCAAAGGTTCCCATTTAGAAAACTGTTGTATGTTTTAGATGTGCCTTAAATTTACAGTCTGTAAACACCACTACTTTTGTATTCATCTACATGATAAATTGTTGAACATAAAATAATTGAACTTTGTAACAATTTAAATTGTTCTTTTATACATCTTCCCTGCCAGTCTTTGGTGCATGGAGGGGGTCTAAGAACAACCCCTTTAGTCAATCACAGCTGCCAGCTGTTCAGGCCATACACTTTTGGAGTCAAGGGCTGTTTGTGATAGTTAGCCTACTCAAGACATAAACTAGCCTGCTCTTTCAATCAATCAATCAATCAGGTCTATTGCACATAACGTTTGAACAAAATGTGGATAACAAACAGGTGCATTGTCAATATTTGATATTACAGTATAGTACATAAGCTTAAAAACATTTAACTTTTTATAATCACACATTAGCAAATACAGCCACAATATTATTTATTCAAACAACTCCTTATCACTGAGGAAATTCCCTACATTATAATATGCCCTGTTTATAAGGTGCAAATGAATTTTTTTACTATTTCATTATTTGTAAAATTCTTTATGTGAGGGGCCAAATGATTAAATGGTTAAATTATTTCAGTTTATTCCTCACATAATCATACTTTTTAATCTATTTATTAATTTTAATACTATATAAAGTTATTTAAAATTGTATCAGTTTTTTTTCAATAAACATTCATTTTACAGATTAAACCAGAGTTTTTCTCTAACAGTCCACTTATACGCTATTTTTTTATTTGCTTAATCAAAATTTATGCGTTTACAATAACAAATAAACCTTTAAACAAATTTTTTATTGATAATCTTTATGTGCTTTATTTGTTGAACATAAAATAATTGAACTAGTAGTTGCTTGTATTAAACTACTAATTATTTCAGTAAAAAAACCTCAATGTCGAATAAACTCATGTAATTCGTTGAGAGAAACACAGTTTATTTTGTTATTACTAACAAGTCAAAAATCCTGTATTCTAATAACATCAAAGTCTCTGTCTGTCTGTTATTTGTTTATTGCATTTTATCTCGGACCCAGCAGAAGGATTTTACTTATAATTTGGAATTAGGGGCTTTTGGACTTAAAAAGCTAATTGGGGAAAACTTCAACCACAGGAAAATTAAAATTTTGTTAAAAAACTCATTTGAAAGTTAGAGATTTTAAAATTGGGCTTATGGAGTTTCATTTAAAAAAAGTGAATCATAACAGATATGAATAAAAATACCCCCGTAGCAGCAAACCTGCATACTCAGCGAATTTCCAGTGCATATTAATTTATCTTAATACCACATAAAGCCACATACCAAGTTTCATCAATATACATTCATAAATAAACGATTTATGACATTTTAATTATTCTCCATAAGAATAACATGGCGGCTGAGTATGCAGGTTTGCTGAAATAAGGAACACTAAAAATGGGCTTTTATACAAATATCATTATAACTCAACTAGGTAAAGCCACATACCAAGTTCTATTAATTTATGTTCATAATTAAAGGAGATAACACGTTAATTATTCTCCATAAGAATAACATGGGGCTGAGTATGCAGGTTTGCTGCTACGGGAACTATCGGGCAAAAAATGGATTTTTGTGCAAATATCAATAGACCACAACCAAATAAAGCCATATACCAAATTTTGCCAGTTTACGTTCATAAATAAGCGAGATATACAATTTTTCTTTTTCTCCATAAGAATAACATTAGACAACGTACTGTGTTTAGCACTTTCAATATCTCGGTAACCAATTGACGTAGAGCAATGATCAAAATACCCAATTGTTTGTTTTTTTAAGCTGAATTTAATGGTATAAATTAAAATTTGATTTAAATTAAAATTACATGTGAAAACCCCAAAAAACACATTTTTGGGGTACAAAACCCCCCAAAAACCCCCCTTCGGATGGTGCGATTCATCTGGTTTTCGAACTCGTTCAAATAAATGGTACTTTACACATTTGTACCAAATTTCATTAAGATCGGACCTTTTTTACGAGAGTTATCGTGCTTACGGACACATATATATATATATATATATATATATATAAAAATATATATATATATATAAATATATATATATATATATATACATATATAAAAATTTGAACGAATGGTGTTTTTGGCATCTGGGGACCTCAAAATGAAAAGTTATCATGGTCTCGGGCTTAAGTCTTACCATGAGACCTACGGTAATAGCTTCTTCCCTATAGGGGAAATTCGCTAAAAAAACAGGGAACTGACTGTAAAGTAGCACATACATATGGTAAAGTATTAACAAGGGAGTTCTTGAAAACAGTGACTATAGAACCACTAAATAAAGATTGCATATTGACATCTTTTTCACCCACAAAACCAATCAAATATCACTGAGCATGGCTCTGTCTCCCAGGTACTAATCATTTTATTTTTATAGCTATTGATACTTTATGTTTATATTATTGAATTTTTTAATTTAAGTATATACACTTACCTATAAATTTCTTTCATTGCGGAGAAGGCTAGCTTTACAGGTAAAAACTTGGCTGCTTTGTAGCCGATGTCAAAAGGAGTGTAAAACACAACGTACCTGGATGAAAAAACAAACATGTAACAGAACAATTTTATTCAGTGATGGCAACAAAAACTATGTCTTTTATCTCATTGCTAAACACATAACTAATGCTCAAGGCCAAAGTACTTACTGAGTTGTGAAAATACTAGTTCAACACACTCCCAAGTCTAATCAGTTATTCTCAGTACCGTAGGTTTTCTCTTTTATTCTTTAAAAATACAAGTTTATTTTCATTTAAAATCTTAAATAAAGTTAATGCTATTGGACTTCATGAAAGGACCTAATGAACCGTACAGTACTTACATTGACAAAGACTATTACGTCTTCTTTAATGAGGCATTTTAATGCTCACTTTCACAGTTTCACTCCATGTGTTATGGCTAGTTCAAGGGGATTTGACTAATTTACATTCGTACTTAGAGCTCGTACTTAGTACCAAGACCTTCAAAGCTTCTATGCTAATGCTATGGAAGAAATTATATAAATTTAATTGCATTTAACAGCTGCTGAAACATTAATAAAACACAGCACAAACAGAACAGATGTTTTAAGCATTAGACAAATAAAATGACTAATGGAATGGCTTGGGTATTACACACAATGAGTTATAAAATGTGTTGTAAATTCAGAAGCATGAGAACATTTGCACGAGTTTTAGCAGCAGCTTCTACAAGTAATGTATTTACAACCTATAGACATTTGTATACCAATCGATTAATCAAATCTTTTTTTGACATTTTCTTCAAGTAATGGTGCAAAGACAATTGCATTACATTCAGAACTGTTGTGAACCAACAAGGTAGGTTAATACTACACTGCATTCACATAACAGGATTGGTACTCTTGTATGATGTTTTGACAATACAATAGTTGACAGAACCACTAGAACGTTGGACTGACCAGACGACAGTGGCGACCATGAGTTGCTGGGTGTTCTTGAGAGGGGCGAGGATCGGCTCTCCCAGCAGACCGTTGCACAGCATCCCCCCGGCGAACACCACCAGCATGGTGGACAGCCAGCACGACAGGGGGTGCTTGCGGGAGAACTGCTGCGCCCCTGTCACATAAACAATACATTTATTACTTTTCTTGGCTTCCTCAAACTACAGAAACCTGTAAAACACTACAGAAGGCTGCCAGGAATAGGAAAAGGGTAACGCTTCCATGGTAGCGCCGTGAGGGGAGGCAGGGGATAAAGTGGGGAATAAGCCTAGTCCCCGACAAAGATGACAGTGGGTGAGCGATCTCTGAGCGACCTAGCGCCGTGAGGGGAGGCAGGGGATAAAGTGGGGGTAGTCCCCGACAAAGATGACAGTGGGTGTACCCTCTGAGCGACCTAGCGCCGTGAGGGGAGGCAGGGGATAAAGTGGGGGTAGTCCCCGACAAAGATGACAGTGGGTGTACCCTCTGAGCGACCTAGCGCCGTGAGGGGAGGCAGGGGATAAAGTGGGGGTAGTCCCCGACAAAGATGACAGTGGGTGTACCCTCTGAGCGACCTAGCGCCGTGAGGGGAGGCAGGGGATAAAGTGGGGGTAGTCCCCGAAAAAGATGACAGTGGGTGTCCCTCTGAGCGACCTAGCGCCGTGAGGGGAGGCAGGGGATAAAGTGGGGGTAGTCCCCGACAAAGATGACAGTGGGTGTACCCTCTGAGCGACCTAGCGCCGTGAGGGGAGGCAGGGGATAAAGTGGGGGTAGTCCCCGACAAAGATGACAGTGGGTGTACCCTCTGAGCGACCTAGCGCCGTGAGGGGAGGCAGGGGATAAAGTGGGGGTAGTCCCCGACAAAGATGACAGTGGGTGTACCCTCTGAGCAACCTAGCGCCGTGAGGGGAGGCAGGGGATAAAGTGGGGGTGTCCCCGACAAAGATGACAGTGGGTGTACCCTCTGAGCGACCTAGCGCCGTGAGGGGAGGCAGGGGATAAAGTGGGGGTAGTCCCCGACAAAGATGACAGTGGGTGTACCCCCTGAGCGACCTAGCGCCGTGAGGGGAGGCAGGGGATAAAGTGGGGATAGTCCCCGACAAAGACGACAGTGGGTGTACCCTCTGAGCGACCTAGTGCCGTGAGGGGAGACAGGGGATAAAGTGGGGGTAGTCCCCGACAAAGACGACAGTGGGTGTATCCTCTGAGCGACCTAGGGGCACTATCGTTCAAAGTGGCCGCAGACCGAACTAACCGTTTTAAACACAACTGCCGTTACAGGGTAGTTAGCCTTTTGTTTTATAGTTGTCTGTGCTCAAACTGTCCCCCCCGACTGAGGCAAATTGCTCGGTTCATTGCTGTTTTTGCGAGTGTCTGCCAGTCATGATAGTTGGTACGGCCAATTGGCAGGTGGGTATGACACCACACATTGCCGTGAGAACTAATTGCTTATTGTCGGCACAGTACTGAATCTCACATTTACTGACTCGCTCCCAAATGTACAAATTCTAACCCACTTCTGGATAAGCTAGGAACAATAAAATGGCATCCATATACCGGTACACTGTTCATTGCCCCTGGAAAAATTGGCAAACTTACGTTATTAAACTTTAATCCCCCTCAATAAAACTTTTACAATTTAAAATTTTTTTATTTTGTCTCTAGCAGCCAAACAAATGGCCCTTCTAAATATACGGTATCAGGAAACTGACACATACTTTCTCCCTTTTAGCCCAACTTTAATTTTAAAAAAAGTTTTTATTTACTAAATATAAAATATATATTTGTAAGGTTGAATGCACAGAAAATCTTCTAAGTGGTTTTCAAAACCATCCACCCAAATCCCTTTTATGGAGGCACTACAGTATCCTTTCCTACACTGCACAGTGGATAAAAGAGGGGAAATGCCCCCTCGTCCCCCCCACAGGATTAAGTGGCAACATATTTCGAACATCCTCTGTTTGCCAATGCTAACTTGACCTGCATATCAAGTTTTCATGATATTTATCAGTAAATAAGAGATAAATAGTAATTGTTGTATTCCCCATAAGGGAACAACGTACTATATACTACTATAACATTGGACAACGTACTGTGTTTACCGAAAACAGAAAATTTAAATTTTCTCCGCAACCAGTAATTGTAAAATAATAATTCAAAATACTAAATTGCTTAGTTTTTTGAGCTCTTTTTAATGGTGAATAGTAATATTTTTTACATTTATATTTTTTGATAAAAAATAAAAAAAACAGAATTTTTGATGTTTTGTCTTGTAATTTCTGAACCCGAATTTTTCCAGGAATGCAGATGGTGTCATTTTGTTGGAATCGTAAAGCTCTAGAAACCACTATAGTTTAATTAAAATCGTTAGAGCCGATTTTGAGAAATTTGGATTTTTCATGTTTTTTTAGCAGTTTCTGGGGGATAAATTACCCTTGAAAATAAAAAATTCAAAAAATGAAAAAATGCCTGGGGATATCGTGGATTAGTACATACATACTAAATTTCATCAAAATCGGTCCATTGGTGCAGACGCGAATCCATGGGGGGGAATGGGGGAAATTCCCCCTCCCAAGGCAAAAGGATGGAGTTGCGCGCGCACCCCCCGCACCAGCGCTACGTCTGCCCGGCAGCGTTATCACGACTTGTCGTCTGATTAATGCGTCGTCAGTCAGATTTATTATGCCTGTAATACTACTTACAGGGTGCCCACAAACCGGAAATTCCAGGAATATCGGATAATATACGGGAATTCCGGCGAAAATTCGTTGTTAGTTTAAAACTCCTTTTTCGGTCGTTCTCATTAATGCGACTCGGTTGTCATTTTCAGCCAATAAAAAACTATGCCGATCGTCATTTTCAGGTCATTTAATGCAACTAAATTCCTGTTTTTGTCCCATACGACGCGGAAAAGGCGTTCTTTGACGACAGAACGGAGTCGAATCGCTGATTGTATTCGTAAAATTACGTTCCAGATGTCGTTCGGGCCTATAAAACAGGATCTGGCATTATTTTTCGCTGGGAAAATGTGGTGAGATTGCCAATTTTTATGATAATTCACGGTTAGGTTGTGATTTTTGGCATATAATGAGGCTCGGTCGTCATTTTCGGTCAATAAACATGTTGCGGCCGTCGGTTTCGAACTTTAAAATGCCGGGGAACGGTTGTTTTCGGCAAATAGAATGCTGTGAAATTGCCTATTTTGTTTATAAAATATTTTTTGTCAGTAATTTTTTTCTGTAAAACGCAGTCTGACAGTTTTTTCGGCCAGTAAAATGTGGCCCTTAATTTTATTGTGGTCGACGTTTTTGCCCTACAAATCGCAGTGTGGGTTTGTTGGTCAATTGTCTTTTTCGGGCGCTAAAACGAGGTTATATTGCTATTTCCGTGGATAATATGCAACTCCCTTGCCGCTTCAGGCCAATAAAACGCGGTCCAGTCCATTATACTAAAATTTCAGTCATTTTGGAGTTTTTAACCACCAAGTTGCGACAAAATTTATGTTTTAGCGAATTTCCCCTACAGGGAAGAAGCTATTACCATAGGTATCATGGTAAGACTTAAGCCCGAGACCATGATAACTTTTTGTTTTGAGGTCCCCAGATGCCAAAAACACTATTCGTTTATATATATATATATATATATATATATATATATATATATATATATGTGTATGTGTGTGTCCGTTAACAAGATAACTTGAGTAAAAAACGTCCGATTTCGATGAAATTTGGGTCAAATGTGTAAAATGACATTCATGACTTTAAGTTCAAAAACCAGAAAAATCGGACCATGGGAAGGGGGGTTTATGGGGGTCTTAAATTTTCCAAAAATCAGTTTTTTCTACTTTTTATCCTAACAATTTTAAAACACTAAATTTTGGTTTTGAGCATTTTATAGAGCTTAAAAAAGTAGTATTTTAAATTATTAACCTAGGTTAAGTGGTTGCAGAGAAAATAAAAAAACCTGCTCATAAAATCTCCCATGTTAATCTTATGGGAAAAAGGTTTTTGGCTTTTCCTCAGTTTATTTTAATGTAAACATCACATTGCTTTTACCAATCAATTCAGCTCTACAAAACAATCATTTTGGTGTTTAAATTACGATTCTAAGTCCAACCGTTGCAGAGATATTCAAAGTGCTAAACACAGTACGTTGTTCAATGTTATCCTTATTGAGGATAAATAAAATTTTATATACAAATATTTATCTGGCAAACTGTCTTTCTCCCATGACTGAAAATTATCTGTATTTGGATGTATGTGCTTGTGAAGTTTCTTTCAGAGGGCAATCTTGACCATACAAACGTAGTTTGAGAACTTTTATTTGGGGGTGGGGGGGGGGCAAAATGATCGTGATCGTGATTATTGTGAATTTTCATGCATTACAACCGCATGTTCTTAAAATAATTGAGGGGGCAACTGGCTCCCTTTGTTAACCCCGCCCCCCCCAATTACACCTATATAATCTTGACATCCATGATTATAAGTTACAGCTCTGGGATTTAAGTTACAGGTGGCATCATTTTATCATGAGGTTGACGGATGTTACAGCTTCTTAATTTGATCCAAATGTGTTTTCCACATATTGCTCTTCATTGCATCGATTGTCATATGGTGGTTTCTTTTTTACGTTCTCCCCTTATACATAGTATATGGAGAAAGTATTGTTTTCGTCAAAATTTTCGAATTTGAGTTGTTAGTGGAAATATTTGTTTTGGTGCTCCCTGAATCAAACAAAGTGATTTTTACGTGATTTCTGTCTGTCTGTATGTCTGTCTGTCTATCTGTATGGATGTGTACAGAGCTAGAGACGACACTAGTGCAGAGGCGGATCCAGTCACATTGGGGGGGAAATGCCGTGGGTTTCGGGGGAGGGGGGTTATAAGTCCTCCCCCGGAAATAAAAAAAATCTGTATCAATAATTTTATCGGCCGTAAAAAATAGCCAAACGCGTGTTTTTTTACCAAAATGTGTGTTATCAGCCTAAAAAGACGACTGTATTGAATTCATGGACCATAATCAGCAATTTTACCTGTTTTTTTGTCGGATTAAAAATGACAGTTTTACCGCTCTTCATGGTCACCGTAACTTTTAGACCAAAAACGACAAGTGAACGTAGTTTATCCAATGAGTTAAAATATAAACAGGAGTCACTACACTCAGTCAAATAACCTTCAAAAAGCGTGCCGTCGTATATCGTATTTTGTTCTGTTGTGGTGTCGTGTTGGTGGTGGGACGCTGCCTTTCAAGCTTGTTTGCAACAGTATTTCCAAAGCCACATTGCAAGGGTGTATTCTTTTACCTCAAATAATAACTTTGCTTCGAAATAAACAATCAAATTCCATCTAAAATATTTCTCAAACACACAAAGTTAAGTTTAACATCAAGTTTCACTTAAAATGCGGCAAGATTAATACTTATAAAGACTTTAAATATCAGAGTTTTTACATTGAGTAAAATGGGAGATTTTGACACCGTCCTACCAGTTCTACTGCCAACATGACGGAGAAAATCTGGCTTTCACAACAGCACGCTTTTTTAACTAAGACTGGTGACTCCAGATTACATCAAACTCACTGACGTTATCGGCAAAAAACGCAATAGTTTATACCTAAATCGCAATTTACAGGCCAACACGCCAGCGGTAGTATCAAAGTATGTTTTCGTCGGAAACAAAGATTTTACCAAAACTAGGTTCGAAACAAATTTTATCGGCCGAGATACGGCGATTTTAAACGACACCTGAGATGGCCGAGGTACATATTATCGGCCTAAAATAGCAATATATTCTCATTTTGCCGTCTAAAACGTCATTCGGGCCGGATTTTTAGCCTTAAAACGGTCAAACTGTGTTTTTAGGCAAATTTACCGACCGGGCATGTGTTATCAGCCAAAATCGGTTATTTTTTCAGCAATTTTACAGCATATTACTAGCCAAAAACTACGACCGCAAAGTATATATTATTTATATATTTATATATATACATATATATTAGGGTATATTTATCATTTATCTTCAAAATACATAAAATCAATAAGAAAACATGCCCCTAACAAAACCGCTTTCATCCTAAGGTCTAGGTCCATCGGGAAAGAAATACCAAAATAATCTGCATCTGTGAGAACTTCTCTCAGAAGTCCGCCCCACTGTTTTGTTATCTGACCGATTTCTGTGACCTCATTGAGAGCCAGTACCTTGAAATCCACAGAGTGTCTGCAAAATCCAATAGTGCAACTAGGACCTCTGATAAGCAGCTGTGTGTCTCCAGCTGCATTTTTTACTGAGAATGCTGGCTTGCAAATTGTCCAGTCTTGATGTACCATTCCCGCAAGCACTCCGGGTGGAGTGTAAATATTCAATTTCTGCAGGCAGCACGGAAAACAACACATGTCGCACGCGAGGTGTCGGTCTAGGTGGATCACTTCAACCCCAGCGCTATCTGTGATCACCATCTGGAACGGTCGAATGCTTCCGCAGCAGTTACGACCTAAGCAATCAGAGTCTTCCATAGCGTATAATACTCTTTGTCCAGTCATGCTGAAGATTTCATACTTATTTTTTGTCTCAAATCCGGTAATGGCTTCCAAAATCTCGTGTTTTTGACGAACAAAGACTTTATCTAGGGCCAGGAGGGTCCCCAATCCGAGGGGACTGTTGGTTGTCAGGGGTTGTCCTTGTCCATAATTCATAGGGGCATTTTGTAAGCTTGTAGGTTGATTTGTCATCACTTGAGTGAAAATAAACAACAGATTTATGTTGTATACAACAAATTTTAATAGTGATAAATTTGAATAATATCAATTGTTAGGTAAAATTTACTTTTACAAAAACTGCTCTTCTTATAAATTTACTGCATTAATTTTGTGTCCCTCAGTCGAGCATAGAATATCTAAAACACTCGCATGTTTTAACATAGGAGGCACTCTCATACTATTAGTGCATCAGTGTTGAAACATTATTATTAAGGTTCTTAATTTATTTCAATTATTACCATGGAAGCAATAATCAGAGTGTAGCATTTAAAAAAATTTTGGCATTTATGACTGCAAGATTTTGAGTTAGTAAGTGTACAAAACTATAACGAGTTCGCACGCAGCACGCTGACGTGAGGGAAGTGAATTTCCACATAAAAAACTATAAAAACTCAAAATCAGTTAAAAACATACAATTATTCCAATTTTTATTCAAATCTGAAAATATTGATTTTTTTTGGCTGTTCTGATACTCCTGGTTCTATTTACCTGCAATGCTGGAAATACAATTTTGCACATTAAATAAGGTTAGGAGAAGGTCCAGTCAGGCTTTAAAGTAGGCGTGAGGTTGTTGGGGATGATAAAAGTACACCAAAAAATGATTAACAGGCTTTTCTAATGTAAAACCCCCATAAGACAACGTACTACTGTTTGGTCAATACATATTTCCTTTAATAACTCGGTAAATATATATGCTAGAATGACGAGAGAGGGCTTAAAAGTTTCGCCACACTAATTCCCATCTTTTTACATTTATTAATTTCACATCAGGGGCTTTTCTGACCCTTTTTGGGCCCAAAATCTCGAAATTTGAAAGATTAATCCCCAAAAAAGGGGTTTAGAGTTTTTTCCGATTGTTTTGCCCAACGAACTTGTACAACTGATTATAGAAAGGAACGTTCCTACCAAATTTTAAGTAAATCGGACAAAAAATGTGACCGCTAGAGTGCCTGCACACACACACACACACACACACATATACGTGTGTGTGTGTGTGTGTGTGTGTGTGTGTGTGTGTGTGTGTGCAGGCACTCTAGCGGTCACTAGATATACTATATACTATATATATGCCTACTATATATATATATACAATTTTGAACGAACCCCCAAAACGTTTTCAGGGGGTCACGTTAGGAAGTTCTATGGTGGTCCCAGGTTTAAGTTTCACCGTGCGGGTCATGCTAATAGTTCACTTTCCATAGGAAATTCACTAATAATAATCAATGAATAACAACTAATACATAGTAAATCCTTAAAAGAAACGTATATATTTATAGGGTTCTGAAGTACATAACATTTTGTGATAAAAATATAGCTATGCTACCAGTTTTATAGCATTTCTAACTAAATGACAGTTAATAATTGCATTTTTTGCAGAGCAACATGGAAAATCTTTTTTTTGGAATTGGGCCCGGAAGAAATATAACGGAGGTGACATTATAATATATCATTTCTAGGCTTAATTTTGCCTAATTCAATAAATAGTCTCCAGGAAGAGTCAATAATGAAAACCTCTAATCTAACTTTAGCCTACTATTTACAACTCACACGCCTAACAGGCAGGTATCTGTTCTAATGCTCAAATCTTTACTTTTGAGTTACAATAAATTACAAAGAAACAAAATTACGTAAAAATGTTTATATCTTTTAAGATTTTATAAGTTAAAATCGATGTTTTTTTTAATGTTGATGTAAATCATAAATCTTGAAACATTTGTTAAATTCTGTTCTCATTAGGAATTTCAGAATTCCCCACGACAGGTCCTTGTATTATCAAACGGTTACCGTTTATATCAAAAACAATATCAACAGAACCTAAAAAATACTTGTTGGACTGGCGTTATTTTAAACTGTAGATTAATGATCTGGAGTTTAAAATATGAGACTGCCCGTTCAGAGGACGCTTGGCTGAGTATCCGACAGACCATTGTGGGCCTCAAGCAACAGTGCAACAGCCGGCCAGACAGACATACTGTAGTCAGACCCCGCGACGATGCCTACATCGCTGTAGGCTCCCGCCGAGGGTATTTTTAACTCTCGCACTCCCTGGGCGAGTTGATTTGACCGCTCGACAATCACGCCTCCCACAGCACCAACGATCATTTTATTTATAAGTTAAAACTCTTACAATTTTTGAAAAGACGCCGACGTGGATCGTGGATAAACTGGTACAGAGATAAATATATCTCTCTGCGGCCTATTGGAACACAATTTAAAACTAGATAAAAAATATTATAAAGTAACGATGATGAACAAAAATAACCCCGTCGCAGCAAACCTGCGTACTCAGCGAATTTCCAATGTATAATATATGTCTTAATAGCACATAAAGCCGCATACCAAGTTTCATAAAAATATATTCACAAAATACACAAAAATATATTCATAAAAATATTTTTTTGTGAACTAATTTGGTCCGTAGGATTTGATTTGGTCTGTGATGTTGTAGCTGGTGTGGGTGTGGTTGATGGGGAGCAGGAACTTCGGACCTTCTTAGTTGCTCAATGTGCCGCTTTACCACTGTTCCGGCCATCATTAATTTTCACTAAATAGTGTAGGTGGCCTAGTACCTTTGCTATTTTGCCAAACATCCATTTGGTAGTGTTGTTTCCGGAACTATAATTTCTCACTTGGACGTTCTCCAGGGAATAATTTGAGTGACTGTGGTAACTGTGGGGCAGTGCGAGTTTTAATTTCTTGAGGAGTGTGAAACCTTAGAAGGTCAAGTTTAGTTCGGAATCTCCTCTGCATCAAATTCTCCGCTGGTGATTTGTCGTCATTACCAAATGGTGTTGCTCGATAGTAAAACAGAGCTTCGTATACCTTGGAATGAAGTGTTCCAGGATCGGATACAACAGCTTTCAATTTATTCTTGAAACTTTGGACGAATCGCTCAGCTTGTCCATTAGTGGCCGGGTGTCCAGGGGCTATAGTCTTGTGTTGTATACCGTTCCTAGACAAAAATGCTTGAAAGGCATCTGCAGTAAAAATTGACGCATTGTCACTTACAACTGTAACGGGAAGTCCATTCCGGCTAAATATTTCTCTAAGATGTACGATAGTGGAGTCAGTTGTAGGTGCTGACTTTGAAATGGCTACCTCTGGCCATTTTGATAAACTATCTACCACGATTAAAAAGTTATGTTCGAGAAATGGACCAGCATAATCAATGTGCACACGTTCCCCGTTGCCTTTTAGTTGTGAACCGATTGAGCTGAAGTTTTGCATGAAGGGAGTTAGGCTGTATATAGTATCCAGATAGGCCTATTGGTGTTTCATAAATGCAAAAAACGGGACACCAGTATCTAATGTAGCATTTTTAGCGGGTGACTATTAGAAATATCTTGAATCCGTATTATCTGTAAAATTAAGTTTTCTTTGATCAACGATTAATTTCAAAACCACCAATAACGAACTTGAAAAATATTCAACTTCGCTTTTAATAACATGTACGTACTTTTTAACAAATCAATATTGAATTTTATCTCAACTTCCTACTCCGTTTTTATTGTCGACTGCTGTCATAAAATATTGAAACGTCACTTAACACACGTGGTTACGATGCAATTCTGAATTCTACGTTCATTATTATTCACAAGTTTTTTGTTAGAACGGACCATACATGACGAAAGATGCCGCCTAAACTTTATAATAGTTTGGATATTCAAACTTCCAAAATATTATAAAGGTTTGGTCGCGGTAAATGATTCTAAATTATCGTCCAAAAAATGTCAGCATTTTGAAAAGAAACTATACAAGTACATTTATTTAGAATTAACTATATTGCTTGTTAGTGAATCAAGTTTAATTTTAGTTTATAGTCTGTTCTTGTTCATCATCATTACTTTCATAATATTTTTATCTAGCCTGTAGTTCAAAATTATGTTCCAATAGGCATAATATGCATAAGTTATATAACGATTCCAACTTATATGCAATCAAAATACAAGTTTATACTTTTGAGTGCGTTGTTATTTTTACTAAGGAGACTTTGTCTATGTATTTGGGACCTAGTCAGAATATAAATATTACCATCTCTGCAAACAACTGGATAAAAAGAGGAATCTGTGCCAAATTTCATAAGATAAGCCCTTGTAAAACTCTGTTTAAAATCGGGAAACAGTTTTAAGACGTCTGTATAAATAAAAAAAGTCCGTTCAGAGGGAACATAGGGAATTATTTTGCTGGTTTATAGTTTCATAATGACCCAAAGACAGCTACGTGAATCTACTCTACTTGATTAAATATTAAAAATGATTATATCACTATCAATGTATATATTAGAAGCTCGTTCTGTTATGAAGTCTCGTTTCATTTGTTAAAGAATCAGTCGGTCTTAGTCAGTAACAAGGCTACAAAAGGCAACTCACCCATTCTACACTCATCAATCATTCATAATCACCTTAAAATACGCCCTATTAGTTGCGTCGGCGTCTTAGACAATGATTTAATGATTAAGTAATGAACAAATTATCTCATTAAAGATATATTAAGCACCAAACAACACAGATCACAAACTTATTTATTTTCTACTAGCTGGTACCCGGCGCGTTGCTGCCGCAGAAGAGGCATTGAGTTTGTTTTATGTCAAATACACGTTCATTTTCAATGAGAGCTCCTTCGCTTCGCTCACTCGCCTCCCGAATTAGCTCGTTCGCTTCGCTCACTCGCCTCCCGAATGAGCTCGTTCGCTACGCTCACTCGCCTATCGAAAAAAGAGTTTGAGCAATGGTTTGAGTTGCCAATCCAGTAGTTTTTATTTCCGTTATGAAAGTTGTCATTCAAGTAGGTTTTTTATTTCCATAATGATAAAAAAGCTGTTTAGAATATTTTAAGTTATAGATATCATCTGATAAAATCAGAAGAAATCTTACTTCCATAAGATTAACGTTGAAACTTTTAAGTCCAGTGGGGCACAGCCCTAATGTCCTAGGACTTCGGTTAATGGCCTACAAACTTCCCAGGGTTAACCTGTGTTACTATGCAAAATTTCAAAGCAATCGGATGAACGGTATGGCAGCGCATAAATTACGAACGGACAGACGAAAAAACATTGATTTTTATATAATAGATTTACTAGAAATTCAACATTTCGTCGCAAACCACTCTACATTTCTTCAGTTCAAAATACATCGTTATACAAATTTAGGCTAGTATTCGAAACTATAGAAATCAGAAAGTATCCCAATATAATACTATTGTTAAAAGATCAAAAACGGATAATTTAAAACAATTCTTTACATTTTCACACTATATATAACAGGAAGACATTTTTATTCTAAGACACATTCAGGAATGTTTAGTTTAAGATAAAACTTTAAAAACTGACTTCAAAGTTTACAAGTATGTTTGAAGTTAGCCAGTTATCATTCCTAAACTATCGCCACAGTTTAAAAAAATACATTTTTATTCAATATAATGAGTAACTAGGTAAAGACAATAATAATAAAATAATAGTCATCAGTTGTTGTTGACTTCGTTCAACCACTGAGTTTTCTGTGGTCAAACTTTCCTATCCACAACCAAAGCTGCATTGAAGAAATAAATAACTACGTAAATAAGATATAGTTTATCTACCAATTATCAACGTTTAAATTTTGTATAAAGTTTTACTGAATTATGTTTTATACTCGCAGAAATTAATATTGAGTTTTCAATTTGTGTTTGTAATTCAACTTATCACGATAATATTGCTTGCGTCCGACCTGCAATAACATTAACAACCATGAAACGCTGAACAGGCCGGCCGCTGTTTTGAACACGTTTGTGTATTCATTATTAATTGTGAATACGGTGAAGCACGCACGCTTGTTATAACGTGCTCCTATAAAAGTTGAAAACGGCTGCTCTTTTATTAACATCAGTAGCAGCACCATTAACAGTGCGACATCGCCATGTTTCATTATACCAGGCAACTTGAGAAATACAATGTGAAACGTTCCCCTACTACAGTAGAAACAAAAGCACGTTCATTCATCCGTACCAGTAGAATTATTAAACATTGCAACCCCACCACTGATATCAAGGTTCGAAGAACTTTCGGCCCAGGTATGATTATTTCCATAAGAGTAATTTTCGCAGCAGATGTCTTATGAGGGCGTCCAGCTGATGCATAAATCAACAACATACTATAAAGTGTTGCCAACCTTAAGGGTGAGCCCTACCCAGATTGAATTCATTATTGTTTAGCGCCGCGCCGGCGCCGCCAACAAGCAGGGCCATGCATATTTACGCTTGAAGATCATTTTGTTCTCCTCGATCGCACTGTTATTTTACAGATTTCTACCAAACTATTTGCAGTTTCACACTTTTCAGATTCCAATCTAGGGATCATACGGTTCCTTTTCTCCAAAATAATTTTTCTCCATACGTTAGGAATCTTTAGAAAAACGCTTAATTTGAGAACATTACTAATGGCCTACCACTTATTTTGAATTAAAATCAAGATTTTTAAATCGTATGATCTCTAGATGAACATTTATTGAATTAAATAACATCAAATTATTTTTAATTGGTTAACAATTTAGCCTACAATGAGGGAGATGCAAACCCCTTACTTGAGCGTGCGGAAGGGAGGTACGGCGCACCCTTAAGGGTATAATAATGGTACAGCTATTTTTAAATTGTCACTAGACATGCAGAAAGAAAATTTTCGTCATACTGCTTGGAAAACGGCTGTTTTCAATACATGCGTTGTGGGGCGAAAGTAGTTCTTTTCAGTCCTAGGACGGAAAAGAATCAGCTGGGGTCGAGGTCATCAGCTGTTCCGTTTCTGTAATTTATAAATATCAATGTAGTGAATCTGAAAACATGTGTACGTCGATTGTAAGTAATCGATTGTATCGAGAGTTGTAATCAATTATTTTATCGATTGTAATTCATTGTTGCATTTGTTATTCTATAGGTTAAAAATAAATATATCAATAATGGTTGCTTATAAAGTCAATTTTTATTATTTTGTAATGATTTGTATTTAGATTACCTGTAGCCTAATATATTGTAGTAACAGATATTTTCGGTTGTGTATCGACAATCTAACAAAACATTCTACTACACCTGAGGCAAAAATAATAACCTATTAAAAATGAACAATACTTAACTAAACTATGTCAAGAAGGTGAATAAATATTTAATTTTGCCCCGGGGAGAAGATAAGCTAAGCGATATCGCTGTTCGCAGCGAGTCTGATTCCTGATATAGCTCGAAACGGTTGACTAAAGTATTCCTTCTTGCAATCGATAGTCCACAGCATTCGATACACCTATCGTTATAGTTAGTCTAACCTAACACTAACACAAACGTAAGAGACGATATTTGAATACATCTGTAGTAACAGCTGTTTGTTTTAAATAGCAAGAACAAGATGGAAGCCATTTTGGGAGCAAGCTTTTAAAAGTAAACAAGTTGTAAAATATTTTGTAATGATATACAAAATATTATTTTTTCTCAAATAAAATATTATTTTATTTATTGTTTCTCGGCTTCGCCACGGTCGTTAAGGGGTGCACACACCTGAGCGGTACGGCGCCGGCGGAGCGGTAGCGGTGCGATATTCGCGCGGTGATTTAGTACCATGGAAGTAAATGCGAGCGTTCACACTGGAGCGGTGCAAGCGGTAGCGGTATACCGCCCACGCCACCGCACCGCCGAGATGCAGCATGTTTCATTTCACCGCCCAGCGGTGACAGCGGTGCAGTTTTGAGCCTAACTTCAAAACATTCCCCCATACATTATAATATTTTTATTTGCTATTTTATAACCTTCAAATATGTAAGGCTTACTATTTTAGGTCTTTTTACAGCATTTGTATACAATTCCAACAAACGGTGTAAAAATCAGTATTTTTAAAATATATTTATAGATAATTCATATAAGTTACAATATTTTTAGGGTTTATGTACAATTGTAAGTAATGAATTGAGATTCCTGCAACATTTATACAATGAATTGTCCATAACAACTTTTTTTATAAATATCCTGAACCTTTACTTTCGTTTTCCATTTTGAAAATAGTTAAATCGTTTATTTTGTAATCTTTTTCTAACAAAATTATCTTCCAAATTGGCTTTTTTGTATTCTCACACTCTTCTGGTCTTTCTAAACAAAATGAATAAATTTACTTCATAATTGGAGTTTATCAAAATGTTCCAAAAGTAGTCTGCAAAATCGCCGAATTCACCCTGTCATTGAGCAATTCACCATTGACCACTAAACCACTGAGAGTTTAATCAATAATTAGCTTAAGTGGTTCGTCAAATCATGACATTTTCATTCTGAAAATAGTTTATAGTCTGTTCTCAGTTCAGGCATCAATATACGGTGGTATTCACCATGCTCTAACTGTGGTTTGTTGATGTCGTGCACCTTGTCCATAGTTTTGCGATCGTATTCTTCAGCTACCAGCATACTATAGCAACATTTATATGAATCGTCGTCTGAAGAATACATATTTCGACGATATAACTAACAACACACCGCACTTGTTGACTGCACAGTGCAAACTCATAAACGAGGAATTACTGCAGACTGCTGTTACCACTACGGTGCAGAACCGCTCTAGTGTGAACCCCTCAGCGATATCGCCGAGGCGATTATGGGGGAAGGGAGGAGTTAAAAATCGCACCGCCACCGCCACCGCCCACACCGCTACAGTGTGTGCAGGCCTTTAAACGTGAGCTCGTATCGAAAAGCGTCACTTTCGGCCCTAGTGATGAAATATACTATTTCATCACACTGCACGGAAAATAGCTGTTTTCAACATCAGCTGCGAGTGCAGAAAATAACGTTTTCCCGTTCTAGACTGGGGAAATCAGCTGTTGATTTTCCACACTAGTATTTAGTTAAAATTCCTGACACAAGTAGCACTAAGAGTATATTTATCATAAATCAGCTGTCCTCAATAAGTAAATCAGCTGTGTAAAGGCAGAGGCTACGTACACGTCCGACGTGAGCCGCTACTGTTCACGTCCGTTCCAAATTATGCACCGTACGTTACTTTTCCTGTGATTTTTAAAAAAGATTGAGAGCCAGAAAACCTCCTAACCTAACCTAACCTAACCTAACGTAACGTAACCTAACCTAACCTAAGCGGTAGCGATGTGATTTTGCCCTTACATTGGACGTGTACGTAGTCGTAGTCACTTCGCTGTGTAAACAGTATCTCTGATTTCATTGTACTGCGGAGATCAATTGAGCACCTACAGGTTATTTCTTAAACTTATATTAGCGAATTTCCCCTATAGGGAAGAAGCTATTACCGTAGGTGGCATGGTAAGACTTAAGCCCGAGACCATGTTAACTTTTTGTTTTGAGGTCCCCAGATGCCAAAAACACTATTCGTTCAAATTTATATGTATATGTGTGTGTGTGTGTCCGTTATCGCGATAACATTTGAAAGAAACGCCCGATTTTGATTAAATTTGGCACGAATGTGTAGAGTAACATTTATGACTTGAGTTCGAAAACCAGATCGATCGGACTATGGGAAGGGGGTTTATGGGGGTTTTAAATTGTCCAAAAATCAGTTTTTTTTTTAAATTTTCCCCCCTAAAATTAAAAAAAAACACTTAATTTTGGTTATAGCCACTTTATAGAGCTTAAAAAACAAATAATTTGGTATTTTTAATCATTAACTTATGTTAAGTGGTTGTAGAGAAAAGTCAAAAACGCGTCCATAACATTCCCCATGTTAATCTTATGGGAAAAAGGTTTTTGGATTTTCCTCAGATAATTTTACTAAAACTTCACATTTATTTTAACCAATCAGTTTAGCTCTACAAAACAATAATTTTAGTGTTTTAATTGTTGTTCTACGTCCAACCGTTGCAGAGATATTCAAAATGCTAAACACAGTACGTTGTCCAAGGTTATCCTTATTGAGGATAGATAAAATTTGATATCTCGATTATTTATGAATTGAATTGAATATTGATGAAACTTGGTATGTGGCTTCAACTAGTTGTGGTATACTGATATTTGCGCAACAAAGGTTTTTAGTTGACTTTCCCCAAAGCAGCAAACCTGCATACTTGGCCCCCACGTTATTCATATGAAGAATAAGTTGAGTTGTATATCTTTCTTAGTTATGAACCTAAATTAATAAAACTTGGTATGTAGCTTCACCTGGTTGAGTTATATTGATAATTGCAAAAATACCCATTTGTTATCTTCCTTGTTGCAGCAAACCTGCGTACTCAGCCCTAATGTTGTACTTATGGAGAATAAATCAAATGCTATAAGCCTATATCACTTATTTATGAATGTATTTTTGTGAAACTTGGTAAGTGGCTCTATGTAGTAGTGAGACACATATAGATATGCATTGGAAATTTTCTGAGTACGCAGGTTTGCTGCAACGGGGGTATTATTTAATTCATTATTATTATTAATAAACTACAGTGTGATGGAAAATATCGCCCATAACTCGAGTAGAAAGTGTTATTCATCCGTGGCTTGATCGAAAATCCGCGCTCGTCTAAAGTCTCGCGCGTAAACTCGATCTCGGCTTGGAAACAGCCACTTTCCACTCTTGTTATTAAATATACTATTAAACCCTTAATCCATTATTCTAATAATACAAACGAGTTCGCACGCAGCACGCTGACGTTAGGGAAGTGAATTTCCCCAATAAAAACTTTAAAAAATCAAATAATGGGTTTAAACAAAGATTTGTGACATTTTTAGAAAAATGGAAACTATTCAGTTTTTTGGCTGTTCTGATGCACCTGGTTTTATTTAAATGCAGTACTGGGATAGCAATGTTGTGCACTGTAAGCTTAGGAGGATGTACCATCAGGATCAAAAATCGTTATAGGGGTATTAGGAGTGATAAAACTACATCAAGATATGAAAAACAGCCTTTTCCAATTTAAAATCTCCATAAAAGACAACGTATTGTGTTTACTCAATTTTCATTTTCTTTAATAACTTGGTAAATATTAGTGCTAGAATGATGAGGGAGGGCTTAAAATGTTCACCTTTTTACGTTCTATAACCTATTATCCATTAATCTTACATTTAGGTCTTAACTGACCCTTTTTGGGCCCAAAAACTCAAATTTCAAAATTTAAACTCCCTTAAAGAGGGGGTTAGAGTTTTCTGATTGTTTTGCCTAACAAACTTGTCCAACTGATTACAAAAACTAATGTTCCTACCAAATTTGAAGTAAATCGGACAAAAATGCGACCGCTAGAGTGCAAACACACATATAAAACATTTTGAAGACCCCCAAAGCGTGTTCAGGGGGTCACATTAGGAACTTCTATGGTGGTCCCGGGCTTGAGTTTCACCGTGCGGGTCATGCTAATAGTCCACTTTCCATAGGAAATTCACTAATAAATCAAAACAATATATTAGCATCATAAAATAACAGCTGATCATAGAATGTAAGCAGTTAAACAATGTTAATTTGAATTAAAACGAGTTCGCACGCAGCACGCTGACGTGAGGGAAGTGAATTTCCACATAAAAACTTTTAAAACTCAAAATCTGTGTAAAAACAAACATTTAATCCAAGTTTTATTGAAATCTGAAAACACAGATTTTCTGGCTGTTCTGATGCTCCTGGTTTCATTTACCTGCAAAGCTGGGAATAACATTTTGCGCATTATAATGTTTGGAGAAGATCCAGACAGGCTTTAAAGTAGGCGTGGGTTGCTGGGGATGATAAAAGGACTATAACAAAGGAATAACAGGCTTTTCTAGTGTAAACCCCCATAAGACAACGTACTGTGTTTAGGCAAAACACATTTTCTTTAATAACTCGGTAAATATTTATGCTAGAATGACGAGAGAGGGCTTAAAACTTTTGCCTCACTAATTCCCATATTTTCACATGTATTAATTTTACATCTGGGGCTTTTCTGACCCTTTTTGGGCCCAAAAACTCGAAATTTGAAAGATTAATCCCCATTAAAGGGGTTTGGAGCTGTCCGATTGTTTTGTCCAACGAACTTGTCCAACTGATTACAGAAAGGAACGTACCTACCAAATTTTAAGTAAATTGGACAAAAAATTTGACCGCTAGAGTGCATACACACATATATATATATATATATATATTTGTATGTATGTCTATAGATATATATATATATATATATACAATTTTGAACGAACCCCCAAAACGTGTTTAGGGGGTCACGTTAGGAACTTCTATGGTGGTCCCGGGCTTAAGTTTCACCGTGCGGGTCATGCTAATAGTTCACTTTCCATAGGAAATTCACTAATGATGTAGAAAATATGGTACGCGTATGATAAATATCGTGTTTCCAGCAATACTGCAGATTGGATTGGTGATCACATGACCTTACAGCTGTTTTTATGAGGTCTCTTCCGGTTAAGTAGAAAACCTTAAATAGATCGACTCAGTAAACCTTTACAAAGTTTGTATGGACCTTGCATTGATATAACAAATTCGGCACTGGGTCTAGTGCAATGTTACTGGGTCTCAGATATACGTATAGTAGTTTTCAAATGCAGTGTTGTTGCACCTCAGGTATAGCAGTTATCCTTAATTTGTTGCAGTAACCTAGTATACACGCCGCCAGGAAGGGGAATATAAAATATAATTTTTAATGATTTCCCCATACATTTTTAAATTCCGATACATTGTAAACCATTGTCATCGAATAAACAGCATCATTATTATCTTTCTTCGACATGGGTATATTAGTTATTCAGGGTGAGTTTTTAATGCATCCCCTCCTACTTTTTTACAGTACCGGGGGACCGAGCCATGCTCGGTGTTTGATTCCTCAGAAGAGGCATAGAATTTTTTTTATTTCAAATACTCGTTCATTTTCAATTTAAGCTCGTTCGCTTCGCTCACTCGCCTCCCGGATTAGCTCGTTCGCTACGCTCACTCGTCTCCCGGATTAGCTAGTTCACTACGCTCACTGGCTTATCGAAAAAAGAGTTTGAGTTGCCATTCAAGTAGTTCTTTTATTCCCACTATGAGTGTTGCCATTCAAGTAGAAATTTTATTTGCACAATTATAAACAGCTGTTTACAATATTTTAATTTATAGAAGCTGATTTAATGGTTTCTTTTTGTTATTCATAGTAACCGGTGTTATGATTTTAAACTCCATAAGCCCAATGTTAAAATTTTCAATTTTCAAATGAGTTGTTTAGAAAAATACGAGTTTTCCTGGGGTAGTGGTTTTCACCAATCGATTTTTTGGATCCAAAAGTCCCTAATCCCAAACTTTCAGCAAAATCCTTCCGCTGGATCTCGATATGAATGTTGCAAACAAACAAACAGACATAGCTTGTACAGCTACCTTATAGCTCATAGCTTGTATAGGATTAGATATCGACTCCGGACCACCACCGATCATTGTTGGTCAACTTAAACTTAATTTTGACTTATTTAACATGTTTGGCCACCATACTGGATCCGCCATATTGGATTCAAGTTTTTGTTTAAATGTAAAGGTGTGGTTGTGACCCATCATATTGAACTACTTTTATGGCAAACACAATGCCGCTATCAGTTTAAAAAAATCATTATTTGTCATCAAGATATTGGTGATTTTTATAAATTAATTTTGAAGTGAGTTTTAAATGTTCCCACCTTAAAACATGTCCAGCATATTCTAGTCATGACATAAAATAATGGCCATTACCAACTACCAATCATTGTTGATCCTGATTGGCCATTTGCTTCATTTTGGAAAAATTAAAATTGTCGTCCGCTATCTTCCACCATTTTGGAATGAGATATTTTGTTCAAATATAAAGGTGGGGTTGTGGGTTGCTGGATGTGACCGATCATGTCCAACTCTTTTTCCATGCCAAAATTTGTTTTTAAATATCACCCTTCGTTCTCATGATATTAATTTACTTTTGTTTAAAATTATAAAAAGTGCCAATATCATGAGAAAGAAAGGTGATATTTAAAAAAGGATTTCGGCTTTGGTTTCAGCGTGAAAAAAAGTTGAAAATGATGGGTCTCAACCCTTCCTTCATATTTGAAAATATATATCTCATTCCAAAGTGGCGAATCCAAGATGGCGGACGAAAATTACTGTATTGTAATTTTTCCAATATAAAGCATGCCAATCAACAATGATTGGTAGTAATGGTAATGGCCATTATTTTACGTCATGACGAGAATAGGGACATGTTTTATAAGGTAGATATATAACTTAAGGTTTTATAAGGTATATATAAGGTTTGGATTTAGAGATATACATTTATATATATATATATATATATATATATAAAATTAAATTATATATATTTATATTTTATTTTTATATTTATATATATATATAAAATTAAATGTTTAAATGTTCCGTCATAACCATGAAATTAATTCCTGGACGAAACTGAAAGGTCGGCTACTATTTGTGAACTTGGGCTTGACTTGGTAGAAAAACTGTGTGTAATTTTCGTGCCTATAAAAAAAAACCTAGGACGCTCAATTCAGAAGAAGCAAGAGGCATATAGCTAATTTTCAACTTTGGAAAAGGGAGATCAAGGTCGAGAAGTAACTGCATTCAATGATGACAAAATGAGTGAATTTGTGAGAAGACGTTATTATATGTTACAAAACGATTTTCAAAACAATATATTTATAAAATATAGATTGTATAATAACAAAATGTATGGGAGGAAGTGTGTGAGATGACCATTTAATACCACAAACAGAACATATTTATTGGTGGAAGTAGACAGTTTAAGGGAGAGGTTAGGCCCAATACCGTTAGGCTGGAGCTAGGCCTACTAGATTGACGAATGATTTCACTAACAGTGATAACGAACTCACTAGAGACTGATGAAGAAAATCCTAGCCTTTTTAACGAAGCCGTTTTCCATGAATCTACTTTAAAAACCAGTTATTAAGGAAAATTTCCAAGATTAAATGTTCATATATACTTATGATGACGTAGTTTATTTCCCTTTATTAATATTTTGTAGGCCAGTAATTTAATAACTTATTTAGTTTATACCACAGAATTTGCTACGTGTTTTCGCCACGCTCGCATACCTAAATAAACAATTAACTATCATGAATATTGTAAGTCGTTAAGATACAATGTCATACGTATTAGTATGGGCAAAAATACAAAAAAAATATAAATCCTATAAATCACAAATCATTTAGTTAAATAATACTACTCCCCAACCTTATATTAGCTAGAAATAAAACATTTAATTTTCTATATGGTTATAAATAAAAAAGTGCTGAGGACCTGACAAACAGTCAAACAGAATAGATAACTCATCTCCCTGTTTATCGTGATATTAGCTCCACAATTGTTGATTAGCTTGTCTTAAAATTGTTTTACGTTTCACTATATTTTACGAAGGGCTCATTGGGAATGTTTTCAGGCTTTTTCAACTAACGGAGGCAAAAACAGAAACACTTGTCATCTCTCAAAAGAAAGGTTATTTTACGCATTCTCTTCTAGAACAATACTTTACCAATAATATAGGTAGTTTATTATTACCATCCTCCCGTACAAACAAGAATTTTCAATTGTGATTTACAAATTGTCACATTTATTTATAGTTTCAAAAATCCCCCCCCCCCAAATTTGTTTTGATGGCGCTCTGAGCGCCATTTCCCCCCCTTCTGGGCACCCCTGGACTCAGGTATGGTAATTATTTAGTGAAATGCTATTTCGACTGAGCTCAGGTATAGTAGCATAGACTAACTATAGTAGTACTGTAGTTAGTCTATGGTAGCATAGACTACTGTAGTTAGTCTATGATAGTAGTTATCTAGTGCAATGTTTCTGCCAGTCAGGTATAGTAGTTATCTGGTACAATGTTATTGCGACTGAGCTCAGATATAATAGTTATTTAATGCAATGTTCTGGCGACTGAGCTCAAGTATAGTAGTTATATTAGTGCAGTGTTACTGTGACTCAAGTCAGGTATAGTAGTTACCTAGTGAAATGTTTCTGAGACTCAGGAATAGTAGTTACCTATCTATAGTGCAATGGTATTGCGACTGCGGGATAGTAGTTTATCTAATGAAATGTTATTGCGAGTCAGGTAGGTATTTTATATTTAATTTTGTTTATTCATCAACAAAATGCCAGAGCATGAGTTTTTAAGTTGACACCAAGTGCAATGTTATTGCGACTGGAGGTATAGTAGTTTCCGATCGCTCCGTTCATCAATAAACATCAGCCAGACTCGCGGTGTTCACGTCGGACACGCCCCTCAGTTTGAGTAAACAAACAAGGCCACGTCAAAACAGTTACGATCGACGTCAACGGTGAATATTCCTTGTTCGGTATTACTCGTCATTTTAATGAGTTCATTCATTATTTATTTATTCCGTTACACACTTGAAGTGCATCGCAATTTACAAAATTAGTTATATACCAAGAGTTAATTTTGTTGATTCCATATGACAGATTAGTTTAAATATAGTATAAGTTACATTGAAGACCAACACCTTTTTTGATATTGGGAATAAAAATCACACACAATATAAATTTAAATTATTTTTGTTCACAACAAAAGGTTTCATTATGTTTGTGTAATGAAATTATATTTTACAGAATTTCCAACCTTGTTTGAATTAACCACTGAATATAATTACATATAGTTTAATAGATACTCTACAGAGACAACGTCAACTCAAAAACGTATTAAAAAACGTTAACTGTCAACATTAATAAGTCTGTTACTTCTTCTATAAAATATATAACAGTTTTTTAAAATAAATTTTGGTAAATCTATATATTAATACGCTAGGGGGTTTTCTTCACAGTCATAACTCGATAACGTCTGGACGGATTTTAACGTTTGAGGTGTAAAATTAAAGGTATTTTGACATAGATTTGTCAATACGTCTCAGACTTTTAAGAAAGGGCATCACATTAATACAGTAAAGGGCTGAATATTCGGAACAGTGGCGCTATCCGACGGCGGAAGTCTAAACTACGTGTTGTTTGAAAGTACGCTGTCATATGTTTTAATATCAGATGTTTTGTTTATATTTGTTTACAACTGAAGTTCCAACTTGCTCGGATTAGAGCAACAGGACAACTAGTAAATTATAAATAGCTTAAAAGTTGTTGTATCATTTTAAAGTTAAATAAATTAAGCACTATACAGTTTGTGTTGTCATAATATTCAGCTCATAACAAACAATAATGCAGTAAACTCTGTTGTACTAAATAAACAGCTGTTTTAGAATGAAATTGATCCTTATCTGGACATACGTCAAGGTCTGTTTACTTAATAATTCAAAGGTTTTACTAACTAACTGAAAAATACCTCGTACAAAGTCTAAAACAGCTGTGAGATAATATCGTGACTGCCAGTCCAATTTGCACTGTTGCAGGAAACACAGCATTTACTGTGTGTTCATCATTTAGTTCCTGGGGGCCGAGCTTTTCTCGGGGAAGGCCAGTTTGTTTGTTTAGATGACTTGGAGTAATATTTCACCACTTTCCCCAACCGATCAGATTTTTAAAGCTAATTTGCCTCTTTTATGCATTTTAAAGTCACTCCAGTACCACTTTGTGACCACTCTATATATGCAATCTTCACTCAATAGTGTTAGTCACTGCTCTCAGAAAACCACATGTTAACAATTAAAGTGTACAGGAGGACACAGGGTTTAGCGTTGGAAATCATTGAATGATGATAAAGTTGCAAACATAAATACAATTTCGTTCACAAATAGGATTTCAACACAACATTTACGTTATGCAACGAATTTTTTGGAAAAATTTCAAAAATAGATTTCTCATTTTAACGGAAATTCCCTGAAACTATATTTTTACCCTCACAATCCTGAAATCTCCGGTGTCATGTATTTTGAAGGGGTTTAGTGGGTATTCTGCGCTCGTAGTCACAGCACTAACCCCGCAGGAGCGGGGGTGCACGCATGGGAGATGTCCAGTTGCACCGGTGGTCAGGGATCAGCCCCAAACTGATGTGTCCAGTTGCACCGGAGCCCCTTTTGGGGGGTGTTCCAATTGCACCGGCTGTCAATCTAAATTAAGACGATTTTTTTTATTCAACTAAGTATAAGACTAAAGGCTAAAATATAGAGGTTGTAGAAATAACTATTACATAAAAGAAAGTGCCAACAAGACCGGATGCCCAGTACAGTAGATTAGGTTAGGTTAGGTTAGGTTAGGTTAGGTTAGGTTAGGTCAGGTTAGGTTAGGTTAGGTTAGAGTAAAGGTATAGCCTCGTTTGATAAAATATTCCATTACGAAATTGTTAAACACTTATAAACCTAGTTACAAATACATAAGAAAGCATGCCACTATGTTTGAAGATAAATGTAGTGGGGTGGGGAAGGGAGAAAGTCTTCCAATTGCACCGGCTCCTGCGGTCGAAGGAATTTGCAGCGGGGATAAGTGGGGTGGGTAGATTTTGACCACCGGTGCAACTAGACACTTTTCGGACGGAGGAATGTTTTGACCCTTGCAAATTCCATCGACCGCCGGTGCAATTGGATATCAGCCGCACGCATACATTCCCACTACCCCATCATACAAACCTTGAACCGTATAGGGGAAAAACAAACTGAGGCCGGCCCGTGTGCTTAAGAGTATGATCATCAGATATTAAATATATACTTGTAAAAATGGCCGTCCAAATTCACCAATGGTTTGAGGATCGATAAAAACAACCAAATTCACCAACCCCGAAACAGGTAGAAAATTCAGACCAGCACAACATCCAAATTCACCAATTTCGGAAATCCTCTTGCAGCTACTCGACGCGTTAGTTAGGTAGCTGACCCCAAGCCAAGTATATTTTACTGTCCCTTTACAAAATTGAAGACTGCCTAAAAAGAATTACAGGAATTCGAGTAATCAACAATTTGTTTATAAAGTATTTATTTATATTTTACAATATATATTGTTTTGCATTCAATGCCATACCAAACGGCAATAAAGTTATTATTATAGCCAAGATGAAAGCAAAAATACGTAGTTTAAGTTTTGGTGTTATGTAGATTCATAAAAACGGTTTCTGACAGAATCATGTTCAAGTTTAGTTACATAGTGAAAATATATCTAAAGTATGCATTAACCACACAACACAATTAACCATACGATACAACATGCCCGCGGGCAAACGCTGGTCAACTTAGATGTTTTGACGGCCTTGTTTTTTCTGCCTGTTTCGGGGTTAGTGAATTTGGATGTTTTGCCCGACCCTTCAAAAATTGGTGAATTTGGATACAGCCGTAAAAATACGGACCGGGGCAAATTGTATTTTATTTTTATATCTCAATCGTCGAAATCGGGCCATAAATAAAGCAGAAGTTATTATACAAAATGGCCTTTACTGATTATAAATTTAGAAACAAATAAAACAAGAGGTAAACGTTTACGTCCACAATGTACACAAAACTATCCCCGCGACTGACTAAACTGTATTATTCACTTTTTCTTTAATTTTAAATTTTCAAGGTAGGCTTTGAATGTATTGTTGTTAAATGATACACACAAATGTGCTTATTATCGTTAAATCTATGCGATGTTAACTTCGGAAAGCTATAAAATTGTAAGACCTTGCAAGAAATGCTGGCTTCTATAAACCCTGAGGAGCGAAGGGGGAGGGGGGAGGGAGGTAATGGGTGACCAGACTGGGATTAGGGGGAAGCCATAAACACCCCAACCCCTACAACACATTCTCTCCCAGACCTGACCTAATGTCTGTCTGGCTGTTGTACTTCTGATATAGATTGCACATAGATGCCTTACAGGACCGTGTGCAATACGTGCTTACCGTGTTACTACAACAAATTATTCTGGTGGGGGGGAGGGATCTAAAATTACCCAACAATTTTGACCAGATTTAAATTCCGCAGCTTGTTGTGGCGGGGGTTGTATAATAGACTAACTATTTTAAGGGGGTTTTCACGATTGTGTCTTTTATATGCAAATTTCCTCGAAAGACAAAATGTTCATATTATCAGAAAACCCTTTACTTTTCGTAAAAAGGAAAATTATTATTTAACTATAACATAAAATAAACTTTATAATAAATTAAGTTTACCGTAATACTACTCTATTAATCAAGTTATAGCCGGATTTATAATTTTAATAGTGACTATATTTAATGACCGCCTTTGGCGTGTTCCATGTTCCTGTTCCAGATGAATTTTAAGATGGAACTTTGCGTAAATATACTCCTACTGGTGCTAGGACTGAAGTTGTACAGTGTCCTGCAACTCTCTGGACAAAGGTATCAGTGTAGCATAATAAAATAATGTATTATTCCTTGGCTCAAGGCAAAACACAATTGATCATATGAACATGGGTCTTCCTTGCCTAGTTTTCTGTTTGTCTTGTTTGTATGTGTTTTTTTAGCGAATTTCTCCTATAGGGAAGAAGCTATCACCGTAGTCAGCATGGCAAGACCTAGGTCCGGGACCATGATAACTTTTCGTTTTGAGGTCCCCAGACCCCAAAAACACCATTCGTTCGAAACTGTATATATATATATATATATATATATATATATGTGTGTGTGTGTGTGTGTGTGTGTGTGTGTATGTGTCCGTGAGCACGATAACTCTCGTAAAAATGATCCGATTTTGATGAAACTTGGTATAAACGTGTAAAGCAGCATTTATGACTTTAAGTTCGAAAACCAGCCAGATCGCTCAACCCGAAGGGGTATTTTGGGGGAGTTTTGTACCCCAAAAATGGGTTTTTTGAATTTTTTACGAATAATTTTTGAAATAGTCAACTTTTAGATTTTACCATTGGATTCAGCTTAAAAAACACACACAATTTGGTATTTTGATCATTCCTGTACGTCAATTGGTTACCAAGATATTGAAAGTGCTAAACACAGTACGTTGTCTAATGTTATTCTTATGGAGGAAAAGAAAAATGTTATATCTCGCTTATTTATGAGAGTATACTGACGAAACTTGGTATACGGCTTCATCTGGTTGTGGTCTATTGATATTTGCTCAAAAAACAATTTTTTCCAAAGACTCCCGTAGCAGCCAACCTGCGTACTCAGCCCCCATGTTATTCTTATGGAGAATAATTAAATGCTCTGTCTCCCTTAATTATGAACATAAATGATTAAAAACCGGTATACGACTTCACCTAGTTGAGTTATATTGATATTAGCATAACAACCCATTTTTTGTGTTCCTTGTTGCAGCAAACCTGCGTACTCAGACCCAATGTTATTCTTATGGAGAATAATGCAAATTGTATATATCGCTTATTTGTGAATATATTTTTATGAAACTTGGTAAGTGGCTTTATGTAGTATTAAGACATTTATATCTCCATTGGAGATTCGCTGAGTATGCAGGTTTGCTGCGATGGGGGTATTTTCACTCGCACACTTGCGCGAAACAATCCAATGTTTTCCGGCGTTCAAACTGCCCCAAGTCTGCCACTAGGATTGATTTGATTTTGAGAGAAGAAGCCGTGCTCCGGAAATTATCAACCCACCTTCGACTTGGACTGGCACCAAGACGACCGACGTTGAAGTGAGCACGAAACCTACGATGTGTAGGAATCACAGATTTATTACTTTTGACAAATTACTCTATGACAAAAAGCACGATGATGATGACAATAACCACTGATGATTCATGTTAACTCACCTAAAAATGGCATTAACCAAGTTTCAAACCAAATTTAACCAAATTTCATCGAATTCGGACGTTTTTTACTCAAGTTATCGCATTCACGGACACACACACACACACACACACACACACACACACACACACACACACATATATATATATATATATATATTTGAACGAATAGTGTTTTTGGCTTCTGGGAACCTCAAAACAAAAAGTTATCATGGTCTCGGGCTTAAGTCTTACCATGAGACCTACGGTAATAGCTTCTTCCCTATAGGGGAAATTCGCTAAAATGACAAATACGTCATGTTTACAAAAACACTTACAATAAAGGCTATACAGTTATATTTTGTCCTGCAACTTTTGGAAGGGGCTTTATCACTTTTATCAATAAATGCGTAAGTAAAAGCAGTTTTACGAAATTTTCTATACTTACAAAAAATCACCATCCACTTTGGTCGATTTCCCAACCGTTTTTGAGTTACAGGTAAAATACCTAAACGACCGGAATTTGACTTAAAAAAAAATGCAATGTTTGTAAGGTTTATCTTTGTACAACTAAATCTGGAGTTCCAACGGACGGATTTAAATATGTAACCCCCATTGCAAAGCTTTAATTGTGTAGATTGTCAAAGAATTAAGAAAGTCTAAAATATTTAGTAATTTATGGTGACATGGTTGAAATGCTATAAACCATAAGCCCAACGTCAAAAATGTAATATTTTCAAATGAGTTTCCCAGCAAATTTTGAGTTTTCTTTGGATTTCGGATTTTTCTAATAAATTTACGAGGCCTAAGAAACCCCCATTTTAAACTTGTAAGCAAAATAAAAAAATAATTCCGCACGATTCTAAGACCGATTATGCATTCAGCCATTGATCGTATTAATTTAATTAATAATCTAGATCATGCCATCTTTATTTTATCTAAAACTCTTTAACATCTTCAAAGCAAACGATTTTTGTAAAGATCATCTTTAGCTTTGCTGATTTAAAAATTGATTGTATTTTAACATTAAGTAATAATATTTAAAAATATATTAAATACAATTTAAATAAATCAGACACTTTGAAACAGCTAATTACATTAACATTTAGCAATAGAAAAAACGCCCATTAAGGCAACACCACGTTTCTGTCAGTAGCGGCCCGTGACAATACGTGTATCGTGTTCCATATATCGAACGCCTGCGACAGTTATGATGCAAGACAATGTGCTCTTATCACGGCGGGAGTATTCAAACGCGCCCTTTTATGGAATCGACAACTGACTTATTGATCCGCCGCGCTCTCCATGATGACAGTTTTCACCATGAAACCACAACTAAAAATAATTTCTCAGCTATTACTGTTTCAGGCGATTACTGTTATACAATGGTTTTATTTGTGTTGCGGTAATTTACTGTTACGAATAGTTCACTCACACGTAAACTTAAAAAAGTTGCTATATAAGTGATTTTTCAATTTTTACGACCTAGTAAAAAGTGAGCACCCGTTAAAAAAAGTTAAAAACAAATGTTATTAAAGTGATCCGAGTGGGTAAAAAACGGTCTATTTTAAGAACACTTACCAGGCCCCAAGTCTTCTCTGACGTGAAGGGCACATAACACACTGTGGGCAATGTCAAAATAAGGGAACATTTTCAGTTTTGTGACCTGATTGGCCAGATCCAAGAAGGCCTCGGGATCCATGGCGATTTTATGTCAAAATCACGTGCTGTCCGGAACCCCGTATCCACCCTAACTTCTACGACAACCGACTCGGCCCGACTCCGCTGCGGACGAGAAGAGAAAATGGGAAATGGTCGTGCGTACTGCCAACATAAGACAGCGAAAATACTTTCTGTCATGAAACTGGGTTAACTAGGTTACCCTACATTTTGTATAAATATAGTATAAAGTTTATTGAAAATGTTTTGTTTTTAAAATAACAACTCTCTGTTATAATTTTAATTTTACGAAATGTCAATTTCAAGCAGTAAATACACACCTTTTAAACTTGTTTTGCCAATCCAGTGGTTATTAAAATAACCGTGTATCGTAGGTCTGCAGTGTTTAATTAAACTGACTGTCAGCATAATTTTTCAATCGGAAAAATTTTGAAAGCTATAAAATTATAATTTTTGAGAAGAAGGTTTAACATATGGATACATTACAAATGAAATAGCGTAATGCAAACAATCGATACAGTAAATGGTTAATAAACTGCATTTCAAAACAAAATTATATCCATAGACAATTTTGAATAAGACTCTGATTTATTATAATATGATGCTGGAGTTAAATAAATAAACACAGTTAAAAGTTTTAGCAGTGGTTACCACTTTTATCAATATTCTGAAATGAATTAACAACCAAACCAATACTTAGTTGAAAACTGTAGTAAGTATCAAACTTTTGATTAGACTTATATTAGATCAGTAACAATAATCTGTAATTTCTGAGTTCGCTCATCTCTTTACATGAATATTTTGCGCGTACCCCTATTATCTAAAGAAGCAGAAATTACTGTTTAATTATTGAAGCGGTTTACAGCACTGCACTTTGGTACTTTGGTACTTTGGTCGTCTGCCAAATCTCAACAAAATGTAAACAGCTGTGTTTTCCTTTGTGAATGTTAATTTCTATGTGTATTAACCTAAAATTTAAAATTTAGATAAATGTATTATTTAGAAAAGGCCAACATTTAAAATAAGGTTTCATTCAGTATTTGTACCTAGTTAATGATAAATTAGTACTAAACAGAAACGTTACAACAATGGAACCTAGTCCTGGCGTTTTGGTAGTAAGCTGTGATAATGACATGGAACCATACTTAATTGTGAAAAGTAAGTACCCTAGGGTATACGTAATTTTCAGTAATTTATTTCTCATAGACCTTGCAGTAATTTCTTGAAGCGTTTGTATTGGCTGAGTCAGCCTATTCCTATATAATAAAATGAAGCCTATGCCTAAATAATTAAAGGAGACATAATTTCTATGTAGGCCCAGGCTACTGTCATCTCATGTTCAGGAAGTTACATTGATAAGAAGTTACATCAGAAGAAGACTGAACATTTATTAAACCTAAATGGAAATAAAAGTTTTAAACTAAATTAGCTGATCAAAGTAGGCTTAAGATGTTGCCGACAATTAAGGGTTCAATAAGGCCTACTGTAAATTTAACCCACTGGCGTAGAATGATGTGCTGGTTCGGTTCTTTGATTTTCATTTTTTTAACTTACGAATTTTAATATAAAATTGTATTATTAAGTTTATTCGCATGTTTTAACACATTCGCTACCGCAATTATATGGAATTTGTCACTGACCACCGGCACATATTTGTGTCGGCTGGTCACATTGAAATAGACTGACGACGCTAATTTGCGTCAATGTCCCATTGTTATTCAAACGAGTATTTTTTAGCAACGATCTATTTTAGAGCCCTGGTCTCTTTGAATCAGTCTAGAGGGATGTCTGACGCACATGTGCATTGCTTGGTCTGAGGGTATGACAATTGGTGATGTAACATCGCAATTGGCAGAATTGTTGTTTACATTGTCATTTTCGCTGCATCACTGTCCATGTGGCTAACCTTACAGTTTTTGGACGTGCTTTAGTGGTGTTTGATTACTGTGCAGAACATTAACAATGAAACGGAATAGGCCTACAAATGATCAAATTTACAACGATGCAAATGTCCGTCACTCGGTCTATTGAAGAAAAATACAATCTTTTTTACTATTTTCCATTGTATAGACTGACCAACGCATATATGCAACATTTTTAAAATTGCTCAAAGTAAAATAAAAAAACAATTGTTATTGTTTACAAATGCATTTTAGGTTATTATGAAGTCAATTTGTCCTTTTAAACCCAATTTATCTCGTGGTCTATTATTAATGTTACTCCTGAACCTCCCGGTCTGTTTGCAACGTTCAGATTATTTCTTTTAGTCTGCAGGAGTGACCGGACCGACGCAAATATGCATCGCTCGGTAGCGAACGTGTTAATTAGGCCTAAGTTATAGTAGTGGTTTATTTTACTTTAAAGAGGAGTCAAAGTGGCACACGCACGGTAAATATAAGGAAAAAGTAGTATAATCAATGTTGACCAACTCACAAAGTACTAACCAATGCCACCTACTTCCAAGCAAGCCTGCCACCGCTTATTGTACTTGGGCCCTCCCACCAACGTTGCAACAGATCAATTAGTCTTAACTCATTAAGAGTTGCATGACAGGTCAGTTTTGGTTGTGAGCGGGAATAAACCTGTAAACTTCATAAGAACACCAGGGCAAGGTATTTCTACGATTCAGTCCTCATGGCCACCTCGAATAGGTGGACCAGCAGCATTTGATAGGTTAATAGGCCTTAGCGGAAAGAACCCATAGCTGCCCGCAGCTATTAGTTACAAATTTTGCTGCAAGAGTGCAGCACCAATCAGAGCCTGTTCTAGGTTAACGTGTATAGAATAACATTTCTAGGTCAATGAGTTAAGTGTCCACCAATTAAATGGTAACAACAAACTGAAGTATTTATATCGATATGATAATTTAACTACATCTAACTTAACAGGGGCAGCGCACTGTTCAATCAATAGATGAATATAAAATATTGACAGGACCATACCCAAATAATTGGTGGACGCTCATCGTAATTCACCCAAATTATTACCTATAACTCAATTGGGTGAACATCATGAAATTGAAGTGACTTACCATTCGTAAAAGCCTGCAACCAACAAAGGTTTGAAGGGCAACTACCAAACTGCTTCTCCCCCAGCCAGTTACAGTACTTAAATAAATTATTTGTTTTCATTGGTATTTATAATTGGGTAATCAGACTACCACCCGTAACAGTTTTGTTACTCTGGCAATTAGGTCTACATATTTAGCCCATATTATACAGGACAAAATATATTAGGCTACATTATTTTTTGTGGCTGTTGGTAATGTTACTCTATTCTGTTGCATTTGTTAACTGGTCTTATTGTTTTCATTAATTTTTTTTATTATTGTAACCACCATCATGAATTGAAATGTAAATTGGTGTGTTGCCGTTGGAATAATAAATAAAAACAACAGGAATTTTTCACTTTTTTAGCGAATTTACCCTGTAGGGAAAAAGCTTATAGATGGCATGGTAAGACCTAGGCCCGGGACCATGATAAATTTTTGTTTTGAGGTCCCCAGATGCCAAAAACACCATTCATTCTAGACTGTATACATATATATATATATATATATATATATATATATATATATATATATCCTATACTCTAATATGAGTAAGGTTTGCTTGCTTGCGACACTGATCTCAAAAACGGCTCCAACAATTTCCTTAAAATGTTCGAAATAACTAATTTCTGGGCTAAAAATAAGTTCTAGACAGGCCTCATCCCTCAAAAAAATCAAATAATGTAAAAACTAAAATGAAAAGTTAAAAAGTTAACATTGGGCTTATGGAGTTTCAAATCAAAACGAGTTTGCACGCAGCACGCTGACGTGAGGGAAGTGAATTTCCACATAAAAATTTTTAAAACTCAAAATCAGTGTAAAAACATACACTTGTCCAATTTTTATTGAAATCTGAAAACATTGATTTTTTTGGCTGTTCTCATACTCCTGGTTTCATTTACTTGCAAAGCTGGGAATACAATTTTGCGCATTATAAGGTTAGGAGAAGGTCCAGACAGGCTTGAAAGTAGGCGTGAGGTTGCTGGGGGTCTTAAAAGTACTCTAACAAAGGAATAACAGGCTTTTCTAGTGTATAACCCCCATAAGACAACGTACTGTGTTTAGCCGATACACATTTTATTTAATAACTCGGTAAATATTTATGCTAGAATGACGAGAGAGGGCTTAAAACTTTCGCCTCTCTAATTCCCATCTTTGTACATGCATTAATTTTACATCTGGGACTTTTCTGACCCTATTTGGGCCCAAAAAACGAAATTTGAAAGATTAATCCCCAAAAAATGGGTTTAGAGTTTTCCTATTGTTTTGCCCAACGAACATGTCCAACAGATTATAGAAAGGAACGTCCCTACCAAATTTGAAGTAAATCGGACAAAAAATGTGACCGCTAGAGTGCATACACACACATATATATATATATAAAATTTTGAACTACCCCCAAAACGTGTTCAGGGGTAACGTTAGGAACTTCTATGGTGGTCCCGGGCTTAAGTTTCACCGTGGGGGTCATGCTAATAGTTCACTTTCCAAAGGAAATTCACTAACAAAAGAATTGTAACAGCTGTTCATAATCAACCAAGGAACTGTCAACGTAATACTCATGTTGTTTATGATTATTAACATGTGGTTTCCTGAGAGTAGAGATTAAAAGATTTGAGTGAGGATTACACATAAGAGTAGTAAAATAAATCAAAGGGACATTGAGCTACAAATAAAAACTGGAGTGACCTTAAAAATGTATAAAAGAGGCAAATGAGTTATAAACATCTAATTATCAGTAGGGGGAAGTGGTGAAATATTACTCCAAGTCATCTAAACAAACGCAGTGGCCTTCCCCCGAGCAAAGCTCGGCCCCCCCAGGTACTATATATATATGTGTGTATGTCGATTTTGACAAAATTTGGTATAATCCTGCAAAGCAGCATTTATGACTATAAGTTCGAAAACCAGACAGATCGACCTATCCGAAGGGGTATTTTGGGAAACACCATTCGTTCAAAACTGTATATATATATATATATATATATATATATATATATATATATACAATGGTTATGTATCATTAACCATTTGTATCTGATCAATCAAATATCAGATTTGATATTTTTTGTATCTGATTAATCTTATTAATCTGTTGTAGCTGTAGCAGTATTTTTCAGGTGGAGTCCCAGTGGTTGGCACATATATATATATATATATATATATATATATATATATATTACCAGGACGACATATATGATATATATATGTGTGTGTGTCCGTGAGCACGATAACTCTCGTAAAAATAATCCGATTTTGACAAAATGTGGTATAAACGTGTAAAACAGCATTAATGACTTTAAGTTTGAAAACCAGACAGATCGACCTATCCGAAGGGGTATTTTGTACCCCAAAAATGGGTTTTTTGAGTTTTTTACATATAATTTTTGAAAAAGTCAAATCTTTGTTTTTTCATTAGAATCAGCTTAAAACGACGCACAATTTGGTGTCTTGATCATTGCTCTACGTCAAATGGTTATAGAGATATTGAAAGTGCTAAATACGTTGTACAATGTTATTCTTATGGAGTTATCGAAGTGGTCTATTTATATATGTACTAAAAAAATTGTTTGGCCGATAGTTCCCGTAGCAGCAAACCTTCGTACTCAGCCCCCAAGTTATTCTTAAGGAAAATAAGTAACATGTTATCTCCCTTAATTATGAACATAAATTAATAAAATTTGGTATGTGGCTTTACTTTCTTGAGTTATATTGATATTTGTATAAAACACAATTTTTTGTGTTCTTGCTTCAGCAAATCTGCATACTCAGCCGCCACGTTATTCTTAAGGAGAACAATTAAAATGTCATAAATCGTTTATTTACGAATGTATATTGATGAAACTTGGTATGTGGCTTTATGTGGTATTAAGATACATATATATACATTGGAAATTCGCTGAGTTCGCAGGTTTGCTGCTACAGGGGTATTTAGAAATAGAATAACTAACAAGCCTATCTACTCTCTGCTACCAAGTAAAATGAATTCTACTTATTTGCCATATGTTTTTAGTGATACTGGAAAAAGAAGGTCTTCCTGTGACTGCCCAGACTTTAGAAGGTGTTGACTCCTACCCGTGGCATATCAGTACAAAGTATTACGAGACGGACATCACGTTGTACACTCTTCCCACGAAAACGTTACTGCCTCAAAGTCTAGCTGAAGGAGTTCAGGCTGTCGTTATCTTCTTTGACAGTTTAAAGGTAAGAGTGAGCTATTTACCACTCCTGGTAGTAACCAGGGGGCTGATCTTTGCTTGGTGAAAGTCAATAAAAGCCTATCTATTCCTAGTTTTACGTCTCAATGTATCTCCTGACGGGCGAACTAACTCCTCTCATTCAACTTCCTAGATATGGATGTTTTTCTTATTTGTTTGCCCCTTTATAGAAAGCTATAGGCCTACTTTAAAACTGGGAGTAAAATTAAAATATACTGTTTATTGTCAAGGAATATTATTATTATACTAATAAATAATAGGTCCATCCAAGTGAGAAACTTTTATAAACAAAGTTTTATAAATGCACCTATTTAGGGAGGCCTTGCTATCAGAACATTGAGTTTGCGTTAGTAGTTTGATTGCTACTTGTAAACAATAGGTACAGTAGACTCAAAAATCCGGACTAATATGGCGAACACCCGGTCCGGATTTTGAAAAATCTGGATTTCCCGGAGGTGGGCATGAATTATCAATTCCGCCTTAATAGTGAACAATTATGATAATATGTGTTTATTTTTATACGCTAATACAAGGGTGAAATTTCAGTAGAAAGTGATGATTCATCGACAGGAGAAGAACCGAATGGAGTAGCATATCGGAAACATAATCAATAATGAACACAAATAAGGACTCAAACCATCCGAGGTCGGGTTAGACCGCCTGACGATGCAAACTACATGACATTTGTGTAATGCTGGATGATCAAGTGAAAAATGAAGGCGCTAAACCATGAAGTTCCGTTTTTATTTGCAAAAAAAACTAAACAAAATCAAGATTATCGGTCCGGATAAGTGTGATCCGGATTTCTGAGTCTCTACTGTAATTGTATTGTTCTTTATGTGAAACTTGATAAGTACCGGTACTTATCATGGAAGTGTACACCCATATATCAAACGGAGGCCTAAATATTAAGTAAATGCATCAGAAAAAAGTGGAAAAGAATCCCATTGTGGACAGTTAGAACAGGGTTTCTACGGTCAGGGGAAGTCAGGGAAGGTCAGGCAAAGTCAGGGAACCCAGAGATAAAGCTTATTTTGTTACGTCTCGACCCCACATACTAAAGATATGAAAATAAATTTGTAGTTTACAGACAATATTGATTACTATTCCACCTTAACGCTACTTCACAAAATTAATTTTGTAATCTTTTTTTAAGTCTAAAAATAGGTTATGTTACATTATAAAAACAAGAATAACTTCCTGTGAGTCATCAAATAAAATTTACTTGACAATACGGTGCTTTTAGCGAATTTCCCCTATAGGGAAGAAGCTATTATTATTCCATCTGATCTCCGATGATGAAAAAACAGAGGGGATGCTTTGCTCCAGGCTGTATACAATCTGTTGTAGCTGTAGCAGTATTTTTCAGGTGGAGTCCCAATGGTTGGCTGTTTATCTAAGAATTCCTAAGAAGTTACATCTTGTCATCTTCAATTATTGAGTTTTTATTGAGATCAATTTATTTAATTTTGTTTTACTAACATTTATGACATACATGATATAGAAACTAATGTTTTACATATTAAATATATAATAATTGTGCACACATGCTTGCTTATAAAGCGAAAATGCTAAGACGTATTTCGAAAGTTGGTCAGGGGAGTTTTACAGAAAGTTCAGGGAAAGTCAGGGAAATAGAAAATTGAAATTTTGTAGATACCCTGTACAAAAGATACCATCTTATTAGTACAATAATAGAGGCAATGTTTACAAACCCATTTTCATGCTAAAATTGATACCGCACTTGAAAATCATTGTAGAGGCTTCCGCCAGCAAGGATATAGGTAAGCAACAAATGATTTAATTTCAGAGGAGGATATTTGTTGTTGTTGTGTTAAGAGGGCTCTAAACCTTCGCCAAACGACTGAAAAACACACCTCCGTATTACTCAAATTCTGAGGTTATTAAAGCACCTAGCGACCTCCAGTGAACGATAAAATGTTTCTCATGAAATTAACTAGGTTAACAAAGTTATTTTAAGGTTTTAAGTTATTGTTATACATATTTTATTCGGGGTTAAACTCAGTGAAAATTGGCCATTTTCTACTACGTAAATGTCAAACAGTTAAGATCAAATTAGAAAGTTTTTCTGTTTTAAAACCCTTATTAGTTATTCAAGATAATTTCCCGCTAGGCAGGATTTCATAAAAACCAATATTTATCTAGTAAATCGAGTAATTTGTGAGGGTTGTTTCTGAAAAGCGCTTCACAAAACACCCCCATAACAGAGGACGCTCTGGCGAGCGGTGATGGAACTACCACCGCCAATGAGACATTCGTCAGTGTCGCCAACCTGTTTCTCTGTTTCTCTATCTATTGGGACATCGGACGGACGTAATTCCCCAGAAAGGTCCTCTGTGTCCTTGCTTCAAACTACTCCAAAGACACAATATTTGCCCGTCGTACCATAACGTCATTCTTGATGATTTAGCTAAATCAAATTTCAAATGACATTATCTGGGCTTTTTACCGTTCAAGAATGTGATCAATATCATTCAATATGATTAAATGATTGAACCTAATATACTGTAATACACCAAAAATTTGAATAAAATTAATCCTTCCTTAAATAATATTTCTTTACAAAAATTAAGATTTTTCTAGTTATTAATGTTTACAGTTGATACAAATAGTAACAATTATATTTAACGTTACCAAGTACAATCCGTTTTATATTGATTTTCCTTAACCGTATAGTAAGAAGTTTCTCATTAACCATCATAACTGTAACTCGGCGTAGGTACAACGGGGCTTTAGCCAACTTCATCACAATCTGTTTGATGCCATTTTCAAAGTGTGTGTGGTTTTAAAATACTTATAACGCGGCGCGGCGGCCGCGCCGATTTCCAAGAGCACTGAGCCGAGAGGTGACGAGGCGCCCCTCGACCAAGGGTGGGAGTGCATCACCTCACTTCCTGGAAAATCATCCCCTACAGCATTTTCCTTGTCCGCAAACCTTCAGTTCATCAGTTGCTCTTTGTGACAGTGAAAATACCCCCAGTGTGTAAAAAGGCAGAAATATTGCCATTTCGTCATGTGGACACCTCAAGGAATGAGGATGGAAGCGTTTGGATAATAATTATTATAACAGATGATAATAATAAACCATAGTCTGTTATCATACTCAAGATGTTTCATTTCTGTTTACTAGTGATAATAATGCGGAAGCGGATTGCAGACGATGATATGAATCATATTGTCATACTTTATCCCTTTTATCATATTATCTATGTTTTACTTTCTCCTCTCGCTTGTATAGACATAGTGTAATACGAAAAAAGAGTCCCTGGACTAAAAATACTAAATAATTTTGTCTGGTCAAAAGAATGTTTTTTCATTCACGCAAAACCGTAGACCTTATACAAGTAACGATTGAAAGGGGCGCCAAAATCGGATGGGGGCGCATCATATTTTCTCCCTTATTACATATAATAGCAATATTAAACTCGAATCATTACAACTTCAATTAAAGATGAAACCCCAGTTGAATACTCTCCAATCCCCAAGCCATATTTTTCCTCATCTAGGAAGTACGTTAAAATAATCGAAGAGAGCCGGTTAAAACAATTAGTTTCATCATGTAACTTGATATTTTAACATTGTAACTTTCTTTCAAAGTATTGCAAGTTTTATCCAGCACACTCTCAATACGGTACCAATCAGAATACCCTGAAGTTGTCACAAATCGATAAAGGTCAAAACAACTTCTCAATTTGGAATTGAGGGGAGCGGAGGATTTGTTATCTGATATGTCAATTTAATGTTTAAGTATAATGAAGGTGCAACATGGTGAATACACAACTTTCTTCCCAATAATGCCTTTCAACAACTTAAAAATACTAATATACAAAAAATTAACAAAATAAGCCGGGTTAATATTACATATTTACAATTTATTTATTTTACAACTACGGATTACGCACTCCACCCGCACCCGGCGACCCGTCATGAGCGCTAGCGTTTACCCCCACCCCCCCAAAAAAAAGGTGCCGCGCCGTGCTGGAGCACGGCTCGCACTGCCCTAAAGCCGGTACTGATTATTACCATTTTATTTTAATTTATATAATTTTCCTTTTTATTAGTGAAATGTCTTAATTCCAAACAAAGTATTTTGTATCTTAGTGCCAGTTTTTATCATTAAAACCATAAACTATAACCAATTCAATGTTTATTAGTGATAGTTACTTCGGGCTGCTTTTTATGTTTTTTATTAACAGTTAAAATCTTGCAGTCTAACCTAATCCCAGAAATTCTGTAGCATATTACAGTACACTGTATACAAAATCTATGTGCAATACAGTCGGGTTTTTACTTTACAACTTGTTTTTCTTCATCTCTTATACAACATGATTGATAACTATTTATCTGAGTAATGATTCCATAATATTACACAATTACAACGTCTAAATGTTGTGTACTATTCCGAAATTAAGTTATATAATATCTTACATTTTTACAACTATTATTTATACAGGGTGTTTTTTTTTAACTGTGCCACCATTGGGATCTTGTAAACTGTACATCATACAGTAAACTTTAAATGGGGAACATTCCCTTGTTTTTAAAGAGGTTTAAAAATAAGTAGATAAAACTTTTGTAAATGGCCGCCATTTTCCAATATGGCGGTCAACTTCATTTTTTCTTATGGCATACCCTGTATTTTATGGTGTTTACGGATATTAAATGAAAATGTAAGACTTTTTTATTCTTGAGTAATTTCTGATATACTTAACCGTTTATGAGATTCAGAGAGATAAAGGTAAATCATTTTTGTTGTTTTTGTTATCTGTGCTACCATTGGGATCTTGTAAACTGTACATCTTACAGTAAACTTTAAATGGGGAACATTCCCTTGTTTTTAAAGAGGTTTAAAAATAAGTAGATACAATTTTTGTAAATGGCCGCCATTTTCTAATATGGCGGTCAACTTTAATTTTTCTTATGGCATACCCTGTATTTTATGGTGATTTCGGTTAGCAAATGAGAATCTAAGACTTTTTTATTCTTGAGTAATTTTTGATATACTCAACCGTTTATGAGAAACAGAGAGACAAAGGTTTAATATAATTCAGGCAGGCCTAGGTGTATTAGTTTCAAGTGAGCTAGTGGCTTATTCATATTTTACTTGCTGCTTATAATAAGAAAATAATTAAAGTTATCTACAGGACACACATAAAAGATTTCTTTTAATTATAACAATTTCATTTTTGATACAAGAAACATATTTACAACAGGTGTTCAAAGTGGCCACCATCTGTATAAATACAAGCAGTCGCCCTTTTTAAAACATCATTCACAGCCTTATTGATTGTGTTGTGGTGAACTCCATGAAAGATTTCTCTGACTCTCGTTGTCATATCTGCAACAGTGTTGTATCGGGATTTGTACAAATTGTCTTTTAAATAACCCCAAACAAAGAAATCCATTGGTGTCAGGTCTGGGGACCTCGCTGGCCATGGTAATGGGCCATTTGTACCAAGCCACTTTCCGGGAAAGTGAATGTTCAAGAACTGCACTACCACTTCACTGTTATGCGCTGGGGCACCGTCTTGTTGGTATATCAACTGGGTTCTTACATTTAAAGGTACATCCTCAATTGAGTTCAACAAAATGTTCTCTAAAAACTGTAAATACATATGTCTTGTCAAATTCCCCTCATAAAAGTGTAGTGCTATTACTGCATTATTCAACACAGCACACCAACAGTTTATCGAGAATCGAACTTGGTCATGTCCTTCTCTCACTACTAACGGATTTACTTTAGCCCAGTAATGGTTGTTCTTCCTATTCCACATTCCCCTATTTGAAAAGTTAGTTTCATCAGTCCATATAATGTTCGATAAAAACCCTGGTGTATTTACAGCCTCCTGAGCTAACCATCCACAAAACTCTAGCCTCCTATTTTCATCACCCGGCATCAAAGCTTGAACTTTCGCATACTTATAAGCTAGTACTTGTTTGTTTTTAGTACTTTAAAAATTGAGGAGGTTGAAGTTTGCAAAATGGATGCAACTTCTCTAATAGAAGCATTAGGAAAAGCCTCAAAGTATGCCAAAACATCAATTTGAAATTCATCAGTAACAACTGTGCTTACTCTCTGACGTGGCTTTGCAAAAGAACCATTGGCTGCCAAGTTTACAATAAGTTGTTTGAAATACCTACGATTCGGTACTCGTCTATCAGGATACCTCTCTTGATATGCGATATTTGCTGCACTACAGTTTCTGTTACACAGAAAATACACTTCGACCATGTCAAGTTTTTCATTGTTTGTAAATTCCATAGTAAGAGAACTGTCATAACAAGCGTAATTATAAAAAAAACCAAAATAAAAACAATAAAACTGTACAAGTTAAAAACCACAAGAAATTATTAATAAATTGCACGGTGAAAGACAACTATTCTGAGACTGCAAGTTTACAGGTTAGTGATTATTGTTTATTATTCCAACAATGCTATAATGCTAATAAACAGCTGGCAATGGAAATGGACGAAAGATTAATAACAGCTGTTATGAGAGCCTAAGCCTGCCTGAATTAAATTTTTATCTCTCTGTATCTCATAAACGGTTGAGTATATCAAAAATTACTCAAGAATAAAATAGTCTTACATTTTCATTTAATATCCGTAAACACCATAAAATACAGGGTATTCCATAAGAAAAAATGAAGTTGACCGCCATATTGGAAAATGGCGGCCATTTACAAAAGTTTTATCTACTTATTTTTAAACCTCTTTAAAAACAAGGGAATGTTCCCCATTTAAAGTTTACTGTAAGATGTACAGTTTACAAGATCCCAATGGTAGCACAGATAACAAAAACAACAAAAATGATTTACCTTTATCTCTCTGAATCTCATAAACGGTTAAGTATATCAGAAATTACTCAAGAATAAAAAAGTCTTACATTTTCATTTAATATCCGTAAACACCATAAAATACAGGGTATGCCATAAGAAAAAATGAAGTTGACCGCCATATTGGAAAATGGCGGCCATTTACAAAAGTTTTATCTACTTATTTTTAAACCTCTTTAAAAACAAGGGAATGTTCCCCATTTAAAGTTTACTGTATGATGTACAGTTTACAAGATCCCAATGGTGGCACAGTTAAAAAAAACACCCTGTATAATCCAATTTCACAATTATTATTTGTTCTTGGATCTATTCTTAATCTTTAAATAATCTCACATGTTTTATCATAGAGGGCACATTTTATATCCTACGGACATTTTTATTGACAACTACGTAAGAACTACATGAATTTTCTATGCATTCATACATTTTAATAATATATATATTAATTGTTTATACATTTGTTATCTATACAAAATGGTCATGACAAACATTTTGAGTTCGGGGCTAAATCCAAAGTGAGATTCTCAAAGAGAATTTTAAAGGAATATAGAATCAGTGAGGTGACAGCCAAGACATCCTCCTTCCTGCCACTGGCGGCATCGGGAGTTACCATTGTTCGTTCAACTTCCCCACGAATCCATGGATTCCCTTTCGGTTGGCAGTAATGTGAAAAACCGGTTGAGAGGGTGGCTCGCCTAGCGCGGCCACTTGTGAAAATTGAAACTACGTGGAGCTGTGTGGGACACAGATCGTTGTACTCCATTGTGGCCACGGACCTTTAGAGCCACCTTAAGTTATTTTCAATAATTGAACTGGCCTATTTATAGTCAACTAAGTAGTGAACAGCATATTTGAAAAAAATTAAATTAATACTGTTACTTGTATTATGTATATGTAATATATATGTAAATTACTTGTATATGTAATATGTTACGTGTTTATAAATGACAGCAGGTCGTGAGTCATTTCCGAACTCATATTTTTAAAAAGGCAATAACATTGACAGTTAAGTTACAGTGTTTTTCCTGCTTTTTATTGAAGCCATTTAACAAAACAGTGACACTGCAGCGATATGCATAAAGGTCACTGGTCCGACAAATGTTATTTGGTTTGTGGTGTTTTAAGAGGTTTCTTTGACATTATCTAATGTGTGAGACACTATTGGCAGCCAACAAGTTAATAACTAATCTGTTTATTGTCAAATATTTTTCCAGTTTAATTTTTAGTAATAAGTAGGCTACCTCAGCATGTTATGATTTTAGTGGAAATGTTTTAGGAGAATGGCCTAGAAGTGGTCGAGAGCTGGCACTCTTTTATAAAGGATTATGAAGTTGACATTAGCATCCTGCTTTGCAACCGCTGCAGTGAGTCTGGCGTCTCCAAACTGTCAGGTAAGCTTTTTCATCACACATTTTGGCTGAAAAAGTAACACCACATCTCCTTAACGTTTAATATGTTTACGGCAACCTTCTCATGACATAAAGGGCTGTATTATCGAAGGCCAGTTTTACATTTTTGACCCTCCAGGGGAGGGAGGGTGGGGGTGATTAAAAAATGGTACTGGGACAAATGGAAAAAATCATTTTAAAGTTCTTGCTAAGATAAGAAAAATTATTAAAAAATAAAAATCGGACCACCAAAAAAAAAGTAGTTGGCGTGGACCAATTGTAATAAATTCAATTTGTGCCCCATAAACCTTGATAGTTTTGCAGATATTAAAACCCAGATTTATGTGATACAACCCTACAGATAAAATTTAAACATTTTGAGTAACCTCCCCCCCCACTGAGCTCTAAAACTTGTAAAATATCTTTGATTTTAGATACTGCACTCCTCACCCTCTTCTTTAATGAAGATTGCCACAATTTCAGTATATCTGCAAAACTAACATAGTTATACATGGGGGAGTCTGATTGATTTTTTTCTTCTTTATATAATCTATCTTGTCTTGTCAAGACCTTTAAAATGATTTATTACATAACCATTGGTCCCATATAAAATTGTCGAGTTACCCCCAACCTACCCCTGCCCCCCCCCAGAGTCATCACAAATATAAAGCTGGTTTTTGTTTATCTAGCCCGTCATATCTGGGAAAGTTGCCGCAAACAGATTTCAAGTTATGGGTCAATGTTACTTTTAACTTTAAAGGCCATCCTGTGTAGCCGTTTTTTTTTTTTTCAGCAACTCCTCCCTGATTTCTTGACCAATTTTAGTGTTTAAAATGTCAAAAATTCGTCTCAGTTCATAGTTTTGCAATAACGTTTTTAATTTTTTATATTTTCAAGCTGAAGGGCACGGACCGCCTTCAAAGTTCGTATTTTACCCATAAGATTAACATGGGGAATACAGTGGAACCTCAATAACTCGAACCTCAATAAGTCGAATTCCTTGATAACTCAAATTTTTGTCATTCCCCTTGAACTTGCCTACCTAATGCTATGTTATTTTACCTCTATAAGTCGAAGGGTTAACAGGAAACACCTCGATAACCTGAATTTTTGCAGTATTCTTAGCCTGTCGCCGCACCTCTATAAGTCGAAGTTTTAGCTGTAGAACCTCTATAACTCGAATATGTACAATTGCCGAACCTCTATAAGTCAAAGTTGTTCATTCACCAAACCTCCAGTGACTTTGCAGCCGGAAATTTCATCCCTCCCTCCCCACTAAATCTCTTTCCCGGGTGCTCCTGGTGTCGGTAAAACAACCGACAAATTTATGTTGATGAGCTAACGCATATCAAACACACTCATCCTCACGCACGGGTTTCATCTATCTGAGGATTTAATCTTATAAATAAGGAATAGTCTCATATTGTTGTAAATTATATATATTTTTTAAATAAAATGGTTTTGATTTAATTAGATTTGTGTTCTGAGTCGTTAGTTAGTGTGAGTTCAGAGGTTCTGGATGTAGTACGTGAAACTTAATTTTTAGGTTATTTTTTACAAAGTGTTTGCAGATAAAACGTGTTGGCAAAACTCTACCCCATGAGGAGAAGTTCAAGACTATTTGAGGCTATTGACACAGGAAATAAAAACAGTGACATCGGGAAGCAGTTTGGAACATCAGTGAACACTGTCGATAATTTTAAAACAAAAAAAGTGTCGTACTGCTTCACCCTAATTCTAACAATGCTCTGCAATTTTAATTGATCATGTTTTGTTCCCTTTTAGTTTTGCAAATTATTTTGATAGCCTACAGTACATTAATGTTCAGCTAAATGAAATTGATGCATAGTTGGTCAGAACTGACTTCCGTAAGGGGGAGAGATTTATTTGGGGCAAGTGATAAGAAGTGAGCAAAAAAGTCTAGAAAATAGACAGGAAGTGGTGGAACGGGCAAAACATCACCAAAATACCAAACTGTGAGTCATTATTTGTTTACCTTCCTCCTCTACAATATTTTCACTGAAGGAAGTATTTCATCCTCTACTACATTAACCAAAGAAGCTTTACAATATATTTCCGGGCTTATTTTAGACATTTAAAATTGTTCAAATCTATTTTAATTTTAATAATAATTATTATAAGGTATGATTATTTTTTATATATAGCTCGAACTTATGTAAGGATTATACCCTTCCATGATCCATCTATTGTGTTACCGTGACCCTCAATAAGTCAAAGTCTGTGGAAAATCACCTTGATATTTCGAAATATTCGATAACTCAAATTTTTGCCGTTCCCCCTGAGGTTCGAGTTATCGAGGTTCCACTGTAATTCGATTTTAATTGCAGCTGTTAATATATTATGGCCATATTATTAGCAATAAAAGATGTTACAGGTAAGGAATGTATTATCTATATAAATAAAATAAGTTTATTTTCTACATTGCTTTGAACAATGAAATGTTTAATGCAGTGGAGATATTTAAATTGTTGTTAAAATTTCTTCATACGTCTGTCTGTTTATGAGCCAGATTTGTTCCGCGTTTCACAAAAAATACTGTATTGAATAGATATTTGGAAGAAGATGGGTCCATCCCAAAAACCAGTTAAAGGCTTATTCCTGTTCCAATGAGGCTCGGCCCTATCGACCTTCAACATTTCCATGATGATCCTACACTTACTAGACCGATTGAGCAAAAAATTAGTAGAAAGACAGCAGGCAATTGCACTATAATCAGAAACAGGCCTATAATTTCCATCCCAAATATCCTTTGGGACTTATCTGCTCTGTCTGCATTTACAATTTTAATTTATTCATCACTGAATTTATTAGTTAACTGGACCAAACATATTAGCATATATCGGTTAGGAGGGTAATAAGGGTAATATATACATCAGAATAAAACCTTTGCCTACTCGTGCTCCAAAAACGCTTTACTTTAGGGCTCTCCAAATATTGGACCTATCCAATTTATGTGTAAATAAATGTGTTCTAATCAGACCTTATCCTTGGAAAAATATAGTTTTGAGAAAATTATTTGAAAAAAAACCTTGTGGTTACGGTTAAGATTTGTAAAAAAAGAATGATAACAGCTGTTCAAAAGCAATTGTGCAATTGTCAAAATAATAATACCCACTTGGTAAAGTATCATGTGATTTTTGTCAGAACCATTAAAACCAAACAAGAACCATTAAAACTGAACATTGAGTATGAAGCGGTCATGTCCAAAATGAAAAGAAACGAGCAAATAAGCACAGTAAATTGTCGCGTCCGTCGTAGGCCATGATCGGGGAATTAAATAATAACACAGTTTACATTTCAAGACCGCATTGAATACCCGGGACCCGGGCGATTTTTTAATATATTACACAAATATGGAGAGGAACCGTGAATATAAGTAGCCTACTCTAGGCATTTTTAACTAAACAAAAATTAACCTTGTACCATGATCACGAGCGAAGCTGCGACGGGCTACTGGTAGTATAAAATAAGATTCTCCAAATATAATTTGAGTTGATATTATATCTGTGATTTTAAACCTTGATTAACATTAGCTTTCATTAATCAAATTGGAAATCTGTATTATTGATATATTTTAAATTCATACTTTGTTCTTCATGTTTTATTTGTTGATTAAAATAATCTATCGATAGGTAAATAATTTGTTGCTTTAAAACTATCACTGTACTTTAGACAATTTTTCATAATCGGCCTACACATTTCAGATATCAGAAAACACAATAGCAAATAACACAACAATCAGTAACACTTGTAACATTATCAATAAAATATAGCATTTTAAAATTAATTTTGTCGTGTTGGCAGCTCAAGAGTGGTGCGTGCAGCACGGGTTCGAGTTGGTAGAGCTTGATCCGGAGGTGGATGAAGAGTGGGAAGCGGAGCAGGACTTTGTTGAGACCACAGGGATCAAGAGGGTTGTCCAAGCCTTGCACGCTCATGTGTGGCCCAACCTTACACTTAAAGGTATAATATAGTTAAACATTTTATTTTTAATTTTTAATTAGGCTACTTTAAATTATTGTAAATTCTATTGTAATCATTCACGGTAATCCTTGTTGTTAAGTTCATTCATTTGTTTTTATTTCACATCACTGAGAAAAGAATAGGGAAAGAGTGTCAGCGAGGCGAGTCAGTTTTACGCCATTCTTGCCAGTGTAAACTTGCGTAGACAGTGGTGCATCAAGTGGGCCGGGAAAGCAAAGCACAACACAAAGGGTTAACATATACTTCTATGATAGCCTACTTGAGGTTGCTGTTGTCTGATATTCAGTGATTCACCCAAAAGTAAATTAAACATTTTGAAACGTTTATCTTTATACTCTTTTGATAAGTTTGAAAAAAAAACATATTCATATTGAATAGCCTCCAAAGCTGATAAGGCAATTAAAAAAATACAGGTTATTTTACCTCTGTCTTCAGCTTTAAGTTGATCCAAACCGGACTTCCGCGGTTTCAGAAGCTCATTGTGCTTCCATCTTCAGATTTTATTGAAGTTCAAGACCTGAAGATGGAAGCTCAATGAGCTTCTGAAACTGCTGTAGTCCAGTTTGGATCAACTTAAAACTGAAGACGGAGGTAAAATAACCTGTATTTTTTTAATTTAAAAAAATATGTCGATGGTTTCATCTGAAGTTGTTTTTGAGTGAGCTGTCTTATTTTGAGCCCTCTTATTAAAAAATTAATGACTGAAAATATGCTCCCAAACTCAATTTTGAAAATAACTTTGAAAAGTTGTGTTTTAAGTCAAAGAAGTATCTGTTTGAAATGCTAGTCATTTTGTGATTTTTAAAATCCAAACTGGAATCATTTTATTTTACCAGACAGGACAGAGCCAACGACAATGTCAGCACTGTTGCACGGAGGAGAGGCGAGCAATGACGGAGACATACTGAGGCTCAACTCTTTACCGCCAGACCTGACCGAAGGGAACATAGAAGATAGGCTGGGTATGTCCAATGGAGTATTTTGGAGATGTATTCCTTAAGTGATGATTCATAACAACTATTTTGCTTCCTCCAGCCTAGGGCCCATAATTTCAATACCGATTAGAGTATTTTTGCTGTAAGCCACCAGTACCTTTTAACAAAAATTGCATACAACAAAATATTATAAATGTTGTCGAAACTTAGTTGCAGTTATTATACAATGCTAATAATTGGTAAAATAATTAATGATGATTGTGATTGGATACAGGGTAGTCACAGACCGGAAAGTTTAGGAACCGTGTGGGAATTTTTTCCCAACAGGCAAATGTAGGAAATATACTAAAAGTTCAGAAAAAGTCTTGGATTTGTTTAAAAAAATTACCTTGTTTGGCAAATAAAACACATTTTGGTTACTGTTAAATTAATTTAAACTTTGGTTTTTGGCCTGTAAAATTGCCTACTTTGGCCAATAAAACATGTTCTATTGGTAGTTTTGGCTGATAACACAGGGTCAGTGTTTTCGCCCTATAAAACGCAGACCGGCTGTATGTTAAGGCCGATAAAAAGGCGGTTCAGTTGGCATTTTTATAAGTTTAGAAAATAACTTTCATCTGATAATACGTGGCTCAGTTGTTTATGACTGAGGAAAAATGGTCCAGTCCTCGTTTTTGGCTTATAAAATGGAGTAAAATAATTAATTTTGGACTATAAAGTGATGTTAGATTGCAATTTTTGGTAGATAATGTGCAGCTCAGTTGTTTTCGGCTGACAAAACATTTTTCTGTTATCGTTTTTGGCATATAAAGTTGGATCAGTTGTTGTTTCAGCCAGTAAAGTGCCATTAAAAGCTTAGAAATTGTTATAAAAATATGAAACTGACAGCGGAGATCAAAATTTATTTGGCAAAAAAATGTAAAATACCAGCGAAAAAAGCGGAATGTATTTGGGAATTTTTAAACTTCATTTTGAGAACATCAGTCTTAACTTCTTAGTGGTAGGTTTAAGGTTAGATTTATAATAAGGTTTGCTTTATGCAGGGTCTCTATTAAGGATTATTCGATAAAGATGTTGCGTTACAGATGAGCTGCTAGGATGCGAGTCCGAGACGGACTTCTATCAGCTGTTTGGTGAACTGCAGACGATGAAAGAGCGAATGTCTGCTTTGCCTAGTGACCAACGGAAAGCATGTGCAGAGCAGGTATATCTAGCATTCAATATCAATAAAAACATATTAAATAATACTGTACTACATAAAGAAGATTCCTGTCCAGTTCAGGTAGTTTTACAACCATAGCAATCCATCACTTCAGCAAAGCTATTTTTTCTGTTTTTTTTCTAGATTGAGTTTAGTCAAGTTGTTATAATTAGTCAGTTTAAGTTGTTTTGAACAAATTATAAGGAAATTACTAATACAGTGGAACCTCAATCAATCAAATTCCTTGATAAGTCAAAGTTTTGTCATTCACTTTGAACTTGCCAATTTTATAGTATGCTATTTTACCTCTATAAGTCAGTGGGTTGGCGGGGAACATCTCGATATCTCAAAGCTTGAGGTGATTTTAGTCTACCACTTCACCTCACAGGACATAGCTGGAAAACTTCTGAATACATATCACAAAGTCACCTACACATAGTACGATTTTTTTGAGTAGGCTATCAATAAATACGAGTGCTAAAGTATATAAGTAACTATTGTCTTGCCTCTCTGATAACATCAAAATATGCACTAAGTTGATCTATATTGAATACAAGCAAAAATTTATCCAGTGCAGAAAGCATTTTTACTGAATATATTAAAAGACAAAACATGAAAACATTCTGAGATATATCAACCTTGAATATTTGCAGTGGCACATTGTTTTCTATAATAGATCAAATTATAGTTCAGAACATATTTTCTCTTGTTATATGCGTTAACCTGCGTTTGCAATTTAGGATGGAATGGAAAGGATTTTTTATCCGAGGCAAAGTCATATGGTAATAGGTAGAGTAACCCTTCCGGGTGATATGCGGCTTCTTTGACTAATCTAATCTAATAGTTTAATAAAAGACGAGTATTTACTACATTCGTTTAATTATAAGGCAAAACACCCCACATGGCATCAATAATAGCGTGAACAATTATTTGTCAATGAAAAACATTTTCTGTTACAACAAAAATAAAATACACCGTAAATGAAATAGAATTTAAGCCTTTTAGTAACAGATTTCCACTTCAAATGCATACGGGCACTTACTTCCGAATTTCGTGATAAATGCCACAATTATTGTTTCTACGTGTAAAGCTGTTTTGATTCGTGCAAACACAACCGAGTAGCAGTAAGGAGCTTTAGCTCTTGCCAATCCTTCGCCCCACTCCTTAGATGACAGAGGATACTTGGTCACAAACACTCCCTGTATCTGGTTGCCCTCCGGGACAGAGAAGGGGAGTTCAGAGAGTGGTCGTAGTTCGTGCTGGTGTACCTGCGAATCATTTCAGTTTTGCAGTGATAGGTCTTGGTACCCAACTGTTCCATCCCCAGGCCTCTACCTCTAGGCCAACGAAGAAAAACAGAAGACATTGAAGCAGGATGGGAAAATTCATTACTGTAAGCACAACAATATGAAGCACAAGTGCACCGAAATACTCAAACTATAAGTTGTGCCAACGTGTTCTGAGATTGAACACGTTATTGGCACTGAGCACTGAGATAAAAAATGGTTTGAAGTTAGCTCATAAATTTGTGACTGATTCACAAGTGTGCGTTAGACAAGTTGTGTTAGACTTGAGCAGCGGGTGGATAATTACACATGTACTTGACAGCGATGAATGTAACAGATGCGAAAACCACTGTGTAACTACGTAATAAACTTGTACTTGACTTAATTGATATATTTATAGAATTGACATAAATAAAGAAAATATTAGGAGCATTTGGATGATTAGGACTATTAATTAAAATACTTGATGATTAGGAATTCCAAACTTAGTTGACAGGTTAAATGAGCTAACTTTGAATTTTTGGATGGTTAGATGTTTTCACGTGTGGTCCTTTCAAATTAACAAAGTATCACTGTACATTTCAGTGTCTTAAGAGTTAATACTTCAATATTGATCCTGCGTTCATTAGTCATCAGTTAAAAAAAAAAAATGGTATTAGAAAACTGACACATACTGTCTCCTTTTTAGCCCAGTTGTATTAAATCAATTTATTTACTAAGTATAAAAATATAAAGTACGGTAGCATATACAGAACATCTTACAATGATCTTTTTTTCATAAATATCCACCCAAATCCACTTTTGGATCATTTTGCTATATATACAGTTGTTTTAAGAGGGCAAATGCCCCATCCTCCTCCCCAGGGTTAGGTGGCAACATATTCCGAAAATATCCTTGATGGTCAATGTTATCTTGACCTAAATGCCAAGTTTAAATTAAATTGATCAATAAATAAGAGAAATGTTAATTTTTGTATTCCCCATAAGAATAATTTGTAGCATACCTCTCACTATTGCCAAGCGCTCTCAATTTTATTTTAATTAATTATTTTGTCAAACCAAGCGACTTCCTTACAGACTTATTGCACAGGCCCGCTGTCCAATACTCACACTGCCATAGTAACAGCACATGTGCACTATGTGCAGCTCTCTGCCTCGCCCACTCACGCTTTCGCTGTTGGTTTCTTGATTTTTAGAATTGTTATTATTTCGCCCAAAATAAACTCGGATAATCAGAGTTCCACTGCCTTACTATTAATCTCTGACCTGCGTTTTTGATCGCCCTAAGACAGGCGTCATGCAGTTGATGTGGGGTGAGAAGCTAGTTGTTTCCATCTGTCCACAACGAACATAGGTTATTTATGTGCTGTCAACAGGATGTTATTTTATCACCCATCTTAGCAATGTCGGATACTATGGAATTTACAGTACCGAACTCTGAACCGAGTTTTGATGATGTTTCTCCATTGTACAGTTATTTCATAATCTTCAATCTTCTTTACTTCATAATATAATTAAGTAAATGTCATTAATTTCCTTTTTATTGGTGCAGTATATTTTCAGAAATCTGGATCAGCCTAGTCTGGACTCTTCACATTTTAGCGCCTTTGGTTTTTTTGTGATTAGCCTGCATTAAAGAAATGTCATGTGCATTGCACCGTCTTTGAGAAGCTCACTCTTGCATCAGCACATAGACGTAAACGCATATTGTCATAATTGTTTGCCATAAATATGGAATTGATGAAGCATGCCCACCTCCGGGAAATCCGGATCGAGACCGTTCCCCACATTAGTCCAGATTTATGTTTATGTTTATGTTTATGTGTTGTTGAAGGGACGGATTCAGAGATCCAAAGATTCAAAGATCCTCACACGTCAACCGAAGCTTATTGTGTGTCCCTAGTACGTTAGTTTGGCAAACCAATGCCCGTACCCTTTACGAGGTCCAGGAGTTTTTTACCAATACTAGCGTCCCTTTCATCACCTTGTTGCTTACAACCAAACAGAGCCCTTCTCCTTGCCCCGAGTCTCTCGCAGTCCAGTATGATGTGCTTGGCAGTCTCTTCAGACTGATTGCAGAGCCTACACACCTGACTTTCATTTCTGAGTCCGAGAGTGTGGAGATGTTTCCTGAAATGGCCATGTCCAGTTATCAAAGCAATCAACTGCTTAACCCGACCTCTGCCCAACCTCACCAACCAGTTAGTGAAGTAAGAGCTAGTATCTGCTAGCAGCCTTTTGCCAAGTGCTTGACCAGTATAACCTTGCCATTGCTGGCGATGTAAGTCCCTGGACCATTTGTTTATTGTGTGAAAAGCAGTTGTTTTGCTTATGCCACAGCTTAGCTTAGTCCAGATTTAGTCTACTGTATCATGAAAATGACTTAAAATGCACCTATGCAGTACTGGTAAAACGCACAACAGCCGACAGGCTCACCGTAACCTCTTGAGACCCTGCTGCCACGAGGCGATTGGGGGCCTGAGGTAGAAATTCTGTGGGGTGCCCCAGAGACCCCTAGTTTTTTATCTTGGTAATTTTTTATGTTGACTGGGGTCCCTCGGGCCGCTGGAATTCGAAGGCCTGGGGCAAAGTGCCCTTGTGGCAGCCCTGCCTGTAAGGGTATGGTTTTAATCTAGTTTCGTGCGATGCAGGGATGGTGCAAGTCTTAAATGGAAAATCTACAAACACACTTTGTTTATATTGAACCATCTGCAACAGTTGGAGGCATTTTGGAATAGCGAAGGGTTTGCACCACCTTTGGTTCAGGTTATGGAAACAAAATGGAGGCGAATTAAGGAGCCTGTACTTTTAGCGAATTTCCCCTATAGGGAAGAAGCTATTACTGTAGTCGGCATGGTAAGACCTAGGCCCGGGACCATAATAACTTTTCGTTTTGAGGTCCCCAGATGCCAAAAACACCATTCATTAAAAACTGTATATATATATATATATACATATATATATGTATATATATATATATATATATATATATATATATATATATGAAATTGTTATTAGATTCACTGGCAAGGGCTACTATTAGGGCCTATATTGAAAATTAATAAAATAAAAACTGAGTACCCTTGTTTATGAGTTTTATTTTTAAACCAACATGTTTCGGCCAATGACTCAAAAACGAATCCAACAGACAGTCAAAACAAATACAAAAAATCCGGTATCTATCAACTTAATTGTTCTGATTGTCAAAAGTGCTACATAGGGCAAACAGGAAGGCCATTTAAAGTGAGATTTAAAGAACATATCCAAGCCCTCAAAAGTAACAACAAGACAAGCATGAAATCTATGTATGCGGAGCATCTGTTGGATTCAAACCACAACTATGAAAATATGGACACAAATATGACGGTACTAGAATATATGAAAAATACCCCCCTCGCAGCAAACCTCCATACTCAGCGAATTTCCAATGCATAATATATGTCTTTATACCACATAAAGCCGCATACCAAGTTTCATAAAAATATATTAACATATAAGCGATTTTAATTATTCTCTATAAGAATAACATTGGTAATGAGTACGTTTGCTGAAATAAGGAACACAAACAATTGTTTTTCATGCAAATATAAATAGAATTTAACTAGGCGAAGCCACATACCAAGTTTCAACAATATTCAATCATAAATAAGCGCTATATAAAATTTTAGTTATTCTCCATAAGAATAACATGGGGGCTGAGTAAGCAGGGTTGCTGCAACATGGAACAAAAAAAAGGGCTTTTATGTAATTATAAATATAACTCAACCAAGTGAAGCTATATACCAAGTTTTATTAATTTATGTTCATAATTCATAATTAAGGGAGTCAATAGGGTACATTTGACTTATTCTCCATAAGAATAACGTGGGGGCTGAGTACGCAGGTTTGCTGCTAAGGGAATAATCACCAAAAACTCGATTTTTTGTGCAAATATCAATTTACCAGTACTACGTGAAGCCACATACCAAGTTTCATCAACATACATTCATAAATAATCGAGATATCAAATTATATTTATTCTCCATAAGGATACCATTGGACAACTTACTGTGTTTAGCACTTTGAATATCTCTGCAACGGTTGGGCGTTGAATCAAAATTTAAACACCAAAATGATTGTTTTGTGGAACTGAACAGATTGGTAAAAGCAAATATGAAGTTTACATTAAAATAAACTGAGGAAAAGCTAAAAACCTTTTTCCCATAAGATTAACATGGGAGATTTTATGAGAAGGTTTTTTTGATTTTCTCCGCAACCACTTAACCTAGGTTAATAATTCAAAATACTATATTATTTGTTTTTTTAAGCTCTATAACATGGTTAAAACCAAAATTAAGTTTTTTTTTTTAATTTTAGGGTAAAAAATGCAAAAAACTGATTTTTGGAAAATTTAAAAACCCCACAAACCCCCTTCCCATGGTCCGATTTTTCTGGTTTTCGAACTTTAAGTCATGAATGTTATTTTACACATTTGAGCCAAATTTCATCGAAATCAGACTTTTTTACTCAAGTTATCTCATTCATGGACACACACACACACACACACACACACACACACACACACACACACACACACACACACACACACACACACACACACACCACACACGCACACACACGCACACGCACGCGCACCGGCACGCACGCACGCACACACACACACACACACACACACACACACACACACACACACACACACACACACACACACACACACACACACACACACACACACACACACACACATAGATATATATTAAAAATTATTAAAAAATCATAGATATATATATATATATATATATACATATATATAAATTTGAACGAATAGTGTTTTTGGCCTCTGGGGACCTCAAAACAAAAAGTTATCATGGTCTGGGGCTTAAGTCTTACCATGAGACCTATGGTAATAGCTTCTTCCCTATAGGGGAAATTCGCTGAAAGGTAATAAAATGGATTCAAAAGAAGAACTACATATATTCATGAAATACAAAGAAAATCCTCAAAGTATAACAAATCCAATTTTTAATCAAATATGGGATATGGGGCAAGACAATAAATAGATAGAAGAGATATTGAAGAAACTCCCAACCATGCCATGATTATGATTATGGCTGAGTACGACGTTTGATACATATGTTTTTAATTACATTTTATTTTACTCTGATTTTTTTTGTTTACATTTTACTATTATTTCTTTTATTGTATAACTTAACCAAACCATATGAAATTTATCAACCTTGAAAATGGCCTTAGATGCCAAAACATGTTGGTTTAAAAATAAAACTCATAAACAAAGGTACTCAGTTGTTTATTTTATTAATTTTGAATATATATATATATAAATATAATATATATTATATAAAAATAATCCGATTTTTACGAAATTTGGTATAAACGTGTAAAGCAGCATTTATGACTTTAAGTTCGAAAACCAGACAGATCGACTTATACGAAGGGGTATTTTTGGGGGGTCTTGTACCCCAAAAATGGGTTTTTTGAGTTTTTTACATATCATTTTTAAAAATTCAAATTTTAGTTTTTTCCATTGGAATCAACTTAAAAATACGCACAATTTGGTGTTTTGATCATTGCTCTAAGTCAAATGGTTACAGAGATATTAAAAGTGGTAAACACAGTATGTTGTCCAATGTTATTCTGTGATTTGTTGCGTGCATCAACGCGGAGTGAGCAGGCGGCATGAGCGCCCATATAGATGCTACACATAAATTCCATTGTCGTGCAAAACGGAATACAGCGCGACGCTAATAGCCCGACGCATTTGTCGTCCGTATATAGAATGGCCCTAAGAACGCGCCGGTGCCGTTACCGCGTCGCCGCAGCAAACCGCTGATATCCACCGGGCCTTAGCAATATCAACACGCACGCGCAGTCCACACAAGTTTACATTTGAGAGGTTAAAGATGTACTGTAACAAATGTAGTAAGATTTGGGGGCAGAAAAATTGTGTTTAATTATAATTTGTATCCATTTTAGCCCTTGAACTGTTTTTCATATGAAAATTAGGTTACATACCTTTTTCATCTACAGTTCAACGGAACCATCTTCAGAATGTAGTAATCACCTTTGTCATAAAGTTAAAATTTTAACTTTATGTCAACAGTGATAACTG